>OW387140.1:13284269-14769719 GCA_936440205.1 Lepidonotus clava
ATTTCTATGTATTGAAAAGTATTTTTATGTTACTTTTCCCTAATTAATGTTCTTTTTTTTTCTTTTTTTTCTTACCTTGGGGAAAGACACATGTCTTTTGTAGCGGGAAACGAGAAATTTCACAAAGGCAGTGACAGCCCTCCCAACACCACCCTGAGTGTCCCGAATGACAGTGTAGTATGATCCTGTTGCGAGGAACCTAAGAGCATAGCACACCTACAAAATGAAATTGGTTTGGATTAATATAAAAGAGTTGTTTTAATTATTATTTTAGGGTGGCTTTATTGGTTAATATAGGATCATATTTTACTTAAATAAAATGTGTGGGGTATTTTTCATGGTTTGGTGAACTAGTACTTTAAGACATAAAGTTTGTCTTTTTTTTTATTAGGGGGAGGGGCCAACTATATTAATGTAATAATTTTTTGGGGGTATAAGATTGTTTGTACCTTGTGAAACAGGGGTATGGGTGAACCTCTTGTCTCATGTTTGCCTTTCCCGGGCCGAAAGGCACTTTCCTCAAACTTGTCGGTCAGCTCCTCCACGCAAGAGGGAGGTAATCTGTAGCGTGCCTCAAAATCTTTGATTCGTGGGTAGGAAACCCTAGGATCAATCCTTGCCTTGACGGTCCTAGTAGACTTACACCTCTTAAGTCCCCATTGTCTCCTGTAGCTTTTGGAACGTAGATAAGTTTGAAGAGCAAAGTGTTGAAATGGTAGACAGCGGGCCGAAGGTTTGTCTTTTGTAGCGGGACGAACTGTAGGAAAAAGGACATAAATTTATTAGTATTTCTACTAGTTTCCTCTATTATCGCCCATGTAAAGATTAAAAGTATTATTTCTATTTTTATATAGCATCTAAATGAGATTATTATACATAAGGGCCGGTACTGACGCTTGTTGAAGTATTGTACAAGCTCACGAACCTATACGATATTGATAAATCAGAAAAAATCTTAAAAATCAAGTTTTAAGAACGTCTGAAAACTCACCCATCTTGGCGGTAAACCATGAAGACTAGAATCGTAAACAGGAATGCTTAACATTGACGATAAATAGGTTTTACGAACCATTTTATGTATCACGAATCCAAATTTTGGGTTCGTGAAATATAGCGTTTACGAACCTCCGCGTAGTTCGTAAACGCGTCGCGAAGATTCGTATATTTTTTCTGGACGGCGATTCTCAGGTTCTGAGATTCGTATATTTTTTTTGGACAAACTTTGGGTTCGTGACGACTGGGGCACTCATATTTAGATTCGTGAAAGTTTTTTGGTCGCCATACCTGGAAAATAGCGCTTAATTATTTACGATAAGTGGACCGACTAGCCCGTATGTATCATAAAATACCGATGTAATGATATAACCATATGTAAGTCGCAAAGGTGTAGTGTCAACCCCTTAAAGGTGGGATAAGGCTGCAATATCGACATAATACATAAGAGGTTGGACACTCCTGCATGCGATGACGGGTAATTCGTATATATGCTTCTCATATCTTACTCTTTCATATCCAGAATATATCATGAATGTTTCTGACCAGGGTACTTGTATCGTGGGACTTTAAAGACATGAGCTGCGACAATGTCACGGAGGAATTACACATATTAGAAAAAAGAAGCTGTACTACAAATGTGTAAAAAGAAACCTCCAAATTGCCTACATCAGGCAATCATTTCACTCCTGTGTGCATATTTTCTATAATAATTATCATCTTGTCCCACAGATATCGCAGATAAAAGTCATGTAGTCAAATTGGGAATTCAAGACTCTATCACGCCCCATGATATCATCTACAATGTGAGTGCGACATGTACAACCAACCTAAGATGTGCATAAGATGACCAAACGATGGTATAATTATGGTTGTGGCATACTAGGCATATCTTAGGGGCATTTTAATGGGATTTTTGGGGCATTAAGGCACATCTTTTGGCCATCGCTGGGGCATCTTATGCACATCTTAGGTTGGTAGGCACAGTTAGATGCTCCTTAGGTTTACCTCAGGTGCTCCCTATGTTTACCTTCGGTGCAACTGCAATTATTGTAAATTCTGAGTTCATTTGTGATTATCATGGCAGCTGAGTACCCAGGAAAACTAATTTTGATCTCCTATTTAATAGAACATTCAAAGTGCATCAATTTGATGTTTCACTTGTGCTTCAATCTTGAAAATTACGGAAGATAATTACAATAATTTTAGTGTTTATTTTATGAAACACTTATTTTCTAAGGTGGTTGCCAGGGAAACTAGTCTTTTACTCTATTCCATACTCAAGATATTTCAGTACAAACCCCAAATCTACACATTAGAGACTAGTACACCTGGGATAAGAGATTGTAGTGTACTCTGTTATACCTTTAATGTTCATTGTTGCTATGGTAACTGAAATATGAGGGAAACTGAAATAATTGTCAATTTTGAAGTTGTTTTTTGGTTATCACGGCAACTAAGTAAGAGGAACAACCAATGTTAGTATCTTATCCAATAGAACTCTCAGAAGGCATCAATATGATGTATCATTTGTGTTTCTATCATGTATATCAAAAGAGATACATCCCAAATACTGTCAAATTTGGAAAGAAAAACCATGAATTTTGAGTGGTTTCCATGGAAACCACTCATTTATTGCATTCCATATGATTGTTTGGACAAAAGCACATGATTCCATGTATATGTATTCATGAGATAGATAGGTTGTGTATTGTTAGACCCGTATTTGTGACTGCTATGGTGACATTTTTGGTAACCATGGCAACCCAGTAACCAAGACAACCCATTTCAGCTTTCTATCCCATAGAACTCTAGGAATGCTTAATTTTGATGTCTCATTTGTGCTTCTATCTTGAATATTAAGGGAGATATGTCTAAAAAAAACTATTGATTTCGGAATCCCTTATTTTGGGTGGTTGCTATGGAAACCAGCCACTTACTGTAATGCTGGAGCAATTTCTTTTTAGTACAAACTATCATCCTTTGAATTTGAGACATTTATGGCATGCTTTGTTTGGATTTTTTCCTTAAATAAGGCTCTTTTTGAGAATGACCACTCTACTATCAAGAGAATTGTGGTTTTCTGGGTATGTTTCACCTATTTTAATGACTTTCCGTGAAACTGGTTGTGACAAATGATAGCTCTGTTACCATGGAAACCTAAGCCCCATCATACCAAATGAGGTATCAAAAGAAAGCTTATGATCTCCTCTGTCAAACAGTTCAATGATAACACTTGATATTGGCCATATTAAAACATTTATAAGAGTTGATAAAAGGTAAGATCATCCTTTCATGCTCATTTTTGAAGTTTGACCTTGAGATTGATGACCTTGACCCTGGGCAAGGTCACCAATATGAAAATCACAGTTAGGCCCCATAAGTGGCTAAATATTTGCCAAATAACTAAGCTCCATCTATTATGAATGTGAAGCTATAAGATAAAAACTTACATTTTTCAGATTTTTACTTTTTTTGGTGACCTTTGACCTTTGACCTGTGACCTTGAAGTTTGTAATTCGTGTTCGGTCTGGCATCAGGCAGTTTTGAAAAGCTTAGGACCTCCCGAATGCGATGATATATGTCAACCTTTATTAATTTTGGGTCATCGGTGGTCAGAAATTTTACCTCCCATGCTGCAGCACTAATGATGGCTATAATGATCACGTCATAGCCATATCATAGTCTCCTACGACATCATCAATATCGCAGTAGCATAATAAGGTATATTACAGTTATCTGCAATATCAAAGTTGCGTGATACGACTTTTAACACAGTAAAGCTCTGGAAATTAAGGTTATTGGTTTAACCTTAGGCCACAACAGTTATTCAACATGTTTGATAATAAAGGTTAAGAAGGCTGGTTCCCCAGTGTTGGCAACTCCAGTTGAGACCAGTGGCGGATCCAGATTATGGGGGCGGGGGGGAGCGGGGGCCGTTTTACCTCCAAACACCCCCCTCCCCCCGCTGTTGCAAAGGACAGGCCTAAATCTGGGCACTGGTGCCTGCACAAGCGCACCTAGCCCATTCAGTGCTTCATGAGAAGTAACAGTACCTCTCATTTGTACATTAGTTTTGGTGACTTTTGCCCAAAGCCCCTACAACTTGAACTAGCACAGTACCGTATTTGGTACTAGTCATAGTGCCACATAATCAAAATACATGTTCATTAACTCAACGGCTATGACAGCCAGTCCCAGATTTTTCCATCTAGGGGCCGCACCTATTCCATTATTTTCTCAAAGGGAGCCAAAAGCAATATTGTGCCAAAATATGAAAAAAAAGAGAAACTCAAATAACTATGAAAATACATCCAAAGAGCCTAACTTTAGCCATTAGTACAGTATAAATGATAGTAACTAGCTTTAAGTCCATTTAAAATCCATAACATCATTACTACCATTTAGTATTAAAGAATTTTCATTGTATGAAGAAATTGCTCCAACATAATTGCATGAGAAAACTATCATTTTTATATGAATGAAAGCTTTATAGCAAATAGGAGGTCCTTTCCATAGTGTAACAAAATAGAGTTTCACTTGTACTTGAATAGATGCATGATTTCATCCCGAAGTTCATTCACAAGCGATGAAAAGTTGCCGTTTAGGTATGAATGAAAACATTTAAATGTTAATCATAAAAGAACAAGTTTTGAAATGTATGACCGAGAGAAAAATGTTCTCAGGACACTGTCAAGGCTTATGCCTTTTACAAATACATTTATTTCACTTGAACCTTAATTATTTACTGTTTTGCGTCATACTCCTGTACAAATTGTTTTTTTTCAGATCCAACATTAGTTACCTGCAAATGAAAAAAATGATACCACTATCATCATCATTCTATTGAAAGGACAATACATTAATGATAACACAATAGGTAGGGCTGTCACAACATCACGGTCATGAATTTGCCATTTCAGCATTCAACAGTTATTAACAGCTCCAGCCATCTAAATTATATGAAACAGGTGTCGCACATTGATAACCGAAGTGACGAATGTTGTGTATTTTACTGTTTTTCTCTCATAAGCTAGAGAATGGTGTGAGATGGACTAGGGTCGCTTGACTTATGTACGTTGGTAATAGATGAAGGGTTGTAATGGGAAATGGGGTTTGATTCCTTTTCTGTTTTGAGCTCAGCCTCTCGCTGTGATCCGACTGTTCTTTGTGGAAATAAAGAACATGGGTACTGGAAGGACAGACACTCACTCTACACCCAGGCTCGGGTGCATGATTGCAGGCCGAGCACATGGGTGCCAAGACAGGTCTTGTGTTTCTGAAGGCCCATTCGCCCTGGCTGATCATTCTCTCGTTTGGTGCAACAACAAATCTATCGTGCGCCAAAGACGATTTTCTGAGTGCCGATAATATTATCGTATGCAAGCGAAACTGAACAAATAGCATTCACACTGACAGAAGAGGTCCCAAACGATTGCATACGATAATCTTCTCAAGTACTTGTAGCCCTGAATCGTCTGAATCCAAACGATTTGATCTAACATGTTAGATCTGATCGGTTGCAGATGTGTCGTTTGCATAATCGTTTGTACCAAAATAACACACGACAATTGTCTCAAGAGATTGCATGTACCGTGACGGCCAGGGCGAATGGGCCTTTAGTCGTGCCTGGCACACAAGAGTGGTCGGATATCGACTCGTTACCTAGGCATGCTTGATAGGGCTCCACTGACTTAGGGTAGAAAAAAGGGGAAGGGTCTGTGAGCTTGGCCGACTATGTTAACAGGGCATCACGGGCCAACTGCCATTCTGGACTTTGTGCTGTTGTCCTACTGGTCAGTCTGCACCTCCAGCTAGGGGGTGACTCTCGGCCATCACAAAAAAATTAAGGGGTGGTAGCATATTGGCCGGCCGCCCACTGTGTCATTCCCTGTGCCTGCCCTAACCATGCTTCCATTCGGTTACCCCATTGTTGCTGCGTTCATGCCTTGGTCCTAACTTGGTCCTAATTCTTCTATTTGGGCCTCGTGCCCCTTATGCTCTAAATCACCTCGGTCTGAAGATGGTTTGTACCGAGGAAGAAAGAGATGTGAACAGAGTGAGTACCTTAGAGGGACTATTTATTTTGTACTAGTCTTTGCATTATAGGGCCTTAACTGGCACCCAATTGGTCAGTTGCAATCACGTGATCTTGTTGACCCTTACAGGGGTGATTTCCGGTTACATGCTTCCTTAATTATTCATACTTTGAATAAACAATTTTGTACCGATGTGTCATTTCTTGTGCTGCTAAGCACATTTCAATTCTACCAGCTAAACAATCAAAATAATCTTTCAACAATTCAACTGCAGCCACTTATTCAACATCTTTTACCAACAATAGACCTGTCTACGTTGTCAGCTAGCACAGCCCTTATTTCTATTATATCAACATTAATTATTTTTTAGAAAAATGTTCATCATACTTGATTCACAGTAATTTTCCTAGTACAATTACCCAAAACTAAGCTTTATAAGCTTTTACTTTCAATATGATGTTAAATATGTAGCTGTAGGACTGGAAAGCAAAAATGGCATTTTCTTATAGGGAACAGTGTTAAAGCCCTTCAGCTTTGGTCACAATGTCCAACCCTAAAATCACAAAAGCATACCTTATTTTGGTTCACCTAAAATGGTGGTAATTACCTAATTGAGAGAAAAAAAATCATCCTCATTTATCAACACCTTATTGACTTAGAAAACACAAGTCCTAACTCATTCACTCAGATTTGTGTCAGTGCATGACTTTGCAAAAACTGCAATTATGTCCGACCTCTGTATCATGCCATGGCAATAGATCCCAAAGTGGACAGGTCTATTATGATCAACTTACATGCTTCTTAACTCGTGCCTAAAATCACAAAGTGGTCTCTGATTCATCACATGGTCAAAAATCGAGTTTCCTTATTTGCCATTAAGTTTGACATGCCTTGTACTCAAGGTCTCCCCTCATGACTGCATAGCCAGGATATCATCTCTCATGGTCACATTCTCTGTCTCATATGAATGAACAATGCACAGAGATCCATCGCCTATAGCTATCATTATTATTTCGTCAGAGTTCTATTGGTGAAGATCTTTGAAATTACTGTAAAAATCCCATGAATATGAGTAGTGATGGAATCCTGAACAAATTATTTGCAGTCGTGAATCGTAAGCAGTTTGGACTTTCATTGCGGGTATATTGTGAGTATCTACACTTTATCATGTGAGGAAGGTCCCTGCATCAGATGAAATATACAACTACTGCCTATGCAGAAAAAGACAAATAGTTAGATAGTTAGTCAAATCAGGCTTTTCCATAAAAAATGAGGGTAAGACATAACTACTCTTTCTATCCTGCCTTATGAGTGCCTGTGGCTAAGCCCCTAGTCAAAATGTCTATGCTTCTAACTCACGGCTTAGTCAAAGAGCTATCTCTCAAATCATCCACTAGGTGGCACTCTTAGAAGGTTCACACAAATAGGAACCCTCAAATTTGCTAAGGTTTTTGCAAAAGCTTTCAACCCTTGACTAAGTTTCCATATTGTACATGTGTAACTCAACAAAGATTGGAAATTCCTGTATCCACCCCTGTGTGTGGTATGGTGGTGATACAATCATAATCTCATTAGCTGAGTAGCAAGAGGCATCTCAAGAAAATTGATCTTTGGAAACGTCGTATCTGAAATAGGCCAATGTTTCATTTTTAGTAAAATAAAATATTAATTGATATACAATGAAAATATCATATGTTTTAGTTTTTCATATACCTAAACTGAAAACGTTATTTTACAATATTATGGTTGAATATATGAAAATGAAAAACAGACATAGGAATATAATTTTGAAACATTAAATGCGACTATTGTTCAATGAAGTATTGGTCTAGGTGTTGAGTAACAAAAGGTTATATCTAGCCTGCATTTAAATGTGAACGTATAAATACCATATAAATCCTTACTATTTTAGTGTAATCATTGTTAATTGCCACGAAATCTAATTAGCATCATCTTGTCAGGTAGGACCTTTTGTTATCAAGCCAATGATATAACACTATTTATATATCCGAAGGTAGGCCCCTATATGCCATTCATATGAGAATATAAAGCCGTACACCTGACGCAAATTAGATATCAAAGTTTTGCTCATGTGTGAGTAACGTTTCCCCTTCAATAAACCAAAATGAGTTATAACTATACTTTCACATAATGATACATTACACAATAGGCCTAGAGTACTGAGAGCGAATTTTCCGTTTCATTTATTCCTCAACAAATCTTTCAAGAGTAAATCATATTCTTCCACGGTGACTGATCTTGGTAAACCAAGGTTCATGTCAATACATTCGTTTAGTTAGAAATATTAATACAGATACATATGCAAATAATTACATGATATTTATATTAAACGTATCACTTCTGTTGGTTAACCACCACCAATGGAACACCTGTTATTAGTATTAGTCTGAAAGATGTTGCTGCTATAGATACTTTGATTTTTAGCATTACACATTGATATTGTAGACTATAATAAACATCGTATGTTCTAATTACTATTGTATATTATATTATTATGATTAACATTGTATGTCTAAGTCAATGCAATAATGAAAGTTCCATGAAATTATTCTTTCTCTTTTAATTATGAAAACCTAAGAACAAAAGATAAAGGAAACCAGTATCAATGCCAAAAGCTCTGGGGCCATATCTTCGTAACTGATATCAGTGATTAGGCTAATCAGGTGAAATTTGATTAGTGCCTCATTCATATTTATCCTGTTTGTAAATCAAAGTAACTAAACCTAACAATCCCTTTTCAATGTCATTTTAAATGGCATCACTTCGTTCGGTCACAAGACAGAATCAGGCATTATGAGACACTAATCACATTTCACATGATTAGCCCAATCACTGAAACCCGTAACGAAGATAATTGTGGGCCCAGGTGAAGGATGTTACTATCTGAAACATGACAATTCAAACAATTATAGATATTATGATCCAGCTACTTGTTAAATTCAGCTAATAAAACCAAACATCATGTAAATACTATCATCGAGGTAGATGTACTTAAACACTTTTAATTACAAAATGTCTACATTAAACATCAAGTCTATGAAGGTGTCGCTGAGTTAGATATATTCTCTAAAAATGTATTATCACAGTACCAAAAAGGTATCCCTGTATAAAATTGACTTTTATGTCAACATATTCTACATCTGGTGACTCCCCTCACTGCATTGAAATTTGCAAGTCCTATCAGGCAAAAAACTTGAATGCTAAGTTGTTATCCCATCTCATGGAACTTTTTCCTCTCTATTGGTATCAAAAGCAGTTATATATTATATCAATTTCAGGAATATTTTTATGTAAAGTATGATAAAGTTACATAAGTTCAAAAAGTGCATATAAAGAGTAAAGAAATTCCTGGTCCACACTATGACACACTCCCCACAGTGATAAACTTTCCAAGCAAACTCATGAATAGCCTGCTTAGAGATGGATATATTGAGGGCACTGAAGTAACTCATGCAAGTTACCAATGGAAGGGAATCCCCCAGATGCCAGGGACATTGGTATTAATTTTTGCATCAATTCTAAGTCTATGGGGGCAATTTTCATCATATCTCTGTACATAATGTGGACTTTTTGGCCAATTTTTCAAATACCAACAGATCAAGACTAGATCTCATGTCAACACTTGTTATTTAAGAAAAAGGTAAAATATTTTGAAAAACTAAGAGGGGTTTTCCAGACGTCCTGGACCATTAAAATCTTGTCTTTATCATCAAAATGCAAAAACAGCTGTTTCTTGCCTAGTGGATCTACGTATACAGTCTTTTCTTGCCATGACTGTCTAGCCATATTGTGATTATCTGGTCATCAAAAGTATAGGTTATATCACAAACTAGACATATGGAAATTACAAATTTGTATATGTCTAGTTTTTGATGTAATCTATTTTACTGACGTGGCATCAGTCCTAGCTTAAGATCATACATATAAAAATAGTGCTAGGGTTTAGGCAGTGAATCTCCATGATTGCACGGAGGAGGGGAAGTTAGATCCATGAGCTTGGTGGGGAGTTAACTTGCAAGACTGCTGTGCAGCAGATTTAGAGATGTTCAAACTGTCGGCCAGTGAAGGCCTCGTGGTGATAGGCTGGAAGGCTGGGCATTAGAAGGAGTTCTGCAGATTCATGTGACTTTACCTAGGAGCATTTTGGTTGAAGGGCTGAGTGGACTAGCCTAGGAACTGGTGAGTGATGTATTATACATGTCTTGGATAATCAATAAGCAACATCGATTCGCATGAGTGTTCTTGTCAACTCTTGATGATGGAGCTTCATGAGGAGCTAATTCATGATCTAAGGACAGGAAGACTGAGACTTAGACTAACATAACTATTGGCATTATGAGTTAATGGAAACAACATAAATACACACAATGAATAACATCAGTGGTGGATCTAAGGGGGGGGGGAGCAAAAGGGGCAATAGCCTCCCCTAGACCTGTAGACTTAGGGTAGAAAATTTTGGCATCTTAAGATTTGAAGATCTGTGTCAATCTGGTGTTTTTTATTTTTCATTTTCATAAGGGGGATCAGGGTTTGCCCCCCCCCCCCCCCCAGAGCACTGGCTCTGCTGGATCCACCACTGGGTTTGCCCCCCCCCCCCCCCCCCAGAGCACTGGCTCTGCTGGATCCGCCACTGAATATCAAAGTTAAACCTCATAGTTTATCATATTTTGTTTCTGTATAAGGGGCTGTCCATAAATGATGTCATGCACTGGGGGGGGGGGGGGGGGGGGAGGTTGAAAAATGTGACACTGCCTGAAAACTGGCCTTATTTTCATCTTTAGATTAGACTTAGTGTGACAGGGGGGGGGGGGTCCTAAAAATACCCTGAAAAAGCGTGACATCATTTATGGACAGCCCCTAACAAATAGCTTTTAATGACCTCCTCGTGGTCAATAAAATAGTACATGATAAAGTTTTACCATTACTCATTAGCAATATGTTGGTTTTATGGGAATGAATCTTCCAATAATGTGGTACCAGGTGGTGCTGGCAGGGCCCACTATAGTGCGCGCCATTCCAACAGATGCAGTCAATTCAATCTGTATGATTTCAGATGATCACACCAAAATAAACATCAATCATCAAAATACCAAGATTACTTATATAGAAATAAATAAACAGCCAAATAAACAATCAGTTCAGCCTTTTCTCCTAGAGACGCATCCTAAGGGGGGAAATTCGTATTTATTGATTGTTTCCGGGGAAGAATAGATACATTAACATTTTTATTGAATGAGGATGAAAAATCGACAACTATTATTCTGATAAATGTGAAGTCATTTAATGACCAAAAAAAACATACTTAAGACAAATAATTACTTGCACTCATAAACATTCGTCAAAGTAAATGTTAATGTAAAATGCATGATCACAAATTACACGGCCCCCGGCAAAAAGTCAAAGTGACCATTTGATGTTGATCAGCCAATCAGAAGCCAGATTGTGGCTATATAAGAGAGTGAGCATAAACAGTCCCATCTTGGTACTCATTGTGTTCGCACCTACTTTCTTCCCGGGGATGGCCTACAAAAAGGCTTAGAAGACTAGAACCGATAGAGATAAGGGTCTGCGAGATAGGAATAAACTGAAGTTAGACCCAAATGGGGAAGTTGGACTTAGAAGAAATAGGGGTAGACATGAGGGATGAACTCGGATGTCAGAGAATGGGTACAAAGCAACCAAAGACATGAGTTCAGCTGGGAACCGACATCAGGGAAGAGAAAATAAGAAATCGGCCTACACACTACCACCTTTTATTTTTTTGGGCATGGTCCCCATCCTGAATCTAGAATGGTTGGTTACATGAGACTGCTAAACCCCCAGCATGAGACCCCGAATCCTGGCCCGAACCAAACTGTAATGCCAGCTCTCTCCGCCTGATCCCGTTAGGACCGAAGACCCCATGGCACATGAACCCCATGAGTCGTATCCAAACCACCGCCAGCCCCCCTGCACAGGGCACATTTCCGAGGCCCTGCAACTACTCGTCCGAGTCGTCCTCTGCAACTCCGCACTGGACTCAGATGACTGTTCATGTAACTCGTCATGAGTATGAATATCTATAGCAGGGAAACGGTGGAAGATCCACCTGCTTATTCTGGCTTATCATTCCCTGAGAACATCACAATTCTGATGATATGAGCTAAAGGACTTTTTTCTTTGTGAGCGATCGGGGGAACTAGTTTATTGGAAAATGGAGGCGTGGGAGAAGTGAGGGTACCTGTTAACTCTTTTGAGCACTTTTCTTTTTTCTTCAGATTTTAGACTTTCTCGCATTCTGGACGTTTTCACGTTCTAGGTCCTTCTTTCAATAAGAAATAAAGACACCTGGATCACGTCATTCATTCTCTCTTTTGGTACGTTAAGTTCGAAGTGCATCAATTTCCGTTTGCCCCCATGTAAGTTAAATAAAACGCACAGGACACAAATGATGAATTGTAAGGACGTATTTATTTACATATTTCGAAAATAAATTAACACGATTCATATGCTAGCAATCAGTCTCCAAAATTATATCCTGCATTCTCTGTTCTTTTTAATATAACCAATATGCTTCGCTTAAATTGTGAAGGCCCCATCAAATACGCCATCTTATAAACATAAAAACTCATGTTTATCGTTCGGGCTGAGGCAATATTACATACAAAATAATGGTTTATTTAATGTCTTAAGCCAAACATAAGGCTTTTTCTTTAAATCGTCTCAGTGTACACACATATATCTAATATAATATGATGGGAACGTGGCTGATGAGTGTGACAAGCAAGAATCGCAAAAAAATTATATTAAAACTTATGTCTAATGTATATAATATGTTGAAATATGTAGCCTAATTGCACGTCAAATACTGCTGAACCAACAAATCAGACCCAAACGTAAGGCTTCATAAAGTTATTTCCTTTAGGTCGGCTCCCTGTACCTATATGTACTAGTCATATACCCGGTATATCCCATTTTGTAACATGTAGCCTAATTGCATCTTGAATGCTGCTGGTGTATAACACCCCTTTTAGACCACTGCCAATGATATGCTTCAAATGGCTTCGCAGAACATCAGTCTACTTTCGTTTTGTGATATGAACCACATTTAATAGGGCATATCAAAGACGTTACATTTCTATACGGTTTACAGACTATAATAGACCTATGCACCAAGAAAGGGTGACTTTAAAAGTTATGGAAAAAGGTTTTTTTTTCAAACAACCATAACTTTCTAGGTAAATGAGCTACAGTATTACTTCATATACCATAGGATTCAGAATGAATTGGACAATTCACCCAGTCTTGTTTTGTAAAATATATCATAGAATGAAAACGTTCTATTTAGAACCAACGTCAGAAAAACGGAAAAAAACTTTTATTAAGTCATGCAATCTGATTTGAGGCTCTGTAGAAAGAATGTAATGTTTGTGATATGTGAAAATAAATTTATTAGGCACATCTGTCTTTACTTGAAGATTACAATGATGTATAATGTTAGTGGCTGTTATGTATATTCATAATTTTAGAGCTAAATCTTTAAAAATTCAAAATGGTCAAAAAGTGCAAAAAAATTGATGATTTCAGAGATTCTCTATGGGGCTTTACTATAGGATTCGGTTGAAAATGTGAAAATTTGTTATATGAAAGGTTTTTTGCACATCAAATCATTAAAAATTGGACTATAATGTTGTGTAACCACTTAAAGGAAAGACAATAATGCCTTCTACATCCTCAGGTATCCAATAAATTAATCTAAAGCTCCTATGGTGTGATTAACATGCTTCATAAATGGCTGTAAAAGGATGAAAAGTCAACCTTTCTTAGAGCATGGGTCTATAGCCCAAGAATACACATTATCCCAGTACTGAGCGCATTTTGAGGCTAGTATGTAAAGGGTATCGTTATATGAATACAGTATTTTATATGAATGCACATTCTTAGTATACAAATGCACATTCACAGTATACTAATTCATATTTCACCTCCCACAAGACTGGTGTAGTGGAATCTACAGAATAACGATTTTGTGTGGCTTGCTTTGCTTTTCCGTGAAGTCTGAAAGGGGTATAAACCCCATTACACACTTGTCACATAAGGCGCATATTATTAGTGCAGGCCAAATGCGCATTTTTAGGCTAGTCTTTAAAGGGTATAAGTCTTATCCTATTACTCCGACCTGATAAGGGCGTCAGAATATTGTCCCAATGCTCTCATTTCAGAACAAGAAATATCCCACAAATGTACTTACTAAAATACATAGTACTCTCAAAATCATTCGGATAAAAATAGTTGAGTTGTTCCGGTTGTTTGTAGAAATAACTCAGATTGAAGCAGCATTTCGTTCACACACTTGATGCAGACAGTTTACGGAGCTGTCCTCTCACTCACATATCAAATCAGTGACTTGGGTCCAACTGCAGTTCATTTTCTTCACACTAGGACTTGAGCCCTGCGGTAGTAGTTCATTCTCTACCCACTAGGTTTGACGCTGATAAAGCACCTTTATGTTCGATTTCGTTTTGACAAAAATCACTTTTTTTATTTACATTTAAAATCACAAAAAATCGCACATCCTACTCTAGGGGTAGTAGCCAATCTACCAAATGTCGACTGGAAAAACACATACTTATTGTAAGTGAAGTTGGATTGAAATTAAACCAAAAAGAAGTCTATGTGACAGTTGTTATAGTGTTACAAATATATCATACATGTAGATTTTGTATGTACTTTCAATCATGCTGACAGAAAAAAAACCCTGATAGGAACAAAAAATGAAGCTATAGGTCAATGCAGAAATGATTCAAGGAAAGCGACCTCAAGATCCATTAATACTATGCATCCTGTTTTCCTGAAAAAGAATCTCGATTTTTGAGAATAGCTAAGCTTCCATAGTTAAGTTGTGTGGTGGCCGTGTTGTTTAGTGTCCACGTGTCAAGACTTCATACGAGCTTCAACTTGACCCTGATATCCAGCTACGAACGACACACGGCACCGAAGGTGTGGGCTGGAAACTTTGTTACTGCTTTTTTTATTGCCACTTTCCCAGCTTCATAACTGATTGACATATTTAATAATGTCTTCGTTTGATATTTTTTTCTAATACTGGACAACAAGGGTTCAATATCCCTTTTCCCCAAATTATGCATCCCTGAAATATCATCGAAGCAAGCTTGTCTCGTAGCCAATCGAGTCGCCAACCTCAAGGTTGAAGGAACATACCAAAATAACGCTTACATTATGTCAAGTATGATAAATCTATCTCGTATTCGATATTATTGCCGCAATGTCCATCATCGTACAGCAACAAAAAGCAGGAGGAATTCTAGAAAATTGCCCATATAAGGGGTTCATTCATTGGACCTTTCCAGCTTGCTGACCAGCATGACTATAGGTAGGTGTATCTACCCGTAATTTTCCTTTTTGCTGGTGCCTGCAAGTACACAGATAACTAATGGTTGGTATAAGTCGACCCTTAATATTCCTTCATCTGCTTGCCAGTTGACAACACCATATAATCCCAGTCTCTACCTGGTCACTTTGTGCATGGGCGGGTCGATGACGATGGCGGCGGGGGCCAATGTTGGGGGGTAGATGTTAACCTTAGCCGGGAACTTCTCCCCAGCGATGTCGATCTCGTAGCGCGCGCCCTTGAGGACATAGTCATTAGTGATGTAGTTGGTCTCCCCGGTGGCCTCATCTATGTCGGACACGTACCCCAGCACCACCTGGCGGTCTAACGTGAAGCCGTACGCCGTGGACGTGGCCGTGCCCACAAACTTGCCGTTGCGGTAGATGGGCTCGCCGCCCCAGGGCCAGGGGTCGCGGTCCAGGTCGTGGTTCTCCAGTAGGAACTGGACGAGGCGCTTCTTGATGCCGGCTGTCTTCTGGTGGAGTAACGCCCCATGACCAATGAAGTTTCCGACCTGGTGAGGAATGGCAAAGGGTCATATGGATTAATTAATCAAGGGGTAAATGTACTAGGCTAATACATGACATAGATTCTGTATTGCAAGAATTATATTGTCAACTATTATTCAACGTACTATCTTTATTTTGTAGGATATAATATGACCCTTAGTCAGTTGAGAAAAAACTGACTAAGATATACAAATAGTTTTATTATTAAGAACTTTGCTAAGGACCTCATATGTTAACCATATATCAGCAGCTAGGTACATATAAAAAAAACTTAAAGGTTCGACTAACAGCATCAGTGAAAATCCTATGGTGAAAAAGCAGAGGTTCAATACTCAATGTACCCACCAAAAATAGTGGCCTAAGGATGTCAACAACTGTAGTCTACAATTTTTAAGAAATAAAGTGCTACCAAAAAAAAAAAAAAAAAAAAAGAACTTTGCTAAGGTATACACATAGTTTTATTAATGCAATGCTAAAGCCCAATTTGATCACGAGTACCAAGCCAGGCTTTCTGGTATGTCGGGTCTGCTGTTGGACATTTTGAGAAATTACATCGGATAATTCACGTCACGTTGCACTTGGATGAATACTTTGAATTCAGGAAAGGTCAAGGACAAAAGGACGTTTGTTATCAAATCTACTTTTAAGAAAAAATTGACTTTCGTCTATCTTGATGCAGTACTCCCGATTGTGAGGGGTGTGGGCGGCGTTACTGTTAATATTACCCATTAGTATTATACTTTCAACAACGTTAACTTACATCTAACTTGACGCGGTACTCCCGGCCGCACTCCATAGGGGTTGTATGAGGGGTGAGGTCGGTGCCCCAGTAGGCGAAGAACTTCTCCGTCCGTAGGGCCCTCAGTGCGTAGTACCCGGCGTTACGGATCCCGTAGTTTTTACCCGCGGCCATCAAACTATCATATACATGAAGGGCGTACTGAAAGGAGACAAATAAATCTTTTAAAATGTAGGCTCGATTCTTATCCATGGAGACACTAATTTTTGCACTACACGGATAAGTTCACGTAAACAAAATAATTGTCTGAGGATGTATCTTGCAGAATATAAGTTTATAACCCTAATTTAAATAAAAGGTAAGTAAATGAATGTCTCAACGATGGTCATCCGTTTTTTAAACGATAAAGCAGCAACTATCTTCAAAATTAAATATTCATAATTAGATAAGATTACATGGGTTCAAATCGTGTCATACAGCAGAGGCCATAGTTAGTTGAGCGGTTCTTACCTCAGAGGGTATGTAGAGACACCAGCCGTCCTCCCCGGAGTGTGTCAGTCGCATCGCCTTCACCCCACTCGCCTGCCCCACGTCTATCACCTGAAATAGTTACCATCAAACCCCTAATTTTAGCCGTAGGGTGCTTCCGTATGGTTGTCTTGATTTTGAACAATTTTTCATCAGTTAAAATTCATGATAAAATATGGATAAGATGTGGCGAGATGTTACTCTTACAGCAAACAAAAAAGAAAGTAGGATACTGCATTAAGATAGACTACAACACTTACGATACTAAAAATGTTGGCCCCAGAGAAATTTGGTAAAAGCTGTTGCCAAGTTACCAAGGTGAGAACTAGCATGTCCAGAACCTGGTCAACCAAATTCCCTGTGTTTTGGCAAAATTTTGCAAATTCTGTGTTTTCCCGACAGGGGATTTCTTTTGCAGTTTTCTTTGTTCTCTGTGCTGTTGGAACTGAAAAGTTCTGTTCTCTAAATGATGCACAGTGGTGGATAACGCTTGTTGAAAATTTAGGGACGCTTACAGAATGAAATGGACGGAATTCTACGTCAAAAAAATCTAAATTTAGCCCAAAAAAGAGTAAGGGCCCGCGGCGCCATCCCCTAAATCCGAGACTGTATAAAGACTATTCGATGGGCAGCCCACTAGGGTCAACACGAACTCAATCAGCAACCCCCCCCCCCCTCCCCCAATTAACTAGAGCACGCATCAGACCTTGCAGGTCATGGAGAAGAAGTCCTGTTTGCTGAGCGGCGTGTCGGTCAGTTCTGAGAGCAGCTCCTGCGCCTTGGGCCCGATGACGTTGATGGCCGTGTACATGGAGGTCACGTCGTTCAGCTGCACCGACCCGTCCGAAGGCAGGTGGTCCCGGAGCCACGCGTAAGCACGCGTCTGCTGAGCAGTTGGTCCGATCATGAAGTAACTGATGAGAAACGATAAAATATATATTTACCCATTTATGAAATCATTGATTGGTGCAGGATATTTTTACAGAATATATTATACAAATCTCTAATCATCCAAGATCAATTAAAAGTGAAATTTTAGTCTGGACTTGAATGGCACAAACAATGTGTAATACAGATATACTTTGAAACGGGACCTGAATTTCTGAGAAGTGGCGTGATTAATTTTCTAGTTTAGATGATCAACACTTTGGAAACCCAAACACGTTTAGTAAGTGGAACTAAAAATCAATGGGTTTTTTTCTTTCTCTTGTTTTCAAAAATAATTTTAGAGAGAAGTTAGTTCGCTAGATCTGACTGACTTACACACTAACATTTTCTTGAGCAAAGAAAATTGATGATGCCACTGATGTGGAAAGCCCCACACTCACTGGTTGTCGGCGAGCCTGACGATGCTGCAGTCGTTCTCGTACCCGCCATGCTCGTTCTGCATACCCGTGTGGATGACCATACCGATGGGTCGGTCGATGTCGTTAGAACACACCATCTGAAGGAAGTCGGTCACCTCCCGGCCTGCAGACTGAAACAAGTGGGGATGTGTGAAAATGCTAATTTTACTTTTCTTTAAAAATAATTGTTTGACAATCAAGTTTCTCGATGCAATAAACATATTTTATATAAAAAAAAATTATATGTATTTATCTAAATTTGGAAGAACTTGCACCTAGCAGATAACAAGGCGTTTCATGGTATACTTATACGTACACCAAACGGCGTTAACAAAATTCAAAACCTTCATAAAACGAACATCTATTTCTAGATATTCTGATGTGCTATTTACATTTCAAACCAATCCATTCATATTACGTCTCTCAGAAAAAAATCCTAGTATTAGAACAAGAAGCAAATGACTATCAAAGTTCCGATCGTTCGAACGATCGATGTTCGCCCTTAACATAACAATAGACATTTCATTGTGTTTGAAAGGTAATTGAACCAACCTGAAGGCTATATGGGCTATGAGTAGTGATCACCACCACCAGTCCTGCTGTCACACACAACTCAGGGAGGGGCTTAGGAAAGGGGCTCCTATTAGTAGACCTGCCCACCTGCAGGTGACAGTGGAGGTCCTAATGTGGAGGGTGAGGGTTGATTGGCCTACTGGTTATGTAACCCACTTCTGGCTTCTCAAACTGCACCCTCCCCCACCCCCACTCCTTGAACTGAGTTCAAGGAGTGGGGGTGGGGGAGGGTGCAGGGGAGAGGCCTGCCCACTCAATAACACTTGATGCACACTAATTGTCCTTGCTTACAAATGCATGCCGGTGGACAGAGGCCTGGGTTACTTGTATGTAAGATTGTGTAACCGGGCAATCAGATCAAAGCCCAAATACCTACAAAAGACATGACTGATTGAGTGAGCCCTTCCCATAAGCTACAATACTAAAAACTATAATTAAGGGCTCACAAAAACCATGAGACTTACACGCAGTTCAAACTTGGTGAAGGTGGACATGTCTATCAGACAGACCCCCTCGCGGCACGCCCAGTACTCCGACTTCACGTGGTCAAACCATACCGGTTTACCAAACGAACCTTGGCTAGGGATCTCCGTGTCCAAATACGTATCTGTGCAAAACAAATCAGGGGTTAAGTAAAGGAACTCATAAAATGTAAATCCCTTTCTTTATCATTTTTATTTGACTGAGAAAACTTTTAATACACTGGAAGTTTTTTCTTATGTTTTAGATATCACAAGTCCTTTGATCATTTACAATATTGATTACGAGAATAACAGCAAGTAACAAACCAAATGAAATTAAGACGTAATGAGGTTCTTAGATTATGTGTTAAGTAGACATCTTGAAGAAATGCATTACCGATATTTTTCTTCTTCTATTGAAGATACATACTGTCTTATTATTATGTATACGTTGTTGAAATACACAAGTTAATCTACACAACACAAATTCAACTCTTAATACATATCTAACCCAAAACTAAATTGTTAAGTCAATGCAAATTGAATACAAAGAAATTGAAGGGGAAAAGAGTTAGTTTAAAAAACAAATACACTACATATTGGCTTAATGTGTTAACAATCACGTTGACTCACTCAATTTGTGGGGATCGGATGAGAAACCATTTAAAGTCTTATAGAAATATCCTTAGTTTTGTCCTTATCTGGAGAACTACTTTCTGGGTACTAGGCCTTATCCCTACTTTACCAGGTGAGAGATAACCGTCTTCATGGTGGTAGAAGTAGGCGGCGCGCTCGTACCCATGCGGGGTTTGTACAAAGTGCGCCCCCTCCACCTCCTCGCGGGCGAAGAGCGGGGCGGCCCGCACCTGTCTACCTGTCTGGTAACTCGGCAACTCCCAGCCCGTTACCACCGCATTGATTCTACCTAAAATATGGCACAGCCAAAAGTGAAGTTTTTTTTCTTCGTTATTTGGGTCTGTAATTTCTTGATATCTAAACCTCATCAGATTTAAATATTTGTTTTTAGTTTTTGGTCTTCTCAGGGTTTTCTATAGGCTGCCCTTGTCCGCTGTGCCAGGAGGAAGGTTTGGTGATTGTCGCTGGTCTTGCATACCGCCATAGGTAGCAGTGGGCGATCAGGATAAATTTTATCCTTGAAGCAAAGATTGCTGGACTTGCTCCCTGGTCTTTTCATAAGGTATTTTATTGGTCAGAGAGGGTCCCGTGCGTCTGGTGGAAGTTTATAAAGGCATCAGACCTCTTAAACCCTAATTTTCTTAACACCTAAATATTTATTTGCTGTTCCGCAACGGCACAATATATTCTACCACAATAGGGTTAGGTAAGGCTGGGCGAAATGGTATTAAAGTTAGAGCAATACTGAAAAAATAAAATATCAAAACATAGCGTCCCATCTTATGCATTAGAATAATAGCATGGTCAATAAAGCTGAAAATAACCTTAAAAATAAGATTAATTAATCTCAAGCAAAAGCAAATGTTACAGTATGCATCACGTTACATATCATCAAAGCCGGCAAAATAAAACAATGAAAAATTAGCAAAGCGTCCTGATTAAGGGAACCTTAGAAGCAAACTGAACGAATAAGTACGTGTCCTTAATACATAGTGTTACAAGCAGACAGGCAGTGGATGTTTTAATTGGGCGTTACACATTTTCGGATATGGGCAGATGTCATAACTGTTACTAGTATCTCCCCTCCCCCCCTTTTTTTTCCAATGGGGGAAGGCAGCAAGGGGAAAGCAAGCCTAGGAATCGTCCACATTTGCATCATAAATTCTATGAGCTTAACTCTCCACACTTGCCTGTAATCATGAAATATCTGAGCAGGCTCCAGGCCTTAAGGCTAGGGGTAGATAACAAGCAGCCAACTCGAGTCTGAGCCCAAGTGACATATAAGTGATCATATAAGCTTGAAGCAGGCTTATCTCCAGACATGGCATATTATCTGACCATAGAGACTGCATACTCAAGTCTTCCAAGTTGGACCACCCCGTCACATCTTTGAGATTGGGTTTGACTAGACAGGGCTAATCAAATGGCCTTGTAAGCGGTTTATTGGCAGACATTGATGGGTCCGATTTTATAGCAAAATCTTCCTTAGAGACCAAAAGCAGTCTATGGTCTGATAAAATCACAGTAGAACGTAGCCTACAGAAAAAGCTCCATGTGGCGCACCTCAAATATGGCACATTTAGACTAGACTACACTTTAAGGTCAGTCACATCATGACATGAAGCTGTGCTTCTGTAAGCCAACATCTACTGTGTTAGATCCAACTTGTCACAATCCAAACCCCTTGACTGAGTTACCCTTCTCTATGTCACTCCTATCAAACCACATGGCCCGCTCCAGCCCGCGAGCATTCTGGGTGAACTGCGCCCCAGCCGCCTCCTCCCGCAGGTACAGGGCCGACGTGCGCAGCTTACGACACGTCTGTAGCTCCGACTGCCTCCCGTGGATCCCTGAAGCAGGTAGCGCACCGACGACTGAAACAGCTGACGGACAAGAACCAGGGCGATGGATCAGTCTTTAACAAAGCTACATGTTTCTCCTTTTCTGAAGGCTGGTGGGCATCCTTCCCTGGTACCATTTGATAATAATTTTTTCTTTCACTTGTATAGTCAACACTAACCTGAACTTACACAATCAGGAACTGGAGATTCAGGTTTACCAGGGGCACCTAGCTGCATTTCAGGCTGGCAGCAGTTCTCCAGAGGAGAGCAAAGTTACAGGCCCAGGTTAGAACTGAAAGCTGGACACGAGCAAGCAACCACATTTATCACTCATGCTGAGCCTACTTACAACATCAGAAGGGGTTTTAACACTAGCTGATACAGAAAAGGAAGGATTATTATTGCAGCATTCTTGTGGAAGTTTCAGCAGCAGTGTGCAAGAATATAGCACTTTCTAAAATATGAAAATAAAGTCAGGCGAGTTGATGGTCACATGCAAACAAAGTGCTGGTTTGGAAACACTGACAGAAACAACGAAGCATATTAGTTACCATGCAGTTTTCAATAGGGCCTGTTTCTAAACTGAAAAAACACTAGATTTGTGCATTGAAACAATGTAAAGAAACCATGTTAATTTTCGATAATGAATCATAATCATAGGGCACGGGAAGTCCTATTCCATGAACTAGTTTTAATCGAAGTCTGAAAACGTCAAATACATAAAAGCAAAGACCGTAGAAACAGACCCCATTATATACTAGTCCACAAGCACCAACAAAAACCGAAGCGTGTGAGTTGTCATGGTAACACAGGCCATAGTTACCGTCGTAGAGGCCGTGCTCGATGCTGGACATGAAATAGAGTGGGCGTTCATAAGCCATGGTCTGACCAAACACCGCGTCATCCTCCATTCGCGTATACAGGGGGGAGGTTCTTAACTTGCGGCCTGTCGTTAACTCCACCGTTTGGGTATCCCAGTAAGGGATCTTGGCCACGTAACCTGGAGAGGAGAAGAACTGTCAGCCTTAAAACTAATGTTTTATACAATGCAACTGAAAACATGGAATTGTCAAGGAAATTCATTCAAATGAAATTTTTAAGATTACGAGTCTATAAGAGATCTATAATAAATGATTAAGTTCAAGAGAAGAACATCATGCTCTTGAAGCAGTTTTGTAGATGTTAGACAATATTTCAGAAGCAATACATTTGTTGTCAATGCATCTTTTAATAATTTTTTTATGGAAAAAAGAGAAGACTCTACTAGCATTGATCTGGAACATTCATAAAAAATAGAAGGAAAAATACATTCGAAGAAGACTTGCTCAACCATTTAAATCTTATTTGTAATGCTATCGAAGTACAGAAGCTGTGCACGTTAAGAATATACATTGAAAAATGTACATATCAATGCATGGCTGGCTATCAGTTATATGCACAAGCCGCAGGTAAAATAGTACTCAAAAATGACAACTTAAATCATTAAGACATGTAGGTCAAACTTGAAAGAGAAAGAAACTTAGTATGTAAAACTAGACATTAATGAAGTAAGACATGCAGCAAGTTTTACAGAAAGCATAGGGAACAGAACAGAAAGTAAAAGGTGTAGTCACTGCTTTGTGGAAAGTATTCTCCCTGAGCAAAATCCCACTCCAAGCTGAACCATGGTCACTCTGAAAACCACAATCTGTTGAGTTCAGATTTTGTTATTTCAGACTTTAGTGAGAGAGCAGGCACAATACACATACACGAAGGACAACCCTATGAAGATTATACACAATTTGATTATTATACAAAAACAAACTAAAGAAGTATGTGTAATTTGCTTTACAAATAAGGCAGACTTATTCGAATACCAATTAAATTTTGAAGAACTGGTTTTACATCAATTAAAAATCAAACCATTCAAATGATCAAGACGGATATCTCAATGGTTTCAAAATGAAGTGTGTTTCCTTTATGTGAAGAGGCACAAAATGAGTAAACGATAATTTTTTGTGTACAATGTTTTATGTGCAGAGAGCACAGGAATTTGGAAACGAGTACCCACCTACAGTTTCTGACACCCGCTCTCGTAGGAACTTTCGGTTGTTATGCATATCGACAAACCTGGACACATCGTGAGCCCCGAGATGGGTCGAGGTCTCCCCGTGCACCATCCACTCGGAGAGGAACCTGCCCACGGCTGGTGCCGCAGTGATCCCCTGTGACCCCATACCCGCCGCCACAAAGTAGTTGTCAACCTTAGTAAACAAAAAAGGGACACCAAAAAAGTGGGGGGTAAGAAAACGCAAGCACCGAACTCTGGCAAAGTTACTTTTCTCATGCAATGCAGTTAGCCCATCTATGGAAGCGGATGGATTATCGTCTTGTGCTTCAATGGCAAGAAAGCGTACACACACTGAACATTTGGTGTTGAAAAAAGGTGAGATGGGGAATAAAGGATACCGTAAAATACTGTTTATAAGCCACACCCGATTTTAATCTGCACCCTTACTTTTGTGTTTAATTTCTTCTTACATATCAGTAACAATTGAATTCAGCCTTAATTTGAAGTGTCATACTTATTTAATTTTTTACATTTCGAATATTCAACCATCACAATTTATCTAAATTATCATACGTAGTATTCAAGTATATTTAATTACGATTTCACGGATATTGTAGACTGGCATGTTAGATGTAATCAGGATTTACAGTAAATTATTGACATCTCCATCGTGTAACTGGTGAAACGTTTTGATAAGCAGTGCCCACAATCTGGCTATAAAAGCGTGACCTTTCCCGATTATAAACCGTAGCATATAAACAGGATTTTACGGCAGGTTGATATGGTGATACGTTGCAATTTCTTAAATTGTGAAAATATACCACTGCTTCTGACTGAAAACAATGTATGAAATGAGACCAAGCTTGCACAGTACAAAGCATGCTTAGTATGTGATGTAATTTGTTAACCTTCAAATAGGAGTAAGATGGATGTATGAGTAAAAGACGACTACATCCTGGGTGACTCACAACCAGCAATAGGATTAGGGCAGCGTGAAATTAGTTTTTCCAGAATTGTAATTACGCATTTCCCAAACATGCATGGATTGCGCATCCAAGGTTATATACTTATTATCTTGTAAATAGCCGTCCATTAACTGTGCACGTATATTCCCATGTTCTTTGGAACTTCTCCCCTTCTTGTGCATGTAATACGCATTGAACATTTACATAGGCCTCGACACCCCTCTCCCCAAGGATGCGTGCGCAATTAATGGAAAGCCCCCTCCCCCCTCTTTTTTTTTTTTATAGAGCTAGGGCTCCATCCTAGCCGACTGCCATGTGACTGTCACCAAGCATCATGCATTGAGTACAACGTTGGACATCCTACAGTGGTCAACTAGGGCCACTGACATACCTACCCAGAGACTCAGTCACTCTCTCCCTCAGAAAGTTCCAGTTATTATGCATGTCAACAAAGCGACGCACGTCCCCCGATATGATGTTGGCGCCCATGGCAGCCTCCCCTCCCACTATCCACTCGGCCAGGAACTTGCCCACGCCAGGACCCTTACTCAGGCCGTGAGAACACATGCCAGCCGCAACGAAGTAACGGTCAATCTGGTGGAAAATGGGATATAGCGGGCTGTCAAATCTTTGATTGGGTCTTAGCAGTTGGGTTCCCACAGAGACCAAGAAATGTTTTGCAATTTGCCCAATCGGGATATTTTATTCAGTGAATATTATTCAGGGATGTAAGTCAGGATTAATGAACAAATATTAAATCCCAGAGAGAAAATTTGAATAATCTTAAAATGCTATAAAACCCCAATATTAGGAATTCAGTTTGAAAATTATTATTTGAGAAGATGACTTGAAAAAATCTGAAATCAGACTAAAGTCTGAAAACTTACATCCCTGAGTCTTCAGATTCGACATTTCACATTCCATGATAGCTAGACCAAATTTAACGACCATTAATGACCAATCAACAGACTTCCACGACATTGTTTCAATTTAAACCAAAACTCCATGATAACAATTTTAATACGTTCCGGTCTGTGCAGGAACCCAAACATGTGTATAGGGCGCTAATGGGAGTCCAGGGCCTAAATAGCTGCTAAAGAGGAGTTCAGGACCTTTGAGGAAACCCAATTAATGACTGTTTACTCTAGGGTAAATTAAAGGTGCAGGTGAAATACGAATGTTGTCTAGAAAGGTGAGATATGCTTTCCCAAGGAGATTTAGAAATCCTCATTGGGCAGGCTATTATAGCCTTTCTTTCAATATCACATGTTTTCGATTTTAACTGCGAGATAAAGGGTTTAGTCAGTCTGGAACAGGCTGCCAACTTAGGTCCTGGATTCTTCATTTCTATGGCTGCTTTCCTTCATGCTAAGTAACGTATAACTGAAGTACATTCCAAATGCACACCACAATCACCGATCAAAAAAGAAGCTGGAACAAATCATCCATCGTTAACACAGGTGAGAGTTCCTGCTCACATCAGAAACATTTCATCTGCAAATATAAAATTATTAGTCAGTAAAGATGCAAGGGGGCTTTTTTTCAAAAGGATGATTTCACCTCACCGGCTACTGCCATAACCCCATTCCTGCGTTCCTTGAGTCGGTCAGCTCTTACTATAAGTGTGGCGCATGGGTAGCAGACATGACCAGGTGCAAACAACTGTCCCTCTAGTGCCAAAGTATGCTGTGAGAGAGCACAATTAGCCGATATCAACCATTTGTATTTAAGAGGTCAGCTAACCCGTGTCTTATTCACAATGGGATAACTTTCAGGGGAAGATGGTTTCTTTCCTTTTTCTTATTTTTCTCTCTATGTAATCTTCAGCATAGGCAATTAGAGTGTGTTGGCACTTAGTCAAGATGGTATATCAATACCAATTACATGCTAAGCAAGGGTGGCTCCTGACTGACTCATCAGAGACTAACCGAACATACCCACAGATTCAGTCACTCGTTCCTTAAGGAATTTGAGGTTGTTGTGTAAGTGGACAAAGCGGCGCAGGTCGTAGAAGACCGGGTTCATGGCCGGGTCGCCCTTGGCCATCCACTGGGCCAGGGTGTGGCCGGCCCCCGGGGCCAGGTTAAAGCCCTGACCACACAGCCCACCCAACACGTAGTACCGCGCTACCTGCAAAACAACACTTTAGTCGTCCAGTAACCCCGCTCTCCTTTACAAAAACAAATGATGTATTTTTAGCCCTTATCAGACTTCATTACATTAAAATGAGGGTATACATCTTATTTTTCTCGTGCTTTAGACAGCTAAAAGAATAAGCTATAGATCTAAAACGCAAGAAATCACTTATGAAACTCGAGTCACCTTCCAACAGTTCTTCATTTCCTATATTCTTGTAACTTTCAACAAACTGCCACTGCAAGGTCTACAGATGTACAACCCTTCTTATCAAACGAAATACCTAATATCAACCCAACCATCTAACTATTCTAATGTCACAAAAAAAGTACACAAAGGAGCTATTTCTTGCCGTCTAAATCTATAGAAACACAAAAACTGTGTTGGGACACACACACGCTGGACAAATCACTGGATCAGTCACCGGATGATAGTGCCAATAATTTGTCGATTTTTACAGTGATTCAGATCACACATGTAAGGTTGAAATTGAAAATCATCAGTAAAATGTGTTTCAAACATATACGAATAATAGATTTGGAATTAAAAGGCAAACTATCAATTACTGCAGGGATGTAGGTCAGGCTTCATGAATAAAACCACAACCCCTTGAAAGAAAATTTGAAATTATCTTAAAATGCTATAAAAGTATCATTTGAGGTGATTTGAAAAATCTGAAATCAGTCAAAATCTGAAAACTTACATCCCTTTTATCAATAATTCATATAGGAATAGATACCATTTGTCCACTTTTTAGTGCTGATGGTGATGGGGCACTGTACGTTGGATATGTGAAAACGTAACGAAGCACATCTAATGTGACAAATGCGAAAATCAAAAGGTGAACCATTTTCGTGTGTGGGCTATAAAACTATACAAGCTGCTTGCATAGCTCATTGATTTCAAGATTTTCGGGAATGTATTTCAGGGTCAATGAACTAATCGGAAGTGGCAAAAACAAATAGAAATTTATTCTGAAAAGCATAAAATCAAAGCAACACCTTTGAAAGTTAATCCCAAAGAAATCTGAAAATTTAAATTTGTATGATATTACGATCTCAGGGTCCCGATTTTTTCTAGTCATTCTAGTAATTTTCCATACATGATTACAATTGATTCATGGAAAATTAACTCTTTAATTTAAACTACATGTAAACACCTTTTGAATAATCATATACAAGAGTATTGTATATAATATTGTACATTTTATACGATCATGAAGCAGCCTGTGACAATAACATTATAGAGAAAAAACGTCCCCTGAAAAAAGTTTTAAAAGGGAAAAAAATACCGAAAATAGCAACGTACAATTTCGCATGGGAATAGAAGAGACCCTAGACCTTGCATATGATATCTTTTTTTTCAGATCTTTCTATCATCAGAAAATGTATACGATTTGTCAAAGTCTGACGTAGTTTCACAGGAACCCCCTTGACGAGAGGTACATAGCTGTGAATGTAAAGTGTCGGTACGGCTGCCTTACCTCAGGGGCCTCCCCGATGATGAACTTGCCGTCCGGCGTGAACGACTCGGGCCCGTTCAGCAGTTGGCGGACCTCGGCCTTCTCCAGGGCCGGCACGCGGTGCAACAACTGGTCCAGAATGATGTCTGTTGAAACGTAGCAGGGTTTGAGCGTAGGTTAGTTGGTTGGTCGTTGGTTGATTTATGAATTTTTAAGTAAACAGTGTCGAAATAGAAAGAATACAAAGGGTTTTTTTCTTGATTGAGGGGCTGCTTGATTAATCTCAAACGTATCACTAGTCATTGTAATCAGAATTATGAAATGAGATAAACGTAAGGCGTATCAGTGCTGTACCAGGTCCTAAAACCTGACGGGGTTCAAGAAAAACACGAGGGATTGCCAAGCAGCAATTCAGAAAGGGTTCCATTAAATCCTAGGGTGTTCAGGTGAGATTTGTTGCCACACTTGTTATGTTTTATTTTCCTTGACCTAAAACTTGTTTTAATCTGAGGGGGTCCAAACACACACAAAAACTCCCGATGGCTACGGCACTGCTGTACTCACGGAAGTGATCCCAGTCTTCAGGCAGCAGCTGGAACTCAAACTTGTCGGGGATCCCATCGTGGAACACGGGTTTGGCTTTGGGCTCGAAGCCGCCGCCGAGCAGCCCTCCGCTCCACTCCCTCAGGTAGACGTACCCGTCGTAGTCACGTATCACTGGGGAGACAATGCACGTATTGTAACATGAGGTTTACATATAAAATATCTAACTGACCATACAAGTCCAGATACTGGTTAAAATCGTAATCTTGAAACGCTTGACTTTCTTATGAAAATAACTGGCCAAAAGAAGCAGTCAACAAAATTAAGAGTGATCATTTCCAACTTAACTCGCACCGGAGTAATATCTGAGTCATAGCGGATATTATTTCCAAATATGTATGTGCCTTTTTGCTTTAAGGTAGGAAATCTTTTGAAAAGTTTGATTTTCTTTTATTAAGACGGTTAAGCTAATTACCTCCTCAAGGGCTATGCTGAAGAAGTGTACATTAACAACTAGATCTCTGCCAACTATACGTTGGAAACAGGCCAGGCCTACCTGGTAACATCTTGTCGATGTTGTCCATGGGTTTGGTGACGATGTAGAAGTGTTCACAGGGGTGGAGCGGCACGCGCACCTTGGGTTCACTCAACTGACCCAGCTCCCGCGACCACTGAAATACATGACAATGACAATGATTTTTATTCAAAACCTCTTCAGTAGAGGCATAGGAACGTATATACAAAAAATAACAGTTTCAATGATAAACAAGAAGGCGGTCCCCTGAGAGCATATATATATATCATATTATATGCTCCTCTTGCGACCCCCAGGTTTTAATTTTGTATCAAGTATTTTGGTGGTAGGTAGGGAAAATTGACACTATAGTAACAATTTCCCTAGGTCACTTATAAGTTATACCACTTGTCCAGTCATAAAATAGTAACCTAACCTCATAATCATCGGGCATTGGAGAAGGAAAGACACAGGTGGTACAGTTATTAATGTTAGGTGTAGCACCAGTTTTTGAACATTTGGGGGAAAATACTGCTATCTAGACTAACCACATGTACATGCTAAGCTACTACATCAATTTAGTCAAAACCACTGTGCTAGCTTCTACGGTGTGGTCAAGTGGAACAGTTTGGATACATTTATAAATGACGGCCGGCCAAATATCACTTTTTTTTTTAACCAAAAGAAATATATTACAATATGGCCCTCTGTTTACCCAATTAAGAATCATACTGTTCTTGATTGTGTTACAAATCAGAAGGATACCGTAAATAACAGAACAGTGAACGGCACATAGAATATTCCCGTTTTGTTTATTGCCATTTTTATTGCATTTACTAGACTTGAGAAACAAATCTAAAAGGTTCGATATTTGTGCAGAGTCACACTATATAGCTATTAAAGAAAAATAACGGGAATATTCTAGAGAATAAGAGAACTGAGGATATTTGTGAGGCAAATACTCTCACCAGTCCAGCACAGTTGACGAAGTAGGAGCACTCGATGTGGCCGCGGTCGGTCTCCACCCCCTGCACCTTGTTGTTACGGGTCAACACCCGCTTCACCTTCGTACCCTCGTGGATATTCACACCTGCAGGAAAACAAGTGCAAATCATTGAAACGTGACTGCTCGGTGCTTGCTGGTCTGGGCTTTTCTTTTATTTGACGCTCTGTTAAGACCAATGTAAGACCAAAGCTTTAAAAATGTAAGACCTACACTTATGGTAATGTGAATCAACGGGCAATGTGTATGGAATCTTGATAAATGGATGCATTCATAATTTACTTCTAACACATCAATATTTTGGTTTGGACCTACCAAAAATTGATTCAGACTATCCACATGACAAGTACAACTGTTACAACCACTGTGTTCAGTTTTGATTCCTACCTGAGCACGTATAATATATTTCTTAATGTGGATACCCAGGGAATTTATGGACAACGAAAAATGTTGTACAATTGTTTGGTTATCACTGCAGAGACGCTTTTTTCTTCATGCAAACCACTTTATTCTCTATATTTTGATAAACACCTCTGATCTTGAGATCTTACCATATTTTGATGTTCCTTAATAATCTTTTCTGATTACACTTTGTTAATTACTTACACAGAAACACAACTTTATGTACCCGTAAAATAAAGTATCTCAGTTCTTCTACAATAAACTATACGTATAATAATATCTAAATTCACAGTAGGTCAAAAGACCACAGAGAAACAAACCGTCATTCAGAGTCAGAATGTGTGACTTACCGCTCTCCCTGGCCTTCTTGGCGATGGCCATGGTGGCATCGGTGGGGTTGACGACCCCATCTGTCGGTATGTACACCGCGCCCTGACGACATAGAGCACGAACAGGTCAACGATTAACACAGAGACACAGGCACTTTACATCATTAATTATGAGAGATTATCAAGCAATCGCAGTGATGGGTGGTCTGTACTCTAGAGGTCCTTCTATGTGCATTGGAAACGTTTTTTTCTAATTTCAAATATAAGTAATATGCGTCTTTCATATAAGACTTTAACATTAAACAGAAGGATGGTTGTAGGGATGATTCATGAAGGCGAACTACAAGATTAATGATTCTATTTTTACACAAAAGTTGTCTTGCCACAAGTTCATGACCGTAGAGAATTTGGCCTTTCCTACTGACCTCAAGTATCATACATGTCTATGAGTTTATAAAGCTTTGACCTGATAAAAGTATGATTCCATTAAGAACATGATAATTTGGAGAACATCCAGGAAGACTTTACGATAATTTGGAGAAGGAAAGGGAGTATTTTTGTTTTATAGCTATTATGGCCAAAATTTCAGAAATCCGGAATTTGTAGGGAAAATTAGACCAGTCTGTCGTCTCACCTCTAGGTCGTCTGTGTGCAGCAGCGGGTATCGGTCGGCCACTTGTTGTGGGCTGAGAACCTCTCCCTCGACTCCGTACCGCCTGGGAACAAATATGACAAGTGCAATTTTATTTCAGAAAGATTTGTTAAATTGAGTTAAATATTCAAGTAATTCCATGATGTGCCATTACATTTAGGGCTTTGCCATTAAAACTTGAGTGTATCATGGTACGTTCTTTCATGCAAATAATATTATATGGAGATCAGTGCATTCAATGTTTGTAAAATCATTACTGCACCAGGAAGCTTACCTGCTGAACGATGTCACAAACTAAAAGTTTTCAATTTCAAAAGAAGAAGGCAAAAATCTAAAATTATTTGGAAAAAAAGAAATGCAGTCAGCATTTGGACGTACCCTGCGGTTATAAGTTGTCGCTTGTAGAGGATGAGTCGGTCCACGCTCCGGGCGAGGTACAGCGACCCACACTGCTTCCAACCTGAAGGTGCACCAGAGTACAGCATTAGTATAGCAGAATCTTAAGATTTTTCTCACTTAACAAGGAGAATAATATTTAAGTAAGGGCTGGGACTTTTAGGTATATAGTACAAAAGTTTGCCTTTCGGGGCAAAGACTTCTAAATGATAGAAGTTTTAAAATATGTTTGAAATATGATGCATTTTAAAGAAACTCTTCTCTATGAAACAGCTTCTATTCTAACCCCATTGTTGAAAAGATAACAATTGTGTATTGGGTGGATTTAGATACGTTAAAGAGCTAATTCATTTTCTCACCGTAAAGTTTTTTCAGGTCTAATTTTTACGACTGTAACCATAAATATTTATGCCTCATAACATATTTACGCTTCCTGCATTAACATGCGTTTTGGGGCCATTGTAGTATTATCATTCTTCATGGACATCATGTTTTTGTGCATTGATAGGTGTGTGCGAAATACGCGAAAATGTGTACTATGCAAAAATTAATACAGTTATAGTATACGAAAGGGTAAAGGAGTGCAACTATACATACTTCATGTCTATTTTCTTCCCCTAATTCACCTAATTATAACCATGTATAAATTGTATATTTTCACCTATGTCACAGTCGTGCTGTGTATCCAAATTGCTGTAAAACTGTTGTGAATATGCTGCCATGGCAATATCTACATCTGTCCCCGTAAGGGTGTCCATAATCCCTGAGCCATGCCACGTGCTCCCACCGCTAATGCTACAACAGCACAGAACAAGGTCTTAAGGGGGAGGCGATAGGCAGGACGTAACTGAAAATAGGGGCTAGAAGGTAGGGCTTTACTGAAGGAAGGGGCCAGCATGGCCTAAATGGAGGTAGGGTCAACAGGCATATGACATAACTGAAGGAAGGGGCCAGCAGGCACAGTTTAACTGAAGGAGGCGGCAGCAGGCAGGGCTTCAATGAAGGAAAGGGACCAGCAGCCACGGCATAACTGAAGGAAGGGTTCAGCAGGCACGGCTTAACTAAACGTAGGGACCAGCAGGCAGGATATAACTAAAAGAAGGGGCCAGCTTTTGTGGCTTAAATGAAGTGAGAGGCCAGCAGCCACACGGTTTAACTGAGGGTAGGGTCAGCAGGCACAGCTTAACTGAAGATTGAGTCAAAAATAACAAATGCACGATGTTCTACAATCACCGAGATCACAGATTTTGGAAAAGGGGGTTTACTAAGTTAGAGGCTTAATATAATAACGTTGTGCATCTACATGGATTTTTCCGTTTGTGATGTTTATGTAGCCACCAAAAAGTTGGGAGGGCCAGGACCCCTGGCAATCCTCCCCCTCCCACTGCACCTAGCTTGGTGCAGAATGCTATTTATCTTAAAAAGCACCTGCAAAACAAGTGTATATGGTGCATCCTTAATTTTGGTTACTTGTTTGTCATGACAATTTTGGTCATGGTATATTCTAGGATGACAATTGACATCTCATGACATACGTATTTTTATTTTCCCCTGTTCTAAAGTCTCCCCTGTTTCATTTCCATTATGTCTTTCGATCTGCCGGTGTAAAAACATGGGAAAATGGAGTATTTTACTGATTGGAATATTGCAATTGTTGTTGCAATTTCCCCAGTTTTCCCCGTGCAGTGGTCACCCTGAATGTGTCAGCCTATGGATTGACAGATCAATGGAAAGATGAAAGTCAAATAAATCACATGGACTGGACAAGCAAACTCCTGTTCGACAGACAGCATGCAATATCCAAACACAAGTAAGCAGTAGAAGGGATTAGGAACAAATCTGAAATAAACAGAAACACGTAACTTAGCAAGTAAGCAAAAGGTTGAAAGAGCAATCTCCAGTGTTTATGTAATACTTTGGCATGTATATAACACTTACTTGTGGTCTTGGAAGGGTGAGATGGAGGCCTCTGATGAGCAGCAAGGTGTACTTGTGGTTCATTCAAAGGTCAGGGATCATCTACCAGTTGCCGCTCCCGGATGCCGCTTCCCGCCCCTGGACGCGTCACCGATCGCGGCGCCCCCTAGCGGATTACCCGAGAACGACGCGCTCCTCGCGTCGACAACACTCTTCCCCGTTCTATTTTTTTAGGAAGAGTGCCGCCGTCCAGAGAGACCGCGCCAGGCCCAAGGCCTAGCCTGGTCCACTCCAGACTCTGGTATCCAGGGACCGTCAGGCCCTGGTCCACTATTGGCCATTTATAAATTCGCCTGCCCTTCTGGGCATAGCCTTCTAGGAAGAGTGCAGCACATCCAGAGAGACTGTGCCAGGCCCAAAGCCTAGCCTGGTCCACTCTAAACCGATATCCAGGAACCATCTGGTCCTAGTCTATTGCTGACCGTCACTCACACACATATATAAGTTCCAAGTGTGCCAAGTTTGGCCTAGCATCTCAAATCTAATTACTACTATGCATGGGGGGTAGGCATGGGGTCCAACGAAACCTCCATATTTGGAGTCAGCTGCTCTAAAATTTAGTTTTACCTATCTCCTAGCTTATCCTACTTATGTTCTAGGGTTGGGGGTCAAACGAGGTATATATATATTGCATGCTACTACTTTAATAACTTTGTGGGCAGTTAGTACCAGGGTTGGGACCAGGGGTGGGTGTTATTTCTGGTGTGCGACCTCTGTTGGGAAGGGATGGCATCTGGTCGCGTGGGCCATCCCTACCTAGTTTTCCGACGGTAAGCCCTGGTTCCTCTCAACATGAGCCGCTACGAGGCCCTGATCCAAGATGACGGCCCGTACCTTCCTGTCGCTAAGGATGGCCCTTATGTTGTGGATAGAGTGTCTCACACTTTTTATCAGCTCTTGCATTGAGTCAAGGCCTTTCTCACCTGCTGTGAGGGCAGCCCTGCGGTCCATACAGCCGTTCAGAAAAGCATCCATGGCAGCCCTCTCGATGGTGCCTTCCTGGCCCCCTCTGAAACCCTCCCGTGCCAAGACCTGGCACCTTTGGGCAAAGCTCTCCAACCCTTCGTCAGGTTGTTGACGGAGGTTCCGGAGCTCTCTCCTCGCTGTGACCGGAGGGTTGGCGCTACCAAACCTCTCCTTCAGCGCCTGTTTGACAAGCTTGTAGTCTTTCTTTTCTTTACGGGATAGGGACCCAAAGTAGATGAGTGCCTCATCCCGTAGGTGCTGGACCAGGTTGTCGAGCTTGGCCTCTCTGTCCCAGCCACATTTTTTCGCGATCCTCTTGAATTGGTCAGCATAGATCGACCATTTTATTTTCCCGTCGTACGTTGGGATTTTCCCAGTGTCTCGCCTCCTTGGGGCCCCGTTATCGCTTGTGGCCCTGACAATTGGAGCGTCATCATCCTCACTGCTGGAGGAAGAGTCATACGCCAGCCCAGCCCCTGAGCTAGCCCTCAGACCCCCATCTTCAGGCCGGGCAACTAACCGAGGTGTTGGGTTCACACCTCCTGTGCCCCTTGGCCGGCTGTCGAAGGCTCTGTTCTCCAGGACCTTGTGTTGTGTTCCTACTGGCGCTACCTCTCTGCTTCTAGTAGGGATGTACCCACTGTCTCGTACTTCACCATTCCACATTGGAGGTGAGAGTTGCCGGGGTTGTTTCCATTCCACGTTTGGACTCACCTGGCCACTTTCTTCCACCGGGGCTTCCCTGGACCCAAACTTCAAGGCTTCCCCTTGAGCAAGGTGCATGGTGTCTCCTTGCATCGGTGCAACTCCCAGCTCCCCCTGGGTAAACTTCTCAATCAAAGCAATCACGGCCTGCGGCAGCGAGGTGTAGTTTTTCCAGGTCCCTCCCATTGGGTCCATCTGGAGAGGTCGTGACTCATCTTCCGATGAAGGTCTTCCCCCCATCTGTCATATCCCGTCAGGTACGTAAGACTTCAGGGCCCGGTTCTCCTCCTCCACCCGCTGTAATCGGTCCATTGTGGCATTCAAACTTACTTGTAAACCAGACAACTCCTCTCTGATTGGAGCCAAGGCATTCTTTGCCTGTTGTTCCTGTTCTGTTTGGCCGAAATCAAACCATCCCCCGATGAAGGCCGCGGTTAAACTTTTAGCCAAGGCCCGGTCCTGGTCGAGGTGGGCACGGAGAACAACCATGTCCCGAAAGGGGCCCCGGGCCCTTATGATGTTATTCAGGATCTTAGCACGTACCTCTCCCACCCCATGGATGACCTGCAGTTGGTCCTCGCTAGCAGTATTGATGTTAAATGTGTTGGTAGCAGCTGCCATTTTCTGTCCGTCCCGATAGCGTGTGCAAATGTGAAGCTGAAGTTCAACTTTGAAACGCAAACCTCAGGCTTAAAGCCCAATCGCGCAGTTAGAAGTTAGTAGGGGGAAAAAGGTGATAGAACTCAAGGATGAGTACTACCGCGCAATCCGGAGACGTCAAGGAAGTGAGTCTATCGTATGATCATGCACTTAAAATAAGCACAAGCAATATCCCGGGCAAGCAATTCATCCAAGATTCTCTATCTCCAGCTGAGAAAAAAACGATATGAACGGATATGATTTTTTTTTTTTTTTTTTTTTTAAATTAAATTCAATCAGATCGAATTTCAAAATTGAAAATCAAAATTAAATTCTAATTAAATTGAAATCCAGAATTGGGAATTGAAAATGTTATTCTAATTCAAAGTAAATCTCTAAACTGAAATTTGTTTTTTTTTTTCTAAATTAAATTAAATTCGAATTGGATCAAATTTCAAAATTCGAGAATTGAAATCAAAATTCTAAGTCAAAATCCAATGAAAATCAAATTGAATTTCCGAAATCCAAAATTGAATTTTTAAAAAATTCTTTTTTTTTTTTCAAATAATTCCTTATATTTCTGAAACCTAAGGGTATATTATCCCAGGTTGCAAAAATGGTGGAGATCCAAGATGGCGGAAATCCAAGATGGCGGAAATCCAAGATGGCGGAAATCTAAGATGGATGACACTCTGACAATCAAATATCAATCACCAACTCTAAATGTTATCAAAGTTGGTCAAAAGTTTGAAAAAATCACAAAATAAACACCAGGCTATAAAGCTTAGTCAATGGTTATCCCAATAAAGGTACTTGATTGGTTGTATTATACTATAGGTGATAGGATGGCAACAGATTAGAAGTTTTAGATTATTCAGTCAATATATTTGCCAAACCAAGATGGTGGACAGCCAACTTTTGTCGAATTCAAGATGGCCACCAGCCTACTTCCTCTCAAATTCAATATGGCCACCACCTGACTTCCTGTTATTGTATTTCCAAGATGGCCGCCGGCCAACTTCCTGTCTAATCCAATATGGCCGCCGGCTTACTTCCTGTTATTGTATTTTTCAAGATGGCCGCCGACTGACTTCCTGTCTTTGAATTTTCAAGATGGCCGGCAACTGACTTCCTGTTTTTGAAATTTTCAAGATGGCCACCAACTGACTTTTGGTTGCAATAAGATGCCTACCCAAAGTTAATATCACCATAAATCAGACAGAAATCATTCAAATCTTGAAAATAACCACCAGGTTTTAAAGCCTAGTATTCAATAATTCCAAATAACTGAGTTATACATTCATAACACCACTATTTATGACAGGATGGCAATGGATAATGGCTAGAGTTAGAATAAATGCTGTGAGTTACAGCCAATGAAAACTCCTAAATACAGGTCAAAAATGGGAAAAGACACAAAAATAATCTCCAGGGTGGGTAGCCTAGACCAATTGCAACTTAAATTCATAAGAAATAGGAGTGGATGGTTTGTCTCTAAGAAAGGATGGCCCAGATTAATTTGAGTCAATGGTAGGCTATATTTGGTCTGATCCAAGATGGATGACCTTAAACCATGTGGCTCAGGTCACTCAGAAAATAGGTCAGAGTTTAAGTTATCAGAAAGTGTCCAAAATGCAGAAATAATCCCTATAATTCAAAGTATAGGGGGAATAGAGTTCATAAAAATGTTGAATATATGGTTTCCAGACTTTAGAAATGTAGGATGGCTTTGGATTAGAGGGGGTAATTTGGGGGTGGTTAAAATGGCCACCCTCACCCTCCCTCCTGGGTGGGAAAGGAAGTTACAAAACTCCCATAAAAGTTCACTAAAATCACCCAAATTCACATAAAGTTCATCATCAAATGTATAACAATCCTCCTGTGAATAGATCCTGTGGGTGTAAATCCTGTGAGTTGTTCCTGTGTGTCCTTTTGAGAGCTACTCCAATTGTAAACAATAGGAAAGTAGGTCTGTCTCCTGAGAAAAGTCTATCTCCACAAAACTGTCTTATTTCACTCAATCTTTCTCCAATTTTCACAAAATCCACATGGGTAAGTACTCCTGGCACCAATGTAATACTTTGGCATGTATATAACACTTACTTGTGGTCTTGGAAGGGTGAGATGGAGGCCTCTGATGAGCAGCAAGGTGTACTTGTGGTTCATTCAAAGGTCAGGGATCATCTACCAGTTGCCGCTCCTGGATGCCGCTTCCCGCCCCTGGACGCGTCACCGATCGCGGCGCCCCCTAGCGGATTACCCGAGAACGACGCGCTCCTCGCGTCGACAACATTTACAACGGCTTTGTTTGTTGAGAGAAGTTGGAGCAGGGTACTTAACCAAGGGTGAAGAGATCATGCAAAGAGGTATCATGCGCAAACAGGACAATAAGTCACTGAAATGTCACTGGCCATTGTCAGCAAACCATACTGGGTGAGGGTCTGAAGCACGGACAGCGACCTGTCACATGTTTAAGAGCCTTAACCAATGATTAGCCGCCTGCCTCATGTCTTAGGGCCATAACCAATGGTCAGTGACCTGCCACACATCACACATCTAAGGGCCTTAACCACTAGTCTATAACCTGTTGGGTATCCCTCCTCCTCTAGTTGTGTGTAGAACTGTTGACCGTAACGTGCCATCTCAGTCTCCGTTGCCGTGGACTTGAGTGAACCAAGGAGACCTGCGGCGTGCCATGTGGTCCCACATGATAGACTGGGGACGGAGAGGGAAAACATTAATACATTAAATCAGAGTCTTCAAAACTCAAGATCTTTAACAGAATATAATTCAGAATTTTCGATAACCAAAACGGTATAATTGATTTCCAACAATGAACACTTTAAGTAATTTCCTGTGCACAATAGCCGGTTTATCACAATTCCATAACTGAAAAAAACCAAGAGTGAACAAGGACATAAGAAATGGATAAATACCAGCGGGGAACACTGAAATGTAAGACATTCAGCTCATTAAAATAATTGAATATTCAGTCTAGATAAAGCCAGAACCTTATAGTTATATTTAGTACACTGGTAGTTATTTACCTTAGCAATGTTATAGGTCAATTTCTAACAACATTATCTATGAAATTATGCCTGCTAAAGCATCGATTCATCCAACTCAAAAAGTATTGATTACCACAAATATGATTCAAACATGTATTGATATGTATACAGGTCTTCAACGTACTAATATGCTGAATTCTTTGATTCCTATATTCAGAATTCAAAGTTGAACGATAAGATGCAGGATACTGATTAGCTAAGACGGGCAGATAGATCTAAATCATCCCACCCTAGTAATATGTCAGGGTGGTAGTATATCTTAGTCTCTGGAGCCTAGAAATATTCAATCAGAATTACCTGCCCTGTTCGAGAAGTACTACATCAGTCCAGCCATGTTTGGTGAGGTGGTAGGCGACTGATGTACCCACGATACCGCCTCCGCAAACCACCACCTGCGCCCCTGTCGGTAACAGGTCCTGGGACTTGCTCCGGTACCGACGCCCTCCACCTGAGGAAAGCACTGCACTGTGACGCAGACATAACGTCTTGATGCCCTGTTTACACACTAGGTGGCGCCACCCATGTAGTAGTGACGTCATCGTGTGTAGTGGTTGTTAGATGATGCCCAGTTGTGGGAACCTGAAAGAGAAAAGAGGAATGCTTGTTAGGAGTGAGTGAGAGTTGGGTCAACAGCCAGGGTTATTTTTTCACTGCGAAAACCAGTTGGGACGAATTCTGTCTTTGGTGATCGAATCCATGAGATGAAGGTAACAGGGTGGGCAAACAGCAGGGGATCAAAACCCAGCAATCATTTTTGCTGTACCTCGTCCCTTAGTGAACCAAGCACTGACTGGGAATTGAACCCAAAGAATAACTTGGTCAGTGCAGCGTCCCCCCTATTGTCGCCTCGTACGATCAGCAGGGGCTACTGGGGGCCTATTCTTACCCAGACCCCCACGGGGCTGGAATGCTTGTTGTTTGTTAGATTGAGCTGATGGACTTGTAAGCTCTGGAGCACTGGATGTTTCACCTTGCTCCTGGATGATCAAATCTATGAAAAGGTAAAGACAATAATCCTATGCTTTTTACCGAGGCAGGTGTTCTTTCATATGCAGTATCCCATAAGCAAGGCACAAGATACAATGGCCGTTGGCACTAGTAGGCCTTCGATAACTCTGTTGTTGACCACAGGGACAATGCCTAATACCGCAGTTCAGGTCCGAGACTTGAACTGCCAGCTTTCTGACACACCTTCCCACTTGGCTGAGAAAATTAATTCACAGCCAAGGTAGACTATTTGATTTACAAAATCATTGTTTTACACCAAATCAGGGACTAGAGGATTCTTTTGTCTTTTATTAATTCATCTATAATTTGAAAAGTGGTCTATGTAGAAAATTCACGAGTTCATTCTGCGTGTAAATAGGAACACGGCTCTTGCGGGAAGTCAGAGCTTTTCTCAGACTATAGAACGGAGGCATTACTAAAAAAAAATTGATACACAACATAGGACCTTAATGACATAACAGGGACAGCAAAAGTTTTAGTGACATGGGATATTTGTATTCTCAATATCAACACGCAACATCACAAGAATAACTGACGAAAGAGACATTTCTTAAATTCGACATATGACATCAGGACCGCCCCCCACCCCACCCACCCACTTCTCCAATGAAGGGCCCCATATCACCTACTCCACCTCCTTCCCGGACCTGGTTCGCGCATAACTGTTTCAAACATTCTTCCTTAAAACTGAATAAAGTAAATGTATCCTATCACATCTGTATTACAATGAAGGAATATTTTGCTAACCTTAGATAAGGAACTAGATGTGTTGGGTTTACACCTAATTATGAAGTACTGAAGGTCGGGGTTTGTAATCTAAGGAAACCGGAAACAAACTATCAGCTACCACCACTTGCTAGAACCCATTTAGATCTTTCGGAAAATGGTAAATATGTCTGACATTTTGATATATATGAGAATTTGTTTAATAAGTGTTTCCTTCCCGGTGCTGATCAGGGGTTTTCCTTAACACTTTTTTCACTAGTCCACCAGGCTAGTTGTTCTGTCTTTGCACTTATCCGGATCAAAATTACATAAGTCCATATCAAGATGATATTTACAATTTTAATGATTTTCACTAGCTCATTTGCTAACAAATAACACTAGCCCGGCAGAATTTGTAACTAGTACCCGGTAGTAGTAAGTTAAGTAACTCAATGTAAAGGAAAATCCCTGCTTAGAGTCACCGAGCTACTGCTTAGGTATAGTTGGGCCCCGTACTGATGATAAGCAACTGTTTCATGATTTGTTGGCCACCTTTTGGATTATCTTGCATTCATTTGCCCACTTGTAAAGTCACAAACAGAAAATCGGAAATTCCAACAAAAATCTGAAAGCTTATTATAAATTACACGTGCCGAACCTACCTGTGTACAATGCCCTCTCAAGCCCAACCACTAACTGCTCAAGGTCCGACACTTCGACATATAATGTAGGTAATCCATATCCATTGCTAGAACCTCCACGGTGATTTACTTAAGGCCAAAAAGAAAACAGTTGTGTTCAAGTTTCCGACCGACCTCAACCTTTTGGCCCTACCATAACTTTTAGATGGGAGGATTTATTTTTACAAATTGCAAAATCCACATAATTTCTTTTCTCTTCACATTTTCTTTGCATACATCATTAAATTTTGTTGTTATGATCACTCTAAGACTTATTAAAACAGATGGAAAAAATTGAATTAAATTATTTGTCAAGGTTTCTGTTTTTTCACCTTATCTGTTTGTGACGTCACACTCAAGAGAAATGCACAGTGCATGCTGCACCAGTTGCACACAGGAACACTCACTTTGAATTAGAAAACTTTTTTATTTGTAAAATTAAAACTAATAGCAATTATCACATGAAATTTGGCCTGGTCATTCGTCAGGCGACATAGCACTGATTGTTACCCCACCTGAAATCTTGAAACTTAAAAAATGCAAATAGAAGCCCTTCGGAAGCACCTTATCAAAAATCTAAAAAGGTGGCCGAGCAGTGTTTTATTTCTGATTCTTCCGCTTAGAAGGGTCGGACAGTAGGATGTAAAAGAATTAATCAAAAATCTTAAGACACGCCCCTCTGAATAAGAACCTTACGGCTGTCTGTCCTTAACTCCAAACACTACATCATACCTCAGATATTTATTATCAAGTTTAGATGTCTATCAAAGAACGAGACGAACTTTTAACCCCACTGGAGCCTGGAAGCCCCCGCCCCTCTCCCAGTACGTGTAGGTAGATAACAAAGACAAACATGATAATCAGATAAGCCCCACAATAAATCGATGCCACTTTCCTTACCTAAATGTGTATTTCCCGGGTATTAAAACAACAATGAATGACTAAATAGTGGTCGATCGACCACTCATAAACCACCATTGTACGTTTCAACTTTTAACCTCTAGGTGGGTATCAAACCAGTCCGATCCGCCCTCAGAATCTAAGTCAACAAGTCAGAGAAGATTAATCGCTCTTTAGCTCATCGCAACAATAGTATTTTAAGGTATAGACACGGAAAAAACAACTAAAATATTGAAATACAAAACTCGGAAAATCTGCTATCCACGTGTCCTCGACGACAATAAAATGCGTGTGGACGACCAGAAAACGTCCTGACGACCAGATATTTTGAAACAATTTACTTTAATTCCCCTGCTAGAAATCTAGGTTTTTATCTTATGGATGTGTCCCAATATTATTTCTGGTATTAGTCGTCCTCTGACGACCAAAAAATTGGAGCAATTTTCCCAGGTCTAAATTCTATGGCAGGCATTTCCAAAACTAGAAAGATTTTGTAAACAAGTTAATCGGGGCTCTAAATTTCAACTTGGTAAATAGATTAATTATCATCATAATTAAAGCCTGAGCTCTGTCGAAGGAAAGAAGCTTTCAAACTAATTTTGGTTTTGAGTTTGACTTGCAGGAAGTAAAACCTTTAGCAATATTGTGAACTCTAAACTAGTTTCAAGACACCTAGCTCATCATGAATGAGAAAAGGTTTTGGAAAAAAAAAAAAAAAACAGATCCTGCCCTATCATGACGTTGCCATAATATTGCCATGACCCCCAACCTAACCCAAACATACCCCTCTACCTTTCACTCCTTTGTCCGCATACAAAGAAAAGAGGTTAAAATAATAAAGTTAAGTGACCCCTATACTCAGAACTCCCCCTTTTATCCAGAATGCAACATTCTTTTGTTTTAAGACCAGTACCAGAAGCAGACGTAGAAACATCACTAAAACTTGTATTTGGCATTTTCCCTATTGCAATGCCCTTGGACCATAACATACTTTCACCGGCAAAAACTGAACAGATCCCTATCTGTGCCCAGCGACAACTACAAACCTGGACAGTGGGGCCATTTCAAGGACAGAACAAGGTACCGCTATGTAAGGAAGGGATAAGTACAGGAAATTGTATAATTGTTGGTCAGTCATCGAATATTGTACAAGAAACAACAAAAGCATTTCGATAGTATTAGATATCATTTGTACTTTGATAAGACCATATGGCGTTGATAGAGAGGTCAATGAACATTTCCAGCATGGCCATCATTTATAATTAAAGCAGGGAGACGCCCCCCACCTTCTTTCGACTGCTCTCCAATACCACTGCCGGTAACCGGTGGGAACCGTGTGTACCTGGATCTAGTTCAAATGACAAGGTTAAAAGGGCTATGAATACATTGATTGTAAAAAGGCTAATTATTATCATGATTAAAGCCTAGGTCCTCATGAAGTATAGAATCTTTCAAATAAATTTTTGGTTTTGAAGTCGTTTTTTGACACTTGGCCCATCATGTAAACATGGCCACCATTTGGAGAAACATGTCTACAGTACTGACATTGTCAAAGAGATGGAGGTGAGATGAGGTTTTAAAAGACTTGTTTATGGACACTTGGTTTATCATATAAAAAAAGTGCTGCTATTTGGAGAACATGTCTGATGGCTTTGTCAAATAGTTGAAGGAGCAAACAGATTCTAAGAATTTAGAATATTGAACTTGTTTTCGGAGTTTGATATATTGTAAAAAAAATAGCTGCCATTTGGAGATATATGTCTGATGGCCTTGCAATCAAGTAGAAAGTGGGAAAAAGTTGGGTTTTTTAAAAAAAATAAAATACAGAATTTTGAACTTTGTGGTCAGTTGAAGCTGGCAAAATACTTTTTAAATTAAGAATTTTGAACTTGTTTTTGGAAAATGTCTGCTGACATTGTCAAAAAGTTGGAAATGATAAAAAGCGTCACAATGTTTTAGAATTTCAAACTCATTTTTCAACACTTGGCATATCATAATACGTAGTTGCCACTTGGAGAATTATGCCATATGGCCTTGTAAAATAGCTGGAAGCGAAAAGAAGTTTGGAAAAAATGAAAAATCTTGAACTCATTTCTGGACATTTGATGTATCATAAAAAAGAAATGGCCACCATTTGAAGAAACAGGTCTGCTGGCCTTGTCAAAATGTTGGACGTGAAAATAAGTAACATGTGCACTAATATTTACCCTTAGTCTTGTAAACATTACCAGGATCTATTTGTCAATCATTTCATATCATTAGTCTCATTATCAACAACAACTTGACTCTTATAGTAGCGAGCAAGTCTTCATCAAAACTATAAGTTAAAAAGGCAATAAATACAAACTTAGTAAATAGGTTAATTATTGCAATAATTAAAGCCTGGGCCCTGATGAAGTATAGAAAATTTCAAAGAAATCCTAGTTTTCAGTTGAGTGACTAGAAATGAGTACAAATCTCTGCAAAGTTTATAGATTCGAAATTCGTAACTAATTCCTGGAGACCTACCTAATCATGAAAGAATAAAAAGTTTGAGAGGAAAATTTAGATTTAAAGATGTTAAACTCATACCTGTACATCTTACTAATTATGAATATGAAGTTACATTGCTGTGATGATGCAATGACGTTGACATGACATTTGTTACAGTACTAAGTACAAAAAGGCACTAAGTGAGAAAATTATTGACGTTCATTTGCTAATTATTTATCATTAATTGATTATTATGTCGGTGTTCCTTTAACTACTAATTCATTACTAGCTATCTTTTTGTGACTGACGTTTGCTGACTTATTCCCTCTTAGTAAGTTTTTGTGGGTCATGTGGGTCATCCCCATGACATCTCCATGACATCCCCATGACATCCCCATGACATCCCCTTCACCCCTTCACCCCTTTACCCCTTCACCCTCTAAAAGGGTTGAGTGAGACCTATTGTGGCATTGATATATTCATTATGTTAATTAGACTTGCATTCCCACAATGCTGTGAGACAACAATAATGCAATTTTCTTTTGTCTTTTGGGAGGAACTGAATGCGGAAGTAGAAATGTTCTGAAAGCTGGTTCCCACAGTCATGCTCAGGGATGCCACTCAGGATTGATGAAAAATCCGGAAAAGTAGGAAGGATATTTCCGGATTTTCAGTTTAGACACTAAATATGTTGGAAATATTAGCAAAATAACGCAAATTTATGGCTTAGATGACTAAGAAAGGATATAGGAATATTTTGGAAAGGAAAATTGGTGACTTTTGTACAGAAAATTATTAATTTTATTCTATCCTGAACCAGCGAAAATCCGGAAATCCGGAAAAAGAAGGAAAAATGGCATCTCTGCATGCTAATGCATAGCACTTTGACAGTTTTAGGCTGACACCAGCAATCTCAAAACGCGTTCCTATCTGGGTCCGAATGATAACTTTTACAAGGTTCACCATCGGGGCCACTCCGGGCCCAGAATAAGGAAAAGTTCTCAACATGTGTATTATATTATTTAACAAAACTGGAATTTGATGTATTTAGATTAAGTTATGGCTGGCCGCGAATAAATACTGGAGCAATCCAATTCACGGCCAGGGTAAATAAACATGTTTAAAAAAAAAAAGTTTTTAACTCGTTTTTGGACACTTTGTACATCATAAAACATTACAGAAACCTAACCAACTACAGCCCTTGTTTTTCTTATTCACCGTCAAGTTTTTTTACCATTCCAGGAGTTAGATGCTTGAAACATGCCTCGTTGTGAACAAATTCTCTCTATACATATATTTTCTCCAGAAAGCCTTCTTGAAAAAACAGACTGATTCAGAGTCACAACTTGTTGATAAAATCAGGGATAAGGAGTGCAGTGTTGGAGTGATACAATGAAGAATTGATTCACCAAAGTGCACTTAGACTGACCTTTAGCGTCAAAGAACAAATCAAAGTTCTTGAACATGTTAATGATGACACAGAATCGCACTTGTTGAAAAAAAAGCTATATTGGGTTACAAGTGAAATGTAAGCAAAACTTTTTCAGCTTCAATAGGGACATTTATAGAAAACAGTGTCCAAAATTAAGGTTGTATCTTATTCACCTGGCGGGTGCAGAGGTTCTAAAAGTTTGCACCCTGAGACATGTTGGTGCACACATTACTAAAAAGAGCTGTGTAAAATGGTGAAAAAACATGCACCATCTGGGTGCACATATTTAAAACATCATGCACCCTACCTCAGAATCATGCATTGCAGCCTGCAGTACATGATTCTGCAGTGCAGGTGCACCCCTAATTTCGGACACTGGAAAAATATATCAAGTATCAAAAGCCTCATTGTCACAAACTTTAGGATGTCTTTTCCCTTGAAATGCGTGCCCTAAGTCCAAATAAAGAACTGTTGTGTTTAGAAAACATTGGCCGTAAAAACGGGACTAGGTAGGTCGATTTCTTTTTATTTTTGACATTATTCTCTAAGACAGGTGTGTGTCACATCCTTATCTAGGTTAGGAAAGTCCTTAGTTACGGTCATGCATGGGTGACCGTAACTAAGACCAGAGGGGGACAGCAGGTTAGAGATAAGGACGGACCAATCAGAGTCAGATAAAACGGTGTATGGAGAATCGGTCCGCAGGGAGAACTTGGTCTTGGAGAACTCGGTCCGTTGGAGAATTCGGTCCGTTTGAGTTTATGGCAGCTATTTACCCTAAATTGTGGAGTAGGGACGAGTTAGCCATTTAGGTATGAATCTGGAGATCTATTAGAGGAGAGGGATATATATATATTTAGTTTATTTTCTTATTGCAAAGGCTTTTCCAGCCCCAGTGGACCGAGTTCTCCTGCGTCCCGAGTTCTCCAGTGGCCCGAGTTCTCCAGCGGCCCGAGTACTCCTGGACCGAGTTCTCCAGTATTCAATAAAACTGTCCCCCTTGGGGTTGCTAAGCAACTCTTGCTAGGGATTCCCCCTAGCCCTACCCTGTCCTTGAGAATTATCATAATATTCTAATTACAGATAAGGAAACAGATAACTAACTGTTAAAAGTATAAAAGCGTAGAAATTCTCCAAACACCCTGTACTGATGCGGGTGTCAGTTCTATTACACAGTAGATATCTTAACTAGTTGTTAGAAACTAGACCTGTACTAAGATAGGCTCTCTGACTTAAGTACATCTGCGATTGGAGAGCGAGGAGATGATGTCACGGGAATGAGGTAAATAAGATGCGTATGTTGGTACCTGGACCCTTCAGAGTGAAACAAGTGGCCTATGACTATGAGGCAACTCCGATATGTGAGGGCTTAGCGAGCTTGGAAGATGGATAACACTTGGGCGCATGAGCAGAGCTAGATAGGTGACTTGAGATTAAGAATACTGGTTCTGAGGAGTAGAACGGACAATCTCTCAGACTGACATTAATCAACAGGAACTCAGTGGCATATATTACCTGCATTTGGATTAAATAAATACTGTCCTTTCAAGCGAGTTTGTTTGTTTGTTTGTTTGTGGGGTTAGTTTAACGTCCAGCCAACCCTTCAGGGTTCTTTTACCAGACTGCACAAGGTAAAGCCTTTCAGCTAGTTTTACGCCACAGGGACGGTGACCGAATCTATGAAATGAGGTGCCTATTTGTAGCAGTGGGACTCAATGCCCTCTTTATAGTGCTGCCACACTGAGATATCATGTCATAGGCCCACACAATACCCCACCCAGTCACATTATACTGTTACCAGGCCAATCAGTCATGTTTTGTGGTTCTTACTTTATACCGAGTGCAGAGACCTTCTATGTATATATATAGGATATATCGAGACTGGAAAGCTTCTCTGTGGCCCTATGTGACCTTTCCCCGGTGGATGATATAGGATCAATTATGACTAGGGTCTGGCCATTACCAATGTAATGGTGGAAAAGCCAGTGGCACCACACTGGCTATTTTTACCATTGGCATAATGGTCAATCCAAATCTAGTCCAACCAAGGGTCAGGTGGCAGGCCTGTAGTGCATAACAGGTTTACCCCTGGCTTTCCAGTCTCGATATATACATACAAGGTCTCTGCTGAGGGCCAGGCAAGCAGTGACCACTACCATTGTTAAAGTCGTTGGTGTGACTCAGCCTGGGATAAATCCTAAGACCTCGTAGACTCAAAGCGAGCACTCTACCAATTGAGCTACAGAGTCTGGTCTCCCCATTTGTCGCCTTCTGCAAACAGCAATGGGGTTGCTTGGGACCTATTATTCCCAGGAGGCTCCCAAAGAAACCCCAACCCCAGATCCCCACAGGTCTTTCAAGCTAGTGTTCTCTGTGATCCCTGAATTAGGAACTAGGTTCGAGGACGATTAATGATCGTAACGAGATGGAAGACTGCGATCAACGGCTGGTTTATTGGAATAACTTACATGGAAACGTAGTGGAACATAGACTAGGCCTAACCTTTCATGACAAAAGTAAACCCTATAGGTCTAGTTCAACCCTATACAACGGTTTCTGGCATCTAAAATACATTTCTGATCAAGCACAGTCTAAATGGTAACTTCTGTCCTAGTGACCATTTAATTTTTATTGCATTTCAACGTTCTTTAAACTTGTCTTGAAAAAAGGTTAGGATGGGGTCACAAATTTAGGGTAGGTCGGGCATAGACAAACAGTAGGGAAACAGTGAAAATAATAATAATAACACAAAAAAATGGCCCCTTACTTAGATCTATTAGTATAAGCCAAGTCGGCAAGTGCAGCCTTTAGTTTTAGATTTGCGTGACAACAAGTTCATAAATACTGACTGTACTCCAAAAATTTGAATTAAGACTATAATTATGAGCATCTTGATCCCGGAAAGTTGTGATTGGGATCTAGTAATTTAGTAAATCAGTCCAGGCCCAGGGTCCTGTTGTGTTGATGCCCGAACTTCAAGACAGAAGCTCTGATGCCTCGCTTGAACTAGATACAGCCAACGTCAACCAAAAGCCAGGATAGATACCCATACCCTATGGAACCTACCTTGAAAGGTGCTGTATCTACTGTGCCATCCCTAGACAGCAAGAGGGGTTTCTTAGAGTTATCTTTGCCTGCGACCTTCCCCGACTAAAAATAAAAATTCAACTTGCTTACGCTGGTTCTTTTCGAACGTAGAACTATAGTAAGGAACACGTGAGACCCAGCGGCTAATGTCTCGCGTAATGTTAGTCCCTCAAAGTAAATAGTGGATACTGTGGCGCCACCTGTCGATTTTTCACAATTCCCGCCAAAGAATTTGTCTAACCAAGGAGGAATAGATCTTGGTTGGACCCCTGGTCTTTGGTCAGACTAACCATAGAAGAAGTAGAAACAATCGAGGAAGTAGACAATAATTGGGTATTATCAATAGACAATCAGGGTGTTGGTTATTGATAACTTGATTACAGTTTAATTATTGGCTTTTTAACATGCAGGCCTTTAAAGCAAGAATGTGTTGGCTATGTATGTAAATCAATTATGAATTGGTAATTTGGTAACAAAAAAGAGACAACTCAAAAAAAATTGTTTTTCACCAATTCAGGGTACCGACCACAAAGGGAATATGGGGAAAATAGCAAAAAACAATTCCCTGACACAGAAAACATGGGGAATTTGGAAATTTGCCAAAACACAGGGAAAACACAGGGAATTTCATTTAGCCAGGTTCTGAAATTCCTGATTCTCAAGATATTAGGGATTTTGACTTTTTTTGTAGTTAGGTTGTCCAAATTTATTCTGCACAGAGGCTTTTAAATTTTAAAAACTTGCTGGATATGACAAAGGGAAAATTGCCGTGGAACAGGGAAATCTCAGGGAAAACACAGGGAATCTGAAAATGGAATTTTGGTTGGTACCCAGTTATACTGCATTTTCACGATGTAAAGAAATATAATATAAGCCTAATCTAGTTTATATGAATCTACAATTATTTTTGAAATCTAAAGAAGACAAAGCAAATCTGCTTACACACCATGATGATCCCATAGATCTATTAAACGGTAAAGGGAAATTCCGACCTTTACTTAGATCGTAGTAGTAGTATTTTGACAGCATGAGCGAGGAGTGAAGGGGAGGAGGAGGAGGACATAATATATATTCAACAATCTATTCACCAAATATTTATTTCGAAAAGGGAGGACAGTCCAACTTGTTTCTCTGTGATGAGACCTGTTAGTGTTAGAAGTGACTGGGAGGAAAGATCTTTGTTGAATTTTCATGTATTTTTCTAATCCACGCTCTTCTGTTTCATATTTAGCAAGGGACTATACATTCTTCTGAATACACCACATGAGATGATTATAATTTCAATGGCAAATTAGATTGCTGTCTTACTGCTTAATCTATTAAGTTTGCCAAACTAAGCAAGCACGTTGTCAAACAGAATTATCAACCGTATTTTGATGCATGTATTGAGCAGCAATTGTATTTTGCTTTGCTCTCAAGCCATCACAAAATGTAATTACGATCTAGAAAGTCTATGATTTTGTGAGCACAGTTGCACAATTTGCCCATCAAAACAGCAAAATACAAAAAAACATATAAAAACATTGCAGTATATATTGGTGATACCTTTATTCAAATGAATCAAAACATGTTGAACTATATAGAGCCCTGCTCTGTAAAATTATCATTAACAGTGAACTTTAATTCATAGACGTTCTCTGTGTGGTTCACTACATAACAAAGCAATGGATTAAATATTTTCACTTTAATTGTAAAAGCAACAATGTATTAACACCAAATTATCAATGTGAGATGTATTCAAAATGAAGGTACTTCATTTGGTCGAAATGCAATTTAGGGTATTAACACAAAATTATTAATATAAGATGCATTCAAAGTAAAGGGACTTCATTTGTTCGATTATAATTCAGCTGTTCTAATTTTTGCATGATTGTTGGGACCTAATACTTATCACAACCTACAAATGTTAGTCTAGATACATGGTTGTATATGTACACAATGATTTGCTGCAGTACATATATGTCAAAGATGGTCTCAATAATGTATTTTCAAATATAACAGAACAAGAACCAATCCATGGTTCGTCCTAAAATAAATAATCTCAATTTTGTAACAAATCACAACCAAATTAAAGCCCTATACCCACTGGACACCTTTCATGGAGTTGGCTAATAGGTCAGTAAAAACATGCAAACAACTCTGAATATCGTCGGCAAAATTAATATTTCTATTTGACAACTGAAAGTAGTGTGCAAACTCAGAATCGTCCTTGTGGGTATCGGGCTTAAGGCACGGCAAAGATGTGCGTTCAAGTTTCCTGTCAGGTAGCAGATTGAAAATAGTCTCGGAATAGGCCTCCATTTCCCACTGCTCAACTCTGTGTGAGAGGAAATGTGAGATAGTTTTCTGATCATTCAATTTCAAAGACGTTTATAATTAACATGGTGTTGCTACAATATCATATTCAAATGCCAAAGCACTACTTCTCTACTCCCCAAGCCGAGAGAAAAATCTACATGTTCATATACTCTTGTTAATCTACTTTTCGATTAAGAATGTCCTTTGGTATTATCATTTTATCCTTACACAGGGATTTGATTATAGCAATGGTTACGTTTGTCTCAAGCCTACCGTACAATGGCTGGATATTACTAATGAGAAAAACAGTATTTTTCTGAGCCTCAACCACGTGATTACATCTAATTTCCTTTGCTATGTCAAACGATTGTCTAGCCATTGCACTTCACTTTTACTTGATACTAATAAATCAACCAAACCTTGCTTGTTTATACTTTTGAAGACATTCTTTCTCTTGTACCTTCAAACTCGTACCATCACACACCCTAAAAGTCCTGTAAATATTTGCAACAATATCATTCTAACTGTGAGGTTAGAATTTCAACTGTGAGGTACACGACTCTGTACTTTTGTTTTTAGCCACATACACCGGCATGATAATGAATATATATCTTTACTATGAGAACATGAATGATTAAATAGTTTCCCATAACCTTTGTAAGTTCTCTTCAACACGTAATTGTAAATTATCGTTTTGCACATGAACACTTGCATAGATGTACAGTGTATTCACTGAAGACAGTTTGATATGAAAATAATTACGCTTTGTGACAACACACACACAACTTATATCAAAAGCACTGATACACACTCCAATACACAGATTTATGTCAGGGAAACCTCTTAGAAACACGAGATGCTCTGTGACCAATCTCTCTATTTATAATCACAAGTACATGATCAGTATTTGAAAAATAAATTAAATGTAAGCATCAATAGTAAAAGCACGAATTAAAAAAAATTAAATTGTTTAGTCCATAATATAACAAAATTAATATTGCTGTAGAACATCGCAATTCATGCGCCAAGCCAGTTCTACATGAGATAATAACGCTAATGTGTACTTTACACTGCTGGGGGATTTGGCACCGCTTTCTGATTAAGTTTACTTAGCAACAAACGATGAAAAAAGAATTCTCCGTAGTAACAAACATTTGCGCTTGGATTAAACATGAATGTAAAACTTTTTAACAATGCGTCAATCCCAATATCTGTGTGCTGAGAGGTAGTTACTTCTCACTGACAACTCAAATGGTATAATGTATTATAGCGCAGGCTAAGACACTTGGCCTCGACACGTGGTCATCACATCTCGTCCTTGCCTGGCATGTGTGGTTCCTTCATGTACATGTAGAGTAGGAAGTAGATTAGGGAGGCCATGGCTACGAACGATATCGTCATCAGGAGGAGGTCCTGCGGGGCAAATGATCATAACTTATATGGGCAATTCAAAGCAATAGGGACGAAAACTCATAGAATTACCATCTTTAAATAGTTATTTCCTTAAGCACTGCTCATTTGTAATATAACAATATCATAATTTATTGTATTATAATTATAGCATAGTATAGAATTTATGGTAATCAATACAGAATGTGTGTTTGCACTCTCCCTCCCTCTAGTGGTCAACTGTCCTAATTAATGAAATTGGGTCAGAGGCCAGAAGTGAGGTGGGGAAGTGTCAGAAGTTAGAGAGTGAAACACTTTTGTTGTCAATCTCCATGCATTCCTATGGGAAAAAGATTTGCTGTGTGTGGAGAGTGATGACCTAGTTCCTTTACTATTGAAAATTCCTATTTCCATTTTCTGACAAAAAAATTATGGATTCTTTTCCAAATTACAAGAAAACAACAAAACATTTTAGAATTTTGGAACCAAACTACTGTATACTAGAAACAGAACTACTAAAATACATATAGGTTGATGATTAATTATAATGCTGGAAATACTGAGAACGGTGGAAAGAAAAAATTGTCAAAAAATTGTAACAACTTTTCTGGTCCACATTGAAATGCATTGAATCAGCCAGACAAAAAGGAGTGTAGAGAAGGTCGGCGGCCTAAGGCCCGCCTCGCAACAACATGTAACCACTGAGCAACAACAGACCCTTTGGCCTACACTCCTAGTACTGTATAAAAACATATTTAACATCACCAACAACCTCCTGCCTTCAAATCTTCATTTAATCAGCACAACAAAACATAGGAGTTTGCATTTGATTCTTGATACTCACTTGAAGCATACTTGAGGATTTCTTGGTGTCAGCTTGCCGTTTTTGTTCCTTTAGCTCCTTCTTATTTTTTTTATATTCTTGTTTCCCTACATAAACATAACATAAACATGGTTACAACACAAGTTTACATGCATTTTTTCAACAGTATTGTATGGCATTCTTTAAAATAGTTACTTTCGGTCAAGGAACTATGTTTATTTACCTGATTGCTTATTCGTGATCGTCTCTAAAGGAATTTACTTGAAAGTCTAAAGGAACAGGTTGAACAATTAACTCATCCGGTACACTTGGATTCAGATACATAGTTTAGTATGCCTATATATAGCAACAATGATAAACAAACCAAAATCTAAGAACCCACTCATTCTCTGCTGACCTAACAGGCGAACTACCATTATCCAGCATATCTAGTTCAGTACACTAACACAACTATTTCTTCTACAATGAACTATCAGTTCTAACTCCTCGAACGCGGACAAACTTGGAGGGTTTTAGGGCAAATCCATTTCCCATTGTTTTTGGTACAGCCCTCTGAAGTTCTCCGAAAAAGAGTCATGTTTAAAGAGTCTTGTGGACTTAAAGGCCAGTTTACCTATTTTGCGCCTGTAGTCGTCAACGGGCAGGGAGGTCCCAGGGGAATCCTTACGTCCCATGGTGTGACAGGGGTAACAACTGTAGAAAAAAATGTGGTGATTAACAAGAGCACTTTTACTGATTAATATCAAGGTATTTTTCAGTAATTCTAAAGACTTCTCGGCAATGATAGACCTTGTGCAGACATAGCCATACGATCACAGGTTGGTAATCACCACCATATCTTCGTAACTAATTTGGCTGATCAGGGAAATCTTGATCAGTGTCTCATGATTAGAGATTCTGTCTATCATGAATAAATTTCACATCTGAGTATCCCTCTTTGATACTATGTTGCAATAATACCATTTATTTTGGTAAAAGACAACATTACTGATCTTGAGGCCCTGATCAAAATTTTCGTGATCAGCCAAATTAGTTACGAAGATATGGGCCCTAGCCTAGTGATCAAGAACATGTGGCCATGGATAAATATATTTGTGAGTTCTAAATGATTCTATAGCCATTGGTCAGCAGGCTGACCTAGCCTCCAACTCGTGAGATTTACATAACATAATCTACATTGGATGGTTCAAATGTAAACAAGAGAAAATATATTTTTCAGTCCTCTGGACTGAAAAATCTTGCTTTTGTGGCAAAAAATATTCACCTTTATTTATTAATAACTTCTGGAACCACTCTTGCTGCCCACTATAATAAGGCCTAAAATTTAGAAAAAGTTGTGTTCAGGTAACCCAACCCAACCTATTTTTTGGGTTGGTTGGGTAAGTGTAAAAAAGAGAAAAAAATTTGACCTACCTACCCTAATTTTTTCGGCCTATGTTACCTAAACACAACAATTTTTGTTCTTTGGCCTATTATGTCAGGCAGGTGGTCTGGCACCTGTGTGTCCACTATAGGGTGGTGGAAGGTGGGGGAGGGGGAGGGGGAGGTGGAGGAGTGAGAAAGCCAGTCAGGCCAAGGATATTTGGATTCCTGTTTCCTTTTTTGCACTTATTAAAATTGGGATAAAAATCAATTTGAAATGACGATATATGACATAATTAAGTAAAGATAAATTAAATGCTCATCAGTAAAAATAGTTAGAACAATTATACTCTAGCGATTTGTCAGATTTGAATGTATAAGTACATTTATTGGAAACAAAAAAATAATGCTTTCAGGGCAACCTAGGCTTTCTGGTCTCTCAAAATTGACATACCTCTATATATAGGACCCATGGGCAGTGGATGCCAATCATACCTCTTACCCCTCCTACTATTACTACAACCACCACCAGTGACCAACGGAAAGAGAGGCACCACAGTCCACCACCTGTGGGTGCAAAAGGGGCAAACCAATTAAACAATTGGAGGAGGGGGAAGGGGGTATTCACAACTATAATTGTCACAAATTGAGCAGGGGCCCACACAATAGACAGATTTCATGGCTGACTGATTTAACACAATGAAAAACTGCCAACAGTAAGGCTTTAGGGGCGTACTTTACCAATAACCACTAGAGGGCGCCCCAAAAGCAAAAAAGCATGAACATGATATCAATATACTTATCCATCTCAGAGAGGAATCTTTCATATAGATCTAGTGGACTTTGTCTCCACTCCATTTTTAGTTTTTTACACAGGGATTTACTGGGTTGTTGATGTATAGGTAGACCAGCATGTTGTGGAGGATTGATTTTAATACAAGTTTGTTTTGTGGTTGGTTAGTTTTTATTCTTATCTACCTTGAGTATGTGTGAGTGACCCAGAGGATAGATGTTGCTGCCCAAGTCTGTCATCCCTATAGCCTGTAAACTATCTTTGTACCAGTTGTGGTCGCTTCCAGGCTATGGGTTTTTATGGACAGGACATAGGATATTTCAATAAAGATGCTTATTTCCTATTTATCTGTTGGGTCCTTCACTTGCCATGAAGCCAGACTCTTGATTTAACTGTTGGCCCATTTTATTTGATGCCTTAACGGCTGGGCTTTTTAGACTGATTCTAAATTCCACCAATAGTTTACTTTGAACTTCTAATGTGCAGTCTGACTGTATTTATAGATATGTAAGTAGGAAAGGGATGCTCGAACCGTGTTTGGGCTCAGGGTCTCGTGTCAGGTTTTAACAATCTCATGGAACCAACCATTCTAGACACAAGATGGGGATGATACCCAAAAAATTAAAAGGGTGGTAGCATGTTGGCCAGTCGACCATGATCTCATCTCTAATGCTGGTCCCAGCCTTAACTCGAACCCTCAGTCTGCTCGTTCCCATTCTCATACGCTTGTGCATTCGTCCTGTGTTACTGCCCGAGCCCCTATTTCTTCTTAGTCCAGCTTCACTCTTTATGCCTAACTTCTGTCTAATCAGCTTCTCGGACCTCTCTACATTGTAAAAGTAAGGCTCTCTCTGATAATCAGAACCTTTTCGAGGAAAGAATCTCAAAGTACATAAACAACTACAAATGTTTATCTGACAGCTCCAAAACAAAAATGATCCTAAACTTACAACCTATTTGTACAAGTGAATCTCTGGAAGAAGCCATCGAATGTATTTGTATTTATATCAAAAGAGTGTATGAGATTGTACAGGCAACACCTGACCCTATTGTGACATGAATGTACTGCTTTACATTAGTCAATAAATATTCGTATTCGTATTTGTATCTCTAGCTGCTCTAGTCTTCTAAGTCTTCTCGTGGTCCATTCCCAACAGTCCACGTCTGTAGCCTCTCTACGGCAAGCTAACATCATTTTATCTGCATACAAGAGGCTGGCTACGTCGGACTAATTCCCGACAGTACTACAGGGAAGGGTAACAGAGCTAGATCTAATCTTTTCTAGGAGAGTCTATAGCTGTGGAAGCCTCAGTTAAGAACTGGGCTATGGATCAGCCCATAGTAAAAACTACCAAATGCCACTTCTGGCCACTTCAAGTGTCTAGAACTCAAAAATAAAGAAAAGTCTGGGCCAATGCTCATGCCTAACTAAACCTAAAAAGTCTGAAATCTAAAGTCTATGCTTGGAGAATGAGAGATAGCAGGTTCACAGTGAAATTAAATTCACAGTAATATCAACAAATCAGAAGGCAGTATTTATTCACTCCCTTCTACAGCTTTCAGATTTTGTGTATAATCTGAACTTAATCTGAACTATATCTGAAGATCTAAACAGCTTCTGAGGCCCTGCCAGGGGCTACATTAGGTAACATTGTTGATTAATTTAGGTCGGACGGATAGTTTACTGTTGTTTTACTGCAGTTTTCATACCTTTTAGGCGTGATTTCATTATTTTTCAAAAAATCTGAAATCAGACAAAAATCTGAAAACTTACATCCCTGTATATTGACTTTTATCCTACCTGTTGCTAAGAAGTGTGACTTGTTTTTAAATATCCAATAAAGAAGTAAAAAGTGAAGTCAATGCTTGAATTCTGACCACTGGCCATCTTGTCCACTACTGGGCATGTGCAACAGGAAGGTAAAGGTCACTGGTCACTAGGCTGGCATCCGACCGGGTTTCCGCACACTACAACATCCGGCCGGTATTAGGTGCAGCCGGAAGTGTGGCGGTTTGGCTCAATCCTTGGGCAAACAATTTTTCATACTCCACGTCGCTTCAGATTCCCGTGTAATCATCGCTCCACCCTTAGCATTCTGGGGTTTTGCAAGTGCCCGAATGTAGGCTTGACCTAGTTAATGGCAGCGCGTAGGGATACAGTCAAATTACATAACGAAAAAAGGCTAAGCTCGGAGCGATCATTACTTGGGGAATGTGAAGCGGCCAAGGAGTATGACAATTTTTTTGTTCATAAAATGACTTAGTATTCGATCAACAAATCATAAATGAGTTATTTGATGGAACCAGTGTCTTTCTGTTGCACATCTCTTGCATTTGAAAGTTGTTGCAGTGATCTAAGTTTGGGACTATTTTCTCTTGCATTGGCACATTGGTGACAGGGCCCTCATTTCTGGCGAAATGGATTTCTGAACTTTAAGGTCTATTTATACTGAATCTAGACAAGATAAAATTCTACTTTTTTGCTTATTTCTTAGTTATATCATATTGTATCACCTCGCAAAAGGAATAAGTTATGGACTTCTTCTGAATATGTGAACTCCAAATGTAAACAAACCCGAAAAAGTTACGAAAAATTAATGGCGGACCGGCGTTACGTTGGTTACGCGACCTTGACCCCCACACCCAATACTTGGCCTGTGTTCTCCGACCTGGCCAAGCGGCGCTAGGCTAACTGGTCACACCTACAGGGCCCTCAGAGAATATGTATTCCTAGAGAGGGCATACTGTAATGTAACAATGTGCCAAGACATAATTCAATGTATGATTGTCATTAAATTTAATAAAAGATAATAGGTTCTAAGTCTCAAGTAAATCATAACATTAGTCTATGCATTTTAATGTAAATGTAGAGTAGATTTATGCTGGGTATTGGCACTGAAGTGCACCGGCTGTGGGAGTGTACCCTCTTTTGGAATGTATACTCTCTGACCCCTTTTAACTGGTGCCTGGGAGGGTAAAAGGGTTATTTCACCCCCGATACAAAGTCGCCTATCTTTTAACACTGGAGGACACCTGCGCGCCGGCCCGGGCAATACAGGGTCTGTATAGCCCTGGCATGACGTCACGCTAGGGCGATCCAGGTTGCGGCAGGGCGAGGTAAACAAAAGGTAAACTAACGTAAACATCTACGGCAAAAAAACGCATAATAAACACATAATTTCTGTCAGAAATGCATTAATAGTAAACAAATATGTATCGGGAGATGGAATACCAACAGATTGATGAATATCTTTGTTTATTTTCGATGTTTACACTCTTCGCATTGACTGGATGTTGTTTGTTTTTGTTTGTCTGTGATACGGTAGGTGGCGCCGTAAACAAAAGTAAACAAACGTAATCAACAACGCATAAAACCCGCATAATTACTGTCTGAAATGCATGATTAGTAAACATATGTGTAAAAGGAGGTGAAATAAACTCGATACTGACCTTGGTCGGGGACCCACACCTCTGTATTTCGTCTCGGGGGCTGGTTTGGCGAGGGTCCGCTCTCAGGCCTGACGGCCCTCTAGCGGACCCTCGCCAAACCAGCCCCCTCGCCGCAATACAGGGTGCGGGACCCCGCCCCGGTCAGTATCTACTTATTACCTCACACCCTTTCACTTGACAAGTGGAACCAGGTCAGTAATGAGGTCAGTAATGAGGTCAAGCCAACTGCAGCAGGAAATACTTTACTGAGCACGCTCAGAGTTTGTCAATGGCTGCCAAAGGACATGGGGGAGGCTGTTTTGGCAAATGTGCATTTAAAACTTTGTTCATAACATAATTGTGGGGCATTACTACACGCAATGGATAAACTACTACACATTTAGGGATATGTAGGGGGTGTAGATGGGGGGGGTCCCATGTCGCCCTGTCGAATTTAAGAAAACGTGATGTCGCCCTGTCGAATTCAAGAAAAACATGATGTCGCCCTGTCGAATTTAAGAAAACGTGATGTCGCCCTGTCGAATTTAAGAAAACCTGATGTCGCATGTCATTTGGCTAAAAAAGGGCCGTGTCGCCGTGTCGATTTTAGGGGTCTACCCCCATTATGTAAGTACATGTAAACAGTCATAAAGTAGGGCTAGACCCCCTATATTTTGTGTATGCACTGATTTGAAACTTTACTGGTAGGAGTGGTTTAGAACTCTATACACAGTCTGTTAAGCTGTGCTAGAGTTCTAGGGCTAGGAGAGTCTGTAGACTCTCCTAGCGTTAGAACTCAGTCAGACGTGTCTGTAGACTACAGACACGTCTGACTTCAGGCATGTTCAAACGCATTTTATTCCCAAGCACGCGAATGCCCGGTAAATAATTTCTTGTTCTTGATCATCTACGATACCTATAAACAGATAAGTTATCAAATTTAGCGTGATTCATACTTACAACAAACAGAAAACTGATTTTCCTGACTCCCGTTACGAAGCAGACAACTGTTTCCACGTATCGTGAAGTTCGAAGTAAAACCTCTAGGTGGCGGCAAAATGCTTTTGCTGGTCACGCAACTTGCACATTCAAATTAGGCGAGCTTCACCGAAAACCAGCTTCAGCTGCTGCACTACTACGCTGGGATCCGCGCCTCGAACTCACGCTATCGCTGAACGTCACGACAGGGCGCAGGTTGAACCCAACCCCGAGTTCGTCAGATTTTGGCTAATTCGGGGTCACGTGACCGCCTCTCGACCAATCAGATCCCTGGAAAGATTAGGCTGGGCCTGCAGTTCCTCACGCCGTGTCCTCCTAGCGCTGAGAGCGGCGGGCACCAGCATACTGCACTACAACATGGCGGCGCCCAGCGCGAGGGGCGGCGTGATGTAAAACGTTATGTAAAGTCCTTGGGATTAAATCAACATCGATGGGCAGCTGTTGTTGTTGTCATTCATCTTAACTGATACTTTGTAAGTGGGTGCATGTAAGTATCTTATAAAATGGCTTATTTACCAAACATTTGCCGGAAGTTGGGCACAATTTTTATTCCCCGGCGACTGGCACCAGAAATATAATTCGCCAGGTCCATTGCCAGGCATTGAAGGACGTTTCGTATGTTCTCCGCCACTACAATAGTACATCCTAACAACATTCTAGAGGTGTAGAGTAAGCTCTAGGCCCAATGCATGTAACTGTTGATTCCTGTTTCGGAACCTGATTTATGTGGATTGTATTCCCCTTCTATAGCTTTGATTAATTTATAGTATGTTTTGACATTAATTAACAGTTAATGATTAATGTACTTGGAAAACCCGACTCTGTCCTGATAAGGCCAACACAATTGATTGTGTTTAAGGTAACCCTACCTACCCGAAATTTTTGGCCCTATCATAGTTTTTTAGGAATTTTTTATTTATTTATTTTCAAAATCCAAAAGAATTGACGTAAAATAGCATCAAAAACCATAAAACAGCATTAGATGCTCAGGGCATGTATTTTAGACACTATAGACTACACATGTTTTTGGAGGATATTTGGAATATTTTCTATTATTTCCTACACTGCCTGGATCTCTTTTGTAAGTAAAAAATAAAGGGTAAAAACTAAATTCGACCCACCTACCCTATTATTTTTCGACCTATGTTACCTTATAACCTGAACACAACACAACTTTTTTGTGCCTAAAATTAAAACTAGAAGCTGAAAAATTAATAGATCTACTGTAACTAGGCCAAACAAAAAAAATTGTTGTGTTCAGGTAACCCTACCTACCCTAAATTTTTGGCCCTACCCTAACTTTTTTCCAGGAAATTTTTAATTATTTTTTTTCAAAATCCAAAGAATTGACCTAAAATAGCATGGAAAACCATAAAACAGGACATGGATGCTCAGGGCATATATTTTAGATGCTAAAAATGGTTTTGGAGGATATTTGGAATATCTTTTTTATTTCCAACACTGGCCGGGTCTCTTTGGCAAGTAAAAAAAAAAGTTTTTTAGACCTACCTACCCTATTTTTTTCGACCTATGTTACCTGAACACAACAATTTTTTTTTTTTGGCCCTATAGTGTCTAGTCTATAATATTGTACTGATGTGGATGGCCAGTCCATATTCGTTTAGGCTTAGCAGCTTCATGTTTATATCAGCACACGCTTTAGCTGTAACTCTCTGTCAGTAGCGGGGTTAGAGGAGGAGTCTATGTGTGAAGTATCATACTTAAGGGGCGCTCGAGCTCAGTCAGAGTTAGCTGAACACTGTTGTGAGTAACCATCCTGGTAAGGTTGAGTCTTTGAAGCCGAGTCCTGGATTTGGAATAGAAGCAGAAAGACTGTGTAGAAAGGTGGGAGCGTTGACTGAGTATGTTTGAGGGGATTCCATCCTTGGAGCTGACCATTGTCAATTGAGATCTTGTCATGGAACGATAATACACAGGAGATATATAAATAAAGAACATCCTTTCATGCTAGTGTTACGTCTTACATGATGTGGAACTATGATTACGTGTTGGATGACAAGCAGTCAAACAAGGAGGAGACTGCGTAAGGAGCTAGCTATTATCCATAATTAACACGACTAATAAAGCACACCCAATATATAACAGATAATTAACGCTCTATAGTTCAATATATTAATAGCAAGGAAAGGTCGAACACAATGTTTTTCTTTTCGGCCTATTATAGAAATATACAAATGTTTTTGATATAGATGTAGTGTGCCAATTCCCAGTTACTTGCCATGATAGATATTCAATTTGAATATTTAAATATCAGTTTCATTTGTGTTTACCATACTCATAAGTCATAAGAAATAACTTATATTTCTAATCTTTTCCAGAAACCAAGACAGTTCTCATCAATTCTCATCTTACACAGGATGGATTCGTTGTAACAGTGATCCATGGCAGGTATTGTTGGCCTCGGTCGTCTTCCGTTTGTTCGGTACCTGAAGAAAACATCCAATGTTCTCTTCTCACGATACCTACTGTTGACAAACACAGGCATCACTGTGGGCCTGGGATGTACAGGGGATGTGCTCCAGCAGAACTATGAGCACTTCCAGGGTCGGCAGCAGAAATGGGACCGTCACCGCACAAGTCAAGTCTTCATGACAGGTTTTGTCGTGGGACCCACATGCCATTTCTGGTATAAGTGCCTTGACCATTTCTGGCCCGGCAGGTCCCTGAGCATAGTGCTGAGAAAAGTGCTCATTGATCAAGTGATCTTTTCTCCTGTGAACATTGGGATGTTCCTCATCATGATTGGCTACCTTAATGGTTATAGCGCCCCGAGGATCATGGGGGATCTGAAAGACAAAGGACTAGACTTACTGAAAGCGGAGTGGATCATATGGCCCCCAGCACAGCTCATCAACTTCCTCCTGCTGCCTACCAAATACAGGGTTCTGTACGACAACTCAGTGTCGTTAGCATTTGACTCATATTATTCATACGTGACCTTCTCCAGGGATCGACATCACGACATCGAGGCCAAGCGACGCGCCCTTGTCATGGACTCATCAGAAGATGACCAGCAGTCTGTGCCATATTACGAACACTCAGCTGATGAACTCGAGGATGAGATTAGAGACACGGGCCCCTACCCCTCTGAGCTGTTCACATTCACATGTACCACCGCTAGGTGTATACCCAGGCATCAGTGCTGTAACTAATGAAGTTTGAATATCGTCTACCGGCCCATAAATCAACAATCAGTGTCAGATTTTCTTATAGCTCAGTTCCCTAGTATCTTGCTGTACTTTCAGATAATATCATGGTACACTACGAGTAATATATTGAAGAGTTTCTTTTGTCCACACAAAAAAGGCATAGATCGAATATGCTATTTTTATGGTATTATTGTTACATAAATAAAAGCTAAGTTTGAGTATTATATCTGTGGTATACAATTCTGTAGTTTCGTTTGTTGAAATACTAGGGCTATGCATCCACGAGAGGCGAAATAGTATTCGTCATTGGAAATAAGTGATAAGTCAAAAGCCTTTTAAGTTAATGATTATACATTTTTGTATACTACACCTTGCCACGACCTCAGTTACTAACTTAATTTTTTTTTGTATCAAACTTTATTTTTCTGAAAACAATTATTATGAAAGAAAAAGTAAGGGTAAGGGCAAAAGTTTAGGACAGGTCGGGTTACATTTTTCGAGCCCATTCTATCGTCTTTTGCAAAAATTAGTTAAGTGCAACTGTACCGAAGATACGCGTTTAATTTATTATTAAACCCCGATAGATTGCAATGTGCCATGCCTTCCCCATTCTATTAATTTATATTGATAAATTAGGTAACCTAATCTTGAATTGTTTGAAACCTTATATTACAAAGCTCTTGTTTAGACTTAGAGAGGGTAATATTTTCAAATATTGTAATGTATTGAGTCTCTGAGTGTATTCTCATTCATCAAATGAGTGAAATTGTCAGCGCTTGTATGAAAATAAAAAGACGGTAGATGGAGTCTATTGGTGCAAAGTCGATGAGATTGAAGAGAACATATTTTTTCCCCTTTTCGCGGTAGCATCAGGGGAGGAGAAATAGCCTCCTGTGATATATAGAGAATATAAAAGATTTACTGCTCAAAAGTGAAGTTTTTATGCACGACATAGGCCTATACAGACGCAAAGTTCTATGAACTGTTTGCAAAAACTGGTTGTAAAAATCTTTTTTTTCCCGATAGGATTCTTTTAAAACCCCAGGTCGATAGAATACCTCTGGGTCGCCAGTCTGCCTGAGGACGTCCCCAAAGGTTATTCTCCATTTAATCACCCAGAATTTTTTTTTTTTTTTTTTAATGTAGAAAGTGGTATCGCTCAATACACCGTTCGAGTAATAAAATGCAGGCTGACCTAACTCCTAAGGAGAGCTAGTTGAATATCGATTTCACTGGCTGATGTGCGATTGTTTATATTATCTCTCTCAAGATAAGATTGAGACAAGTCAGAAGTAGACAAAAGATACAATAACCCTTGTATTAGTTCAGAACGAGAGGACCGTCATACCTGAAATGTTAAACAGACGGAGTTCGTCAGACTAGGAAGCTGATACACAACTGTGAGACCTTTGCAGATTTTATTTTCCCGTAATATTAATAATAGTCTGGAATAGGGGAAACAGCCAAGCAAATTGGATTTATGTTACGCCGTTAGCAATATACGGGTACGTCAGTGATGTACATTTTATGTTGGTCTTTGATGAATAAAATATTTATCGAAACTTTTCAAGAGCAGCAAAATTTTAAAAATCATTTTTATTCCTATTAAAGCGAAAAACAATATATTTCAATTTTGTCCTGCGACTAGACCGGCAAGCTTAACGTTGTAGCGTGAATTTTGCCATTATAAAACTGGTAGAGGGAACCTAGTCCTCCATTTATAAATCAGCTATAAAACAATTAGTTACTGGGAATTCCATGTCATTTTGAAGCTTTGGCTGATTGCTATCTATATAATATAAATGAAATGTTTAAAAAAAATAGAATTATATATATACGGAAAAAAATCGATGCTTATATAAATAATATTCCAGATGTTAAACCACAAATAATGCCATAATAACTGAAAAATTATTATTGACATTTTTTACAGAATGCAGAATGCATGCCTGGGCGCGCAGTCTCAATGTAAAATATTGGTTGGCTCGGCGTACCAGGCTATGCATCTTGATCTAAGCAAATCTGCCAGTAAAAAACAAGGAAATAGGCTGTCGTCCATGGGGGAAAGAATTATGATATAAATAGTTTTTCATTGACTGTAGATCTAAACTCTCCTTAACCAACAGAGGTAGGGTTGTGTTTACTCAGAATTGTGGTGCTGACACCTAGTGACAAACTGCGAAAGTAAAATGGTTCCCAGCATGTTGTATTAGTTTTGATGAGTATTATCGGGAACCAGCTTCAGTAGAGATCCAACATGGCTGTACCCTTCATCCAAGTCTGAATTGTAGGGGTAAGCTGCCTTAAATTATTCTTTTATTTCTAAATTGAAACCATAAAACAAGGTTAAACTGTACCATATAAAAGTTCTACATTACTAGACTATTGTGACATGCCTATCCAGATGTAAGTAGCCACAAACATGTTAGGTAAAGACCTTACATAACCACCAGTGTGACCCTGATACTATACCTGGTGACAGCATTCTGGAGAGGAGCTGTAGATCTAGATCTGTCTAGATTTATCTAGATCCGGCTGATCCCAGCTGAGAATTTAGGATAAAGCACAACATCACAGGATCCAAGACTGGTATTTGTCTCATTTGGAGTGAACAAGTAGATTCTATTCAGATAATTTCAGGGGGAAAGGAATTAAATCAAGAATTATTTTTTTTGATTTGGGTTATTTCTGAGTACATATAAGTCAGTTCTGACTTTCTGATTCTGTCAATAAAAGTTACTACTACTACTACCACTACCACTACCACTACTACTTAGTCTATATGCTGGGATGACGTCGATATTTATTCAGTTTTATTGTTATGACATATTTTATTGTTATTCAATTTTATTGTTATGACATGTACTATCTCACCAAAATTATGAGATAGATTTATACACATTTACGGACACAATTCCTCTCTGAATTGCAGAGACATGGTGCTGCGTGTTGCTGTGATCGGGGCTGGGGCGGCTGGCCTGGCCGCTCTACGCCGGCTGGCTGCCCGGCCGAGCATGTTTGAAGCAGTGGCTATGGAGCAGTCCTCAAGTGTCGGGGGCACCTGGGTCTACACAGAGCGTGTGGGTCATGATGAGCGTGGGCTACCTGTACATGCCTCCATGTACGCCAACCTCAGGTCAGTGACTCACTTAGATTGTGATTACCAATCAGACCAAAACAAATTGAAAATTGAAATATTTGTCACCAATAAAACCCTCAAAAGATGCAGAATACCAAATCCAAAAGCCCACCATCTCCCCACTGGCACGTTGAAATTGACTTATATATACTCCTTATTTACCTACATATAAAATTCGTATCCTTATTCGTTGCGGCTGCGAGCAACTGAAGTTCATCGAGGCTGACTAAACACCCCTGAAATCAGATATAATAAAAATATTTGTTGGCCTTAGATCTAATTGGCTGACTAATCCCCCAAAAACTTGGATCGTCAACATCTAGACTGTGGACACAGACTGGCTTCTGTGCGTTTTATCGGTTGACAATTAAGTAATTTTAGTCTGCAAGGAGTGGGTTTGCTCAGTTAGGAACCGGCTGTAGGGCCGTTCATAGTTTAAAATTACTGTTCATGTTATTAAATATTACGTCTTTATTGGAGAATCAGAATTAATACATTATATATATGCTCTTGTATTACACTCTCCAGGACTAACCTGCCCAAGGAGGTGATGGCCTACCCAGGTTTCCCGTTCCCAGAGGCCCTCCCCTCATACGTCACCCACCAACAAGTGAACCAGTACCTCAGTGACTTTACCGACCACTTCAAACTCAGGGACCTCATACGGGTAAGGAGCTTCAATTTAAAAAGTATTTGAGAAATTATAAGGACTTTTTATCTAAAGAATTAAATTTCAGGTTACATCGCGTCTTGAAATAATTTTAAAAAGATGCTGTCAATGGTAACAAAATAAATCCCATTGCAAAATCAACAGAACCCAACGTTAATTTTTTATGGATAAAATGAACATGAATTGATAGAAACTCAAGATTTACAAGATTCTTTAATAGCTGTTACCAGTCAATTCCCAAAGTAAGTTATAGGGACATTACTCTTTACTTATTCACTTCGAAACAGCAACGTTTTTTGTGTTTTTGTCTCTTTTTTTTTTATGAAACCATGGGTTTGAATATTTCAGTGTAATAAATTTATATACTTGATGTTTGCATCTAAGAATATAGGAATTGAACACAAAACAGGTTTTTCAGTTACTTACTAGAATAACCTGGTACCAGAAACATGGTTAAACCAAGCGATAGTTTTTGTGTATTTTTTTTTCTTTATAGAAAATCCAATGTTCCCTTTTCAGTTCAACACTATTGTAGAGAATGTGCGTCCTCTGACGTCACGGCCGTGTGACCGGTGGGAAGTGACGTCACGAGGGGTCGAAGAAAGCGAGGCTAAAGTTGAGACTTATGATGCCGTCATCGTTTGCAATGGGTATAGTTGCTTAGGAATGGAGGGTCAGAAGTCTCTCATTTCCATGTTCTTTTTTGTTTTATTCATTCCCAATAACAGCAATTGAATTAGTGAACATAGTTATATACACTATTAATTATAAACATACTTAAAGAGAAATCAACACGTCAATTATAAAACTAGTAAATTTGAAAATTTTCAAGGTAGCGTATTCTTATATATATATATATAGTTTCCATAGTGACCAGATAACCCGAATAAAACAAATTATTACGTTGAATTGATTTTCTGTATCTAGCTAATTTTAGATACTGCTAATGAAATGAAGACATTCCACCTTTTGAAAATTCATGAAATCATGTCATTGAGAAAAAGTGCAAAACGTCTTGCAAATACTTTATTAAAGACATTTCCAATATTTTCCTTTGACTGCGACAAATCTTTGATAAGGGAATTTTTGTTGTTAAAAAGTCACTAATGAGAATATGTTATTGTTGTCTACAGTCACTACTCTGTGCCGCTGATTCCCGACTTGCCCGGTCAGGAGACCTTCACCGGCCGGATCCAGCACAGTCATGACTACCGACACCCAGAGGACTTTACAGGCCAGCGGGTTGTGTGTCTCGGGGCGGCCAGCTCCGGACAGGACATCTCGCTCGACCTGGTGCCGCACGCCAAACAGGTATGACTGGTTAGGGGAGGCAAACAAGTCTCATCCTTGGGTGCTAACTGACTTACCCTTAACATACCTAGATAGGATAATGGGATTAATCTATGAACTTAGAAAACTTAGGTACGTAAGATGGTCACTGGCCAGTTTTCAATTAACTCGTGCAATTTTAATGGTATCAGCTTCGGCGATATCAAGACAATTGCATGAAAAGGTAACAGCTTCTAATTCAGCCTAATATATTTTGAAAGTGGCAACGCAGAAATGAGAGATTTGGCATATATAAATTACCTATTTGATATTCCACTGTATATAAATATTTCTACTTACAGTCTATGATTTTACTTGGCCAGTTTAGAACTGACACAAAATATCAATTAGTGATCTGAAGGTACATCCAGTATATTAAACTAGTATTCTAGTGCAATTTAGTACTTTGATTAAAACCAACCCGTTGCTGTTTCAAAATGTATATGTAAAAAGTGAGATCTGCTTTATTAACCTGTAACTTGGTAGATTCTTGAGCAATTGACTCTGCCTTTATATATAATATATATATAAGTTGAGTGGACCCCGAGTTAAGCAGCAATTGCATTCAGCGGACACATGTTGAAAATGTGAAATTCTTTGGCCCACACGACCTCTGCCTTATGTGCAAAACGGACAGATTTTCGCAGGATTTGGTTAAGGACTTCTGCTTTAACAGATGAAATGTGTCTTTAAAAATACAGACCCTTACCCACCTGTGCCATTTATCAGAAGTCCCGCCGCTCAAACCCTACCCATCCCAACTTTCTACCTACCCCAGCACCCCAATAACACACTCTGCTGCCACCTGGATCTGCGTTCCTTTTGTCGCGCATACCCTGTGGCCTACTTCATAAGGATCTGCGAGAAATAGAGACGATTCATGTTCTCGTCTTTTCTATATGGATTAAAGGTTCCCTTACGAAGCTTTTGATACCCATTGCATGGTTTTGGTGCACCCTACAGAGCATTTCCTTATGGGACACTTATTCAAAATTTTGCCAGATGTTCATAAGAAAAATGAGATTTCCATATCTACAGAGTCAGATCGAAGTAGGCTGCTGAACCCTCGACCTCCCTTTTAGCCCTTTATGAAGGTCTTCATGAAAAGTCCTAGCACTCACACCTTGTCGTCCCAAACCTTAACTTTTAGCTTATAACCCCAAAACCATTTAGCCCTAATTTGGTAGATTGAGAGATGTTTAAGGTTAAGGACAGACACCAGTAGACAGAGTGTTATTCGCACTATCTCCTTTCATTTTCATAATCGATTAGATACAGGATCCTATTATATATCAAATGAAAGTAATAAGTTCATCTCTCTGATGATATAAATAATGTTACGGTTAAATCAATATATCCGACATGATGAATTAAAAAGCAATATGTTAGCTTTTTTTTTTAACATGGATATCTTCTTATGTATATATAAGTTACAAGATCCAAACTTTGTATGCCCCCAATAAGGTTATTTTGGACTTGCAGGGAACCATTTCTAAAATTTCTTATTTAGGTCCTGGTCTTGGTTTTATAACAAAAAACTGGAAATATTAGTCGTTCTTTTGGAGGTGAATTTTCTAGATATCATCAAAAATACTTTGACTTAAATTTTAAAAATTAGACACGCTTCACTCAATATCAGTATGATGTACATGTTTTTAAAATGTCAAGCCTTCAATTGAAACATTAACCGAGATATATATCTATGTCCAAAAGGTTGTTGTTACAATTGGGGTTTTCAAATTTCTGGTAACGTTATACAGGTATCGATGAGAATATATTCTTATGGTTTATATCAACGTATAGGGTATTTAATTGACCTTTTGACATTATATAATACAGATATATCAGATTAGGAATACACAAATAGGAAAATGATTACTGCGATTGTAGCAAAACACTCCTTATCACCTGTTGTCTATCCTTAAAGACCATATAATATAGTTGTTAGTTTTAAGGTCAGTCTCTAAACGTAAACAGTCTCAAAACATCACTGTTATGGACACAGTCAGGTAATGGGTAATGTAATTGTATTATATTTATGTAAGGCAAGGACACATGTTTATATTTTTCAATTTGTTGAAAAAGGTTAGTTCTTACATATTTCTTTCAATATCATCAAATAAAAACTTTCAAGAGTTAGGATATCCTCAATTCATGTGACTTGAATTGTAAAATGCCTTGTCCCTTCATTGTTAATAGTCCCATATTATATATGGATAGTATTGTTGCTAATGTTGGAAATCCCTCAATCAGTCAAGTCTTCAGTCGATTGATTCGATTTGATCTATGACAGTTTACACAGTGTTGTGTTCAGTCATTGAAAGGCATTGTCGTTAGAATGAAACAGTGTGAGAAGCTAGAAGTGGATTCCATAACCACAACATGGGTCAAACATACCTCACCCCTTGACCTTAGGATCTCCCCTGTCGCCGGCAGGTTGCCAAGCCCAGATCGGAGAGTGATAGGTCACACAGTGCCAGGTTCATTATGGACCTAGTAATTCCCTTTGCCAAAACCCTCCTCCAGCTGTTCGTGACAGCAGTGTAGAGCCGGTGGTCAGTAGGCCTACTTATGATCCATGCTTCCCACTGGTGGTTGGAGGGTGTGTTTAGGGAAGGGGGTGGTAATAAACTACAATGCTTTTGTTGCCTCTGCCAGTTTATCGACCGTTGACGATCGCTCAGGCTAAATTTTGTAGCTATTTTGCTTCTTGCTTAAGACAAATTCAACATCAAAGTTCATAATTTGAACAGTAAATATTAATCATTATGTCACAATGTTGACCTAGCGATTAAATCTATTGACATGCTATGCAAAAGATTTATTCGTAAGCTTTATTGAAAGGTGATATGCTAGTTAAGACATGTTCATGTTATTTCACATATTGTTTGCATTCTACTTTTTTCATCTTAAGAAAATTACGTGAGTGCGGGTGTTGATGGCATACCCCTTTTCTTAGTTCTGGTTCGACAGTTCGGAAGAAAATCATTGTAAAACATCATAAAACTAAATACACTGACACCTACCATAAAACCTCTAATGTTTGCCCCATCTGCAGAGTTGCCAATTTTCCTATTTCTTTAGGGTTTCCTACTTTTTAGAGATTTTGGATGGCACATCCAATTTTTCTACATTGCTTTGATATCTGTGTATTTTTCAAATTCAAAGCTATTTTTGTGAAAGCTCAGTGTCAAGGCTCTATTTCTAAAGGTTATTTTTCTCTTAGCTTCTTCTAGAAAAAAAGGTGGAAAATTGGTTCATACAATTGCTATCTTTTCATCATTCGGGAGGGGTATCTTTGACCTTCAATTACAATTACCCTTAGAAATTTGCCAGATGAAACTCCAGGCATAGTTTCCATGTTTTGCACAACGCTAACATTTACAAGTTTCTTATGATTTAGAACCATAAAGCCATAGAGAATCTTTTGGAACTGGGGTCAATTCTATGTCCTACAGTACAAAACAAAAAAGATAGTATGAAGAATGATATGATAGTTATGTATAAGGTATCTTCGGAAAAATATTGCACCTTGATGAAGCATCAAAGCACAACTACAAGGCAACTGACATTTATGTCTTGACTGATGCAAAGGGTCAGAATTCAATTTGAATTAGAGGTTTTATGGTGAAATGGTTGAGGCCCCTTTGTCTAACCTAACGTAACCCTTTCCTTTTAGGTGTACCTGTGCCACAGAATGCCTCCCTTAAAGTCACCACTGCCACCAAACCTGGCACAAAAACCAGGAATCGCCTCCCTGTGCGGGGACCGGGTCCTTCTTGAGACTGGGGAAGAACTCCCCAACATTGATGCGCTACTTCTCTGTACAGGGTACAAGTATACCTTCCCTTTCCTCTCTGAGGAGTGTGATGTCCATGTGGAGGGAGAGCGTGTGTTGTCGACGTACAAACACGTCATTCACACTACACACCCGTCTTTGTCCATCATTGGCTTGTGTAAGACAGTTTGCCCGTTTCCTAACTTCGACTGCCAGGTGCGGTTTGCCCTGTCTGCGCTGGATGGCAGTATGGTTCTGCCCAGCCAAGAAGAGATGGATGCAGATATAGAGCGTGATTACCAGTGGCGGTTGTCACAGGGCATGCCACCCCGACACGCGCACCACATGGGTGACCTTCAGTGGGGGTACAATGATCTTTTGGCTGAACTGGGAGGGTTTGAGCCCATCGCTACTGTTGTTAACCGCCTGTACAAGCACGTGCACGGCATCAGGAGGTGTAGGCTGGCCGATTATAAGAAGATGAATTTCCACCTTACGGGACCAGACTCCTTCAGGGAAGTGGAGTCCTGAGATTATCCAGCAATTAACATACTGACTTACTATGGTAGTGCAAAACAATAACGCTAAATGGAATTATTGTGCTCAGGGTGGCAGAAAATATTGTATTATATATATGTGTGTATATATAAGTATATAATTATATAGATGACTATTCAAGTCCCATTCATTAAAAAAAGTATCGATTTGAAAATCATGTTGATTTGCAAAAATGTAAAAGGCAAGTTTGGTACAGAGAACACACCGAGAAAAACAGATTCAAAATTTTGACTGAAATGTACCAATGGTCGTCCCCAACCTAATTGTCTAGCCAACAGGATATAAAAAGTGTGCTCAATAATTGTGTGATATTTGTGGGTGATTACATTTTACATTCAGTTTTACAGATCAGTTTGTGTGTAGATATGTGTATGTTAGCATTGCAGCCAGGACTAATTTTAAGATAACTAGCGGTACAACCTTTTTCTACAAATTTACCAGGTTCTTATTTGTAATACGTACATAACCTTTTTGGGAGTCCCTAGTTATATCTATGTAGTATTTTAGCTACTGGTGGGGACTCCCTCAATCAATCATGTCTTTAGCCATTTAATTCTCTTTGTTCTCAATGACCGGTTACACAATCTCATGTTCAGCTGTTGAAGGGCATTGTCCTACAATGATTGTTAGAGTCAGGCAGTTTGAGAAGCCAGAAGTGGGTTACATAACCAGTACTTGAGCCAATCAACCCTCACCCCTCCACATTAGGACGTCCACTGTCACCTGCAGGTGGACAGGTCTAGGTGGGTGGGTGCAGGGACCTAGTACTAGTAGTAGGAGCCCCTTTCCTAGGCCCCTCCCTGAGTTATGTGTGACAGCAGGAGTGGTTGTGATCACTACTCATAGCCCATATAGCCTTCAGATTGTAGGGAGGCCCTCAGTTTATTGAGGGACGACCATCGCTCATGCATGAGCAGAACTTTGTAGCTCTTTTGCTTCTTGTTATAATGTAAAACCATGCCCATTTCAATTTTCTCTCAACCATTGAAATTACTCATTGAAATTGGAAATGTCATTTAATACATGTCCTTGACTTTCTTTATAATGTTAATTTTGCGTTGAGGAGGTCGACTGGACGTAACATCTTTCCTAAATAGGGAAAGCGGGCCTGAATTATCCTTTTCATAAACTTTAGATGGTGCAATTGTACATTTCTCAATCCAATCTATGTCAAGAGTAATGGCGTCATAGGTAAAGTAAATATCAAAGTGGAAAACTTGCTGTTATATTTTTAGCACCTGATCAAACTGGCTAGCCGTATATCAACGTCGGCTATTGCTGACTTCTCTTAATATGTTAAATACTAATCAATTAGTCGAATACATGTTTGAGATGAAGACAAAAGTCTTATTTATCCTGTACGGAGACTTTATAAGACCTGATTTCCTCCTTTTATCACTAGATCCGATATAGTAGGTTTTCCCTGTAACGCTTAACGCTCATAGTTTGAGATTACAATAATGCTTTATTAAGGCTTGATAGGTTTACTCTCCATTAAGGGACCCCAGGAACTTGAGTAAGTGTCCATAGGCAATTAAACCTTGTGATTTTTATGTATCGTAATACATGGCAATTCTCAGTAATGTTAAACTTCAAAACAAGAATTGAAGAATGTCCTGTTGTTTTGCTTGTTATTAACCTGTTGATCTTCTAGTCAACACCTAATCGTTTTGGTAACATTTAAAATTTACATGTATTTTGCAAATAAACTTTTAGAAGATGAGGCAGAAGCGCGTGTGAATGCATTCCCACTAACAAAATATGAATAAGTTCTATGCTATCGCTCTGAACCTCTTCTAGGTCTTCCTCTGTCATAAAAAGCCTCTGCTCGAGTCATCCCTGCCACAAAACCTGACACAGAAACCAGGCATCGAGTCCCTGTGGAAATCAACGGTCCATTTGGAGAGTGGGGAGGTTCTGAACGACATTGACGCCCTTGTTGTATGCACTGGTTACAAGTACTCATTCCCGTTTCTCTCAGACGAGTGTGGGGTGAAGCTGGAAAGAGGGAGGGTGTTTAACACCTACAAACACGTCATACACACTCCAAACTCATCACTTTTCTTTGTTGGACTCTGCCTGGCCTGTTACCCTAACTTCGACTGTCAGGCTCAGTTTGTTGTGGCGGCATTAGACGGGAGTATGGTTTTACCAAGCAGGGAGGACATGGAGGAAGACATTGAGAGAGATCAGCAATGGCGTCATGACCTCGGCTGGCCATCGCACCATGCGCACTTCCTGTTAGAGCGGCAGTGGGTTGACAATGACACACTGGCTGAACTGGCCAAGTTTGAACCGGTGACACCCATCTTAAGGAAGCTCTACATGTATGTCTGGCAACAGCGAAAAACGAAGTTATTAGATTACAGAAAGCAGAATTTCAGAATAACAGGGTCAGATTCCTTCTGTGAGTTTCCAAACAAGCAGTGACCTATTCGACACCTGGGGTGATCCTTTGTAGTCTACCTTGTTAATGTAAGACAAGTGGCTGCAACTACTCAAAAACAGCAACATCAGTAGGATGTGGTGAATGGCCACATTATTGAGCATCAAATAGATATTTAGTGCGTAATAACAATCCTTACCTGCTTACTACTACTAGTGCTCTATATAAAGTTATAAAGAATTCATTGTGATTTCTTACAAACTGAAAATTAGTATGTACACATGTATTCATCTAAATCTAATCTTATTTAGTCTGAAATTAGTTAGCAGGTATGCTTTTGTATGGAATGGGCAATGCCTTTTGTTTCAAAGATGCACAATGTTTTACTTTACAGATATGAGGAATTGTAAAAAGAAAACATTAGTAAAACTTACATCCAAATGTTAATAGTTTGGTAAAGTTTAGTAATTTAAGGATTACTTAATGTAAGTCAAGTGGCTGCGACAACTCAAAAACAGCAACATCAGTAGGATGTGGTGAATGGCCACACATACTCCTTTCTCACTTCAGATTCTCGTGTGATCCTCGCTCCCATTATAGCATTCTGGGTTTCTGTAAGTGCCTGGATGCGGGCTTGACCTAGCTAATACTGGCGTGAAGGGATACCAACTTTTTCCATAACGAAAAAAGGCAATAGTCTGAGTGAGTATCACTTTGTAAATCCGACGTGACCTGGGAGTATGACGGCCACATTGTTGAGCATCAAATAGGTCTATAGTGCGTCATAACGATTCCTACCTGCTTACTATAAAGTTGTAAGAAATTGATTGTGTTTTCTGACAAACTGAAAATTAGTATGTATTCATCTAGATCTAATTTTAGTCTGAAATTAGTTAGCAGGTATGCTTTTGTATGGAATAGGCAATGCCTTTTGACATGAGTCTGAATGTTTTTTATTTCAAAGGTACACAATGTTTTACTTTACAGATATGAGGAAGTGTAAAAAGAAAACATTAGTAAAACTTACATCCAAATGTTAATAGTTTGGTAAAGTTTAGTAATTTTAGGATTACTTAATGTAAGACAGGTGGAAAAATAGTGTGCAGGAACATGTGGCTTTCTCCCATAGAATGTGGGGAAAACTATCCATTCAGAGGATACTTCAGGACTTGTACATCCAAAACTTTCAAGGTTTCCTGAGTAACATTGAAAATAAGATGAATTGTGAAACACAAAATATATGCCATATGGGGGACTATAGCATGTATAGCTACCTCAAAGAAATCACCTCACCCCAAAATACAGACTATACTCACTAAATTATGGACAGAGTACAACTGCTTCCAGAACTGTAGACATCATAGTTATAAGGGGAAAAAAGCATCAGATGACCTTTGTCAACACTGTAACATATGACAAGATGTATGCCATATAATTACACGGTGTGATCACAACCAGAGATTAAATCTGCAAGAGACGCTTTCATAAGAAAATACAGAAATTATGTAACCTATTTCGATGTACTATCTGATGAGGAAAAAATATGTGAATTTTTGAAAGTTGATCCTAAGTGTCTGAAAGATCTGCAACGAAATGTAATAAAAGCAATTTGTGCCTTTGTATGCCATGTTTATAATATTGTAAATAAGTTATCATTGTCTTTATAAAAACCTAATGGTGACATGAATGTAAGCTTTTATGAATGTAAGTCAATAAACATTCTTGAATCTTGAGTAGTGTGATGAATGTCTATTCATCAGCATGTCAGCATCGGTATCGAAAACAAATAGAATGATTTAAAGTAAAAGTGTATTTTTATGGGACCGAAACCCGAAACCCGGGAATCCTGAAACCCGAATCCCGAAAGTATTGTAAACTGGATATGACGTCATAATGACCACGTGACCTCTAATGACCAATCAGGGCCAAGCAGTAGACTATAAAAAGGGGCGGTGCAGCCCGAAATAAACAGTTCCATCTTGGTACTCCTTGTGTCCACATGTGTCTTCTTCCTATAGTAACACCCTAAACAGGGTCTAAGTAGATGAGATGATTGGAAACTAACTGAGCCACTTTTATAAGTTGAGATAATATTAGTAGAAGTTCATAGGAAATAGCTTAAGAAGTAGTACATTGTCCGAAAGACCTGAAGGACCGAAAACATTGCCCGAAGATCCGAAACAGCCCGAAAGACGGTGTGAGACCGGAGGACTGGACAAGTCCGAAAGCCTTAAATAGTGAGCCGCCCTCCGGTGGCTGGGAGAACGAAGGCGCGACTAGCTCGGCCCCACTTTACCTTGGCCTTATACTCCCGACACGTCAAAGAGCTGGCACATGCGAGAGACTAGCGAAGGAAGGTATCAATGACCGAGACACCAACCCCCCAATCCACCCCTCATCGTTCCCGTCCCACTTGTCCTCCACCTAGTAACAGGAGTTCCGGTCCACTGGTCCTGATGTCTGAGATACCTCGATTCTGGCTGACCGAGACACCCCTCCCCCATTACTGAATACAGATTTCCCGATCGACCTGCTCATTCCCCCTCGTGCGCGAGGCACGACTCTTGATCTTACATCTTGGCTTCCTGCTCAGGCTCCTCGCCCGACTGAGAACCAGAATAACTCCCACGTCCCTTCGCTGTATGAATTGGAAATCCCAAACTACTGAGGAACGTCACAAGTAGGATGTGGTGAACGGCTGCATTATTGAGCATCAAATAGATCTATAGTGCGTCATAGCGATCCTCACTTGCTTACTAGTGCTCTATATAAAGTTATAAAAATTTATTGTGTTTTCTTACAAACTGAAAATTAGTATGTATTCATCTAGATCTAATTTTTTTTAGTCTGAAATTAGTTAGCAGGTATGCTTTTGTATGGAATAGCGATGCCTTTTGACATGAGTCTGAACGTTTTTTTATTTCAAAGATGCACAATGTTTTACTATACAGATATGAGGAATTGTAAAAAGAAAACATTAGTAAAACTTACATCCAAATGTTAATAGTTTGGTAAAGTTTAGCAATTTAAGGATTACTTAATGTAAGTCAAGTGGCTGCGACAACTCAAAAACAGCAACATCAGTAGGATGTGGTGAATGGCCGCACATACTCCTTTCTCACTTCAGATTCTCGTGTGATCCTGGCTCCCATTATAGCATTCTGGGTTTCTGTAAGTGCCTGGATGCCTAGTGCTGAGGACTCCCTCAATCAGTCATATCTTTAGCCATTTAATTCTCTTTGTTCTCAATGACCGGTTACACAATCTCACAGGCTCACTCCCCCACACAAGGGGGCTCCCCTGTCCTCCTCATGCTCTTTATTGGTTGCCTGAGGTCTTGTAGTTTGCCTTTCCCCTCTATTCCTCATAGTCCCCCCTTCCTTTCCCTCTAGTCGGCTTATGCTTTGGGCATTCCCTGTAAACCCGACCCCTGTACAAACCCTGTACAACCCCTGTACAACCAAACCCTGTACCATGTATCTCCTGTCTCTATCTCTGCTGAGACCCTGCTCCCTGATGTAACGTTTTGTGTTTCTTCCCTGGCATCTCTCCCCCTCCTCCCTAATCCCCTGGCGTCTCTCCCTCTCATCTCAGACTCCTGCTCATCCCAATCCTTCTCTCCCCCCTCCCTCCCGACTTCTCTCCCCTCCCCCAACTTTCCCCCCCTCCCTTCCTTAACTTCTCCCAACCCCTTGCTCTCTCTGTTGTTTGAACATTGTGTTTGTTGAAAGCCTAATGCCAGCCCAGTGGTTGGAGCAAAGAGAGGAGAAGAGACAGAGATGTGGTTCACTGTGGGGGTTTGGAAGGGGGTCTGGGTGAGGGTCTGGGTGGGGGTCTGGGAGGGGGTCTGGCTGAGGGTGTCTGCAATGGTAGGTGGGAGTCTGCAATTGTAAAGGGGAGTCTGGAAATAGTACATGGGGGTCTGCAATGATGGGTGAGGGTCTGGAATGGTAAGAGGGGTCTGGAATGGTAAGGGGGTCTGCAATGGTAGGTGGGGGTCTGAAATGGTAGGTAGGGGTCTGCAATGGTATTTTGGGGTCTGCAATGGTAGGTGGGGGTCTGCAATGGTAGGTGGGGTCTGCAATGGTAGGTTGGGGTCTGCAATGGTAGGTGGGGGTCTGCAATGGTAGGTGGGGGTCTGCAATGGTAGTGGAGGCCTGGAATGGCAGTGATAGGTGGGGCTCTGCAATTGTAGGTGGGGGTCTACAATGGTATGTGGGGAGCCTGCAATGGTAGGTTGAGGTCTACAATGGTAGGTGGGGGTCTGCAATAGTAGGTGGGGGTCTGCAATGATAGGTGCCTGCAATGGTAGGTTGAGGTCTGCAATTGTAGGTGGTGGTCTACAATGGTATGTGGGGGGCCTGCAATGGTAGGTTGAGGTCTGCAATGGTAGGTGGGGGTCTGCAATGGTAGTGGAGGCCTGGAATGGCAATGATAGGTGGGGCTCTGCAATTGTAGGTGGGGATCTACAATGGTATGTGGGGGGCCTGCAATGGTAGGCTGAGGTCTGCAATGGTAGGTGGGGGTCTGCAATAGTAGGAGGGGGTCTGGAATGATAGGTGGGGGTCTGGAGTGGTAAAGGGGGTCTGCAATGGTAGTGGAGGTCTGGAATGGTAGTTGGGGGTCTGGAAATAGTACATGGGGGTCTGTAATGATGGGTGAGGGTCTGCAATGGAATGTGGGGGTCTGGAATGGTAGGTGGGGGTCCGGACTGCTAGGTGGGGGTCTAGAATGGTAGGTGAAGATCTGGAATGGTAGGTGGGTGTCTGGAATGGTGGGTAGGGGCCTGGGATGGTGGGTCCGGGTCTGCAATGGTAGGTGGGGGTCTGCAATGATAGGTGGGGTCTGCAATGGTAGGTGGGGGTCTGCAATTGTAAAGGGGGGTCTGGAATGGTATGTGGGCGTCTGTGATGGTGGGTGAGGGTCTGGAATATTAAGAGGGGTCTGGAATGGTACGTGGGGGCTGGAATGGTAGGTGGGAGTCTGAAATGGTAGGTGGGGTCTGCTTGGTAGGTTGGGGTCTACAATGGTAGATGGGGGCCTGCAAAAGGGGCTCTCAACTCGTCAGGAACGTCTTCAGTATATGTTTCTTGTTTATGACAAGAAATCTAATAAAGGTCTCACAGTCTCACAAGGTCTCATCCAGTCTCATCAGGTCTCCTAAGGTCACTTAGGCCTGATTATATCCTCTGTCTCCTACAGAATAGAAAAAATTATATTAAAAATTGAAAATAAAGTCTAGTGGCGACCTCCTTGTTGTCGAACAACAACTCATCAATCTACGTAATCTCGCACAACCCGTAGGTTATATATAACTAATATTAACCTTTTGACATCAATAAGCATGAAAAATGGAAAAAATAACTACAGTTACCCCATGAGAGGAACCCAAATGCATCAATTATGCTGTGTTTAGTAAGATACAAGCACACAGTTGGACATTATCATGATGTATAAGTACATGATACCCTCACAAACTGTTATGATTGCAGTATTTTTTATACTTTCCCATTAGAAAACCTATTGAATAGTAATACTAGATAATTTTTCAAAAAGATACAATGAACACAGGCAATAAATAAGCAAACATTCTATATTAGAATTTGAATAGCTGTTCAAAGCCCAGATGGCTTATTGGAAAAATCTGTGCAAAAAAGTGAAATTTCATAATTTCACCTCAGCCTTCTGACTGTGTTCATTTTCTGAATAATGCTTGCATATAGGTGAATGACACATCAATAGATTCCAAATTTAATTCTCTAAACTCCCTACTGAAAGAATTAAAATAAAATGTAAACTGGAGATTCTTTTATTATTGAAAAATAGTTTGTCAGTATGAATATACACAATATTCAGACTACAAAATAATTTTGCCTCATCTCCCCACTCCATAAACTGGAGATTCTATTTAGAATCAAGTTGGTGGAAGTCAGGAAAAATATGAAATTTCAGCAAATTTTGGAGGACATTCCAAACATTCCAAATCATTTGGAAAGTTCAGTTGGAACACATTTTATCCAGATTCATATTATACACATTCCTAGATTTAGAACAATACCAAGATGATTAAAATTGATTAAGAATTGTATGAATTATGAAAGTTTCTTTGAAAAATGTAAGGGCAACTCAATGTTTTTGATTGCAATTTGCTGCAATGATCTATAGGTGTATGGCAGTGCATGCATGGAACTAGTAATGGCCCTTTCTTAAACCCCTCCCTGAGCTGTGCGTGACAGCAATCCTGAGTGGTGGTGGTGGTGGTCAGCACCTATAGCCCATATATAACACATAGCCTTCTGGTTTTAGGAGGGCCTTCAGTTTACTGAGGGACAACCATCGCTCATGCACGAGTGAAACTTTGTAGCTATTTTACTTATTGTTTTGGGCCAAATTATGACTTTTTTAAATGTAAAATTCAGCCAAAAAGTAATTGATGAATTTCTTTTTTCCAATAGCCACCCACCCCCCTTTCAAAATACTGGATCCACCACTGTGCTCTTACACCTTTCTGGACCTGTATTCAACTCATCATCCCTCTAGTGCCACTTCCAGTCATTTTTCATTTCCAACACTGCCTGGATCCATTTGGTGAGTATTCAACTTACCTGGAACTATGACACTTATTATTTTATGGCAAAACAGGCTGAAATACACTTGAACTCTTTATAGACTCTTTACAAGTCATTGTGACTTCCATTCAGCCTTCTAGAACAGGTATTGTGACTGTTTGAGCTTGCCCTCTAGCTTAAGTTTTTCATTTTCAGATGCAGATTTACTGGAATTGTACTCTATCTTTACAAGGCCGGCATGATTAAAGTTTCCATTTCTAAAGGATGATTTCAGAGTATTTTGTAGTTCAACTAGTCTAGAATGTATATTCCAAGTCTCAAGTTGGTGGGACATAAACTTCTAGTTGTATCCAAGGAATTCCGACCGGGTGTAATGAAAACCACACATAAAAACTTCAACCACGTTTTTCTCAAAATCAAGTTTCCAGCCTACTGCGTATAGGGAAAGACCTAACTTTGCCCCTAATCATCGTACAAACACAATCTTGGTATCAAAATGAAGCTCTTTTTGAGCTGAACAACATATCTAACTAACTCAAATTTGTATCTCCATGACATCTGACTCATTATGTCAGATCGGGTCACATATGGTGTACGTAATTAGTTGTAATCAGTTATAGATAATAGCTAGCTCCAAAAACAGTCTCCTTCTCGTTCGACTGCTGTCATCCAATACATAATCTTAGTTCCCACATCATGTAAGACGTAACACTCGGGTGAAAGGCTGTTTTTTATCAATATTCACCTGTGTATTGTCGTTCCCTGACAAGATCTCAATTGACAATGATCAGCTCCAAGGAAGGAATCCCCTCAAAGTCAAACACATTCAGTCACCGCTCCCGCCTTCTAGCGCAGTCTGACTGCCTCTATTCTAAACAACAGGACTCAGCTTCTAAGACCTAACCTTTCCAGGATGGTTACTCCCTCAACGTTCAGCTGACTCTGACTGGCTAGAGCGGCGTACGCTCCTTAAGTATGATATGTACCACTTTGACTCCTCCATAGGAACTAAAGCAACATCATTGGATAAGACCTCGTGTGCTTATGTGATCACAGTTACTGTTGGGACCTATATGGGTAAGAGGAATAATCCAAGGAGCTGGACTTTGTATGGGGCCCTTGATGGGGGGTCCCCAATGTTGCATGTCGAATAGGCCATGTCAGCTGTCCAATTAACTTTCCATGTCTCATGTCTCAAGATTCTCACATGTCCCATGTCGAATTAAAGAAATAGGTCATGTAATGTCGTTTATTTTTTCTTTATATCACCAAGGCTCATGTCACATGTCGATTTTCAGAAAAGACGCTGTCACTGTCTAGGGCCATTTTTATGATGAATACCTATATTTCTTCAGTTATCTTGATAAACTTCACACTTCTGCAAAGAGAGTCTCTTTATTTAGAATTTTTTTTTTTTTTTTAGTACTTTATTTCAACTGGTTCAACATCGGCGCACGCCGGTTTTCGTTGAATCACCAGAGCCGTGCTACATGGATCATTTTATAACAGTAACTTTTAACCTGCCTTAACACTATGTGAGACGAAGTCTCATGGTATGAAATACAATCATAGGCATTTCAAACAGTGTTCAATTATGAGTACGTAGTGAGAAAGATAGAAAACAAACTGTTAAATAAAATATTTGAGGATTACCTTGGCCAGTCGTTGACTAGCTGTTGATTTGACAGATGAAAGTCAGGAAGTGACAATTACACGTTGTTTGATCAGTCATTGATTATTTTAATGATAGCTGATATGGGAGAATTTTTATCAGCAACAGTCAAGGTAGGGGAAATGAAAGTTAGGAAGGGGGGAGAAGGAAGGGGTAAGGGATAGGGGAGTCAGATGCACATGTCACAATTTATCATTCAGTTTATAATTTCCAAGAGATTGATTGAGTTTTTAAGCCATTTTTTCTGGGCTAGCTTAAAGGATCTGATATCTGGAAGATTTCTCAAGTTAGGCTGAAGGTTGTTCCATTCTAATGCACCTGCATATACAGTATTACGTTTGTAGGCTTCAATTCGCGGAACGCAGGTTTTAAAGACTGGGCCGTCATGAAGTCTAGTCAGCACCTTTCCAGTTTTTAGTAAGTTAGGGTTAGCCTCCTTCATTTTGAACATACAGTTGCGTAAGTGCACTAGCCTTCTGTTCTTTAAGGTAGCTATTTTAGCACTTTTATGCAGTGCAACCCTTTGATCCCTGGCAAAGTTTCTGGTGCAGATACGTAAACCATAATTTTGCAGTTTTTGAAGTTTAGTGGTCATGACATTTTCTGAGGAACCGTAAATAACATCAGCATAGTCAAACAAGGGTAGTATCATGCTTTTGTATACCTGGATGGCCATTTTTTCAGTTAGATAGCAGCGGACCTTACTTAACAAGTATAGTTTATGGGAAACAGTTTTGATCACAGAAGATATATGAGGTTTGAAAGTTAAAGCCGAGTCCAAAATTACCCCTAAGTATTTGTAAGAGGGTACAATTTGGATTATTTTGTCATTTAGTATGAGTTCAGGTTTCCCAGCCTTCTTAACTTTTTGTTTAGTGCCATATAGCACCATTTTGGTCTTACTGGCATTTAAGGAGAGTACATTAGACTTACACCACTGTTCAATTTTAACAATAGCACGCTGCATTTGTACCATTAGCTCATCTAAGTCATTTCCCTTTGAAAAGATTACTGTGTCATCTGCAAATAGCCTCACCTCTACATCGGTCAATATGTTTGGAATATCATTAACATATGCCAAAAAGAACAGCGGGCCAAGGATTGAGCCCTGAGGGACTCCACATACAATGTTATTCGAATCTGAGACTCTATTTGAGATTTTCGTACGCTGTGTTCTGTTAGACAAGTAATCTTCTACCCATGAAAGGTTACCTTCTCTTACCCCTAGATGCTGAAGTTTTTTGAGAAGGATTTTATGGTTAACAGTGTCGAAAGCTTTCTTGACATCCAAATAAATAGCCATCGAGTATTCATTTTTATTGATTGCTTCGAATAAGTAATCACAGATACTAACAACCGAATCAATAGTAGATCTATTGTGGCGAAACCCTCCTTGAAGCGGTGTGAGAAGGTCAGAATCCTCCCAAAATTTCATAATATGGGTGTGGACCACCCTTTCGATTATCTTGCTAGGCAGTGGAAGAAGTGATATGGGCCTATAATTACCTACCTCAGATTTTTTACCACCTTTATGAATCGGTACAATAGTAGCTGATTTCCAGGATGCAGGCATACAATGTTTTTCAAAAGACAAGTTCACAAGGTAGACCACCTGGGGAATCAGAACCAGGAAAGCATCTTTCAATATCATTGAAGACAATCCCTCAATACCAGATGATTTTGTAATTATAATAGAACTGCAGATTTTTTGGATTTCTTCAAAGTCCGTTCGAAAAGGTGGTAGGTCATTATCACTTACATCACCAGCATAGGACCAGGGTTCATTGAATCCCTTAGCCAGGTTTGGACCAATATTGGCGAAAAAAGAGTTTATATAATCAGCTGTGTTATCATGAGTAATAGTTTCACCTGTTAGCGTATCCCTGAGCTCAATCGGGGACTTAGATTTCTTCCCATCCGGCAATGACTCTTTAATCCCTCTCCAAAATTTTTTATGGTCATGAATATTATTGAAATATTCGTCTTCAATAAAGTCTGCTTTAAGGTTTTTAACCTGCCTACCGACCTGGTTTCTAGCTAATTTGGCTGCATCCCAGTCTTCCTGCTTTCCTGACCTTTTTGCTTTAGCCATTAGCCTATCTTTGTCTGCTATGAATTCCAAAATTTCAGGGGATATCCAAGGGTCCTGTTGATCGTAGGTACTCATATTTTTAAGTGGGCACATTGTATCAATTTGGTTAGTAATTTTGGCTAACATTATTTCCCAACATTGGTCAGGGTCCTGACAGTCATAGAAGTCTTCCCATTCACAACGTATTAAAGATTCTTGGAAACCTTCTTTATCATAGTTTCGATAAGACCTCCCTTTAAATTTAGTTTTAGATCTCCTTGGCAAACATTTTTTCCTGGTAACATAAACTGCCTGATGATCACTTAGGTTTATGTCTAAGATTCCTTTGCCATGGATTATTCCCGAATTTGTAAGTATTAGGTCAAGGCAAGAGTTTTTATCTTTCCCATATCTAGTTACTTGGTCGGTGAGCTGTTTTAGTCCCAGAGTGTTAGCAAGCAATAATATTTCTTTAGTTGCAGGTGATTTTTTGTCAAGGATATCGATGTTCATATCCCCTAGAAGGAAGAGGTCTACATTATCTTTAAAATCAGCTTCTTCAACTATTTCCCGGATTTTACTGCAAAATGTTTTGTAGCAACCCTGAGGCGGTCTGTATATATTGAAAAGTACAATTTTTCTTTCATTCGGTCTGTGCATAGATAAACATTGTATTTCAATATCCGGTTCACTACAGTTTAAATTTGAGTGGGTTGAGTCAGAGAAGGACAAGCTATCTTTAACATATGAGATGAGGCCCCCACCACTTTTAATGTTTGCACAGTCAACATCCTTCCAATTCCTGTCAAGCCTGGTTAAGGTATAGCCTGGGATTGAGATAAAACTATCAGGAATTTTAGATGAAAGCCAAATCTCAGACATCGTAAAAACATGTATGCCACTGTCCATTATTTGTTGTCGAACCACCTCAAATTTACCTGGTTTAAATAGGCTTCTCACATTTAGGTGGGAGAAGTATAATCCTTTAGCCAGCCTGAGATCAATATTATCCATATTCATTCTCGAGCAACAAACCCCTTTGTCCATTCTGACTCAAAGTAGGTGGGGGAAGAAGTATAGTAAAACTCAAGAACATGGGGAAAGGTAGGGGAAGCCAAACAGGTGTATTTGATAAAAACATGACAAAATACATGCTTAAAGATACAAAACATAACTGAATGATTGGATATCGGCAGCTGAGGCCATCCAATTCAGTAATGTTCATCACAATATATGCGATTAGGGATCAGTGAGGCTGACCATCCAAAGCTAAACTAGTAGTGCAAATTCAACATTGAACGACAAGTAAATAAGTTCACCTTAGTAGGCTAGAAAAGTCTTGGTTTGTGCAAATGGCCTGATAACGGTTTAAGCATCGTGTGCTATTTATGATCAGCTGTCCTTTTAAGACATTATAAGCTAAGGACTAGCACTAAATCTTAATGCACATATACGCCAGGTATTTTGAACACCCTGCATGAAGAAGTAACTCTACCCTTGGCTAGCATAATTATGATGAACTTTACTTAAAATAACAACAACTTTCTAATGGATTGAAGTAAATTACTATCTTCATTCTACTCCCTACACATAAACAATAATACACAATACTCTTGTTCAGTGGTTTCTCCACACCACCTCATAAACTAACAATAACATGAACTCTTCCAATTCGCTTACTCAGCTCAAACAATTCTACTTCCTTATATTCAGCAGTCATACTCCTTATATTCAGTTAATATCCTTTACTCCATACATATATCCCTACCAGCCTTTCATCAAGGGTCGACGGGTTATAAATAAAATTAGCCAGTTAATATCTTTACTCCATAATTTACTCTATACATATATTCCTACCAGCCCTTCATCAAGGGTCGACGGGTAATAAATAGAATTAGCCAGTTAATATCCCTGCTTCATAATTCACTCTATACATAATTATATTCCTACCGGCCCTTCATCAAGGGTCGACGGGTAATAAATAGAATTAGCCAGTTAATATCCCTGCTTCATAATTCACTCTATACATATATTCCTACCGGCCCTTCATCAAGGGTCGACGGGTTATAAATAAAATTAGCCAGTTAATATCTTTACTCCATAATTCACTCTATACATATATTCCTACCGGCCCTTCATCAAGGGTCGACAGGTAATAAATAGAATTAACCTATTCAACTAAACCAGTGTTGTAGACCTCTATGCGTAAAACGGGTATGCATCAGCCTTCGAGTTGTGGTTTGTCATTGGGCAAAATGTAGCAACGTGAATGTGATTGTATGATGTGTGAATGTGTGAATGTGTAAAATAGCATTTTAGGGGTGATTTGGTAAGAGTAACACAAATCAATTGCGTTGGGTGAGTCAATTCGCTTTACATTTTTTTAATACATTTTTCATCACGTATCTAGTGTAATACAGCCTTAAGTGAGCAGCCAAGCCTGAAGCACTCCTCTGTCAAAAAGCGAGGTATTGCTTGCGGTGGTGCAGGGACAGACTGCAGACGTGGTATAGCACACGAGGATTCCTGCGTAGACGGCAAACCCACCATCGCAATTGTCGCATCACATGGCATTCAGCAACAACACTTGACCACTTAACAGGTAGGGACTGGGCTCTGGGCCTCCTCTCAGAGATACTGCTCAGGAGAGATGAAAAATCCAGAAAAGTCAGAAGAACAATTCTGGATTTTTCACTTTTTAACAAAAAAGCTGAACCTATTTGAAAAGAAAGGTTAGTTTTGTAATGAAGGTGCTTATGGGAATCTGAAAAACCTCTGTATACATTACATAAATGGAAGGCGTAGAGAATATTAAGGATAGGGAGATGGATGTATATGGGTCGGTCTTACTGAAACGCTAATATCTCTGTTGATATATAACATGAAATGGAATATATGAAAAAAATAGTTTAGTTATTATATTGATCTGTATGTGTACATAGGTCACGCAATCATGAAGTGTATATTTTGTAATAAATAGGTTCTTGATAGTGAATATTTCATTTCCTTACTTTTATTTCTGAATATGGATTCTTCAGTCAATACTTCCTCAATAGTTATTAGACTTCTCATTTATATTAAAAACATTCTTCTTGAGGGAAGAATGTCTCAGAATTACAATTTAGGTCCTGGTTATGTTTTTAATGTTCTGTACAAAATAAATTAATTGATTTTTAATATTTTTTTTACATTTCATATTGTAAAAGATGACCAAGGCCAAAATCAAAATGTTGAGATATGCTTCCCTGAAATGGATTGTTGTGAATGGTAGGCAGAAATTTTACAACAATACTAACGGAGTTATTAGGAAACGCGCATAACTGTAGCAGAACAGCCGCTGATCCCCCTACTCTAACCTAAATGGTCACTAAGTTTTATACAGAGGGATGTGTAGAAAGATTATCTAAATTTATTAAGTACTACAGGACTTCTGCTAGCGTATAGTAAGAAGAATGCAGAAAAAATTACTGATGATATTTAACTTTGGAAATACAATGAGACAGCATATTTGACACTACGGTTTACCAACTGAAGGGGCATTTAGGTTGATCCATTTAAGATATGAAAAAAAACTTGTTTTGCCAACCATTTCTTAACTATTCTTACTACCATAAACTTTTAATTCTAGCTAAACCTTGGCTCATACCATGTTGAGTATGGACTAAATTTTTGAAAAGGTCAAATAATTGAACTTTAGCTATCACATCAATGAATGTATTTTCCAAACATACAAGTAAGGACCTAACTTATTCTTAAAACTTGGCACATAAAGTGTTTCTTTTGTTTAAAAAGCTAGAATGATGTCGTGCAGGTCTTTTTTCCCTCGAGGTTGTCACTAGTTTGGCCGCTACTGAAAACATAATAGAATGAGACTTTTTGGTACATATTTCTCCCCCTATCTATGAATTACAGGAGCACATAAAATTACTGTAAATCGTGTAATATTTCACAAATTTGAAAGGAAGAGTCCACACTTTAATCTCAGACACAACTCATGACTCACATCTTCCAAGCTGTACATTTATTCAAATATGCTTTTGAATTAGAAAATCAATGTTAATGATTTATTTATACGTATATTTGAGCATCTCTTTGCTCCATCAATATTTTTGTTATATGATAGAATCTTTCTCAAATTATTATTATTATATCATTTATTCATCACCCTCTGTCTCACATGTCAGGGTTGAGCTAACCTCTAATTAAGGGCACTATGCCGACTTTGAGGCCTCCATTATTCTAATGTTCAAGATTAAACCACATACTACAATAAAGATTTTACGGTCAGTACTTTCAGTGTTTAGAGGGAGGGGGAGATGTTATTTATAAGTATCCACGGCAGGATCTATGTCACAAGCCATGCCTCACTGAGCTTCTACCTGGGGCTTGAAAGCAAAGGTCAAAGGTCCAACTAGCTGTAGGTCATTGAAACATTCAATCATTTTACAGAGTGGGAATAAAAAAAACCTCTTTGCTCCATTTCTTCTTACAGGGAGTTTGTATAATTATGGCAAATGACCTGTATAGATTTTAGAGAATGTAGATTAACCCAGTCCCCCTGGTGGTGGGCTTCATGAACTAATATTCGCTAGGGGCTCTTCCACATTTTGGTCTTTGTACTGCTGTACTGACGCAGATGGCCAGTCCATATTTGTTAGGCTTAGCACTGTCATGTTTATATCAGCGCACACTTTAGCTGTAACTCTCTGTCAGTAGGGGAGTTAGGGGAGTTAAGAGGAGGAGTCTATGTGTGACATATAATACTAAAGGGGCGCTCGAGCTCAGTCAGAGTTAGCTGAACCCTGTTGTGAGTAACTATCCTGGAAAGGTTAGGTCTTAGAAGCTGAGTCCTGGATTGGAATAGAAGCAGAAAGACTGTGTAGAAAGGCAGGAGCATTGACTGAGTATGTTTGAGGGGATTCATCCTTGGAGCTGACCATTGTCGATTGAGATCTTGTCATGGAATGATAATACACAGGAGATAACTAAATAAAAAACATCCTTTCACAGGAGTGTTACGTCTTACATGATGTGGAACTATGATTACATATTGGGCGACACACAGTCGAACCTGGAGGAGACTGCATAAAGAGCTGGCTATTATCCATAATTAACACGACTAATTAAGTACACCCTATATAAATGGACAATTAACTCTCTATAGTTCACTGCTTTAATTTAATTATATACCTGAAAAAAAAGAAAAAACATATTCCTGATTTTCCCCATTTTTACTTCAAATGGTTGCCATGGCAACCAGAGCAATTTCCCAGACTGCCATTAACCATTTTCTAGTACCTGAGGGTCCCCCCAACATAACTATAGATTTGTGTCATAATTTCATCATGAAAGTCACACGGAACAGAATATTTGACATTATGATGCCCTACTATTTGGATGAAATTTGTTAAAAAAATTGTGCATTCTCTCAATATCATGTTTGCATAGGTAACATCTCAATTATCTGAATAAATCTTTTATATTTCCATGGTTATGTCAGCCTTCCCTAGCAATAGATTAAATACCTAATATCTTCTTTCACAACGAATATAGATAGAATTTGATCATGCCTACCCCTCTGAAGTCAGTCACAAGGATTCCAAAAGCCCCATTGGGTTTGGTGTTTACTGTGTCTGTTGCCTAGTGCCTATAAAGAAGTCGCGGGAAGTAGGGTTGTATGATAAGTCGTTTATATACCGTAAACAGGCAAGGTGAAGGTCGCTCGGACGCTCATAAAAACAGCAGATTTTTCCAATGAGAACCCGCCCAAGAGAGATTATCTCAGAAATTGGGAAAATCCTGGGGAAATTAGGCATGTAATGTTTAAAACTGTGGGGTTTAAAGAGTTAAGGATAACTTTGAAAATTGTTAAATTCCCCTAGGACATAGGGAAACATCCTAAAACTTGATCTAAAACATTATGCATAGTCTTAGAGGTCTGTTTTGAATCTTGAAGCAAAGTCTGATTGATTTAGTGACTTTAGTCTTCACCTTACTAAACTATGTTGTTAGTTTTTGTCTATAAACATTTTTGTTGCCAATTTCACCCTTTGAAACTGTTGTTATTATATGTTAAAAAGTTCAGCTACTTTGAAAATTGCTGGATGATTTATCCATTTTGCCTATATCTTTAATCTAAAATGCAAAACATGCCAAAAATGTATGATTTTATTTGTTTTAAACGCAGTTCTTCACTTAATTCAGTAGCACACCCTATGACCTATGCTTGTTTTTTTGGTTTCATTTTCACAACATAGGTAAAGATATATATAGTGATCTTTAAGAAAGTTCCATGTCTAGATATATCTTTTCAAAGCAAGTTTTAGGCAAAATAAGGGGCACTGAAAGAGACTCGTTGAACATAACACACTGAAACATACAGCCCAAAGAGTTATTAGTCACAGAATAAATCTGTAGGATCATCCTGATACATTTCATGGAAGAAACAATAATAACATGTTAATCCTATATTATAATAATTTCATGAGTATTTGATCTGTTATTTTCTGTGAAAATGCACAATGCAACATCTTATAACTCCTTAATCAGCACAGGGATCCCCTACTTTTATTTCATGCTTTGGGTTTGCATCACCAGTAGATCAATCATACCAAATCTTAATGCATTTCTATGTTACGTTTAGTTAGTGGGTATTATCCTTAAACAATGGATTAAAAAATTAGATTAAAATGGCGATGGTGTAGCTTTGATTAAATAGGAGTGGGAAAGATACCTCCTTGCCATTTCTGTCAAATATCCAGCATTACCATTTTTGCCAAGCTGACTGATATTATAAACTATCACCAACAGGATACAGCCAAGAAAGCAATCAAATAGTAATAGTTATCCATCACGGGAGGATATCTCCTTGCAATGAAAACGTCTGAAAATAATTATATTGTTGACATTTATTTGTTGATTCATATTATAATATTATATCACATTTGATTAATACTATTCACATTATTCTACTCCTATTGGAAGAGCACATGTATTGTGATATAGTTATAACTCAATAACAGTAATAATAAAAAAACCATGTGTGTGATGCTGGAACAAAGAGTACATTCCCCCCCCCCCCCCCTTACAGTAATACTGCTACGACAAAAAACATTGGTAAGCAGGTAATTATAAGGGTGGGAGAAGGCACTGGTCAATCGAGCTACAAAGGCCCTGCTAACATTGGCCTCAAGGGGAGACAGTCATTAAGAGGGAAGTTGACCAATGCTCTGGTAGTTTTAGTACTTGACAGATATGTCAGCGGTTCAGACCACTTGAATCCCAAATTGTTTTGCATTGTTCCTTATTAGCGTCCTTAAAAAAGAGATTCAAGTAGGGGGCAGTGAAAAAATTGGAAACAGCATACAGAAAATCCGAATGTATCTTTAAATGAACTGTAACTTATTCTGAGCATCAAATTTAAAAACTTATTTTAGGGGTTCTAGAGAGAAAAAGAAATCGGAAATCCGACAAAAAACGGAATAGGTACATCCCTGTTAAAGGTACTCGGGCGTGTTCAGCCTGATTTTTATTGACCAGTCAAATTTTGTATATATTTTTTTTTTGATTGAAGCTTATGTCTATAGAAGAAAATATATTAGAGATTGAAATTTTGATCTTTTACCGTTTGTGACAGATGTTACAGCCTAAAAAAGAAAATTACCTTTACCATTGGTAAACGTGTTTTTGTAAAATTACAAAAAATCTACCAGTGCAATCCCTACCAAACTCAGCATATAACAAATATAAACAATTACACAAAAGTTAGGTGAAAATAAAGAACATTTACCATTTGTAAGATTAGATATAGTGAATAAACTTGAAAATGTGACTATTTGAGCACTATTTGCTTGGATCATTGTAAGATATTTTACCCTATTTGAAGAAAAATTGTGTGCACTGTCCTCTCTTGAGTGTCCAAATACATAAAATAGCATCTAAATTGTTTTAAAAACAAAATAATAATTATCTTTTAGTTCTTAATACACCTCCCAGGTGGTGCCCTGAACACACTCAAGTACCTTTAAATCAGAGACCATGCCAACATATTAACTGCACCCTCATTCCAATAGTATCCATATATTAATATAATGCTTTTTGTTTCCATTCCAGAGAGGGCATTTTCTGATGAGTAGAATACTGCATCAAGACCTGGCCGAAGACATAACCCTTTTGGAGCCTGTCTTAACAGAACTTTTTATCCACTTATTGTAAGAAGATTTGGGACAATACCTAAAAAGCAGGAGGCAACAATATTTTCTTCTACATTAACCTTCATTGAAAGATCTGGTATATAAACTTATTTTTTCCATCATGGGAACCCTTGACAAGGAAAGCCTAAACGGCACGTCCCCCGAGATGGGAACCCTTCTAGGCCATGCCACGGCAGGCTCCTACTTCCTGATGATCGGCCTGTGGTGGACGATCAACCAGTTCCGTCGGTTCCATCTGGCCTGTGTGGCAAAAGGCTCACCTTATTACAATTCACCAACTTTCAAGGTCTTCTTTCTGCCTGGATGTCTAGCTGAATATGAGTTTGAAGGTCTGTTTAAAATGTTCCTGGCGTTTGTTTACTTTGTTGGTGAACTGCTTCTTCCAGGACATCCCTTGCCTTACAATTCTGGAAATGGCCAACATTTAACCATTGCTTTTATTTTTATTCTTAATGGCCTCACTGATATACTAATGCATCATAAAGTACCCTTCCCCAAGTCAGTCAACTATTTGTCGCTGGCCCTGGCCATGTTCCTACAGGGGATGCTTTTTGTTTTCCATGTGTATGGTCGTGATGGCATAGATGCCAGCTTTCACCTGTTGGCCGCTTTCTGTGCGCTAGTCAATACACTGGCTATACTTGTAGAGATGTATTTCTCTGCAAGTATTACAGCCGGTCTGGGGCGGTCCTTCTTTACTTTACTACTGGGGACTTGGCTTTGGCAGGCAGGTTTAAGCCTCTACAACCCATATCGAAGTGACCACCTTTGGGATGCAGACAACAACCATCACATGATGCTGCTTCACCTCATGTTTTCCTGGCACATGTCTGTGGTCTTTATCATCCAGCTCATCATAGGGGGCATTATTGCCTGCATCTACCGCCATCTAGCCCAGCCAAAGGATGAGTATCATCTGCTGAAGGACCCACTTCTACAGAATGTGAAGGGGCATGATTCAGAAATAACTGAACCAACAGAAGACTTGAATAGTGACTGAGAAACTTTGGGCAACCTTTGGAGGTCGCAATATAACTCATCATCTAAATCTTCTCCTACTTAGAATGCTAACAATCTCCCAAAATATATTTGGGTGTCTGTTCCCCCCTAATTATTATACACATTTCTTTTCTTTTCCTGAAAGTTTCTCTCCTCTTCCCATCTAATATCCACTGCTGTTCCCCACCTGATATGTACATGTCTCACTCGTCTTCACTTAACAGACACCTAACATCAGTCTCCTTTTAAAGAACACTTGGAGTGCATGAATTTGATACATCACGTTTGTTGCTAGTTGTATATTAAGAAATATACAACCCACATATTATTGAATTCAAAACAACCTGATTTTGGGTAGTTTAGATAAACTCTATTCCTGGATACATTTTTGTAACTTTAAACCATCATCCCAGTGATTTCATCCTGTTATGCCTGTGGTTGGAGTCAACTTCCAAAACGCCACCTTGGCCAGAGTATTATAAAAAGAAAACTTGCACATAATTGTAGGATCAGCTTTCAATGAAATTCTTTGAGCATGGTATTCATCAGAAACTGATACTGCTAGAGATATCTCAAAATATTATATCAAGTGCGGACATGGTTGTGAGAATTTATTGTTTTCCATTAATACAATAATAGAGTTATGCTTCATGTAATGATCCAACCCTGACCTTACACCCTAAGATGGTTAACCAGAGATTGTATTGTGGGTATGTAAACGGGGAGCGAGTGTCAAACAAAGTGATTCCGGCCGGCACCAGACTAGCCTTATGATTAGAACCAGATGCCTGGCAATGGCAGGGCCTGAGTTTTGTAAATTCTTGGGATTCACCCAATATGGTGTGCTTAATATGTGCTATGATGTGCAAACGAATTACAGCAAGGGTATTAAGTGAAATTTAATGGTGGTTTACATAATCCTATTATATACCATTAGATTTATAAATACCATTATATACCATTAGACTTGTGAAAAAGATAACTTTATCGCAGGATCTAAAGATAACAAGTATTCACTTTGAAATAATAAAGAAAACAGTCATTTCCTAAAAGGATGGTATTAGTACCACTCATTGTCCTTATTGAGGTATTTCATATGTTGGACACTTTTGAAAAAGTGCTATTTTTCAATTGTAAAATTAAAGAGGGCCGTTTTCATGGTCTAAGAACATAATACCCCTTAAGGGGGGCAACACAGGTAAAGGTACACCTATTTAGTATATTTCCTTATTGAGTTTTTTTTCCAGAACCCACAACCTGTCATGGACCTATACATTTGTAGAAATAATAATCCCAGCTGGTTTTAGTGAGGTAAACTCCCCTATACGGGGCTCAGTAGTGGATGCTGGCCTGTGACAATTAAGCGGGATGCTGAGAAAACCATCATTACATAATTCTTATATAAGGCCTCTGTATACATTCTGATTGGTTGGAAACTATGTATTGTCAAAAATCTTTACAATATGCAAGAGAGCGTACACATGAATGACAAATGAATGAAAAAAAGAGGACATTCTAAAGATTTTGAAGACATAAAAGTCCTGACCCCTTATCTAATGTCATTCATTTGTCCCTTTGACAGATGTGACCCCTTTTAGCAAATTGATTTGGATGTCGCACCCGGTCGCAATTAGGTATTCCATCAGAAAATATCCTTTCACATTGCCAATTATGTTTAATTCTTTTTCACTCAGTCGTGGAGGGAGCAAAGTTTGCATAACCTCCAACTACTATCGTTATGAGTTTTGTGTTTGTTCTTTTTTAAATGCATTATGTCTAACACTTATTACAATGTAGTAACGATGCGTGTTATTAGAAGCAATGCCTGACTTCTCAAATATGAAGGGGCTAACAATTACACACATTAATACGAGAGGCTTATTTAGGAAGAAAGATCAAATTGAATGTTATCTGCAAAACAATATATTGATGTAGTTACTATGTCTGAAACATGGCTCACTCACAGTATCCCATTGAATGTCATAAATATACCGGGATAACACCTTGTAAGACACGATAGGATAATAATGAATAGTCATGATACGGTCAAAATTGGGGGAGGGGTAGGTTTGTAAGTTTCAATCAATCTTCGGATTGATGTTGATATAATGAGAAACCTTAGCAGAAGTGATGCTTATATTGAGTCATTATGGATTAAATTACAAATGAAAAATAGCAGACCTGTGTACATAATATTATGTTCTGTGTATCGTCCACCGAAAGGTGATGTTGAGAAATTTATATTAATTGAACCTTTGTCTGCTGACACTGAACATCTTCTGAACCTTGATGACAAAGAAAAATTTATTCTTGGCGATATGAAAATAAACATGCTTAGAACTAGAAAAAAGGAGCCAAATTGATACAAAACTCAATGCTTGATTGCTTGATTGCTCAGTCAACTCAATTTGCTACAAAACACTTCTTGAGATGTTGAAATGCTGAATTTTATATCTCTGATATTATTATATTTATTACTATTTTAACAATGAGAATGTAAAGCATTTGTACTTCTATTACTTTTAAAAATCTGGTCCTAAGTGAATATATAAAATAACTTAAATTGTTATATTTTTAATCATGTATAAATTGATGTTATGAAATTATGAATATTGCTGATTGATACTCTCATTATATATTGTTATAATCAAGAGAATCTTATAATTATTTACGGGTTTAGAAATACAATTTGTGTAAGGACTTTTCCCCACAATATTATATAATCAGGCGGGTTATGAAAACCAGTTTGTTATAACTGATAACTGTCAATGTTGCCTGAATAAAGATTTAATAAAAAAATTAAACTAGAAATCTGAAGATTGTCGGCCAGAAACTGGCCGATGTTGCATTGGTGGTTTTTAAATGTTATAAAAGGAACATGTCATATGCATCCTTCTTGCTAAGAGTGGCGCCCGCTCCTAGCAGAAATAAGAACCCTGATAAGGAGAATGCTGTCCAATTCATTCTGCAGCACTGACCACTAGGCTTGGAGTCAATTGACAATTGGTGCCCACTCAGATGGTCAAGTACCTTTGCCTATTAGTAGTGTGTGGATTGGTATTGGTAGGGCCGGGGGAGAAGGGGTAATTGTGGTTCTGTTGACTGAGGACCAAAACAAGAGGTGGGCGAGTGGGGTGGTTATTATTGGGAGGGGGGGGGGGTGATTGTCCTAAGGGGCCATTGTAAGTCGGTAAGGCGGGCGGGGGTCGGGGTAGGGGTGGGGGAGAGGGGAGCCAGTCAAGGCCAAAGAGTATTTGGATTTCTGTTTCTTTGTTTGCCCTTACTAAAATTGGAATTAAAATCAATTTGAAATGAAGATATGTTACATCATTTAGTAATGATAAATCAAATGCTTATCAATAAAAATAGTTTGAAAATTTATACTTTAAGCATTTGTCAGATATAACTACATGAGTACATTTGTTGGAAACAACAATTTAATATTGTTTTATGGGAACCTGGGGGGGGGGGGGAGGGGGTTGGAAGGCAGCTGCATCCCAGTAGTGTCCATTGGGCAGTGCAGCTGTTCCGGGCAGCTGTACACTCATTGGTCAACCTGATTGACCAATAGGACTCCCTCCTATACCACCGTCCGTGCGCTCAATCAGCCGTGACCCTGGAGGTATGCGCTGTATGGGGGGGGTCCCAGTAGTGTCCATTGGCAGTGCAGCTGTCCTGCAACCTCGGCGAACCCTCGGCGAACCCTCGGCGAACCCTCGGCGAACCCTCGGCGAACCCTCGGCGTCAGATTCGGCATCAGATTTGGCGTCAGATTCGGCGCCAGATTCGGCGCCAGATTCGGCGTCAGATTCAGCGTCAGATTCGGCGTAAGCCCATATCTACCCACAACTACCCATATCTACCCATAACCACCCATATCTACCTATAACCACCCATACCTACCCACAACTACCCATATCTAGCCATAACTACCCATAACTACCCATATCTACCCATAACTACCCATAACCAGCCATATCTACCCATAACTACCCATATCTACCTATATCTACCCATAACTAGCCATATCTACCCATAACTAGCCATATCTACCCATAACTAGCCATATCTACCCATAACTAGCCATATCTACTCATAACTAGCCATATCTACTCATATCTACCCATATCTACCCATAACCACCCATATCTATCCATAACCACCCATATCTACCCATAACTACCCATATCTACCCATAAATACCCATATCTACCCATAACCAGCCATATCTACCCATAACTACCCATATCTACCCACAACTACCCATATCTACCCATAACCAGCCATATCTACCCATAAATACCCATATCTACCTATAACCAGCCATATCTACCCACATCTACCCACAACTACCCATAACTACCCATAACCAGCCATATCTACCCATAACTACCCATATCTACCTACAACCAGCCATATCTACCCATAACTAGCCATATCTACCCATAACTAGCCATATCTACCCATAACTAGCCATATCTACCCATAACTAGCCATATCTACTCATAACTAGCCATTTCTACTCATATCTACCCATAACCACCCATATCAACCCATAACTAGCCATATGTACCCATAACTACCCATATCTACCCATAACTAGCCATATCTACCCATAACTAGCCATATCTACCCATAACTAGCCATATCTACTCATAACTAGCCACATCTACTCATATCTACCCATATCTACCCATAACCACCCATATCTACCCATAACCACCCATATCTACCCATATCTACCCATAAATACCCATATCTACCCACATCTACCCATATCTACCCACATCTATCCATAACTACCCATATCTACCCATAACTAGCCATATGTACCCATAACAAGCCATATTTACCCGTATCTATCCATTACCACTCATAACTACCCATAACTAGCCATATGTACCCATAACTAGCCATATGTACCCATAACTAGCCATATCTACCCATAACTAGCCATATGTACCCATAACTAGCCATATCTACCCATACCTACCCATAACTAGCCATATGTACCCATAACTAGCCATATGTACCCATATCTATCCATAACTACCCATAACTAGCCATATGTACCCATAACAAGCCATATGTACCCGTATCTACCCATTACCACCCATATCTACCCATATCTACCCATAACTAGCCATATGTACCCATAACTAACCATATCTACCCACTGGATGTCAATCACTGATACTTGTCCCTCCTACCTCTACCACCAGTGACCAATGAGAAGACACTGAGTGGAAGCCCCACAGTATGACCAACACTGGGAGTCAGAGAGGGCACACCAATTAAACAATTACACAATAGACCCACTTCAAAAACGGACCTATACCTTTGTTGCATTGGTTACTTAATACCTATATGATCTATACTTATATGTACCAATGCAACAAAAAATTAAAAACACCAATAAAGTAATGGAAATCAGTGATCAAAAATGGTCTTTATTCACCCGAAACAAGTGGAACCCAAACATCATCCTTCCTTTATTGGAAGATCACTGAAGAATTTTGTTGAAATTGATTTTATCAAGAGATTACAAGAATGTGACTCAAAACACAATATTTTATTAAAACGAACCCGATTTGGCCTGGAATAGGACAAAAACAATCATTTAATGTATTGGATGAAAACTGTCCAGTCCAGAAAATATCAAGAAAGTGGAAGCAGAATGGATAACAAATGGACCTTTGGAGATGATAAAGGATAAAGACAAATTACTAACAAAAGCCAAAAAAATCCAACACTGAAGATGACTGTACCCAAGCTAGGAAAGCTAGGAATCATATCAACAATTTGGTTCGGAAAGGCAAAGCAGATTTTATTAAAAAAGAATTACAGGAAAATGAAAATGATCACAAAAAGTTTTGGCAAATATCGAAAAGGTCCTCCCAGATAATACAAGTTTAAAAAATCGTTCAATAAGACTGGTAGAGCCTAACGACGCAAAAGACATAGAACATAAGGAAAGTGCAAATTATCTAAACAATAATTATTTTTTGAATATCAGCACAAGGTTGGCTAGCAAAATAACTGGGAAGTGTCACCTTTGACACCACCCCAGAATAGAAATTTTGATTTAACACCAATTACTTTAGAGGATCTGATAAAGGAGATAAACAATATTGATATTTCTAAATCATCAGCTACACCATACTTGTCATCATATATTCCCAAGATCGCCTTTCAAACGATTCCCCACTGTTTATCACACATATGTAACCTGTCTATTAGTGGTGAAATATTCCCTGACTCGTGGAAAAAGGCTGTTGTTAGTCCCCTGGAAAAGGGCAGTGATAAAACAGATGTAAGTTTACAACCTAACACCAGCTTCGCATTTACCAGGAAATATCCTAGGAAGATTTATTCATAATCAAACATATAAATATTTAGACCAAAATGATTTAGGGGCCTTCAATTTAGTACATACGCAAAATTTCCAAAGTTTCAGACCCCCCGGATTTGTACAGGAACATGCGCAAATCTTTCAAAATTTTAGACTCCCCCACCCCCCTTGCTGCATATGTACTTAATGGAAGGCCCTTTATTAAATAATAATCAAGGTGGTTTTTGGCCAGAGTATTTAACGACTTCAACTATCTTTGAAGCATGCAATATAATTACTGAGAACTCTGAACAGGACTCTTTTACGTTAGCATGCTCCATGGATTTTTCTAAAGCGTTTGACACTATTAACCATTCTACAATTATTGAGAAAATTATTCACATGGGATTTAGTCCTGGTAGTGTGAAATGGTATTCTAATTATTTATAAAACCACTCTCAGGCTGTAATGGCAAATAATTTAACTTCTGCACTGAAAGTGATAAAGAACGGGGTAGCTTAATTGGCCTACTGTAAGCAAATTATAACTTACTTGTAGGATTCTGTGGGTGGCTTGAACTACTCCAAGATAACTACAGCTATTTTGCATGTGGTTATCTCAAAGGTCGGGTTCAAACTGCCGGGTTTATCCGGCAAGGCGACGGTGGCGCCCCCCGTCGCTGCGCGGTGGCCGAAAATGGAACTAAAACGCTCGACGCCGTCTACACTCCTCCCCATTCCATTTTTTAGGAGGGCTCACTCCATCCGAAGTCCCATTCCATTCTTGAGTCATCACTCCACTTTGAGTCAGAGATTGTGGCTTTAGTTCATTTTTTTATATTGTGAGTTCACTCCACAAGAGGTGGGCCTTTCTTTAAGTTGGCTCTCGCCGAAGTGGTCTTTCAAGAGGGCCCCCTCCATCAGAAGAGGCCATTTTTAGGAGGGCCCCCTCCATTAGAAGATGCCTGCTGTAGAACTACATCTTACTAAAACGTCTGGCTCATCTACGGGTGTATGTACAGGTCTATATGTTCTAGGCATCTAGTTGCTACTATATACAGTGGTAGATCCTCTTGACCTACGGCCCGAAGAACTTCTGGGCATTCTCCAAGTCGAGGCTGGGTGGGATTCCTCGGAGCTCTCCTATTCTGCCCATTACCAGGCAGGTGGAAGTCAGTCCTGGGCAGAAGTAAGGGCTGTTGGATTCCAGAGGGAGCTTGCCGAGCTCCAGGCTCTGTACCACCCAGTCCAGTTCCGGGTGGCGGTCAGCCCTCAGAAATTCTCCTGAGGTACTGGACATCGTCTTAGGGGCCCTTGCACTAGGTGGATGAGCTTTTGTTGTAGGCACCAGCTTCTGTTTTCGTGGTGGTACCCTTCCACTCTCAGGGGGCCGTTGTACACTGGCCTCTGCCCTGGGTGAATGGACTGTCCTTGAGGGCAGTGTGGTCCCCTCAATTGAGACCATACGGTTCTCCTCTTCTGCCCGTTCTGGCTCGGGGGTTGTGGCCTGGTACCCCCACTGGACCCTTCGGGGTCTGTCATCTCCAAAGGTTACCTGAAGACCTCTGGCTGGTGCGGGGGGCTGGTTTTTGTCTGGGTCCCAGCTAGTGAGAGCTGACTGGTCCCCAGGCAGCTGGAGAAGGAGGATTGGGGTCCCCCCTTGGACCATGAGCCCCGTGATGTTGATGGGCAGTCTAGCTGATGTGGGAGGCTGGTTGTTGTCTGGGTCCCAGTCAGCGAGAGGCAGTTGTTTCCCAGGCAGCTGCGGAAGGAGGACCGGGGCCCCCCCTTGGGCAATGAGCCCTACGATGTTGCTGGGTGGCCCGGTGACATCATTCTCCCACAGCCCAGGTGTTATGGCCACTTGCAGGGAGCCAGTGACACTCCTAATCCGGCCTCCATGGACTGTAGACGGGAACTTGACTTCTTGGTGGAGCTTGCCTTCTTGGTCTTCTCTGTGTCTAGCACCTCCCACAGTGTTCGTCAGTGGGTGGGCTGTAACTCTTCTTGTCTTCTTGTTTTGGGATGTCTTCTGGCCTGTGGCATTGGTCACCTGTCGTGGTCTTTGTTTGAAGGATGAAGTCTTGTCCGGACAGCACGCCTTGTCAAGGTTCGGTGACTGTTGCAGGGTTTCCCAGTCCAGGTGTAAAACCAGGTCTATGTCGCAATCTCGGTCCAAGCATAAGGCCGTGTCTAGGAGGTTTTGGTCTAGAAGGGACGGTTCTTGTTTGGTTTCCCAGACGGAGCAGGAAGCTTGATCGAGGTAACAATCTTGGTCCAAGCATGAAGCCCTGTCCAGAAGGTGATTTTCACTGAGCTGGGATGGAACTTCCTGGCCCAAGTGTGAAGTCTGATCAGGGTGGTGATCTTGGTTGAGAAGGGTTGTAGACTTGTCAGTGTTCACTGGCAGGTGAGCTGGAACTTCTCCAATCTTCTTGTCCTGAGCATTTGCCAGATTTCGGGATCCCCAGTTCATGGGTTGAGCCTGGTCTGGGGGGCAACCTCGGTTCAGAAGGGTTAGTGATAGATTACCATTCCCAGCAGCTCCCACGGCATTCACTGTTAGGCAGGCTGGGATTTCTCCTGTCTTCTTGTTCTGGGCAGCTACCGGATCTTGGGATTTCTGGACCATGGGTGGGGCCTGTTCGGATTCCGGGCCGAAGTGTGATATTTGGTCCAGCGATTGCTCCAAAAACTGGGCTTGATCGAGTGGGTGATCTCGGTCCGGGCATGAGGGCTGATCCCAGGAGCGGCTTGTGATGAGGGGTCGCCGTGGAGCCTGTTGGATTTCTGGGCCAAAGTGTGATACTCGGTCCGGCGGGTGACCTTGGTTAAGGAGGGGTGGCGATTGGTCGCGCTTCCCAGCACCTCTCACAGCGTTCATTGTTGGGCGGGCCAGGACTTCTCCTGTCTTCTTGATCTCGGCAGCTTTCACATCTTGGGGTTCCTGTTCCATGGGTAGAGCCTGTTGAATTTCCGGGCCAAGGTGTGACACTTGGTCCGGTGGGTGACCTCGGTTAAGGAGGGGTGGTAATTTGTTGCGCTTCCCAGCACCTCCCACAGTGTTCATTGTTGCAGCACCTCCCACAGTGTTCATTGTTGGGCGGGCCAGGACTTCTCCTGTCTCCTTGTTCTCTGCAGCTATTGGATCCTGGGATTTCTGTCCAATAGGTGGAGCACCTCCCACAGTGTTCATTGTTGGGCGGGCCAGGACTTCTCCTGTCTCCTTGTTCTCTGCAGCCATTGGATCCTGGGATTTCTGTTCAATGGGTGGAGCCTGTTGGATTTCCGGGCCAAAGTGTGACACTCGGTCCGGTGGGCGACCTCGGTTAAGGAGGGGTGGTGATTGGTCGCTCTGACCACCCCTTTCTAGTTTTCCAACGCCGTAAACTCTGCTCCCACCAGTTTACATTTGGGATTTGGGCACCCACGCAAGAGGTGGCCCAACTCTTGGCAGTTGACACACTGCCTTGGCTGGCACGGGGAATCGCTGCATGATCCACTTCTGCTCAGGTACGGCCTTGGTGACCTTGCTGGCCTCCTCGCTGCGGCTTGCAACTTGTCAATCATGGCCCCAGCCTCTGTCTCCACTGCTTTCTCAACCTGCCTCCCCAGCAAGCCCTGCGAGTGACGGACATCTCAGCTGTTCCAGCCTCCATGCTCCCTCGGAGGTGGTTCTGAGGATTGGCGGTCGTGCCATTTCTCATGCCAAGAAACATCATAATGCGAGCGGCGGACACCCTCACTGCGGCGACGAGGAGTGTCATAGTGGCCCTCGCCTTGGTGCTCCCACAGTGATCCTGGTGAGCAACGGTCATCCCCGGGATACGATGGCTCGGGGCTGAAACTGTCCTCTTGGCCCCTGTACTCTAACTCCTGGGTATGGTGATGCCCCAGCAAGCCCTGCGAGTGACGGACATCACGACTGTTCCAGCCTCCATGCTCCCTCGGAGGTGGTTCTGAGAATTGGCGGTCGTGCCATTTCTCATGCCAAGAAACGTTATAAGGGCTTCCGTCATCTTGCTCCCAGGGTGAGACCTGCGAGCGGTGGACACCCTCACTGCGGCGACGAGGAGTCTCATACTGGCCCTCGCCTTGGTGTTCCCACGGTGATCCTGGTGAGCGACGGTCATCCCCGGGATACGATGGCTTGGGGCTGTAACTGTCCTCTTCTTCACTTCTTTCAGAGCTGTATACACTCTCAGAGATAGTTGATTCTGGAGGTTGCATCGCCTGTTCCTTCTCTGTCGATGACGGCTCTACTGGTGGGATGTGACGGTTGATCATTTGTTGCTGCACTGGGAGTGGTAGCACTGGTTCCTTCACAGTTGATGATGGCTCTTCTACTCTTGTTGAGGCCAGCTGCTCAATCATCTCAAGCAGTGTTGGTGAATCATCAACTGGGGTCCCATCACCGACCTCTTGGCCAATGTGATCTTCCTTGTCCCCGCTTTCATATGAAGGGCCATCAGTACACTTGCTTTGTGAACTGTTCCCCTGTTCCTGGCTCTGTGGGTTGAACTGGACATCCTCTTGGCTGATGTAATCTTCCTTGTCCCCGCTTTCATATGAGGCACCATCAGTACACTCGCTTTGTGAACTGCTCCTCTGTTCCTGGCTCTGTGGGTTGAAGTGGACATCCTGCATCGGACCCATGATTCCTGGGTCTGTCCTGTCTTCTTGTCCCGCCTGCCTCCTGCAGCTTCCTCTGGCCTGCGTCCAATGTTGTTGGTTTTGGGGCCGCTTATACTTGGCAGCCTTCTTCCGCTCTGAATCGTGCAAGTTCAACTTCAGGCTCACTACTTCCTGTTGGTACAAGCCGTATAGCCTCATGTCAATCTTCCCAGCAATGAAAGCATCATTTAGGAGCTCCAGCTTCTTGACTGCATACTGCAACTGCCTTAAATCCTCAATTTCCCCCATGTCGATCAACTGATCGACGTAAGCCTCCTTTAGGAGCTGCATTACTGCTGGGTCGAAGTGGGCAGCCACATGTTTCAAGTTTTCCACGGGCCCGTAGTCCTGGAAAACCTTCCAAATCACTTTGGCCCGTGACAAGCCAACACCTGGGAGGGTCCTAAGTTTCGTCACCGATGCAGTATTAATGCTAAACGGGTCGTCGGCCTCCATGTTACATGCCATGACGTAATGTAGGGAAATTAAGCATGAATGAATGTCCTTTTCACAGGAATAATGAACTGATCCGCAGCTTGATTTAATTTGCCTTGAATTTTGGAGAATTAGCCTAATTTGTAGTGTCGATACCAGAAGAACTTGAATGAATCCCTGACTTATCTTCAATCTTCAAGAATTAGGCTAATTATAGGTGGCTCCGGAAAAAGTAACCTAAATTTGGAAATTACTTTAAATTTGAAGAATTAGCCTAATTTTCGGTGTCGATACCAGAAGAACTTGGATGAATCCCCGGCTTATCTTCAATCTTCAAGAATTAGGCTAATTAAAGGTGACTCCGGAAAAAGTAACCCTAAACCAGAAATTACCTTAAATTTGGAAAATTATCCTAATTTTTAGCATCAGTATCAGAAGAACTTGAATGAATCCCGAATTATCTTGAATCTTCCTGAATTAAATTATTGCTGTAATTTTGGCAGGTTAGCCTAAATTTTCTTGGATACCGGAACAAATCCTGGCAAATTAGCCAAGTCCCTTGGATACCGGAACAAATCCTGGCAAATTAGCCAAGTTCCTTGGATACCGGAACAAATCCTGGCAAATTAGCCAAGTTCCTTGGATACCGGAACAAATCCTGGCAAATTAGCCAAGTTCCTTGGATACCGGAACAAATCCCGGAAATATCTTGAATTTTCAAAGAATTATGCCATGGGCTTGTCACCAAATTTTGGAAGTTGTAAATTATGTCAATAAGCCCTGTGGCCTTATATAGTTATGAAAATTACACCTAATCCAGGGTAAAATAACTTAAATATATGGCCAAACTTAGTACATAATAGATGCAGAATGTTCTGTAGGGCCCACTTAATGTTTTTGTAAAGTTTTAGCCAAAATGGCTGACTCCTGGCCAGGAGGCCTGGGCCTTTTTTTTTTAAACTAGGCCCCAGATTTTAGTCTTAAAAAGTTCATAACATGTAAAAATAGTGGCCCAAAATTAAAATGTAGGTGACACACAGTCCCTATAGGTGACACATAAATCATATACAATCTTATTAAATGCAGGATGGCTCTGTAATTGTGTGATGAAATGGTTTGGGATTTAAAAATGGCCACCTCCAGCCTCTCCTGGGATGGGCAGGAAGGTGCTAAGTTCCACCTAATAAGTCCACAAAAACACACCAAACCATACAAAATGTCACATACACACACAGGGGGGTCCTTTGTGCATAATCCCTGTGAGTGTCAGCTTTGAAGATGGCCTTTTTCAGTCCTTTTTAGAGTCTTTCAGATGTAAACAAAGCTTGGCTCAAGTGTAAACAATGGCTCAGCTGGCAAAGTTTAAACTCCACTGAAACTTTGTTTTTCCTGGGTAAATCCTGGGTGATTCTTCACAATATCCACTTGGGTAAGTACACCAACACTCCTGGCACCAATGTAAGCAAATTATAACTTACTTGTAGGATTCTGTGGGTGGCTTGAACTACTCCAAGATAACTACAGCTATTTTGCATGTGGTTATCTCAAAGGTCGGGTTCAAACTGCCGGGTTTATCCGGCAAGGCGACGGTGGCGCCCCCCGTCGCTGCGCGGTGGCCGAAAATGGAACTAAATGCTCGACGCCGTCTACACTACTGGCATTTTTAATCTATATTAATAACATGGTCGATATTTTTAAATATTGTAAAGTCTTGCTTTATGCAGTCGACATGACATTATTTTCTTCTGCTTTATCAATAGATTCTGCACAAGACAATCTCCAAAAAGATATAAATACCATGTCATTTTGGCATAATCAAAATAAGTTAACTATAAACTGCCAAAAAACATAAATAATGGTCTTTGGAAACAAGAACAAAATTAAGAGAATTCAGAATCTACTCATAGTTACAGATTCATATAAATATCTGGGCATTAGTCTACTCTGGATCCTGTTGGGTGGGGACGTGGCTATGTACTCTCTGTTGACAAGACCATTTCTGGACCAGGTAGGTTTCTGTTCACATGGATTGCTTTTTCCTGCTTGATTTGTGTCTGTGATTTTCACTGGAAGTTGAAGAATACACAGGTCCCATGTGGGACTGACAGTGATTTTCATTGGTCACTGTTTGCTACTGGCAGCAGGGGCAGGGCCAGCTCTCGGTCTGACTGCTCCTGTGGTGTGCACACACTGGGGGGTAGGTGGTGGGTGAAGGGGTGGGAGAGGGGTGTGTGTATGGGGTAGTGGGGTGGGGGTTTTGTGTTGTGTGTTGCCTTTTCATATTTTTTGGAAATTATCTTTATGGGGGTTCTATGCAGTTTCGGAAGATTACCTCATCAGTTGTATAGGTAAAGAGTCTGTTAATTAATATACCTATTCCCAGGAATAGGCATTTCTGGAATATTAATTCAAAATTATACATAGTATCCCGGCACTCTCTCTTGATTGAAAATCTTTTTGTTATTTTTATTTATATATATATGTAGGTCCAGGAGAGTCTTTTGGTCAAACAGGGTAGGCCGATTCCACTTTGAGTCCCCTACTCATCATACAAAAATTATTCAATATAATCTGGATCCAGACTTGAATTTTGATTTACATTTATCTAATATATAAAATAAAGCTACATATAAAAGTTATAAACTTCAAGAAATTAGGAAATACTTGACTGTCAAGGCCAGAGTTCATATCTAAAAATCAATGAAATTACCCTACATTGAGTATGGAGATTTTTTCTTTAGTAAGGCTTCGAAAAAGAAGCTGACTTAATTACATACCCTCCAAAACCTAAATTTAAGATTATGCTTACTTTAAATCCAAAGCATAACACTTCAGAGACCCCCATATTTGCCAATTTAAAATCTTTTGGAAGATAGAAGAAATTACCACTTTATAAACTTCATGCATATTATATCACACAATATTTTATAGAGATTTAAGGGAACTACCTCTCAGGAAGAATGATGCCCCTTTGATCATTGTACCTAAATATATGAAAACTAAATCGCAAAGATTAGTACTATAATGGCGCATCGATGTGGAATGAAATAGAGGTAGAGCTTAGAAATCCCCCTTCATTAACTAGTTTTAAAACAAGAGAAGAGAAAATGTTGAGTGTTTTATTAGAAGATTAGCAGCATTTTGTCTGTGTTAGACAGAAATCCAAGTGTATTTGACATATATTTAAACATGTTACAGGGGCGGATCCAGGAATTCCTAGAGGGGGGGGCCCAAAAACATGAATGTACGGGGGAGGGGGCCCCCATACAAACATGATTTAACAGGCCAAGGGGGGGGGGCCAAGGCCCGTCCGGCCCCCCCCCAGGATCCGCGCCTGTGTTATATTAAAGAGACGGATTTGTAGGTCCGTGTTGCCATCTGTCCAGCTGATCGTCCAAGCCTGACTAACGGTTTCAACATTTCAGTCCTCTGGTTTATCTCTGCTTCGCCAGACTCGAATAAAGCTCAGCTGGAGAGAGACATTCAAGAAAGACAATGGATGCAATGCTTATCATCCATCGTCACACTGGGTCTAAATCTAATGGTTTAATTCCAGGAAAATACCGTATGGTCTCACTCTGTTCAATCAAACATGTGATATTAATTTGACGGTGGCAGAAGGAAAATTGTGTAGTGAGATTTATTACCTCTGTAGGCTTATCATATAAGCTCCAGTTAAGGATTTGTTAAATATATATTACCATGGAACTAAAACCTAAGGCGAGAGTTGAACGAAAGCTGATGTAATCGAGATATTCCAGGTTAAATAAAATGAAATAAAAAAGAAAATTCTTAGATTCGAAACGAGGTATAGTATCTCTAGCTGTGATATCTAGGTGCTGAGATAGTTTGGGGGAAGTAATAAAGAACCACACAAATGTTGGCGTAAGAAACTTAGAAAAATTAGTCCAAAGTTTTTCTTATTGTGCACTACTGTGGTCATCCAAAAAAAACCTAGCAATTTACATTTCAAATCTCTCTGTGGTCCTGAAACTAAACAAAGTCATTCTACACTATTCTAGCTAACAAATACCAGAAATTCATCTGTTTGTAGACATAAGTTTTATTAATGCTGGCACTGCAAAAAGTGACAAAAATCCGGATCTGAAACAAAAACTTAACCTAGAATGGCAAGCACAAAGGATCACAATACCTCATCTTGACAGCTTTAAAACAACTGTGTAATGACCTTAGGTACCCTTGGTATCCATAAAGTGTCTATAAATGTTCTGTAAAGATTTATGATTATCCTGGGTTGTTAAAATGTGAATTGGCACTGAGGTAAAAGCATAAAAACAACTTGAATGAATTAACAACATCAAAATGGATTGTTCAAGTGGTCCTGGGCCTGCCACAACCATGTTTACTAGGACTGCCCCTGCGCCTAGCTAGGGGTGGGGGGCACTCCTCCCCTGACTTTGATGAAGAATTTGATTGTCTCTCCAGCTGTCTTAACATCTCCTCCTCCTCAGTGGCGGATCCAGAGGGGGGGCACGAAGGTGCGCGCCCCCTTTTATCGGAAAATTCTGTGTATTTTTAATGAAAAATTCTGCCAAAAAGTAATTAAGGGAAACTTTTTTTAATAACGAGCCCCTCCCCCCCAAATCCCTGGATCCGCCAGTGCTCCTCCTCCTTCATGATGTTACTGGGGTGTGTCCTCTTCCCCATCCTCTGCCTCAGCCCCTGCCTCCGCCCCTGCCCCTGCCCCTGCTCCTTGTGAACCCATCCCCCTTACTAGACTCTGGTTCTGATTCCATGTCTGGTTGTGCCGGCGGAGGAATGTCATTGGGGGGCTGGGCCTGCTGCTGGTTATGGTACAGAGGGCTTAGGGCACATGACATCCTTTGTCTCCTCAGTACAAAACTCTCAGATGTCATTGAAGAGATACCACTATCTTTAGGTAGGGAGGCCAGCGGATGGGGTGGGCTGAGGACCTACTTGGGGGACAGCTTCAGGGGCGACAGTCAGCATCTTGAAGGTCTCAGGGGCAGAGTTGGCATATCACCGGAGTGTGACGTGGCCCTTCTTCTGGGCAGAGAATACAAAGACAGGATGTTATAATACCCTTGACTGGTTTAATAAAAGGGATAAAAAAGATTGCCAGTCTTACAACTCAACAAACAGCTGGGCAAGGTTGAGAAGGTCTTGGGTACTCTTCAGCACTTCTCCATCTCCGTGAGGCTTGATACTGGCCCACAATGAAACTTTTGTTTAAGCAAACCAAAGCAACAGTCAGGGGCAAACTTGGTGTGCCCGGTGATAAAACAGTTAAAGGCAAATGGCCTCATGCCGAGAGAAGATAAGCTAGTACAAATTTGTTCTTGTTCTGTGCACTACAGTTATCACAGTGCATGTCCACAGCCTTCTCCCCCAGGGAATACATTTCAAAATAGTATTGCGGGTATGAAATAACAGCATTTGGCCCCTTACTGTCACAATGGCTGTTAGGGCGCTGGAACACGTAGACATGCAAATGGCCACACCTCAGAAGGCCAGCCCTTATCTCATGAACGCCATCATGTTCTAACAGACCACACCTCCCGAGCAACGAGGATTGTACAGACTGCCCAGGAAGTTTAGGCCTTATTACAACTCAATCTACAACAGTGGCGACGAGGATGGGATGGGAGTACTTCCTTAGGACCCAGGCATCTGTGAGAGTACCTTGTTGCGACTGTCAGTGAGCTGTTAAGCTTAACTTGGATCTCTAAATGGTGTGTCTGTGTATTATATAGTCAGTGCTGGGTAACATAAACAGCACTAGAGTTTGAACCTTCAGTATAGGCTGTGAGACTGTGTTGTGGTGTCAAGATGGCTAACTTTCTGGGCAGAGTGGGTGAGTACCACCCCTCCAAGGAGACTTTCACCGCGTATTGTGATCGGATGGACATGTTTTATGAGGCTAATGACCTGGTGCTGTTGGGTGGTGCAGGCAATGCTGCTGCTGCTGCTACCACTACCAGGAAGAAGAGGGCTATTTTCCTCACCAAGTTAGGGACATAGACTTTTACCTTGTTAAACAACCTGCTTGCCCCAAGGAAGGCCAAGGACGTTTACTCTTCCCGAGATCACCCAGGCACTTCAAAGGCATTTCAACCCAGCTCCCTTGGAAATAGCTGAGAGCTTCCATTTTGGCACGCGGGCAAGAAAGACTGACAAATCTATTGGTGACTTCATTGTGGCATTAAAAAACTGTCTATACACTGTAATTTTTGGACCCACCTGTACCTGGCATTATGTGACTGTTTTGTGTGTGGCCTGAACCATGAGTGGATCCAGCACCAACTGTTAAACATGGAAGGGTTAACTTTTCGAATGTGTGTGAGATGGCCCGGGCCATGGAAATGGCTGAGTCCAAAGCCAAGGAGTTTGTGTCGAGTAGTAATGCGGTCCATAAAGTCGACAAGCAACCATGTAAAGGTCAGGATAACCAGCAGGCTGAGCATAAGGTTAAATGTAGTCACTGTAACAGTGTCAAGCACCAGTCTGCAGACTGTAAGTAGAAGGATGTTTCGTGTTTTAGGTGCAAAAAGCCCTGACACATATCGAAAAAGGGCAAGACTCACATCCTAGAAAAAGCAGACGAAGAGGACAGTCAGGTACATTCAACACAGACGTTGGGTGCCTACTCCATATTCACGGTGAACACGAGTCGTGGTGCGCCACCGTGGCAAGTGACTGTGAGTGTCAACGATGTCGACCTGGATATGGAGGTGGACTCGGGGGGGGACCTTCTCGGTAATCGGGGTGAATCAGCTGTCCAACTGGGGTGCTCTGCTGGTTCTCCAACCTTCACATGTCAAGTTTCAGACCTTCACTGGTGACGTCATCACTCTGAGAGGCAAGGTGAAGGTTAAGGTCGTGACCTGTTACCTCCCATTACTGGTTACACCGGGTAAGCGGCCAGTGTTGTTAGGCCATAATTGGTTAAACCAGCTGATTTGAACTGGAAGAAGATAGAGCAGCAGTTTCCCAGTCTGATCTGGGGGGAACCTGGGAGACTTAAGGGGTTCAAGGCTCACGTGGAAGTGGAGCCTGACAGTGCACCAATGTTTATAAAACCCCGACCTGTGTCCTACTACATGCAGAGTAAGCTGGACATTGAGTACAAGCGTCTGCAGGATACTGAGATCATGGAACCAGCGGCTACTTTCAGTGGGCGTGACCGGCAGTACCTGTCCTTAAGCGTGATGGCTCCGTACGGATCTGTGGGGACTACAAGGTGACTGTCAACAAATCTCTGCGGAAGAAGATTTACCCACTGCCGACCCCGGACAACCTGTTCACTAAGTTGGAAGGTGGAGTCCGGTTTGTGAAATTTGATCTTTCCCAAGCGTACCAGCAGGTGGAGTTGGATGAGGAGAGTCAGGAGTTATTGGTGTTAAACACCTACCAGGAGCTGTTAAAATACAAGCGGCTAGATTATAGTGTGGCGTTCGCACATGCGGTCTTCCAGCGTGCCATAGAGGGTATTCTGTAGGGCGTCACGATGACAGCCGTGTTCCTGAATGACGTCATTGTGACCAGGAGGACCCAAGTGGAGTATGAGCATAACTTGGGCGATGTCCTCTCCCGGTTAAGTGATGCAGGACTCACACTCAAGAAGCCAAGTGTGAGTTTGACATGCCTGAAGTGCAGTACCTAGGGTACAAGGTGTCGAGTGGGGGTTTGGAAACCCTTGCGGAGCGTATCCAACCAGTGATGGATTCTCCCGCCCCGCCGTGTGTTGGGGAACTCAAATCGTACTTGGGCATGCTCACGTATTACAACCAGTTTCTACCTAACATGAGTACTGTTTTGGAGCCACTTCACGAACTGCTGCAGACGGACGTGGAGTACAAGTGGTCTCCAAAGCATGAGAAAGCGTTCAGGTTGTCGAAGGAAATGTTTCAAAGTGCTCCTGTGCTGACACATTATGATCCAAGAAAGTCGGTAGTATTGTCATGTGACGCTTCCCCTTATGGCGTTGGAGTGGTCCTGTCACACGTGGAAAATGTGTCACATAAGCTCAACGTGTCACATAAGCTCAATGTGACTGAGAGGTGCTACTCTCAACTAGATAAGGAGGGACTTTTAGTAGTGTTTGGAGTGAAAAAGTTCCACAAGTACCTGGAAGGGAGGAGCTTTAAGATCCAGACAGACCACAAGCCGCTGCTCGGGCTATTACTAGCTGACTGCCCGATACCCCTCATGTCGTCACCAAGAGTGCAGCGCTGGGCTGTGACCTTGGTGGGTTACAGCTATACGCTCGTGTATCGATGGTTAGTAGAGCACGGGAACACGGATTGTATGTTGCGACTCCCCGCGCTGGAAACACAGGTTGAGTCACCGGTCCCAGCAGATGTGATCCTGTCACTGGAACAGCTGGACATGACACCCGTTACTTCCACGATGATCCAGGAGTGGACTTGGAAGGACCCGGTTCTGGCGCAGATTGTACGACTTCTGCAGGAGGGCTGGCCAGATACCATGCGTTCCGAGGAACTTTCGTCATATTACCATCGACGCACAGAGCTGAATCTGCAAGACGGCAGTGTACTTGGATCCAGGGTCGTGATACCCGCTCCAGGCCGAGCGAAAATCCTGTAGGAGTTACATTAGACACATCCGGGCATGAAAGTGTTGGTTTGTAGTTATGTGTACTGGCCCGGAATCGATAATGATGTGGAGAAGTTGGTCTCGGGCTGTACGGTGTGTCAAGAGCATCGAACCTCCCATCAAGCACAGAGATGCATTAATGGGAATGGCCCGAAAAGCCTTGGTCACGCATACATGCGGACTTTGCCGGACCGTTCTTAGGACACATGTTTTTGATTATGGTTGACACCCACTCAAAATACATGGAGGTGTTTACGATGATCACCATTACGTCAGAAGCTATGATTGAAAATCTACAAAGCAGTTTTGCGACCCACGGAATTCTGGATGTTCTGGTCACAGACAATGGTCCTACATTTAAAAGTGAGATGTTCCATCTCTTCATGACAATAAATTGAAACCAACACCTAACTTCCGCGCCATACCACCCTTCATCAAATGGCCTGGTAAAACGTGCTGTTCAGAACTTTAAGAGCGGTATGAAGAAGCTTAATGGTGGATCCGTACAGAGCAGGGTGAACTGATTCCTGTCCAGGTACAGAGTCACACCACAATCGACAACAGGGCATTCACCAGCAGAGTTACTTTTTAAGCGCTGTATAAAATGCCCATTGGATCTTGTGAGGCTGGATCTAAAATCCAAGATCTGTGACAAACAGAGGATTCGGCATGATAAAAATGCCAAGGACCGGCATGATAAAAATGCCAAGGAGCGCGTTTTCAATGCAGGAGACACGGTGTACTACAAGAACTTCACCGGTCTCGGAGACAAATACCTGCCAGGGGTTATTACTGAAAACCTTAGTGGTAAGGGTTACATCATCAGGGACACCCGCGACAACAAAGTGGTCCGACGTCACCCGGACCACATCTTCAGTTGCACCCAAATGCCACCACCTCTGGACCTACCTACTGAGGACTTGGTAGTCCAGCTAGCACCACCTCCACCAGCTCCCGTGGCACATCAGCAGCCACATAAGCAGCCACCTGCGGCTCAAGAGTCGCCGGTCCGAGCCACAGCACCGGCTCCTCCACCACCGCCAGTCAGATCGTCCCTTCGTGTGAACAAGGGCATCCCACCACCCAAAATGAATCGTTGAGTGGTGTGACTTATCTTGTATATATGTTGTGCTATGCATACCTTTGTGTTCTATTAGCTAGACTTTCACACTTTTCAAGACTGACTCATATTGGGAGTCTCTCTCTTAAAAGGGGGAGATGATACGGACAGCGCTGGAATGCATAACTCCATGAACGGCCACATCTCCAGGGGGCCGGACCTGAACTTTGTGAGCGGAATGATGTTCTAGGTACCGCAACTTCCGACGCTATGTGCCACGTGATAAACCATATCAGTATGTGAAGTTAAAGCCTTATTATACCTCAATCTACAACAATAGTCAATAAATTTAGTTAAATACCTCAAAATTCAAATGCTTAAATCATAAAAAATTTGCAAAAACTTCATTTTGATATTTCAAGGTGGCTCCCCTTCTAGATTTGATAGTTATGCCTAAGAGGTGCCTCATACTGATTTTTGTGCTTGTATCTGCTCCGTAACGAAAATGTTGTTAACAGACCCCACTAGTAGGTCTGTAGCTCTGGGGATCACTCTTGGTTTTCCCACTTTCAGGATAGGGACCACAGTATCTTAAGCCTAAGAGCTTGGGTAATCTCCGTTTACCCATATGTTGTACTTCCTTCTCATGCGCCAGCTTGGTGACTTTGGCTTTGAAAGCTGCACCTGGGTTGCCAGGATGGTTGTGATCGATGAGGCCGCGGGTGTAGGTGCCGGCACTCTCAATGACAGATGCCTTGTAGGTGATGGACTTGGTGCATATTGAGCACCACCAGACGTTATGGCCCTGCCTCTTGTTGTGGCTAAAGCCATGGTTGTCACGCAGCAAGTGGCACCAGCTATCAGCTCATACTTGATGTCATTAGGCTGGTTCAGTTACGGTGACAGGTCAGGCATGGCAGGTACAGCAGCAGGCTGAACTGGACGTGGCTCTCGTTCAGGTTCAGCATAGGAGGAAGTGATTTTGAAGGAGGGCATTCCACCATCGGTGGAAGATAGATCAACTCCTGGCAGGGGAACATGCTCCAGCTCTGGCTGGTTGGTTTCAGTTGCATCAACAGGTTCTGGCACTGGCTGGTTGGTTTATATCAGGTTGGCTGGCTGTAGTAGAACAGGTAATGCTGGCAAGATCACATAAGATGAGCTTGTTGACTCAGACTCAGGACCAATGATAAGGCAGTGATAACAGCATCACTGGAGAAGCTGCACATCCAGTAGTCTGACCGGGAGAGGCCAGTTTCACAGGTAAGGTGCTGCCATTGGATGCAGGCATCACACTGGTAGGCCTGCTATTGGGGGCAAACTTCTTTTCTACAGAAGACATAGTGCTTGTCTGGGAGTGGGTTGTCTGGTAGTGGTCTGTGCTCTGCCCATCTCTGCCTATTTCTGTGTCTGGTGGCTGGCATAGTGGCAGTAGCTAGAGTATTGTCAGCAGTAGAGGGTGCCTCAGGAGTAGTGCTCAGGACAGCTGCACAGGAGTGAATGTCTGTGTGGTGGAAGGGCTCCCCTTTTCTTCCCTAGGGAGTCCCCCTTGCCCCCTCCCTCCCCAACACTCAGACGTGCCTGTGGCTGTCATCTTTGAAGCCTGAAATCAAAGAAACACACCTACCTTTAATCTACTCCCATGAAAGGGAGGTGCCAAGACAGCCCTCCCTTTCATCTTCTTACATGAAGGGGATGTGTCAAAAATTCATGTACATATTTCACACCTTTGCCACTATTTGCCCTAGCCAACTGTAGATTAGGCGCCCACGAGGTGTTGTACCTTGCGCAACACTTTTCGCACTTCAAGGTGTGTGGCCTTGCGGAGTGCAAATTCTCCTTGGTGCATCAATTGTTTAAGGAAGGCCTAAGATATCATCAGTCTCCCGTTGAGGCCTGGTCCCCATCCAATGGATTTTTAATTAGGCAGGTGGTCAGAGTCTGATACGATTCTCTGATACCATTGCCAAGTGACTACAAAGATCTTGTGATTTAGTCTTTTTGCGACTTAGCACCATGTCAAGACACTGTCATACAAAAAACCTTTAAATGGAGTTTTAACCAACATGTGCGTGTTTATTTAAACTTTTTTGCATCAGTCTCGATATGATGAATTCACATGGAAAAGTGTCTCATATCTAAAGTTTTCCTCAAAAGACGTTCAAATGTATCTCAAAAAATGAACTTTCTAGTCTCAACTACCCTTGTAATGAGTATAATTCATGTCTATTTCAAATTTTAAGTTCTTGATTGATTACTTGCCTTTTGTGACATAAAACCTTGGGTGACTTAGTGCCTTGAAACTGGCATTAAGTCACACAAATTTAAATTTTGTGAGTTAGTGTCTTTTTGCGACTTAGTTTCTCAACAGGGCTGGCTTCACCTGCCCAACCTCTCCAGTGGCCATACCTCTTTAGCGGCCTGAGTTCACCCGGCCCGGGTTCTCCAATATTCCTCTCCAAGCATAGGACAGGAACCAAGGGATTAAAGGAGTGACAATGTGAACTGGCTCTTTCACTTGTTTAAAAACAGCCATCCTATACTTTGCATATCAAACTTTATACTATTGTTCAAACTTAATAAAACGCGAAGAATAACCACGTAACGCTTTTGTGCTCAATACACTTCTACAAATTCTCAAGTTTTGATGTCCGTTACTGCCCATGGGGGAAAAGTTTGGAATTACTGATAATATAACTTAAGAAAAGAAAGTTCGATATTTTTGTGATGTAAATAAAATCCTATTTTTCCCAAATTCAATATCGAGCCTGGAATATCTCATCTTATTTTCAATGCGTCATACCTAATTTTCAGCATTGTATAACCGCCATCCAAAAGTCTTTTACTAGGTCTATTATTCCGACATTGTCTGCGGAAACACTAAGATATGGATATCAATTATTGAAGTCCTAAAATACCATTCTTCCTTTCCCATTCATTTCATGTACATACAAGTCATACAATCAATCGAGACAACCCAGGATAAATCAACATTTATATCTTTATTCATGAAGGGTGTGGGATGTGAACTATTTACAAGAATGAATGGTTTGAGACAAATTAAATCGATAAACAGAACATCTCAGTCATTCTAAAGTTTGTTTGGTTGTTGGGGTAGTTTAATGTCCAGCCAACCCATAAGGGCTCTTTCCAGGCTACACAAGGTAATGCTTTTCAGCCTTGGGTGCATCCCATAGAATTATACATTTTCACATACATTTTTACATTAATTATTTAGTGGAGAGAATTTATACGTTTTAACTGTGAGCGTTCTGTCAGGCCTGACATGTGATATTAAGTTTCTTAAATAAGGATAGAAGACAAATATTCCACCATGAGCCTTACTTATGGTACGTAACGCAGTGTTGCTAAACACCTTACATTTTTAAGATATTAGAATACTTAAAATGATTGGTCGGCGCCAGCGCTATATAGTTCGAATTATTCAAATGCGAGAAATGGATGTGTAAATGTTAATACACTAGTGTTAGGTTCAAAGACCTCTATCATCAAAAACAGCAACTGTTCCACCTCCGTAGTGGACATGACAAAACGGTATAAAATCCATTGGAAATTTGAATGATTCTTCTAAATATATTTCTAATTTTCCTGACATCACTTGCCGTTGCTCTTAAAGTGCTCCTCTGCCATGGTGAAGGCCTCTTTCTTTAGCGCCTTTCCGAGCAGTTCAACCCCTGCCCGCTCGGCACGTGTGTCCGCTGCCTCCAGCCAGAAGTCTCGCGTACGACCAAAGTAGTCGTTGAGACTCTCTCCATGCCGGACCTCCGGGGCGGTCTCATCCTCCATGTCCGATTCTGTGAAACATGGCAAATAATGTTAGAGAATAATGAAATCAAACGTAGATATTAAGATTCAATTCCGACCATATATCAATAGCCACGGCCATTTTTACCACAAGATTAATCCATTTAACAATATGTATAGTTATTGTCATAGTCAATAAGCCCATCCCAGTTTTCACCAATGTTAAAGTATACCATGAAATATTTTCAAAATTGCCTCTTTGCTTTTTCTATGAAGACATTTGCATGATACAAAATTAACCAAAGCAATTTGGTTGACAAAGTGTTTCTCAAACTAGCAAAATGCAGCTTTGTATAATGGATTTTTTCCCATAGGAACCAATGTTAAAGCCTGTCAGCCCAACCTACAATGTCTGACCCTATTTCGCCCTGAAATACAGCATTTTGATTGGCTCGCAAACCTGCTAATCTGTCAATTGGTAAAATTTTAGAAATCATAAGGTTTTATCAATATTTTGGGATACAGAAAAATATGATTCTTACTTAACCCCAACTCTAGGAGAAAAGGATGCTTTATATGTGAATTTTGTTCGACCCTTGTCCAACTATGGAAATACCTTATGTGGGATGGGCTTATTACTATTGTAAATAATCGATTTTTTTTATATATATATATATATATATATATATATATATATATTCTATTTAGGAATATGGAAAGTGGTATCAAAATTTGTCTCTTGTTTTTTATTCAGATTCTTTGACGAACAATTATCTTGCTGTTTGTGAGCAAATACCCTAACCTAGGAAAACTAGGAAGCGGTCTGGACGATACTCCCAAATTGATCTAGGTATGAAACCTCAATGATACTGGGTAGGGGTGAGGAGTGAGGGGTGAGGGGGAAGTGGGAAGGGGGTAGAGCCAGTACTGGTAATGGTGTACTATAGGTGGGAGGGGTCAGAAGTATGATTGACGTTATGGTTTGAGGTTGATCCACTGGTCATTAGAGTACACAGGCCCCGGCCACAGCAGTGCTGCCATTGACTACCATTGGTAAATAGCTAATGAGGGGGCAGGTGACCGATTGTCGGGCAGTAGCAGTGATTAACAGGTGTCAGGACCCCAGGCCCATCGTGAGATAATTATGACAAATTGGATCCAAGTTAGCAACAAACCACACATTAAAGAAATTGTCTGACCAATTTTGTGCCTCCCTGATTTTATACAATTCAAAACGTGTAGTGGTCGACAACAGCTTGGTTGGTACTCGCACCTGTCCATGGAGCCACCTGGCAGGGGTTTTAAGAACTTTAATTTTCAAATCAGTTTTTGCAATAAAAAATCTGACCAAGGCACATTGGGACACAATCAACATAATTATTTCCTTTCAAATGGGAGTAATACTGGGATGGGCTTATTGACTATACACATTTATGATTCTCCCTGAAAGAACCAAAACACCCTCTTTTAAAAGTTTATTTGCGTCCCTAGCGTCCTTTAGTGTCCATCCCTAGGTAGACTGTGACCATTACATGACTGTTAATGAGGGTGTTTTTGTAAGAAGAACGTTCCCCTTAGGCCTAAGAACTCTCACATGGGCCCGAGCCTGGCCCTACACTGGTCATTAAGACACACACATAAATACAAGAAAAATAAGAATAACAAAAACAGAGACAACACGGTTACACCAACCTTCATCGCTATCATCCGACCCGCTGTCTCCGCCTGCTGCCCCGCCCTCATCTTCATCGTCACTCTCGTCATCATCACTATCGCTCTCCACCCACTCCTGAAACAGTTCGAAGGGACTGTAAATAATTATATCATAAATATATCTAACTCAGTGACCTATATACTTAATTCTGTTATTCAGTGAGTGTTGGGTGTACCGACAACAAGTGTCATTTTCACGGCGAATTTAGCTATTTTAGTTCAGGTCAGCCTGAGGCTGATAATTTTGCCATCTAGGCTGACAGTTTTCATATCGCTTTTTCATTTGGAATTGCCAATTAATAGAAAGGAACAAGTCAAACCATGCGCGTAGCATGTATATAGAAGTGGTATATAAGCATTCTCGGCATGAAAACTAACTTTGATACTGTGGAGGCAGCATTTTTATATATTGAATATACTTCAATGTCCACAGTAATACCATACCAAGTAAAACTGTAGTCTAATACGTAAATATCCGTAAACTTATAATGAAAAAAAGTAATGACATCAAATTTATTTGGAGCCCGAATCAAATCAAATTACAAGCGTGTACAGGCGTGAAATAATCAAACCATTGATACCTAGGAGCCTGAGAGGTATGAGAACATGTATTTCTGAATATCGTTCATTTGCTGGTCTTATTTTCTTCTTCCGACTGCAAATGATAATTTGATTCCACCGTATTATATCAAAACAAGTGGCTTCGCCAGGCTGAAAAATGCTGGCAAAGATGAACTCTTTCAGGATTCAAATCCATAACCTTTGGGTCTGGAGGTGAGGGTCCTAACCACTACACCATGAAGCCACATGGAGGCTGAGGCTGGAACTGAGAAATGGGGTCATGACCCAATTTGCTGATCCCCACAGGTCCTTTTAAAAGCAGTTTAACAAAACAGCAACCAGATGGACAGGTTGGTTATGGCCTATTTCGCTGGTTCTTGGTAAGACCTGAAGAAAGTTCAGTATGTAGGCAGCAACATGCGAAAGGACATCGTTTTAGAAGAAGTAGGGTAATTAGACTGGCATTCTAAATATGTACTGGATCACTTTGTACTCATCAACTGGGGAGACACTGACCGTCACATTGGAAAATTATTAAAAAATATACTACAATGGTCGAAACTAATTTTCTAGGGTGTTGGCCATCAGGGCCGACAGACCTGATATTCATGTATGAATCAGAAAATTCGTCGGCCATCCGGGCCAATTTTATTTTTGTATTTTCCGCGAAAATTGTTGGCCCTGATACGAAATTGTTGATTAAAAACTTGATTATATGGTAACGTATCATGTCCGTCCATTGAAGACTTTTAAATCCCACCTTTTTCGATATGTCGTCCTCTATGAGCGTGGTCCACACGTCGAGGCGGTGTAGGTCCAGTTTGTACATGTCAGCGAGCGTCACCTGCTTGTCGCCCTCCTCGTACATCCCCCCGTACAGATACAGGTCGCCGTGCTTCACCGCCAGCGCCGCGTTCGTACGTGGGCAGGGCATGAACACAGAGCGCTGAAAACATCAACCACACCCAGCAGGGTTCGAAGTGAACAATTTCGGGCAAAAATATCGAGTGATCAGCCCAGATAGTTCTCAGCTTTTTGAAAAAGAGAATCTGCAATACATTTTTAATTTTCTAACTTCGATGTGACTCACTGCTAATCTGATTATTGATAATTTAAATGTTCCTGAGGATCTCTAATTGTAATGTTCATATTCAAGTTTTTCATCATACAAATTTCAGGCTGACATTTTTCTATCAGGGCTGACATTTTGTCATGAATGTCTGCCCGGATGACCAAATTAGTTAATTTCGAACACTGGACTCAGAGACCATAAAGTGTATATATGTATGCTGCTCGGGTATCACTAATAGGCTAGTAAGATTATTGAAAATTACCATACTATAATGAAAGGTTTCATTATGTACCTGACTTTGGATTTTTCCCGATGACGCTTCCATGACCAATTACAATTTTCCATGTGATGTTTCTAAGTTTCAAAACACCTAGCTACAGGCAAATTCTGAATTAATGCTATTACTCTGATTTCGTCTGAAAATGATGCCTTACAGGAGTACATACTTTTATTTACTTTGCACGACTTTTCCATGTTTTCCAGTCTCTGTCGGAACTCTTTTTGTGGGTTATATGGTGCGTATATTAGGTTTGAGTTAATATTGTTTATGCTAAAGCCCCATACCCACTAGGCAATATTACTGGCAATGGGCGATGGGCAACTGAGAGAATTGGTCGATTCTTATGATCGCCTCTTAGTGTAGTATATTGAAATGTGCAAGTTTGATATGAGTCGGTGCTAAAATCGGCCGATATTAGTCCATGAATTGGCCAATTTTAGTGCCGATCAGTCGGCCGATTGTGTAAAAGTTGCATAGCGGGTATGGGGCTTAAGCTGGGTGGTCACCCATCCCAGTTTTAAGACCTGAAATCTTACGTCTCTGCTAGTGCCCTGTCCTGTGCTTTCACTAGATGCGTCCCCGGCACCACTCCCACCGGCAGCCACAGTGACGGTGAAGATTCCGTCGTCATAGGTGGTCTCTGGCCCGGCGTCGTCCACAGTCATCTGCTCCAGACCCTCTTCGACCCCCTCCTCGGGCTCGTCCTCTGCCCCCTCCTCCATGGCCTCATCTCCCCCGTCACCCTCTTGGTTCTTCTTTTTCCGCCGACGTTTCCGCTCTTTGTCCTCTTTTTTTCCCCTGAAAGAAAGTGAAACTGCTTTACTTATGCACATTTGCAGGTTCTTTTTACAATCTTAAGAAATATATGTATTTACTACATCTATCTTCAATTATCCAATCATTAAAACAACATATTTTAAAAGTTTTATACAACTGCATATAACAGGGTACCAACCCATATTCCATTTTTAAGTTCCCTGTTTTTCCTGTCCCGTGGCAATTATTCACTGTGTCTTATCCAGCATGTTGTTCAAATTTAAAAGCCTCTACATGAAGAACAAATTTGGACTATCAAACAACAAAAAGTCAAATCCCTACTATCTTTAGAATCAGAAATTTTAGAACCCGGCCAAATGAAATTCCCTGTGTTTTGGCAAAATTTGCAAATTCCCTGTGTTTTCCCTGTCTGGGAAATATTTTTTGCAATTTTCCCTATTTTCGTTGTGTGGTTGGTAGCCTGATTGACTACCACATTCCCAAGACTGACTCTCACCTTAATGTGACCTCATGCCACTTGCCCGCCTCCAGGTCCAAACTGTACATTTCGTTGTAAAAGACACCCTCCATGTGTTCCTCGTCCTCCTCCTGTTTAAAGTCAGAAAAATGTTAAACTAGTATCTAGTTCTTCATTTTTGAAGGTTAAAGGTGCTTACCAGTTTTGGATTTAACATTGATGACATTTAAAGGCCAATTAAAAAGAAATTAAAGACCTAAAGCAATGGCTAACAAAATTAACTGAGAAATTTTATAAGATACTGAAAAATATATATGTGTTAGCAAATGAAATAGGAAATTTGCTGAACATTATTATGTGCAATGCCTCATAGAAAGAACATCACACATCCGGTCTTTGATGACCCTCTTTAGGTCACAGGGTGCTTTGTTTGTCAGAATTTACCAGGGCCCTTACCCCTATACAAAAAAAACATTTTCTTGGATTTGGACAAATCTTAAAACTGACCAAAATATTTCAAAAACCGTGGATCTGAAGAATTCTGGCCTGCACTGTTCATTAGAAGGTTTTCTCTAAAGACCAATAATATAAAATGTAAAAGTTTATTAATCAGATTTGCAATACGTGTAAGGCCTTGGTAAGCACCCTCAGGTCATGTTAATTCAAAGTTGTCTTTCAAAATAACGCAAACTTTATCATCATATATTTACTCCGGTATGTCAATCATAGTCAATGAATAGAATGGAAGCCATAACTTATGTGACAATAATGTTAAAAACAAGCTCTAAGATCCCTTTTTAGATTCATACTCAGGGAACTTGAAGTGAATACTTCCCTGATTGATTTCCCTATGAATAGCAAAACTACCTTGTCAAAGACACCCCCAAAGACAATAGCGCGGTTGCCAGGGGTGGTCACCATGGAGAAGCTGCATCGGGGGGTCGGTTTGACCCCACTCTGTTTGACCACTGTCCACTTCCACTTGTCTGGGCACGGGTCATCTTTGTTTTTACCTGAAGGTATCAAATTTTAGGAGAAAATGGATATGTTATAGGTTGTACGCTACAATGTAACTATTTATTGAAAAGTATATACCTATTCTCGTTTCCGTTTTGTACAAGAGCCATTGTCAGTTTATGTTCTTTATTTGGCCGTTCATAAAGAGCCCTTAATTTTCAATTTTTTTTTTTTTTTTTACAAAATTTAATATTGTAGCACATATATATTTTAATGATATATTGATATGTATTTTCAACTATTCATATTTTCAATTGTAATATACATAGAGGTTAAACAACTTACCTTCTGGTGTCAAAATAAACATGTCGGTGTGTACTTTCCCGCTGTCCACATCCTTTTTAGCTCGCTCCTTGCTGTACCCGCCGTAGACAATGACGTGTCGCTGGTCGTGGAGTACTGCCATCTGACACGCTGACCGGACGGCTGGCACCTGGCCTGAGACTGATGGTTTACTCCACGTGAACGTATCCAGGTTAAATGCGTGAAGGTCATTGTAATACTTGTAATCTCTGTTTAAAAAAAGAACACTGAAGATGAGTATCACAAAAAAACTAACCCAAAAATGAACAATTATGGTTGAGCGGTTTATACCTGCAAACCTGGCTAATCAAAATTTACTGATTGCTATGTTGCTGCACTTTCAAGAAACTGTTTACCTTTTAACGATAACGTCACTATCAAGTCAGGAAAGTGCACGGGTTACTTTTCATCGACGCCATTATACAATCTTTGCGTATGTGTGTAGTTTAATTGTTTCAATTTCACATAGATTAAATTTGTTTCAAAATGCTATCTTTATTAACAGTTATCAGATTAAGAAATAATAACACTTTTTTCTCAAGTACGTGGTGCTGGGTGCTTACCCTACGTTGTCATGGAAACCACCAAAGACCAGCAGCTGCCGTTTACAGACCACCATGCGGTGACCACTGCGGGATGTAGGCCCCCCAGGCGCACTGGAAATACAGACCTTACCGTATATATATAGTCGAAAAATAATGTGTTTCCTTACCAGTTTTTCGCGGGACAAGACTGTTTAAGTACAAAGAATTATTCAGTCATGATTCAAAGTTGTAAGGCAATAGTTTGAGGACTGACATTTATTTTCAACGATGTGTGTTCTTGGCGTCTTATTAATAAAAAAGACGAAGGATTTTATATGAATTCCAATTATAATACGGTTATCACAGTTCTTTTGTAACCATTTCATATGAACCACTTTCAATCAATAGATTAAAAGTAAAGGGTAACCACAATTTCCATGCTTTCTATTGGGAAAGATAATACCCCTCGTTCCCCAAAATATTGTAATAGAAAATAGCTGCACAACTGCTTAGCCTACGTGCCAGCGATTCTTACTTGATTTTCTCCCATCTCTTCTCCTTGAGGTGGAAGCACCATAGGTCTTTGTAGTGGTAGAATTGGGACAAGGACGGACTGGCGAACTCCCCGCCGAACACCCACAGCTGACCTCCGCCCTGCTTCAGCACCACCGCCTGCAACCAGAACGGTTATCTTTGACCTTAATAACTCTTCGACTGGGACAAGCAGACTGGCAACTCCCTGCCAAACTGTTTGAAACACCCAAAGCTGACCTCCGCCCTGTCTCAGAATTATATCATCAGGAGAAATACCAATCTTGATTTATCTATTCATTTTGTATCTGACAGCAAGATATGTTATTTATTGGTACACTGAATTGGATTACCTGATAACAGTTTTCTATAGCTCTTTCTTTCGGGTTCCGGCAGCGCAATTCCGATAATATATTACTAATACTTCTGAGTTCAGGGGGATTTCTTCAAGCTATGACTTATGATCCTAAAGTGAATAAATCTTATATCTCTCATAAGGAATAGTAAGTTCAGAATTTAATTCTACTCATCACCGTGAATGCTCCACTGCAATTTGACAAACTAACAATTCAAATCCGGACTCCTTCATTTGGTGCTGTGCATAGATAATACCTCTATGACCCAAACCTTGACGGCAAGCAGCAAAAAAAAAACATAGACAATTTATTTTTACAAAAAGATAACTTGGGCTAATAATAATGTGGTCAGGCCAGTCTTGAAAGCGTATTATGCTACTTTCGCAGCTTTTTTTATATACTCAACATCCTAAGCACTTCGAGCAATTTATTTGATCACATTGTCAGAGAGGTATGGTAGCTAAAGAAACCTATATCTGTGACCCTTTTACCTGGTGAGCGCAGCGTGGGGCTGGGGCATTGGGCGCGGTTAACTTGGTCCACTCCTGGGTCTTCAGGTTGAAGAAGAGCAGGTCATTGTATATGAAAGTCTAGAAAAAATAAATACAATGCAATTTTAGCAATTAAACTTACAGACATCTTTATTGGATTTTAGACAGAAAAAATAGCCACACCTGGATAATGTTCCTACATTTGCTTTTCAAATAGAAGACTAACATAATTTCCTAAGGCTCAATTTTTGGGATAAGACATCTATTAGTATTAGCAAAACTGGTCAACTCATTGTCCGTATCTCCAAAATAAGCGTAAATGAATGAGTTAAATATGTGTCATTACCTTGCTGCCGTTGAAGTACTCCCCTCCAAACATGATGAGTTCATCCTTCTCCGGGTGCGAGCTCAGCGACATGTTACATCTACAATGACATCATCATCATCAACTAAAACTACCCATGAATTGGGCTTTAAGCGTAAATGATACATTATTTATTGATGTAATAGTGTTGTAGTTGGTGTATTTAGGTAACGGTTTAGAGGTTACTGGTAATTAGCTCCATAATTTGTCTTTTGTCTGGTTTTACACTATAAATGTTATCAATGCATCATTTAATTTGGGTATCTTGTTTGAGGTGAATGGATATTTTACTGTTTAGCGGAACTTTAAGCGTTGTCAGTGAATTAGTTTAAAACCATGTTGGAAAATATGCGAATCCATTCTTTCTTCAATTTCTAACGAATACCAGCTACCATTTAATTGGCAACGTATACAGTTGTATCTGATTGTGTATTTTTTAAATTAGATATCTTCATTGAATGCGGATTTAGATGTTAGGAGACTTGTCAAATGGTTTTATTTTACATAACATCATTATAAGAGTGTCTGTTGACTTGCTAAACATGACTTGATAAACAGATAGAAAATACAATATGTATTGCATTCCTGTGTAAACCAATACTACTCTGAAAAATCTGACATATTTTCCGACGTGTATAGCTTCATATTGGACATTTTACAGTTTATTTTGAAATTCTATGAATATAATCAAACAGCTAGGCTTAGTTTTGTTTACATATTTATTTTCCTAAGGCCAAAAAAAAGAAGTTATGTTTCGGTTTCCCGACCGACCCTTAAGTTTTTTAAAGAAAATATAAGGAAAATTCATCAAAGTATGGTTAAAATGAACATCTAATTATATTATTGCAGTCAAAAAAAATATAAAAAATATAAAATTGCCGACCTACCGACCCTATTTTATTTGAGGTATGAAACCTGAACGCAAGTATTATTTTTTTTTGCCTAGGTAATATCAGACTTATAAAAATGGAGGGCTTTAAGCTTAATTTCTGACAAAATTAAATCTCAGGGTTACTAAACTTGAACTTAAAATATACCGTGGAGTTGGAGGTGGACATTTCTCTTCTACGACTGCTGCCAATGTTTTGTCCTTTTCCTGGAACTCGGCGATGAGGGCCTCAATGTCCTCCTGTATAAAAAGTGAAACGTTAGTAATAGAGTGAGAGCCCGATTTCAATGTAATGCACAATAAAACTCCTGGCTCCCCACCTAGGGGAGAAAATTTCCATTAGCCCAAAAAAAAAGAAGAAAAAAGTTGTGTTCAGGCCAGACTAAAAAAAAATTCTGTTTCCGGTGGACCGCCCGACTGGGTGTAAAACCCCCGACTGAGAGCTTTTTTTTCATTTTTTTTTCAGATTTTTTTTTTTTCATTTTTTTTTAGTACATTCCCTACCAAAAAAAAAAGTTAAAAAAAAAAAATTCCCGACCTCCCGACTGGCCCTTTAAAACCCCAGTCGGTCCACCGGAAACAGAATTCTTTTTAAGCCTGGCCTCAGGTAAAAAAAAATAACACGACCTACCATAAATTGTTTTATATCATCTGTTCTCATAGGTAAATGTATAAATGATGTAGACTTGGTTTGATCACTATCCACCAGAGGGCACTGTTTTAGGGCGTTTTGGTTTACCCCCTCTGTCTCTGGTGGTTTGGTTTACAACCCCAGGGCTTTGACAGTGTTTACCACTGGCCCGTAGGCCAATGGCCGACAATTTGAGAACAGGGCCGACAATTTTCACCAAAATTAGGGCCAAATAGGCCCTGATGGCTGACAGGGAATTTCTGATATTTTTTTTCTGTATTTTCTGATCATTTTAAGAGTTTAAATGTAAAATGGAGACTGACATATTTGGGACCCTATCTTATTGAGTAAAATTTAGGGCTGACAGAAAGCTATCAGGGCCCACAATATCTTGGCATAGTCGGCCCTGTTGGCCGACGGGCCAAAAAGTTAGTCGCCAACACTGAATTTGATTTATTTTTTTCTGAATAAAACAAAAAATGACAGAAAAGTATGGAACCGCATTAGATCTGCATATATGCATACGCTCGAGGCATGTATATTAGAAGCTAAAAATTGTTCTAGATGATAATTATTTTATTGTCGATACTGCATAGGTCTATTTGCCAATTTGCAGAGATGCCACTTTATGATCCTGAAAAATCCGGAAATTCGTGAAACAGCATTTCCGGATTTTAGGCAGGAAACCTTCAGGATTTTAGGCAGGAGAAAAAAAAGAAATTGACTCATATACCATGTTCATTCTGACATTAAAAAGAACTTTTAGAAAGCGCAATCTGTTGTCTGAATACAAATGTAATGTTTTTTCTTAAAATGTTTGACTTAATTAAAAATTCTGATTCAGACAGATATCCGGAAATCCGGAAAAGGCAGGAAAAATGGCATCCCTGCAATTTGGTAAGTTATTGAAAAAAGAACCCTAATTTTTTCGGCATGTGTTACCTGAACACAACTGTTTTTTTTTGTTGGTTTGTTGTTGTTGGGGGGGGGGGGGGGGGGCAAAAGACTGATGAAATATTTTGTCAAAAATTGGAGGAGGGGGCACACACATACTGTGACATAGTGAGAGGGTATCGGTCTTGCCAAAATAGATGAGCTTCCATGCGGCTCTTCAAAGCAGGTTTTCAGTACAATACTCAATAGTCAATATGCATTTAGAGATGTTTACTCCAGGGAAGGCTAACACTAAAATGCGCCTGTTGGCACACAGAGGAGGCAGAGGTAAGCCTAATGAAACTACTAACTAGCTAAAGGAAACCAGCCTAGCCGTAAGGCCAGGCTAAAAGGCCAGGCTAAAAAAAAAAGTTTCTGGTGGACCGCCCGACTGGGTGTAATACCCCCGACTGAGAGCATTTTTTCCCATTTTTTTCAGATTTTGTTTTTTTTCATTTTTTTTTTAGTATATTCACTACCAAAAAAAAAATCTAAAAAAAAATCTAAAAAATCCCGACCTCCCGACTGGCCCTTTTAAAAGCCAGTCGGTCCACCGGAAACAGATTTTTTTTTTACCCTGGCCTAAGCACAGACACAGTGACAGTCTACCTCTCCCTTTTCCTTCATGATTTTCTTCACTTTTCTCTCTGCCTTTCTCTCTGTTTTCTGCGCGGTCTTTTCCGCTCCTTTCCCCTTTTTATCCTTCTTCTTCTTTCCCATGCTGTCAGTTGGTTCAAGTAGTCTATAGAATGTATTTGATGAGTGATTCTGGAGTTCGTGAACTAAGTTGGCCGGAAACACATGTTCGACTGTCCACACCGAATCCTTTACGGAGTTTGATTGGATCCCAGAAACTCGGGCCTGGGAGGCATTCTGCAAGCACAATTTCTCTTCTTGTTATCTGGGATGGAGAGATATTAACCTTCTAGATACCTCGTCTAAGACAGTCATAGATAATATCATCATTTGTTCACAGAATTACTGTAGTTTTTGGACATGAAAATCAGTATTTCAATGTACATTTGTCCAGAATAAAAATATGTATGTGCTTGAAGAGCGAGGCATCTGAAGCTGGTTTTTATCGTTTGTAGTTAAGTTTCACCACATCAATTAAACAACCAGCGAAACGGTTATTTTATTTACAGTACAAAAGAAATACTATTTTATCCAAAGAAAATATTTTACCTACCAATATGATATGAGAAAATGTTTTCTCTTATTTTATTTTACATGATATATTTGAAAATAAAAAATAATTTTGACCAATCAGAAGTATGTAATGTCGAGGCTATGGTAAATGTCAAATCCGGCGGTGCCCGGATGTGGAGGAGAGCCTGGTGAAAATCGGTCTTGATGGATACCAATCGACTGTCAAATTAACCCGAAATTAAGGTGTTTGGAGAGTTAAAAAAGGGTGCTAGGGAACTTAGGTTCCTCCGTGCATACAGTATGGTCTGTATTGAGGACGTTTGCTCGTGGTTCAGGGAATTATACCCGCCGAAACGCCTGGAACTAATGTGTAGCCTGCTCCAAATGTGCCTCCCCCTTGAGCTGCGCTTCATCGGATCGTATGTGGAGGACCTCGCCAAAAAGGATTATTATTATCTCAGGGAAGCCGAAAATAGGGCAAACGACATACAGGAAGTTAAGAAATTGACAGATATATTTGACAAAGAAACCCGAGGAAAGATCAGCACGTATCTAGCGCTGATCCATTCGTCCAACACGGCGTGTTCTAGTATTCTGTACAACGCGTTGACATGTATTCTCCTCCCAGCTCTGGAGAGGACCAGTCTGCACCATGTCGACGAACACTTCGTCAGTGAAATCATTCTCTCCTTGACTATGGCAGCATATCATCCATCATTCACATTTAGTCAAAGACATAGGTTATTGTGTGAATTGCATAAAGTTACGAAGTTATTCGAGGACCATCCATCGAGGGTAAGTTCGTCAGTCTGGCTTCGCCTCCAGCTGCCATGCTGGTGAGTGGTGTGTTGACAGAGCCAGGCCCAGGGTCTCCAGGTCTCTGATTAAGTCATCATCGACAGATTGCATGATAAATCACGGTGGTATATGAAAAAGTGTATAATGTATTTAATCTATTCGAATGTTGACAGAGATATCATTTATAAAGCTAAAGGTTGTGCATTCAGTTCTGTTCAAATGCTTGTTTGTTGACAAATGATTTACAGCTGTCAAGTGAAACCTGAAATCAAATCTGTGTTTTTCACTGAGTCTTGGACTTAGATCTAGTGATTCTTTGATCCAGGTCTGTGATAGAAAATCAAATGAAGTGAAGTATGATGTGCAGTCCAAATTTAGTGTCTTAAATTGTTCTGTAGTCAGTCACGATAGTCATCATGGTGGTGATTGTGGTTTGTTGACAGCTGAGTGACAGCTGTCAAATCTGCAACACCATGCACTCATCTTATAAAACAAGTCAGGTTCTGTTAAAATTAAACCACAGAAGATTAAAAGTTTCATGTATTTCAGTCGTTACCTGTTATTAAAACTAAAATATGATGAAAAGTAAGGTGTACATTGTAAATATGTGTTTGGATAGCTACATGTTCTAGACTCGTATTCAGGTAATTTGTATTCATTTTGAACCAGAGGCTGTTGTAAAACGTTAGATCTATTTTCTATCATCTGGAAGATCAGGGGTAACCATTGAGTTGACTTTGCCTTTGATTAACAATCGAAAAGAAAAAAGAAATTGAAGTGGGAAACTTACATTCACATCGTACTTGAAAACAAGTACAACGATATTTTGTCGTACTTTCGCCTCCATCCCCCTCCCAATATACATTGTACTGAAAAAAAGTTTTTGATCCAAAGGTTTTTTTTTAGCCACCTCTAAGTGATAGCATTAGCAGTAAGTGGTAGTTTTATGGCACTGAGAATATAAATGCCCCCAGGGCTTAACAAATCCAGTGATAATGTTAGAAAAACTTACCATGTGACAATGGCGCACTCCCTATCAAATTTACAGAGACATGTTTTCACTCTAATGCGCCATTTTTGGTACATTTTATTCAAATTCAAATTCCTAATGTTCCATGGGCGCATTGAGCTCAAAATTAATGTGACATTTAAAATTTTAATGCGCCCAGGGCGCATGGCGCGTCCCTAACATTTTCACTGCAAATCGGATGTCCACTGGCCCAGGACCACCACAGCATTCAACATTAAGGCTTTTGGCTGTGCTGCCTGTCGGGCAGGCGGGGGTGAAATTTTGCCTGCCCGACCTTTAAACTCACCTGCCCAACTTTAACCTGCTCAAGTTTTACCTGCGGGCAATGCTTAAAGGGAGCCAAAACTAATATAATTGACAAATTTTCAAAACTGAGATAAGTATAGAAATATGTTAGATGAGTCCAGTTAAGGTCAGTGGTAAATTATTAGCTGTGAAAACTAGCTCAAACTGAAGTAGAATGCCACAAGAGATGGTAATATTTGCATTTGTTTGAAACAAACCCTATTTTTGCGGATCCACATTAATTGATTTGAGCAAGAAAAACATGTTTTTAATGACTTTTTACAATATTTCATAGTTTAGATTTTAACATGGGCCAACAATAGGCTCAAGGATTGGATTTCCATGATTAATTGAGTTTGAAAAATTTCATTGAATTTATTGGTTTTGGCTCCCTTTAATGTCAAGCCCAGCATCATAAAGTCGTACTGGGCCATTGAAATGAGTGCCTGAGTTGCCCAGTGGGCAACCAGAGTCAAAAGTCCAAATTTAAGTTTAGAAAATTATTAACCTTGAGTTATTTGTCATCTATTTTACTGTGTCCTCCAAATATTACTGAGTGACCACATTTTGTTGTGGGGCAACCAGTTACCACATTCAGGAATCTAGTTGCCCAGTGGGCAGCCAAGTTTCAAATTGATTTGTTAAGCCCTGTGCTTTTGGTGGTACAGGGCTTAAAAGGTACTCAGGGCCGCCCAGTGCACCACGTTGGAGGGTTATAGAGAACTACAGAAAAACAAATTTTAGGACCAGGGCACAAATAGGAAACCCAATTCCAAAATTTGTTTTTGATTCGAGTTATGTACAATATAATAGAATGAAATTGTACACAGTTTAAAAGTTTATTTAGTATAACTCTTCTCACAAATGGTGAAAATTGACTTTACATATCCTACTACAGCGCTCAACATTAAAGGGACGTTCTCGTCCTGCCGTTGTTAGGCTAACGTATGCCGACGTTAGCCTAACGACATGACGGCCGGAGACGTGTATTGTGACATTAGAAGTAATGAATTTGGCGCAGCTGCCAGGCAGCTAAAGCGTATCAAAATACTTCCGTTGCACGGCCGAGAAAGCCCCTTTAAAAAATTTCTGTGATATAATAATAATCTGTTAAAGAGGGGGAGGTGAATGTTCAGGGTGGGCAGATAAAATTTAATCTATACCTGCCCGACGGGCAGTTGAAAACCTTAATGTTGAGCCCTGCTACTACTTATAGTTTATAAAGGATCTGAAATATTTGGCAAGTTCGGTGAGAAAATCTTTGGTAGTGTTTTTGCTGTGTAACTCGACTTGATATTCCCCATTGAAACCAATGGTAAGAAGCAATTTTTCACTGGCCCACAATGTTTTTCGCAAACAGTAAAATATAAATTCTTTTATTGGGAGGCGGGCCTTAGGCCCCCGACCTTCTCTACACTCTTTTTTGACCAGGTTGATTCAATGCATTTCAATGGGGATCAGAAAAGTTGTTACTATTTTGTGACCAATTTTTCGTTCCAATTTTCTCAGTAATGCCAGCATTATAATCTTCAAACTATATGTATTTCAGTAGTTCTGTTTCTAGTATATGGTGGTTTGGTTCCAAAATTGTTCCAAAGAAGGTTTTATCGTTAAATTCCTCAAACTCTCCAGGCACATTTTTAGTATTAAAATGGTAACTTGTTATAGGCCAGTCGGGAGTCTATGTCTGCGCATGCGTAGTCCCTTGGCGCCACTAGCTGTTGGGGGTCAAGTGCGACTTTTCACCCAATCAAAACCCTCCCTTGTGCAATATGGCCGCACTCAGGGACAAACTCCCGTCAGGCCTATAATGATTGCGCAATCATTGACATTTCCTGTCACCGCCCGCCTCCTTTGGTACGGCAGTAACCGAAAATCTAGTCTCACTGTCTTAGTAACTTCAGACATATACTTAGCTTGCAAATTATTTGTAAGAAATATCATTGGCCATTCTAATTCGGTCCAAACACCCCCAAGTACTTTTAAACCTTAAGGATGACCAAGTGGTCTGGGGCAGGTAAAACTGTACGGGGCTGGTGCACTTCTTCTGCGCACATGTACTAATGGAAGTGGTGGGCATGTGCGCATCCTCAAAAGGTTAAAAATGTATAGTGACAACATAAAAATTGGCATTATAAATATAATGCATGAAGGGTCATTCCGAGGGCGATAACAGATTTGATTCATACCTGATTTTGAGAGGGTAGGACAATGTTCTGTGAAGTTGGAATCTTAATATGTCTGTTTAGCTTTAAAAAACAAAAGTCTGAATCTTCAGACAAATCCCACAAAATACCGCAAGTGCAAAATTTGCATGTAGCTAGGCAATTTTAAACTTAGTCGAAGATGTACCTGAAAAGTTGTAATCTGAATCTGAATCGTTTATGGAAAAGTCACAGAAAAAGGTTCTTAAAAGTTATAGTCTTAGGTTAGGAAGTTACAACATATCCAAATGTGACGTCGTATCGACCAATACCAAAGTTTTTTAATTCCATTGAGAATTGAGATATTCTTCAATACCAAGCTAGATTGGTAAAGTTAAGATTTTGTCTGGAATAGCTGTTTCCCCGATAATGTCTGTGACATCACATATACATACAGCTAATTTATCTTGAAATTTAGGTTGAAATAATTAATTGTTGCAAGGTTTCTGTTCTCTTCATTCATCATCTGTCTTGACTTTTCAGGATCATTCTCCCCCGACCATGGATTGCGGCAGCAGTAGTAGCAGCAGCAGTAGCACGAGTAGTACGAGCAGCAATAGACGCCACCGCCCGGGCCCGAGTACGCCGCCCGCTCAAAGCCCCTCCTCCCCGCCCCATACTCACAGCCCGACTGTACAACAGGCGAACAATGCAAGTAGTCTGAGCATATCCACAACCACGCCACAAACCGCCAACAATAGTACCAGCCCCGTCTTGGCAAAATCGCCAGGTAACTTTTCATTTTATTATACTCTCTGTATTTTTATGATTATATACATGTCAAAGTGCTCCAAATGTGAAAAGTCGTATCTTATTAAATTTTTACCAATTTTTGAGTTTGCCTCATGTATAAATGTTTAGGGTAAACAGTGCAGCCAGCATCCAGTCACAGGAGCTTTATGCTTCCATCGCTTTGAAACAGTTTTAAAGAATTATCTGTCCGGATTTTATTCGCCTATCAGTCTTTAAAATCTATAAACAGAAATGTTAGTCATGATTGTACAAACCTTATTATTCTGTTAGCATAGCAGTGTTCGAAATTAAGGATTTTTGTTATGCACACGCCGGTGCATAGAGGTTTAAAATGATGCACCCGGCATAATTCTGATGCACTCACTAATATATAATGGCATTTATGCTTTTGAACAATGATGCACATGCCGGGTGCATGCCTCCTAAAAAGTATGCACCCTGCAGCCAAATTGTGCACACTTTGTGAACTTTTGAACTTTTTATGAACTTTATTCACAACCTCCATGAGGCACAGGAATACATAGATATATACAGCATTAACAATGTTACACAACTAAAAATTGAGAAAAAAAAAAGAAAAAAAAAAAGAAGTTAAATAAACAAAAATGAAAATAAGATAAAAATAAACAAAAACAACAACCAAAAAAAACCAAACATATAATACAAGATTTAGAAAATACAGAATACAAAGTACAGCTGTAAAATCTGGCGAGTGCAGTACAAAACTGTACTCAGTACTGGACGGATCAGATAAGTCTACTGGTGTCACCAGTGGATATATCTAGAGGTAGTTGACTAGTTTGATTTGCAACGTTCCATAATTTGGTACACTAAAGTTGCTAGGTTTGTTAGGTGTTCAATATTTTGTGTGCCAAATAACTTGTTCATTCGTAAGTGTAACTGTTCTTCTAGGTACTGGCGGTCAATTAGAAGTGCTCTTTTTTCAGCGAAGTAACTACATTCAAAGACAAAGTGGGATTCGTCACCTATTTCCTTGTTTGGGCATAGAGTACACAAACGGTCTTCCTTATTAATGCCAAGGTAGCGGCCGACCACTATTGGTAGTTTATGGTTTCCTGCCCGGAACCTACAAAGGGTAATCGCAAACTTCCGGTCAAGAAGTGTCAGGTAGGGTTCAAGACACCGGGTGCAGGGTGCGCCCTTAATTTCGAACACTGCATAGATACCTAGATTTCATATCACAACAGGGAACTTGTACTACAATATCAGAAAGGGTACGAAATTTAATCACGTGGACTTCCTTTTTCAGTCTTTGTTCAAAACATAGAAGTGAAGGGCTGTCAGGTGCGCGCCGACCGGCGAAACGAGTTTGTGATTCAGGTGACGTGGTCAAACGGTGATGTGACCGAGACTTGCCGCACCTACCAGCAGCTGCAGCAGTTTCATGCTGAGGTGGGTCGATATGGATCATGGATCTTTCTGGTAATAAATTCAAGGGGCAACTCATAGAATACTGGGCTATTGGTTTTACAGGAATTGCTATCAAAGTGAAGGCAGTCGTAGAAAAGTCATGGCATTTAAAAAAAAGGGCCTCAATGTCGCAGAATTTACAATGTCATATTCACCCGTCTTCTTCAATAAACCCTATTATATTTTGGCTCTATATCCAAGATAAAGGTGTTGGAATTAACTTGGGTAAATCATCCATAAGTCTGGGGAACTTTGTTCAGTAATGTTGAGAGTTACAATACACTGGGTCAGTTTGTACACATCTACTAGGAATAGAAGACCATTACACATCGGTACGCGTATGTTCCATGTAAGAAATAAAGATAAGACCTGTCTAAGGAAAGGATCTAATGTAACTAAACAAGAAAAATAATTTCGAAAAAAGGAATAAAACTGGTCGGTTTAAGGGTTTAACACATAACAGTTGTGTTTGCACCCACTACAACCACTAACTCTGACCGTGCCTTTTGCCCATTGCAGCTGCTCAAGTTGTTCCCAAAAGACGCGGGCGCCCACAAACAGGAGCGTCAGATCCCCTTCCTCCCCCCTCAAGGTAAGGTAACGCGTGGGCCAGGATCAGCATTTTTACCGAATACAACTGTTTTACATTGTTTTTCTAAAACCCCAACTGGGGGGCCACTGCACAGGGTGCACAGGGGAAATGGCCCCTCAAAGTACAGAATATTTCCTTTTGCTCCACGCGATACTGTAACACCTTAATTGACTTAAACAATACAAAAACGGGAGATGGTAACATTTTGCTGCTTGACATGGAAAACACAAGCATGTGAAAGCGGAATTTGATTGGTTACCATTTTAGGTAAACCTACGGTAGCGATCACAGTCAGCAAAAAGATAATCGTGCAACTTGTATAAGATATTGAGATTTGGATTAGTTATTTCCATACCTAAGATATATTTTTATCATTAAAAGAATTTTCATTTGTTTTACTGGTAAAATGTGAGTGTGTGTGTTTAATCCCAATGCAATCCCTCTTTACAGATAAAGGTCCGTCCCACAACAATAGTGACCTCGAAGCGCATATGAAGAATTACATAAGGTGTGTACTCAATGTAGAATCCCCGAGGATGAGAAGTCCCTCGGCCGTATTGTAGGTCATTATGACACATACATGGGAAATCTCAGCCCTCGTATTTTGAGGTTTAGGCTGACAATAAAATTTAGAACACATTGTATACATTCTCATACACTTACCGTCACGTAATATGACATCCTAGTATGTGGATCTTCTTTCCTTCACCAATGGGGGCTTCAGATTAATTTTTGGTTTAGACATCTGAGTTGTGCAAAGGATATAACAATTGATATTATTTGGAAAACTGCAAATAAGTGAGGGGAATATTCGGGTATATACTGCCAAATCAAAATTAGTATTTGTCCATTCTGGCCTTCTGGCAGGAGAAATCACAATGACATAACCTCTAAATGTAACTAGTATCGGGAAAAAAAGACAGCTGCTCACAAACCTGGTATTGTTGGCTATTTTCATTGAGAAAACTATAAATTTTGTTTAGAATTCAGATTATTTTATCTGCGAAAAGATTTCAATTTACTGACCGTGTACTAATGGCTTAGTACTTTTAATACATTGTTATGATATATAATCCAACACGGATCAGGCTTAGCAAGTCTACTTCTAGTCTACTCCTAGAGGAGACATTTTACGCTCCTAGCGCCACCTGTTATCCAGTATAAAAGGCGTTGCAAGGTAGGGAGCGAGCAGTTAGTGAGCAGCTTGTGAGTTAGTTGGTTAGAAGAAACATGTCTAACCAAGGAGTTATACCTGGAGTAAGTACATCGACTCCATGTAACAGACTGGAGTTTACCATTATCCACTACCTCGGACATAGGATTGTGTTAGAGCTGAATACCAGAATGGTCTAGAAGGCGTTGGAGCAACTCGTGTTCTAAATGTGGTTGATTGCTTATAGGAGACGGGAGGTGGACTGATGAAGACTTATACATGGTGGCTTTGACTCGGGATGAGATGTTTATTGAATAAAAACCCTTTCATATTACGAAGCTCCCTCATCGTTCATTTCTTTTGAACTATTGGGAAGTGAATGGACAAACTTTAAACGCAGTCTGAATTACTCAGACATTCTGGAAAGCAACTCATGAAGACTTGGATATACACGAATCTTACGCAGTCTTAAATCAAACATTAACAATAGATCATTTGGTGGAGATTACCCGAAACATGACTTGTGCCGTTTTGCTCATCCTTGATGTCAGCCACCGGTGATTTTGAGGCTTCCTCTGACCCCAAGCCTCAATCTTTGCGGCCCGCAGGACACGATGTGTCAACATCATATACAGGGAATGTGGAAAACCGCCACCTGGTAGGTAATCCCTTAGACGGGGAGGCACAGAGACAGGAGGTCGCAGCCAGACCCAAGCAGCTCTGCCCCGAAGGTGCACAAAATTACCAAACCCGTGGCAGAGGTAAACCATTTCCCTGGCACCTAGGGTCCAAAGATAGGCCGGTTCTTGACGAAGGACTTGAAACCCTAACACACTCGGGACGAGTTGAAGGGAAGAACCGTCTCACGGAATATAAGCAATATTGGAACCCAGGGTACGTACCACCTACGGACCACGAAACTGGTACTAGCTCTCAATCCACCTGTGTATCTGATGTGAACAATCCGTGGTGTAACCAAAGTGTTCCTTATCCTTTACTGCCCGCAGTGGGAGGTGAAGGCGAACAGGAAGTTTCCAATGGAGATAACCTATTTTCTTCAGGAAACCTAAAACAACGACAAAACACCGCGGATAACTCCAGCCCATCAGGGGGAAAACGCCCCGAAAATCCGGTAATCCTACCTGATGGGAGCTCTCTCACCTGTCCATTACCCCAACGACTTGAGTTTACCAGTCACCCACTGGTAACACCAACTCACCCCAACCCGGGGGCGTCCATTCCTTATTCCACTGTAGCTAAGGGAAAAACAGTGGGAAGGGAGAGGGGAGTGGGAAGGGAAGCAGAGGGAAACAGCGAGAAAGTAGGCAATTTACAACCCTATCGATTAACCTACGGTGTAGAAACGAACTTAGACCAAGCTGGTAAAAGAGCGGAAATTCAGGCCTTTGATCCAGCCGAAATATTAAAGCAGTGGGCAGACACAGGCCCCGAAAAGCACATAGATTTAGAAAGGCTAAGCGATCAGGATAGTGAGGAAAATGTAACGCTTAAAGCACCAGATTTTAACACTTCAACTCAAGAACTGTATGATAAATACGAAAGTGAAGACGAAGAAGAAGATAGAGAATTAGAACAAGCTATCGCGAGTGTCAGAAAAGGTAGTCCTGATAGAAAATTAGCTAGAGAAGATAGATCAACCTCGTCTTCATACGAACTTATTACTGAGGACGGTTTAGACACAGGGAAGAAAGCTAAACCAGAAAGTGAGGACGAAATTAGTGTAGAGGAAATACCTGTGAAAGAACAGTGGGACGATCACGATATACAAAACCTCCACGAAAATAATATGGCGGAAGGAGGCGTTCCTTTGATGGATCTAGTAGAAGAAAGAGAGGATAGAGATCAACGCCAGCAACCCGATGAAGGGGGAGCTGGGGGTGTAGATCTGGGGGCATGGCACCCTAACCGTGGGATGGACCCTGGGGGACCTCAACAAAACAATGGGAATGGCCAGATCCTAATCCAGCAGCCGGACCGAGGCGTGCAGGCAGGACTTATTCCTCCTCTTAATCAGCAGGTCCAGGGAGGCCAGGACAATCAGGCCAACCCACAAGGGCCTAACCCTCCTCAAAACCTTAATAATCCCCCTCTGAATCAGCCCAATCAGGGGATAAACCCTGGGGGACACCAGCAACCCGTTGCAGGGGGAAATGGTGGTGTGAATCCGGGAATACAGCAGCCTAATCCTGGGGTAAACCTTAACGCACTGCAACAAAATGATGGGGGAGGCCAGCCAGGCCAACAGCCCGGCCGGGCCGAGCCAGCGGGAGGTGGGGTCGATCAACACCTGCTCCCTCACCTGTTGCAGGCGATGGCACTCGCAGCCAATCTTAACGCAGGCCGAGGAGGAGCGGCTAACCAGCAGGGTCAGCAAGCCCCAGCCGGCCAGAATAATCAAGTAAATCCACCAGGACCCAATAACCCTCCCCCGAACCAGAACAACAATCCTTTCCTTAACCAACCCAACAACCCCCCAAACCCACCGAACCCTCCGCCGCCCGGACCACCAGGCCCGCCGGGCCAACCAGGTCAGAACAACCCTCCAAATCCACAGAATCAACCAAATATCTGGGAATTTTTACCACAGTTGGGTCTGGCACTGGGGCAAACACCAGCGCCAGTGCGTGAAACGACTCACGGTGGTCACCAAAGGGGACCAAACATTAGGTTACCGTGGTTTAGTGGAAAAGAAGACGAACAAATAGAAAAGTATTTCAGGGAATTAAAACGACTGAAAGCTATCTATGACTGGTCGGACGCCCACCTCCTGAATATGGCGCTGTTAGGCCTAAAGGGAAGGGCCGACGACTGGGCAGGAGCGTTAGCTGAAAGTGAGAAAGACTCATTTGAGAAGCTAGAAGCTCAAATGACCAAGATCTTCGGTGACCGAAGAGCTAAGTGGCAGAAGCACGCAGAGTTCTGTGGCCTTAAACAAGGAAAAGACCAGAGCGTGATCGAATTTGCAGGTGTTCTGAAACAAAAGCAAGTTAAAGCAGAGGCGAGTGAAAGCATGATGTTAGCTGTGTTTTTAGAAGGATTAAAACAGGGCGTAGCCAGGCAAGTAGCTATACTGGACCCTAAGTCTTTCACCGAAGCGGTGGATTGTGCAACGAGGTTAGAATCGTTGGACAAAGGCAAAGGGGGAACTAAAATATCTAATGCAGTGAGCGAACTGGCTGGAAGCCAAGAATCAGAGGAGACCGCGGCCCTAAACTCCATCTCCGAACGGTTTGGAGTGGTGCTGGCCCGACTGGAGGCCGCTCCATGGTTTCAGAAACCAAAGCCAGGGCAAAGCGGGACTCCCCAGAGTGGTGGTAACTTTAAACAGCAAGGTTATGAGAGAAAAGATAGGTACGAAAACCAGAAAAGTGAAAGAAATTCAGATCAGAAGCCTAAATCCAACGTCGCCCCGAACAGAGAGGCCGATAAGGGAAAGAATCTGCCAACTCAACAGAAAGTAGAGAGACCCAGGTTGCCTTTTGATGAAAGTAAGTTTTGTATCATTCACCAACAGCATGGTCACTCTACAGAAGCATGCTTATGGTTAAAGAATAGGTTGAGGGAAAAACCCCCGCGAATCTACAAAGATAGCAAAGCCAGTGGTACCGAACAAAAGAATCAGGGAAACTAGAGGAAGGGTCCGTTCATTCCACGATAGAATTAGGCGCAGTGGACGGACCGGCTAGGAGAGAGATAGGAGACGAAGCATTTTTCTTAACGTTAAGATTTGATGATCAGAAGGAGGTTAGATCTTTAGTAGACACAGGAGCGAGCGATTGCTTCATGTCCACCCATTGTAAACGACAGATCCCTAAACAATGCATTTTAGATGAATGGAAGGTATCGAAGGGAAACATCAGTTTGGCAGACAACTCGTCTCAAGTAATACTAGAACAGATTAGATGTAAGTTTTCAATCCAGGGATCGGTGGTCTGCTATGATTTCAACATAGTGGACGATCTATGCCACCTAATAGTAATCGGGAGGAACTTATTAACAGTGCTTCGATCAGATTTATCTCTACCAGGCGCAAAGATAGAAGTGTTTTGTGGAAACCCTATAGTTAGCAAAGAAACAGTGAAAATTCCGCCGGGAAATGAATGCATCATACCGGTAACCACTCGAGAGCCGCTGGGATTAGACTCACCGGTAGCTTACTGCGCACCGGCGGTAACCGCACCAGTCCTAGTAGAGGGGTGCGTGAATACGGTGGGAAGCCAGTGGTGGATCAAAGTCATGAATCCGCTAGATGAAATGCAAGAAATCACTCCCCAGGAAGTATTAGCTTTTGCGGAAGAATGCGCAGTGCCTGAGGTAAACCAAAATCAGATAGAGGAGTTCCTAGACTTGTGTTATCTAACTAAAACAGAGACCCCAATGTCCATCTGTAGGATTTCTGTAGAAGTAATGAAAGACGCAGTGCAAATGGAAAGCCAAACCTCTGAGGAGAAATCCCGAGGTAAAATGGATGAAAATGTGAGTAAAATAGATCTGACCGAGTCGTGCTTAAACGAAGAACAACAGGTAAGGTTTAGGCAAATGCTTAATAACAATAGAAATGCACTAGCGTTCTCAATGGAAGAGTTAGGTCACTGTGAAATAGCGCCGATGAGAATCATTGTGGATGAGTCGCAGGGAGTCATAAGTTCCAGACCATACCGATACTCTCCACAGAAAATGGATATCATCGATGAACAGGTTAGGCAACTCATAGATATAGGTGTCATAGAACCCAGCGAATCGGCTTGGCGAAGCCCGCTGGTGGTAGTGCAGAAGAAAGATGGCAAACCTAGGCTCTGTACAGACTTTCGCATGCTTAATCAAGTCACTTTTAAAGATAAATTCCCCATGCCCACGGCTCGCTCGCTTTTCCTATATATGGCTTACAAGAAACCCACTATGTGGACAGCTTTAGATCTGTTGAGCGGCTATCATCAGTGCGTAATCGAAGAAGACAGTAGAAAATATACCGCTTTTGAAACCCCGATGGGTGTGTATCAGTATAAGCGTGTACCATTTGGCTTAGTTGGCGCACCTTGGCAGTTTACCAAGGTAATGGCCATAGCGCTAAAGGGATTGATTCCTAGAACATGCTTAGCATATTTAGACGACGTAATTGTCTACGACACTACATTTGAAGAACACCTGGCGAGCGTTGAGGTGGTTCTCCAAGCTTTGGCGAGAGCTAATCTCAAACTGAAACCGTCAAAGTGTGAGTGGTGCCGTAGTGAAATCAATTTCCTCGGCCACGTAGTAAACGCGGAAGGTGTGGCTACACAAAGGGTAACCACAGAAAAGATCACAGCCTTTAACCGTCCACATAATGTGAAAACCATTAAATCATTTCTGGGACTGTGTAACTACTACCGATCGTTTGTCCCTAATTTCGCTGATCTAGCAAAGCCTTTAAACCGACTGCTAAAGAAAGAAGTCTATTTTGAGTGGACAGAGGCCTGCGAGGAAGCGTTTCAACAGTTAAAGAAATTGCTAACCTCGCCGCCCTTACTAATTCATCCAGATATAGGAGGGCATTTCTATCTACTAACTGACGCATCGGACGCCGCGTGCGGTGCAGCGGTTTGTCACAAACTAGATGAAATCTACCGTCCGGTTGCTTTCTGGGGATGTACTCTCCGGGACGCCGAATTAAATTATTCGGTAACAGAAAAGGAGGCTCTGGCAGTAATTAAAGGCATTAAGAACTATGAGGACATGTTGCAGGGAGCTAAAATCACAATAGTGACTGATCACAAACCGTTGATTCCCCTGCTACAGAGTGCCTACAAAGCCCCGTCAGCCCGGCTGAGACGGTGGGCTTTAGCGTTATCAGATTTTGATTTTGAAATCACATATGAGCCAGGAGCGACTCATTTTCTACCGGACTATTTGTCTAGAGTCTATCATGAGCATGTCCCAGGTGAGGAATATGAACCCGCCGTGGGATGTGAGTTATTTGAGGCCGAAGTTCAGGATGAAGAGCTTTCTGTGGCTACGGTATTAAACGCGCAACTCCAAGATGCAGAGTGCGCGCAATTGATAGACTACCTGCAGGACGGAGACCTACCAACAGATCCCATTGAAGCTAGGCGAATAATGGACCAAGCTGATTTTGTAGGAATGGTAGCACCGGGAGTACTGTGTAGGTTCAACATCAAAAGGTATAACAAACACCAAGACCAACTGGTCAGACTCAAACCTCGTATGATAGTTCCAGGAAAGTTAATTCCCAAAGTCCTGAGACTATTACATAATGACATCTTGGCTGGGGGACATGTAGGGATCAGTAACCTCACTACCAAAATCTCTGAGAAATTCTACTGGCGGAACATGAACGCCGACATCGTAGACTATGTAAAGGCTTGTGAGACCTGTTCTCTAAGGAGACGGGCCCCACATTTCAAGGCCTTAGCTAAGTCTTGGGAGAGACCAACCCGACCCTTTGAGGTAGTACAGTGTGATTTCATCGGGCCGCTAAAGAAGGCTAGGGATGGGTCGAAATATATCATGACCTTCATAGACCTACTGACAGGTTGGCCGGAGGCTTTCACCACTAAAGACTCCACCGCGCAGACCGCGGCTAACTGTTTCCTAACCGGAATAGTGTGTCGGTATGGACGGGTAAACCGCCTGCACACAGACCGGGGGGCGGCCTTCCTCTCAGGGCTATTCAGGGAAATCACTACACGACTAGCGTGCAAGCAAACGTTCACTACCGGGCGAATGCCGACTGGCAACGCTCGAGTAGAGAGACTACATAAAACCATTGAAAACCTGATTGCTTATTATATCCCTGACGATCACTGTAACTGGGTCGATCTACTTCCCATTGCATTATGGACAGTTAGATCCACAATCAGTGTACGGTCGGGATACAGCCCGCACACCCTGCTGTTTGGCAGAGATCCAATCAGTATGGGAATGCCTGAGCAAGGAACCATTCCTGAAACGCTGAACGACTGCGAGTTTTTCATGCAAACCAAGGATAACATTGCTATGTTTAGGAATATGGCTGAAAGGGTAGTTCAAAACTACGAAAAAGATCTGAGGCTGCGAATTGATGAGCGGGCGCGGCCCACCCAGATGTACGAAGGTGATATGGTATACATGTACGACCCTTTAGCTAGTGAAAATAAAGCGTCTAAGTTCTCAAACAGATATACGGGGCCATTCAGAGTAATTGAAACAAAAGGAGACCACCTTGTTAGACTAGTGTCTTTAAAAACTGGAAAACAGGTCCCACATCTAGTAAACATTTCAAAACTCAAACCTGCACATGGGCCCTGGTCTCCCGCTGTCCCTCATAACATTCCCAAACTGGTGAGAGAAGCGAAAATCACTAACTCAAAAGGGGCAGATCCTGACCGAAACCCTGAATTGCATCACACTCCGACGGGTGAAATCGCTGAGGAAGATGGCGAAATAAGGGGTGCTGAGACTGAAAACTCAACGGGAACGACCGGTCCCCGTGAGCATGATGCAGTTCCTATGACCAGGAAGGTACCTACACAAAAACCTGGCCCAAGTCCCACCGATTTAGCAGAAACGGATGGGCAAATCACTGATGGTCAGGGCACCAGTACGGACACCACGCTGTCCACAAACTTATCCTTTGTTCCTAATAAAGCCGCCTGTGAACGGGGAACAGCTGGCGCTAATGGACAGAGGAAACGCAAACGAGCTAAACGAAGGGGCAAAAACCAGCCGTTGGAGGGGAGATCCCCTCCAGGCAACAACAAGCCCATAAAACTACCCTGCGGTGATGTGCCGATCTTGGATACGTCGGAACAGAGCCCAGGAAAAACAGTAAAGGACCATGTCCCGACGAAAGGTGGCTATAACCTACGTCGGAACCGCCGCCCTAACTACGTCGCTCTGTCCAACGGCGGAGAGAGCGACGACATGGATGATTAATGCAGGAAATTTAGCCGCCCTGTGAAAATAAAGGTTCGGCGGAGCGGCACCGTTAGCATCAGCGCTAATGGAACAGGTGGTCTGCCTCACGGCCACCTTGCCGCGCCCAGGGGCGTGGCAGAAAGGGAGGGTGCGCACACCAAGAGAGATGCCAGTGGTTGGGCGTCATCTTTTGGGACCGGATGCATGCGTTCCCCCCCCCCACCTGAAACAGGATACAGCTCCAAATATGGAGACGGCATGGACAAGCGGATCGGTTATAATTTCGTGGGATCCGCGCCGATCCACCAGTCGGTCCGCAACTCTGCTCCCAGACAGTCACCTCTGCTGCAGGTGATTGTGCGCGCAACCCAGCCCGGGACGAAACGGAGATAGATATTGATTCTATCTCTGAACAGAAGTTGGAGATAGAAATTGTTCAGCCTCCGACTTCTCCTGGAAGGAGCAGAAAAAGAACTTAGCTGGGACACTGATCCACCGACTCATGGGGAACTGTCTAGCCCTCCGGCCACATAGCAATCCAAAGGGAACCACTACTTTCCCTGCGGACACGGAGGGAAGGATTATCGTCCCCCTGAGAAGGAAACGGATTAGCCGGCCCACCCTGAGGGCGCTGCCTACCAAGGGGAGGTTCGTTGGGCCATTCTTTTAGGATTTTACCAAATGAAAGAAAAGGCAGTCGAGAAGGAGAGTGCTAAGAAACAACCGGCTCAGACCCTTAGGCGGTGGAGTTGGCCGGGCCGGGGCGGTGTCCGTCCGGACTCGACCGACACCGGGGTTGCCCGGAGGAAGCCAAGGACACCAGCCCGGCGGACCATCAGAACGACCACAGGCGGAGCCAAGAGGTCCGCCAAATCGGCTCCAGCCAAAAAGAAGACAGCAGATAAAGACTTTTACAATTTATCTGAGGTGAGTGACTCGGAGCCCGAGCCAAGGCTAACGGCGTTGGCCAAGCCGGTTCAGGAGAAGGAAGCGGCCAACCAACCGGTGCAGATTCAGGCCGGCTGGTTCTGGGACCTTACGCAACCACTGTTCCAACTATTTGAGACTGTTGACGAAATTAGAAGGACAGTAGGACTGGATGTGCCAAAATCAAATAAACAATTAGCTGAGATTAAAACTCAGGTAGCTCCTTTCATTCAAAAGACCACAAAAATCCCTAGATGCGTCAAGGAAAGTACCAGCCTACCAACAACACGAGGCGGCCGACCTCTGCCCACTCTGGAAAGGCGATCGGGAGGGGAACAGCTAACCGTCGCCGTTCCAGGATCAAAAGTGGAGGTAGCACCCGTTCAACACGCGCCAACCCCACCGGTGGGGAACGGGCCGGCGGGAGCTCCCCTCCTCCACCACTTACAACCTGCGGACCCCGCTTGTTTAGACTTGAGCAGCTTGACAGCGAGCTGCAACGCCAATCCCTCACCCCTGCTATGGAACCAGCAGCAGTGGACGCCAACCAGCCAGCCGGGGGGCCCACTGTGGCCGAGCCCACTCCCAACGACAAACCCACCGCAAGTGCCAAACCCATACCCCTCGAGCCAACCGTCGTACGACCCAACGGGGGCCGTTTCGGACTGGAACCTACTAGGCCAAGACCCCTCAGAGCAATGCGCCCCTCGTCCTGCGAACGTATGAGAGGCTTAAGAATCACGGTCACCAAGGACGAGAGCGGGATCATCAGGCGAGTGGTAAATGACAACGGGCAAAATCTCTACGAGCATGTCCCAAACTAAACAGACCAGTGGACCCAGGAGGAGAGCATTTTTCGGCGCATGGATGATAGTAGTGCGCAGAAAATAAGGTAACTTTGCTGTGAACATGTTTTAGATAAACTACAAAATTAACTTTCTCAAACTATCGCTAAGGCCACAACAGAGACAATGAAGTGGCTAGTGTTGTTCGTATTGGCTATAATAGGAGGCATTAGGGGAGTGCATAACGACTCCAGCCCACCTGAAGGGCTAGCCCCTAACGCTGAAGTGATAGCTTTAGAACAATATGGAGTAGTGTTAAAACCAGGGAAGTTAATGTCCACCGCGGATATAACACACGTCCGACAGGGCTTCCTAATCACTATTCCAAGGAGGCGCCCCTTCAACAAGGCTACCTTTGGCCAGGTATGTCACCGATACCTACAAGGGGGAGACGCCCTCGATCGGGCCTGTTACCACATCAGGTCGCTGGTCAATTGGATGGATCAGACGTCACAGGCGCTTAAGGGTCGGTGCCGAGAAATTCTTAATGAAACCTTAAGTTCCCTAATAAAGAACACTCAACAAGACCATCAAAATCAAGAGTCGGAGTTAAAATCTAGTGGAAGGGTAAAAAGAATGAAGAAGTTACCCACTATGCTGGACGATCCAGGATGGCCGACCTTTCCTCTTCCAACCTCTTGGAATCAAGGGCTGGCAGCTGACGTCAAATATAACAGAGAATTGATTAGAGTATTGCAAGAATCTTCGAACCAAATGATCGAAGACTTGGCTCTGATGAACGAAAAACATGACGAGGCTGTTGAAAAAATTAACCATGTAGTGATAGGCCTACTGGACAATCTAAGATCACTAAATAAGGCACACAACACGACTCGCCGGAGGATGAGACTCGTGCAACATAAGGTAGATTGGATGGAACTGTACCTGAATATGATACCGGTCGCTCTGGAAGATAAGTTAGGAGAGATGGTGTATCTTCAGTTAATGGTAGAACAAACTCGCGTATTCAGGAAAGGTGTACAGCACCTGACACGGGGCCAGCTGACTATGGACTTGGTCCCCCGCCAATATATGGTCGGAGCGGTCCAGGAAGTGAACAGGTACCTGAAGGGGATCCACCCCAGGTTCCATGTCGCGTTCACAGATCCTTCCTTCTATTACGAGAACAGTCAACCTTCGTTCAAATTCAATGAAACCACTCAGGAACTAATAGTGTATGTAAGGGTGCCTGTGGTGGCTGATGAACATTTGTTCCGTGTCTACGAAGTACTAACTTTTCCTGTGCCAGTGACGGTTAGGGGACGACTCAAGAAGGACGCTCTCCAAATTGTTAATCTACCCAAAAGTGTCGCCATGTCCATGTCTCGTCAGTATTACGTACCATTGGCTAGTGGCAGTTGGTCAGGTTGCTATGGACAGACCATCACGCTCTGTAAGGACCTGCCATATATGAAAAAGATTACAGACAACACCTGTACTGCTGCGCTACTGAGGCGCGACGACCTAGCGATCCAAGAAAAATGTGAACTGGACTATCTACTGGAAGCAGACTTCGGAGAAATGGCAGTGTATCTAGACGACGGAGATATGCTGGTGGTCAGCGCCGACACCCGAGGCCAAATGATTTGCAGAAACCAGCCTGCGGTCGGAGTGAACATAGAAAATTACGCAAGGGTTCAGGTGGAATGCGACTGTGCATTCCAGACACAAGGAGCGTGGATACCGTATAGCTTGCGGAATTGTGATCGGCGCACCAGGATCACCACGGTTGTGTACCCACATAATGACCTGTTGGAAGCAGCAAGTCGTGTGAAAGGGTGGGACATGAATTTCACAACGTCCAAAAACGAACCCACTATGTTGGAATCAGACCCTATCCCTGAAACAATTAGGAAAGACCTGCTGGAGATTGAGGAAAGCCTGAAAGCCAAAATACCTGTAACCTCCCTGGCCAAACGGATACAAAAACACCGTAAAGACTTGGCCAAGGGCATCAAGAAAGCGACTGACCGTTACGAGGTAGAGAAACACGCTCCGTGGTTCTCTATAGGTAATTTCGGAGGTGGGTTTGGTCTCCTCACCATCTTCTGCATAGTGGTAGCTGTGTCAATTATTGGATGTGTCCTCTGGAAATGCTGGCGGAACCATCAAGGTAAGGCCGCCCTAGCCGGACTAACAATGACCTTGCCTCGGGCCATGGCCTTGGAGACGGCGGACTCGGAGGAACTGTTGCACCATGAAAAGGCACTAACTGGGTGTCCAGACGCAACCGCCAACCCCACTGCAGTGGCAGTGCTGGCTATATTATTAGCAGTACTAGTCATCGCTATAGTGGTTCTCGTGTGGCGAAAGTGGAGAAATATTAGAAGAAAGACTGTGGATGGGTTGTACGTACAATTTGCCAATCCACATATGATAGAGACAATCTTCCTAGGCGAACTGGCTATGCCTTCAGACCACACTTATACGGAAGGCTATGTGCTCATTAGGGATCTACTGGTGACCCAGCTGTGTCTGAAATATACCCTGACAGTTACCTGGGGGGCGCAGCTGATGGGAGCAGCGACTAGACCTGGACAACACCCATCTAAGGTGCCACTACCCGACACCCTGAGGGTATCTAAAAAACTAGCCCGTCTGATGATGAGTAATTTAAAATACAATACCAGGGCCAGGCTGCTGAGATACTCCTCGGGGCTAGCCACTCCTGTACCCATGGGAGTGCCTCGCCTCATCGACGCAGGATGGTCCGACGTGGGAGCAGATTGGCCTCAACCGATGATGGGACACGAAACAACGCCTAACGCTCCTCCTAGAACGACCCCGTCCACATCCACGGTGACTGGAACGGGACCTGCCCAAAAGACAGTAAGACCAGGGGCATCTGGAAAAGACTCAGGAACGGTCTATGAAGTCATTATTTGAACAATGTCATAGGTTGTAGTGTTGATATGGTCTGTGAAAGGGAACTATAGGTCATCAATGTAAAGGTTAAACCATGATATGTGAAGGAAACACGGGAGAGCCCTATCGTATGATGTTGGTAGGACCCCTTCGGTTGACTCATTCAGTAGTGACTAATCGGCTAGTCAAACCTGAGTCGGGTAGGCTGGTCCAAACGTCTCTCTATGGACCCATGGGTTATCTAAATTTCTCTCAAGTCGAGTGTCCCATGCCCGGTAGCCTAGCTCAACACTCTCATTATTATTGATTTGGCAACTCTTTAAAGTAGGGAACCATTTGAAACCGATCCTAGTGTCGCGAAATTTTAGCATTTAAAAAGATACTCAAAATTCTGTATAAAACCTAGGAGCGCTCAACGGGACAAATGTTCCCAACGAGCGAAGTGAACTTCCCCAAGCAAATACCATCTACACCTGACCACTGTGCTGTTGTTACCGCTAGGATCGGGCTGCAGTACAGGGGTCACTTGGGGAACGCCACTGCCTATTCTTTAGCATGCGTACATATATAATCTTCTCAAAGATGAGGGGGCTGCACCAGCAGCGGGAGCCTGCCCACATGCCTGGTGTCAGTGGTGCCTAACAGGAGGCAGGACGTTGGGGTTACGCGTCACTGACGCTGCAAAAGGGCACTGGGGTGGACGCCCGACCATGGCAGTCATTATGCCCCGGGTGGATTGGCTCCTGATAAGCGGTTCCTTCATCACAAAAAAATCGACGAGTAGAAAGAAATTTACCTAAAAACTAATATATAAAGCAAACCAATATTTGTCTAACTAAGAGCTCTTCCTCAGGGAATTTTGGGCAAAATATAATAAGAAAGCAGTATAACTAGTAACATTCTCAGGGGCAACGCTCTGTGACAGCACACGAGAGTACCTTACACGTGGCTCGTTTGCTCCTAGTATAGACACGCTGCAGCGGCAAGGGTATATGCAAATCCTGACAAAGCGTGTTCTATTTGGGAGCTATAACGGAGGTTACAAGGAAATGTAGTTACGGGACAACGGCGAATTGGTGACATTCACAGGGTGCTCGGCTCTCTCTCACTATATCGCGACTCCCTTAGACAGGACAAGCCATCCCTGGGGGGGAGAAGCTGTAGCGAAAACTCACAAGGCGGTGGAGCGAGGTGCTGTCCTTATTAATAGCCCCGTCGTCTTGGTTATGTGTAAATGACCACTAGATCACCGTATGTCTTAGGTCAAAGGATCCTGACTTTCACATAAAAGTCAGGATCCAACGACAACTAGTATCGAGAAGAAAGAAAATAATAAACAACTGCCCATAATTCAAGACTAAGTTATTTAGACCACTTTTAGACCAGTTCTAATCGGGACAGAGACAAAACGGCAAGAAGTCAAGTTTCGACCCGGGTAAAAAAATTGAAAATAATTAAAATTAATAAAGAAAATGAGCGGCTTTAGAGCTGACCGCCGTCGAGGAAAAGAAAATAAAATAAATAAATGAAAATTAGTCTTGACCGCCGTCGTGGCGCTAAAAGTATCCAGGTCTCCGCTCAACAGTTGAGCTGAAGAGGGGGGACATGGATTACTGATTCCCTGATGAACAAGCTACAATAAACTTGGTTAACACCCAGAGCTAATAGTGTTACCCGAGCTATTAGAAAGGAGATAAAAGTTCTAACTCTGTCTTCAGCACTACCTATTCCTGCCCTGCATGCGCATAGTTAGGATAAGCTGGGGGCGGAGCCTTTTCAGGAGTAGTCTTGACTCTCCACAAGAAAAACGGGCATAGACCTGAACAAGAAAACGGGTTTAACCTTGTACTGTACTTCGGTAAAGGCCCGACTTACTAGGTGCTGTCTGGAAGTAAGTGATCTAAGGAGATGCAATAACACATCTCTATAATTTAAAGGGGGTGTAGGCTGCATATTTAAAAAAAAATATGTATGCAGTCTGCTCCCAATTATAACAATGGAAACTCGGCGCTGCCCATTCTGGCCCTATGAATGGGAGAGTACCGACAAACCACGTGTAACTAATGAGGACCGGGAATCAGATCAGAAATGAACCTGAACCTGAGACCCGATCCTCTGGTGATAGCTAATGAGGAACAAATAATCTCAACCTCCTTTGTACAGTTACTACTTAATGTCCTTTAATGACATTTATACCTCACGGAATGAAAACACTACCCCCACCGCTTGTCATGTAGGTTTTTCCCCATGTGATGTAGAATATAGGGTAGACAGTGAAATGTCACTGTTAACATAGGTATAATATCTATTCAGTGAACCGTTTGGAGTTAGTGGCGCACCCGTTTGCATTCGGAAGGGCGCCACTACCCAATATAAAGTGGAACTCGGTCTTCAGACCCCAGGCTGAATGTAGGGGGTGAACGCCGAGCTACCACCTGTAATTAGCAGGAAAAGAAGGGATTTTGTCGTAGCAAAATCATTCATTAAGACCAAAACTATGGGTTTAAAGCGGATGCTTCATAAAATGGAGTCAAATATGTTAGAACAGTTGTCACCCTTGGAGGGGGTGTTAACTTGTTTGCGTATAAATCTTTGGAGTGTGTTGGGTAATTATTCTACCACACTGTACAGAAAGAGTGTTATCAAGAGTATTGAACCTTGTGACCTCTTAAGGTAAATCACCAGGGATCCAATTCCTATCATTATTCTTTTCTCCCCATGAGGTCGGTTAGGGAATCTGAGCGGGACAGTTTTGCGTCACCTCTCGGGCACTCATGGAACCTTTGTAGGTGGATGTTCTTGTGATGGCTCAACTCCAACCGGTGGGTATAGGCTTTCACACATTCATCGCAAAGATATCACTATCTGAGGTGTTTGGAAATCTCAGGTGCTGATAGGCGTGGTTCTGTGTTCAATGGAGCGGTGCCCATTTGGGCCCGATCTATGGACGGACGAGCTACCGCAATGTTCACATGTGTATCTCTGCTTGAGACGCTTGGTAGTCTTTGTGGTTTGGTGCCTTTCTAGCCCTTAACAAGGATACCATTCCTTTTTTCACAATGACAGAGACAGAATCTTCATCTGGGAGTTCATTCAGTGTCTTAGAGACTTCATCTCGGTCTCCTCACAGTAGTATTTTTTCCTCTTCGAGACGACTTTGGACAATAGTACTCTTACAAAACTTATTCTAACACAATGACATTGACGCTGTCTTGCTGTTAGACTAAGACATGGAATGGATGTCTGTGGCCTTAGCCACTACATCTCAAACTTACCATGGGAGTCGCCAACAACTCGTTGGACGGCCCCACCTATGGTGTCGCCTCACGTGGCCGACACGTCAATATCTCCTGTAACCTGTAAGGGGAAACTACTTATCAAAGAATTCTGTCACAGCCAATCTAACGCTGGGAAGTCTAGACCAAAATACTTGGTCACCTACTGTCACTTAAACTTACCAGGGTGAACACCCTGGGAAGCACTTGTTGCCTAGGGCACCCTATGTGAATTGTTTCCAATGTAGAGATTTACACTAATGTTCTGTACGTATAACGACTAAACAAAGAATCCTGTTACAGCAAATCTTATGTTGTACAACTCAGACCGGAATTTCCGGCCACCCATACCTGATTATCATGTGCAGTGTCAGTCCCCAACAGTTAATAGTATCAAATAATAACAATACGACACGAATTACCCACACTCCAGAAAGCCTACTTAGATCGGTAATGTCAACAAACCGCTAGTCAGAAAACCCCCTAATATCGCCCAACCACGCGCGAGGTAAAATGCTTGATCATGTTAGCCTAAACAATCCGCCCACTAAAATTATATAGCCTGACGCTTTTCAGTGCCAACCGTGTCACATTGCTTCATTTACATCACCCTAACATACCGCAGGACCTGGAAAAGATAATAAGTTTAGTACGAAAGATCTTGACTCTCGGCCCGCGTCCACCATCTTGGAACCAAAAGTAAACACTAGGTGGCCGCCCACGCTACCCGTTACTAAAATTACCAGCGAAACACAGTTTCTGGTTCCGGGAGTGACATCAGCTTCCGGAATACAACCACGTGAAGGCGAGCCGAGAACCACCAAGAAGAATTTGGCCAACAATCTCCTTAAAATCTACGATTAGTAGCCAGCCTAACATGCAAAGAACAATAGGAAGAAGGCTGTACTCACCAAGTCTCGGAGCGGGCTGGGCGAGGGGCCGTCTCTACGAGGAGGGCGGTGTCCAACGGCGAGCAAGAGCGGTGAAACATCTGAGTCCTCCCATGTTAACAGTCCGGAGCTCCCGTAGGAACGATCTGGCCAGGGCCTCTTGGATATATGAACTTAAATGGACTAGGTACTGATCGGGAATTAAATCACCAGAATCACTCGGTGAAAACGACCCGGAATTAAGTGTTCCAATCACAGGCCGGGAATTGGATTGAAAAATTACTTGATGGGAATCACCCCGGAATTAAAATATATACACGGGGGGGGGATTGAGTGCCGGCGGTCTAATGAATAACGGGCAACCGGACAAAGACCCGGCCCAGGGCCCGGGCCCAACGGCGTAACACCCGGGTGGACGGCATATACCCGTCTTCCAGTTCGCGGAAGTCATTGACGGTCATAACACCGTCAGCCACTACCTTGGAGAGGTGGAGGGCATGACCGGTGTTGACCGTCGGCACGTTGAACCAGTCGTTCGTCCTTTTGACTTCGCGGCTAATCCTGGGAATGATGCGGTTAAGCCACCGTTGCAAAGATCCGTCGCTGTCCGTGCGCGCCCAACTGCGGGCATCAAAGCCCGAGGGGGTCGCGAGGATGAGGGTCGCTGGAGCAGGGTGGGCGTGAAGATTCATAAAGGCACGAGTAAAGAGTTCAGCGTAAAAGTTGACAACTGCGTCCGGGTTAATGAACAAAGGAAGATATAATCGTAGGTCCGTGTCCCAGGTTAGAATGTCAAGTAAATTTGTAATCACTATTAACACGTCGTCGGGATACATCAGGTGGTGAGCAAACGCGAAGCCCGCCAGCTCCGCCGTCGTGGCCTCTTCGCTTGGAAAAACCACGTAGATGTGTTCCGTGTGGTTTTGTATCAGATCAGGGTAGTCCTGGACGCCCGCCTCACGTTCGGTGCAGAAGATGGCAACGCGAACCATACTGGGTGATGTTGCGAAGAAATAAGAGGTGACACTGAAGACTAAAGAAAAAACACGTCTTGACGCGTTAAAATTACCGCCGGCACTGATTAAAATGACGTCAAAACGAGGCTAATTTGGAAAACCCCTTTTTGATCCAAAGGATCCAAATTCTGAAATCGGCTAGCATGATCAAAGCATCGCATAATTTCCCACAAAACCTATGCTAAACTAAAGTTTAGGTTCCCAACCAACATAATCAAGCGCCAGAATTAATTAATATCGGCCCAAAATATCAGGTCGAACAATCAAACTTGAAAGTTTGATCGAAGCAGAAATTTGCCATCCGGGCGCTTTGCGCCCGAAGGATCCAAATCGAGGTCAAGCCTTGGGGGGGAACTCCAGTCAAGCGTCCCGCTAAGTACACGTGTACTAAGTATAGCTGGCGGACGCGTGACAGGAATGGTGGTATTTTCTGGTTCCAACTGCTCGGTATTACTAAATCTGATACAGAGACCTCATATTTATTGTAAATAATGTTGTTATGATTGAAGTTTGGTTGAAATTTGACACGCATTGTATTATGAAAGTCATTCGTTCAAAATGTCCGTATTCTCCGCATTGATTCCTGTTGTGTTGAACTTGTTCTGAAAGTGGATTTGATGTACACTTGTTACCCTTAGAAGTTTAAGACAACCCTACACTGTATATATGTTGAGTTCTGTTGACTTGTGTTACAAATTGCAAATGTCAGAATCTGTACATGTATGTACTAAGGAAAAATCCAACTCTATCGCTTTAAGCATGAGTGTCATAAATCTTCATCCTCTAAAACTGATCTTACTGTTTGTCAACATGATTATGTCATCATTTACTTACCATAAAATGATCATGGTTCATTAACACTTACCTGATACCTTATGCACGGTGTCATTATCCTTGGGCCTTAATCTGGGCTGATCATCATTACTTTATCTGGTCGCCTTATGCACGGGTGACATAACTCTTAAGCCTTAATATGAGCAGACAATGATAGGAACTCTTCCTAAAAACCTTCATGTTCATGAACATTTTCACTGATCTCAAGTCTTAACGTAGACTACTGGAAATGTACTTATGTATTAAGTAAAACTGAATGTATTTTGTTTACAATCTTCAAATGAACAAAAGAACTTGATTATTACCACCTTGTGCTGAATGTACCACGAGAGTCAAGGCCACCCCACCATGGTTTAACAAATATATCCAATCATTAAAATTGGGAAACTGCTACATTTGTTTAAAAAAAAAAAAAAAAATCTCTTCATTTGGTTTGAGCTATGTCGTCCACCTCCTTAAACTCAAACACCTGACCGCCGTCGAATGTACTAATGGCTTAGTACTTTTAATACATTGTTATGATATATAATCCAACACGGATCAGGCTTAGCAAGTCTACTTCTAGTCTACTCCTAGAGGAGACATTTTACGCTCCTAGCGCCACCTGTTATCCAGTATAAAAGGCGTTGCAAGGTAGGGAGCGAGCAGTTAGTGAGCAGCTTGTGAGTTAGTTGGTTAGAAGAAACATGTCTAACCAAGGAGTTATACCTGGAGTAAGTACATCGACTCCATGTAACAGACTGGAGTTTACCATTATCCACTACCTCGGACATAGGATTGTGTTAGAGCTGAATACCAGAATGGTCTAGAAGGCGTTGGAGCAACTCGTGTTCTAAATGTGGTTGATTGCTTATAGGAGACGGGAGGTGGACTGATGAAGACTTATACATGGTGGCTTTGACTCGGGATGAGATGTTTATTGAATAAAAACCCTTTCATATTACGAAGCTCCCTCATCGTTCATTTCTTTTGAACTATTGGGAAGTGAATGGACAAACTTTAAACGCAGTCTGAATTACTCAGACATTCTGGAAAGCAACTCATGAAGACTTGGATATACACGAATCTTACGCAGTCTTAAATCAAACATTAACAATAGTTCAACCGTACAAAAACCTCAAATTGTTGTTTGTTTAGGTGCATAGTAGCTTTCTCTGATGAGCCTGTGTGTATGACATGTCTGTCCTTCTGCCAGTGCCTCTTCTCCCTCCCCTCACTGCCGTTCGCTTCTAATCCCCTGCTCTCTGTCTGTTGCTAGGCAACTCTCGATGCAGCAGGACCACATTGTACAGTGTCCCCATGTGACGGACTTCTTTAGGTCTGCGCCCTCTGCAGTCACACCCGCCGCCCCGGCCGGGGCCTCCGTGGCTGTGGTTACGTCTGTACCCACCTCCCCAACAGTATCATCGTTACCACTCACCTCGGTCGCCATGACCTCAGTCGTCATGACCACACCCGCGACAAGTACTGCTTTGTCTACGTCAGTGACAACATCGCCCTTGACAATTAAAGGTAGGCACTGTCTTGTTGGCTCAAAGACAACCAGATTTTGCCATTCAACTCAGTAAACTTTCCGGAATTGCAAAGGGTTACCCTAATTGAAGTAGCATTTTGCTGAAAATATTATAGTTGCTTAACAAAGCGACAAATTGTGTTGTTGGACTGTCTAAGTATATTGTAAGTTTCAGGTCTTTGCCTTGCTTCAGTTTTTTTTAGACTTTAGGGTCCCCCCCCCTTTTTTTTTTTGAGTTTTGATAACCTAGTTGATTTTTCCTACATCACTTTAATGTATTGTTGACAGTATTCGTGTTTGAACCAGACAGTCTGATTTACCTGACAGTAAATGGCATGCCAGACTTCCGCGGATCCGCGGAATTCCGCGGTTTTTGAAATATTTAGGGTCATTTTTCAGATTCATCCAAATCCGAGGAGAAAATATTTTTTTATATAGGGGGGGTAGGGGTCCTGATAGATTTTGATGTCAAAAATGAAAATTTTGCCATTTTCTGGCACTGATTTCCTGTTTTATTTTTAAAGGAATACGTTATTTGTGCCTATTATATGGCACAATAGATCTATTTCTTCCTTAAAAACAAGGTTTAAATGGATTTTTAATGAATTTTCGTATTTTCCGCGGAAATGACCTTTAATGACTGGCATGCTTCAACCTACGTATGCGTAAATTCAATGTCAGGGCCCTATTCCTAACGGTTGTTTCCCTCATTTAGTATAAAGTAGGAAAAGTCTATCTAACAAACTAACCTAATATCCATCTCTGTTTGTGTTCAGTGGAGTCGAGTTCGCTGGGAGGTAGTCACTCCCCGCGCATGATACCGGCCTTCCCCAACAGCCCCGTGTCGCCATACAGGTGAGTCCTTGTTATAGCACTGGTGATATTTCTTTAGAGGTAGGGGCCACTAACATTTAGAAATGTTGCCTTTAAGATTGACGTATATGCTTTTGGTGGAAGAGCGATAAGGAACTCTCAAATATTTGGATCGGTACCAAAAATATTCTCTTAAATGCTGCTTTCTATCATTTTCTTTTCATCCTTTTCCCCTTTTGATTGATTTTGAAGTACACAGAATTTTCAGTTTTAAGCCATTTAAGTAAAATGTCAGGAATATGCTATTAAAGATTATCCACCTCCTACTTGCTTATAAGATAAATGTAGGGAAAGTGTGGCATACTTTTCCTACTTTTTGTTGATGCTGAAGTGGCATTTCCATGTGTTGATATTGATTTCTCTAAGTCTCATGTGGAAAAAACACATTTGCTGACCACTTGTCTCGTCTGGTTGCAGCTGCCCCACCTACCCTGTCCTGCAGGGCTCCCCATCGTCCTCGGGTTCCTCGCCCCTCGTGTCGCCTTCTTCATCAGGTGGCTACCACTCCTCCGTGTCCCCGCGGACTGACATCGCTGGATGGCTGAAGAGTATACGACTCCACAAGTACACCGCTCAGCTGCGTGGGTTCACCTTTGAGGAGGTAAGGCATCCTTACTCGGGGTTGGCTTTTAACTTGCTTGGGCAGTCAGTACTGGTCTCAAGCTGAATCTGTGCCCCTGGAGATTCTAGCCGCTACTTGGACAATCCTAAGTTTTCATGAGACATTTAGAGGGGTTCCCCCTCACTTTATCTCCTATTTCTTGAGTTCGATTATGAAATTATACTTTAAAAAATATCCTATAAAAGTATCCTGGAAAGAAATAAAAGCACTCGGTTTAACCTGGCGGATGATTGTTTTCTAAACCAAATAGCGCTCTTACCATATTACCCTTGTGCACTAGAGGTGTTCATCCTAGAGTAAGTGTTGATTTGTTCGTCTTGTGATTGCAGATAGGTGAAGAGGTATGTGGTCTTAGACTTGTGCCGTGACCTCCCGTACATGACAGGGTGCCAGGGGACGTCCATACTTAATACTGACTTGCGCAAGCCTACGCTTAGTAACATGCTTGCACTTTTTTTTTTCTTTAAAGGGGGGGGGGGGGGGGGGATTTGCTGGAGAAATTGGATTATTCTTCATCTGGATAATTTAACCAAAGCTTTGCCGTTATTTGAAATATCCAAAGTACGTTGGGCAAAATTTACCATGCTTTTCTTTTTTTCCCCTAATAATTCTTCTAACGTAAATGTCAATAAGAAAAGACAAAAAGTCTCATTAGATTAGTAGATGTATAAATGAACAGCCCTCGTTTTATTTTTTTTCCCGTCAGCATACGTCCCGAAACTCTTCATTATTTTACCCCTAACGCTTAGGAAGATACTTATGACGTTTCCTCATGGTGACACATTCTGTGTTTCACCTTAATCTAAATGTAGATTGGATTCACAAAAATACAATATAACCAATGTTTGGTGTTTCTTTGGCCTTCAGAGAATTAACTCATCACTTTAAGACAGTTAATACCACACGGTAGCCGGATGTGAAATGTTAATTGTATAACAAGTGCACCTCACTAAAATAGCAGGAAATGAAACTGACTGAAACATATTAATGGATACGTTTATATACATGTATTTGGCGTGGCGTGTGTGAAAGTAGCTATATGTGATGTTTGATTGTACCGTGGGAATAGAAATTACAAGAGGTTTCCCAATAGTTTGCTGGTTTAGTCCCAAGACGAGCTGCGTGTCTAGTTTACACTACTGCCCGAATAAGCCACACGCAACTCAATTGCGTGCATTTAGTTCGTTATGACTTAGGATGACCACAGCACATGAAAACTGTTAAAACTTAAAATTTGAAACAAAAAGAGTATTTAGAGCAGGTTTCTGTATCTTTATATGAAACCCCTTTCCCCTTGAAAACATAGAGTTTCTCATACTATTACATTATGTATTTAGCTCATAGTTCAAACAAAGACAAGGAAATATGTGTCTTATATGTCGCTGTGTTTAAACCTATATTTTTCACTCAACTTCAGAGTTATAGTCTGTATATCTGACTTTCTTCTGTTTCCCTCTCGTAGCTGGCAGCGCTGTCGGATCAGCAGTTACACCAGGAAGGGCTAACTGTTGGAGCACGCAAGAAGTTTTTCACCGAAATGACGTAAGTAACAGTTACACTCTCCGCATTATATTTGTGAGTGACGCCCATTTGTTGTTTTTTGTTGTTGTTCTTTTAGATTTTATACCGCACAATTAAAAATATTATGTTCCTTAGCATCAGTTGATTTATTTCCTCATTCACAACAAGTATCTAGTTCTCTTCTCTGTTACGATTTCTTGGTGACAAAAATGCCGAAATTCCGTCAACCTTTCCATCTTTTACTATTACCTATGAACTAGTAATTGATAATTGTATAATATGTGTATAATATGTCTATTCTGACTGCAGTAAGTGGCGCTCAGCTCCCAACGGTCTCGTGTTTGACGCTGGTTCTCCGTACCACTCGCCGCCCCACAGCTACGCCCTGTCTCCCACCTCCGACCCGCCTGTGGGATCCCCCCATCACAGCGGGGGGAACCTCTCAGGGGTCGACTCGTCCTCGGTGGGTTCCGAGTGCTCCAGTCCCCCGACCAGCCCCGGCCCTGAGCACGTCGCTCGCCGGGACAGTGTCTCCTCTGAGGATATCGACAAAGGTGGGTGCAAAAGTTTTAAACATGAACAACATTCTTTTCAGGATTTTCTACTGAAAAACAGATTTTTTAGATTGTAAATCTATTTTTCTTACATCACGCTAATGTCCATATTAGAGTAATTTTCTTTTTTTAAGCCATTATATTCGATAAGGATACTTCCTGCAAAGTTGCTTAAAGCAAATAAGTAGGAAGAGGGTTCCTCACTATTAAAGCCGTCTGTGAAAACACAGGCTTCTCCCAGGGCTTAGGTAAATGTGTTAGGATCTTATGAGGTAATGTCTGTGTGCTTCAGACCCTGTGGCCCTGGACCCGGCGGATGCAGCTGACGGTTCTGAAGGCCTGCTGCCCACACCTCACATGATGCCGCTACACCTCAACTCCCTCAACGCGGACCCGCTGGCCCTGGGTCTTCGCCCTAACGGCAGCGGGGTGCTGGGACTACCGCCTGGCGTGAGGGAAGGACCACCCTCTTCTAGTGTGGCGTATATGCCCCTACCCCACCACCATCACCACCACCACCATCACCATCAAGTGGACGTAAAGACATTACCAGAGGGCCTGCCCCCCGCCCAATACCCACCCGGGGTGCGACCCCTCATACCGGGGTTATTTGAAACCTCGCGGCCCCACATGGTCCGGACAGTGCGTATGCCCCACGTGGCACCTCCAGGAATCACCAAGCTCAAGACCATGTCATCCCTACCCAGCCACACCACTGTGACCACGCCGGTGATGCCCTCGCCCAAGGTGCCAGGCGCGGGCTCAGTGATCTTTGAGAACGGACATCATCAGCTCGGGACCCCTAACCAGTCATTTACCTACGTGCCAAATCCGACTCACGGACCTACCCTGACTCATGGTCACCCCCCACCGCTTGGGGCCGTGCCACTGTCACACCCACCAAAAGTAAACGGTCAGTATGCAGAAGGGTGCCCCACCCCGCCCTCTGCGTCCACCGCAGCCACCAGTGAAGGGACTCCCACTAAGGGGCCTGTCGCCTTCATGTCCCCACCAATGAACAGCACATCGCCCCTGCCGCCGCCCATGTCGTCCAGCCTGAGCGCGGGTAACATGGTCGGAGCAGGGACCAGCCTTGCCTGGCCTTCCACTTTGGCCAGCACCAGTTTGACTTACTCAGTGACCCAGATCCCTCCGGTCCTCAGTGCATCTGTTGATAGTAGCGGCAAGCCGACGTCGGTGTCCCCTCAACCAGTGCCCCTCCCAGGCCCGGCCGCCGTGAGCCCGGATTTCTCGGGGTACGTCGCCATGCAGCCACATCCTGGCCTCGCATCATCTCTTCCTTCATCCTCCTCAAACTCCTCTACTTCATCGCCTGCGAATCTCCCACGTCACCAGCTTCCCAACTCGTCGACGCCTCCGGCCCCCACAGCCACGGCGTCCCCGGGCCACCCCAGCCTGCCCCACCCTCCTCAACTGGGCACCTCGACTGGCAGCTGCAGCTCCTGTGGTTGTCATGGCAACTGTAACCCTAACACCAACACCCCGGGTAACAGTACCACGGCCACCCCGAGCGCCCCACCCGTGGGCCCTGCTGCCCCGGCCGGCGCTGCCAACCTCCTGCCGCCGCCCCATCCGCACCCAGCCTACATGTTCTACATGCAGCAGATGTGGCACAACTCACACCTGCCCTACCTACAAGGCACAGCCAACGGCCTGCTCAACCAGGGCCTGCCCTTCCCCAACCTGTCCCACCCGATCAACGGTCTCTCGGCCGACGTGCTCTACCAACCACACAACTTCTGGCTGGGGTCCCCGATGGGAGGTAATAGCAGTCCCTACACAGGGTACCCCACCCATCTAGCCGCCCCCGGTCAGACGAACGGCAGCTTGGGTGGTGTGGGTATTGGTAAGAAGCCCATGTGCTACAACTGTGGACAGAACGGTCACTGGGCAACCGACTGCAAAGAGCCCACCATGGACGCCATGTCGCATTCAGGTGAGCAGCTTACTTAGTAATATCTAAGTTTAAAACAATAACTACAATTTAAAACAATATATTTGGTACATCAATTAGTACTACAGTCTATGTGAAAACCATTTCAGAACGTCCATCTTTCTGTCGGACATTAAACTTCACTGGCAGACATTATTCACAGAGGTTACCTATAAGAATTGATCTATAAATTGCAGTACTATAATAGAAAATATTATGAATTGGAAAACAATGGTAAGTCCTGCAATTTTGTCAGACAAAATGACCGACGTTTCTAGCTCAGTATGTCCGGCGTTTGAGGGCTTTCACAAACACTGGTATTAGCTCAAAGTATGCAGCTTGTCCAAAGTGGGAAAAAATTTATTAATCAGCTGGTTTTCAATTGAAGGGGTCGAGTGTGCCCTCAAAATAATTTCATCTTGTTTCCCACAGGCACGTTCCATCTGAAGTACCAGCCGAAGCCGCAGGATGCAGAATGACCCTGGGGCCGAGTGGGCAAGGACTGGCCCCCGCCTCCCCCGTCGCGGGGAGGTGGCTGGGTAGGGGGTCCACCCCGTCTGCTGCCTGTGGTCACCCTGCCAACGCCCCCACCCAGCTGGTCATGACGACACCCTCCCTATTGCCACGCCCACCTGGCCGACCCCAAGCCCGCCGTGAGAGAGGAGGTCTACGGGTGGGCGCAGTCGCCCACCGCCCTGTGGTCACCCATCTGCGAGTGTAACACCACCACTACCATCAACGCCATCGCCTGGTGGTGAGACGGCAGAGGAGAGGTAGCCTTTTCTTGGAGACGGAACGAACCAGTGTAAGAGCCTGGTCCAGCATACCTCCCCAACTCAACAGTTCAGATGGGCCGTGCTTGTTGTCATTTGTAACATAGGGATATTGTTGATATGTTGGAACAGGCTTCAACATGAGTGTGTGCTTAAACTATCGCGACAAGTTGTGTACGTGCTGGTTATTAGGTAAAAGGGGTTCACATTGAATGTAACTTGCTACGGCCTCAGGTTGGTGCAGCATTTAACTCAAAATTGATTGTCACAGAAAGAGGAGTGGGTTTTTGGTTAGTCAGAGGTCAGTTCTTGTCCTATTTACCAAAGCAGTGAATTTGTATGAATTCGAACTGAGTGTATGAAATTGTTCAAGTGAACTCCTGAGAGAGCCTGATACCATCTACAACCAAGACACATAATCTGACATGAAATGGTATATCGTGTTTGAGCTAAAGGGACTTTAGTGATTTGGTTTGAGAACAGGGTTGGTGGTGTAGGACCTTGCGATACGTTGTTGCCCATTTGCGTCAAAATGGCTTTTGGTAGACGGCGCTGTTCTATATGATAATCTTGAATTCATCATCGATCTCAATTCACCAAGTTGATCTGCATTTTGATCATGCCACCTGTACTGTGAGCTAGTGCTAGTTAAGGTACATGTATATATAGTCAACCTATATATATTTATGTATAATATTAAGGCAAAAGAGTTGGGGTCACTCATTTTATGCATCATTTTATCATTGTTGATTGAAGCTGTAAGAATAGATGCGCTCGGTTGTGACAAGTTTAACTTTTTATCCCCAGATGTATAATGGGGAAATGCCAAAATAAGGGGGGGGGGGGGTAGTAGTAGGGGTATGATAATATGAACACCATTTATAGGTTTTGTATGTTTGAAGGATGCTGGTAAAGACCTGGCTTATTACTACAAGTTTATCACTCCAATATATTGATGCAGGAATGATGAGCAGGTCATGTTGGGTCGCCTATTTTAAATGACCTTTTCCAGTGGGTTTTTGTGTTTGATAAAAACTCTTGTTTACTACTGTCGTCTCATTAGATTATAGCAAAGTTTCCCGCCGGTTGAACACCTTTGAGTTTACCCACCAAGTGGCCGACCTATGACAAGAATAGCCACTAGATGGCTGTCATACTGTCGTAATAACCCACAAGTTACCTGACCTCGTGTCAAGTTGACCTGGAAGGTGTTAAACCAGAATAGGTCACTGGCCTAGTATCAACTTTATCCACCAGGTGACTGACCTAACGTCAGGTTTGCCCACCAGGGGGCAGACGTCAAATTTCATTTACCCACCAGGCAGCACTTGAAGTCTTAACATCTCACTTAGATTATGGCTAAAACAAAACGTGATGTTACAAAACAGTTGATATTTTATCCTGCAAATATTTGAAGGACCTTGTACAGTATTTGTTCCCACCTAATACTTTGTGTACTACCAGTCAGGAGATTTTAAGCTGTCAAGTTTTTTGAGTCTGTACTAGTCATTTTGGACTAAGTATTGCTGTGCCTGCATGTGTTTGGAGTGTGAGCGGTCAGTCTCATAGCCGATGCTTAGTAAAAGGTATGTGTCTGTGAGGAGGTCCCAGTTTCACATGGTGTAGTGCAAAACTAATGGAAGATAGACATAAACGACAGTGGATTTGTATTTAAGTTTAACCAGCATCAAACGTGAGTCTCTGAGCCGTGGTCCTGTAGAAGTGCCCTGTCCTCCCCAACCATAGAGGGAACTTCAGGTGGGCACTGGCCAAGGCCTTATATAGTATTTTGCCTCAACTGTCGATGCTTCAATAGCAACTACCGTGCTAAACTGAACTGCACTGGCCAGGATTGTGAATACCTTATTTCTGGATTATACACGTTGGTCACCGCTACTGTTAAGTTCAGTCTTTCATACTATAACTACAGAATCATTTGGACTGAGTTTCCAAGGAATGTGTCATACAGCTAGCTTCGTCCATGGGATAATATTCAGCCTAGAACCCAACGATGTAGAAACGGGTCCCATGGGGATGTGGGGATGAACTTATGAAACCCATCTTAGTTCCAACATTTTCTTTTTACCCTAATGTTAAAGTCACATGGAGTGGGAGGCAACGCGTACTTTGTCATAATGCAAACTAAGGGTACACGTGTTTTTCTGATAAAACCCAAACAGATTTTATTTCCTTTTTTCCCTAGAGCACTGTGCATTTATTTGTTCAACTGCATTTGTAGCATGTTAGATATAATGATATGAGGACTTTAGTTATACTGGACTAAGCAGTAAAGTTGAATAAAACTAAGGTTTTCTTTGGTATGATAAGTCATAAAAATGTGACCATTACGGGGATGATGCCTTAGAAGTCGTTTGAAGTGAGTTTGCGTTGGGTTCCCGCGCTCTCCACGAGGGGGACTCAGTGGTAATATGCACAAGTATTGTCCATTTTAAAATTCGTTCGATTTTGATGAATTCTGTCGCGATGTTTAGCCAATCAGATTGCCAAATTTAGTGGGCTGTGCCATCATCTTCTCCTTAGCGATCAGTGCAACGTAGCGAACAATGAGTGTCGACACAGCCACCCAAACATAAATTGAGTTCAACCAGTGCCAAGACTACAGTTGATGGTGGAGACTAGCTGTGTAACCAGCTTATACTGGCTCATGCTTCTCCTGCCAGTATGCCGAGCTGGTGTCCAGCTATTTGGGTGCATTTTCCCATTGGTAATTTATATCATTCAGTTCTTTTTCGGTTGTATATCATCTGTACTGGTATGTGTCTAATTGTTTTCAACAAGCAATTGTTTTTTGTTTTCTTTGGAAACAAATATTGTATGGAACCCTCCAAACACAAGCACAGCTTCAGTTACGATGATGCTGTCCGACTCTTCTTACTTCGGCTATGGCTTTACCATGTTATTTGAGGTATTATGTCCCCTTTCTTTTTCTTAAACGCCAAGAGTTGACAAGAAAGACGCGTACTATCACGCAGCATAGTCCTAATTTGCTATTTCCTGATTTCATAGATTATATATGGGTTAATCACCAGCCGGTCAGTAGGTACCACTCCCGCTCATTAGGTACATAAGGCGAATTACACCCACTAGATAAAGCCAACTGCTTAGTGCCAACACTGTGTCCCCATGGTATTCAGATTCTCTCCAAGTTACTTATACCAACGGTAGCCAATGATACCTAGTGCCACCAACAGTCAGCCACGATCAAAACCTCAGAAGTTATAAGGTGACCACAACGCAGGGAAAACTGGGAAAGGAGCCCAAAGTTTGCCAAACAATACACATACAGGGAATGCATAGGGAATTCGGAAAACATAAGATATGAATTACTCTATTGAGTATTAAAGACAAAATGTTACATTCAAAAGCAAAAGAAACCCATTTAGATGTGGGAAATTCTTTTCTTGCTTTACGATTTCTAAATTTAGGCATTTTTAATACCCCATTATTCTACTTTGATTTCCAAATTGCCGCTGCTTTTTACTTTTGCCAAAAAGAAAATGAAATGTGACCAAAAAAATCCTGTTTGACATTGGGAAAAATTGTTTTCAAGGTGTATGGAGCTCCGCGTCTGGTAGAGTATTGAGTTGTGACATTTTTGAAGCATTGCATTATCCTACCCACTGCTACATACTTAATTAGGATTCTGTTTGAATATAACGCAGCACGCGGTGGGATTTGCTCAAACTTTGATGTACAGGTATTAGAAATCTCATTTGTTTGTTATCCATCATTGGAATAGTAGGGATATAAGATGCAGTATTTTGCAATTTGCGCTTGGATAGTCTGTTTGAGTTGATATACTCTCGCTTCCGTTTATTGTTTACTTTACACGAAGGCCAGTTGTCAATTTATTATCATCGGTCAAACGCATATCATGACCCTACCTGCACAACATGAATAAGAAACATGGATACCCTCCATCCAAGAGAGGGACCCGTTGTCTAATTATAATCTCATTATTACACTATTAATAGTCATTCTGAGAGAGTGAGTGTACAAATGTTGCCCCCTTTTAAGCATCCACATAACTTATTGTGCGCCATATCATAGTGCTGGGCGGTGGGGAGAGGCACCTTGTTAGGGTCTCTCCCAGGTATCCTCCATGTATCAGTAACTCTGAACACCGTTCTACTTGACTGCTGAGAGCAGACCTTGATAAGTACGTAGTCCAAGGCTAGTCACACCCTTAATCACAGAATTAATGAAAACAATGCCTTAGATATAACAAGCAAATGTTCCTCAAGGATAACGTACTAATGATTTAAATCCGACAGAACCCGTTATTGACCTTACTTTTGCCCGCCCATCCCCAATTGTACTATCCATTGATACTAGATAGTAAACGGTAATCCAAAAACCAATCCTGATTTTTGGTCTTCAAACACAAACGTAGGTGGAGGCTTTTCATGTTACATACCATTTGACATGTCATGAAGTGAGCTTCACAATGATATGAACCATGTGGGGCACAAACCTATTTGATTAATCAGAATTTCTGCCGACGGTTTAGAAAAATCACGAGTGCATATCACCTAGTGAAATATAACCTCTGATGGGATTTCAGCGATTGGGATATCCGGGAAAGCTAGCCTACTTTGTAATCAACCATACGAACAACACTTCTTTCTACTACTTTTCCTTCTGTGTATGGGGACGTATTGTTAATTTGTAAACGGGGGTTTCATGTGGAGCCACATGCACCACTCTGCATGAGATGACAGTCCATGAGAACTGACTCTGCTATGTACGCCTCTAACTATAATGTACCGGCATTATAAGATTACTGTGCTGTGTGACTCAAGAACAGTGTGGCGGTTTTCACTGGTGCGGCCAGGGCCTCAGGGGCCATCCAAGTGGCGGCTACAGTGCAGAGACAATTCTCGTAGTGTGAGTGGCGAAGCGCCACATGCATAAGCGTAACAATGTTTGACACCTGTGATGCCGCGGGATGTGATAGACAGTGGGCAGGGGGGATCTTCCCACCTCCTCAACACGGATCTGAGCACATCTCTGTGTACAACATTATTATCATTAAGTCGCCGAATTCCATAGCTTTAAACGTTACTTTCTGTCTTCTGTAGAGCGCGGAGTGATAATCAATGCACATTACAAGACGTTTGATTTGTATTATATCATCAATTAGCAGTGATATGTAGCATACTGAAGTTTTAGGGGGAAACAATGTTGAATTTGCATTGCGTTATCTTGTTCTTGTCGAGTAGTTTTGGATGTAGTTATTATTGATGGGAATCCTTAATCACTTTGTTCAGAGCCGTAGCGACGGCCGGCCTCACCTGGCGTCCAAGGCACTGACATGAGTGTCCTGAATCAGTCACTACGTTACTCATTGAAATCCCACCAAAGCATTTAATCTGTAATATCCCTCAAATTGACAACTGGGCCCAGGAAATTGCCCCTTGTTAAGTCAAGAGTGAAAGGAGAACAAACTCATGTAATTCTGCGCGGGCCTAGAGACAGGTGACGGAAGCCAAGTTAAGAAGCAGCTTTACCCTTTTAACCTTACTGTACATAGTTTAAAAAGTTACAGTCTGATGTAAACTGTGACCGCTTGCAAGGAATTCAGGATTAGTTTTAAAGAGTTGCTTCCTTAACAATAATTTATACAAGATAAATTCATGAGGAGGAACAGTGTAACATTTTCTCCAACCCTTCACAAACTCTGGATACCCCACTTACAACTCTTTCCTCCCCAAAGTCCACTCATGTTGATAAACTTGTTTATGGTAGTTTGGTTTGATATATCTGACTTTTTATTTTTCAATTAGGTTGTTCTTGTGAACTCTGACCATATAAAGACCACATGTGTACCGCTTTGCGAGCAGCGTCTGTTCTATGGCCACCGATGTAGCTAGAAGTACCGGTAGATGTAACTCAAAAAATCCCAGTAGTGACCCCCCTTACGTTGTGCCATTTGTTAACAGTCGTTAACAGCTGTTAATGTTAAGCTTTTTAAGCCCAAATACCACTCACGAACCCTTCTGAACAAAAACCCTTACCCACCAAACCCCGCCTCTGCTTTTCCCATTTGTTGATACTTTATTTCCATAATTGTGATTCTGATCAAGCACTCGTTCTATTTTATGTTCTTTATTATTAGTCTTTATGCTCTTAGAGAGAATTCCAAAGAGTTACATTATGATTTTCATATTGCTGATATATTGGTTGAATAGGCACGAGATTGTGACATGTTAGTTTGTACTGCTATGACTGCGTGCCATGAATGACCATGAAGATTTTGTCGCAACCTGGATAACTATGGTAACAATAGTAACAAAGGTACCAACGTACAGTTGTAACCATGGAAACCATTAACAAAGGTAACCAATTACAACTAACCATGGTAAGCAATTATTGTTAAAACCCTTGGCGCTTTTCATCATACACCTCTACTATTAGACATGCCTGCCATGGAGAGTGCAGTGATTAATAAGCCGACCTAGCAGGGTGCTGTGTCACCCGAGGCCTCAGGCCGAGGGTTATTGTATCCAAGTTGACTATAGATTCACTGAATTCAACATGATTGACACTTTTTCTATATTATTGAATGGCCTCGAATTGTAAACATGTGAGAGAGAATGCAAGTTGATGGGACCCGCCAGCGGTAAATTACTGATCCCTTTATTCTTACCTTTTAAATATTCACGGCTGGCAGTGTATATTTTACCGCTGACGGCCTCGTCGTTTACCAAATCTCCTGCTACCTGTGAGCCTGCGGACGGGCCATGTTCGGGGCGCGTGGTCACAGCGGGTGTCGATGACCGGTGTAACGTGTGGCCATCTTCACCCCCCGATTACTGTAAATAGTATGTGCTGTTTGTATGAATACAAGTGTTAAGTTAAGGCAACTGACATGTCCAAGACGGCGTAGATAACCAGTCCGTGCCCCACCGCGGTGTGTCCTCCATGCATCCCATTCTCAATGAACTATTTTCAAAGGGAATACTACAGCAACGTTTGCCAGAGAAGACAGAAAGTATATTTCTAGAGGAAACAGTATGATAAATTATTTTATGCATTTACATGTATACATTCATGTAATTGTACAATGTTTACAAAAAGAAATAAACATGTTCAAAACATGATTTATTGAAGTTCGAAGTTGTTTTTCAAAGGTTATGAAACAAACTTTTACCGGTATATCATTTCAAAAGAAAATTGCATAATTCAGGAAGACGGGTTTGCGCCAGAATCTTGTTTTACCGAAGGCGTAAACTTTCTGATATGCATATATATAGATATTCTGAAACGTTTAAGAATACGAATTTACAGCAATGTGATATTTCATTAAAGGCTGGCCTTAAAAGTTTCTGTTGATTGACAACGCCTTGTAGGTTTGCATGTTGCCGTTAGTTAAGCCTCCAGTGTCCGTTAAGTTCTTAGTGGCAGCACCGTGTAGGGGTCAAGGTGTCCCCACTTGTGTCCGCAGGACACTGAGACTGGTAGCGGCACCTGCAGGCGGACCTGGGAACCACACAGCGACTCACGGTCCTCCATTGTCATCTTTATTAGACCTGGAAAAAAGTTCAGTGGGTCATTTGAAATTACAAACAAATTCACAAACAAAATATGTCATTTCCATGGGCAGCTCAGTATTCTAGTGAAAATAGGAAACGATAGATGGAGTTACCCACCTCCACCATAAAACAAAACCTTAGTATATTTTCAAATGGATAACATGCAGGAAGCTATTTGCATTTATTTTGCATTTGCATTTCTAGTAGTCTAGTTTTTAAGGAAATGTCGATAGCGATCATACATTGAGATCAGTTACTTTAGGTCATCTCCCGGACCTTCCATGTTGACTGATATAAGTATGCATACTATCTTACCTGCGGCCTCTTGAAGATGTTCATCTTTGACCTCAAACAACAATTCATCATGAATCTGCAGCAACAGCCTGGAATATTCCAACAAAATATTCAACACACTGATGTAAAATCAAAGGCCCCTAAACACAATATTGTTTTGTAATATCCATAAAGTGCCAATGGAAATATGATGAATGAATTAATAAATGCATTAATACAATTCTAAACACATTTCATTCTTTTGTCAGTTACACTTCAGCGGCCTTTGTAGACATGTGCAGAAGATTCTCAATATCTAAATGTAAGAGACTGTATATACAAATGGTTTTTAATACGCTACCTAGCCTCCAGTTGAGGTTTCTCCGCAAGTGCTCTTTCAACCATGATCATAGCTGCTTTACACAAATCAGCGGCTGAGCCTGAAACGATATAAGAGTGCATAGACCCTAAAATCCACAGGCTGAGAAGAAATAAATGACTAATATGGGGCCTTTCTTATAAGACACGCGACAGAGATAGGTGTAAGTTGATTTCGTAAAATTGAAGGTCTTAAAATTTGCCAATTCTAGCAAGATAATTATGTTAAGTGTTAAGGTTTGAAAATGAAATTAAATGTTTGTGATGCACATAATGCCACCTACATGATAATTAACCCCAAATAAGAGAAAAAGAAACAGTGCTTAACTAACGCACCCTGGACACAGAAGTTGACAGCCTGTCGCTCGGCCTGGGCCCTCACATTGTGCGCCGGGTGGTGGATGTGCGGCAGTAGGCGCCGCCGGCCGAAAAGGGTGGTCTGGTAACCTAAACATAATCAACAGATACAGGAACTTCATACTTTGCCTCATATAGGCTATAAATCATATTGTACCTACAGGTACCAGAAAAAAAACGAAGGAGACCGGCATGTGCATCTTCGCAATCATTTCTGTGAAGCAAACTGTAAAATCCACTGAGCGATTCTTTAGTCATTTCACCAAATCATTTTAATGGGAGGATTTTTCCAAAAATAGTTTTCTTTGAATGTTGCACTTTTTACAAAATCTCTTTAACTTTAAATCTGCAGTGATGAAAACCAAGGTCGTATTCATGGGAAGAATAATTAAAAGTTTGTAATGTTGAATCAATAATTGAATTACAAGGAAACCCTAAACCAGTTTTGCCGCCGGTGTTGGACTCTTTGAAATGAATAAAGGGCTTTTGCAGAAGGGAAGTGAACCCTTATTTTGATTTTGCTGCAATAAAGAAGAGACAATACAAGGCTTTGACAGTTGGGTTGACGACCTGCCTGGCGCATCATCACCTCTTACAACCAGCAGGGGATACTGAACTACTACATCCAGGAAGTCCCAAACAGCAGCTTCAAACTCTCAACCCTGATCCTCACGGAGAACCTTTGGATGAAAAGTAACTTTAAAACAGAGTGAAGTGCACAGCATCGCACTTCTTTTCCAATTTCTATCGAATAGATATTCGCTTGCAAAAGAATGGCCTTTTCCCTACCCAACGTAGGTCCTGCAACGTAACAGTTGTAGGTTGATCCAACTTAAATGTTTTCCACTTGCAGGTATGCGACGATTCAACTGTTTGTTTTCTTACCTTGTCTTTGGGCCTCACTGATGCATGATTTGGTGAAAGCATTTACCCCAGGATACGTCACTGAAAAAATACATTGGAGAAACTCTGTTACATGAGTTATATAAACCTAGCGCTTGGTTAAAGACTGGCATCACTCTCAAGTGGCCTGGACCAAATCGGCTATATACGTATCGTTGTGTATGTGACGTCGAAAGCCTAGACATAAGGTACGTCGCCCGTATAGCGAACAGTTCACGCGACAACCATCTGTCAATTCCCATTTCCATATACTACTAACGTAACGCGTCCTTATTGAATCAATACACTCGACAACATCTATTCAATTAATTTGGTAACCATCCGAAAAAACTGAGTTTACTCTAGCTTTGTACATCGTAAACTCATTGTATGATTTACTTCTGTGAGGTTAGGAGTAAATCTAACTTGATTAAATGGCCTATAACATTGAACACAGCTGGGATGCCTATACCATTATTTAGCTCTTCAATGGTTCAGTGGTAAAGTACTGAAAATGAGTATGAGGGTTCCCTGGTTTGAATCCCAACATTTTTCGTTTGCCAGAAAAAAAACAAGATGCGAGTTTTACTTGTGAACGCCCTGAGATGAAACGTGTGTCAAAATCTCGTTGGGAACACCAGAAATGGTGTTAACATATTCCCAAGTACTACTTGATTTTAATAAATATGATTGCCTTCATCTATCGACTGTCCACCAGTGTTTATAACACGGGATATTGTTTAGTTAGTAAATACAAGTAGTTGATTATGTACAATTACTAGTATAAATGCAACTGATCCAACCATCCATAAATCTCCATTTTCATATACTACTAGCACGTCGCACACAGTCCGAGCGTGAGTTACACCAAGGGTACCGCAATTGTTGGAGGACACAAAGATCAAGATAGCAAGAAGCCAGACGTTAAATCTTTCAAAATGCAATAAATGAAGGAAATACATTGAAATTTAATTTGGAATGAGGAATATTTGGAATGTAATTCAGATTTTGTTTGACCCAGTTTACAAGAACCCTTGTCACCCTACTCCGCCTAACCCACTTTACCTATTACATAACATGTCACGTCGCTTGTTTTCCAGCCGCGGTGAACTCAAGCTAGTCCTATATAAACGAATCAATCCCGGCAACAATGTCTCGCATATGTAAGTCATATGACGGCGTCATGCATATATAGGGCATACTATGTTGGCAACATGCTTCAAAGTCTCATTTCTATACACTACTTATATTGTCGTGTATATAATTATACACGGCATATTGTCGCATACATATTATACTAAGTGGAACCTATATAGGCGACGTCGCACGTATAGGCCGGTGTTGATCCAAGGAGAAGGGGAAGTTCAAGGGTCATGATGACTCCCCCTCCCCCTCTTGAAAGGAGAGGGAATGCTCAGTGGCATGCCTTTGAATATACGACGCTTTAGTACCTTGTCTATACACAGGTGTCCTCTTTTTCAGAAACCACTGATGAATGCCTTTAGTACAAACATTGAATTGAATGGAACAAACATTGGTGGGACTAACACGCTGTCTTGATGTCCTTCATTATTTTTCTTTAGCATTTTTTCACATGATAGAATTCAGAATACATTTTTGGGGGACATTTTTACACTTCTAATGTTTTTTCGGTACCTTGACTCACACTTACCTAAAAAGCTTTGAATGATGTCTTTGGCTTCGTCAGCTTCAATCTTCAAGTATTCCGACAACCGCTCTTTGCCTAAGAGAAATGTACGTTAAAGATAGCATAGATTGACTAGATATTCACAGAAGACATAGAGGAAACTCTTCAAGTGAGAAGAGGATTCTTCATATTATACAGTCAAAGTGCTCATCAATTTGAGATCACAATGGAAAATAAACATCATTGCCTATTATCCTTAAACCACTTATCTTTACTGGTAAGAAATTCACCTTTATGCAAGAAAATTTATTAAAACAACTTTTGCATTAAGGCTCTACAAATATGTACCCTATGATGAACAAGAACCGTTTACCGAAACTAATGGAAACTATGGAAGCACAAACCAAGAGAAAAAGTATCCAATATCTTACCTGCTCCATATATGACAGAGTACACAACTCTTTTGGTCTGTTCTCGGTCAGCTGCAGTCACTTCACTTGGAAGTTTGGACAACCTTATTGAAGCATACAGAAATTATCATCTGAGTGAAGTTTGGACAACCTTATCAAAGCATACAGGAATTATTATCTGTCTGTTGATTATCTTTGGTTCCAATATCTGAGAAATCTTTATTTCAAAAGAAAGATTAGTTCCCAACAAAGCAAATCCTCTAGTTTCCAAAAAAGAACAGCCTAATTATTTATGTACAGTATGAGAATGTTGTGAACTTGCCATTGAGCAGTGAGTTGAATGAAGATGTCAGTCTCTGGGTTCTCATTAAAGATACTTAGCAGTGCCTGGTCAGAACACAGGTGGGCGAGAAGCCGGAACTCGATCTGCTGAAAGTCTAGGTCAAAAAAAGAGAAAGGTTATTCTATTGACAAAATTACAGTTTCAAATCCTATTCCATAACTTGAATACAGTGAAAAAGTTATTTTTCCTTGAAGGTATTGAACTCATCTTATAGCTAAAGGCATTTTGAAAATAGGATTTTTAAATTTAAATTGTTTTCAAATCAGATGATAGTTGAGAGAACCTAAACTCCTGTTTTAAGTGGAACAGGCATTAACAACAAACTTACCAGCAGCTAGCAAAGTGTAGCCTGGCTGACTGTGGAATGGGTCTCGTGCGAAAATGCTCACTTGCTCTGGAGATTTTCCTGCACAGGTAAGCATCCCATTGTTATTTTAATATGAGATTGATAAATATTCTAATAGCACACAAATTACAAAGAATTCAACTTAAATTCCCTTGCAGTCTCACACACTTAAAAGGTTATCAACCACATCTTTGAAAATAGTTTATTTTGTCCAATATTTACACTGTAAAGATGTCTTTAAAATGATGAGATATGAATGTTTAATTGCGTACATTTGAACTAATGTCATCTGATTTGAAAAAAAAAGTCTTTTGTGAAAAGAAGAAAAGCAGAATCATTATATTTGCTGAAAGGGAGAATGACATCTTGGTTCGTCACCAAGAGGAAGACTAACCAACGATAGTAGACTTCGCTAAGTCCATGACAACTGGTAGTTTAGGTACAGCCTGTAGGTTGGGTTGGGTGGCGGCCAGGCGGCCTGTGGATGCTGACACCTGCGTCCACCGGGCGTGAACCCAGCCAGAGGGCTCCACACAAGTCAACAACCCATCCACATACGTGGACTTTAACTTCTGCAACTGCAAAGGAAACACTTTACGTTAACACATTTTTAATATCAGTGTTAAAACTCTGGTAATATAATAGCTAACTGACTGACGGCTTCAATTTGTCGTGAAGTCACTGGAAGTAGTCGAAGTAAGTCAAACATAACAATTTTATATCAATCTTGAGGAACTACGTAGTTGTTGTCCTTTGCTTCAGTGTCTAATGTAAGAGAGTCATAGCATAAATCCCAAATAATTTTCCTGGCTACATGTCACTGTTTTCCAACTTCCTGCAATTGTTGGTTAAGCCATGGTGTCTTACTTAGCTTGCCAAAAGCTGTGGGTAGGCAGTACTCTGTCCCCTGTGCACATAAAGAGTTACAAGCTTCCTATTCTGAATAATGCGAGCAGGTACCGACCTTTGGAATACTGGTCACCTCAGTAAAATATTGTAGTTCATTAACACAGGACTGTGTGAACAACCATCTGTGCCTAACATGGAAACTGGTAAAAACCTTCAGTAAGAAATATGGATTGTTCTCACCCACACATATATATTAATACTCAACGTGGCATACGTATTTAATATGTCTTTAGTAACATACCTGTCTGTACTCTAGGACGATGGCAGGTAGCTCGTGGGTACCCTTCAGCTGGAGCAGCACTGACTGGGAGGTAGACTTCTGGCCCTCCACAAGGGTTCGTGCTATCTTTGAGCCTTGATTGAGCTTCTTGTCCAACTTCAGGTCTTCAAATAGTACCTACAAATTGTTGTGTCGATGTTGTGATTTCAAGTTGCTTTTGGGTGATGATTCCTCGATTTTTACTGGTAAGCGTATTTATTCTTTAAGTATCCTAATCACGAATCCAAAGGAATGTGAATAGCAGGAATTCTATTTTTAAAGAGCTCCTAATTTGCCATTGCTTTATACGTTCTGGAAATGTACAGCTAATATAAACGTTGTAACATTAGATCAAACAATAAATCCAATATTGATATATACACGGCATTAAAGTGTCCCAAACCATTGTTACTAAAATTTCCTTATTATTTTTGCAAACTGTGCTGACCTTAGGGTATTTATAGCTACACCTGTATCATTGGTTGTTGCACCTTTTATCTTTTTACCTAAATACCTTTTACAGGACTCACCTGTCTCAGCTGTGGATGACTGTTGAGACTGAACCTCCTACCCGCTGCCATGTGAGCCGCCTCCTCCAGCTGCGACAACTTACGCTGTAAAGGCAATCATATACAATGAAATTAACATGCTGACACTAATCAACCATAAAAGATTACAATACACAATACCATTATTTAAACAATAACGTATTTTTTCAGTAAAACAAACTATTAGCCATTAGATTATCGTTTACAATCTCATGGAAGGTACTGAAACTTGCCATTAGAAAGAAATATAATATCAGACAAATATTTCTTTCATAATAGACTTTAAAGGTTACTTATTCTACTAGCCTCCAGTAGATCTGCAGTCTTGACGAGCTCCGTGGTGTCCACCTTGATGCCTCTGATGTGCATGGCGGCTAGGATTGGGGTGAGTGGTGTCTCCAGGTTAAGGAACATGTCCCACAGATGTGCAGACTTGAGAAGGCGGTAGAGCTGTGCCATGGCCGGCCCCAACAGCCGCAGCCGGTCAACTGTTGTCTCCCCTTCAGTGTCCTTAGCTACCTGTTATTTTTCGGTGAGATCTAAATGTCTAAATTTCTAAAGAACAGACTTTTCAGATGTTAAAGACACTGGCTAAACAATACAGCTAACCAGTGTAGTATGTTTTTGGCATTTCAAATTTGTTTTTCCTCAAATGAGTTTCAAAAGGATAATGTGGGCATCTTGGAAGGCACCGTGAACAATAGCTTTAGAGGGCTATCAGCTGTGCTGTGGACCCTTCCCCTTTTTGAGATTCAGCTGTCCTTCGTGTTGTAAGAGACTTTTGGTCTAAACAATATCGGCTTTGTGTCGTTCATTAAATGCACTAGACGTTCATTTAACTTAAACATATTTGAACTGAGAATGCAATCATTAGAACAACAGAAATATGCAATAGACAGGTCGACAATACCTTTGAGGAAATATCTGGCAGCGCAGCGACCACATCAGTGAAGCATCTGGCAGGGTGGTCACTGTGCAGCAGCCAGAAGGCCACACCAGGGTCCAGTATGCACCACTCTAAGGGGCCTGCAGGTCATAGCATAAAACTGAGGTCAAATTTGATATCTTCAGTCGCGGAATGAGAGGAGGCACAGGAAGCGCACGCCCCCACTATTTTTGGCCAAACACTAAAGTTGTCAATGTCAATGTAAAATTCTCAGATCTGGACGATCAGTACTGTTGCCGACGGCGGAAACGCTGCTTGCTGCGCATGCGCGGCGAGCGCGTCGATTCAAAACCGAGCGACGCTCGCCAGAACCCTGCTACCTACGAGACCGACTGCCCGCACGACAGATTCAGCCTCCCAGGACAGGTTTCATTTCTACCAGAACTCCTCAGTAAGTACAGATATTTGCTTACATTGGTGCCAGGAGTGTTGGTGTGCCTACCCACCAGGATTTTGTCAAGTTTGGATCCAGGAAAAGACATTTTTGTGCCATTTTTGTGGAGATAAAACTTTGCCAGTGGAGACTTGTTTACATCCAAGCCCCTGCATTGTTTACATCCCAAAGACTCTAAAAAGGTCTGAAAAAGGCCATCTACAGTGCTGAAACTTACAGGGATTATTCACAAAGGACCCCCCTGTGTGTGTATGTGACATTTTGTGTGGTTTGGTGTGTTTTTGTGGACTTATTTGGTGAAACTTGGCAACTTCCTGCCCACCCCAGGAGAGGTTGGAAGTGGCCATTTTTAAATCCCAAACCATTTCATCACACAAATTACAGAGCCATCCTGCATTTACTAAGACTGTTTATGATTTAAGTGTCACTTATAGGGACTGTATGTCACCTACATTTTAATTCTGGGCCATTATTTTTACATGTTGTGAACTTTTTAAGACTAAAAACTGGGGCTTAGTTTTCAAAAAAGGCCCAGGCCTCCTGGCCAGGAGTCAGCCATTTTGGCTAAAACTTTACAAAAACATTAAGTGGGCCCTACAGAACATTCCGCATTTATTATGTACTAAGTTTGGCCATATATTTAAGTTATTTTACCCTGAATTAGGAGTAATTCTCATAACTTTAGTAAGCCTACTTGGACTTAGTAATTTTGCCCATTTATCCTATATAAGGCCACAGAGCCTGGTGACTTAATTTACAAACTCCCAAAATCGGGCTCAGGCTCTCGTCATAATTCATCGGAAGTACTACCCTGATTTATTTGGGTATCAACACTAGAAATTAGGCTAATTCTCCAAATTTAAGGTAATTTCTGGTTTAAGGCTACTTTTTCCGGAGTCACCTTTAATTAGCCTAATTCCTGAAGATTGAAGATAAGCCAGGGATTCATCCAAGTTCTTCGGGTATCGACACTAAAAATTAGGCTAATTCTCCAAATTTAAGGTAATTTCTGGTTTAAGGTTACTTTTTCCGGAGTCACCTTTAATTAGCCTAATTCTTGAAGATTGAAGATAAGCCGGGGATTCATCCAAGTTTTCTGGTATCAACGTTAGAAATTAAGCTAATTCTCCAAATTTGAGGTAATTTCTGGTTTAAGGTTACTTTTTCCGGAGCCTCCTAAAATCTCTGCAATTCAGTCTAGTGGGAAATACGGTACGAGATAACATAGGATAAGCAACAACCCTTCCTTAAGATCCCGCAACTCCAAACTAACCACCGACGCGGCACCCCAGCTCGAACGTTCCGCGACCCATCCTTCGTTTTACTGAACGCGCTTGTAACATGGCCAACAGTATGCCGGCTGATCCCCCGTTTAACCTTAACACGGGGACCGAAGACCAACTAAGGAACATACCAAGAATAGGTGCGGCGAGGTCTAAGACCCTCGCCAAGGTTCTTCGGCAGCATGGTCCCGCACAAAGGCTGAACGATCTGGCCCCCTATCTGGAGAAAGACATACTTGAAGCCCTCACCGCCGCCATCTTGGAAAAGGTAATTGACTTCGGAGAGGAGGAAGAAAGGGAAAGCCTGCGCTCAGAAAGGGAAAGCCTGCGCTCAGAAAGGGAAAGCCTGCGCTCATCCTTGAGCAGCGCGAACGCTACAATCACCGAATACCAAAATGAGTCTGAGGTGCGCCAACGAGAGGCCGAGAAGGAAGCAGCCGAGGCTGACCAGCGTGAGCAGCTTCGGCGTCAAGTGGAAGAGGAGGAACGCATAGCGTCGGAGCAGAAGCAGCGTGCTCGAGCCGCCCGAGAAGCAACTCGTCATCGGGTCCGGGCCGCGAAGGAAGCAGCCGCACAGGCCGAGAAGGAGGCAGCCGCCCGACGCGCCGAAGCTGAAAGAGAAGAGGCTTCTCTTCAATACACCGACGATGAAGAGTTAAGTGAGGACCCTGAGCAAGATCCTAAAGAACTGCGACTTAAAGAGCTGGAACGCGAGGCCAAAGAAGCAAAGGAGCAGGCGGCCAAGTGGAGAGAGGCCTACAACTCAAAAGGAAGAGACAGGAGGACCAGTCAGGATCATCCAGAAGATCCGGAGGGGCCGGGAGAGAGGAGCGAGGGTTGGCAAAAACCCCAGCAGCACTCAACTCCTCTACGTAAGGGGAGCGTGCGGGATAACCGCTACATCCCACACCACCAAACTCCAGAAAAGGAAAACAGGAGCAGCAGAAATGGCAGCTATCTCTCAGAACAGCTGCACTACCGGGATGACCGTCGCTCACAGGGCTCGCCGTGGGAACGTGAAGACAAGGGCCGATATGAAACGCCCCGCCACGCCCCCCACAACGACCTCCGCTCACAGGGGAATTCTTCTTGGGAACGTGATAGTTACAGCCAGCATGATGCCCCTCGCCACGGGGAGTGGTACGACTGCCAACCTCAACCACCAAAAGAGCCCCTAAGGGAGAGTGGCTGTCCAACCATGGCCGTAGCGAGGGGCGGGCCAAGTCATCCAGGTTTTCCCAGCAGGGCTCAGGCGACTACTGGGAAGTGGACTCCACCTCCTCCAGCAGCGAGGATGATGTGGCTCCGGAGGGACGGGGCTACGAATCAAGGACTCCGCCTCCTCGGAGACCGGACACCGGCAAGATCCCAACTTACCATGGCAAGGTCAGGTGGGAGATATACGCTGACCAATTCAAGCGTATCGCCCGAAAGTGCCAGTGGAGCCACGATGCCAAGTTGGACAACCTGGTCCAACACCTAAGAGATGATGCCCTGGAGTTTTACGGGACGATTTCAAAGGTCGATCGTAAAGACTTCAACTGTGTTAAGAGGGCTATGAAAGATCGGTTCAACCGGAAGAACCCCCCACAAACGGCCCGCATGGAGCTTCGCACCCTCCGCCAAGATCAAGGGGAAGAGCTCGAGCACTTCGCCCAGAGGTGTCAGACGCTGGCCAGGGATGGCTATAGGGGAGACCCGGAAAGGACCGCCGAGAGGGCTGCCATGGACGCCTTCCTCCATGGCTGCCTGGATCGTCGGGCAGCATTGTGGGCTGGCGAGAAGAAGGTGGAAACCATGAGGGAACTTCTGCGGAGCGTTAAACACTCCATCCAGAACGCCAAGGCCCTCGTGGGAGAGAGGAAGGTCCGGTCTGTCTCCTTCATGGACGGGGACGAGGCAAGCAACAAGCAACCCTCAATCGCCAGGGTGGAGAAGGACCCGCTCCAAGGTCTGGAAGAACGCATTCAAAAAATGATGGAGCAAGCGGCAACAGCAGCGGCGGAGAAGGTAATACAGGCTGCCACCGCGAGGAGCACAGCGAGGCCACCCAGATCGCCCAGCCCGTATCCGAGCAGGAGCCGGTCACGGAGCACTTCCCCAGGCCGACCAAGGCAGTGCTTCAACTGCCAGGAGGAGGGCCACTTTGCACGGGAGTGCCCAAAACCCAAGCGCCAACCGGTAGCCCTTGAGAAGAAATCGGCTTCGGAAAACTAGGACGGGGTGGTCAGCGCGACCAATCGCCACCCCTCCTTAACCGAGGTCGACCACCGGACCAAGTGTCATACTTGGGCCCAGAGATCCCACAGGCCCCACAGTCACCCCTCGAAGTAGGCTGCTCCCAAGACCAGCCCTCATGCCCGGACCAAGAACAGCCATGGGATCAAGCACTGCCTTGGGGGCAAACACGACAATCAGAAGACCCGAAGGAATCCCCAGATGAGGAAGCGAGAGCAGGTACAGCTTATCACCAGGTTGGTGCTGGCAAATGTGCTGTACACCAGGAGGACCAGGAAGTCGGGCCCGTAACCCCTATGTCTCAGGACTACCAGGTGCGGAGCGTCACCTTCCGTGGGGGAAACTCAGCCAGGGATGTTCCGGAGAGCCTCTACATCAGGGTGAAAATGAACGGGACATCGGTGGAAGCTCTAGTGGACTTGGGAGCCCAAGTCACTGTGATGAGCCAGGAATTTCTTAATTCTATGGTTGAGCCCCCAGAGTTCCTCGAACAGGTCAAGCTGAAGGGTGCGGGGAAGGATAGCGTGATGTCAGGGCACTTCACAAAGAGGGTGAAGATACATCTCGGGGACACCCAGTTCCATTGGTGTGTATATGTGGCGCCAATATCGGATCCAGTGATTCTCGGTTTGGATTTCCTCAAAGCCATCGGTGCAACAATTGACCTGCCCTCTGCCTCTATCACCATTAAGGACCAGACTGTTGCTGCAAGCTACAGAAAGGGGCAAAGTAATGAGCCGCATCCCGTGGCCAGTATCGCCTGCGCAAGAAGTATCTCCATCCCGCCAATGTCAACCAAACAAGTACCAGTGCGCACATGCGGTGACAGGAAAAACTTTGGCGATGAGGCCATGCTCTGTCCCAAGGTTTTCAGCCCCGACATTGTGTGCCCCTATGCTGTCCTCAGCGGTGAGCAGGAAGAAGGGGTCGTGGAGCTGACAAATATCAGCGATCATTGGGTAATGGTAAAACAGGGTCAAACCCTGGGCCTAGCCCACCCTGCAGCAACTCTGGACGTTGAAGTGGACCAAGCCAGCATCCCCGCGATGCTGAGAAGGATAGCTTTGGAGGACGAGGGAGAGAACACCTGTAAAGTCTCCCCTGAAGAACTAGCGACCCTGTCCCCGACAGTCCCACCACATCTCCAAGACCTGTTCCTTCGGTCAGCCAAGAACCTGACACCGCCTCAAGCACGTGAGGTTTCCCGAATCCTCGTAGAATACCAGGCCGTGTTCTCAGTCAGCGACACCGATCTAGGATGTTTTACAGCCATTAAGCATTCCATCGACACACAGGGTGCTAGACCAATTCGCCAGCGCATGCGCCGGACCCCCTTGGGTTTCCAGGAGGAAGAAGAAAAGCACCTGACAAAGATGTTGAATGCCGGGGTAATCAGACCTTCGTCCTCGGCATGGGCAGCTGTCCCTGTGTTGGTGAGGAAGAAGGACGGATCTGTACGGTGGTGCCTCGACTACAGGGGTCTCAACAGTGTCACGGTCAAAGATGCCTTCCCCCTGCCGAAAATCGAGGAATGTCTTGACTCTCTGGCCGGGAGTAAATTCTACAGCACCCTCGACATGAACTCCGAGTACTGGCAGATAGAGCTAGAGGAAGACGACCAGCACAAGACAGCCTTCATCACCAAGTATGGACTCTTTGAGTGGACCCGAATGGGATTTGGACTCTGCAACGCGCCCGCCACCTTCCAACGTGCGGTCCAGCTAGTGTTGCATGGAATGCAGTGGAACAAGGTCCTCTCATACCTGGACGATGTGGTTGTCTTCGGCAACAGCTTTGGGCAGGCCCGTGACAACCTAGTGGAAGCCCTGGAACGTTTTCAAGGGTACAACCTGAAGTTGAAGCCCAAGAAATGCAGCTTCTTCCAGCAGGAGGTAATGTTTCTGGGCTGACTCGTGTCTCCTCAAGGCATTCAAATCAACCCAGGCAGCAGGGACACCATCAAGAACTGGCCCACCCCCAAGTGCGTCCGAGATGTTGAGTCCTTCCTGGGATTTGCCAACTACCACCGGGAGTTTGTACCTCGCTACGCGGAAATCGCGGAACCACTCTACGCCATCACCGGGCCTAAAGTAACATTCAGTTGGCCGGAGCAGGCTGAAGAGGCTCTCCATCTGCTAAAAGGAGCATTGATGGAAGCCCCCATACTACCCTACCCTGACCTAAAGTACACCTTCATACTCGACTGTGACGCATCGGACACCGCTGTTGCAGGGGAGCTGGGACAGATGGTGGGGGATAAGGTACAGGTGATTGCCTACGGGAGTTTCACTATGACAAAAGAACAGCAGAAGTACTGCACCACCCGCAAGGAGCTTCTGGCAGTGGTGCGCATGGCCAGGCAATACCACCACTACCTGCTTGGACGACCCTTCCTGGTTAGGACGGATCACAACAGCCTTACCTGGCTGATGAGATTCAAGAATATCCAAGGACAGCTAGCCCGCTGGCTCGAGGAGTTGGCGGAGTACGACATGTCCATCGTCCACAGGCCAGGAAAGAAGCACATCAATGCTGACTCCCTCTCCCGCATCCCTGACCCCCTGCCTGGATGTGACTGTTATAGCGCCGGCTCGTCGCCAGAGCAGTTGCCCTGTGGGGGATGCCCGTATTGCCGACGAGCTCATTTGCAATGGGCACGCTTCGAGGAGGAAGTGGATGATGTGGTACCACTGGCCTTGCGCCGACAGACCCCGGAGAGCACCCTGCCGACACCATCCATAAGGATGCTGACACTTAGTGGGGAGGAAGAGGACGAGGTTGTCAGCACAACCTTTGGGGGCTACTCCAAAGCAGAGCTTCACGACAAACAACTGGAAGACCCCGACCTCAGGGAGGTTATTGGCTGGCTGGAACAGGGAACGGGCCCATCCCAGGCCACACTAGCCCTAAGTGGGCCTGCCGCCAAATATCTCTGGGCCAACAGCCATCAACTTCTCATGCAGGACAGGATACTCTTCTATCGCTGGGAGTCAGTCAACAGACCCAAGCTCTTGCTGGTCATCCCGGACTCATTGAAGGCAGAGGCCCTCGCTTCCTGTCACGACCACCCAACAGCAGGCCACTTGGGACATGACAAGACACTCGCCCGGCTGCGGCAAAGGTTCATTTGGTTCCAACTACGGACCGACTGCAAGGAGTTCGTGAAGTCCTGTGGCACATGCAGCAAAAACAAGAAGCCCTGTATTAGGCCCCGAGGCCCATTAGGACAATACCATGCTGGGGCACCAGTTGAAAGACTCCACCTGGACATCCTTGGGCCCCTGCCTTCCTCGGAACAAGGGAACACCTGTATCCTGGTGATCGTGGACCAATTCACCAAGTGGGTAGAATGCTATCCTATCCCAGACCAGAAGGCAGAAGTTATAGCCCACAAGTTCGTCAATGACTTTGTGGCTCGCTTCGGCTGCCCGCAACACCTACATACAGACCAGGGCCGTAACGTGGACGGGAACTTGATCAACTCCATCTGTGACCTCCTACGTATTCGGAAAACCCGGACAACCCCTTACCGTCCGGCGTCAAATGGACAAGTGGAGCGTTACAATCGCACTATCCTCCAGATGGTACGCTGCTTCTTAGAGGGGAAGTCGAGGCAATGGGACCGTCACCTGCACCTCTTAGCCGGAGCACTGCGAACTGTCCCCCACAGAACAACAGGGTACAGTCCAAACATGATGATGCTCGGTAGAGAAGTCATGCAGCCGGAAGACATCGTTTTCGGGACGGCAGAGGCTAACAGCTCGGAGCCAGAACCCACATCAAGCTATGTAAGGGCCTTGCGGGGAGCACTACAGGAAGTGCACCGTATGGCCCGGGAAAGGCTCAGGACCTCTCAGGAGTTGCAAAAGCACATTTACGATCGAAAACTGAACCACACAAAATATGAGATTGGAGACCTGGTCTACAAGCGCGACACCGCCAACAAAAAAGGGGAGAGTCCGAAGCTGAAGCCCATGTGGAAAGGCCCGTACTTAGTAGAAGAAATACTTTCCCCAGTGCTAGTCCGGATCGGGGAGCGAAAGAGGTCGAATGTTGTACACCATGACAGGCTATTGCTATGTCGTGACAGGGCTATCCCACTCTGGCTCAGGAGGAGGCGCCACCGACTACTCAACTTTGGTTGCCAATCACCGTCGCCGGAGGGGGATGAGGGATACGACCTACTGGCTGCCGGACTGGATGAGCCCAACAAGGACCTTCACCTACCACCTCTGGAAAGGACCCAAGCCGAAAAAGCACAACGGGGAGAGAGAACTAAGGAAGTACCGGAGGAAAAGGAAATCATTCCCGGTACCCTGACCATCTTGGGAACCAGGGAGTTACCGGAGGAAGTCACTCCCGGTACCCCGAGCTCAAGTAATATGGGTGTGGGGGCAGCATCCAAGGTGTTGAATAAGGCTAAGGATACAAGCATGAAAGGGAAGTCAATGGACACAACTACAGGCCAGGAGCTGAAGATGACGGAGGCAACAGGGGCTGCAACTGGAACCGAACCAGAACGTCGATCACGCAGGGGTAGACTTATACGTGTGCCCGTTCGGTTACAAAACACAGTGCGCCGTTTGCTCCGCCCACTTCGTATGCGTCGCGTGCCGGCCTTTCCGACTTCTCACTAACTCCTTATCAAAGTGTAAATAAGTAGGATTAGGAACTAGGACGATAGAAGACTATATATAGGAGATAAGACTACAGATAAGGAGTTACCAATATTTCAATGCCTTCCAGACATGCTTTCGAACGTGTTCCTGCCTGCCGGAGACCACCTCCCCGCGCTGACTGCCGCAGGGAGCTCTCTGCGAATGGCCCCTCCACCTGGCCTGCCGCAGAGGGGTGTCATCTGGCTGCCCATCGACATCGCGGGGCTCATGGGCCAAGGGGGGACCCCGGTCCCCCTGCCCCAGCTGCCTGGGAGCCAGTTGGCTCTCACTAGCTGGTACCCAAACAACCACCAGCCCCCCGTGCCAGCTAGACTGCCCATCAACGTCGCGGGGCTCATTGGCCAAGAGGCTAGCTGGTACCCAGACAACAACCAGCCCCCCGCAGCAGCTAGACTGCCCACCAACATCACGGGGCTCAGAGGCCAAGGGGAGACCCCAGTCCCCCTTCCCCAGCTGCCCGGGAACCCGTCAGCCCTCGCTAGCGGGGGCCCAGAGAACAGCCAGCCCCCCGCACCAGCCGGAGGTCTTGAAGTGACCTTTGAAGGCTTCGGACCCCGAAGGGTCCAGTGGGGGAACCAGGCAACAACCCCAGAACCAGAGAGGGCAGAAGGAGAGCGCCGCACGGTCTCGCTTGGGGACACCACCCTGCCCTCAAAGAGAGCCCGTTCGCGTGCGGTCTCGCTTAGGGACACCACACTGCCCTCAAAGAGAGCCCGTTCACCCAGTGTGGAGGCCGCCGTACCAAGGCCCCCTGGATATGGAAGGGTACCACCACAGAAGCAAAAGCCGATACCCTCAACAAGAGCCCGTTCACCTAGTGCAGGGGCCACCAGACCAGGTCCCCCTGCAGGTGGAGGGGCGCCAGCCAAACGCGGGAAGCAAGACTGCCCCATCGGCCGACGCTGTGCCTACCAGAGTCACCTTCGTCGCCATGTGTTGCTGTCGCACCTGCCCTTCTTCATCCAACCAGAGACAGCATGCTGGGGCTGCTACACCCAGTACGCACGAGTTGGCAACCTGAGGAAACATCTCCGGGAGTGCCCCAAAGCCAGGCCCTTCGATGACAGGGCACTGGAGCAGTACGTCCGACTGTGTGCGGCCCTGCTTGAGGAAGTCGCCGAGCAGATGGGTAAGAGGCGGAGGGACCTGTGTGACCTGGCCCTGGAGAGAGGGCTGGTGGCCAACGGCCTCACAGTGTCACCGCTCCAGGAGGCGCTGATGGACTACTACGACCGGTCCATGGACACCGCCAGTGGGGCCGCTCGGGTGATGAGTCCCCCCAGCAGCGAGGGCTGCCTCCTCCATTGGAAGCTGATGGCGTTGCTGATGTCCATTTGCGGCGACCGAGGCCAGGCCAGGATAAGGACCTGGACCCAGAGGGTGGGCCCAACCCGGAGGCCAATCCCTGCAGGGACCGACTCCCACTGTCATCTTCGGGAGTTGTGTCGGCGGCTTGGTGGGAGCCATGCCGTCGAGCAGGGGCGGGACCACCTGTCCTCCCTGACGGTGGTGAACGTTGACTGCTTCCCCAGGGACTGGGGCCGTCAAGACCTCGAGATCCCTGGGCTGCGCGTTGTCAACGCCGTGGGGCTCCATCCAACCCGGGTCCCAAGGGAGGCCAACAAGGTCAACGATGTGCTCGCTTCAGCCAAGCGAGCCATACGGAGGGGCGCCGTGGCCGTCGGAGAGGTGGGGATCGACCTCTACCACCGGGACTCCGAGGACGTGGCCCTCATGCAGCAGGCAGCACTGGCCAACCTGTCAGCCTTCGCCGCCGCCAAGGGGCTGCCCCTCGTCATCCACTCCCGGGATCGGAAGCAGAACCAGGAGGCTGGTGCAATGTGCCGGGAGGTGCTGCAGCAGTCTGTGCCCCGCTCGCAGAAGCTACAGCTGCACTGCTTCGACAGTGGGCTAGACGAGCAGCGCCGGTGGGAGGAGGCCTTCCCCCAGGCCATGTTCAGCATCTCAGGAAAACTCCTGAGGGCTGACCGTCACCCGGAACTGGACCAGGTGGTGCAGGGCCTCCAGCTGGACAAGCTCCTCCTGGAGACCGACAGCCCGCACCTCTGCCCGCGAGGGGTCCGGCCCAACCAGCATGGGCCGACCTCCATTTGCCAGGTGGCAGACCGAGTGGGAGAGCTTCAGGGAATCCCACCCAGCCTCATCTTGGAGATTTCCTCGAAGAACGCCCAGAAGTTCTTCGGGCTGTAGGTCGAGCGGACCTACCCCCTGTATATAGTAGCGCTTAGAACTGTAAATACACCTGTAGTTGCTAGGCCATGGACACCTAGGGACCTGGTTCCGGCCTCCCCTGATGGAGGGGGCCCTCCTAAAAAAATGGAACGAGGTGGAGTGTTGCCGACGGCGGAAACGCTGCTTGCTGCGCATGCGCGGCGAGCGCGTCGATTCAAAACCGAGCGACGCTCGCCAGAACCCTGCTACCTACGAGACCGACTGCCCGCACGACAGATTCAGCCTCCCAGGACAGGTTTCATTTCTACCAGAACTCCTCAGTAAGTACAGATATTTGCTTACAGTACGAATTTTTTACAAAAGCGCGGCCCCCCTTTTGAGAATCTCTGGACCCGCCCCTATTATTAATGTAATAATCTGAACAGGGAGTGTTTGGCAATAGCGGTCAGAAGTTGGTCAACCTAGATACGAAATTGGCTATTGTGTTGATTACAGGTACCAGTGGTGATCACTGGTGTCAAACCTTGTTACACAGATCAAAGGCATCAGTGCCTCTGGTCACGTACTAGTAGACATTGTAACACATGGATGGATGTAACCGGATTCTAGTCAAACGCTTTCTGTTTAACTACCGCACGAGACTTATGGATATATCTCTGTCTTTTTAAGCAATGAATAAGGAGAATTAAGAATAAGTTTTTAAAGGGTTCTCGTTAACTTTTTATTTTTCTATCAATGACGTTCATCTTGTACCTCAGACATATACATACAATCTCGATGCATATGGATCAGGTGCATAGAGTAAAAAATCTCTTGGGGAACAGTAAAGACAAAGTTACCTTTCAAGAATGTGTTAAAATGTATAGACTTACCCTCCTTTAGGTCAAAGCCGACTAACTTCTGCAGAGTCACTATCAGGTCATCAGCTCTGTAACAAATCTTGCGGCTTTTCGCTTGCATCACTTTACACAAAACTTCTCTGATTAAGAAAAGAAACTTTTTTTTATCTCTATATAAACAAGGCGACACAAAAATGATAAAGTATCAATAGAAAGGTTAATTTGAGAATATTAATGCTTTTAGCTTGTCATTTTCCACATCAATTATGTTATCGGGATACTTAATTGCTGATGATACCTTGACCATGTGTCGAAGCCATCTTTTTCCTCCAAGGGAAACCTGATGAAGTCAAGGGGTTGTGTTCCGTCAGTCCGCGGGAATGCTATGACCAGTCCCTTCAACTAAAAGAAATACAGTTAATGATTTGAGGAGTAATTATTGGATCATCTAAACATTCCTATCGTGGATGTAAAATAATTATACTGTGCCCCTACATCTTGGTAAATAAAAAACGACTATACTGCCAAAAATAAGTGTTTTAGGCCTTGACAACGTTTATAAAAAGAAGAACCTAAAGTTATCATATTTAGAGTGATTGCTGGTTCAGTTACTTGTTCCATCTAGAATTGTTATAAACCAACCATAAGCGTTTCAATATTTCCCAACGACAATTATTTCTATTCATCCAATTCACCAATTCGGGTGCACCTCAGACCATAACCTAAAATATTTAGTTGTATAACAAAAGAGCAAATTATAAGTTAGTATATTATTTTATAGGATATGTGACCAAAGCTATGCATTTTCTTTTTTGGCTGCTGTGTACCAATACATATCGTCACGGCCTCTAAAATAGAGATTTCTTCAGGCCTCATTGAGAGTAACTAGCAAATTACTCTGTTCTGTATGTATGTACTGTATGTAGGCTATCACTCGCTGAAAAAGCATTCAACTTACAAGTAGTTGCTGGCTGGACTTTTTCGTTTTCTGAAATGCAAATTATATGCACAGATGTATATATATCTTTTTGTGCGAATTATTCAATTACTACGACTATTTAATGGGAGCCGGATTAGATAGGGCTATCACCGCATGACTTGTTGTATGTGTTTTGTGACCAGTAATCCCTGTCTACCCAAATTCCTGGAGTCTAGTCATTTCCCAATTAAATTCCCCCTCCCTATATGTTCATATAGTATGTACAGGTGAATAGGACTTGTCTTTAAAACTAAACAGTTTTCCATGGAGACACAGTTGTTCCACTGGAAAGATCAGGTATTGATTGATGTATATAATTATATCAACTCATGAATTGATTAAAGTTCCAGGAACATCACATCCCCTAATCATGTACTGAACAAGTTGTAAAGCCCTTTACTTTAGACACCACATAAGTATACTAAGCTGTCTGACGTGGCGTAGAAATTCTAGGATCTTACAAGACCAAACGACATATGACCTAAGGCTAAGTTACTATCAAAAGCAAAAGCATTTTGATAGTAATAGGTTGGCCCATTTTAATCTTTATGATATTAATGATTCAGATATTTTGATGGTAGGTCTGAAAAAATGACACTATAGTGACAATTTCACAAATAATTTAATCTTTGAATCATTTAAATCTTAAATCTGTGTACGGCAAAAAACCTTAGATCTATTGACAGTGTGACGCCTATGTTTCAACATTGAGAGGTAATGATTCTGACACTGACAGTGACTTAATTAGGCCAAGATATCTATTATTTTTTAGATAAGATATTTTGATGGTAGGTAGGGAAAAATGACACTTTAGTGACAAATTCACAAATCATTTAATCTTTGAATCATAAATAAGTGCTTTCGGAGCCTCCATTGACATTGACACTGACAGTGTTGGAGTCCAGTCATTTTTTCATACCATCTGTAAAATATTATTGGAGGCGTATCTAGGCCTAAAATAACCAAACCATATGACATTTAGGACCCAGAGATATAGAAGAACATAGATATATGTACATGGATTTCATTTTGATAGGCCTAATAAGGTCTAAATAATTATTTTTCAAACTGCCAGTGTCCTCCTCCTGTCCGATCGATCCAATGCGCGTTAGGCTGAGTTTAGGCCTAGATTTCAACGGTATCATTCCATATGCTGGAAAAAAGATATAAACTAACCGTTAAGGCCTGGAGTCCTCAATGCGTTTCAATGCGTATATCCTCCACAATTGATGCGTTTCATGTCATCCTGGTTTCCTGAGTTCAATGTATAGATGCAGGCGTGATGGGGAGAGAACCCGGCGAAAGATTGACGCCATGTTGACGGTCTGACAGTGTCAAGGCAGCCTCCACGTGTCCGATCGATCCAATGTTTTGCCTTCGATACGAACGCATAGTTCCCGCATTAGTTTTCAATGTGTTGTATGCGTTTAAGGGGGTCCAGACTCCAAAATATATATATTGAAAGCATCAGATACCGCCGTAATCCAGGCGAAGAAAGAGGGGCCCCCGCCAAAACGTCCGACTGGCACACTTGCACCGGTGTGAGTGGAGCGGTCTGACCCAGCCTTGTCACCGGGTCGACGCGACGGAATACCAAGAAAATAGTGCGATGCATTTACGCGTTTAGACGCGTTATTTCGCATTATTTTCGTTTCTGGGACAGTGGGATGCTTATCTATGTGTCAAAATCTATCTGTGGATACCAATAACTAAAGTTAGAACGACCGTTTTCATAATGAAATAGGCCTGCAAAGTTGATGACCTTTGACCCAGATCCCTTCTTCCATTTGGGACATCGTCACTTTGCCGCGTTACAGGCATTTGACGCGCCTCACGCCCAACGCCCCCAGTAACGCTGCACGGATTTGTGGTCATATAACGATTTCGGACGATTTAAACGATTTATTTGTATTCTATACATCCAAATCTCTGCGATGTAAGCTCAAATAAGCCCCAAAATGTGATCATTTTAGCTCAGAATCGATTTGGGACATCGTCACGGGCAGCAGCCGCGCGATGGGACATGGTGACCGTAACGATTCCAGGCTTGAATGTCTAATTTGCCCCATTTTGGACGATTTAAACGATTTATTTGTATTCTATATATCCAAATCACAGTAATGTAAGCCCAAATATGAGCAAAAATATGGTTATTTTAGCTCAGAATCGATTTGGGACATCGTCACTTTGCCGCGTTACAGACATAACGCGAGGCATAACGCGAAATCACCGTCACAGATCTAAGAAAGGTTGTCGAGAAGTAGAATAGGTCGCTACAGGATCTAAGACTTTATCGACCATAGCCGACCTATGATAATTATAATAACAATTATTGAATCGACCTAGTACTGTAAACATACAGGGATGAGTATCTGATACATGTATATCTGTGGGAAGATACATTAATTACCGCTTGGCCTGGTGCAGGCCCCAGGAGAGAAGAGCCATCTGTGTAGGTGAGGGTAAGGGCCAGTTCAGGGGCGTCAGTCAGGAGAGTCTTCAGGCGGTCTCTCTCCTCTTCACCCAGGTCAGCTACACACCATATATCCTTTCATACGGATAAGGTGAGGATATGCAATTACTGTTGATTTAGAGTTGAGACAGTTTGAGAACCTTCAAATATAGTTAGACGGTCACCATGCTGAGTGGTGCAATGCAGCATAAGTGTGTAGATTTTCCAACTATACTTACACTTACACAGGGAACCCAAGTGAATGGCAGCTACTGTACCATGGCACAGCTATCAGAAAATAATTGTGGTAGCACGAACCATGCACATCCTGGCCATGTTTTACCTTCTCGAGGTTGAGATAGTATTAGTCAATACTTGGCTGATTATTATAACAGCAACAAAAAATCGCAATATTGTTGGCCAAGTAATTAGAATGCAACTTATTACTATATGGCATTACCCCCCCCCCCCCCCCCCCCCCCCCAGATTGTTCTTTATTTTTCATCTCGTTTTTTTAAAATTTGATTTTGCTAAACATGTTGGGGCCTTCTCGCAAAAATTCAATGCGTGCAACGTTCCCTTTCCCCAACTATGCAACGACCTGTATGCATCTGACTTACTGTGTTTGCTGATTCCAGTGAGGACTTTTGAACGTTTTTGAAAGGTGCAGCAAATGAAGCCTTCTGTTGTTTTTTCTTTTCACTTGAGGTCATAATTTGTTCTAGATAGAAAAGAAATTATATCAAATTCTGAACACTTATCACAACAAAAATAAATCAAAGATTGACAATCAGTAGGTTATTTGGGTAGGCTTGTTTGTGACACTCTTTCAGATAACGAGGTTCAAAACACAATAATAAAAACGAGTTAACTCTTGTCATAAAGGTTTGATAAAGGACGCGTTACACTGAAACTGAACTTCAGAAGTTACATTATTTGGGCATGACACCAGCGGCAGAAATCTGGCCAAATCTTAGCACTAATAGGTTCTAAACCTGATATCATTGTTACATAATAGAAAAGCTGGGAGGATATTTATATTTTCCAGCAAGTTACATTTATGTCTATCCTATTCACAGGAACGATTTTGTTACTTTGTTAGGATCTAAAATTATATTTCAGAAATACCATGTTTGAAGGCGTATGAAAGATTCTGAAAGTTTAGTATTCACTGTCATTACTCTATAAGAATATCAGGTGGATTCATCCTACCTACCTATATCACTCAGAGCCTTATCTGCTTCTGATTCCGGAGGATGTTTTCGTTTCTTACTAACCGGGGTCTTTGTGGGCTTTCGGAATGTCTCTTTATTAGACTTTGAAGCTTGCAACATCTTTTGAAATGTTCCAAGATGATCTTTAGCAACGTTGGAGTTGCTCTTAGGTTGGATAAATGAGTTGTTTTCCAGACATGAAGATGACTCTCCTGTTTTCCTTTGTTTTTCTGTTTGATGAATGGCTCCTGAATGACCATCTCCAGCCGCTGAAATGTCCCTAAGTGTGTTAGCAGTATGTACTGCGTCCTCGTTATCTTTTGTTGGAGATACATGGAGGTCCATCATCTCCATACAATGCATTCTCTCGTTGACCTCATCTTGACAGGCTTCCTCACTCACACCTGAATAGAAAACAGGATTAATTAATGGCTAGATATGCTGCTTCATCACAAAATAAATCTGTCAGGTGGGAAATTGTAAAACAAACCTAAAGAGATAGCTGAGAAACATGAAATCTAGCATGGAGTTAATACCTGTCAGGAACTGTAATTCTGGAGAATTTTAAAGAGAATCAAATTCAATAATTATATGAAAAAAAAGAACTCCCATAAAATGGGGAAATTAGAATATAAGCAGTGCCTCAATCCTTACATAATGGTGGTTCGTTTGACCGTGGCTCAGATCTTGGTCGATTAGGGGTGGTCAGAAGTTCCCTATCTTTTGTCTGATAAAGTAGTGTCTGGTCGAGAAAAGTGTTGTGGTGAGACCGCCTTCCAGTATCTAGGTACTCCAGTCTAGTGTTGGAAAGGTGTTGCGTTCTCAGAGGGTCTTCGCTTATGATGCTACAGTCCAGCCTCTGACGCTGATGGTCTTGCGTCCTTTAAATAAAGTAAGGAACAAGACATAGGATTAAATCCTGAAACCTCATAAAAGTTCAGTTTTCCTTGCAAATCGCAGCTTAAGACAAGAATGATTAATCAAGACTGGTTTCAAACTATTCCATGAAGCTTTTAATGGATGATGATGTGTTGGAGACTAAGGTCCACTCAGCCATTTCCCAGCTATATCAAGACCTTGCGTTCTACAGCGCACTGATGTCTGAAGCTATGGGGTGGGAACTATAACAAGGAAAGGTGGTCCAACAAACACCTTGGGGAATCAGCCTAGGCCCGGTGCGCAGAATCCCACAATCTATCCACTGGACCACTGTGACTCTTTGAAATATTTACAGGAAAAAAAACCACGAAAAATCTTGGATGGCCTAAACAGCGTAATGCTGCATAGCTTCATTATGAACTTGGTAAGTAAGAATTAAACGAAACTTGATAAACTGAACTATTGTTAGTGTTGATTTAAGACTGCGTGATGTGTATAATCAATTTATCCATGAGTCGTTCATTCAAGTTATTGAGCCAATCAGACTGCGCTCAGAGTTAATTCATCCATCCCCCAATAGTTCAAAAGAAATGGACGATGAGGGAGCTCTTAAAATGAAAGGGTTTTATTCAAGTAAACATCTCATCCCGAGTCAAAGCCACAGTGAATAAGTCTCCATCAGTCCACCTTCCCATCTCCTACTCAGCGATCAACCACATTTAGAATACAAGTTGTTCCAGCACATCCTAGACCACCCTAGCGCTTAGCTCTATCACAATCCTTTGTCCGAGGTAGTTGGTATCGGTAAACTCCAGTATACTCCGTAGGAGCTGGTAGGTATAGCTCCGAGCAGCTCAGCTAACGCTGCTTACTTCCTAATAGTTACTAACTCCAGACTAAACTGACTCGCTCCCTACCTTGCAACACCTTTTATACTGGTTAACAGGTGGCACTAGGAGCGCAAAATACCTCTCCTTAGAAGTAGACTTGCTAGGCCTGATCCTAACTAGATTATACAATATGATAATATATTAAAAGTACTAAGCTATTAGTACATTCGACGGCGGTCAGATGTTTGAGATTGAGGAGGTGGACGACATAGCTCAAACCTAATAAGGATTATTCAGCCAGATGTGATTGTGTTCCCAATTTGGATTATTGGACATATTATTTTTTTTTTTAAATGAAAGCAAATTGATGTTGGGTGGCTTTGACTCTGGTGGTACATATAGCACAGTGTCAATATATTTGTAGATTCCATTTCTGGTCGTTCGGAGATGTAACCAAAAGGTACAACCTTATGAACGGAATTGTTCAATACATAAGTACATTTTGCCATCAGCCCCGTGCTGAGGCTCAAGGTCAGCGGAAACCGTTCATAAAGTAACAAGGTAAGTTCATGGTGTTGTCAGCCTCGTGCTGAGGCTTAAGGTCAGCGGAACCTGTTCATAAGGTAACAAGGTAAGTCCAGAGGATCGTGAAATGATCCGTAAGGTGAAGGAAATTGTCATGCAAACTGTGACAAAGAAAGTCCAGAGGATCGTGAAATGATCCTTAAGGTGAAGGAGATTGCCATGCAAACCTTGACAAAGAAAGTCTAGAGGATTGTGAAATGATCATTGAGATGAAGGAGATTGTAAACTGTAGCAGCACTCACTGTTCCGAGTCAATATCATTTTCAGTATTAACTTAGTACATTCATGTACAGATTCTTAATCTATGCGGTCGGAACAAAAGTCAACAAAATTCAACATATATACAGTGTGAAGTCGTCTTAATCCTCTAAAATTAACAAATGCACAGCAAATTCAATTCTAGAACGAGTTAACACAATAATAAGTGACTTCGGAGAAATCGGACATCTTGAATGATCGGGTTTCATTATACAATGTAGGTTGATTTTCGAACAATTTTCAACTAAAATGACATTTTTTACAGTGAATACAGGATCCATGCAGTGGACCGGTCAACATTAAACAGTTTGACACCTATAAACCACCATTCCCAGCGCGCGCCCATCAGTCACCCTTAGTACATGTGTACTTAGCAGGACGCTTGACTGGAATTCCCATCCAGGGCCCGACCTCGGTCTGGGTTCCTCCAGGCGCTAAGTGCCCGGATGGCAATTTCTGTTTCGAATGAATTCGGCGAGTTTGCACGCCCGATACGAATTATTGTGCCATGATAACTAAGATTTATCAATTAATTATGTTGATTGGGGACCTAAACTTTAGTTTAGCACCTTCTTTGAAGAAAATTAAACGATGGTTTGATCATGCTGTCCGATTTCAAAATTTGGATCCCTCGGATCAAAAAGGGGTTTTCCCAAATTAGCCTTATTATGACGTCATTTTAATCAGTGCCGGTGGTCATTTTGTAGAGAACGGACGCGTTTTTTACTTTTGTCTTCTTTATCAACTTTATCTTTTCACCAGCTGCAATGGTTCGAGTGGCCATTTTTTGTTCTGAGCGGGAGGCCGGGGTTCAAGACTACCCTGATTTAATCCTGAACAATACGGACCATATTTTTGTGACATTCCCGTGTGAGGAGGCGACCACCGCGGAGTTGGCAGGGCACGCCTTTGCTCACCATCTGCTTTACCCGGAGGATGTGCTTATAGTGGTCACCAATCTTCTGGACATCTTAACCTGGGACCAGGAGTTACGTCTCTACCTCCCGCTCTTTATTAATCCAGACGCCGTGGTAACCTTTTACGCGGAGCTGTTTAACCGGGCCTTCCTTAATATCCAGGCCCACCCCATCCCGGCCACCTTGATTCTGGCGACCCCTTCGGGTTTCGACGCCCGGAGGTGGTCACTGACAGATAGCGAAGGCTCGTTGCAGAAATGGATTAATCGCCTCGTCCCGCGGATCAGCAGGGAAGTGAAGAGGGCCAACGACTGGTACGCGGTCCCCACGGTCAATACCGGCCACGCACTTCATCTATCTAAGGCAGTAGCGGACGGAGTGATGACTGTGAACGATTTTCGGGAATTAGTGGACGGCTACATGCCGTCCGCCCGGGTTCTACGCCGTTGGGCCCGGGCCTTGGGCCGAGTTATCGTCCGTCTGCCGCTCCCGCGGTAGGCCGCCGGCACTCCTTTGTACATATTGATTCCTGGAGTGATTTCCACCGAGTGATTTTTTTTTTTTTTTTAATTCAATTCCCGGTTTATGCCTAGGACACTAGTTTTTTAGTACCCATTATATCCAAGAGGCATAGCCAGTTTGTTTCCACGGGAACTCGGATAATAAGATTGTTTATACGGGAACACCTGGACGTTCTTCTTCCTCGCCCGTTGCCGGGTGCCGTCCTCCCTTTGACCGTTGGCTCTACTCCTCGCCGCTCCACTTCTGGTAAGTATAACCCTTTCCTTCGTTATTGGCATGTTAGATAGGTTACTAACTCGTAGGTTTTAAGGAGATTGTTTTAGTCCAATTCTTTAGAAGTCTTCGGTTCGCTTTCACATGGTGGGGTCCCGGAAACTGACGTCACTCCCGGAACTGGAGGCGAATTTTCGCTGGTGTTTACCATGCTAGTTTTGTAACGGGTATCCCGGTGGGGCCACCTAGTGTTTACTTTGGTTACAAGATGGTGGATGCGGGCCGGAAACTAGGACCTCGTGTACTAAACTTATTGTCTCTTCCAGGTCCTGTGGTCGGTTATGATAATGTGAATAGTATAAGATGACGGCGTTGGGCACTGAGGGACGTCAGGCTGTATATTTTAGTGGGAGGATTTGTTAGGCGAGCATGATCAAGTGTTATTTATCTCGCGCGCGGGTTGGGCGATAATAGAGGATTTTACTTGACTTAGTGGTTTGTTGACATTACCGGTTCAAGCAGGCTCTCAGTATGCGGGTGGTGTTTGCCGTATTGGCTTTGTAATATTGTTTTATGATTATTATCTACTAGTTGACTGACACTGCACTAGTGGGACTATGTGACCAAGCATTCTGGTCTGGACTGCGCAGCACTAGATTGGCTGTGACAGAATTCTTTGATTCGACGTCCCCCTTACAAGGTAATGGAAACGCTTCATTGGTGACTATAAAGCGTAGGCGCTTCATGTGGTCACTCCAGGTAGAGTCGTCCGACTGCCCGTCGGCGACTCCGTGGTAAGTTTTGAGGTTGTAGCAAAGGCTACAAACACCGGTTCAGTCCTGAGTGCGATACCAAGACTGTCAGTGTCGTGGTGTTAGAATAAGAGTTGTAGATAATGTTGTTGTGCAGTGTCGTCCAGATGGGGGAAAAGAAATGATGATTAGGACTGGGTCTATGTTTTTTTTTTATAGAGAGACTACTTTTGGTTTTCTAAAGAGCCATTGCTTGAACGGTGTGTCTTATATGTAATTTTGTAAATATTATTAGGTGCATATTATTGAGTTACTGTGTGGTAGCTTGGCGTTCACCCTCCTAATTTTGTTCTGGGGTTGAGCGCCAAACTCCACCATTTACACTGGGTAGTTGACGCCCCACCTTTTCAAACAGGTAGGCGCGTCCCCACCACCAGACAATTTCTTGGATAATTATCCTGCCTGCATGCGCAGCAATAATTTACCATTCTAACATTTGTACAATACCGTGGGTTTTCACTCCGCAAGTATACATGCCGTTACCTGACATTGAGTATTAACTATACAGGGAATATTTTGATTATTCGTTACTTAGTTTATTACTTGAGAGGATCGTGGCTCAGACTCAGGTCCATTCCTGGTCTGAACACCGAACCTCATCAGCTATACGTGGGTCGTCGGTACCCCCCATTCTGTGGAGCCAGATGGGCGGGCACCGAGTCACCCATTGTTATAATCAGGAGCAGCATGCACATTTTCTTTAATATGCATTCTACCCCTTTTTACAACCAAGAGATGTGTAAATGCACTTCTCCAGATCACTTCCAGACAGAAGTGTAGTACAAGGTTAAACCCGTCTTCTGTCAAGGTCTTTGCCCGTCTTTTTTTTTCTTGTGGAGAGCCGAGACTACTCCTGAAAGGACTCCGCCCCCAGCCTACCTTAACTATGCGCACGAGGGGCAGGAATATTTTAGTGCTACAGACAATTTTAGAATTTTGATTGTTTCCTAATAGGATGGGTAAACTATCTGCTAAGGGTTTTTAACCAAGTTTGTAGCCGTTCGTCAGGGAATTAGTAGTCCGTGTCCCCCTTCCTCAGCTCAACTGTTGAGCGGAGACCCGGTTACTTTTGCGCCGCGACGGCGGCCGAGACTAAAATTTCTTTTGTTCAATTTTTTTTTTCTCGACGGCGGTCAGTTCTAAAGCCGCACGTCCTTTTATTATTTTATTATTATTTTACCCGGGTCGAAACTTGGCTTCTTGTTGTTTTGCCTAAGCCCCGGTTAAATTGGTCTAAACATGGCCTAAATGTATTAGTCTCACGCCTTTGGGCAGCTGTATTCCATCGACACCTTTTCGCTGGACCCCTGATTTACAGTAAAATCAAGGATCCTACGACTGGGGGATACGGTGACCCGGCGGTCATTACACATAACCAAGGTGATGGGACTTCTTGACTGGACAGCACCACGTCCCACCCCCTTGTGAGTTTTAGCTACAGCTCCCCCCCACAGAGAAAGTCGCCTTTATGAAGGGGAGAGTTGAGCACCCTGTGAATGTCACCAGTTCCCCGTATATTCCCGTAACCCCTTTTCCTTGTGACCTCCGTTATACTTACTGAGTGTAACATGCCTCGGGCAGGAGTGGCACACGTCACTGCCCAGTGTAGCATGTATGTATCAGAAGCAAACGAGCCACGTATCGTGTACTCTCGTGCGCTGTCATGGAGCGTTCCACCTGTGAATGATACTATGTGGCGGCGTTTCATATTTTACTACAGCTTGCCCAGGATTCCCTGAGGAAGGGCTCTTAGTTAAATAAACATAGGGTTGCTTTATATTAGTTTTTTTGTAAGTTTCTTTCTAAACTTTTGATATTATTTTTTTTTTTGTGATGAGAGAACCGCTGTCAGGAGCCGTCCCACCCGGGGCATAGTGACTGCCATGTTCGAGCGTCGACCCCAGTGCCTCCCAGAGCGTCGGTGGCGCGTAGCCCCACACGACCTGCCTCTTGCCAGGCACCACCGACACCAGGCATGTGGGCGGGCTCCTGCCATTCATGCGGCTCTCCCATCTTTGAGGAGAGTACATATATATACATTAAAAGAATAGGTTGTGGCATTCCCCAAGTGACTCCTGCACCGCAGCCCGATCCTAGCGGTGACAACAGCACAGGGGCCAAGTATGGATGGTACTTACCTGGGGAAATCCACATCGCTCGTTGGAAGCGTTGGTCCCGTTGAGCGCACATAGGTATTTTATAGAATTTTGTGTTTTTCTTTTATGCTAAAATTTTGAGTTACTAGGATCGTTTCCGAATGGATCCCTACTTTAAGAGAGTCGCCGAAGTAGTGATAAGAGTATTGAGCTAGGCTACCGGGCATGGGACACTCAATCTGAGAGAAATTTAGATAACCCATGGGTCCATAGAAGATGGTTGGACCAGCCTACCCGACTCAGGTTTCCCTGATTAAGGACTCATTATTGAATGAGTTAGTCGAAGGGGTCCTGCCTATTCAGGCTGACAGGACTCCTTCGAGCTCCTTAATACAACCCAGCTCAGTGTTTATACCGTTGTTTCTTAGATCTACCTGTTATCACTCCTACAGACATTTAGATCAGCGTAAGCATTCGTTACATTATTTATATAATAACTTCATAGACTGTCCCTGAGTCCTTTTCAGACGTTCCAGGTCTTGCAGCTTTCTGAGCAGCGCCCGGTCCAGTTGTAGTGGAGGTAGACGGGGTCGATCTAGGAGGGGCGTTTGGGACCGCACTATGTCTCAGCACTTGTTGGGGCCAGTCCGCTCCGATATCGGACCAGCCAGCGTCGACGAGGCGTGGCACTCCCATAGGCACTGGAGTGGCTAAGCCAGATGAATACCTCAAGAGTCGGGCCCTAGTGTTGTATTTTAAGTTACTCATCATCAGGCGGGCCAACTTCTTGGACACTCTCAAGGTGTCTGGTAACGGCACATTAGATGGTCGCTGTCCCGGTCTGGTCGCTGCTCCCATCAGCTGCGCTCCCCAGGTAACAGTAAGGGTGTATTTCAGGCACAGCTGGTTGACCAACACGTCCCTGATAAGCACATAGCCTTCGGTGTAGGTGTGATCGGACGGCATGGCCAATTCTCCCAGAAAGATTGTCTCCATAAGATGTGGGTTGACAAACTGCACATACAACCCATCCACGGTTTTCCGCCTGATGTGCCTCCATTTGCGCCACACGAGGACCACTATGGCGATGACCAGTACAGCCAACAGTATAGCTAGTACTGCCACCGCAGTTGGATTGGCTGTAGTGTCCGGGCATCCAGTGAGTGTTCTTTCCTGGGTCAACAACTCTTTTGGATCGGCTGTCTCTAGGGCCATGGCCCGAGGTAGAGTCATGGCCAGTCCAGCGAGAGCAGCTTTACCCTGGTGTCTCCTCCAGCACTTCCAGAGGATACACCCAATTATTGTTACTGCCACTACTATACAGAAGATCGTGAGAAGACCGAAACCGCCTCCAAAGTTCCCTATAGAGAACAATGGGGCGTCCTTGTTTACTTCATACCGGTCAGTAGCCTTCTTGATACCTTTAGCCAAGTCCTTCCGGTGCTTCTGGATTCGCTTTGCCAGAGAGGGCACAGGTATCCTGACCTTAAGATTCTCCTCGATTTCTAACAGTTCCTTTCTAATCATTTCAGGGATAGGATCAGACTCTAGCATGGTAGGTTCATGCTCGGACCTAGTAAAGTTTGTGTCCCATCCCTTCACATGACGCGCCGCTTCCAGTAGGTCGTTATGAGGGTACACGACAGTTGTGATCCTGGTGTGTCGGTCACAGTTTCTCAGACTATATGGGATCCAGGACCCCTGCATCTGAAAGGCACAGTCACATTCCACCTGGACACGCGCATAGTTCTCTATGTTCACCTCCACGGCGGGCTGATTCCTGCAGATCATTTGACCCCGAGTATCAGCACTGACCACTAACATGTCCCCATCATCCAGATACACAGCCATTTCCCCAAAATCCGCTTCCAAGAGATAGTCCAGTTTACATTTTTCCTGTATAGCGGCGTCATCTCGCCTCAGCAGTGCGGCAGTGCATGTATTATCCGTGATCTTTTTCATGTAGGGCAGGTCCTTGCAAAGCGTGATGGTTTGCCCATAACAGCCCGACCAACTGCCGCTAGCCAGCGGTACATAGTATTGGCGGGACATAGACATAGCCACACTTTTAGGCAGGTTAACAATTTGGAGAGCGTCCTTCTTTTGTCGTCCCCTAACTGGTACCGGCACAGGGAAGGTCAGCACCTCATAGACCCTAAACAAGTGTTCGTCGGCCACAACTGGCACACGTACATACACTATTAGTTCTTGGGTAGTTTCATCAAATTTAAATGAAGGCTGGCTGTTTTCATAGTAGAAAGAGGGGTCCTTGAACGCCACATGGAATCTGGGGTGGATTCCCTTTAGATACCTGTTGACTTCCAAGACCGCTCCCACCATATATTGTCGAGGTACCAAATCCATGGTCAGCTGACCCCGTGTCAGATGTTGCACACCTTTCCTGAACACGCGCGTTTGCTCTATTAACGATTGGAGATAGACCATCTCTCCCAGTTTGTCTTCCAGAGCTACTGGTATCATGTTCAGGTATAACTCCATCCAGTCCACCTTATGTTGGACGAGCCTCATTCTTCGGCGAGTTCCATTATGTGCCTGATTTAGCGACTTCAGATTATCCAATAGACCTATCACGACGTGGTTAACCCTTTCTATTGCCTCGTCATGCTTATCGTTCATTAGCGCCAGGTCTTCGATCATCTGGTCAGAGGACTCCTGTAACACCCTAATTAGTTCCCTATTGTACTTTACGTCAGCAGAGAGCCCCCTGTTCCACGAGGTTGGAATTGGGAAGGATGGCCATCCCGGATCGTCTATCATGAGGGGTAGCTTCTTCATCCTTTTAACCCTTCCGCCCGAACCTGGTTCTGGCCCTTGGGCCTGAGGCTTCTGCCGGGTGTTCTTAATTAGGGAGCTTAAGGTTTCATTGAGAATTCCCCTATACCGACCTCTGAGCGCCTGCGATGTTTGATCCATCCAATTCACTAGCGACCTGACACGGTAAAAGGCTCGGTCAAGAGCGTCTCCTCCCTCTGGGTATCTATGACAGACCTGGCCAAAGGTAGCCTTGACGAAGGAGCGTTTTTGGGGAATGGTGATCAGAAAGCCTTGTCGGACATGGGTGATATCCGCAGTGGACATTAGCTTTCCAGGTTTTAGCACCACCCCATATCGTTCTAAGGCTATAACTTCAGCATTAGGGGCTAGCCCGTCAGTTGGGCTGGAGTCATTTCGTAGCCCCCCAATGGCTCCCACGATGACCAGGGCGAATAGTATTAACAACCTCATTGTCACTGTTTATAGTATGCTTCCGAGGAAGCCAAAGTTTGTAACTCACCCAGGAACACTACCACAATTACGTCGCCACTGTTCTCCTTCGCACAATTATCAGCCACGCACCAAAGTACGCCTCCCTTGTAGGCCTTTTAATCCTCTTAGTTCGGGACATGTTCATAGAGACTCCGTCCGTTCTTACTTACAACGCGCCTGACGATACCATCCTCATCCTTCGTAACCATAATCCTTAGATTCCTCATACGTTCGCAGGACGAGAGGCGCATTGCTCTGAGGGGTTTGGGGCCAGCAGGCTCCAGTCCTGGACGCCCCCCGTTGGTTCGTACGATGGCTGATTCAGTGGAAACAGCTGCGGCACCTGTGGAGGGTTTGTCGATTGGAGCTGATTCGGCCACAGAGGTCCCCCCGGTGGGTTGGTTGGTGCCCATTGCTGCTGATTCCATAGCAGCGGTGACTGATTTGCGCTGCAGTTCGGCGTCAAGCTGCTCAAGTCCAAACAGGCGGGGTCCGCGGGCTGCAAGTGGTGGAGGAGGGGAGTCGTTGCCGGCTCAGCCCCCACTGGTGGGGTTGGTGCGTGTTGTTCGCGCACCGCCTCCACCTTTGCACCCGGGGCGACGGCGGCCAGTTGTTCTTGCCCCGCTTGCCTTTCCTGTATGGGCAGAGGTCGACCGCTTCGTGTTGCCCGCTGCCCGGCGTCTTCCCCGACGCATTTAGGAGTTTGGCTGGGATTTTTCACAAAGGGAGCAACCTGGGCCTTAACCTCAGCTAACTGTTTATCCACTTTAGGCACGTCCAGCCCCACTGTCCTCCTTATTTCGTCAACAGTGTCAAATAGTTGGAACAGTGGTTGGGTTAGGTCCCAAAACCACCCGGCCTGGATCTGTACAGGTCTGGCGGTAATGTCCCCCTTTTGGGCCGGCCTTGCCACTACAGTCAACTTTGGCTCGGGCTCCGAGTCACTCACCTCAGATAGACAGTAAAAGTCTTTGTTCACCGTCTTCTTTTTGGCGGCTGTTGTTCCGGTAGATTTCTTAACTCCTCCGGTGGCTGCCTTGGTGGGCCGTCGGGCCGATGTCCTTGGCTTCTTTCGGGCAACTCCGGTGTCGGTAGAGTCCGGGCGGACACCGCCCCGGCCCGGCCAGCTCCACCGCCTAAGATTCTGGGGTGGACGCTTCTTGGTACCTTCCTTCTCAGTTGCCTTTTCTTTCATCTGGTGTGTTTTAGAAGAAAGGTCCCACAAACATTCCTCTAGCGGGCACCGCCCGCTGGTAGGGGCGGCTAACTCGCTTCCTCCTTAGAGGGACTATGATCCTCCCCTCCGGATCCTCAGGGAAAGTTGTAGTTCCCTTTGGATTACTGTGGGGCCGGAGGGCCAGGCAGTTCCCCATGAGTCGGAGGGATTTGTATTCCGGCTTGAAGTTTCGCCTGTCTGCCCTAGGAGAAGTTGAAAACCGAAAACTGTCTATCTCCAACTTTCGTCCGGAGATAGTATCAATGTCTATCTTCGTTTCCTCCAGTGGTTGGGCTAGGCAAAGCAATCACCTGAAGTAATGGTGACCGTACAGGAGCAGAGTTGCGGGCCGACTGCTAGATCGGCGCGGGTCCTACGAAATTATAACAGATCCGCCTGCTGGTGTCGCCTCCATATTTGGAGCCGTATTTTGTTTCAGGTGGGGAACGCTTGCGTCCGGTCTCTGGGGATGATGCCAACCACTGGCATCTCCCCCGGTTTGCGCACCCCCCCTTGCCACGCCCCTGGGCGTGGCAAGGTGGCCTTGAGGCAGGCCACCTGTTCCATTAGCGTTGCTGCTAACGGTGCCGCTCCGCCAAGCTTTTATTTTCACAGGGCGGCATGGTTTCCTGCATTAATCATCCATGTCGTCGCTTTCCCCGTCGTTGAACAGAGCGGCGTAGTTAGGCCGACGGTTCCGACGCAGGTTATAGCCACCTTTCGTCGGGACATGGCCCTCATCTGTTTTTCCCGGGCTCAGCACCGATGTATCCAAGATCGGTGCATCACCACATGGCAGTTTTATGGGCTTGTTGTTGCCTGGAGGGGATCTCCCCACCAACGGCTGGCTTTTGCCCCTTCTCTTAGCTCGTTTGCGTTTCCTCTGTCCATTAGCGCCGGCTGTTCCCCGTTCACAGGCGGCTTTGTTGGGAACAAAGGATGAGTTTGGTAACAGTGTGGGGTCCGCACTGGCGTCCTGACCATCAGTGAATTGCCCGTCTGACTCTGCTAAATCAGCGGGACTTGGACCAGGTTTTTGTGTAGGTACCTCCCCGGCCATTGGAATTGCATCATGCTCACGGGGACCGGCCGTTCCCGATGAGTTTTCAGTCTCAGCACCCCTTGTTTTGCCTCCTTTTTTAGCAATTTCACCCGTCGGGGTGTGATGCAATTCAGGGTTTCGGTCAGGATCTGCCCCTTTTGAGTTAGTGATTATTGCTTCTCTCACCAGTTTGGGAATGATATGAGGGACAGCGGGGGACCAAGGCCCATGTGCAGGCTTAAGTTTCGAAATATTCACTAAGTGTGGTATTTGTTTCCCAGTTCTCAGCGACACCAGTCTAACGAGATGATCCCCCTTAGTTTCAATCACCCGGTAGGGCCCAGTGTACCTGTTTGAGAACTTAGACGCTTTATTTTCACTAGCTAAAGGATCGTACATGTATACCATGTCACCTTCATACATCTGAGTAGGCCGCGCCCGCTCATCAATTCGTACCCTCAAATCCTTTTCATAGTTTTGAACTACCCGTTCTGCCATATTCCTAAACATAGCAATGTTGTCCTTCGTTTGCATGAAGAATTCACAATCATTCAGTGTTTCAGGGATTGTTCCCTGCTCAGGCATTCCCATACTGATTGGATCTCTGCCAAACAGTAGGGTGTGAGGGCTGTATCCCGACCGTACACTGATCGTGGATCGGACCGTCCACAACGCTATGGGAAGCAGATCGATCCAGTTACAGTGATCATCAGGAATATAATATGCGATCAGGTTCTCAATTGTTTTGTGTAACCTTTCCACTCGAGCGTTGCCTGTCGGCATTCGCCCGGTGGTGAACGTTTGCTTGCACGCTAGTCGTGTGGTAATTTCCCGGAATAGCCCCGAAATGAAGGCTGCTCCCCGGTCAGTGTGCAGGCGGTTTACCCGTCCATACCGACACACTATTCCGGTTAGGAAACAGTTGGCCGCGGTCTGCGCGGTTGAATCTTTCGTGGTGAAAGCCTCTGGCCATCCGGTTAATAAGTCTATGAAGGTCATGATATATTTTGACCCATCCCTAGCCCTCTTTAGTGGTCCAACAAAATCGCACTGGACCACCTCAAAGGGTCGGGTTGGTCTCTCCCAAGACTTAGCTAAGGCCTTGAAATGTGGGGCCCGCCTTCTCAGAGAGCAGGTCTCACAAGCTTTCACATAGTCTACTATATCGGCGTTCATGTTCCGCCAGTAGAACCTCTCAGAGATTTTGGTAGTTAGGCTACTAATCCCCACATGTCCCCCAGCCAAAATGTCATTATGTAACAGCCTCAGGACTTTGGGAATTAACTTTCCCGGCACTATCATGCGAGGTTTTAACCTTACCAGTTGGTCTTGGTGTTTGTTATACCTTTTGACGTTGAACCTACAAAGCACTCCCGGTGCTACCATTCCCACAAAATCAGCTTGGTCCATTATTCGCCTAGCTTCAAGGGGATCTGGCGGTAGGTCTCCGTCTTGAAGGTAATCTATCAGTTGCGCGCACTCTGCATCTTGGAGTTGCGCGTTTAATATTGTGGCCACAGAAAGTTCTTCATCTTGAATTTCGGCCTCAAACAATTCACATCCCACAGCGGGCTCATATTCCTCACCTGGGACATGTTCATGATAGACTCTAGACAAATAGTCCGGTAGAAAATGAGTCGCTCCTGGCTCATAAATGATTTCAAAGTCAAAGTCTGACAGCGCTAAAGCCCACCGTCTCAGCCGGGCTGACGGGGCTTTGTAGGCACTCTGTAGCAGGGGAATCAACGGTTTGTGATCGGTCACTATTGTGATTTTAGCTCCCTGCAACATGTCCTCATAGTTCTTAATACCTTTAATCACTGCCACAGCCTCCTTTTCCGTCACCGAGTAATTTAATTCGGCGTCACGGAGGGTACATCCCCAGAAAGCAACCGGACGGTAGATTTCATCTAGTTTATGACAAACCGCTGCACCGCACGCGGCGTCTGATGCATCAGTTAGTAAATAAAAATGCCCTCCTATATCTGGATGAATTAGTAAGGGCGGTGAGGTCAGCAGTTTCTTTAGTTGTTGAAACGCCTCCTCGCAGGCCTCTGTCCATTCAAAAGAAACTTCTTTCTTTAGCAGCCGGTTTAATGGTTTTGCTAAATCAGCGAAATTAGGGACAAACGGCCGATAGTAGTTACATAGCCCCAGAAAGGATTTAATAGTTTTCACATTATGCGGGCAGTTAAAGGCTGTTATCTTTTCTGTGGTAACCTTTTGTGTAGCCACCCCTTCTGCGTTTACTACGTGGCCGAGGAAGTTCATCTCACTACGACACCACTCACACTTAGATGGTTTCAGTTTGAGATTGGCTCTCGCTAAAGCTTGGAGAACCACCTCAACACTCGCCAGGTGTTCGTCAAAGGTGGTGTCGTAGACGATCACGTCGTCTAAATATGCTAAGCATGTTCTAGGAATCAAGCCTTTTAGCGCAATGGCCATCACCTTGGTAAACTGCCAAGGCGCGCCAACTAAGCCGAAAGGTACACGCTTATACTGATACACACCCATCGGGGTTTCGAAGGCAGTATATTTTCTGCTGTCTTCTTCAATTACACATTGGTGATAGCCGCTCAACAGATCTAGAGCTGTCCACATAGTGGGCTTCTTGTAAGCCATATATAAGAAAAGCGATCGAGCTGTGGGCATTGGAAATTTATCTTTGAAAGTGACTTGATTAAGCATGCGAAAGTCTGTACAGAGCCTAGGTTTGCCGTCTTTCTTCTGCACTACCACCAGCGGGCTTCGCCAAGCCGACTCGCTGGGTTCTATGACACCTATATCTATGAGTTGCCTAACTTGTTCATCGATAATATCCATCTTCTGTGGAGAGTATCGGTACGGTCTAGAACTTATTACTCCCTGCGACTCATCCACAATAATTCTCATCGGCGCTATTTCACAGTGCCCTAACTCTTCCATTGAGAACGCTAGTGCATTTCTGTTATCATTAAGCATTTGTCTAAACCTTACCTTTTGTTCTTCATCTAAACACGATTCGGCTAGGTCTATTTTGCTTACATTTTCATCCATCTTTCCTCGGGGTTCCTCCTCAGAGGATTTACCTTCCATTTGCACTGCGTCTTTCATTACCTCTACAGAAATCCTACAGATGGACATTGGGGTCTCTGTTTTAGTTAAATAACACAAGTCTAGGAACTCTTCTATCTGATCTTGATGCACCTCAGGCACTGCGCATTCTTCTGCAAAAGCTAACACTTCATATGGCGTGATTATTTGTATTTCATCTAGCGGATTCATGACTTTAATCCACCACTGACTTCCCACCGTATTGACGCACCCCTCCACTAGGACAGGTGCGGTTACTGCCGGTGAGCAGTAAGCTACTGGTGAGTCTATCCCCAGCGGCTCTCGGGTGGTAACCGGTATGATACACTCATTTCCCGGCGGGATTTTCACTGTTTCTTTGCTGACTATAGGGTTTCCACAAAACACCTCTATCTTTGCGCCTGGTAGAGATAGATCTGAACGAAGCACTGTCAGCAAGTTTCTGCCTATTACTATAGAGTGGCATAGATCGTCCACTATGTTGAAATCATAGCAAACCACTGATCCCTGGATTGAAAACTTACACCGGATTTGTTCTAGTATCATTTGGGATGAATTATCTGCCAAACTGATGTTTCCTTTCGTTACTTTCCACTCGTCTAAAATACATTGTTTAGGGATCTGCTGCTTGCAAAAGGTAGACATGAAGCAATCGCTCGCCCCTGTGTCTACCAAAGACTTAACCTCCTTCTGATCATTAAATCTTAGCGTTAAGAAAAATGCTTCGTCTCCTATCTCTCTTCTAGCCGGTCCGTCCACTGCGCATAATTCTATTGTGGAATGAACGGACCCTTCCTCTAGTTTCCCTGGCTCTTTTGCTCAGTACCCCAGCCAAGGATGTGACGTCTAAGAACGTTCTAATAACGTCGCAGAACGTCACAGAACGTTATTAGAACGTTGTAGAACGTGACCATTACGTCGCACCTTGGCAGGGTACCACTAGACTTCCCATCTTTATACATTCGCGGTGGTTTTTCTCTCAATCTATTCTTCAACCACAAGCACGCCTCAGTAGAGTGGCCGTGCTGTTGGTGAATGATACAGAACTTACTTTCATCTAACGGTAGTCTAGGCCTCTCCCCTTTCTGCTGAATTTGCCCATTCTTTCCCTTGTCTACTTCTCTGCTCGGAGTGTTATTGGTTTTGGCCTTCTGGTCTAAGTTCCTTTCGCCTTTCTGACTTTCATACCTATCTTTTCTCTCATAACCTTGCTGTTTATAACCACCACTGTTCTGGGGAGATCCACTTTGCCCCGGTTTGGGTTTCTGAAACCATGGGGCGGCCTCCAATCGGGCCAGCACCACACCAAACCGCTCAGAGATGGAGTTTAGGGCCGCGGTCTCCTCTGATTCTTGGCTTCCAGCCAGCTCGCTCACTGCATTGGATATCTTAGTTCCCCCTTTGCCTTTGTCCAACGATTCTAGTCTCGTTGCACAATCCACCGCTTCGGTGAACGACTTAGGGTCCAGTATAGCTACTTGTCTGGCGACGCCCTGCTTTAATCCCTCTAAAAACACGGCTAACATCATGCTTTCGCTCGCTTCTGCCTTAACCTGCTTTTGTTTCAAGACACCTGCAAATTCGATCACGCTCTGGTCCTTTCCCTGTTTAAGGGCACAGAACTCTGCGTGTTTCTGCCACTTAGCTCTTCGGTCACCGAAGATCTTTGTCATCTGAGCTTCTAGTTTCTCAAATGTATCTTTCTCGCTTTCAGCTAAGGCTCCTGCCCAGTCGTCTGCCCTTCCCTTTAGGCCTAACAGCGCCATATTCAGGAGATGGGCGTCCGACCAGTCATAGATAGCTTTCAGTCGCCTCAATTCCCTGAAATACTTTTCTATCTGCTCATCTTCCTTTCCACTACACCACGGTAACCTAATATTTGGTCCTCTTTGGTGACCATTGTGGGACGTTTCCCGCACTGGCGATGGCACTTGGCCCAGTGCCATACCTAGCTGCGGTAGGATATTCCAGATATTCGGTTGATTTGGCGGGTTCGGCGGGTTTGGAGGATTGGGAGGGTTTGGAGGGTTGTTCTGTCCTGGTGGGCCCGGCGGACCTGGCGGGTTGGGCGGACCTGGCGGTCCTGGCGGGTTTGGTTGATTAGGTTGGTTCAGAAGAGGGTTGTTGGGCTGGTTCGGAGGAGGGTTATTAAGTTGGTTTAGCAGAGGATTGTTGGGCTGGTTCGGAGGAGGGTTATTGGGTTGGTTCGGAGGAGGGTTATTAGGTTGGTTCGGAGGAGGGTTATTAAGTTGGTTTAGAAGAGGATTGTTGGGCTGGTTTGGAGGAGGGTTATTGGGTCCTGGTGGATTCGCCTGATTATTCTGGCCTGCTGGAGCTTGCTGACCCTGTTGGTTACCCGCACCTCCTTGGCCTGCGTTAAGATTGGCTCCCATCGCCATTGCCTGCAATAGGAAAGGGTACAGCATATTTTGCTCTATCCCACCTCCTGCTAGCGCGGCTCGGCCAGGTTGTTGGCCCGGTTGGCCACCCCCATCATTTTGCTGAAGTCCCCCAGGGTTTATCCCACGATTAGGTTGCAATATCCCTGGATCTACACCCCTAGCTCCCCCTTCAGCGGGTTGCTGAAGTTGGTTTTGGTCACGCTCGTCTCCCAATAGAACCACCAATGGTTCACCTCCCTCCGCCATATTATCTTCGTGGCGGTTTTGTATGTCGTTATTGTCCCACTGTTCTTTCACAGGGACTTCCTCCTCACTAATTTCGTCCTCACTTACCGGTTTGGTTTTCTTTTCTGCGCCTAAAACATCCTCGGTAATAAGTTCGAATGATGACGAGAGTGATTTCTCTCCTCTAGCTAATTTTCTATTAGGATTGCCCTCTCTGACATTTGCGGCAGCTTGTTCTGTTTCACTATCTTCTTCCTCGTTTTCGCTTTCGTATTTATCATACGGCTCACGGACTGCAATGTCCCCTTCTCCTACGTGATAGGCTTTCTTTACCGTACTGCCTTCCTCATCTCTATCTTCACCTTCCCTATTACCTTGGGTCTCTAGCGTTTCCTTTTCTGCTTTATCCTGATCGCTTAACCTGTCAAACTCCTCACGCTCTTCGGTACCTGATTCCGCTAACTTCTTTATTAGCTCTGCTGGGTTAGAACCATTCCCATCCAACTCCAGATTCAGAGCTTGAGCTTCTGCTCCTTCATCAGCATCATCTAAGCTCTCCCCAATATCATAGGTTAACCGATAGGGTTGTAAGTTGCCTACTTTGTCGCTGTCTCCCTCTGTTTCCCTTTCCACTCCCCTGTCCCTACCTACTGTCTTTCCTTTAACTACAGTGGGATAAGGAATGGACGCCCCCGGGTTGGGGTGAGTCGGTGTTACCAGCGGGTGACTGATAGACTCAAGTCGTTGGAGAGGTGGGTAGGTGAGAGAGCTCCCATCAGGTAGAATTACCGGATTTGCGGGGCGTCTCCTCCCTGATGGGCTGGAGTTATCCGCGATGTTTTGTCGGTCTTTCTTGTTCCCCGAGGGAAATAAGTAATCCTCATCGAAAGTTTCTTGTTCACTTTCACCTCCTACTGCAGGTAGTAAACGATATGGAACTCCTTGACTACACCACGGATTGTTCACATCGGATTCACAAGTAGAATGAGAGCTAGCACCAGGTTCGTGGTCCGTAGGTGGTACATACCCTGGATTCCAATATTGCTGGTAGTCTTTGAGACGGTTCCACCCTTCAACTCGTCCCGAGTGTGTTAGGGTTTCAAGTCCTTCGTCAAGAACCGGCTTATCTTTGGACCCTAGGTGCCAGGAAAATGGTTTACCTCTGCCACGGGTCTGGTAATCATGAACACCTTCGGGGCAGAGCTGCTTGGGTTTGGCTGATACCTCCTGTCTCTGTGCCTCCCCGTCTAAGGGATCACCTACCTGGTGGTGGTTTTCCACATTTCCTGTATATGATGTTGACACATCGTGTCCTGCGGGCCGCAAAGATTGAGGCTGGGCGTTAGAAGAAGCCTCAAAGTCACCGGTGGCTGACATCAAGGATGAGCAAAACAACAAAAGTCATGTTTCGGGTAATCTCCACCAAATGAACTATTGTTAGTGTTGATTTAAGACTGCGTGATGTGTATAATCAATTTATCCATGAGTCGTTCATTCAAGTTATTGAGCCAATCAGACTGCGCTCAGAGTTAATTCATCCATCCCCCAATAGTTCAAAAGAAATGGACGATGAGGGAGCTCTTAAAATGAAAGGGTTTTATTCAAGTAAACATCTCATCCCGAGTCAAAGCCACAGTGAATAAGTCTCCATCAGTCCACCTTCCCATCTCCTACTCAGCGATCAACCACATTTAGAATACAAGTTGTTCCAGCACATCCTAGACCACCCTAGCGCTTAGCTCTATCACAATCCTTTGTCCGAGGTAGTTGGTATCGGTAAACTCCAGTATACTCCGTAGGAGCTGGTAGGTATAGCTCTGAGCAGCTCAGCTAACGCTGCTTACTTCCTAATAGTTACTAACTCCAGACTAAACTGACTCGCTCCCTACCTTGCAACACCTTTTATACTGGTTAACAGGTGGTGCTAGGAGCGCAAAATACCTCTCCTTAGAAGTAGACTTGCTAGGCCTGATCCTAACTAGATTATACAATATGATAATATATTAAAAGTACTAAGCTATTAGTACAAAACATCAAAGCAAAATTGCTCACTTACCATGTAATACTGCCTGACATTTGAGAACTCTCAAAAACACTGTTGCTTATCGTCCGCTCAGCTGTCAAGTTTAGAGGGAACTTTATTTCACATTTTCGATTAAGGTCATAGTTTTTATATTATTTGTCTCAATACCTTTTAAAACTTTTTCAAATATGTTTCCTACATAACGTAAAACTAAACTAGAACCTAAATAACAAATTAGAGACAATTCCCTCTGAATTACTCTAGTAATAGAGCAAACATTGACGGAGAAATCTGTGTTCAAAAATATTAATGAAAAAAGATAAGGTCAATTCCCGGCTAACCCACCTCGTCATTTTCTCACCCAGTTCAATATAAATCATGTCAATATAAAGGTTTCTTACTAGGATATTTGATGGTATGTAACACATGTATGAGGATTCTTAGAGAATCCCATGATGAGTAATTTCCTGCACCCGCGGCAAAACGCAGTTATCAACCCTTGTTTGCCTAAATAATGAGTTTTTTAAAAAAAAACAAACAATTCTCTCTGGTTCATAAAGTTATAAAAAACAACATAAAAACTAACCCTTGAATTAACAAATTACTGAGACTGACATTGACAATAATATTTCACAACACTATAAAAAAATCACTAAGATAATCAGGGTAATAGTGACTAAAGTTTAGAAAACTAAACTAATGTTATCAAAATGTAGTTATTTGATGTCTCATGATCTGAAAACAAAATTGGAAACAGCTTATGAATAATAATGCATACCTCTCTGTCGCACTGGCTGATAGTGTTCACGTTCGCTGGGTTCATGATGATATTTCTTCAACAAGTTTTGCCAAATCAATTCTGCCCGAGAAGAGAGTGCTGGGAGGCGTAAGAGGTCATCCATGGTCTGAGAAAAAGACATACATAAGTACTGTTCTAATTGCTAACTTTTGTGTTTTCAATTTAATTAAAGTATTCTAAAACTATTTCAAAAGGAAAATAAGGGAAAGGGGCCGTCCATAAATGATGTCATGCTATTTTTGACCCCCCCCCCTCCCCTCCTTGTCATGTTTTGTCATGCGACCCTTGACCCCCCCCCCCCTCTAAAAATGACATCATTTCAAGAGGAAACCCCCCCCCCCAATCACAGAAACAGGGGTAGACATAACAGGGGCCCAGGGCCTCAAGGCCGTTTAAAATCAGGTCAGGCCCCTTGAATTTCTTGCCTACATGCGAGTCTGGCCCTTAGAAAATTGCTGGTCTTATTTAAAAATTGGAATTTCAGCATCCAATATCCTGAATGCACCTATGATTTTCTTTGAAATTCTGGAAATTGAATTTTTTTCAACATGATGTCATGCACCACATGACCCCCCCCCTCCCCCCCCCCCTTGTCATGACCCCCCCTCCCCCCCTGCTGCATGACGTCATTTATGGACGGCCCCAAAATATGAGACATAAGTGATTCTTTTATGTCGAGTGCACCTGACAGGTGCTCATTTTGTGGAACTGTGCCCCCGAATTTTGTTCATGTACCCACCTTACATATAGCATTGATATAGCATCGGAATCAAAATTATGCACAGTAAGTATTGCACACCTCAAAAGTTCGGGCACTAGACCGCAAAAATGTGCACCTCAGGAGCAGGGCCCAGCTTAATTTCGGACACTGGGTGAATTATTTAAGAAAGAAAACTGAATTTGGGGGTCTCCTTGATTCTAGCAGTTTTAGTAGGCCTATTCCACTCGTTGCGTCATACCAGTGGGTATTGTTATTGAATGAATATTGGTATTAACAGATTAATGACAATGTTTGAATTTAGGTGCCTTGAATAAACATTTTGTGCCAAGCTCCTTTCTATGCATTTTTAAGGGTCGTGTACTCTCATTTAATTTGTAATTGCATAGAAAGGTGTCGATTCCCAGTAAGGGGCCGTCCATAAATGACTTCATGCAGCAGGGGGAGCGTGAAATCATGTTGAAAAAAAAATCAATTTCAAGAATTTCTGAGAAAAATTGTTGGTGAAACAGGATTTTCAAAGCTAAAATTTCCATTTCTGTTAAGATAAATGATGTGCAAGAGGCCTGTGGTACTCCTAGGAACAATATCTAGCTATACGCCTATACGGAAGATGCGAGTCTGAGGTTTTGGGGGGAATTCCCAGCCGTTTCCGCATCGCGCTGTGATGATCACAACGGGAAATGTTGGGGTCCTTTAGCATTGGGGCCTATGGGGAAAAAGGGAATCCCCGGGAATTCCTGGAAATCCAGGGAATACACACAATTTTGAGGCCCCCTATGGCTTGTATTGCAATAATGTCAAACTTTTTCTCGCTGAGTAAGCAGATTGGACCACAATTTAAAAATCTAGAGCAAAATAACTGGTTTTCCTCCATACATTTCCATAGTAAATGACCCCAACGTTTCCCGATGCGTGGGTGCGCAATGTGCTTTTTTGAGACCCTCATCTTCCATATAGCCTATAGGGCCCTAGGGGTCGTCCATAAATGACGTCATGCAGCAGGGGCGGATCCAGGAATTTTTGAGGGGGGGGGCCAAGATTTGAAAAATATTGTAAGTAGTATATAAGTAGTGTAATTTTGGACGGCACAGCCGTCCAAGGGGAGGGTATGGGAGGGGTTCCCCCTCCCATTGGGGGGGTATGGGGGGCCACCCCCAGGAAAATTTTGAAAAGATAACCTCTCATTCATGCAATCTGAGGCATTCTGAGTTACTTTGGAGACCAAGTCCAAGTCCAAGGGTAGGGTATTAAGAATAAACCAGTGATTGCAAATTACATAAAAACATTTAGTTTGGTTGAGAAATAAATAAAAGTACCCATTAGGGGGTAGGCACCTAGGAAAATTTGGAAAAGATAACCTCTCATTCATGTAATTTGAGGCATTTTCTGGTACTTTGGAGACCAAGTCCAAGTCCAAGGGGAGGGTATGGGAGGGGTTTTCCCCCTCCCATTGGGGGGTATGGGGGGCCACCCCCAGGGAAATTTTGAAAAGATAACCTCTCATTCATACAATTTGAGGCATTTTCTGGTACTTTGGAGACCATGTCCAAGTCCAAGGGGAGGGTATGGGAGGGTTTTTCCCCCTCCCATTGTGGTGGGGGGTATGGGGGGCTACCCCCAGGGAAATTTTGAAAAGATAACCTGTCGTTCATGCAATTTGAGGCATTCTGGGGTACATTGGAGACCAAGTCCAAGTCCAAGGGGAGGGTATTGAAGGGGTTCCCCCTCCCATTGGGGGGGGGGCCAGCCCCAGGGAAATTTTGAAAAGATAACCCCTCATTCATGCAATCTGAGGCATTCTGAGGTACATTGGAGACCAAGTCCAAGGGGAGGAAATGGGAGGGAACTATCAGGGAGAGACACAGGCCCACAGGGATGACATAAGGTCGACAGGGGAGCCAGAGGGCCGACAGGGAAACACAGGGCTGACAGGCGAAACACAGGGTCGACAGGGGAGACACAGGGCCGACAGGGGAAACACAGGGCTGACGGGAGACACAGGGCCGACAGGGGAGACACCGTTGAGACAGGGAAGACACAGGGCTGACAGGGATGGCAAAGGGTCGACAGGGATGGAACAGGATCGACAGGGGAGGTGTAGGGTGTACATGGGGATAACGTTTTGAGGACATTTTGGAAAGATAACATATCATTCAGGCAGTAGGGGTTGATTAGAGAGGCCAAGGGCCCTCAGGTTAAAGAAGGAGGCCGTGGGTTGACCAGAGAGCCAGGGGGGCCTCATGTTAAAAGGTTTATTTATTATTTCAAAGCAGAATTGAAGAAAATGAACTTAAGTTACATGAAATGGCGATGAAATGTGTGGGACAATTCCTTGACATTTTAAACCGAAAGACAGTGAATGTAAATATCTGCAAAATGTGGGGGATAATTCCCTGACATTACTGGATCTTTATTAGGATTTATTGAAGAAAAGTGTATGATAGTATGACAGTATGATTGTGGGGGATAATTCCCTGACAATACTAATACTGTATCGTATTACTTTAATTGGGATGTAGGGTGTATATGACTCAACACTGATGGATAATTTTGATTTTACATGAACTACACTAAGGACTGAAATATTATATTGTATCATACATATCTATATACTATTGATATTGTGTAGTTGTATGAGATATTGTAATTCATATTTCAATCATTGTATATAAATCATATTACTTCATATTCACCAATTACCTCTATAGGAAGAGCACTGTAAAGTGATATAGTTAAATTCAATTAAAAAAAAAAGGGGGGGGGGGAGGCCAAGGGTCGACCAGAGAGGCCAGGGGGGGCCTCGGGTTAAAGGGAGGAGGGTGAGGGTCGACCAGAGAGGCCTCAGGTTAGAGGAGGAGGGTAAGGGTCGACCAGAGAGGCCAGGGGGGCCTCAGGTTAAAGGGAGGAGGGTGAGGGTCGACCAGAGAGGCCAGGGGGCCTCAGGGTAAAGGGAGGAGGGTGAAGGTCGACCAGAGAGGCCAGGGGGGCCTCAGGTTAAAGGGAGGAGGCTGATGGTCGACCAGAGAGGCCAGGGGGGCCTCAAGTTAAAGGGAGGAGGCCGAGGGTCGACCAGAGAGGCCAGGGGGGCCTCAGGTTAAAGGGAGGAGGCTGAGGGTCGACCAAAGAGGCCAGGGGGGCCTCAGGTTAAAGGAAGTTGGTGGGGGTCAAACTGAGAGGCCAGGGGGGCCCTCTGACACACCTAGTCAAGGCCCGCCAGTCTTCAGAGGTTACCCCCCTCCCCTCTGACACATAGTCAAGGTCCACCAGCCCTTAGTTAGAGGTTGCCCCAGTCCCCTTTGCCACACCTATTCAAGGCCTACCAGCCCTCAGAGGTCGGCCCCCCTCCCCTCTGACACACCTATTCAAGGCCCACCAGCCCTCAAAGGTCCCCCACTACCCCCTTCCCTCTTTTCTTTTCTTTTCTTTTCTCTTTCCCCCTCCTCCTTCTTTCTCTCTTTTCTTTCTTTTTTTTTTTTTTTTTTTGAGGGGGGGGGGGGGCCAAGGCCCCTCCGGCCCCCCCCCCAAAATCCGCCACTGTGCAGCAGGGGGGAGGGGGGGTTCATGCTTCCATGACCAAACATGACCTAATTGAAGGGGGGGAGGAGGGGTCATGTAGCGCATGACATTATGTTTGAAAAATTCTAATTTTGAAAATTTCAGGGGGGAAATGTCAGAAAAGTTTGGATTTTTCAATGTTGAAATTTCTTTTTAAGGGTCAGATTGCCTCCTAGGCACGGAAATCTGCTTTATAAGGTCTTTGGGTCCTTGGGTATGTCCATCCCTGCTTATATTTTATCTGTAATTGGAGGGGGGGGGGGGGTCCTCTTCATATGATGCAGGGTAGGAAAATCTGCGTGTCCGCGTGTCCTCGACGACCAGAAAATGGCTGTGGACGACCAGAAAACGAATTTTGGTCGTCCTCATGATTTTCCTAGCCTGTGATGTCATTTTTAGAGGGGGGTCAATGGGCGCATGACAAAACATGACAAGGGGGGGAGGGGGGGTCAAAAATGGTCAAAAATAGCATGACGTCATTTATGGACGGCCCCCTAGGGGACAGACCTGCTTTTCAGTGTTTTGGGCTCCTGGTTGAGGGGAGTGGGGAGAGCCTCTTGGCATGATGTCATTTCTAGAGGGAGTGTGTGTGTGGGGGGGGGGGGGTGAGAAGCAAGGGTATCATGGCAAAACATGACAAGGGGGGAGGGGGGTCAAAAATGGGGGGGTCAAAAATGGCCAAAAATAGCATGACATGGACGGCCCCTTACTTTAGGTTTTACTGGTAGTAGCACGCGCCCTGTGTAGCCGCCGCGAAGTTCGCAGCGTGAGCGATAATTGGGGACTTTGCGAATAGATCCAAAATTCTAAGTCTCAACCTACCTCTGAGCTATCAGACTTGTTTAGATATATCATAGGGATCTCCTAATGCTGTAACTGTGTCATATTTACAGTGTTAGTCCTGTATTTCAGAGTAATCAGATGTATCACTTGTCACTCCTAAGAACCAAGTATTGTTTACCTTTGCCAGTTGGCCATGTTGCCTCTACTTCTCTAGAGAGTGAGACTTGAAAGTTCATGTCAGTTTTTTGAAATACTGAATGTTTTTTGATTATCTTTCGATGGTAATTTATATTTTTATATATCATAACTTATGCATAGGTTTTGATCTGCATGTAGAACTTAGAACAAAAAGTAAGAAAATCTCATGGGAGTGAGATCTGAGAGATGACCTAGGCAAAACAACAAGATGAAACTGCCTGAATGTTCTCAAAAGAAAACCAAGTTTAAGAACCTTTGAACAAGCATTGTTGGGTTTGGACAAGCCAAAAGGTATGTGTGAATATCCTGAGAGTTGTGTGAACCATATTTTGTATCATGACATGCAAGATCTAAGTAGTAAAAGACAGTTTTGTACAGGACCATGTGCTCTGTAAACTGGGCCATGTGACAAAGTTCTAGAAGAATCTATGTAGGCTTTATGCCTAAGAATTCATGATCTGTGTACAAGTAAGCCTAAATAAGGCCAAAGATTATTATGATGTGTCAGTAGTATTGACTTTATATTCTAAGTATGTACTTTGAGTAGTACTTTGAGTAGTATTGAGTAGTATACTAAAGAACTACAGAGTAAAGAATTAATGTAGGCTTTGATCCTAATCTCATGAATATGATAATGAGTCAGTGTAAGAACTAAGAAAGACTAAAGACTGTGTGTATTATTATACACTTTTATGGATAAAGTAACCGTAGAATTATGAATATAGATCCATGTCTAAGATTGTCTGAAACTATTATTTAGACACAAATATCCTTTTTGTCTATTTCAGTTTTCGACGGTATTTTATTGCTACTATAAGAACAACGAAGAACTACGAAGTTATTTGTTACTACGAAGAATTAGAACGAAAGTTATTTACTTGCTACTACGAAGAATTTGTACGAAGTTAGGTACTTTATTGCTACGATAAGAATTAAGAACAAAGAATTAAGAACAAAGTTGTATGAAGAAACTGGAATTTGTGAACCTATATTTACTGAAAGAACCGAAGAATTTATTACCCAACGAACTGTACATATTGTTTCATCATTTTCCATATATATTCAAGAACCTTTCTAGTAGTAATAAATATCAGTTACGAAACCACGGTTTATGTCTCAAATGCCATCGAGCCCAACAGCTGCTACAGTCGAAAACTTTTGTCTCATGGCGGAGACAGAAGTTAGTCAAGAACTTTGACGATAGACGGAGCTTGCCCCTAGGACAGGTGGTGAGTGACGAGCTGACGACCGATAGACCTGGCCGCCTTCACAAGTAGTGTGGTCAGTCGTGGGCAGCGTCTTCGCTGGACGAGATGCGCCAACCTCCGATGTCATCGCGTGGGCACCGCGGGCATCAAACCTTCGTCTCCACGATGGGGGCGAGAGACGGACCTCGTCACCATCGGGCGTGGTGAGTGACGACCATCGACGGACGAGCCTGGCCGCCCTAGGGGCGTGGCCACTCGACAACACTCTGGTCTAGGGTAAGGCCGGAACAAAGAACCTGCTGTCAGACCGCAGTGGGTATAGACGTCATCGCGTGGGCATCGCGAGGGCATCAAACCTTCGTCTCCACGATGGGGGCGAGAGACGGACCTTGTCACCATCGGGCGTGATGAGTGACGACCATCGACGGACGAGCCTGGCCGCCAAAGGGGCGTGGCCACTCGACAACACTCTGGTCTAGGGTAAGACTGGAGCCACGAACCTGCTGCCGTTGCAGTGGGTGTAGACGTCATCGTGTGGGCATCGCGAGGGCATCACACCTTCGTCTCCACGATGGGGGCGATAGACGAACCTTGTCACCATGGAGTGTGGCGAGTGACGAACTTCGACAGACGACCCTGGCCGCCATAGGGGCATGGCCACTTGATGACACTTTGGTCTCGGTAAGGCCGGAGTGACGAACCTGCTGCTAGGTCGCAGCGGGTAAGGAACCGCGTCTAGTGAAAGGACGCTCATCGTAGAACTCTTGGTGTCAGGCGATGCTGAGATTTAGAATTTGTGTCGTATTATTGCCATATGAAATTTATTTGAAGTATATTTCATGAAACTTGGAGAAACTTATGAAACTTTGTGAAACTTTACCGCCTGGTGTGTGGTGAACATTGAATTTGTTGAAAGCTTGTCGCTAACAGGTAGCACGAGTTTTGTATTTAGAATTTTATGAACCTTGTTGTCCAGGAAGATAGCAAGCTATGAACCTTTGTCTCTAGGAAGGGACATTCTATGAACCACCTTGTCGCCTACGGGTAGGACAGGTCAAGAACTGTGTCTCTAGATGTTCACCGCCTAAGGGTAGGGTGAGTTGATGACTTTGTGAGAAGAAAGCCAGCCGCCTAAGGGTAGGGTTGGGGGATTCGACCATCGTCAGCAGGGACCAGCCAAGAACTACAAGAACTTTGAACCTTATGAAACTTTGAATAAGAACTGAGACATTGCATTAATATTGCCTTTTGTTTCAGACCAGCGACGACAGCTGTTTGTATTTGTTGGTAGTAGTTTGTAACGATGTAACTAAAGACGTTACTTTCTCTAACTTGACCAGTCTAACGAAACTTAGCGCCTAAGGGTAGGTTAAGTGGATGACCCTGTAAGATTAAGCTTGCCGCCTAAGGGTAGGGTAGAGTGAAAACTTCTCTGTCAGTATAGACTTGGTTATTTGAAGACCTAAGAATTTGATGTGTCTTATGAGACTTCGGTAACTGTATTCGAACCTAGTGATATTTTTCTTCAGATTATAGAACTTTATCGGTTGACGTAGAGGCACATTCAAAGGAGTGTGTCGGCCGACGTATTGGCCATTTTGAACTTCCGGTATTGCCCCGTAGAACCCTGTAGAAATTATCACAGGCCCACAGTTTACTAAAGGGCTTTCATGCCAAGTAGACACTTTATGAAACTAAGAAATTGAAATTTTGAAGACTGAAATATTTGATGCACTAACTGCCATTTTATTTCAGATCCAGCATAAGAGCTGTTGTAGACACTTGATATAGGTTATATCTTGTGATTTTTGAACCTGTTACTTGATATTGTTGTTTATCCTGTAACACTTTGACTTATAACCTATGAACATAGAAGTACTAGTAGAGGTACTGAAGAACTCTTTAAGAGTACGGCACCTGTAGTGGTTGCAGTAGAAAAGTAAGGTATTGTTGTTGCCTTTGAAAGTATATGAGTAAGCAAGGTACTAGTATAGGTATTACTAGACTATAAGAATTCACTTTTTGAAGTGGTATTTAAACCTGCATAGGTAGCAGTGTATGAATATATTTTGAACCTACACATGTAGTAGTATTCTAAGGTTACGTTGTAAGTTTGGGAGATATATAGGAACAGGGAACTTAGACTATTTGGGTAGGGTATTTATCCTGAACGCTTTTGAACCCAAAGTTAGCTTGAACTCAAAATTTGAAAGTCCCTTTCATTTCCATTTATATTATCTACCCATTCCAAATTGACCTAATCTTTCAAGATGAATGACCTTAAATCTAAAGACAGGAAAGACTCCTACAGTCACAGGATGTCACCTAGAGAATACGCATCGCTGAAAGCACGTGAAGCCGAAGCATGGGCTAAATTCTACAAAGCCAAACTAGAACTTAAGACAGAAGAATTTCGTAGAGAAGAGCCGGACTTTTGTTTCTCATCTAAAGCAAATAGTGCCTTTCTATTATTGAAGTGCAACTTCTGGGAAGCAGAGTCTAAGGCAAATGTCATCACTGAAGAAGTGAAGTCTCTAGTAAAGAACTCTAAGTATAGAAGTTACAATAAGACAGCTGACCGATGTGAAAAATCAAAGGCTGAGAAGTATGTAGCCCCAAAGAAAGTAGAAGTTGAGAAAGTCGAACAGAGAACAGAAGAACTGGTGCAGGTAGTTTCCCCACCAGCCCCTTTAGAACAGACTGATGTCCAGTCTGAAGAAGTGACGTTTCAGTCCATGACGTCCAATGACGACAAGACGAAGGACCCATATGCTGGTCATAAGAATAATGAAGAACAGGACAGTAAGGTTGACAGTGAATGTCCCTTAACTTTTCAGAGTGCCATAGGAGATGGTAACCTGTTATGTGCTGAGTTGCAGCCAACTAAAGATTTTGTAGATTCCTTTTCCCTTATTGAACAGGTGAAGACGACCGAAGAAATGACAAACAGCCAGAGTATGTCGCAGGCGACTACTTCTAAGGAAGTCATCGGTCAAGAACGTGACAAGCCAACGCAAGGGTTCAGGTCACGTGGGTCGAGGTTCAGTACACCTCCCCAGAGAGCACAGCCTAAGAATCCTGTGTGTAAGAAGAAGTCGTCCGGGTTGAGGTTCGGCTCACCTCCCCATAAAGTAAGGCTCAAGAGGCCTAAGTTGAATAAGTCACGTGGGTTGAGGTTCGGTCCACCTCCCCACAAAGTTAGGTTCAAGAAGCCTTTTTTGAGAGATGTACGCTGTGATGAGACTGCACCGCGGGGAGCGGCAGCAAGACGTAAAGACGTGACGAAGCAGCGAGACCTCAGGTCTGGACCGCCAAAGCCCGGTAGGCCACCTGACTGTAAAGTCAAAGTGCAGAAGGCACTCAAGAAACGAAGAAGACCACCGCGGGGAGTGGTGAAGCATAAAAGACCCAACATATCACTGCAAAGGGCAGTTCGAAGAGTTGGTGAGTCTGAGTTTATTGTGAGGTATAAGGACCTCAAAGGAAGGTATAAGATGTAAAGAACAGTGAAGATGAGCAGGAGTGCTCAGTTTAGGTCCCACCCTTTGATACAGTTATTGAAACTGTTTGTGGTTGACCACCTTGTAGATACTTTGGATTTCCAGCAGAAACTTGATTAGCGTTGGCGTATAACGCATATATTTTTTGAAGACGTACATTTACGTATATACGATTTAAGGTCACGATTTTTGAAGGATCCCATGATTATAGAACTAGAAATAAGAAAGCTATTGGCTTATAAGAAAGGGAATCAAGAGCGTTCTCCTATTAAGTAGTGTCAAGGTAGTGCACTAAGATTTAACTTCCGCACTGAGTGTAAAATTACAGTGTAATTTTAGCGGGGAGTGTAGCCGCCGCGAAGTTCGCAGCGTGAGCGATAATTGGGGACTTTGCGAATAGATCCAAAATTCTAAGTCTCAACCTACCTCTGAGCTATCAGACTTGTTTAGATATATCATAGGGATCTCCTAATGCTGTAACTGTGTCATATTTACAGTGTTAGTCCTGTATTTCAGAGTAATCAGATGTATCACTTGTCACTCCTAAGAACCAAGTATTGTTTACCTTTGCCAGTTGGCCATGTTGCCTCTACTTCTCTAGAGAGTGAGACTTGAAAGTTCATGTCAGTTTTTTGAAATACTGAATGTTTTTTGATTATCTTTCGATGGTAATTTATATTTTTATATATCATAACTTATGCATAGGTTTTGATCTGCATGTAGAACTTAGAACAAAAAGTAAGAAAATCTCATGGGAGTGAGATCTGAGAGATGACCTAGGCAAAACAACAAGATGAAACTGCCTGAATGTTCTCAAAAGAAAACCAAGTTTAAGAACCTTTGAACAAGCATTGTTGGGTTTGGACAAGCCAAAAGGTATGTGTGAATATCCTGAGAGTTGTGTGAACCATATTTTGTATCATGACATGCAAGATCTAAGTAGTAAAAGACAGTTTTGTACAGGACCATGTGCTCTGTAAACTGGGCCATGTGACAAAGTTCTAGAAGAATCTATGTAGGCTTTATGCCTAAGAATTCATGATCTGTGTACAAGTAAGCCTAAATAAGGCCAAAGATTATTATGATGTGTCAGTAGTATTGACTTTATATTCTAAGTATGTACTTTGAGTAGTACTTTGAGTAGTATTGAGTAGTATACTAAAGAACTACAGAGTAAAGAATTAATGTAGGCTTTGATCCTAATCTCATGAATATGATAATGAGTCAGTGTAAGAACTAAGAAAGACTAAAGACTGTGTGTATTATTATACACTTTTATGGATAAAGTAACCGTAGAATTATGAATATAGATCCATGTCTAAGATTGTCTGAAACTATTATTTAGACACAAATATCCTTTTTGTCTATTTCAGTTTTCGACGGTATTTTATTGCTACTATAAGAACAACGAAGAACTACGAAGTTATTTGTTACTACGAAGAATTAGAACGAAAGTTATTTACTTGCTACTACGAAGAATTTGTACGAAGTTAGGTACTTTATTGCTACGATAAGAATTAAGAACAAAGAATTAAGAACAAAGTTGTATGAAGAAACTGGAATTTGTGAACCTATATTTACTGAAAGAACCGAAGAATTTATTACCCAACGAACTGTACATATTGTTTCATCATTTTCCATATATATTCAAGAACCTTTCTAGTAGTAATAAATATCAGTTACGAAACCACGGTTTATGTCTCAAATGCCATCGAGCCCAACAGCTGCTACACCCTGTGCACTAGTCTAACAAAGCTGCCCCTAACCAAACAGGTAAACAAATAAAATAATACCTGGACCTTTCTGAATGTGGAATACATACTATTACTCGGACTGCCAACCTTTACAGAATCAAAATAGATCGTCTGCTGCGGAGACTCAGCCCGTGTCGTTGCGTGTCGTCTGCTTCAGAATGAAATATGTCGCAGGAAAAATATAACCGAAAATTCTATGATCCGATTTAATCAAATAATTCTTATCTTTACATATGATATTCTAATAATACTTTCTTTTTAATTTAATGATTTTTTTTCATAATCTAAGCTACGTTTCCTGTCAATGAAAAAGAATAGTACTAAATAATAGTAGGGAAAATTTTCTTGGACACCGTATTCAACATGGCGGCCGCCGTACGGATTTCGGGCAGATTTTCTCCAAGGGAAATCACTAAAAGTGTCTTTAATAACAAACACCCCGCCTATAGGATTCAATCTACATCCCAAACATTAAGGACTACTCATTTGCGTACATATAGCGAATATTCAAGGACTTACATATCTTCTACGCAAAGAAATAGCTTCCTGACTGTGACCGGGTTGACCGCGGCGCTTGGGCTTGCGTCATGGTACGGGCGACCACTGCTGTTTCCAGAAGTTGGAGCCCTTGAACCCCGGGATGGAATCGACAGCGGATCGAATAGACTCAAATTTAATTTCATCGCTGATGTTGTCAAAAAGGCTGCTCCAGCTGTGGTGTATATTGAAATACAGGGAAGGTAAAAACATATTTGTCAAAAGCATTAGGGTACGGGTTATAGATCTAAGATTCTTTCTATCAAAATATTTGAGAACAAGTTTGGTCGTTGATCCACTAACTTAGTGGCACTACATGCCACGATAAAAAAATATTGCCGCTACACAGCTAGCGGCTCGGTGATGCCATACAATCCTTCCATTTTTTCCACAATCGCCGATATACCCATTTTCTCCATGGCATAGGCCCCAATCATCCAATGCTAAACAGGCCCTTTTTACAGGGTTACTTCTGGTCCCAGGTTTTTACCGTGTGATGCTGGAAATTAGCCCTCAACCCCAAATCCGTTTGTTCCGTACACATACTGATATTACTGTATCATTTCGTGCCCAGGAGAGTCGAGTAGTACTAACATTGGCTTGCACTCAAGTTAACTGAGAAACATGCAGTTCTTTTTTTTTTTTTTTTTACCTAAGTACCGGTAGTTCTATAAACCCTGCTCGTACTAGTGTACGTTTTAAATCACCTTTCCTTTCTGCCATGTATTGCATGTACGTTATGAAGTGTAAGCAGTCTAGTAATTGTACTATTCTACCATAACTAATGAAGCCCATCTTAGATTTCATCAAGATTATTTATCTCCAAACAAGTTATATTACAAAGGAATCAAGGTAATTTGTTAATAGAAATTTAAAACTTAAGTTTGTTAAACCTCGATATGTATTTGTCTTTGTGCCATATGAATCAATGCTTAACTTAGCCTTAGGCCAAAAAAAATGATAGTTGTGTTCCAACCGTATTATTTTGCCTCGACCGAAAACTTTTTAAAAGAAAATATAAGGAAAATTCATTAAAAGGTGATCAAAATACATGAAAATTGGCTGACCTGGACAGGTAGTAATGTGATAAAAATTCTATGAATTCATCTCACCTCATAATATTTATCTGATATGTAGACGTATGTTCCCCCAGCCCACAGATCTGTATAAATGTCACAAAGTGGGGCTGGGTAGAAGATCAGCCGTGCTGAGCCCTTATTTTTCAAATACAAATCGATCAAAAAAAAATTTAAAAAATGAAGACTCCGTCTTATATTCCAGACATGGGTAAGTTTAGTGTCTCTGATTGTTGGTCACCTAAAAAGAGATGTTTTCCCTTTATGAGTTCAGTACATGGGCGGATCCAGATGGGAACGCGCGCCCCTCCCCCCATTTTTGTTGCGTTGGTATATACAACTATTGATGGTCTAGGTATTAGTGACCAACGCAACCAAGGTATAGGTCCGTTTTTGAAGTGGGTCTATTGTTGTGGACCAGTGGACCGTGTAATTGTTTAATTGGTGTGCCCTCTCTGACCCCCAGTGGTGGTCAGACTGTGGGGCCTCCACTCAGTGTCTTCTCATTGGTCACTGGTGGTAGAGGTAGGAGGGGTAGGGGGGGTAGGGGTGTACACTCATTGGTCAATAAGACTCCCTCCTGCACCACCGTCCGTGCGCTCAATCAGCCGTGACCCGGGGGGGGGGGGGGGGGTGCCTGGCCGCTGGGCTGCCGCGCCGGGACCGGTCTGCCGTCACTCTCCCACCAGATTTTAGGTTATACTTTACATCCGAAAATAGAAAATAATGTGTCCTTTTATTTGATGTGCCATATATAAGTAGCTTATTTTTGAATTACCACGGGGGACCAGTGTAGGCCCGCCTGGCCCGGCCGCGCCCGGCCCAGCGGCGGCCCGCCCGGCCCGGCCCAGACACCCTCCTTCCAGCCCCCACCGCTGGTCGGTCGGTCGGTCGGCCGACCTCCCCACCCCCCCTCCCTAGCCTGCGCCGCATACTATAAACGTATTAATTTTCGCGCTGTATATATTTTCGCGCAATTTGCGCACCATGATAAATGCGCGAAAATATGACATGTGTGAAAATTAGGAGTATTATAGAGCAACTAGAATTAACCATTAAATGCGCGAAATCATGAATGCGCGAATATGCTGTTTATTGCTAGGTGCGCGAAAATTTTGCAGCGCGAAAATATATACGTTCACAGTACCCTCCCACCGCTCCCCATGTCCCATGACAATGGAATGGGAATATCCAGACCGTGAGTTTGTTAGACCTGCGCCGGCGCACGCCGCCATCCCATAATAATTACCTTATGTACTAAATTGCAATGCATTGTGGGATCGCGGCGCACGCCGGCGCAGGTGAAACAAACTGACCTCATGGCGAATACATTGTCAACACCCCCCCCCCTCCCCCCTGTCTGTCCACTCCTTGTGTGAAAGGATACGCATCATAGTTCTAAACTGGAAACCTGAAGATTGTCAGCCAGAAACTAGCCGATGTTGCGGTGGTGATTTTTCCCCTTTATATAAATAACTGTGGAAAAGCGAGCACTCTCCATCACAACGTTGCTCCCAATCATGTATCTACGTTTACAGTATTATGTATCGCATGTACTATTTCATTGTAAAAACAGTGACCTGAGTTCAAACAGGACAATATTTGAAAACAAACTATGCAAGTACGTTCATTCTTATAACACGCTTTCCGAAAAAGAAAAGATTATCATTGTCTTAGACCTACGCTTGACATGTAAAAAAGAAGACGAAGACAATGCCATTGAATCTATTTGTACATTTGTCAAAAATGCTTATCAAATTGTACAACGCCTACCTCAGTGACATGAATGTAATGCTTACATTAGTCGAAATAAACTTACTTACTTACTTACTTACTTACTAATCAGACCGTTCCTGACTAGAGAACTGTGCTGGGAGAGTGACCAGGAGTGTCCAGCACTCCCCCAAAACCGGCTAAACACGCCTAGTAGGGGAGAGGGGCTGGAGGGAGGGGCGGTGGTTGTTGGGTAAGTAGGCAGGTGGCCAGCGCGATGTTATAGTCCTTCCATGACCTAGGTACCTTTTACATAATACTGTAAACGTAGATATTTTTGTGTTTAAATTTCGCGGATTTGCTCTAAAGGACAAATTCATGGGGATTCAATTTCGCGCTACCAAGAGTTAGGTGCTCTATATGGTATGTTAATAGATATTTCCGCGTTGTACATATTTTCACGAAATTTCATGAATGCGAATTAAGTGGAAATATGTACAGCGTGAAAATAAATACGTTCACAGTAGTCACCTTGAAACAGTGGGTGTGAGCTGGCCAGGCGGTGGAGACAACAGCGGGGTAGGAGGGAGGTCCCAAGTGGTGGTGTCTGCTGGGTGGCAGTGGCAGCTGGGTGGGGGGGGGGGGGGGGGGGGGGTACGGGGGGGTGACTAGACTGGACGCCGCTCTCATTGGCCTGCCACAGGTGTGGGGAGGGGGTGGGGGGTGGGGGGTGGGGGGAGAATGCAGCGACGTGGATAGCCCGGGTGGGACGTCAGGCTGGGGGGAGAATGCAGCAGTGCAGCTGTCCCGGGCAGCTGTACACTCATTGGTCAACATGATTGACCAATAGGACTCCCTCCTATACCACCGTCCGTGCACGCGGGGGTGGGGTGGGGGGGGGGGGGGGGAGAGGAGAATGCAGCGACCTTGGTGCCACTCCGGCCGTGGCGGCTGGTGGTGGTGGGTGGGTTGGGGGTTGACTAGACTGGACGCCGCTCTCATATATGCTAGAGGGGGGGGGGGCGAATGTAGCGACCTGGATAGGTAAGAGGAGCCTTGATAAAGGGTCAAAAGTAATAAGTACCTGCCTATTAAGATTTAAAAACCACCAACGCAACATCGGCCAGTTTCTGGCCGACAATATTCAGATTTCTAGTTTAAAAAATATCTTTTTATAACGTTTATTAACACTGAAAGCCCTTCGGCTAAAGCCGGTATTCTTAGGGTTTACAGGAAATTTGTAATTACACAATACGTAGCAGTATCCTTATACAGTGTTTACTGGTAGTATTAAATAGTCACTTCTATGGAAATAACATTAACGCTTTCAAAGCTTTACCACTTGGGAAACATTACATGTTGATTTAATGCTTGCTGACATAACCCCTGTGTACGCAGTGGTTATATATATATATTTATATATATGTTTTTATATGTATTTTGTTTTATATATATTTTGTTTCTGATGGGCGGAGGGCGGGGTGTTGTGTTCAAATCCACCTCGGTGACTTGGGGATCCATAATTAGTAAGGCTCGTTACATAAGCTGGCATTTGTTTTATTTGATTATCTTTCAGACACCCATTCACTGGTAGAATGACAGCAGTATCCAATGGTTCCGGGTTCATCGTGGCAGAGAATGGGGTGATCCTGACCAACGCACATGTAGTCGCCAACAAACAGTCGGTGATCGTGAAGCTCTACGATGGGCGCTCCTTCCAGGGTGTTGTGCAGGCAGTCGATCCTGTGTCCGACCTGGCTACTGTTAAGATAAATGGCGTAAGTGCATGTCGTGCATTTGAATATATAAATGTATACGGCTGTATTGAACCAAACTACTTTCTTACCAGTCTTACCAGTTTAAAGTACTGATGTAACCTTGTTGCCATGTGATGAATCAAATACTGCTTCGAAAGTTAGAACAATTTTCATTCTTTGTAGCAAAAGAAAATAACATCATGTTTAGGTCATTATCAAATAACAATTGTATACGATCTGAGAGCAGTTTTTGTCTAATACTTTGAATGAATTGAAAAAGCTTAACTAATCAGTACCGAATAAGTTATCAAATGAAAGTATGTTTATCAATAAAGTTCATCTCAGGCGCAGCGCAAGGGAACACACGTTTAGTCAATACAGAAAATTCATGTTAATTAGATATCAAACTTTGGGTGTCGGATCTGGGCAATGCTGGAAACTGTTAAACTTAATGATTTTGTAGCTATTCCTATAGTTTATGTACGTATGTTTGGTCACCATGCACCGTGTACCTCTCTTCAGTGATCCCTGATTGCCAGATATGATACATATTTCTCCATTTTCTCGTCACACAGAATAACCTTCCGACGCTGCCGCTGGGGGCGTCGTCGACCATGGAGCCCGGGGAGTGGGTGGTGGCTCTGGGCAGCCCCTTCCAGCTGAGTAACACCGTCACCGCCGGCATCGTCAGCACCGTGCACCGAGGGAGTCGCGAGCTGGGCCTACACCACAAGGACATGAGCTACATACAGACAGACGCCACCATCAATGTGAGGGAGCTTCACCTGTTATAGTGACTAACAATTCTCTGTCAGGCAGAATTAAAATAAATCTGACCAAAATACAGAGACAACTAAAATATTTTTTTTGTTAGCTTCTGGCTTCTGCAGATTTGTACTTGAATACCTTGTGCTCGTAAAGAACAAATCCCATTATATTTCGCATGAAATTGTATTTATATCTGTAGGTCATTGGTGTATTATTAAGATACATTTAAACACACGGTTGGTGGTGTATGTATTTGTTGCGGAATGTAACAGTGCTAATAGACCTGAATTTTCATAAAACGCAATCGTAATCACTTCGTGCAATATCAACTCTCCAATCCATTTGGCCTCCTTAAATTCGTTTAGCAATTTTAATTACTATTGTTTTCATCTTTATTCATTACTAAGGTATTTATTGCAGTTCGGCAATTCTGGCGGTCCACTTGTAAACCTTGTAAGTATATTTTCGATAAATATGGAATAATTATAGCACAATATTACAGATATGACAGAAACCCAGACCTAGCCACAGGAATAATTGCAGTACATACAGGTTTGTGCTGAAAAGTAAAAGAATCTTTTCGTGGTCCAGAATCCTGTTGTATTAACGCTTGTCACAGGACTCAACATGTACTGATTGTCGTCAGAATTCCAAATTTCCCTCCGTGGCCGCTTCAGTGACCAAACTGTCGGTAAAAACCCACCATACAGAAAAGGAATCTCATGCTTTTGGTTATACAGCACCTTAACATATCAGATATAACTTTGGAATACTAGTAACATAGAAGATATAACATTGAAATGCTAGCTTTTTTGTTTTTTTAAAAATAGTTTTATTAGTAATTCACTTCAGGGTTGCCCCTGGTTTTCGGTGATGTTACAATGAATAAATTATAGTACATGAAGATTTTAAGAGTAAATTATGATTATGTACATCAAGATCAATACATCAATACATACATTTTTCTCTATATTCCCTCCTTCTTGATAATGTCACACAGATTGGACCTAATGAAGCAGATCAACATAGACACAGTATCTGTGTTTGATCAGACTCATAAATTCATTGACACAGATTGCAAATTGTACATCATGGCAAAGTTCATCCCAAAAGATTGTCCGTTGCTAGTAACATACAAATCTAATGTGTTGTATATTGTGTTAAGCTTTTATTAGATCTTCAGAGTTTAGAGTTCAGAGGCGTCAATAACTTTACATCCATGACACTACGATATTTCTTTTAAGGACGGTGAAGCGATTGGTATAAATACAATGAAAGTGACCACGGGGATTTCATTCGCCATCCCCTCCGACTACGCCAAGCAGTTTCTTGAAAGGGCGGATAAAATAGCCAAAAGATGTAAGTAAATCCTAAATCCTTAGGTAAATTCTCAAGTATATACATAAAACACTTTGTATCTTATTTTAGGGTAACTGCACAGGGAAAACTGCAAAAGATACCCGTTAGTGTTAGGGAAAATACAGTGAATTTGGAAATTTGACCGAAGTACAGAGAATTCCATTTCACCAGGTTTTATACTTTATTATTCCACAATTTTAAAGCATTTCACGCAGGAAGAGGGAACTCAAGGAAGACACAGGCAATGTAAACGTGAAATTTGAGGGGTCAACTCGTTATTACTTGACCCTAAATCTAAGTATCCTAAAGAACTTTAACCGCTGCATTACTGGTACCTTGTATTTAGTATTCTGTTTCCCCTATCCCCCAGCCGACTCTCGGGGTTGGTTCGGCCTATCGCAGCAGTCCAAGCGGCGCTACATGGGTATCACCATGCTGACTCTCACCCCCAGTATTATCCGCGAACTGCGGGTGCGCATGGACGCCGACTTCCCAGATGTAGAGAAGGGCGTTCTCATACACCGCGTCGTCGTCGGGTCCCCCGCAGACAAGTAGGGCATTTCTTACTATACTTATAATTATAATTTCGATATGGCGTGGTTAACAAGTTTCTCGGGTTACCTATCGTAAGCACCTATCGTAAACGTTAATTGCACAATATGATACTGTATCCACATATTTTGCTAATGTTGTAAAGTTATTGCCAAAGCTTATTAAGATTCTCGATGTTAAGACTCACTGCTTAGATAACAAACATGACAAACCGCGGGTACCAGATTCCCGATGTTTCCGCATATTTTGGTAAATTTATCAATTTAATTCCTGAAGCATGATAGCTTAAAACAATTTAGACTATCTGCGTTTTTGCAGTCTTTCAATCATGTAGATGTTATTAGACTCTCCTCATTCCTTATTAAATATACATATTCTTTTTATTTCCTACAGTGCTGGCCTCAAGGTAGGGGACATCATTACTAGTATTAATAAGAAGTCAGTGGACTCCGCCACTGATGTCTACCAAGCTGTAGAAAAGACTGAAGACTTACATGTCACCGTCCGGCGCGGCCATGAGGTGCTTTCACTCACCGTCACCACCGAAGAAGTCAGATAAACCTGCATCGTCATGTATCATCACTCCATTCTGAAATGGAAAAATAGTCATATTCACCAATAAAACATATTTATCATTGTTAATGCTGCACATTTTGCATTTTATTTGTTTTGATGCTTACACATTGGATGTGGAGGAAATCTAACCGATGAAAGTAAATTCTTTTGAAGGTTTACTTCGCCTGAGCCAATGATTGTGATTTATATGAGTGCTTTGTTTATGTGATGATCGAAAAGGACTATGTTGTCGTGGATATAGCTTATCCATAAACTTTCTTGTGGATACATTTCCTGCTAATTTTAGGGATTTCCGAATAATTTTACACACATAAAATTACATTAATTTCACACTCCTTCTCCATGCATCATCTTCTGTTCACATTATGCGAACATAGGAACACTTTGATATTGATTCTTAGAGTTGAGGTTGTAGTGTGAGTGGTCGAGTGTTGATTTTTACCCAGGAGAATGTATATTTTTCCAAAAAGGGTGGCGTGCTTACTATAATGAGTAGCGAAACTGTACTACAGAGATCCTTTCCGCGCCATCTGACTACCGTGAAACTATGATTTTGTAATTGTAGCAGTCAGAGCAAACGGGTAGTGTGGATGAGTAGCTTTATATTTAAGAGAGAAAGCAACATTATTACTGGCCGTTATTTTGTAATTCGACATGTTAAGAATCTATAACTTTGGTTCTTTTCTAGGGGGAAACATGGTAACTAAATCTTTAAAACATTGGTTATGAGAATAAGCATTTTTCAACCATAAAAAGGATGGAATCCATCTTTGGCAATTAACGACTGGTGCTAGATAATAACGATTGAAGAGTATGGGATGATATAAAAGGGTTAATGGGATTTTGTGGTTGGCCATAATACTGGGCTGTCTGCTGATTGGTGGGTTTGAATGTGAGCAGGTTCATCAATGACAGGTGACTTCGGGTCCCCTTGCCACTTATATATTGGCTCCAAACGTTAGGTGTATACATGTCTTCCAAAATAAATTGTAACAAACTATGCTTGTTTGCGTATGTGAAATACTTGGGAGAAAATTGATGACATGCTTGGAAATTATGATTTTCTGTTACTGTCGCCTCAAAGGAAAAATTGAGCGAAACTCGTTTCGAATCTGAAATGTTCAAGAAACAACAGAATTGGCCCGTTTTCATTGTCACAGGAAGATAGAGTATTGAGCTATTGTCTCTAAATTACCCTTACACAAAGGAGTATAATAAGCATTAGACGACTGGAGCCTTTTGATTTAACAGTTATGAAAGCGTTATTGCATTTTATACAGTGTTCTTTTCATTCAAATGTATTGCAAAATAAGGCTTAGTTTCAATGAGCGTAAAATGAAAAAAAAAAAATCTTAATTTCATGCACAGTGTTACATCATTACTTCTGGTTGTACGCCGATTCTTATAACAAAAACTGCAAAATAATTTGTAGCTTAAACATGGGATTTTGAGTTATAATTAAGAAGAAAGACATTTCTGAACAGCAAAATTAATCGTTACCATTGGACTTTATCGTATCATTATGGAATAATTCAATATCAACAAATACATACGAATCGGAGAGACTATTCACAATTAAAATATAGAAAAACACAGGGCAGATCCAAATGAGGGAGGGGAAGGGGTCCAGCAGGTGTAGCCACTTCTGGTGCAGACTTAAACTACACAGAGGGGAAAATACCATTTGTATGCACATTAAGGCTCGTCCCCACGTGGTGACTAAACCCCAGCGATTAACATTGGTCACCTGCCGATTAACAATTAGTAAGTCGCCAGACGACTAGTTAGTCGCCAGTGAAATAAAAGTTATTCGCCACGTATGGACGCTCTTGCTTCAAATCTGCCAGTGAATAGTGGTCTCTTTAATCATCCAGCCCAACGATTAACTGCACTTATCGCGGCAACTAGAAAAAATTATTAAACTTGTCAAATTTTTCGCCCAGAAACCACGGCGACTAGTGGTTTAGTCACCAGACATCATGGCCCCAGTGTGTGGTAAGATTACGGCTGACTAAACCACCGATTATCACATTGGTCGCCATCATATTTTTGCAACCTAATCGGCCCGTGGGAACCAGGCTTAAGTACACATATTTTTCTGGGCCCAAGTTTTCTGTGATGGTAGAAGATGTCCTGGGGCACAGATTGAAATGGATTGAGCTGCCACTGGTGCCAGCCTATTCCTGCTAATTTACATGGGTTTAAAAGGCGTGAGGGTACAAGCTAGGCATAAGCAGTTCCGCTTTCTTTTCCTGTCAGAAACAAAGAATTTTGGAATTCTGAGAGTTGTGCAATGCATTCTGGGGTTCAAGTTCATTGCATCTGACAAGCAGGGTGATACGCCACATAGTGCACGGTAGTCTGACAAGGCAACTCAACGTGAGGCTGCTATGCCAGGCCAGGCACCACGGGAGCACACACCAACCCTGCCGGTCCCCACTCCCCCTGCCCCCCCCCCCCCCAACCCCTATCCCACTGCATGTCCAATACTGGGTTGGCGTCTGGCTGGTCACACACTACGCAGAGGGATTGGACACTTTCCCTATTTTTTACAACTTTTACAGGCAACTCTTTAAATATTCAGTTCCTGGAGTTACAGGTTCCCGGAGCTACATGCTTTCCAGATTGGCTTTCTGGATTGGCTTTCCGGATGTGTTTCCAGGTTTGCATTCTGGATTGGGATTCACATTCTGCATTCGGCTTCGCATTCTGGATTGGCATTAGCATTCTGAATTGGGTAGCCTTCCGGATTGGGATTCGCCTTCCAGATTGGGAGTCGCATTCCTATTTTGGATTTGCATTCCTGATTTGGATTCGCATTGCAGATTGGAATTTGCACTCTGTATTCCGGAATGAGATTTGCATTCTGGATTGGGATTCACATTCCAAATTTGCATTACGAATTTGGATTCAAATTCCAGATTTGCATTTGCATTCCAGATTTGGATTCATATTCTGGATTTGCGTTTCAGATTTGGATTCACATTCTGGATTTGGATTCACATTCTGGATTTTGATTGGCATTCTGAATTTGGATTGACATTCTGAATTTGGATTCGCATTCCGGATGCGCATTCTGGATTCACATTCTGGATTCGCATTCAGATTCGCAATCTGGATTCATATTCTGGATTGGCATTACGGGTTCACACTCTGGTTCTGGTCAAGGATGGTAATTATAGCCCATACTTATTGATTTGAGATTTTGAGTTCATGGTTTGACATATTTTCAAGATAGTTTTGAGATATGTGACCAAACGTGGGAAATGGTGTCCTTAGTGGGAAAAATAGTGAATTTGGATTAACAATCTCCTCTTTCAAATGGTGCAAACCATTTTAAGATATTCCCATTGGGGGCCAAGATATACTTGTTTGAATATCCCTGCTCTGGACAACCAAAAACTCCCCTGATTTCACTCATGTGCTTCATTTCTTTATTACACTTAAGGCCGTATTCCACATACCGAAAGTGCGCCGCCGATAATCCGCCGATGTACTTTTGCCAGTGCCGATGTACTTTCGGCAGCATTGCAGATAAAATTTACCAACATGTTGGTAAATTTTTTTGGCCGATTTTGGACTGCTTTCCGATTTTCCAATTTCAGCCACCGATTTTCCAATTTCAGCCGCCGATTTTCCAATTTCGGCCGCCGATATTGCACCGAAAGTGGACGGCGCAGATAAGGAACGTTTCCATGGAGATGCTCAAATCAGCAGCACGTACTTTCAGCATGTGGAATACGGCCTTTAGTTGAACAAAACAATATTTAACCAAATTTATTTAATTTTCATATCTTCGCAATTGTTTAAAATAGAATATTTTCTCACAGAGATCTTCAATCAACTAGCAGTTTTTGGGGTTTGGAAGAAAAAGTATTTTTCTAGAATATTTAAAGAAAATCAGAAGAAGTTGAAATACACAACTGGTTGTGTATTTCAACTTCTTCTGATTTTTCAATTCACTGCACAAGCATCCTTAATAGGATCCCAGAGACCGATATAAATTCACCAGTTCCAGTTGGTTATGTACACAACTATCTGATTTAAAGAAAATAGTTAATGCAATTTGAATATTTATTTATTGTTGCCATGGTAATCTGGTATTATAGCACGCTCTGACTCCCTTTTAGAAAGCAATGCTACATGGCAAATTACCCATAATGCAATAGATAGAACTTTTTTTATAATTATAATCAGATTCTCTGGAAAATAAGTTTTTTTTTTTTAGTATTTTGCACAATTTTGATTTATTTATCTATTTTATTGCATTTGAATCTCATATAATACTTCGGCTTGACAGTATATAGCCATTCTTCCAGTGTTTGCCACTCTCACAATTATAATATTACACCTTTAAATGTTTTCGCTAATTATACAAGTTATTCAGATGCATTTAGAATCAAACCATCTAATTATAAAGGAATTGAGTAGCAATAGGAGTTGGAAAGCATTGAAAAGTAAGTACACTACTACATAGTTAACTAATTAATCTTCTAAATGGATGATAGAAGGGTGATGAAAGGTGAGAGAGGGATGAGGCAATAAAGTGGTCACATTGTTTTGTCTACAAATCATTTTGTTTTAGATCTTATTTTTAGTTTTGAGTATAGGTTTTTCTTTCTTTTGGTCTTTGAAGAGGATTTAAGATGATTTAAGATTCTATAATCTTGAAATCTAAACCAAGGTTATCAAATTTCTAAGATTCGTATGGGCCCAGGTTTCAATTGTTATAAAGATTGTTGTAAATTGATAAGCTTGAAAAGTTTGCTAATATTACCATCATTGCCTTCCTTACTTGTAGTATTTTGCCTATACATGACGCGCGCTCTCTTTTGTAAATCTTGAGTTAGGCTAATGTCTATATTGACAAAGGTACCCTTTTCAAGACATTGAAAGGTGAAACGTTGACTCATATTTTCACTGTTGAATGTAAAACGTTGCCAATGTCACAAAAAAGTTAGCGAGTTGATGCTACTCATGCATTGCATCGCTGTTTAATTAATCACTTTCAGTCAACTTAATACAAATTTCAAGTTAACAGTAAGTCGAACATGGATCTACAGGATGTCTGCTAGTCGTGTTCATCAAGATCGAATTATTACGCTAGAATGTTAATTATATCATTGAAAAATACAAACGTTAGGTTTGTCCAATTTCCACTGGCTTTTGTTTAGATAGCATGTCAAATTGTCCTTTAGTTCTAGCGCGTCACTGTGACTTGATGACGTGTAAATTGCTTTGATATTGAAAAGCACTGAAAGAGAGGCTTAGTCCTCTCATTATTCCAGAATACATGACACTTGCTTGACACAACACAAAAGTTTAAGATGTTTGCAAATACTTCTTTATCAGCAGGGGATTCAAGAATTTTAGAAAAGGGGGCGCCAATATTAAAGGAGTCCCAGCGCCTACTCCAGGGACGCCAGTTTTACACTAAGAACAATGATTTTTGATCCCAAATAGAAGGGGGAGGGGAGGGGGGGGCCTTACGCCCCCTCTAGATCCGTCCCTGATCAGGACAATGAAGTACCACTCATTTTCATTTAGGATAGCCTCAGTGTTATACCTGACATCACATCTAGATTATTGTCAGGCACATTTTATTTTGACCACTGTACGAAAAGCCTTAAGGGTAACGTAAGCAGTTATAAGAAATTGTGAATTAAGACTATTGTCTGAAAGTGAAGAGAAATTAATAACCGTTAAAATGACATAAAACCTGTCAAAACTGTGACCACTGTCACCATTATTGTTGTATGATTTGTAGGTAACTGATTCCAAGTATTTATTTTCTCATTCATTAATGCTTATTCATGTGTCATAAAACAAATAAATTAGGTATTTTGATTTAATTGCTTTCAGCGTTGTCTAATTAAGGGTGATATAAAGTTTGAATTGTTTTCTTTTGGAATGTATATACCACTTTTATGTTCTTCCGTTGATTTTATCATCATATATGTCTGTGCCATCTACTGGACGCCATCATTCTTTTTAAAACGTTATTAGTGAGTTATTAGATATTTTGGTTTCCAAGATCAACCCTTATAACATGACTGGCTCATGTGGCAGAGGCACAATGAAAATGAAACAGGATTTATGTAAACACAAAAGCAAACGATAGCACATTATCCTATATACCATCGATGTCACGAACATATTGCCATCCATGAATGAATGCTAGTTCCGTTCTTCGTTTTGTTTCAAGCCTCCTATACTATAAGTTATATGGTTATGACCCTGTTTTTACTTCTGTAATGGCTTGAATATAGTCACAATATGGTTGTATTTTAACTCAATTAATCTATTTTACAATAATATTTATCAGTCAGGCTAAGTCCCTTTTTGGTCTATAACCATTGGTCATACGACAACTTCGTGCAATGAGAAATATTTACGAGTTCTATTGTGTTATTCTAGGGATCTGGACAGCCTTGGAGGGAAATGTCTTTTTGTAGAGTAAGCTAGAGACACGTACACCATCCTAAGCGTACCCAGTCCAAATGTCTGAGGGAGATACAGGCACGTCTGAGGGCAATATCCGACCGAAATCGGGTAACATAATATATATATATATGTGTGTGTGTGTGTGTGTGTGTATGTGTGTGTGTGTGTGTGTGTGTGTGTGTGTGTGTGTGTGTGTGTGTGTGTGTGTGTATACATGTGCCCTTTTGAATCTGCCGCCATCCCCCATTCCACCCAATACGCCACTGACCTTCCTTCTCGAACTTTTGGTATTCTTTGATTTCATGATATCTGCCTGTGTTAGGACATTATATAGAGCCTGTATTATAAACGTATACCTATAAAGATAAATCTATTAAACTAGAATCTACCTTTGTTTTGCATAATCCTATTCCCTCATGGCTATAAATAAATGAATATATATATATATATATATATATGATAATAATAATATCTGAACGCTCCTGTTTAGGCCTATAAAAAGTTTCAATTAAAGACAAGTTTCAACCAAACATATATGCCCGTCGTACCAATTCAGCAATAGGTCTATACTCATGGCAGGGGCGTAGCCAGGCCTGAATTCAAAGGGGGTCCATGTAAATTGAAGTGGGTTCCAACAGTGACGTTCTTTATCATTTCCTATATTTTACATTATATTTTGGGAAACCAAAGGGGGTTCCAGACACCCAGGACCCCCCTCCCCCTCCCCTGGCTACGCCGCTGCATGGATGCATTGAGCTACACCCCGACTAAATAACTGAATTACCACACCGGTAGGTAGTAGTCAAGTTGTAACATCTTTTGACAGTGTCCATAAATCTATCATTTTTGATGTGGTTGCTAGCCTTATTTTACATATTACCGAGCGTCACCGAGCTCGTAACCTCCCAATCCGCCACATGGGAATAAACTTATTTTCATAAATGTACAGGAACCTGTAGGCAGTATTGATAATGAATCATTTAAGATGGGAAAAGCATTTGCTATAGGCTTTTTATATTGGGTGATATATAGGTATGTGATAAAGTATAATTGACATCTGTACCAAATTTAATGCTTAAGGGACTTCTGCCATTAAAAGATAAGTTTATCTTCTCTTCGGGGTCAGGTGCATTTAGGGCCCTGGCCGTGCTTCCACGTGCAAGTGCGTCGTAATACCTGACAGGCCGGTGACTGACAGGTGATGGTCCTTTAACGACCTACCTGCCGGATACTAGCCGTCAGTCCATGACGTCACGTCGCCATGACGACTTACATCTATAACTGTGGGTGGCTTGGTCAGAGGAGGATGGTACGGCCGCCGCCATGGACCACCTAAACGTTCCCGTGTTGGTCTTAGTTCTCACCTTTAACGTAAGGTCTTCAGGGGGACGCCCCACAGAGAAGGCGTCTCCTAAAAGCCCGTACCACCCCTTAGCGGGCGTGTACGACCCCCCTATGGAGTACGACTCTCTCCCCGTGGACGACCCCTATATGGGCCCCCTCCTGGACGGTCAGTATAACCCCGGGGACAACTCACAGGCAAAGACCAAGTATACCTTTGATGCACGTAAGTATACTTCTCATTGATGTGTGGCCCTATAGCTGCACAGAAAACAGTTCTCCTTTCCCTCGAACATAGAACTGGATATAGGCCTAACTGAAACAAATTTGGGGAGATGCATCCAATTAATACAACAAAGACCATTTGTTTTTCTATAATAAAAATTCTTCTTTTCTTTTAAAATTAATCATGTCTTTACTCCACATTCAGTGGCGGATCCAGGGGGGGGGGGGCAAAAGGGGCAATTGCCCCCCCCCCTATAGACCAAGTGGAAAACTTTAAAAAGAATCTTAGCTTATTGATTTGTACAAATCTGACATAATTTGTTTTCTCACTTTTTTATAGGGGGGGGGGGGAGGGTTACCCCCCTCTAGATGACTGACTCTGGATCCGCCCCTGACATTACAAAGAAAAGGCAAAATGATTTGACGTGAGAACGAATTAATTTGCTTTTAGTTACAAATAGATGAAGGCTACTATTTGCACTTTCTTTAAATGTGAACAGTGGCGGATCCAGGATTTTGAAAATGGGGGGGGGGCGCTATTGGAAAAGAATTTCCTTAATTGCTTTTTGGCTGAATTTTACATTAAAAAAAACGCACAATTTTCAGAAAAAAAGGAGGGGCGTGCGTCCTTCCACCCACCTCTGAATCCGCCTATGGTAAATATAAAAGCATCATGTGTGCATACAGCAATTAACCTTTGTCACAATTCACCTAGTAGTTCGGCCAAAACACCTATATTAATATTACTCCACTGTCTCCTTTTTATGAAAAGTAAGGCCCCGTGTGTGTAGAGACATATAAGAAGTTCCAAAATATGGACAATATCATGTGCTATTCAACCAATGTGAGCATGCAGCGTTTGATATCCCTAACAAGGGACCTTTTAACGATTCATTAAATACTGTATACCACACACGGGGGATGTCATAAAGATGGTGTTGTGAGTAATGTGATCAAACAATAATATAATTCATCAAAGTCAGTGATGGTATATTTTAAAGACATTGATTGTATAAAGGTTTAACGACCAAACCTTTAACCATGCAGGAATATCGTCGATAGGCCTATACCAACTTAGATGATGATCAGGTTTCTCTAATCATTCACATCGATTTTTCTAGAGGTCTTTACACCATTGATTATTACATATCATTTCTTGGAAAATATTCGTCACATAAGCTTGTAAGACTGACAAAGAAAATATCGTTGTTCTAACATGTCTCCGATTGATATTACCAAGTCCAATTTTATATGATATTCCAAAGGGCGTTACACTCGTCCGCAGGTGTATCTGTCTATCTAATGAAGATATGATTAACATCTTGATATTATAGCATGGACGATCTTCCCAATCACTTTCCCTTAATTCAGGTAATTCATGAGGGTCTAGGCGGGGGGGGGGTCTCCATGTCGCCTGTAAGAAATAACTATGTCGCATGTCACTATGTTTTAACCCCCCATGCATGTCACATGTCGAATTTAAGAATTGCTCATGTCGCCGTGTCAATTTTATGGTCCACCCCCATATTCACACCATGCAATATTCAATCCCTTACAGGTAAAGATCACAAATAAGAAATTGCCGTGAAGAGCAAATCACCCACAAATGCTATTCCAATACCTGCATGGATCCTGAGTCTTTGCATTTACATGATTGTGAATATTCAATACAACGTTTTGTTCAAGTGTAAATATAGTCCCTACTACCATCCCTTCTGTCGCCCATATCAGGCATGTTCCATTCTTGCACTTTTCTATTCTGTTTGTCACTAGTGTCAGTAGCATATATCTCTCTTCCATAGCTGTCACCGCTTCCAATATCCCACATCCCCGATAGTCGTCATTCTTACATCCCTTCTGTGACCCCCAACTTCCCCCTATCAGCTTCCCAATCTTTTCCCAAAACCAACTGCCTCTCTCCAATAGATCCTGGTACTTTTCAATCCCTCATGGTATGCCCCTCTATCCGACCCCTTTACATCCTCCCTCCCTCAGCCCTTACAGTCAGTCATCCGTCGGACGATCTCTCATCCCTCCTATACAACTCCCCATCCCTCCTGCCGTTGGCCTATCTACCCTGACCCTCGCCAATGCTTACTAATACCTCCCATCCCCCTATTCCATCCTGCACCTTCCCTTCCCTCCCTGACATTGGCCTTTCTATCCTGCCTTCGCCGTCCCATCGCTCCCTCATCCCTCCCTACCATTAGCCTATATGAATCCGTACCTTTATAAGTGCTAACCTATAGCTATACCTTTTATTCCTACCTAGTACATCCTATGACTCCCCATCCCTCCCTACAATTGCTCTATCCCTTCTCATATCAGTCGCGGATTTAGGGGGGGGGGGGGCGTGGGGGGCGCACGCCCCCCCCCCCTTTTTTTTTTGGCCAAAATTTAGATTTTTTAATGTAAAATGACCCTGCTCTGGAAAAAATTCAGATTAGCACGCCCCCCCTTTTGAAAATTCCTGGATCCGCCCTGACATTGTTGCTAATTCCTAGCGACCCCTCCCGTCCCTCCATCGTCTTCCCCTACAATGCCCCATTTCTTCAATCCTTCTTCACTATTGTCAGTGCTAACCTTTTCCTCCAGTGGCCCTCCACCATGCTTCTTGTGAATGCCCGTCCCTCCCTATACCATTGCATGGCCTATCCCTCTCCACGGTTTGTAGTGTTTATATATGTCCCTTCCTCATTCTTCCTGCAACTCTCATCCATCCCGCGTTGCTCAATTCCTCCTCACTGTTGGTTATTCTTGGCAATCCCTCTCATCCCTCCATTGTCCATCTTGCTCCTCGTCCCTTCTGTTCCTCCTCACCATTATTAGTGCTAACCTTTCTCTGCCCCTCCGTACCATTGGCCTATCCCTCTCCACTGTTTATGGTGCTTATGTATATCTCCCACCCCTTCCTCATTCTTCCTGCGACTCCCACCCCTCCCGCGTTGCTCAATTCCTCCTCACTGTTGCTTATTTTTAGCAATCCCTCTCATCCCTCCTTGTCCATCTTGCTCCTCACCATTATCAGTGCTAACCTTTCTCTGTCCCTCCCTACAATGGGCCTATCCCTCTTCACTGTTACTATAGTGCTTACATATACCTCCCGTCCCTAACTCATCCCTCCTACAATTCTCAATCCATCCTTCTCAATAGCTTATCTCTTCCAGGCCCTTTCTGATCCTTATACATACACCTGCCTCACAAGCCTCATCTCTCTTGCAACTCTCCATCCCTACCTGTCGATGGCATATCTTGCTACCCTCTGTCTTTGGCCTGTCCGCGTCCGGACCTTTACAAGTGCTAATATATATCTCCTGTTGCTCTCTTATCCCTCCTGCAATTCCTCATCCCAACCCTCATTCGATACCTGTTCATCCTGACGTTTACTAGTGTTATACCTCCCATTGCTTCCTCGTCCGTCCTGTAACTCAAGGACCCCCAGCCCGGCATGCATCCACCATGTAATTAGTATAGGCCTACATGTATACATGCATGTCTACATGTAGGCCTATACTAATTGCATACACTAATTGCATGCACTGTTTAAATCTAACTACGTTTTACAATGCTACAACTAAATCAACATGACAAATACACTTATTTCTGTTGTTCCTCCAGGCTGTAAGTACGTGGGTCAGTACCTGGCTATACCCGGTGACCGGTGTTCCTACCTCGTCTGTGACTACGGCATGGGGTTCTACGACGCCAGGGAGCCCCGGCCCCGCCTGTACACGGTGAAGATGGCCTGTGCACCGGGCACCTTCGTCAACCCCAAACATGGCAGGCTGAACCTGGGGATCAGCCCTTGCTCCCGCCAGGAACATTCCCAGTGCCCCGGCAAGGGTAGGTATCAACTACTATTTAATGCACCATCTAAGTTATCATAATGTTGTATGGTAACGGAGATTTAAGATTCGTCGTATGCAAAATCTTTGATGTATCATATCCATGGACAGTAAGACCAGTGATAATCTATATACTAAAAGGTAATGAATAGTGATGCATTAGAACATAATTATGTACAGAATCCCACAGAGTGTCAATGCGTAGAATGGGTGTTCAGAGTCCCAGAAAGCAATAACTAAGGTGGAATTTAAACAAGATAGAGATGGGTAGGTTGACCAGTGTGACACTGCCTGAATATGTGCCCTATTCTTATGTTTATAACAGAAAGTTTAGTTTGACGGGGGGTGGGGAGAGGGTCTTAAATGCACCTTGAAAAAGTGTGACATCAGTTTAGGACAATTGACACTGGCGCTATTCCATTTGGAAATACGGTAGTTTTTCTCTTACTATTTTCTTTCTTGAATAATCGGCCGCGGATCCCATGACTTGAAATGGAAAAGCCGGTGCTAAACATAATCTTATTTCTTTATTCATTCAAGGCACTTCCTACAAGGGGAAAGCAGAAGAACCAATAATGAGGGGAAACCAACCGTCAAAGTCCAACCACATTCTGCGGAACATGATATTCAATGAGGAGGCGCAGTTGTCGTCTGCTCCAAAATACGACTCCCGCCAAATATCTACGAAAGCACAACCCCTGCGTTCCATGGCTTTTCAGAAGAGACTTAGGGATAGTTCTCAAAGGAAGAGACAAAGCAAACCATCAATAGTTTACAGGAACAAGAAACAGTCAGAACCTGCACCAAAACAAAGTCAGCTATCACTCCGTCACAAAGTGGAGCGGTTTCGGTCATCGGCTGCAGACAAGAAGGTCGCAGAGATCAAAAGGGTCATCAGCGTTTTGGGGATGGTTTTAAATGACGAGCTACAGTCTATCAAACAGACGGAGCAGGCCCACAAGATGGGGTACGGCGACCAGATAGGGGACATAGAGAAGTACTGGGAAGGACTGCAGCGAAAGATCAAGAGCATGAGGAGGGGTTACAAGGACCTCCGCATAAAGACACGGGAACTGAAGGTCGTAGCGGGCAAAATGCTCCAGGTCATTGACGACCTCATGGAAATGAGGGGAAAGGTTATGAAGAAAAAAATGGACCCAGTTGTTCCTTCAAAGAAGGGTTAGGGTATAAAGTTGAGTTTGTGACTCCAAATATTATTCTAACTAAATGTATTACCAATATTGAATTGTTCTTCACTAAGTAATGTTTCGCTGCTCAGCGCTACTATCATGAAGGTCAAGCTTGAGCTATATAAAGGGTGTCATTTGTTTAAACTTGCCTCCGATTTTCATACCAGAGGTAGCTGCTTCATTGTACTGCATCTGCACAGTTAAACAAGGTGGCATTACATTTTTGTGTTTCTTCGAACCGACCTAAATCTGGAGTCATAAATCTGACCTAAATCTGGAATCATAAGTCATAAACATACATGTATATATTTGTCATTGGATATGACCTTTGATCTTAAACTTCAGAGAGGAGACTCGGGACAAAGGACATTGGCCAAACAAATTTAGCAATGGATGTAAGGACCTTCCCAGACAGCCTTCTTTCCTGTATGAACATTTTTGAGTTGTTGTAATCAGGGTCTTTTAGAATATAAACACTTATATAGTTTCCCTGCATGGTTTTATTCAAATATCATCTCAAAAAGTTATTTAGTGCATACGAGTTCAGACTAGACCAGATGGAGCCATCAATAATATTGTGTTAAGAAGAATTTTAGGCCCCCAATAATAGCACACCGAGGATACTTTTCATTTTGACATCTTCATGTTCGATGAAAAGAGGAGTAAGCTAACTTTATGTGATTTTAAACCATTAGTAAATACTTTATCAAAAGACACATAAGATAGTGTTTTCATAGTTGAATGCTATCAGAAAATGAGACATAACTTATCAGGGGCAGATCTAGGAGGGGTCCTCCCCCCCCCCCTCCACTTTTTTGCTGGTCCCCTAAACTACAAAAAGAGAGGAAAATTGTGCTCGCGTACGCGTGAATGCACGTAATTTTACTTCTTAATCTTTATGCTGCCCCCCACCCTTTCGAAAACCATGTATCTGCCCGTGCATATTATATTACATATCGATAACAATTCGAATTTCTGTTCGGTGTAACGCCGCCGCGATTTCGCTATGCTGATTTAATCAGATATGCAGGTGTGTTGAATAACAAGGTGGTGCTTGATTATATGAGCCCCGTCATAACGGGGCACCTTTTATATAGCTCTAACGAATGCAAGAATGATTTACTCCAAACTCAATGTAACATAGTGACTTACACAGGCAGCTTGTGATGCTCTAAAATAATTCAGCCTGTTCCGTATGACACTGCCACTTGCTGTCAACGTTTATTGAAAATAAAATCAAATAGATGTATGTCATCATGTGTTTTTGCCTTTCATCCTATGGTAATTCTTTACTTCCTCAGACATGACGTGAGTCCACTTTTCCTACTTGCAATGAGCTGATAATTCCAGCTTCATGCATGCCACCATTGACCGTTATGTTTGGATTCGATGTCACCCATTTCGAAAGTATGAAACAAGATTTAGGTCTCTGGTACTGGGGTGAGTGGTCCGCTACTAAACATAGAAACACCCTTCAAATGGTAACAGAGGTATCTTTATAACCTTCACCAGGGGGCGTCATGTGCATTTCAGTTAACGTAACTGTCCAAAAAGAATCTGATGGATTGCTATATAATTACGGTTACTTTAGTATGTATTAGATGGCAATATTACCATTTTAAATACTCTATTACATTTTCTCTATTATTGTTTACTTTGTTAAATAAAAGGGCCAATTTTATCACTATTTCGTGATTCGGCAATTAAAAGGCAACTATTATCGTGTTTTCCTACTTCAAATACATCATGTCAAGAAAAATGGACCCTCATCTTTCTGTCTGTCATTCAAGGCATTCACAGAAGCGCAACTATGAAGCTGGTGTGCACAATTTGGGGTAACAGTTCATACTCAAGAGGCCTACCTCTGATACAACATTTATAATAAGAGTTACGATTCCATGGCCAGTGTGTGATCATCGTCACGTTACTAGATCTATTTCCCTGATGCCACAATACCGTACCACATGAGGTATGCTATGAATGACGTCATGGTATTTTTTTAAAACCATTTTTGACCCCTACCCTTCCCCCCTTGTCATGTTTTATGCTACCCTTGCCCCCCCCCCCCCCCCCTCTAAAAATGACATCATGTAGAGTAGATGAAACCCTCCTCTCCCTATCACAGAAACAGTATAAAGAAGGGTGGACATAACAATGGCCTCTCTCTAAAATCATGTCAGCCCTTGATTCTCTTTCTTAGAAGCCAGACTTTAACTGTAAATAGAACCTTTATTATTCAATATCCTGACCTGATTTTCTCTTAAATTCTTGAAGTTGAATTCCTTTTAACTGTTTAACATGATATCACGCATCACATGCAGGCGCGGATTTAGTGGGGGGTGGATGGGGGTGGGGCATGCCAGGCGTTCGCCCCCCCCCCCCCCAAAAAAAAGGGGGGGGGGCGGGGCAAATTAGATTTTTTTAAATGTAAAACTCCTGCATGCCCCCCCTTTCAAATTCCTGGATCCGCCCCTGACATGACCCCCTCCCTCCTTGCCATGCCTGGACATGGAAACGTGAACCCGTCCCCACCCTGCTCCATGACGTTGTTTATGGACAGCCCCCTGCTTATGCATGTTCTCAAAAGAAAGCATGTTGATTATGACAGATATCTTTATAAAGTATAACTATCATACAATATATTGTCTCCTTGGTTGCAAGATCATTTTAGTGTTATTTGATGATTTCCTGATATTTGCTTGTAGGATGAACTTTTTTTCCAGCAGAACTTTTTTTCCAGCATCGTTGGGAACCATACACGCTTAATTTTATCCAATTTAACAACAACTTAACAATCACCGCGCAATGTTAGATGAAGGACAAACGTACGCATGCAGTTATTTATTAATATTGACTTATAGCCTTGTCTGATATGGCGCACGCGTGTTGTGACTCAGTGAGAACCGTCCTTAAAAAGTTCACTCATTCCGGGAAATCAATATCGGTCTGCTCTCCCGTGACAGGATACCTATATTTAGCCAGATTAACGATTCTCTGTCAGCTACATGTAACTTTTTCTACCTGCCCCGGCCATCCCCCACTGCTTGGACGAAGCGCAAAATCAATCCCAAAATCCAACCTCAGGTGGGATTAGAGAAAATATTTTCGGACACGTTGATTAGGTAAAGGGTAGTAGTGATTGCTACTATGACAAATCATATTCAGAATACCGTAATAATTGTAGATTTCAATCAATGTACACCAGTTTTTGTTTACAAATCAATGAAGAAAGTAATAAAGAAATAATGATAAATAAGTTCAGAGCGATCGAATTATAATATCATTGAACGTGATTGCACGGCCCTACCATTCAGGATGACATAGGTAGGCAGGGTCCTTAGTGTAGAGAGGATATATTTACGTTACATATAATATTATAGAAGCAATAAGCCCATCCCATAGTGGGTATAGCCCAGGGTTGGACAAGGATTGGACAATATAAATTTATGAACAATCCTTGTCTCCTGGAATTGGGGTTACTGAAATAGGCAAGAATGATGTTTTTCTATATCCCCAAATATTGGTCAAACATTATGATTTCTTAAATTTTATCAATTGACAGATTTGCAGGTTTGCCAGACAATCAAAATACTCTATTTCAGGGCAAAATGGGGTTGGACATTACAGGTTGAGCTGACAGGCTTTAACATTGGTTCCTATAGGAAAAACGTGAATACATAATGCTGCATTATACACATTTTAGGAGCACTCAGTCAATCAAAGTACTTTGTGCTTATTCCCTGACGACAGTTACATTACACAAAATTAACTGGAGGCACTTCTGGAAATATTTGATGGTAAATTCTAAAATTTGTATAAACTGGGATGGGCTTATTGTCCCTGACAAGAAAAGCTTATTTCCTTATTTTTACAAATGTATTTTCAGGTTAATCTTGAATGTCTTAGAATATGATATCGTATAGACATAAGGAAGAAATACTATACACCATGATTTCGTATTGATTGAAAGGGTTGTTCTATCGGAACCCTTACACTTTAAACATTCTGTTGTTTTGTCGCATGAGACTAAAACCACCATCTTTCTCCAACCCCAGCCGAGGTCCCAGGTACAGGTGCCCGTCCGACAGGTAACAGGTGGGCCGGGGTCAAAGGTCAACACGAGGAGATAAGGCCCCGGATGAAGGAGCTGCTCACACAGGGGTTGCTAGGTAACTGTCACGTGACCTCCTCGAGTTACTCACAGTAGCAGGTAGTGGGGTTCGGTGGGGAGGGGGGAGGGTCAACAATTAAGGTATAAATAGGCATAAGGTAAACACTGCTGTGGTTATTGTGGAATAGCGTCTCTTCCATGCACCACATGGCACATCATGGCAAATTCCGCAGTCCTTTGTATCAATACTGCTAAGACGTAATCATACATGGAGGAAGGATATTCCCAGTAGTTTGTGATATTAATATATAAGTACTCTTAGTCATTAGAGGGAAAACTTGTGGTTCGAACATGAAGCCACTCCTACAATGTCAAAATTGAAACTTTGGTCGTAATGACCTTGATATCCTTGATATACTAAACAATCAGTTAGCATGCAGGTTAATATTAGCAATATACTGAACTATGTAAGATTAAATATCCGTTATATTAAGGGCTTCGTTGTAGGTTTGTCCAAGGATATTAGCTAGCTCCTATTTTTAAATAGTTGTTTATTAACATCTTCACGCATAATTACATGTTCTTCCAGGTGTTAAGTGAGTGATGACTTTATAGATAGATATTTATGAAAAATATGGAAAATGATGATGAGCAATGTAACAATTTACATCCAGTCCGTTAAAGTACAAAGCAGTTGACAACAAAATATCCATATGCATGTGTTAAGGATTATATATATATCCTTAGGCACACATCTGCTTGATCAACCCTTTAAACTTAACCTTAGTTGTAGACCGCTGCACCTCAGTTCCAAGCATCTCCCAGATCTTTATACCTCTTGCCATTGGACTCTTAAGATATAGTTCATACCTCCTTCTCCTCTTCTTTTTAAACTTAACATTCCTGTTACTTCTCAGCGTTACTCGTGGCCTTCTATACTCTATATTAGATCTTAACCGACTCTGGCGATACATGACACTACAGATATGTTCTCGCCACCTCTTTTTCAGTGGTTGTATTTTATATAACTGATACAAATCAGCTATCTTCATCTCTCTATGTAAATTACTGTCTATATATCGTACAGCCTTTTCTTGCAGTTTTTCAAGTCTTACAACCTGAGACACAGGTGCACTTTCAATCATAAAGTCAGCATAATCAAAAAGACCTAAAATAGTTTGCTTATATATTTTGTTAGCCACGTCAGCTGTAATAAATGGTCTAATTCTTTTTAACTGGTAGACCCTGTGATGGATCTTCCTATATTTATCAGCAATGAAGTCTCTAAATGAAAGTGTGTTATCAACAATAACACCCAAATAGTTGTAAGAATATACATTTTCTATTACGTTATTACTAAATCTTATTTTTCCCTGACCATTGAAGGCAGCATTCATAGGTTCCACCACCATATGTTTTGTTTTCCCAATATTTAAGTTTAGTCTGTTCAATTTGCACCAGTTATCCAATTTCTCACAACTTTCCTGATTCAAGTTACAAGCCTCCATAGAATCACGTCCGGCCACATATAAAATAGTATCGTCAGCATACAAAGTCACCAAAGATTTACATGTTTCCAGTTCAGAAACTAAATCATTTATATACACAATAAACAGAAAGGGTCCTAGGATGGATCCTTGCGGTACGCCCATATTTACATCCGCCAAGTCAGACAATTCAGTCCCTAGTTTGACCTTTTGCTTGCGGTTTGTTAAATAATTTCTACACCAATTTAATGAGTTTACATCAAGGCCATACTTTTCCAATTTTGAGATAAGGATGTTATGATCTATGGTATCGAAAGCACGACTATAGTCTATAAAAACAGAACTAGAAACCTCCCTTTTATCAAAAGTCTCATATAAAAACTGTACATACTGAAGTATTGCTGTGGACGTGCTCAGCCCTTTCCGAAACCCATGCTGGTTCCGGTTCAAATAACCATTATCATCGCAGTCTATCTCTGCCAGACTGTGGTTGTCCAATACATAATTAAAGTTCTGTATTATGAAAGACATAACACTCATGTGAAAGGATATTCTTTATTATATCCAGTGTGAATGCATACTCAGTGTGAATGCATACTCATGACAAGTTTCCCGCCAATCTATTCAGTCTATCAGCTTCTACTCCAACTCCAGGAACAGACTTCTAGTATACTGACCTTTCCAGGATGTTAAACCAACAACAGTTAACAGTACTCTGCTTTAGTGCTGCCAGAGATGGTATATTAATATACTGTCTCTGATACAGCGCCTTATAGATGGGTGTAACAACAAATATCACATGATTCCTCCCTTATACTCTTCACCTTTGACAAAGAGAAATTGCTTTAGCCCTGTCTCTCAGTGTAAAGACAAGAATGTCTAAATTTAAGTGTGGACTGACCATCCGTGTCAGCAGAGACCTTGTATGTATATATAGGATATATAGAGACTGGAAAGCCAGATGTAAACCTGTTATCCACTACAGGCCTGCCACCTGGCCCTTGGTTGGACTAAATTTGGGTTGACCATTATGTCCATGTTAAAAATAGTCAGTGTGGTGCCACAAGCTATTCAACAATTGCATTGGTAATGGCCAGACCCTGGTCATAGTTTATCCAACTAGCCACCAGGGGAATGGGCACATAGGCCCAAAGAGAAGCTTTCCAGTCTCGATATATCCTATATATACATACAAGGTCTCTGGTGTCAGTACAATACAAAGAATTGTACTGTGGCATTAACCATACGACTGATGCCTTAATTGCATGCCATTGGCTAGCAAAATGTGTAAGATGGGTTATGTGTCAAGTATCTTTCTTTGTTTCCAATCATTAATAAAGCACTCGCTTCATACGTTGATTAGTTATATCCATAAGAATCTGTAGGTAGAAGAGGCCGCCCTACAGTGCTTTTGGAAATTTCTTGAGATTTAAACGACCTATACATTTGCAATATTTACAAAGTGATAAATAGGCGTAACAATATTGTGTCCCTCTTTTCTGTTCACAAAATGTATAAACTGTAACCATTTCGTATGCATAATTATTACGAAATTGGCGAAACGAATATGAACGAATAATACATTTGAATTATTAGGGAAAGTAGCTTAGTAAGATGAAAGCATTGAAGGTTTATGAAAATGAAGAATTCGTGGAATATCTGCGACATGAAATAAAATAAAATTTCCAATATCTGCGTATCCGGAACAATATAAAAAAAAAGGGGGAGGAGGGTGTCATTATGTGGTTAATAACTAAAATACTTTTTTTGTATAAGAACTATGTTATGATAATCATATAGTATTATCATTAGGTTTGTTCTGACCAAACTTTTCACCGATTTGTGTTCTAAATGTTTTAGAATTGGGAATAGTAATCTTAAAAAATCATTAGTATTGCAACCAGACGGCAAATGTTCCTCCAGCCGTCAGGTCGTGAAATCATATATATGCAAAGGACTCCAATACTTGTAACAGAGGACTGGTGTATAAATCATCTACTATTTGTACATACCCATCCTCGACTACAAAACTGCTCGATGATCACTCTAAAGTGTTTTTGTTTTTTTTACAAAAAAAGATTGATCACCAATATTGGAACCAGCCGTCAGATCGTGATCTCCCACCTGCCGGCACCAGACTTAAACTGGCGCCCCCTGGTGGCGCCGATTGCCGATCAATAAAGGATCAATAAGTTAGTGAGGTGTGACGGTGTCTGGGGCTTCCCGGCTCACCTACAGGAGCACACCTGTCTGTGACGGGCCCCCAGACGTCTAGGGCGCGGGGGAAGGGGGGAGGATGGGCGGGTGTGAATGATGGATCTAGGCTACAGTTAGAGCGTCACAGTTCTAACCACAAACTTATGTCAAACCATATGTGCTGGTGACCTGGCAGAAAAAAAAGATGCAAATTGAATGCAATACCCATAGTGAAATCATAACTGTGCTACCAAAACATGTATTAATCCCGTATACCCGGTATCACATTTTGCGATTTCAGTTGCTTGGAATGAGACAATCTTTACTAATATTTTTGCTTACAATGTTTTTCTTTATCTCTATCTCTCCCCCCCTTTTTTTTCTCATTATTCCTATATCCAAATCCATTGATTATCTTTCTTACATCATTTGGGGTAGATTTATCAACATATGGGTAGTTCAAGTCCAAATGAATGATCATGCACTTTCAGAGGTACAAATAAAGTTTATTGGCTATAAACACAATTGTCATTGTAAGTGAAGTGTCATGCTCTCTGATGGTATTTTTGTCTTTTTAAATAAAATGTTTGCTGTGTATAACCATTAATCACTATTCACTGATGTTCTGGGAGATCATGTGTTCCTAACTCCTAACAAATGAGTTTGTGATAAGATAAGTATGGGATTCTCACTCAAACTATATAAAAAGTACATTACAAACCACTTAACCTCTATTCTTAATCGGTTTTCAATGCCCATTTATTTCATGAATACTGTGGTGGTTTACCTATTCTAGTTGACAGTCAGGTTACACTAAACCTATTACCAATTGTTGTCCTGTATCCAAAACAAATCATTCTTTCTTTACTTCTTTCGTTCTTCTTACAGCTTATCTAATTTTTCATGTCTCAGCTCAGGGTTCTGACTGCCTCTACTCTTAGCTATAATGAATTGTAAGATCTAACAACAGTTACTTTAATTCATAATGTTTGTGAATAATGCATGAGCTAGCCCCGGTGCGCTACTATTGCTTTTAGATAACTCGTCGTTTAATTTAGATGGATCCAGAAAGGAGTCTGCGCTTAAATGGTGGTCGAAAGACAGTGTTATGGAATCTGGATGCGGAATGCACAAACCCCAAACTTTCAATTTTCCAGCACGTCGGGGACCATTTTAACACGAGTTCACACAAGGTATCCTGATTACTTCCAGTTTGTATTCGAGAAAATGCTGACTTTGCATTGTTACATTTATTGGTGCGGCAGACTTTCCACGTCCAAGAACCCAGCCCCGGAATAGACCATCGATCCCCGCACCCAGACACTGGTATTAAACATTAAAAGGTCCGTGCTGGGGATCCATGTTCAACACCTCCGGCCACGCGACTCACACCTGATGCTATTTACATGCATTGCCTTACTTCGCAGACATCTGTTGAGTGCTCTTGTGGGGTTTGGTCAGACCAACAAATCGGTCAGATGATAGCATCCCAATAACGGCCATTGTCAGGCTTATGATATAGGAGCTATACAATTAACGTAATCCTCACCACAGTCCCGACAACGTCATATATACATATATTATATATTCATATGACTCTTCCTTACAACTTTATTGGTCTGTTTAAAAATTAATATTTCAACTATGATGTTTAAACCCCCTTTCATCCAACCCTTCTGATGCCGATGAAAACCCTTTATTTCCCTCATCAAGTAACGTTAACACCTTCCGGCAACTATTTTCTTCAGATTTGATCTAGATGAACCTTCCGGACAGCCCTATTTTGTACGGTAGTCTTGTTATTCCATTATCGGGACAGGTTGTCGGATGTAAGAAGATACAATGTTGAAAGTCTCTGACATATGTGAGAACTTGCTCTTTTTTTTCTTTCGGGAACAGTAAAAGCTCTTCGCAATGCCATCTATATATACTTAGTTAGTTACTGCGGCGGAACTTGTAAAGATATTGCTTAGAATGAAACAAAAGGAGCTTCACCCCTACAGTGTGAATCCACCCCAACCCAGTCGTCCCCAGCCTGGAATAGACAGACTATTGAAAGGAACAATTATTGATGAATATAGCTCATAGTCTAGCAGGCCGTGCTTTCGTATGCACAAACACAACATTTCCCCTTTTTGTAGTTCCTCCCAAAAGGAGCCCTTTCCCCCGACATCCCAGAATTCACCTACCCGTACAGCTTTATTGTCAAATAACTCCTCATTTCCCTGTCTGACGCCCTCACCTGAGATTTAAGCGACGTAGTAGATTGTGCATGTCACATGCATACTGGGGCCATAGTCTGTAAGGGGTACAGGTTCCTCATGACACACTGCCTATTCTATACCATCAGTTATTTTATAAACGGCGATATATTATATGGCACCCTGATTTCCAGTCTCTACTATTATCAATAATACATGCATTTATCAACGGTCTCTGCTGAGGATCGGATCCCAGTGGAGGGGGTAAAGAGGGTCCTGACACCACCACCTTTCGAACCGTCGGCACTTCAACTTCACACCATAACACTCTACAGTGGTATGTGGGTGGTGTGGGCGGGTGGTGTCGGGGTGGGGTGAGTTAGACTGCGTGCATGCACATATACATGCGCGAATTTATTGTCCTAATCCGTGTGTGAGTCGTCCCCATGCCCTTTCAAACTCCAGGATTCTCCCCTCACTGCATGCTTTCGCTATTATAGGACCTCGATTCAGTTCGGTAATTCACACTAGTTTGACCCGAAAAAAAGGCCCTCGGGACACCATAAGAAGTTTGGTGCATGTGCCCATCGAAGGGCATTGCCCTAATGACCTTGTGCTGTATGGTGTAGGTGCCCTCAGTGACCTGATGACAGCCCCCTGCGTGTATAAAGCCTGATCTCCCTGGGGACCCGTCACCCTCCGCTGCCCATACCTCACCACCTGGAAACCAGCCCCCATTGCCCAGGTTAGGTCTAAAGACCCTATTACACTACACGACTTTGGTTGCGACATCTGTTAGATATGGTGATTTTTAATGACGAATTCGCATATAGGAGTTATGTATGTGTTAAAGATTAACAAGTTGGAACATGCAGGTTACATATGTGGATCAAAGGATTGTATCTCTAATACATATGTATGTGCCATTTCTCTGCGACATCGTCATATCGCAGCTCATGTCGTGTAGTGTAATAGGGCATTAACCACCTCTAACCACACCTCCCCCGGTGAGGTGGGGGAGGGGTTGCTCTGGTCTTGAAAAAGCGCCCACTGCCAAACAACTTTGAAAAGAGGAAGAGGTTTGTTGAGCTGTCCCCTCCTGTACCCTAAGTACAGTGTATATATGATAAAGTAACTTATCAATTATTCTCATGTTAACAACAATAACCAATAACGACGGAAGTTGTATTGGCCAAGGGAAATAGGATTAAAAGAATCAGTGGCCCCCCCCCCCTCAAAGACCACCCTGCACCCTTCCCCCAGACCCATCTGCCACCTTAAAGTGCCAACCTCAGACAGGTGCGCCCCACTCGATCTCTCTTTTTTCACAAACAACATACATTTCTTTCATTACAAAAGCTCTTATGATATCGCTTAAATATACTATATAGAGAAAACATATGTATTATACATATACATACATACATACATACATACATACATACATACATACATACATACATAAATACATACATACATACATACATACATACATACATACATACATACATACATACATACATGAATTGATGAATAAGTGATGAATGATATAGCCACAAAGTTAGTTCAAATGACTTGTAACATACAGATCTTGTTCATTTGTCACTTATGGTTGGAGAATTACTCTATGAATTCTTTAAAAAAACAACAGATTCAATGTTTAGGAAACTCTGAGACACGGTCTGGATGTAAGGGGGGCGCACGACCGAATATATTAAGTTCATGCACGTCCCCACATGTTGTACCCCACATGCTGTACCCCACCTGCTTGGCGCCACCCTTACCACCTACCTCCATCCCCACTTCTCACTGACGGACACCTGGCCTATACAAAGGGTTGCTAGGCAACAAGACGGGGAAGAGTGGTTAAGGAGAGAAGCATAGGTGGCATTATATCATTCTGGTAGTTGGTGAAGGAAATTAAAAAGAAAACACGCATAAAGTTAACACAACATGGATATGATTACTGATATGTGAAGCTCACATGCAATATTATAACGACTATATCATTACAAGGCGCAATTATCAAGGATTGATATGTGAATAATATAGAAAATCAAAGCCCGTTTTCATGTGAGAGATGACTCACGTCATGGACATATACCTCTCTCCAGCCTTCCGTGTTTCTTAATAGGGTAGTTACAGTAATCAGTTTATGATGATAGAATCATATGGCGCCGCCACAAAGCAGAGTTTTTCAGGTGTGAAATTACCACCATTACTCTCCTCAGTGCGTCTCGCCTCCCCCCATTTGTACGGCAATAGAGACCCATCGTACTCCTACACGGCTATAATCACATATAGCTCTGTATCTAATCACATCCAGCTATAAGAAACCCGCCTCGCCCGTCGCCCGGCCCGGACGTCTCAGTGCGCGCATGCGCTGTCCGTCCGTCGGGGTCCGCTAGGTGGCGGGGCGAGGCGTCGGCCAATGAGCGGCCGTCTTTGTGTAGTTCATTATGTACGGTGCACCGGCGGGCGGCCGGCTGGGCGGAGACCGGAGAGCGGGAGACGGCGCGACGACCGACTGGTGCTGCATGACATGTACTACTGGTGCCCTGAGAGAGACTAACCAGCGAGACGGATTAAATCAGGGTTGAGGGCATTAGGCTAAGGGCACACGAAGTAGGGCACCGGGACGCTGAAGGCACAGGGCGTCGCGAGGGACAAAAGGGCCAGGAACCGACGCCGGAGAGAGCTGAGGGCAATTTGCGGCTGCTGGCTGGAAAAAGTGGCCTTTTGTTGTGTTTGTTTTGTGAGGATTGTGGTGAGCAGAGCGGCGACGGCAGCACTGCTGGAGCGTGAAGCGGCGGCGGGAGTCACAGACAGTGGGCTGAGACTGAGGCAGCAGCGCGGGAGGCTGACACGACCAGCAGCAGCAGCAGCAACCCCCACCCACCCAGCACAGGCCGACCAGCAGACCGTCCTATGAGTCAGCGCGCCGGTAACAGCCGACGACGACGACGACGAGACGCCGACCGTGGGAGCCAGCCAGCGGGACGAGGGACGCTGTAGGAACGCTGTAGTAGTACTCCTCCCCCCTACTCCTTCCCCCTACTCCAGCGCCGACACAGTGCTGCGCCGCCGACCTCCCCCACAGTCCCAGCTGCCCGCCGCCGACGTCTGCCAGCCGGGCCACCACCAACAACGACCTGCTGCAGCTTCAAACCTCGCGCCCTCTTTTCTCCCCAACAATCAGATTACTGTCTGGTTTTAGCCGTGCCTAATCCCGCCGTCCCTGCTCGCCGCCCTTTGTCTGGCCGCGGACAGATTCACAAGGAGGATTTCACCGCCGCCCGCCCGCGCGCCGCGCCACAGACGCAGACAGAGAAAGAGCCGGGAAGGATAAGGGTGAAAAAAGCGGCGAGTCGTATGCAGCATTGAGAGGCGGCGGCGGTAGGCTAGGACAGAGTAGGACCGAGGAGAGGCCGCCGGACGGGCAGGACGGTCTTTGTTACAGCAGAGAACGGATAATACGCGGCTTTAACCGACGACATGGGGTGCCAGAGCTCCAAGGCCCTCGGGGAGGGGACGGGCATGTACGGCGGAAGTGGGAAGGTGACCGGAAGTAAGATGAGCGTCTACAAGCAGGACCCGTCGGTGAACGGGCTGGGCACGCGCGTCACGTGGGTACCATGTGACGTCAAGGAAGGCCCGGCCAACGACGACGCCGTCATCATGGGCATGGAGGAAGCCTTCGTCGCCAACGACGCCGGCGACTTCCTGTTTAACCCGGAAGCCAACGCCGACGCCTTCGACGCCGCGCACACCTTCGCCATCGTCCAACAGGTTAGTTCGGGTTGTCCTCAATGGGGGAGCTGTCATATAGTGGTTCACTAATGAGTATCCTATATGAAGTAACTAATGAGTAAGCCTTGGCTATTTTTTTCAAATTAGTTTTATTTGCAATGAACACCAGGCTCTCTCCTGGTTTTCAAAATATTACAATATTATGGGTTACGTACATAAACACATAATGCAATACACGATATAATATACAACAATGAACATCATTGGTAGCATAACAGTACATGTAGTTGCAGTTCATTATACAGAGTTCCCATGATAAATTTATGAAAAGAAAGGAGATCCATGGCCAGAAGTATGTTAAACTCTAAAGTAATATGTAATAGCAGACATTTCAATGGCTTGAGATCTTGGGCTCAGCTCATAAATGACAGTCATTTACTATGATTTAGAGATGATAATAATGCGCAAGCTATTTTGACGAATTCCCTTTGTAAACTTTACATCACATTTTGCTGCGAACCTTAAGATAATGCATGGGTGTAACTCTCTATGCAATAACCATAGTGAAAAATAGAAAGCCATGTAGACAGGTTCTGCCAACCGCCACTGAGGGCGCTGCGGTAGGCTCACCAGCTTCACTCGGTGATTCAGAGCTCTGTGGGTTGGATACTATCAGGGTGAACAGCTGGCATAGATGTCAGATACATAGACCACAGAGCTATGACACACACATAGTCATCATGCACGTAGCCAGTTCCATCAGTTTATCATGCACACCGAATTCGCATGCTCCTGTAGAGAATAGAGTAATAAACAACTTAATACTCTGAAATAAACAACCAACTAGAACCATCCTGCTGTTATGATAACCCTGGGTCCACCTGTGAGTGACATGCTGAAAACAAACTCGTTGACTTTTGATCGAACTCTTCGTGCGTTTTTGTATCCTTATACCAAATCTCACGTCCTCCGCTGTATGTTGATTTATGATAGCGATGTTGGTATAAGGTGCACTTACTTTAGCACATGCGGTAACATGTCATTTCAAATACATTTGAAAACATATATGTTTTCCAATACCTCAGACACCTAATATATATTGTTTAGACCTGATACTGTAAAAGCAAAGATATAGAAAAACATTGAATTGTATGGCATAGCTCATATATCAATGAGCAACAGATGACAGAAAGTCATTAATATTCCTATATAAACTGTGTAAACTGAAGAGCAGTAACCACCTTAAGTATTATACCTTCATTGTCACATTCCTAACACAATATTACAATCTTTCTAATTAATGTGACCCATTTCCCACTTCAGGTGCTGACCATCTACCGCCGCGCCCTGCGCCGCACCAAGGTGAACAAGGCGCTCCACTGGCAGTGGGGGTCCAAGACACCCATCAACATATTGCCTCATGCCGGCGACCAGCTGGAAGACGCCTTCTACAGTCGCGAGTACAAAGCCCTCGCCTTCTTCACCTACGAGCGGGCGGGTAAGGGCATGGTGTACACCTGTCGCTCGTGGGACGTGGTGGCACACGAGGCCGGGCACGCCGTCCTCGACTCGCTGAAGCCTTCCTGGTACAAGACGTCCAACGTGCAGACCGCCGCCCTGCACGAGTCCTTCGGTGACATCACAGCCGTGTTCACACTCCTTGACCAGTTGGACATGTGTGAGCTCTTTGTGACGGAGTGTAAAGGAGACCTTCACAACCGAGGGGTCCTGGCCCAGATGGCCGAGGAGTTCGGCTCCAACCTGGGCCGGAAGTTCGGACTGCGCAACGCCAACCAGGACCTGACCATGAAGGAGGCGACCGCCGACGTGCACGACCTGTCGTGTGTCGTCACCAGCGCCCTTTACGACATCCTAGTCGCCATCTACGATGCAACACGGGATCTCAACAAGTACTCTCCAGCGGAGTCCCTGTTCCGGGCTGGGAAGAAGCTGACGTCCACCCTGCTCCTCGCCCTGATGGCCTGTCCAGACGAGGGCGCCACCATCAGGGACCTGGCCGACAAGCTGATGGAGGTGGAATGTAAAGCACCTTTCAAGGGCATCATCAAGGAGGAGTTCGCTCGCAGACACGTCTTTGACAAGGACGGAAAGCCAAAGGAGTGCGAGGGGGATGTCGCGGCCAACGCCTGCGGCACCATGAAAGCAGCCACGTGTAAGGAGCTGGACGACAAGTTAAACGAGGCCCTCAAAGTCTACCTCCCCGAGCCCGAGCCCGAGAAGAAGGAGGAGGAGAAGGAGGAGGAGAAGGAAGCTGCAGAGGAACCAAAGGCCAACGGAGAAGCTGCCAAGGAAAAGGAGGGGGATGGGGAGAAGATTGAGGAGATCAAGGCCGAGGAGGCAGAAAAGACCAAAGAGGCGCCTAAGGCAGAACCAGAGCAGATTGTCAATGGCAACGCCTCCCCTGAGGATGAGAAAGCCGTGAAGGACGCTAAAGAGGAAGAGAAGAAGGAAGAGAAGAAGGAAGAGGCAGCACCTGTAGAGAACGGAGAGGTCAATGGGGAGGTGAATGAAAAGAAGGAGGAGGAGGAGGAGGCCGCACCTGAAAAGGTCGAGGTGGAGGAAAAGAAGGATTAGTTAAACGAGCAGAAGGAGAGACTAACATCTTGACGCCTTCATTATTGTACATCCCGAAGCTTCTACATCGATTTACAAGTAAATGAACTGCATTTATGGAATGTTCCGGAGATAATTGTGAACCAAAAGTGAATATGTGAAATTGACCTATTAGATAAAGGAAACATTAATTTGAGAGACTAAGATAATTTACGAAGTGACTATATTGTACTCCTAAGAAGACTGAGGGAGGTCTAAGTCAAACAAAACCAAAGCGTGCAAACTAGGTCAATACTAATCTTAAGAGGAGATCTGTTTATGAATATAGGAGTCATCGATCAACGATAGGCCTATATTGTCGGATATGCTGACAACTTGCTGCAACTTTTGGGTACATTTACTCGCCCCTTTCGATTTTATAACCAACATGGATGAAATAGATTTTGTTTTTTTACATATTTTGAGACGAACGGCTCGTTTCCTGTCCATTTTACAGGGCGGCCGGAGTGCCTACAGTGGACCGACAGTTGGCTTGTTACAAGCACGATGAGTACACGTTTAACAGAGGCACAAGTGTTTTCTATATGCATTTATAACACTTATTTCTTTGGGATGTGAGCATAAATTAGGAGAGGACATAAAACTCTTTGCACAAGGAGTGCATAAAACCGTAGATGATAGAAATTGACCTTTTGAATATGTCAGCAAACAACTTCTACTACTACAAGTCTAGGAAATCCGTTTGACTCTTATTGGTGTGTCGTGCTGTGCGAGCTGGATGTATGAGTACGAAGGAGGTTCAGGTAGATAACGCTGAGCTATGACGCAATTGGAGAGAGGAGGGGGTAACTCCCCTGTAGATATAGAGGACCCAGAAACACGTGCTTCAAACAGGAATGTTTCTACCTTTAAGACTGCTTGTATTCTTGTAAAGAGAGTCTGGGTAGGCGCTAATTATTGGCTTCAGTTAACCAATGTGCAATCCTATGGCGATTTTGAATAGCCAAACAGCCCACCAGTTTACTTATCCAATCTAATTGCGGAAAGTAAAACACATTCCGGAAGTTCCTAGAAGAAACAAACAAAATCTGTTTTCGCCAGATTTTCTTTGGAAAAGCCAGTGGTCATTTTGGGAGGAGCAATTAGCACAAACCCAGACTCAGTTGTATACATTGTAGAGCTTGTATAGTGTTGTTGTTCATGTTGGACTGCTGTTTTTTCCCATGTACAAATCGGCCTTGTTTGTATAGCCCCACCAAGGTGCTTGGTATAGTGCCATATACATGTAGTCAGCAGAGAACTTAGAACTATGAGAAGCGTCACTACCTGGCAGGGACAGCATGTCAGTCAAACCATATTGCACCATCGGGGTCATGGATAGATACACCACGTGCATGAATGGTGCATAAGGAAGGCAATAAGCTGCTATCCCTTCTCATACAGTCCGTCAAAATGTAATTGTCATCGACGCAATGGACCAATTTGCGGACGTCCTTTTTTGAATGGCAGTCTATGGGAACTCTACTTTCTACGGGCAGTTATATCCCGTAATACATATGAATGGACATGCCTAATGTTTCCCCCAATCAATTAACACCAGGCGTTTTGGTTCTGTCAGATATTGTTACCACTCGGGAGTGACCCCTCTTAGCATAGTTCTAATATCTCTGGTATTGACACCCCCAGGACCATTGACAAGGCATGCAGACTTTACACAGACAAACAGACGCAGCAGAACCCCAGAGTAGTGAGACCGGAAGTCAGCCGGAGCGGACCGGGAGTCGGTCTATCTCAAGGTGACCTTCGCGGACCTCTGTAGATGTAACCATCATATTGAACAACTGATATCTTGCCATGATTTTTGAATTATTTTGATGAAGACAACCCCTGGTATTTTCTTACCATTTAGCCTGGACGTTGTGACCCTTTTTCATCCCTTTGATGACCTTTGGTGCCCTTTTAATGACCTTGAGGACGCTGTGCTTGCTGACCCCCTCATCTCCAGGTTTACGCGGCCATCTTTCTGAGAAGGGGGGAGTGTTTTCTTCACCAATTCTCTTTTATATGTTCCATCAATTTGTATTGACCAACAAGTGAAGTACTACATGATATATTCTGCTATTTTTATGTGTTCTGTCGCAGACAGATATTTTCTTCCATCTGATTTTTTAAGGAGCCCTATTTTTGTCATTGGCATGGACACTTATTGTGATGTATTTGTTCACCCGGCATGGACATGTATGAAGTGTATAAAATGTAGACGTCAGAAAAAGGTTTAGTCAGTCGGAATAAAATGTCGATATTGTAGAATTCAACTCCAAGTGTTCAAAATAATTCCAATTATTTCAATAGGTATATCCTGCAGGAAAGGACCATTTGTAGGTAATCAATATTCTTCACCGGCGTAAATAGTTAAACCCAATCAAATTGATCTTACCGATGGAAATTCTTTAAGATACTCATTCTATTTTATTTGATTTCTTCAAGTAAACCTTCATACAGGAAACAGCTGGTACCGACGAATATAAATAGCAGCAGTTATTAAACTCTAAGCTGGGTTCTAGTTGCGTTTTCATCAGAAGCGGACTGCGATTTCATGCTGCACGGTTACGTACCCGTTGACTCATAACATCGAGGGCTTGTATAGTATTCACTGGCGGGTTTTGCAAGCGGCAATAATTAGGCCTATTAACTTTTCGTCTGAAACAAATTCAAATATTGTCGAATATGGAATTTTGAAATTCAAGAGGAGGGGTGGGGTGGTTCTTTAGAAACAGTTATGAGACGAAATTGTGTATTAAAAAACGCAAATTTTCAAGGAACAAAATCCTCATATCTTTGGTGGGTTAAAGTATACAGACCCCTTTGAGTGAGTGAATACTGTGCTTGGAGAGTGGTCTCTCCAGACGGGTGCATCATCGCGTCACCTGGCAACGGTGTGACTACCCACAAAAACGGGGGTATGAATCATCGCCCCCCGACCTACCTACCTACGGCCGGGGTACACGCACGGCGCGGGGGGCGGGGGGTGCGTGCTGCGGGGCACCGGTGGGTCTGAGTACGGGGAAGGGGTCCTGTTTGGGGGGCGAGGGGTGTTTCATTTTGAGAATGCTCACCTGAGCGTTGCGATTTAAGTGGGAAAAAGTGAGGGCGGGAGGATAAAATATACGGGGTGAGGGGGCATAATTCCTGTAAGTGACCATAATTTTCTTTCTGAAAGAGCGGAACCAATGCACTCTCCCAGATACCACTCGAAGAAATAAGAACCCTACATACGATGCTGCTAATGATTCCGGTCACATGAACCACTGGAGCCCTGCCTAGTGGGTGGCGAGGCATAAACCCATCTCAAAAAGATCCTTTGGCAGGGGTGGACAAGGATTTCGAAAGTGGGAGCTGGGGGAATGCAAATATAGGCTAAGCACTGAAAGGTCGTGAATTCGCGGGCACGAGAGAGTCGTTTTTTCCTTCTAATGGGATGGGGGGTCGGAGTGGGGTCAACGCCCCCGCCCCCTCCCTCTGGACGCGACGTTGGGGGGAGTATGAGGAGAAGTTCAGGACCACCTGGATCACCCCGGAAGGGGGGTATGACCTAGTGATATAAGAGTTTTATAGAGTCCTACCCGTTCATAAGCTCATCCTACGTTGGGTATATCCCAGGGTGGATAAATTAACCATATAAGCTATCCTTGTCTCCTGGAGTTGTGTATACTGAAAATTAATAAACAAGAATTGTATTTTTCTCTATCCCCAAGTACTGCTCAAATTTTATCATTTGATAGATTTGCAAGTTTGCCAGCCAATCGAAATGGTGTGTTTCATGGCAAAAAAAGGATTGGCATTACAAGTTGGGCTGACAGGCTTTGATATTGGTTCCTGTGTGGAAAAGGTATATGAAGCTGCATTTTACAATTTTAAGAGGCAATTTGCAACCAAATTGCTTAGGTCAATTTTGTATCAAGCAACTCTTTTCAGTGAATAAGCATGGAGGCAATTCCGAAATTATTTCATAGTAAACTTTAAATTGGTGTAAATTGGTATTGGCTTATGGGCCTTCCATTTGATTTAGTACGTTTAGGTTCTGTCGCAAAAATACGGTTTGTGCTAGAATGTGCAAACATTTAAAAAAAATCTCAGACCCCCAACTCCCCCCCCCTTGATGCGTACATAGGTAAAGGAAAGCCAATTATTATGATAAAGTACCCAGGCAAGAATGCGACGTTATAATAACGTTATTGTGACATCATTTTTTGGTTCTTGTTACGTCGCATTTCGACGTTCTATAGACGTAGATTTGATGGCTCCCAATCACGTCTCTGAGACTTCCAATGCGACGTTGAAAAATGACATTCTTATCACGTGTTTCTGCGACATCACAAAATGACGTTCTTGGTACGTGCTTCTGTGACGTCACATTGCAGATTCAAAGAATGATTATGTGGATTAGAAACTACTGCTGCGACATTGCACCATAACAAACTGGCGACATGATTATAAAATCATATTGTAACCCAAATTATATTCCAATAAGGTTATTTTGTGACAGGTTCTGTTAAGGTTATTTTGTGACCCACCTATGACCAAACATTACACTATACATCATACTGTAACTTTCCCAAGACAAGAAATCTTGGTTTCCAGCTTTGGTCACAGTGCCTTGGGGCCTTTTAAGTAAGTACTTGTGTACCCAGGCCCTTTCTATAGCTGGCAAATGTCAGATATCAGGCCAGGGGACAGACCCACTCAGTATCCCATTGTGAAAGATTGAAAAAGGTGTTTTCATGGTACTGGTCATTTATTTCAGCCAAAACAATTAAACTAAACCATAAATACGTTTCTAGAAGATAGTTTGAGATTTCATAAAGAATAGTGTTTCAGCAGCATTTAAACATATTTGAAAAAATAGTGATATTAACCACAAAACCTTGAACTTTAGCTTTTTCTCAACTTAAATGGTATTGCACTGTCCCCTGGTGTTGAAAAACAGTACTATCAATGGTTATGGCTAGACTAGGAAACAAGGTACTTGTGACGTTCTGATTTAGTTAAGTTGTGACTTAACCTAACCAGAACATCACTGAGACATGGTGATTAGGTGAGGTCAAGACTGAAGCTAAGCACAACGTCACTGTGATGTCACAATTAGGTAGGGCTGAAACCTTACCTTAAAGAACGTCACTGTGACATCATCATTAGGTATGGTTCAGACCAACCTAAACACAACGTTTTTTTGACGTACTGTTAAGGTGTAGTTAAGACCTAACCTAATTAGAACGTCACAAAGACATCACAATTTTGGTCGCAGCGACGTTTCTGGGAGCCATCAAATAGACGTCGCTACAACGTCGAAATCTCACGTAACAAGAACGTCTCTTTAGGTTTGGTTACAACTTCACTCAGTCAGTACGTATCAGTTATGTACTTTTTCAGTTAGGTCTCTATGTCACCTAATCAACACGTCATAACTACATTCTTTTTAGGTTTGGTTGTAACCATACATAATTAGTTTGTATCAGTTACGTTCTGTTTGAGTTACGTCTCAACCACACCTGATTGGCACGTCACTGTGATGTTACATTGTAAGGGGGTTCTAACCTGATGTTCATATGACGTTATTATAACGTTCTTTCTATGGGATGTCATAACATCCCCCTAAAATCACGTAACTGTTACGTAGTTTTATGTGGGTTATAAACCGACCAAATGGTATGGTCGCAGAACGGTTCTGTTACGTCGCTTCTTGCCTGGGGTAGTTAAGAGCTATGTCAAGTTAATTTCTAAATTTCGAAGACAGAACGAAAAAAAAGTGCCTGTTTCCAAGTTCTTATAATGGCATTCCGATTAAATTTCTCATAATCAAATGCAGGCAAACGGAACGTCCGTCTCATGTTTCTACATGTCTACAGTATTACAATCTACATGTCAGAGGTCCACCAGCGATAAGGTCATACTATTCCAAACATTCAGTTGATACATACTGAAATAAAACCGCAAATACCACAGAACCTAATAGTTCGTGTAATTGGAGACGTATCAGAGTCTGACCGATAAGATATATTATAGCCCTAACCGCATAACTGCTGCCATAATCTAAATGAGGAATGGAAAAAATGTATAAATAGTTGCGACAGGAGGGGTCGGGTTGACTAACATGTTATCAAACTAGCAGGTTTTATTTTCAAAATAAAGATAACCACCGCGGCCGGTTGATACGATACACTCATAAAAAGTGCACGATATGCGATCCCGATCCAATCAATAAGTATGCAGGATATCATAGAACCACTAAGTGCAGACTTAGTTATAGTACGTGCATATATATACGTCAAGAGAGTTTATGGATAGCAGATTAAATATAATTATGCTGGCCACACGATAACAGGGGCGGATCCAGAGGGGGGGGGGGTCCAGGGGGTCCTGACCCCCCTCCTTTTGGTGGATCTCTAAACTACAAAAAGAGGGGGGAAAATGCTGCACGCATGCTTTCAAATGTACCCTGTTTTAATACTTACCCTATATGCTGACCGCCTCCTTTCAGAAATCCTGTATCTGCCCCTGAATAAAGAGTGTTATCCGGAGAGGATCCTAGAGGGATGGGCCAAGAAGGTTCCGATCGCCCCGCCTCTTCCCTTACAATTTTGGTATAGATATACATAAACTACACAAAACCAGAAATCTTGATGCTCCCCACTAAATTAATCCTACATACCACGGTCAACAAATCGGAGTGAGTTCCAAGAAAATTCCATGGGGCTTTATAGAATGTAATAAAACTCGGAGGGGGGGGGGGGGGAATTTCGAAATGAATATTTTTCGACATTCACCTTATCTCCAGTCTTGTGACCTACATTCTGGAAAATATGAGGGGTTCCAGATGGCCTTTTAGAACCCTCTCTCGTGGGGTTAATATGTTTCTGTGAATCGCCCAACCCCCTGTGAAATTCCTGGATCTGCCCCGGAACACCCATTTCAAGAGTATCCTAACCCTGGCGCACATGAGTGGTATATGATGAAGGAGAGGGTGTAGCGGTGGGGCAATACGGGGGACTGACCGAGTATGATGGGGATGCCGGTGAAGTACAATACGAACCACTGGGGACCAGTGGATGATGGAGAACACCCCCCTCCCCTCCCCCAACCCCCTCCGCCCCGATCCCATCCTCCCCTCTCGGCCTTATCGCTGCTCGTACAGTGAGACCACCGCCCACAGTGGGCCTGATAACGCCCCCCCCCCTCCACTCCCCCCTACTGGATCACCAGCAGCCCCACGCCCCTTCCATGCAGCCCTCACTCCAACCCCCCTCCCCCTGTCTCCGGTTCCCCGGTTCCCCTGGCCTCCCCAAACCCTATCCAGAGCCCTTCCCCCTTCCCCTCCTTCCCGCTGGATCCCCGGATGCCCTCCATCCAGTGTCTGCCCCCACCCCCTCCTTCTCCTTCGATCCCTGGTCCTCCCAAGCCCCATATATTGTCTCCCCCTCCTTCCTCCCTGTTATCCCCAAGCCCCACCATGCAGTGTCTCTACCCCCTCACCACTCCCCCTCCCTCCCCCTGGGTCCATGGTATCCCGCCCCGCCCAGTGTCTCGTTGCCCTCGGCAACAAGTAGTACAAATCGGACAGCGCTGTTCCTATTAGCTAGCTGAGTGGTATCATGGATCATCCGAGGGGTGGAGCCACGCAGACTGATCTGCATTTCAGTACAACTCACTAAAGCTCGGTTTACACATCCCGACAACTACACTTACGTCAATGATGATGACAGTAACGGGAGAGAATCAGGACAGAATATAGAATATGTAATGTAGAACCTTTGATAAGAACATAATTATACTGTTGGAAATGTTGTCGAGGCCATCTTAGTAAGATAGTCCGGATCTTTAGAACAATTGTCGAGGCTACAAAAAGGTTTATACGATAACTGTTGACGGCCTGCAATGTAAGCCTTCCTACAGTCTGGTCGATCTGGTAACTATATGATGGAACCATATAATATTATATGCATTGTGATACCATTTGTTAGACTTACGGGGCCGTCCATAAATGACGTCATGCCATTTTTGACCATTTTTGACCCCCCCTCCCCCCCTTCGTCATGCTTTTACTATAGAAATGTATAGGGGCCTGGACCCCCCCCCCCCCCCCCCGCATGACGTCATTTATGGACGGCCCCTACTCTAATCCTTTGATATCAACGGCATTAGGCCTATCTATGCTTCTTCAGATTCATTCTTGTAGAGCTATTAAAGGGACCGGGGATGTTAGAAACCCTCTTTACCCATGGAAACCTAATTATATACCGCAAATTGTTGAGGCAAGATGCGTACCTCCTTTAACCGTCACACATTAAAGCATTGCAAATAACGCACCTCTTTTTTTTTATATACAAATCCTCAGTCCACAACTGGTGGGCCTGAGAAAAAAGTCTGTGTACACGGTTTGTAAGTAGGTCATTGAGGAGGTCTGTGAGTGTCTGTGAACAGGTCAGTGAAAAGGGTTGGGAGGATGTCTGTGAGGTAAGCAGTCCTTTTTTCGTAAGTAAATCTGCGAGCGGGAAAGTGAGCCAGTCTGTAAGCGGTTATGTGGGCTTGTCTATGAGCTGGTCTATAAGCTGGTCTGTGAGCTGGTCTGTAAGCTAGATTATGAGCAGGTCTGTGAGCTGGTTCGGGAGCAGGTCTGTCAGTTGGTCTGTGAGCAAGCCTTTGCGTGTATCTGTGAGCTGGACTGTGAGCTGGTCTCTGGGCGGGTATGCGAGTAGATCTATGGGCATATCTGTTAGCTGGTCTGTGAGCCGGTCTGTTAGCTGGTCAGTGAGCTGGCCTGCAGGTGGGTCTGTGAATAGATCTGTGAGCTGGACTGTGAGCAGCTCTGTGCGCTTGGCCTGCGAGTAGGTCTGTGATTGGAACTGTGAGTAGATCTGTGAGTTGGTTTGTCTGTGAGTAGGCATGTGAGCAAGTCTGTGAGCTTGGCTGTGAGCAGGACTGTGAGTGGATCTGTGAGTGGGTCAGTAAACGGGTCTGTAAGTGGGCCTGTGAAATAGACTGGTCTGTGGGCGGTTTCACGGTAGGTGGACCGCAGGGACTGAAGGCGGCTAATCGACTTCTATTCCACCTGTTGGAGCCCCATGTACAGAGGCCTTCAGCCAACCATCTAGGGAAAAGTATATAGCATGTTGGGCTACGCAGGTCAATTACATGTTGACATCGTCAATCGTTAGTGTAGTTTCAGATAAATGAAGTAGATGTATATGGACACAGAATAAGGAGGTTCCTTTCATGTCATTCTTTTATGTTGATACACAGAACTCAATGCCGGAGCTATCCATAAAATGATGAATGTATGTTAATTTTTGCAAAATAGTCCTTCCAAAAGTCTGCAGGGCCTGTGTGCAAAACTAATCCCTCGTCGAATTCCTCGTCAAAAGGCCCATACAACGACAGAATATGAGTTCATAGACACCTGTTTATTTTATTTATCGACAAGCTATCAAAGCTATCAAAAAAACCAAATAGGAAATGCCATCCGTCAGTGTAATATCTTGTGATGAAATTTTATTTAGTTAAAACAGAATTGGAGGTTTACAAAAAGAATTGGATTTACAGAGCAAATATGATTTGGAAATTACTTCCTGTACATTTACAGAATAATAACGTCTAAAATGTAGATCTTTGACTGGAGATATCCTTGAATATAGGCCCTAACTGGAAAAAAATGCAAATTGCAATTAAGGAAACAATGGGTGTTGGTGTTTATCTCGACAGTGACATAGTGTGTTATTGTACGTTTTTCCCCATGTATCGACGTCATGAAAAGCACATAAATGGATATAAATGCGATGATGTTAAGTTCAACTTCAATAATAATGATAAAAATATCACAGACATCCTGTCTAGACTACTACAGCTAAAGGCCTTTCGACACTCATCCATTAATACTATCATAATGCGTATTAATTGTGCTAAACACGTTACGTGACCTTTATCAGTTTATTGACAAGCAGCAGTTGCAGTGACTGACCGTCATCTCTGCCAGCCATGCCATATCCGGAACACTGGAGGAGCCACAAGTTAACCACCGACCCCGTCCTCGTCAGGGCCTCCAAAAGGCAGCGTCTCGCCGCAAACTGGTTCCTGGTGTAAAGGTCACTCGTCGTTACTACTCACTCACATCACCAGCGGAACGCTCGGCAAATCATCAGTGTTTGACGATACTATGAGGCCGATAAGGAGAGAGAAACAACCGCTACTTCAGGTTTACGGTTTGCCAAGAACAGGTGATTTTTGGGTAGAAAAGATATCCTGGTCTCTGGCGGAGAGAATGAAAGAATAACAAGTTCCCGGATGCAGTTGGCCGGCCAAAGTGTGGAGACTTTTTAGAAGCTGCTTCGCATGCGCCTGGTATAATTGGATGGTTCTTTTTTTGGACACGTTGGGTAAGAACGCCGCAATTCAATCAATAATATGCAGCATTCGTCTATTAACCAGAGTGAGCTCTTATGTCGTGTTTGTTTATTGCTTATTCAATGGTAATTGCTTTTATATCCTTTTATAAATAAAATTGCTTAATTCTCATAAGGTCAATTCCAATAATTCGATAAGAGAAATAGTATGCAAGACCAGATTACCATTATACATTACGGACAACAGTAAGATGCTAGCTACACGTACACATGCACACGCACAAGCACACCACCCACGGAGGTATATTTACGTAGGCCTATATATTGGCATAATAATTATGTAGGTATACATACTGTTATGCGGAGACGTAGGTTATACAATATCATATATATTTGCAATCTACGGAAGATTTGGTTTTGTTCTGTAGAGAAAGAATAACGTTCACAAGAAAAAGACCATATATATCTCGGTCTCCTGACGTCATAGGAGAGACATCAGATGGTCACGTGACTCTGTACCCGGCGTCTGAGTGACCCCTAGTTGACCCTACATCCGGCAGATTCTCACTTATATCAGCCAATCACAGATTATACATGCAGGCAGCCTGGGGTCCGGGAGGTAGGTGGGAAGTGGAACTGCTAGATATTATTTGCAAGTAGCTTCCACAACAAGGAAAAGAAAAAAAGATGCAATTTATTACGTTCTTGGTATTGTATTACAACTTCTTTTTAAATTACAATCCGCTAACTAAATAAAAGGTCTTACTATTCACATGCAAGTTTTCTTAAAGAAGGGCAAGAAACCTGTCTCTATAGAGAATATATTAGACATGCCGTGCACTATATGTACATTTGATGGGCCCTTCCCAAGTCGGTCACACTATTGAAGTTTGAAGTAGGAGTGCTATTCAAAGTGATTTGAAAAGAGAGGGACCGATGTCTTTCCTATTTCATCAATAATCAATAAGTGCTACCCCACGATATTAACTTTCAGACTTTACTAAATCGCAATAATGTGATTTACACACTTCCTGGCAATTGAAATGGTGAATTCTCATTGCTACGACAATCAAGTAGTCTTTATTGATGTCTGTTATAGAAAATAGGTCGTTTGCTATGTTTAATCACAATTGCATTTAGATTGAAGATTAAATTGATTGAAAACAATCATGATTGTGATAGCATCTTTTAGAAAACTAAGAGGACGGACATAAATCTCTATGATCAATGACTTATTTTCCAGGTTGAATTCAGTGACATTCAGGAAGTTCTTATCCTATTCTTTTTGCAACGGGTCTATAGAACATTCAGGATGAAGGGTCCATGGCGCTATGTCACTGTATAGCCTCCCTCTGGATTCAGTGACCTTGACCCCTGGTCGTCAGATCTGCGCATGACTAAAACATGAACCTACGGGGCTGAGTGCCTTGTTAGTCCAATTGGCACCATGCGGTGTAACACTCATAATTCATTTGTACTTTTTCCTTTCCTATATATCGTTGTGTATATGTGGCGTTTGTTTCTTTTTATCTTTATACTGTTATTGTCTTCTGTGTGATTCTCAAACAGTGCATGAAGCATGGATCGACAAGTAAAAATACCAAGGATTGATGATCTCCTACTATAATGTACTGTACTTGTTTTTTCTTTTGCTAATAAGCCCATCCCAGTTTACACCACTGTACTAATAGCTTAGCACTTTTAATATATTCTCGTGTTATATAATCCATCAGGGATCAGGCTTAGCAAGTCTACTTCTAGTCTACTTCTAGGAGAAATATCTTACGCTCCTAGCGCCACCTGTTAACCAGTATAAAAGGCGCTGCAAGGTAGGGAGCGAGCAGTTAGTTGGTTAGAAGTTAGTAGTCACTTAGTTTAGTGAGAACATCAGCTAAATATGTTTAGTCAAGGAGTTATACCTGGAGTAAGTACATCGGCTCCGTGTAACAGACTGGAGTTTACCAATACCCACTACCTTGGACATAGGATTGTGTTAGAGCTGAATACTAGAATGGTCTAGAAGGTGTTGGAGCAACTCGTGTTCTAAATGTGGTTGATTGCTGATAGGAGATGGGAGGTGGACTGATGAAGACTTATACATGGTGGCTTTGACTCGGGATGAGATGTTTACTGAATAAAAACCCTTTCATATTAAGAAGCTACCTCATCGTTCATTTCTTTTGAACTATTGGGAAGTGAATGGACAAACTTTAAACGCAGTCTGAATTACTCAGGCATTCTGGAAAAGCAACTCATGAAGACTTGGATAACCACGAATCTTACGCAGTCTTAAATCAAACATTAACAATAGTTCATTTGGTGGAGATTACCCGAAACATGACTTGTGCCGTTTTGCTCATCCTTGATGTCAGCCACCGGTGATTTTGAGGCTTCCTCTAACCCCAAGCCTCAATCTTTGCGGCCCGCAGGACACGATGTGTCAACATCATATACAGGGAATGTGGAAAACCGCCACCTGGTAGGTAATCCCTTAGACGGGGAGGCACAGAGACAGGAGGTCGCAGCCAGACCCAAGCAGCTCTGCCCCGAAGGTGCACAAAATTACCAAACCCGTGGCAAAGGTAAACCATTTCCCTGGCACCTAGGGTCCAAAGATAGGCCGGTTCTTGACGAAGGACTTGAAACCCTAACATACTCGGGACGAGTTGAAGGGAAGAACCGTCTCACGGAATATCAGCAATATTGGAACCCAGGGTACGTACCACCTACGGACCACGAAACTGGTACTAGCTCTCGCTCCACCTGTGAATCTGATGTGAACAATCCGTGGTGTAACCAAAGTGTTCCTTATCGTTTACTACCCGCAGCGGGAGGTGAAGGCGAACAGGAAGTTTCCAATGGAGATAACCTATTTTCTTCAGGAAACCTAAAACAACGACAAAACACCGCGGATAACTCCAGCCCATCAGGGGGAAAACGCCCCGAAAATCCGGTAATCCTACCTGATGGGAGCTCTCTCACCTATCCATTACCCCAACGACTTGAGTTTATCAGTCACCCACTGGTAACACCAACTCACCCCAACCCGGGGGCGTCCATTCCTTATTCCACTGTAGCTAAAGGAAAAACAGTGGGAGGGGATAGGGGAGTGGGAAGGGAAGCAGAGGGAAACAGCGAGAAAGTAGGCAATTTACAACCCTATCGATTAACTTACGGTGTAGAAACGAACTTAGACCAAGCTGGTAAAAGAGCGGAAGCTCAGGCCTTTGATCCAGCCGAAATATTAAAGCAGTGGGCAGACTCAAGCCCCGAAAAGCACATAGATTTAGAGAGGCTAAGCGATCAGGATAGTGAAGAGAATGTAACGCTTAAAGCACAAGATTTTAACACTCTAACTCATGAATTGTATGAAGAATACGAGGACGAGTACGAGGAAGAAAATAGCGAGACAGAACAAGCAGCCGCAGATGTCAGAGGGGGTAGTCCTGATAGAAAATTAGCTAGAGAAGATAAATCAACCTCGTCTTCATACGAACTTATTACCGAGGATGTTTTAGACACAGGTAAGAAAGCTAAACTAGAGAGTGAGGACGAAATTAGTGTAGAGGAAATACCTGTGAAAGAACAGTGGGACGATCACGATATACAAAACCTCCACGAAAATAATATGGCGGAAGGAGGCGTTCCTTTGATGGATCTAGTAGAAGAAAGAGAGGATAGAGATCAACGCCAGCAACCCGGTGAAGGGGGAGCTGGGGGTGTAGATCTGGGGGCATGGCATCCTAACCGTGGGATGGACCCTGGGGGACCTCAACAAAACAATGGGAATGGCCAGATCCTAATCCAGCAGCCGGACCGAGGCGTGCAGGCAGGACTTATTCCTCCTCTTAATCAACAGGCCCAAGGAGGCCAAGGCAATCAGGCCAATCCTCCCCTTAATCAACAAGTTCAAGGGGGCCAGAACGATCAGGCCAACCCTCAAGGACTTATTCCTCCTCTTAATCAGCAGGTCCAGGGAGGCCAGGATAATCAGGCCAACCCACAAGGGCCTAACCCTCCTCAAAACCTTCTCAACAACCCTCCTCAAAACCTTCTCAACAACCCTCCTCAAAACCTTCTCAACAACCCTCCTCAAAACCTTCTCAACAACCCTCCCCAAAACCTTATTAATAATCCCCCTCCGAATCAGCCCAATCTGGGGATAAACCCTGGGGGACTCCAGCAACCCGGTGCAGGGGGAAATGGTGGTGCGAATCCGGGAATACAGCAGCCTAATCCTGGGGTAAACCTTGGGGGACTGCAACAAAATGATGGGGGAGGCCAACCAGGCCAACAGCCCGGCCGGGCCGTGCCAGCAGGAGGTGGGGTCGATCAAAACCTGCTCCCTCACCTATTGCAGGCGATGGCACTCGCAGCCAATCTTAACGCAGGCCGAGGAAGAGCGGATAACCAGCAGGGTCAGCAAGCCCCAGCAGGCCAGAATAATCAAGCAAATCCACCAGGACCCAATAACCCTCCCCCGAACCAGAACAACAATCCTTTCCTTAACCAACTCAACAACCCCCCAAACCCACCGAATCCTCCACCGCCCGGACCACCAGGTCCGCCGGGCCCACCAGGTCAGAACAACCCTCCAAACCCACCGAATCAACCAAATGTTTGGGAAATTCTACCACAGTTGGGTCTGGCACTGGGGCAAACGCCAGCGCCAGTGCGTGAAACGACTCACAGTGGTCACCAAAGGGGACCAAACATTAGGTTACCGTGGTTTAGTGGAAAAGAAGACGAGCAAATAGAAAAGTATTTCAGGGAATTAAAACGACTAAAAGCTATCTATGACTGGTCGAACGCCCATCTCCTGAATATGGCGCTGTTAGGCCTAAAAGGAAGGGCCGACGACTGGGCAGGAGCGTTAGCTGAAAGTGAGAAAGACTCATTTGAGAAGCTAGAAGCCCAAATGACCAAGATCTTCGGTGATCGAAGAGCTAAGTGGCAGAAACACGCAGAGTTCTGTGGCCTTAAACAAGGAAAAGACCAGAGCGTGATCGAATTTGCAGGTGTTCTGAAACAAAAGCAAGTTAAAGCAGAGGCGAGTGAAAGCATGATGTTAGCTGTGTTCTTAGAAGGATTAAAACAGGGCGTAGCCAGGCAAGTAGCTATACTGGACCCTAAGTCGTTCACCGAAGCGGTGGATTGTGCAACGAGGCTAGAATCGTTGGACAAAGGCAAAGGGGGAACTAAAATATCTAATGCAGTGAGCGAACTGGCTGGAAGCCAAGAATCAGAGGAGACCGCGGCCCTAAACTCCATCTCCGAACGATTTGGAGTGGTGCTGGCCCGACTGGAGGCCGCTCCATGGTTCCAGAAACCAAAGCCAGGGCAAAGCGGGACTCCCCAGAGTGGTGGTAACTTTAAACAGCAAGGTTATGAGAGAAAAGATAGGTACGAAAACCAGAAAGGTGAAAGAAATTCAGATCAGAAGCCTAAATCCAATATCGCCCCGAACAGAGAGGCAGATAAGGGAAAGAATCTGCCAACTCAACAGAAAGTAGAGAGACCCAGGTTGCCTTTTGATGAAAGTAAGTTTTGTATCATTCACCAACAGCATGGTCACTCTACAGAAGCGTGCTTGTGGTTGAAGAATAGGTTGAGGGAAAAACCCCCGCGGATCTACAAAGATAATAAAGCCAGTGGTACCGAACAAAAGAATCAGGGAAACTAGAGGAAGGGTCCGTTCATTCCACGATAGAATTAGGCGCAGTGGACGGACCGGCTAGGAGAGAGATAGGAGACGAAGCATTTTTCTTAACGTTAAGATTTGATGATCAGAAGGAGGTTAGATCTTTAGTAGACACAGGAGCGAGCGATTGCTTCATGTCCACCCATTGTAAACGACAGATCCCTAAACAATGCATTTTAGATGAATGGAAGGTATCGAAGGGAAACATCAGTTTGGCAGACAACTCGTCTCAAGTAATACTAGAACAAATTAGATGTAAGTTTTCAATCCAGGGATCGGTGGTCTGCTATGATTTCAACATAGTGAACGATCTATGCCACCTAATAGTAATCGGGAGAAACTTATTAACAGTGCTTCGATCAGATTTATCTCTACCAGGCGCAAAGATAGAAGTGTTTTGTGGAAACCCTATAGTTAGCAAAGAAACAGTGAAAATTCCGCCGGGAAATGAATGCATCATACCGGTAACCACTCGAGAGCCGCTGGGATTAGACTCACCGGTAGCTTACTGCGCACCGGCGGTAACCGCACCAGTCCTAGTGGAGGGGTGCGTGAATACGGTGGGAAGCCAGTGGTGGATCAAAGTCATGAATCCGCTAGATGAAATACAAGAAATCACTCCCCAGGAAGTATTGGCTTTTGCGGAAGAATGCGCAGTGCCTGAGGTAAACCAAAATCAGATAGAGGAGTTCCTAGACTTGTGTTATCTAACTAAAACAGAGACCCCAATGTCCATCTGTAGGATTTCTGTAGAAGTAATGAAAGACGCAGTGCAAATGGAAAGCCAAACCTCTGAGGAGAAATCCCGAGGTAAAATGGATGAAAATGTAAGTAAAATAGATCTAACCGAGTCGTGCTTAAACGAAGAACAACAGGTAAGGTTTAGACAAATGCTTAATAACAACAGAAATGCACTAGCGTTCTCAATGGAAGAGTTAGGCCACTGTGAAATAGCGCCGATGAGAATCATTGTGGATGAGTCGCAGGGAGTCATAAGTTCTAGACCATACCGATACTCTCCACAGAAAATGGATATCATCGATGAACAGGTTAGGCAACTCATAGATATAGGTGTCATAGAACCCAGCGAATCGGCTTGGCGAAGCCCGCTGGTGGTAGTGCAGAAGAAAGATGGCAAACCTAGGCTCTGTACAGACTTTCGCATGCTTAATCAAGTCACTTTTAAAGATAAATTCCCCATGCCCACGGCTCGCTCGCTTTTCCTATATATGGCTTACAAGAAACCCACTATGTGGACAGCTTTAGATCTGTTGAGCGGCTATCATCAGTGTGTAATCGAAGAAGACAGTAGAAAATATACCGCTTTTGAAACCCCGATGGGTGTGTATCAGTATAAGCGTGTACCATTTGGCTTAGTTGGCGCACCTTGGCAGTTTACCAAGGTAATGGCCATAGCGCTAAAGGGATTGATTCCTAGAACATGCTTAGCATATTTAGACGACGTAATTGTCTACGACACTACATTTGAGGAACACCTGGCGAGCGTTGAGGTGGTTCTCCAAGCTTTGGCGAGAGCTAATCTTAAACTGAAACCGTCAAAGTGTGAGTGGTGCCGCAGTGAAATCAATTTCCTCGGCCACGTAGTAAACGCGGAAGGGGTGGCTACACAAAGGGTAACCACAGAAAAGATTACAGCCTTTAACCGTCCACATAATGTGAAAACTATTAAATCCTTTCTGGGACTGTGTAACTACTACCGATCGTTTGTCCCTAATTTCGCTGATCTAGCAAAGCCTTTAAACCGGCTGCTAAAGAAAGAAGTCTATTTTGAGTGGACAGAGGCCTGCGAGGAAGCGTTTCAACAGTTAAAGAAATTGCTGACCTCGCCACCCTTACTAATTCATCCAGATATAGGAGGGCATTTCTATCTACTAACTGATGCATCAGACGCCGCGTGCGGTGCAGCGGTTTGTCACAAACTAGATGAAATCTACCGTCCGGTTGCTTTCTGGGGATGTACTCTCCGGGACGCCGAATTAAATTATTCGGTAACAGAAAAGGAGGCTCTGGCAGTAATTAAAGGCATTAAGAACTATGAGGACATGTTGCAGGGAGCTAAAATCACAATAGTGACTGATCACAAACCGTTGATTCCCCTGCTACAGAGTGCCTACAAAGCCCCGTCAGCCCGGCTGAGACGGTGGGCTTTAGCGTTATCAGATTTTGATTTTGAAATCATATATGAGCCAGGAGCGACTCATTTTCTACCGGACTATTTGTCTAGAGTCTATCATGAGCATGTCCCAGGTGAGGAATATGAGCCCGCTGTGGGATGTGAGTTATTTGAGGCCGAAGTTCAGGATGAAGAGCTTTCTGTGGCTACGGTATTAAACGCGCAACTCCAAGATGCAGAGTGCGCGCAATTGATAGACTACCTGCAGGACGGAGACCTACCGACAGATCCCCTTGAAGCTAGGCGAATAATGGACCAAGCTGATTTTGTAGGAATGGTAGCACCGGGGGTACTATGTAGGTTCAACGTCAAAAGGTATAACAAACACCAAGACCAACTGGTCAGACTAAAACCCCGTATGATAGTTCCAGGAAAGTTAATTCCCAAAGTCCTGAGACTATTACATAATGACATCTTGGCTGGGGGACATGTAGGGATCAGTAACCTCACTACCAAAATCTCTGATAAATTCTACTGGCGGAACATGAACGCCGACATAGTAGACTATGTGAAAGCTTGTGAGACCTGCTCTCTGAGGAGACGGGCTCCGCATTTCAAGGCCTTAGCTAAGTCTTGGGAGAGACCAACCCGACCCTTTGAGGTGGTACAGTGTGATTTCATCGGGCCACTAAAGAGGGCTAGGGATGGGTCAAAATATATCATGACCTTCATAGACCTACTAACAGGTTGGCCGGAGGCTTTCACCACGAAAGACTCCACTGCGCAAACCGCGGCCAACTGTTTCCTAACCGGGATAGTGTGTCGGTATGGACGGGTAAACCGTCTGCACACAGACCGGGGGGCGGCCTTCCTCTCAGGGCTATTCAGGGAAATCACCACACGACTAGCGTGCAAACAAACGTTCACTACCGGGCGAATGCCGACTGGCAACGCTCGAGTAGAAAGACTACATAAAACCATTGAAAACCTGATTGCTTATTATATCCCTGACGACCACTGTAACTGGATCGATCTACTTCCCATTGCATTATGGACAGTTAGATCCACAATCAGTGTACGGTCGGGATACAGCCCGCACACCCTGCTGTTTGGCAGAGATCCAATCAGTATGGGAATGCCTGAGCAGGGAACAATTCCTGAAACGCTGAACGACTGCGAGTTTTTCATGCAAACCAAGGATAATATTGCTATGTTTAGGAATATGGCTGAAAGGGTAGTTCAAAACTACGAAAAAGATCTGAGGCTGCGAATTGATGAGCGAGCGCGGCCCACTCAGATGTACGAAGGTGATATGGTATACATGTACGACCCTTTAGCTAGTGAAAATAAAGCGTCTAAGTTCTCAAACAGGTATACTGGGCCATTCAGGGTAATTGAAACAAAAGGAGACCACCTTGTTAGACTAGTGTCTTTAAAAACTGGAAAACAGGTCCCACATCTAGTAAACATTTCAAAACTCAAACCTGCACATGGGCCTTGGTCCCCCGCTGTCCCTCATAACATTCCCAAAATGGTGAGAGAAGCGAAAATCACTAACTCAAAAGGGGCAGATCCTGACCGAAACCCTGAATTGCATCACACTCCGACGGGTGAAATCGCTGAGGAAGATGGCGAAATAAGGGGTGCTGAGACTGAAAACTCAACGGGAACAACCGGTCCCCGTGAGCATGATGCAGTTCCTATGACCAGGAAGGTACCTACACAAAAACCCGGTCCAAGTCCCACTGATTTAGCAGAAACGGATGGGCAAATCACTGATGGTCAGGGCACCAGTGCAGACACCGCGCTGTCAACAAACTTATCCTTTGTTCCTAATAAAGCCGCCTGTGAACGGGGAACAGCTGGCGCTAATGAACAGAGGAAACGCAAACGAGCTAAACGAAGGGGCAAAAGCCAGCCGTTGGAGGGGAGATCCCCTCCAGGCAACAACAAGCCCATAAAACTACCCTGCGGTGATGTGCCGATCTTGGATACATCGGAACAGAGCCCAGAAAAAACAGTAAAGGACCATGTCCCGACGAAAGGTGGCTATAACCTACGTCGGAACCGCCGCCCTAACTACGTCACTCTGTCCAACGGCGGGGAGAGCGACGACATGGATGATTAATGCAGGAAATTTAGCCGCCCTGTGAAAATAAAGGTTCGGCGGAGCGGCACCGTTAGCATCAGCGCTAATGGAACAGGTGGTCTACCTCACGGCCACCTCGCCGCGCCCAGGGGCGTGGCAGAAAGGGAGGGCGCGCACACCAAGAGAGATGTCAGTGGTTCGGCGTCATCTCTTGGGACCGGATGCAAGCGTTCCCCCCCCCCACCTGAAACAAGATACAGCTCCAAATATGGAGACGGCATGGACAAGCGGATCGGTTATAATTTCGTGGGATCCGCGCCGATCCACCAGTCGGTCCGCAACTCTGCTCCTAGACGGTCGCCTCTGCTACAGGTGATTGTGCGCACAACCCAGCCCGGGAGGAAACGGAGATAGATATTGATTCTATCTCTGAACGGAAGTTGGAGATAGAAATTGTTCAACTTCCGACTTCTCCTGGAAGGAGCAGAAAGAGAACTTAGCTGGGACACTGATCCACCGACTCATGGGGAACTGTCTAGCCCTCCGGCCACATAGCAATCCAAAGGGAACCACTACTTTCCCTGCGGACACGGAGGGAAGGATCATCGTCCCCCTGAGAAGGAAACGGATTAGTCGCCCCCACCAGAGGGCGCTACCTACCAAGGGAAGGTTCGTTGGGCCATTCTTTTAGGATTTTACCAAATGAAAGAAAAGACAGTCGAAAAGGAGAGTGCTAGGAAACAACCGGCTCAGACCCTTAGGCGGTGGAGTTGGCCGGGCCGGGGGGGTGTCCGTCCGGACTCAACCGACGCCGGGATTGCCCGGAAGAAGCCAAGGACACCAGCCCGGCGGCCCACCAGAACGACCACAGGCGGAGCCAAGAGGTCCGCTAAATCGGCTCCAGCCAAAAAGAAGGCAGCAGATAAAGACTTCTACAATTTATCTGAGGTGAGTGACTCGGAGCCCGAGCCAAGGCTAACGGCGTTGGCCAAGCCGGTTCAGAAGGAGGAAGCGGCCAACCAACCGGTGCAGATTCAGGCCGGCTGGTTCTGGGACCTTACGCAACCACTGTTCCAACTATTTGAGACTGTTGACGAAATTAGGAGGACAGTAGGACTGGATGTGCCAAAATCAAACAAACAGTTAGCTGAGATTAAAACTCAGGTAGCTCCTTTTATTCAAAGGACCACACAAAACTCTAAATGCGTCAAGGAAAGTACCAGCCTACAAACAACACGAGGCAGCCGACCTCCGCCCACTCTGGAAAGGCGATCGGGAAGGGAACATCTAACCGTCGCCGCTCCAGGACTAAAAGTGGAGGTAGCACCCGTTCAACACGCGCCAACCCCACCGGTGGGGAACGGGCCAGCGGGAGCTCCCCTCCTCCACCACTTACAGCCTGCGGACCCCGCTTGTTTAGACTTGAGCAGCTTGACAACGAGCTGCAACGCCAATCCCTCACCACTGCTATGGAACCAGCAGCAGTGGACGCCAACCAGCCAGCCGGGGGGCCCACTGTGGCCGAGCCCACTCCCAACGACAAACTCACCGCAGGTACCGAACCCATACCCCTCGAGCCAACCGTCGTACGATCCAACGGGGGCCGTTTCGGACTGGAACCTACTAGGCCAAGACCCCTCAGAGCAATGCGCCCCTCGTCCTGCGAACGTGTGAGAGGCTTGAGGATCACGGTCACCAGGGACGAGAGCGGGATCATCAGGCGAGTGGTAAATGACAACGGGCAAAACCTCTACGAGCATGTCCCAAACTAAACAGACCAGAGGACCCGGGAGGAGAGCATATTTCGGCGCATGAATGATAGTAGTGCGCAGGAAAATAAGGTAACTTTGCTGTGAACATGTTTTAGATAAACTGCAAAATTAACTCTCTCAAACTATCGCTAAGGCCAAAACAAAGACAATGAAGTGGCTAGTGCTGTTCGTATTAGCTATAATAGGGGGCATTAGGGGAGTGCATAATGACTCCAACCCACCTGAGGGGCTAGCCCCTAACGCTGAAGTGATAGCTTTAGAACAATATGGAGTAGTGTTAAAACCAGGGAAGTTAATGTCCACCGCGGATATAACACACGTCCGACAAGGCTTCCTAATCACTATTCCAAGGAGGCGCTCCTTCAACAAGGCTACCTTTGGCCAGGTCTGTCACCGATATCTACAGGGAGGAGACGCCCTCGATCGGGCCTGCTACCATATCAGGTCGCTGGTCAATTGGATGGATCAGACGTCGCAGGCGCTTAATGGTCGGTACCGAGAAGTTCTTAATGAAACCTTAAGTTCCCTAATAAAGAACACTCAACAAGACCTTCAAAATCAAAAGTCGGAGTTAAAATCAGGTGGAAGGGTCAAAAGAATGAAGAAGTTGCCCACAATGCTGGACGATCCAGGATGGCCGACCTTTCCTCTTCCAACCTCTTGGAATCAAGGGCTGGCAGCTGATGTCAAATATAACAGAGAATTGATTAGAGTATTGCAAGAATCTTCGAACCAAATGATCGAAGACTTGGCTCTGATGAATGAAAAACATGACGAGGCTGTCGAAAAGATTAACCATGTCGTGATAGGCCTACTGGACAATCTAAGATCACTAAATAAGGCACACAACACGACTCGCCGGAGGATGAAACTCGTGCAACATAAGGTGGATTGGATGGAACTGTACCTGAATATGATACCGGTCGCTCTGGAAGACAAGTTAGGAGAGATGGTGTATCTTCAACTAATGGTAGAACAAACTCGCGTGTTCAGGAAAGGTGTACAGCGCCTGACGCGGGGCCAGCTGACTATGGACTTGGTACCCCGCCAATATATGGTCGGAGCGGTCCAGGAAGTGAACAGATATCTGAAGGGGATCCACCCCAGGTTCCATGTCGCGTTCACAGATCCTTCCTTCTATTACGAGAACAGTCAACCTTCGTTCAAATTCAATGAAACCACTCAGGAATTAATAGTGTATGTAAGGGTGCCTGTGGTGGCTGATGAACATTTGTTCAGGGTCTACGAAGTACTAACTTTTCCTGTGCCAGTGACGGTTAGGGGGCGACTTAAGAAGGACGCTCTCCAAATTGTTAACCTACCCAAAAGTGTCGCCATGTCCATGTCCCGCCAGTATTACGTACCATTGGCTAGTGGCAGTTGGTCAGGTTGTTATGGACAGACCATCACGCTCTGTAAGGATCTACCCTATATGAAAAAGATTACAGACAACACCTGCACTGCTGCGCTACTGAGGCGCGACGACCTAGCGATCCGAGAAAAATGTGAGCTGGACTATCTACTGGAAGCAGACTTCGGAGAGATGGCAGTGTACCTAGACGACGGAGATATGCTAGTGGTCAGCGCCGACACCAGAGGCCAAATGATTTGCAGAAACCAGCCTGCGGTCGGAGTGAACATAGAAAATTACGCAAGGGTTCAGGTGGAATGCGACTGTGCATTCCAAACACAAGGAGCGTGGATACCGTATAGCTTGCGAAATTGTGACCGGCACACCAGGATCACCACGGTTGTGTACCCACATAATGACCTGTTGGAAGCAGCAAGTCGTGTGAAGGGGTGGGACATGAATTTCACAACGTCCAAAAACGAACCCACTATGTTGGAATCAGACCCTATCCCTGAAACAATTAGGAAAGACCTGCTGGAAATCGAGGAAAGCCTGAAGGCCAAAATACCTGTAACCTCCTTGGCCAAACGAATACAAAAACACCGTAAAGACTTGGCCAAGGGTATCAAGAAAGCGACTGACCGTTACGAGGTAGAGAAACACGCTCCGTGGTTCTCTATAGGTAACTTCGGAGGTGGGTTTGGTCTCCTCACCATCTTCTGCATAGTGGTGGCTGTGACAATTATTGGATGTGTCCTCTGGAAATGCTGGCGGAACCATCAAGGTAAGGCTGCCCTAGCCGGACTAACCATGACCTTGCCTCGGGCCATGGCCTTGGAGACGGCGGACCCGGAGAAACTGTTGCACCATGAAAAGGCACTAACTGGGTGTCCAGACGCGACCGCCAACCCCACTGCAGTGGCAGTGCTGGCTATATTATTAGCAGTACTAGTCATCGCTATAGTGGTCCTCGTGTGGCGAAAGTGGAGAAATATTAGAAGAAAGACTGTGGATGGGTTGTACGTGCAATTTGCCAATCCACATATGATAGAAACAATCTTCCTAGGCGAACTGGCTATGCCTTCAGACCACACTTATACGGAGGGCTATGTGCTCATTAGGGATCTACTGGTGACCCAGCTGTGTCTGAAATATACTCTGACAGTAACCTGGGGGGCGCAGCTGATGGGAGCAGCGACTAGACCTGGACAACACCCATCTAAGGTGCCACTACCCGACACCCTGAGAGTGTCTAAAAAACTAGCCCGTCTGATGATGAGTAACTTAAAATACAATACCAGGGCCAGACTACTGAGATATTCCTCGGGGCTAGCCACTCCTGTACCCATGGGAGTACCTCGCCTCATCGACGCAGGCTGGTCCGATGTCGGAGCGGACTGGCCTCAACCGGTGTTGGGACATGGAACAATGCCTAACGCTCCTCCTAGATCGACCACGCCCACCTCAACAGCGACCGGAACAGGATCTGCCCGAAAGACAATAAGGCCAGGGACATCCGAAATAGATCCAGGAACGGTTTATGAAGTTATCATATGACAATGTAACGGGTGTTAAAACCTGACCTAGAGCTGTACAGGTAAAATTGGTGAATTAATAACACAAAGGTACAAATACTAAAACTAAAATGTTACAGGAAGTTCGCTGGGCAATACCTGTTTGGGTAGGTAGGGTTCTGTTGACTAACCTGATCAATAAGGATTCACCAGTCAGGGAAACCTGGGTCGGGTAGGCTGGTCCAACCGTCTTTCTATGGACCCATGGGTTATCTAAATTTCTCTCGAGTCGAGTGTCCCATGCCCGGTAGCCTAGCTCAACACTCTCATTGTTAACGATTTGGCAACGCTTTTAAAGTAGGGAACCATTTGGAACCGATCCTAGTGTCGCGAAATTTTAGCATTTAAAAAAAAAAAAGAACCTCAAAATTCTGTATAAAACCTAAGAGCGCTCAACGGGACCAATGCTCCCAACGAGCGAAGTGAACTTCCTCAAGCAAGTACCATCTACACCTGACCCCTGTGCTGTTGTTACCGCTAGGATCGGGCTGCAGTACAGGAGTCACTTGGGGAACACCACTGTCTATTCTTTAGCATGCTTACATATATAATCTTCTCAAAGATGAGGGGGCTGCACAAGCAGCAGGAGCCTGCCCACATGCCTGGTGTCAGTGGTGCCTGACAGGAGGCAGGACGTTGGGGTTACGCGTCACTGACGCTGCGAAGGGCACTGGGGTGGACGCCCGACCATGGCAGTCACTATGCCCCGGGTGGATTGGCTCCTGACAAGCGGTCTCCTCATCACAAAAAAAAAAATCGACGAGTAGAAAGAAATTTACCTAAAAACTGAATAGATAAAGCAACCCAATACTCATTTAACTAAGAGCCCTTCCTCAGGGAATTCTGGGCAAGTTGTGATAAGAACATATGAACGCAGAACAGCTAGTAACATTCTCGGGGGGAACGCTCTGTGACAGCACACGAGAGTACCTTAGACGTGGCTCGTTTGCTCCTAGTATAGACACGCTGCAGCGGCAAGGATATGTGCAAATCCTGACAAGGCGTGCTATATTTGGGAGCTATAGCGGAGGTCACAAGGAAATGTAGTTACGGGACAACGGCGAATTGGTGACATTCACAGGGTGCTCGGCTCTCTCTCACCATATTGCGACTCCATCAAACTGGACAAGCCATCCCTGGGGGGGGGAGAAGCTGTAGCGAAAACTCACAAGGCGGTGGAGCGAGGTGCTGTCCTTATTAATAGCCCCGTCGTCTTGGTTATGTGTAAATGACCACCGGATCACCGTATGTCTTAGGTCAAAGGATCCTGACTTTAACATAAAAAGTCAGGATCCAACGACAACTAGTATCAAGAAGAAAGAAAATAATGAACAACTGCCCATAATTCAAGACTAAGTTATTTAGACCACTTTTAGACCAGTTTTAATCGGGACAGAGACAAAACGGCAAGAAGTCAAGTTTCGACCCGGGTAAAAAATTAGAAATAATTAAAATTAATAAAGGAAATGAGCAGCTTCAGAGCTGACCGCTGTCGAGGAAAAGAAAATAAATGAATGAAAATTAGTCTTGACCGCCGTCGTGGCGCTAAAAGTATCCAGGTCTCCGCTCAACAGTTGAGCTGAAGAGGGGGGACATGGACTACTGATTCCCTGATGAAAAAGCTACAATGAACTTGGTTGACACCCAGAGCTAATAAGTTACCCGATCTATTAGAAAGGAGATAAAAGTTCTAACTCTGTCTTTAGCACTACCTATCCCTGCCCTGCATGCGCATAGTTAGGATAAGCTGGGGGCGGAGTCTTTTCAGGAGTAGTCTTGACTCTCCACAAGAAAAACGGGCATAGACCTGAACAAGAAAACGGGTTTAACCTTGTACTGTACTTCGGTAAAGGCCCGACTTACTAGGTGCTGTCTGGAAGTAAGTGATCTAAGGAGATGCATTTACACATCTCTATAATTTAAAGGGGGTGTAGGCTGCATATTAAAAAAAAAAAATAAATATATATGCAGTCTGCTCCCAATTATAACAATGGGAAACTCGGTGCTACCCATTCTGGTCCTATGAATGGGAGAGTACCGACAAACCACGTGTAACTAATGAGGACCGGGAATCAGATCAGAAATGAACCTGAATCTGAGACCCGATCCTCTGGTGATAACTAATGAGGAACGAATAATCTCAACCTCCCTTATACAGTTAGTACTTAATGTCCTTTAATGACATTTATACCTCACGGAATGAAAACGCTACCCCCACCGCTTGTCATGTTGATTGTTCCCATGTGATGTAGAGTATAGGGTAGACAGTGAGATGTTACTGTTAACACAGGTATAATATTTATTCAGTGAACCGTTTGGAGTTAGTGGCGCACCCGTTTGCATTGTCAGAAGGGCGCCACTACCCAATATAAAGTGGAACTCGGTCTTCAAACCCCAGGCTGAATGTAGGGGGTGAACGCCGAGCTACCACCTGTAACTAGCAAAGAAGGAAGGGATGTTGCCGTAACAAAATCATTCAATAAGAACAAACTGTGGTTTTAAAGCGGATGCTTCACAAAATGGAGTCAAATCTGTTAGAACAGTTGTCACCCTTGAAGGGGGTGTTAACTTGCTTACGTACAAATTCTTGGAGTGTATTGGGTAATTATTCTAACACACTGTACAGAAAGAGTGTTATCAAGAGTATTGACTCTTGTAAAAAAAATTACCTCTTAAGGTAAACCACCAGGGATCCAATTCCTATCATTATTCTTATCTCCCCAGGAGGTCGGTTAGGGAATCTGGGCGAGACAGTTTTGCATCACATCTCGGGCACTCATGAAGCCTTTGCAGATGGATGTTCTTGTGACGGCTCAGCCCCGACCTGTGGGCATAGGCTTCCACACATTCATCGCGAAGATATCACTGTCTGAGATGTTTGGCAATCTCGGGCACTGATAAGCGTGAGTTCTGCGTTCAATGGAGCGGCGCCTACAAAGGCCTGATCTATGAACGTACGAACTTCCGCAGTGTTCACACATGTATCTCTGCTTGGGACGCTTGATAATCTTTGTGGTGTTGGTGCCTTTCTAGCTCTTAATAAGGATACCATTCCTTCTTTCACAAGGACACATACAGAATCTTCATCTGGGAATTCATTCAGTGTCTTAGAGACTTCATCTCGGTCTCCTCACAGTAGTATTTTTTCCTCTTCGAGACGACTCTGGACAATGATGCTCACTCTAAAACTTATTCTAACACGATGACACTGACGAAGTCTTGGTGTTAGACTAAAACATGGGATGGGTATCTGTGGCCTTCGCCACTACATCTCAAACTTACCATGGGAGTCGCCAACAACTCGTTGGACGGCTCCACCTATGGTGTCGCCTCACGTGACCGACACATCAATATTTCCTGTACCCGGTAAGGGGAACTACTCATCAAAGAATTCTGTCACAGCCAATCTAATACTGGGAGATCTGGACCAAAATACGTGGTCACCTACTGTCACCTAAACTTACCAGGGTGAACACCCTAGGAAGCGCTTGTTACCTAGGGCACCCCATGTGAATTGTTTCCAATGTAGACATTTACATTAATGTCCTGCACGGGAACGATAAGACTAAGAATTCTGTTATGACAAAGATAGCACTGTATGAATATCGACCAGAATGTCCGGTCATCTCTATAAATCTATTGGGGCAGGGCCCAAATTAACAGGTAATCGTAATACAATAACATTTAAAGCCAACACGGCGCAAACTACCCACACACACTGAGAGCCTGCTTGAATCGGTAATGTCAACAAACCACTAGTTAGGAAAACCTCCTATTATCGCCCAACCACGCGCGAAGTAAAATGTTTGATCATGTTCGCCTAAGCTATTCCCCCCACTAAAGTAGTAAGCCGAACGTTATTCAGTGTCCAGCCGTGTCACCTCATTTCATTTACATCGCCCTAACATACCACAGGACCTGGAAAAGATAATAAGTTTAGTACGCAAGATCCTAGTTCTCAGCCCGCGTCCACCATCTTGAAATCAAAAGTAAACACTAGGTGGCCACCCACGCTACCCGTTACTAAAATCACCAGCGAAACACAGTTTCTGGTTCCGGGAGTGACATCAGCTTCCGGAATACAACCACGTGAAGGCGAGCCGAGAACCACCAAGAAGAATTTGGCCAACAATCTCCTTAAACCCTACGGGTTAGTAGCCTGCCTAACATGCAAAGAACAATAGAAAGAAGGCTGTACTCACCAAGTCTCGGAGCGGTCTGGACGAGGGGCCGTCTCTACGAGGAGGGCGGTGTCCGACGACAAGCCAGCAGGGCGGTGAAAGTGTCTGTGTCATCCCATAAGAACAGTCTGGAGCTCCATCGAAAGTGTGATCTGCTCCTCTTGGATATATGAACTTAAGTGTACCAATCACTGGCCGGGAATTGGACCGGCAGAATTACTTGGCGGAACCAACCCGGAAAATTAAGTGTCCTAATCACAGGCCGGGAATTGGACTAAAAAATTACTTGATGGGAATCACCCCGGAATTAAAATATATACACGGGGGGGGGGGATTGAGTGCCGGCGGTCTAATGAATAACGGGCAACCGGACAAAGACCCGGCCCAGGGCCCGGGCCCAACGGCGTAACACCCGGGTGGACGGCATATACCCGTCTTCCAGTTCGCGGAAGTCATTGACGGTCATAACACCGTCAGCCACTACCTTGGAGAGGTGGAGGGCATGACCGGTGTTGACCGTCGGCACGTTGAACCAGTCGTTCGTCCTTTTGACTTCGCGGCTAATCCTGGGAATGATGCGGTTAAGCCACCGTTGCAAAGATCCGTCGCTGTCCGTGCGCGCCCAACTGCGGGCATCAAAGCCCGAGGGGGTCGCGAGGATGAGGGTCGCTGGAGCAGGGTGGGCGTGTAGATTCATAAAGGCACGAGTAAAAAGTTCAGCGTAAAAGTTGACAACTGCGTCCGGGTTAATGAACAAAGGAAGATATAATCGTAGGTCCGTGTCCCAGGTTAGAATGTCAAGTAAATTCGTAATCACTATTAACACGTCGTCGGGATACATCAGGTGGTGAGCAAACGCGAAGCCCGCCAGCTCCGCCGTCGTGGCCTCTTCGCTTGGAAAAACCACGTAGATGTGTTCCGTGTGGTTTTGTATCAGATCAGGGTAGTCCTGGACGCCCGCCTCACGTTCGGTGCAAAAGATGGCAACGCGAACCATACTGGGTGATGTTGCGAAGAAATAAGAGGTGACACTGAAGACTAAAGAAAAAACACGTCTTGACGCGTTAAAAATACCGCCGGCACTGATTAAAATGACGTCAAAACGAGGCTAATTTGGGAAACCCCTTTTTGATCCAAAAGATCCAAATTCTGAAATCGGCTAGCATGATCAATACATCGTATAATTTCTTATAAAATCTGTGCTAAACTAAAGTTTAGGTCCCCAACCAACATAATCAAGCGACAGAATTAATTCATATCGGCCCAAAATATCAGGTCGAACCATCAAACTTGCAAATTTGTTCGAAACAGAAATTTGCCATCCGGGCGCTTCGCGCCTGGAGGATCCAAATCGAGGTCAAAACCTTGGAAGGGAACTCTAGTCAAGCGTCCCGCTAAGTACACATGTACTAAGCATGACTGGTGGGCGCGCGACGCGGATGGTAATATTTACTAGACCTAACTGCATAATGTTGCTAGATCAGATGCAGGGACCTTGTATTTATTGTAAATAATGTTGTTATGGTTGAAGTTTGATTGAAATTTGACACGCATTGTATAATGAAATTCGTTCGTTCAAAAATGTCCGAATCATCTGTATTGACTTATGTTGTGTTAACTTGTTCTGAAATTAGATTTGATGTGTACTTGTTACTCTTAAAGGGTTAAGACAACTTTACACTGTATATATGTTGAGTTCTGTTGACTTGTGTTACAAATCATAAATATCAGAAACTGTACATGCATGTACTAAGTCAAAACTGAATTGGTCACCTTATGCACGGGTGTCGTTATCCCTAGGCCTTAATATGGGTTGACAATTCTGTGAACTCACTTTGTCACCTTATGCACGGGTGTCGCAATCTTTGAATCTTAAAATAAGCTAACGATGCTGAGAACTTACTTTATGTACAAGGCACGTACTAAGTGAATACCTAAGATGACGAATACTTCATCCTCTAAAGTTGACTTTGTCATTTTGTAACCATGATTATGTCATCATTTACGTTGTTATCCAAATAATCATGTTATCAATTTTTAACACTTACCTTGTCATTTTATGAACGGGTTCTGCTAACTTTGAGCTTCAAGATGTGGAAATCAACTCAATGAATAATTTCACTGTGAATTTGTATTGAAACCGGATCTACAAATCTATTGATACTGTGTTGAATGTACCACGAGAGTCAGGGCCACCCACCATGGTTTAACAAATATATCCAATCATCAAAATTGGGAGTTCATTATATTCATTTGGTTTGAGCTATGTCGTCCACCTCCTTAAACTCAAACACCTGACCGCCGTCGAATGTACTAATAGCTTAGCACTTTTAATATATTCTCGTGTTATATAATCCATCAGGGATCAGGCTTAGCAAGTCTACTTCTAGTCTACTTCTAGGAGAAATATCTTACGCTCCTAGCGCCACCTGTTAACCAGTATAAAAGGCGCTGCAAGGTAGGGAGCGAGCAGTTAGTTGGTTAGAAGTTAGTAGTCACTTAGTTTAGTGAGAACATCAGCTAAATATGTTTAGTCAAGGAGTTATACCTGGAGTAAGTACATCGGCTCCGTGTAACAGACTGGAGTTTACCAATACCCACTACCTTGGACATAGGATTGTGTTAGAGCTGAATACTAGAATGGTCTAGAAGGTGTTGGAGCAACTCGTGTTCTAAATGTGGTTGATTGCTGATAGGAGATGGGAGGTGGACTGATGAAGACTTATACATGGTGGCTTTGACTCGGGATGAGATGTTTACTGAATAAAAACCCTTTCATATTAAGAAGCTACCTCATCGTTCATTTCTTTTGAACTATTGGGAAGTGAATGGACAAACTTTAAACGCAGTCTGAATTACTCAGGCATTCTGGAAAAGCAACTCATGAAGACTTGGATAACCACGAATCTTACGCAGTCTTAAATCAAACATTAACAATAGTTCACCACCATTAAAGTTTACTATGAAATATTTTCAAAATCGCTTCCATGCTTATTCTCTGAAGACAGTTGTATGATACAAAATTGACCCAAGCACTTTGGTTGAAGTATTGCTCCTAAAATTTGTAAAATGCAGCTTTATATTCTGGCATTTTCCCCAAAAGAAATAATGTCAAAGACTGCCACGTCAGCCTATAATATCCAACCCTATTTTGCTCTGAAATACAGAATTTTGATCGGCTGGCAAACCTGCAAATCTGTTTATTGATAAAATTTAAGAATGTATAATGTTCAACCAGTACTTAAGCATATAGAAAATTGTAATTCTGGCTCATTTCAGTAATCCTAACTCTTGGAGACAAGGAGGGCTCATACAGTTACTTTGTCCAACTCTTGTCAAACCCTTGTCCAGCCCTAGGATATACCCAGTGTGGGATGGGCTTACTGAACTCTCCAATGTGTCAGCTAATGCAGGAGCTGGGGTAGGGAGAGTAGTGGAAATCACACAATGTTATATATACGTTAAAAACATTTTCATATACTACTTACGTCAATGCCACTTATCTTTTTATTCCCCCCATTTAAGTCCTGAACCAGTGCTCTACTTGCCCTCCTTCTGAGGACTGCATACAGCATTGCTTTGCAGGCCGGTAACAAGCCGAGGGTAGCGTCTGTCCCTGGAGGAGACGCTGGCGTCTACAACCGCCGACCGGCGTCTGCCCTTCTCCGCTGGTTCCCCACATGTTGTTCGCATGCCGGCCCACATTAAAAGCAGACGCCCAGACCTGCTGGCACCAGCGAACTCAGGCGTGGCACTTGGACCAGCGGCAGCACGCTAACTGACACAAATGTCGTCTGCAGCGAGCTTAGTTACTGACACAATTGTCGTCTGACACTTTCAGCTGGAGGAAAGCGGTAAAAGAGAAAGCCAAAAGGGGCGGTGGGTTTCAGGGTGCGCGGGGTGTATCAAACGGTCGCACTGCACTCGGTCGGTTAGATTATAGAATCAGTCGCTGATTTGGGGGGGGGGGGGGGGCATGGGTGGCGCACGCCCTACCTTTTTGACCAAAATTTATTTTTTTTGATATAAAGTTATCCTGCCTGAAGGGCAGGGGAACATTTTCAGCATTGCACGCCCCCCCTTTTGAAAATCCCTGGATCCGCCCCTGAGAATTCACCCAGGGGCGGATCCTGAGGGCGGGGGGAAGGGTTCCAGGGAGTCTTGACCAACCGACCACCCCCTCCCCCCGTTTTTGTGGGGACTTGAACTTCACAAAGAGGAAAAACTGTTGCTCGTGCACGTATGCACGTATATGCAAGTGCGATTTTTAAACCTATGTGCGGAACCCCTTCTTCCAACATCCTGTATCCGCCCGTCAGTGGACACATTGTAAGTTGGCCCATTTGGAAAAAAAACTACGGAATCATGAATGGGCATTAAAGGTTACGATGTATTGCATCGCCCGTTCTAAGGCGCGTTCCCCACCTGGACGACAGACGCTATACCGTCTTCATTTACGGTTTAATTGTCGCAGGTTGTCAGTGTAAACAGTGTCGACTTGTGGAAACACGCCTATACTGGGCAACGGTAATTCAATTTTCCCTGAACTAGAACCTTTCTATGCAGAAAACTCAGAGACTTTGTGTATTTCTGAAACGCTTGTGTACATCTTGAGTCTTATATTATGTATTTGATATAGCAAAACCTGTACTGGGTGTCCTATATCTCGGTTACCCCGAAGCAAGGACTAGCCATGTTTTAATTGTATAAAAACGTCAAGTGGATGTTATTGAGGCTGATATTGATTGGTGTTGAGGGCGGCGTGTTAATTAGGAGAGGCCCCCGGGGCCCACTAACTACCCCTCAGAGGGTGATGAACAAACATTTGTAGGACGGATTAATTATTTAAACTACTTTATCTATCACGAAATGGAGTGTATAGAAATGTAACAAAAAGTGTAACGTTATCAGTGGGGTTACAAAAGGGGTAGAGAGGATAGTTTCTCTCTCAGCATAATGTTTTTGAAAACCTTCTTTTCATTGTATTCTTTATGTATCGTACACATTATTCCGAAAGATTTTGCAAAATCTTTTATTTTTCTCAATTTTCTTACATAGGCCTTCCTATTATTGGCATACTGAACTATGAATAGAACGATTTAGTTTATTGTTCTTTGTTTGACCCCTGGTATACTTGCCATCTGTGCAACACGGTATGACAGAAAATTACTATATAATCTAATGGTTTTGTTCCATGCTGATGTCAACACAAACTAGAGCAATGCGTCGTCTGCACATACCGAAAGATAACTTTTGAATTCTAAGCGAATAATTTTACAGAAATTAAGAATCTACACTGAATAAAAAGGTATCGAAAATGGGTTTCCAAAATGAGTATACAATTTTGTGAATGTCCATAACATGACAGGATTAAAAGAACGCTCCTTCACACAAAATCTACCTAATGTACTTGTTTTTCACTATCAACAGTCATAACAAATATGTGAACTGTACTGAGAGGCTCATAATCATGTAATTCATTGCGGAATCCAGAGATAACCTATCTGAATGATAAAAAATAATTCTATCACGCAAATATGATAGACAGCTCAAACACAAATACCCAGCAAAAGCCTCAGAGTTAAACACTTGAGTGACGTGGCAACGCCCCCCCCCCCCCCCACGCCAACAAACACACCCCAGAGCCCACACTTCTTTAGAATCGGCCTCCCTCTGCATATCGTCCATCCCCCGTCCCCCGACCCTGAGGCCAGTTTTCCTGCACTACTTACCACCCCTGCACCCCTGCCACTACCACCCCCGCCTCCCCCTCCCGCCCCAGCCTCCCCTAACCACCCCCGCCTTCCCCTAACGTCCCAGGCACGGCCCAGCTGACGGGGCTCTAGGAGGGGGTCTCCGCGCACCAGATACTATTTGATAAAAATGACCCAATCGGCTGACGGATTGGAGTTTCTTGCACAAACATCTGCATGTCAGAAAGGCAGTCTCATTGAAGTATAATTTAGCAGTAGGTCTCTGACTATCGACGACACAGTGCTGACAAGAATTAGGAAGAATTTCTGAAACATACTTTCAGAAATTTGACCTGAGATTGTGAACACGTCTTTGAGGAATCAGAGAAAATATTGACGACATGTGTCATACTTTCAAGTATTCGTTGTGAACCATACAAATGCCGACCATTTTTGGGTGGTTGCTATAGGTGATTTTGTCCATCACCAATATTGGAAACACTGTGACTAAGAAGTTGCGTTTATTCATATATGCACCCAGTGGTAGTAGATTTGTTAAATATAATAGTTCATACTTAGAGAAACTGAGTTATTACTCCGATGTAGCTTATCTGACGCGGCATCTGGCAAGGTAGTCGACTTTTCCTTAAAAAGGGGGAGGGTGGGGGCGTGCCTTTACATTTGGTTAATCCTTAACTCCCGGCCGCGCCCTGTTCCTCTTGGTTTAGAGCCCTCCGTGACCCGATACCACAGGCAGGCCGGTGCACCCTGGGAAATGGCACTGGGCCACGTTCTGTCTGTCTTATATTCCTTCTTTAGTACTTTTTATGTCTCCTCCGCCGGGTCCGTCTGACCTAACCAGGTCTGTTTTTGCGTCGTTTTATTTTTAGAATTTCCTTTTCCACTTTCTTTATTTTTTCTGATATAATTGAATGAGTCGCGTGGCAGTCTCGGGACTAAAACCCACTCGCGGAATCTGGGTCGGACATTTGCGCCAAATTATTGAGCAGATGGAAATGATAAATTTGGGGAGGGCGTGTTAGAAAACCATTACGGTGGGATCTACTCCGGGCTCAAGGCGTGGGTGCCGGCCTGGGTACAGGCCGAGAATTAACCTACAATCCCGTCTAGAGGTAGTCCGTTTTGTAGAGAATTGGTCCTGTGATGCTAACATCTCCGCGGTTCATTTCCCAGAGTGTGGTTGTACATGGCTTGATTGTCTCTTAAGCCTAAGGTAGGTGAGCATACACAGGCCTGGATCTATCATCTGAAATCTAGAATGATTCACACTTTGTATGTGCCTCCCAGAAAAGGGGGTCGTCGTCTAAGGTATACGTATCATTATCAATTTCATATAGGCATATAAAAGATATTCCTCAACACAACATAGCATCCAGTTTTAGTCTATGGGGGAAGAGGGACAAGCTCTATGACTCTATAAGCATTGTAAATGTGTGTAAGACGTACATAGTACAGACCAAGGTGGCACATTGATAAAGTATTATTGTTACTGCCCTGCTTTGCTTGCATGCACACACCGTCGAGGGCTTTAATGTAATATAGCTCTGTGCAAAAATGGGCAATAACAATGGCTGAGTCAGCCTGTGATCTGTACATGATTTATTTGATATCAATTACATAGAAAATGTTGAAAACATTTACTGACACTACAAAGATTGGCATTAGCATTCACAGACAGGTAGTATTGCCCTCAGGGGCAATGACAGATATTCCATTCACCTGGTTTTGAGAGGGCAGAACTATACTGAATGTATAAGGATTTGAACTCTGATGTAATATACAAATCCCCGCCATTCTTTGTTTGAAGGGACACGGTGATATCTTACTTGGTGCCCACATGCGTCAGGATACTGACTGTCTGACGAGGTCTGGGTATAGGGAGAGGATCTATTGGACTAAGTCTGTGTACGGAGAGCGCGAAGATAAATCACATAGACTAGTGCTGTACGCCGCTGGTCTCGGCGTCCGACCAGCTTATGAGTCACCACTGCCGGCTACAGGCTAAGTCCATGTGGGTCGGGGATGGGTAGGAAAGGAGGGTGGAGGTGGGGGTCGGGGTGGAGTCACTGTTAGGATAGTGTTACAATGGTATTTATAAGCTTCCAGAGGCACACCTAGCCCTGTCATGTACTTGTATATGTATAGGTGCTGCCCTCATCATAATCATTCATGAAGTCTGAGTGAATCAGAATAGCTCAGTCATTGAAGTACCATCTCGCAGTTCAACCTCTTAAAAATAAGACTTAGTACAAAAGATAACGAAAGATGCAGGAAGAATACACTTGGTTCTATGAAGGATCAATAATTGACTGTTTTGTAGGTATTATGGACATAGGCCATACTCCCACAGAACTCTATGGATATGCTTGAGCATGGCTCATGTGTTGCCCATATTAGCACAGTCCATCTGCTGCTTCTATTAGGCCTAACTATAATTAGGCCTATTTCAATAAGGCTAATTTGCGCGTGTGAGCCCAATAAACCTTAAATACGTGGTACCCCAATTACTTTCCGTTGTTTGATTTCTATAGGTGCAAAAACCTAATTTTCTTCATATATGAAATATTACTTGCGCTAGAAAACCTGACTTAAACTGTATTACCTGACTTAACTCAGGGCAATAAGAAGACCAAGGTGGTTCCAGGCAATCTCTGATCCTACTCAGTGCTGCATTATAGCTTCCTTGAAAGGACTCAGGGGTGCGTTCCAATCTCACATATGTCAGTAGATATTTGTCGTATCGTGGGTCATATCTGAGAAAAGATAGATTTATGACAATTGTATTCCAATGTGTAGAGTTGAGGGGTCTTGTTATGTAATAGATTGGACCCCCCTATGTAGAATTCAATCAGAAACCGTTGCAAGGTCTACTTGTCCTAGTCATAAATGAGTGGTAGACAGGTAAAATAAAAAGAAAACTTATGATGACATTTTAAGTAGTCGTAGGGAAATTGTAAGTTAAAAAATAGGCATGGAAAAATAATCTGATTTTTTTGTCATTCAATTGCCCGCAGTGTTGCAGGGTCTGGACTATGGCGCCATAGGCAATTAAGCCAATTATAGGGGGCAGACAGAATGGCACCAGGGACCAGGGGGTCCACAGGTGAGGGGTCCTGAGACCAGTGTCATGCTTGAGTACCCTCGATTCGATTTTTCAATCCACTATAATGTTGTCATTTTGATGCTATTTCATATAATTCTTTTATGAGATGAAAGAACTTTTTGTGATTTAATTTTTGGTCTAACATTTTGTTAATATTTTCATTAATTGGTTAATTATTTAAACATTTATAACTTTTCAATAACATAGGGGGTTAATGTGTCCCTGGCGAAATATTCACCAATCAAAAGTAGTGAGATACGACGTGGACCCCCTCCATAAATAGGCACCTTGCAATGTCTGTGTGTAAATGGACCCCCTGGTCCCAGGGACCTACGGCCTGAAACGCAGAAGAGATTGGAACGCACCCCAGGGGCGGATCCAGGAATTGAAAGGGGGGGGGGGGGGGGGCAACAATGAATGTACATGGGGAGGGCTCTGACTATTCACAAAAAGGTGCATTATTTGGAGATGTATGTCCTTGTGGGGGAATGGGGGGGTGCTTTTACTCAACAAAGAGGAAATTAGCCACTGTCACAGGTTACTCTAAATGTCCAGCTTTGATGAGTTTAAAATCTGTGTGAATTAGAATAGTTACCTCAGTGGCAGAACATCGGTTCACCAAATCAATTTCATTGGTTTGATTCAAAGTAATAGTCCAGTTTTATACTAAGTTGATTAATTATGATGAGGTTTTTTTCATGCATCCTAGTTCTAAAGTGACACACAAGTTAAAACTAAGGTCAAATGTGTGCAGCATTCTTTTCCCTGCGTCCAAATAGATGCATGATTCCTTTTCGGGTTGACCAGAGCAATGAGGAACTCAGGGGACATTGGTCTCTCATCTAAGTAATAAATGGTAATATAGGCCTACTAGGTACGGTTCACCAGGACAGTATGGAAGATCACATGCATTAACCGAACATAAAGACCATCGTAACATTTCGCAATAGAGGAGATGTATACACGTTCGCATATTTATAGCCATCCGTCATCCCGCATCCCATGACTACGTGTTTTTTCCCTGGATAATAAGACTGAAAATTAATTCAAGAGCCGACTTTGTATCTAACCAACTTATGATTGCATAATCATACTACCATGAAAAAAGTGTTCACGTTTTGTCTTGGTATGGGGGCATCCCGGATAATTCCTTACTCTTTTGTTTTATCAAATACAAATTATACTAATCACTTAATTACTAACATACTGAATATTCGAGTCATCAACCAAACAATCCTGCTGATTTTCTCTGAGCTGTTCACTATATATATATGAAGTATATTAGTCCTCATCACGCCCCCAGGAATAACATGCTCGGGGTGTGAATGAAGGGACCCAACGACAAGCTGATGTTATCCCCTCCACGCATCAATAACCATACAGACACAGAGACATTAACACGGAATACAATGACACAACCTGCTTTATTGACACTGCTATGTAGGCTAATGCAAATCTCGCTGTCTTTTTTGCACCCACATCAGCCCATCATCTCAGCATGCATGATGAATATTCGTTTGCGGATCTACACAAGTCAGGCCTCTCGTATGCCTTATTTGGCCAAATATGGGCAGAGACTTACCAAGATAATGTTATACATGTACTAGTTCCCCAAAAATAGTGTTCATATTAGAATGGATACTCTGATGATGGCACCAGTATCCTTATTAGTTTACTCTGAGTTTCTACTTTTTGCTGTCAGATTATGAGGGACAGAGAGTCTGACATTCGGTTACTGCAGGCTGCAGCGTAATGTTTGAAATCTGTAACAAGTGGGGACCAGGAGCATGGACCTACCTGATCTGATATATGCCCAGTCTTAGGCCTATGGTGGATCCCGGAGTGTTAATTGGTTATGGTCAGAAATGGGTGCCCTAAATTCCACAGAAAATAGCGGGCGCCCTAATCAGTTGTCTCCTCTCTCCCCCCCCCCCCCTTTTTTTTTTTTGGGGGGGGGGGGGGCAATTTTTAATGTAAAAATTGTATAAAAAAAAAAAGAAAATATAAAAACATAGAATAATCAAATATAGAGGGGCGCTCCTCCCTCTCTATAAGCGCCATCTCATGCCCACACACACCTTTTCGAAAAGGTAGAGCCGCCACTGCTAATAAGCCATATATATAGCGCCCCCTCTGGGTGCGCAAATTTCACCTAAAAAGAAAGGTATTTGGCAAAAAAAAATCGGTTTTGGGACCCCCCCCCCCCCTCGTAAATCCGCCCCTGAGTAAGACCTTCAGCGGGCCAGTCCTCACGGCCAGCAGCAGGTTCTAGTAGCCGTACCACCATCATACCCGTTGATATTCTCCTCCCCACCACTCCCTCCCCCGCCCGTAAATCCTCTCTCCGGTCGTCTTTATCACCCCCCGAGGCCGACCCGCGTCGCCCCCAATTTCACGACCAAATAAAACGGGCCTGCGTCCCCCCTGCGTCCCCCCTGCGTCCCCCCTGCGTCCCGTCCTCCGGCCTGGCCCCTGACACGCGCATGCGCCGTAAATCTTGTCATGAAGCGGCAAGCAGTGATCAATCTCCTGGAGAAGGCTTGAGTCCAGTCTAGACCGCCGGCCGCAGAAATGAATACGTCTTACAGGGGGATTTAGGGGCATGCATTGTTCTCGATACGGGAAGTCGTCCCGGGGTGGCAATTGTGAAATGCCAATATAGGGGAGACCATGAAACATTATCTCATACAGCGCCCAAAAAAACAAAAGGTCCGATACAAAACATTAATTTAGGTTTGTCTAGTATGGATCTTGTGTCTTCACTTTACTACTGGTTGAATAAACCCAACATAAAAAATATGACATTAGACTATATGACATTTTGATATGTTGGATCACTGGGTGGGAGGTAAATATGATATATATATATATTTACAACTGTGTGTGTTAGTATGTGTCACTGTGTGTGTGTGTGTCTGTCTGCAAACATGTGTGTGTGTGCACGCGTGCGCGCGTGCGTGTGACTATATCTATATCTGTCTTTCCATGCATATGTCTGGTCGGCCCATTCCACCGAATTTCTTTTCGTTTTTAGTATAGTTTGCATCCTACATGGTTTGACTTGGAAAATTTCGCTTAGGGATTTTAATGAATACTTATGTTGTATACCGTCACCGCTATTTGAAGAGGGACAGCAGACGAAAGAGGGAGGGGGTTTACGTCTACATATCATGTACTAGATGCATGTTTGAGTTGCAACAACATAATTATGATATAACATAAACAAATGGCATACCTTTCTGTATCAATCGATTTAATACACATTGCTATCATATGAGATTTCATGACACATTGCAGTCATATGAGATTTGTCATATATCGTGGATCAAACATTGTAATCGCAGCATTTGGCTGGACCTTGAAGTAGACGAAAATAGCAGTGTTTTTTTTCTAAAGGGACATGCTTTTGAATGTGTATTCTGAAAGGCCAGCAGAAAATCTTCAGGATGTGTTGAATAATCATCTATTTGCCACTACTTAGACGGCGTTATTGAATGGATAGGTTTTGATATTGCAGCCCAAGGCTTCATATGCGATATGGGATTAGATCGTACAATGGTCTACAGGGACGGATTTAGAGGTGGCGCCTGAGGCGCGCGCCCCCACCCCCCTAATTTTGGGCAAATTTAGATTTTTTTAATGTAAAATTCCCGGATCTGGAGGTCCAGCGGGAATTTTTACAATAGGGCGCCCCCCCCCCCCCTTTTTGAAAATGTCTGGATCCGTCCCTGGTCTATCGTGTAAGCTCTCATGCCAGTCGAGTGATTTCCTATTATTTGGTCTATCAAGAAACATTGATTATTCATTCTCAATTATCCTCCTCGTTTCAGTGGCACACTTTTATTAAGATCATGAGGTAAATTCCATCGATCTGCTCCTGGAATTAGCTCCCTCAGCCATTGGCCTTATTTATAGTTCCCACTTATATAATCAGTGATTAATTACTGATAGCGACCATTAATAAAAACGCCGTCCTCCAGCTGCCGTATTTATCTATTTTATTGGAGACTGTGTAAACCGAATTGGAGTACTTCCCTGACGTCCGACGTTGGCAGCCGTCCGGAGCGATATGCAACAAGAGTCCCCGAAATGACCCCAGCTAATGGTGTGTGAGCAGAGATAGGGATCGACCCTAACACTTTACTGCCACCGACCAAATATTACCGCTATTGGAAATATCAAGATGGCTCTTATTCCTTGCATTCCAATTTCATTAATGTTTAAAGAATTATTCTTTTAGAAATTAGCAATAATGTTTTTCCGGAAAATAGCTTGAGTGTATTAAAATACAAAGACAAATACATAAAATGAAAGGTAGAGTTTTGGTTTGTTGTGTTTGAGTGACCGCGGCTTGTTTGACTCATTATGATAGGGTGTGTTCGACTGGAATCACTCGGCCAACCCCGCTGCTTTCCCATACGACCCCCATGGCAGAGTCTATACCCAGGATTGCAATATCTGAATATGTACAACTATCTGAACGTTAGAGCTTGATGTTCAAGTGGCATTGTGAGTGTCAGGATACCTTGGTGATCGGAGAACCCATAGATTTAACAAAATATACTGTTGTTATTTATAATGGAACAACTAAAAATAACATTGTTAAACTTGAAAGGTATTTTTATAGAGGTCTTAGAATTTGTTTGGCTACGCATAATACTATTTCTCGAAATGAATTATGTAGACAGTGCATGCCCATTTATGTGATAGATATGTACTACATGTTAAGTTGTTTATAAATGTACAAACAACTAAGTCGAAAGGAACTTTTAAAGAATATAGGCGTAAATACTAGATTGCAAGGTGCACCAAATTTTAAAAGAGTTAAACCAAACTATGAAAAATACAAGTGCAACATTTATTATAGGGGTGCAGTGATCTGGAATACACAAGCTGTTGATTTGAGGAACATTGAGACTTTTAGTAAATATAAGAATACATTAGTAAATCACCTAAGTACAATGGTGAAAGAACTAAAGAAATATATATTTTTGTCTTTGCATGGAAATAGTTAAATAATTACATCATACACTGTATATGAATTGTCATTGAAAACAAAATAGTATGTAAGATTCAGTTACTTGAATTTTCTAGTCATTGTATAGCTCTGTGATAGCCAAATTTGAGTTTATTCCTTTATGTGAACAATGATTTTATTTTTTATACTTTTATGTTTTTATTGGCATCGATATATTCTTTATTTCGATGTAACTCAGGTAGAAATGGGAGACAAGTTTACTGTAAACTTAATTTTTGCCTGAATAAAGAAATAAAGAAAAAAAAAACTTAGTAAACAATATTACTGGAAGCTACTTGGATTGAAGAGGGCCGTCTATAAATGATATCATACACAAGGAGGTGGCTGGGTAGGTTGATCAGTGCGGCCCTGCCTGAAAACGGGCCTTATTTCTAGTTTAAAATAGAAAATTTAATTTAACAGGGGTGGGGTCTGAAAAATACTCTGAAATAGCGGGACATCATTTATGAACGACCCGAAGGCAGATTACAGGGCATATTTTGAAAGAATATTGGTACCTTTTTGACAAATGTCCAACAGTAAAGGTTGAAGTAGTATTATGTGAATAGCAGAAGTAGTATATGTGAATAGCAGTATTGCAACAGGCTATATTAGGGCCCACATATATATAAGGGCATACCTACCCCACTCCAAAGCTCCCCAATTTGCGAAAGAATGATGAAAAAGTCAACGATTCTTGTGATAAAATGAAACATGAGACTCTCTTGTAGAAGAGTAAAAGAACAATTATTTAAAAATGCAAAATAAAGTCAGTGTTCGGTTGTCCTTTACAAGCCACATATCATGTCTTACATCATGCCATTGCTGCCCCGTTGTAATGTATTGTAATCCTTGAAGAATTTGTAGTAAATCAGAATATTTTCAATTTCCTTATTGGAATTCCACACGGCAGATATAACCCCTCCCTTCGGCCCCCTGTGCCCCCATGGCCGGGACCCCCAGACCACGGCCCCCGGGGGACATACTGCTCGGACTAACTCTGCTCATAACCTCATTGATCCCACCGTAGACTTGCCAAAGACCTTTCTTGTAGCATGGACATGGCACACGGTGACCAATATAGACGTGTGGGAGTTTAAATTGTTGTCTATATCCCAAAATATAATGATTGTACAGTCCGTATCCCCAATTAGTAATTCATTGATTATGTATTTTCTTTAAATACTAAGCATCATTCATTGTAAATACCATACTATATGCACAACTGATAATACTATGAAACGACTTGTATACAAGAATATCGATCATAACATCTGGAAGAGCAGATAGGATCTGAAGTTGACAAATAAAAATATTACCCCCCCCCCCCAAAAAAAAAAAAGAAGTTCACTTTACTTCACAGCACTTCACTGCTCACAACGTTTGGTTATAGTTTAACCAGGGCCCATATCTTCGTAACCAATAAGGCTAATCAGAGACATTTTGATTAGTGTCTCATGATTAGAAATTCTATATCTACCACGAATAAATTGTACACCTAATGATTTATAGAAATTTGGAAAAGGCCAGGCCCTATGTCGCATTTTTGGTGGGTAAAGATACATGAAAATATTCATGAGTCTAAGTTTAGTTGCACAACCCTACAGGAAATTTAAATGTAAACTCCCAATTTCTGTAAGGTACACATTTTGGAGAGTTGTATACTTAGAAAATGTAGATGCTGACATTAGTGTAGTATATAAAATTTGTGACCAGTCACGGGATATGGTAACCTAGTGGGATATTAGTGATTCTGCTCTACATCCATGATTAAGTTAGTTATTGATTAAATTAAGCTATATATATATATATATATATATATATATATATATATATATATATATATATATATATATATATATATATATAACTACAAAATTATGATATTAAATTTTATGTTTAAAATGACTTTTTAAAATCCACAATTTAATTTTTTTTCACGTCAAAGTTTCTGAGGATGTAGAATACCATCACATCTAGGCCAATATTTCGTATTTTCTTAAACGTAAATTTTCACTGTTTATTTTCTTGAAATTACTATGAAATTAATCCAACCTATTCTTTCAGAAGATTAGCATAAACCAGCCATTTGGTTCATATCCAAGATGGCCACCAGGCACATTTTACGTTAAGTGTTGCATTAGTGTCGTAATAAGGTGAACAAATCAACTGAAAAGTATAGTTCTAAGATTAATATTTTCTCAAAATAATTTATAGGTATCATTTAGTCTGTTTTGAAGGAATTTGCTCGTTAAGTTCATTATTTTTCAGGATATGAGCCTTGAAAAACAGCAATGTATATAATACTAAAATGCTAAATTTAACTCCAATGCCTCTTTACTAGATGAGATAGAAGTACAATAATAACCAAACCCAATAGACTGGATGTTCAATATGACAATTCAATATTACAGAGGACTGCTGTAGCTTTTAAATGATACCAAATAATATCAAAATACAATGATTAGCAACAAAATTACAGGTTTTGGAACATAGGACTATCAATGTACTTGAAAATGTCAAAAAATGCCTGTCCAATACCTTTTGTTTTGCACATACTTTGAAGATAAAATCTTTGGTAGATACCATTTTGGTATAATTGCCAAGATTAGCACAAAATACCAATAATTGATACAATATATGATTTGATGTTTTTAACATTACTAAAAATACATGTTATTCTGTTATTATGAAATGATCAATACATATCAATGCTATACCCTGGTACCAGCCACACGTCTATTATCTGAAATCTCTCATAGATACATCTCTCGTAGATACGTTTTTACTATTCTAAACCACCTACAGCTCATAATAATGAGAGCAGATAACTTAAATTTAGTAGATGTTAGTTTTGTATGGAGATTTTTTTTAATTCTTTCATTTTTCTCCTCTCAATTATTTCTATATTTGCTAAATCTCATCTCTCATAGATACCCCCCTTAAATATATGGGCAAAAAGTGTATATTATACTAGCCAGACAATTTTTATTTCAATTAAAATATTGTCTTTCATATTTTTTTCTCATAAGACTAAGTGTGCCTGGTATTTTAGTAAAGAAAATAGTGGCCTGGCATAATTGTCCCCCCTGTGATACCTATTATCGTAAAAAATATCTTGTAGACATTTTCCAATAAAGTAGAAAAAATAGAAACTTTTAGATAATGATATTTTTAAAAACATAACACTATGGGGAGTTATAGCAAGCTCAGAGCGCAACACATGTCTAGGCTGTAAATTGATTATTTTGACATCTACAGTTAAAAGTGGGAAAACAATTCTCTGAGGACATCTATTTTTGGAGGTTTTGGGGGGTACATGTCTTTTTAACAAATTATAAGTTTAATTTTTCATATATCTGATTAACAATGCTATATATAAAATATTTAGTTTTAGCATAAGGATCTTAGAAAAATTGAATTGCCAAGAAAAAATGGGAAAATGAAAAAGATTATGAACCTTTAAATGTTGAGGACACCCAATGCAACACTTAACATAGAATCTACCACAAGTGAAATTGCATGTTTTCCAACTTTTATAAAAAAGAATGCAGGAATTAGGCCAAGTCAAGTAGGTACGGTCCAGGAATTTAGTATCAAATGAAAGAAAATGCTAAGGAAAGCAACTTTGTAGTTTGAAAATTTGTTATAAAATCATTATCTATTGTCCTTTTGGTTATTTTCAAGAAAATAAGGTTGAAAATAGTAAATTTCCAGAAAATGACAAAAATTATCCTATCAGTATGGTAACCATGGCAACGGAAATAAAAGAAAATGACATTTATTCTAATTCCTGTGAAGCTGGGTACAAAATGATACACATAGAATACGTCATTTTGAAATTAATAACATAGTGCTACTCGATCTTTATGATGAAATCTGATTTGGTTCCTTCAGCAAGGGGCTAGGAGACCCTTGATTGGTCACGAATTGTGAGTGAAAATCGGGAGAATGTCAAAAAGGAGATCTCCTGTTTCAGCGGGAGATCTTGCACCTCTGTACATGATGTTATCCGGTGAAATGGCGCGATATTACAGGTGGCGGCATCTCACTGTACCGTTTTTTATATGTGCTGACATCTCGCGGGCAAATATAGAACTATACAATTAATATTGGCCAATCAAAACCCAGTATTTCTTCAGTACTGAATGTGTTCGACGGGGGAAACAGTCTAGAAGACGGTAAGATCTTTACAAATATCCAAACAATAAAGAGTCTTATGCCACAGTAATAGCATCGGCCTTGAGACAAACGACTTAAAAGTGTGTTTCTACTCTATTGCCTGTATTGGTGATGTGAGAGATTTCGCCACGAACGTAAACGGCTTTCCAACATGGCGTCGAGACTAACGCAACATCGGCTGCTACAAAATGTGCGCCCAAATCAAATCAAATAATATTGTAAATATTGAATCTCACCCTACCCTGTCAAATATATAGAATAACATAGTGTCATATTGTCATCAGTAACGATAAACATGGTGTCTTTACTAGTCTACATCAGATACAGCCGCGGTGTTTCGTTTTTTGGTCACACTGACTAGTCACAGTGACAGTCAGTACAGTAAATTAGTGTACTGAGACTGCTCAGCACTGACAGTAGTCAAGTCGTTAGTCCACTCAGATCAGAACAGGAACTAGTCAGTAACTTAAGTAAGTACGTTAGTCGAATAGTGGAGTCTTAAAATTTAGTCAGTAACTTGAGTAAGTACGTTAGTCGAATAGTGGAGTCTTAAAATTTAGGGGCCCCTCACTGACCTCGGCCTCACCACTAACCCTCACTCTGGTCCTTCTGGCCTCTGGCTCTGGGTCTTGTAGGCCTTCATCACAAAGAAATTTATTTTTGTTATCTTTTTATTTATTTATTTATTTTTTTTACTTTACTGAAAACTCAAAAGCTGCCCGATTCAAATTGATCTAGCTTAGATTTTTAAAAAATAGATAAAATAAAAATCTGTTTATTTTTGCAAAATATAGGCCTATGCAAATATGATGCAAAATATAAATCTAGTTGTAGATCTAACAGTGGCGGATCCAGGAATTTGTTTTAAAAAAAGGGGAAAAAAGTAAAGAAAATTGAATAAAAAAAGAAAAAGGGGGGAGGTGGGGGGGCGTGCTATAGCAACATTTTACCCGGGCCCTATGGTAACAAAAACATTGACGATTTTCATTCCCCTCCCTCTATATATCCACACCTGTGTATACATTTACTAAATGTAGTTGGGTCTCTGACCCCTGTCAGTGTCAAAGACCAAACTCTAATATTTCATCCTTGCCCCTATCTATCATTAATTTAAAGATAGAGAACGCGACAGTGTGGCTTCTTTAACTATTCATTCGATTATTTGATTGAGTGCTCACATTAAGCCTAGAATATTGTAAAAGTTAGAAATTGACGTCTGATATTATAAATAGGGGCCTTCCATTAAGTATGTACGCACCAAGGGGGGTGGGGGGGTCTAAAAATTCTGAAAAGTTGTGTACATCCCTGTACAAATCCAATGCGTATTTTAGCCAAAGGGGGTGTGGGGGGGGGGGGGGGGGGGGTCTAAAATCTTTGAAAATATGCGTACGTACTAAATGGGAGGCCCCATACCGAAATAGACAACATTCAAGTAGAAAATGTACATTTTTCTGAATTTCCTCTTTTGGGGCTATTACAGCAAGTTAGTATGTGGCCTTAAAGAAATACAAATTATGTGTTCAGGTAACTCAACCTGCCCTGATATTTCAATACTTTTTGTGATTGCAGCGCCGCTGAAAATTTGTGGCCTTGTGAATCAAAAACACATCAGCCCACCATGGCAGACCAGGCAGGAGTTGACCAGGTCAGCGTTGACCTGAATGACATTATGGATGTGGTCACCATGTACAAATGTAAGTTCTGCAGCTTCTCCTGTGGCCAGCCTGAAGGGATTGGTCAGCATGTCCAGCAGACGCACGTCTTATCTGACCTGAAACGAACTGATTCAACCACCCCGCAACTAACAGTTTCTACCAGTACGAGTGACCATAGTATCCAGACCGGAGAGGCGGAGTCTGTTACACTCACAGTTCAACCACAAACAAAAACAGCCTCGCGGTCTCTGCTTCGGAGAGCAGGGGCAAGTAGTGGCATCACCCAGAGCATGTTAGAAGTAAATGAAACACAGGAAACTAGGACTCACTTAGATGGAGCTGACCGACTGATTGAAGCAGCCAGCATGCAGCCTGTCGAGACAGTGATGGATGTGAGTCAAGTGGCTGAAGCTGCGGCCGAAGCGCTGGCCATCAATAAAGAGATCTACTTGTGTGGCCAGTGTAACTTAGGCTTTGACTCCATGGAGAACTGTAAGAACCACATGATCAGAGACCACAACATCATGCTGGAGCAGGAAGAGGAGGAGCCGGAGGAGGTGGGCACGGAGGTTCAGGTCCCCGGAGAGGTCACCCTCCCTGCCAACAAAGTCAGCGTGGGAACACAGGTAAATTCAGTTAAAATACCTCAAAGACACGCTGAAAAAAAAAAAAACTGTTTTGGGTTGAAGAGTAGTTGTTCAATGTTCAAAGTACTATAAATCAGCTATCCATGGTAGCGTGAATTGCCCCCACCCCCAGCCCAATTCTCATCCAGCCACAATCCATAACCGACCCTGCCACTATGGGAAGCTTTTGCTCTAGTCACCGGGATGGCCTCCTTGTTTTGATTAAATTCTTGAAAAAAAAGTGAAATATTTGATAGCATATATCTGAAGTGCCAAATTAAGGATGTAGCTTATAAACGATTGCTATCACTTTTCCATTCTAAATACAGATGTCTTTATATTTTGTTTTATCAACAACATTTCAAAAGTCCTTAATTTGAAGAAACTTATTTTTGTACTGGATTTCACATTAAGGATAGGGCATTATATATAAATACTTAAGTTGTTTCCCTCCTAAAATTCTGAAATGTAGTTTCAAAGGGTTCCGTATTTTCCATGTATGAGAAGTAGCATCTCTGAGTGTTGTATAGCTTTTTCTGAGCATTAGACACTTTATTCAAGAGGAATTCTAGCAAATATCCGCCATGTGCACTATTGCTTAAATTTGCTTTTACTTTCGCACACTACATAAAGATAATTCCTGTACTCCCAAGGTGATGACAAGGAAGAAACCGGGTAGGAAGAGAAAAATCAAAGTGGAGCCTGCCGCCCAGATGTCAGTGGAGGAGGAGTTCGCTGAGGAGATGGCCCAGACAGAACCCCAGCTCCCTGAGCCCGACGCCCTCCCCGAAGACTACGGCCCGGCCGAGGAGGTGTCGACCAGGGACGAGGAGGAGGAGGACGAGAACGGCATGCCGAGGAGGAGAAGACGGCGCTTACCGACAAGGCTGTCCTCTCTGTACTACATGGGTAAACGAAGCCCGACGCGCAGCCAAGTCAAACACCAGCCACCAGCTCGCATCAAGGTCGAACCCCACAAACTGCGCTGTCCCAAAGCGGGCTGCAACGCGCGGTTCCGGACCCAGAGCAGTGTTGATCTGCACTTGGCGTGCCATCAGAATGAGACAGAGGGCGGTGGTCGGAGGGAGGTGTTCGGGTGTCCGCGGTGTGAAGTGACCAACCCGCAGTGGAAGGTGCTGCGGGCCCACCTGTGGAAGGATCACGCCATCGACACCGATCTGTACGCCTGTGATAAGTGCGACTTCAAGGTGGATACACTCTTCAGACTGGAGCGACATGCTCAGATCCACAGGTAAACTTACCTTCGTTCACTGCCAGTGTACTTTTTTCCCCAAAATCGATCTGGTTCTCCATATAGACTATCTGGTCAAGGTTAGAAAATCAAATTTAAAAAAATTAGATACGAATGTGCAAGCTTTGGGGCTCAAATTAAAAACTGTGTACTGTACCTGCCCTCAGGCAGGTGCAGCTGAAGTTGTGCTTGCCAGATGGAGAATTTCCTGAGATCGGGAAGCTGGAATTGTATTTGAAATAATTATGTCAGATTCTGATTTGGTTTGAACAAAAACGTACGTGTTCTTTTTGGTTAATCTAAACATTCACCTGTCCCTCGCCAAGTTAAGTCTTAACTGTCGAGCCCTGAGCTTTTTGAAGAACCAGCTATAAGTTTGTGTTTGTGTTTGTGGTTTCAGTGAGGTAAAGCCGTATATATATAATGTAATTTCAGGGTTCGATCTTAGCACTAGCCCGCTAGTACCGACACTAGTGCACATCCCATCAGGCTAGTGCGTTTTTTAGACAGCTAGCCCGATGGGTTAGTGCAAATTGATCCACCATCCACAAATAAAAATCAAATTAAATGTATTTTTCCCATCTTTAATCTGTCAATAATGTAGGCCTATAATTATGTGGCGTATTGCTAAATTTAGTTGCATACAATTATTAAAAAGTGTAAAATAAGAATTTCGAGTTACACCCAATGTACGCAATATTCTGGCAGTTTATCTAAGTATCAGGTCGGTACTATTGTAATAACAGTCAGGCTAGTGCAAATGATGAGAAACTAGCCCGGTGAACTAGTGCAAAGAAAAGTTAAGATCTATTGCTGAATTTTAAGGATTTGTATTTTGTGGTTTCAGTGAGGCGCGGCCGTACGTGTGTACCATATGCGGTAAGGGGTTCAAGCAGGCGAGCCAGCTCCACAACCACAAGGGGATCCACGCCGACCGCAGCGAGCCCAACAAGTGGTACAGCAACAAGCAGTGCGACATCTGTATGAGGACCTTCGCCAACCAGAAAAGTCTCAAAATACACATTGAGGTGAGCGCTGAGAAAAATACCAAATGTCTAAGTCCCTGAGTACTGGGATTACAATATTGAAAGTGTAATTTGTTCAAGACAGAAAATAGACTATTGATATTATAGTGTTGAAGATTCCTTTACAAATCTTTAAGACATTTAAACAATAATTAGAAAATATATTTGTATTTATCCACGCTGATTTTTACTGTTATCTTTAGTTTTAACTTTTATGCTGTAGATCGGTAACATGCTAGAACTAATGGTGTTGTGTAATTATTCAATTTTTAATTGAAAAAGACAAGTAAAAAGTATTACATTTTTATTCCTGTTCTTCCCCCAGTCGGTGCACAGTAAGGAGCGGCCGTTTGTCTGCCCCTACTGTAATCACGCCACGTCACGGAAAGCCATCCTCGACCTGCACGTCCGCACCCACACCGGCGAGAAACCATTCAAGTAAGGAACATGTAAAATAAATCATGGGCTAATTATAAAAAGACAGACTTCCAGGAGTCTTCCTAGGAATACTCTTATTGGAGAGATTCCTAGATAAAATTCTCTACTGTCAAATAGCTCAGTTAAAATATAAAAGGGACTTCTGGTAGAGAGCGTGGGTTTAGGTTTTAATACGAATATGTAAGCCTGCAGTATGCGTATTAAATAGCCCTCTCATAGAAAGCCAAATCGGCAATTTGAATTTTGAGGAGGTAATGCTACTTTCACATCTTAGAAGTATCCATGCTACCATTAAGATGCGAAAATCTGAAAGTAAAATAACAATACACGCAAAAGAAAATGAAAGGTTAGTTGAACCCCGCCCTTCATGAAATAGATACTTTGAAACGTGTTTTGGCAAGACTTATTATCGGCCTCTCTTGTATTATTGCGTTTTTGACAATATGACTGAAATTTTGCTTCCGTGGTTACTTTTGGTATATAACTTAAAATGTGATATCTAACTTATGCAGTGCGAGGGTTCAAGGGAGATCAGATTTAATGGAACCCTTGTTTGTGGCATTTGCATTAATCAAGAACCGTCAAATATTCATGTCCTCCTCAACAGGTTCATGTAAAACTATTTAGCTTTTTGTTTTGAGATATCAGATTTGTTCAATGAAATATTTCAATTTGATTTATTTCACTTATCAGATTTTACTCATTAGAAAGATTTAATCTCGTAAAATTAATAACCAATAATTATAGCAATACTATTGTGAATCTTAAAAGGCACTCTAATTTCACGCTTTCAATAAACTCGTAAATGTCGGATGTTGTCTAAAGCTACGTTATCCCAATTGTCTTTGAAACAGGTGTGACATGTGCACATACATGACAGGTGACCACAACTCGCTGCGGCGACACAAGATGCGACACACGGGGGAGAAGCCGTACAAGTGTCGCTACTGCCCCTACTCAGCTATCCAAGCCATCTCGCTCAAAACCCACATGAAGAACAAACACCCAGGCTATGAGGGCATCTTTGCCTGCAGTCTGTGCACCTACCAAACAGTCAACGAGGGGTATTACAACCAACACATGTTGGATCACAAGAACAACCTAGTCCCAACAGTCCGAACCGCCCCAAGGCAGACTGCCCAGCAGCCGGTAGTTCAGGGGAGCCCGCGAGTGTCGCGCCCACCACCGCCCCTTCTACGGGCTGCCCCAGCACTGCAACCAGGGGTGATTACCATTGCACCCTCTAACCAACAAGCGCTGACTGTAAGTGCACCGCTTGTGGCTGGTACGCACACTATTGCAGCGTCAGAGCTTTCCAAGCTTGCCAGTATAGGCTCAGTGCTGCAAGGTGACTCCAACACAGCCCAGCTGATTTATTCCGCTTTGAACGCTTTATCACAACAACAGCAGCAGGGAGCGGGCGGGCAAGACCAACCAAACCAGCAACAGGCCCAAGCCGGTACAAGTGTACTGGCCCAGCCTTCTGTGCAGTCTTCGACCCAGGACGGAGTGACCACCCACACCATCACCTTCCACATCCCTCCTGAGGTAGAAGTAGGGGAGGGAGGGGTGCAGGTGGTGCAGGAGGAGGTCATGGAGGTAGAGAGGGAGGTGCAGCAAGAGGAGGGCGTGAGCGAGATGGTGATCAGTGAGGACGGAGCGCCTGTGTTATTGGCCGTCCAACCGACCCAACATGAACACCAACCGCAGACATCTGAACAGCACCAAGAACACCAAGAGCAACAGTTGGTAGTCAGTGAGGCCCAAGGACAACAGTTGGTGGTCAGTGAGGCCCAAGGGCAACAGTTGGTGGTCAGTGAGGCCCAAGGACAACAGTTGGTGGTCAGTGAGGCCCAAGGACAACAGTTAGTGGTCAGTGAGGCCCAAGGACAACAGTTGGTGGTTAGTGAAAGCCAAGGGCAACAATTGGTGGTCAGTGAAGCTCAAGGACAACAGTTAGTGGTCAGTGAAAGCCAAGGGCAGCAAGAGCCCCTCATTGTGAGTGAGGGCACAGAGGTCACCTACACCACTGAGGTCCAGCCTGATGCCCTGCAGGACCACATTGTCATGGTGGAAACTGTCGCGGAAACGACACCCACCGAAGAGGTGTCCACGTATGAGGCTACACCCGCAGTCACCGTCCACACTGATGAAAACCCACCCACAGCAGAGGTGGCAGCAACAACTGAGGTAGTGGCTGAGTTAGGCGGAGGGGACGAGGTGGTCACACAGGTTGACCTGGGGGACACAATCATCATGGAGGTGGTAGATGAAGATGGTAACGTCAAGGAACAGGAGGTGCAGTACTGCACAATAGCCAGGGAAGGAGAATAGGACTCTTACATAAGTTAATGTGTTGCATGCGGGTTGTAGACACTGATCAAATCTACTTGTCAAAAAAAAGAGACAATGCTGATTTCATAAATCTTTTGGGATTGCAAAACGTGTGCACCAGACTCGTTTATGGATAACCTGTTAGCATGCATTTAGCGTTCAAAATATCCTCTAAAACTCGAGTTGCACTGAACTTTGCACCATGTCAACTCTTTTTTCTTTCTTTTTCCTTTTTTGAGAGAGGGGATAGTCATGAATTTCAGAGTCCAACAGCATTGGGCAACCAAACATATTCTTTGTTTAAGATAAATCATAAACGTGGCCTTATTTTTCGACAGATAATAAGAATATATGCAAGTTATTAAAAGGTGACTTTTACCGACCACAAAGCCATCAAGGTGGACATTTTACATTCTTTTGGTAAAAGGTGGAGATACTATAGTAAAAGGAAATATGGTTTAAAAAGTGTTGGATAGTGATTAGCAATGATCAGAATATATGATATGATTGGACAATCAAATTACCTAAAAAGTTTGTTGAGAGTGGAATCTAATTTTATTTATTGATTGACAGTGTGTTGAGAAGCATTTCTTTGAGGCTAAAAACATGTTAAGGAATTATCGTTTTGAATTTTAATACCTATGTGAGAATTAACTTTATTTTCAAAGGCTTATGGATAATATTCATATATACGGAGTCAACGAGGGGTATTACAACCAGCACAATGTTTATTTACATAAAGAGAATGGACTAGGGGCTTATGTTACCCCAGATGCATTTTTTTCTATTCGCAATCGGTCACTTTCTATTGTTCAATATTGTGAGCCTTTCTCCACAAGTGTTACGATAAAAGTTGCTAACTATTACGATAAAAGCAGATTTGTATGAGCTTATGCGTTATTGATTCAATAGCTAGGTTTGTTCATCAGACAAGTTTTAAAGATACCTGGCCACTCTATAGTCTATTTTTAGGAAACATAAGAGGATTTTTCCTTATGATTCCATAAAACCGATTGTGTGGACATCATCAAATGCAATAATTTGGCATACAAGGAATATCTACTTGTAAAAAGGAAAATTGCGTTATGTTGAACGTTATATTGAACAGAACAACACAACTGTGTTTTCTCTTTTCTGTGAAATAAATCTACATTTGTAAATAAATGCCCTGTATACATTGAGTCTTTGTCACCCTAAGCCCTTTTACAATGGGTAGTTTTTTTTTTTTTAAACAGCTGCCACTACCGCTATTTTCTGCTATATTTTCTAGCTCCCCCTTCATAACCCTATACTCATATTGACGTCATGTATATTAGGGGTATTGATGGGGGGTCCCGATGTCGCATGTCAAATTCAAGGAATAGCCGTATCCCCTGTCGCTATATTTTGAATTTTTTTGGTCAATTTTAGGAACTGTCCATGTCCCATGTTGAATTTAAGAAATAACCCATGTCATATTGCTTATTTCCTTCTTCATGTCACTAGGGTTCATGTTTGTCGAATGCAAGAAAAGGCCATGACGCCCTGTCGATTTTTGGGTCTATACCCATTATATTATTTTATGCACACAACTGTTTCCATACTCATTACACGTTGTGCAATATTTTAGGTTCTTTTCTAATAATATATTGCAACGGACGTGAATATAAATAATCTTTCTATGGCATTTTACCTTGTTGAACCCCTCTTTTTACCCTATACTTCTACAATATTAGTCCTATTAGGCCATATGAAGCCCTGCTTTGGGATTGTAGTGGCTCGCCTGTATTTATTTGTCCATTTTGTCCTATTTTCAGTTCAATATTCTATAACGGACAAAATATTCGGGCCACCTGGCCACATTTGAAGGTCGCACCACTCTGCACTCTACCTGCATAATGTGTCTGAGACACTCAGCCCCCTTTACACACCACACCGGTTGGCACCCACCTGACTGGCATCATGTGTCCCGAACACTTGGCCACATTTACAGACCTCACCGACGTCAATTTCCAATATTGGTCTAACCCCCTCAAATTGGCACGGAGACATTGCCATTGCCTAAACTCGACAAGAGACAAGGAATAAAATAATTTGTTATTTCCCGACGAGACATAGGAATAAAATTGACTAATTTAGTGTCGGTTTCTTTTGAAGTACAGGGCCAGCACAGACCGTCGGCTTGTTGGTCTAGGGGTATGATTATGATTCTCGCTTCGGGTGCGAGAGGTCCCGGGTTCAATTCCCGGACAAGCCCATTCATTTTATGCATATTGATACAGAGATGGTGCCACATTCCATCATTCCCCCTTGATTCCCCCCCCCCCCCCCCCCCCCCCCAAAAAAAAAAATAAAAAAAAAAAATTCCCCATTCTCTTCCCTATGCGAATAGAATAATCAAAAATGCTGCCCAATGTTGGTTATCAAATAGAGGCATAACATAAATGTAATTTAAAACAAATGTAGACCTAGCGTAGCCGTAGGCCTATATCCCACCTGTGCAGTATGGTCATAGAGAGACATAATTAGGGCCTATATCTAATGCATCTCTGCTTTAAAGCTGTTTTTCGAGAGAGAAAAAAGGATAAAACATATATCATTACTCGAAAATAAGGAGGGTTTCAATTATTTATAATTATATAGATGGAAAAATGGAAGGTTTAGATTTATAACTTAAATGAAATAACTGTTTTTGAATAGGGTGTTGAACAGGATATCGGTAACTTGTAACATGAGAAGAAACAAGAACGACATGACAAGGACTATTTCTTTATTTCGGCATGCGAGGTTGGGTTGTTTAAATCAAATTGTGATCAAAAGCTGGACATTGGGGGAATTATACATGTCCAATTCAGGAACACAATGTAGGGCAAAGAGGATGTCATTTAACTCGACGTAGATATAAATTTTAAAAAAGTATTGATAAACATAGGGACACGCGACATGGCCATCATTCAAAGGAACGTGCGATGTAGGGACCGCTCATCGATATCCCCGACGCATCAACACTGCGGCTGCCTCCCCCTCATGCGCTCCACCTCCCCTCGCTCCCCATCACTCTCTCCTCCCGTAAAGTCAACCACTACCACCAGTCACCCCAGGGATTGTACACACTGTACTATAACACAATACGATCCCAATACGCACTGGTCATCACCACTGTTAATACTACCACCGCAGTCTTACGTCACCGTGACCAGTGGTCAGTCTACACACCCCGGGAGGTCTGACCACTCACTGACCGCTCTGAGCACCAGGCGGTCAGACAGGTGAGCAGTGGACGCAGGGACGGACGCGGCGTCTCCCACCTGACACAGGTAAGTCACCCCCAGCAGGTAAGGCGCTGCTGCTACCAGTGCTGAAGTCAGACACAGGTGAGCGCGCTGCTGAGTACGGTCAGGTATTTACAGGGGTTTATACTGTTGGCTCGTATTTCTTCTTTTAGCATGGAATATAAACCGGGTTATTATTTGAAAATGTTTCCATCATATAGGGATATAAATTTAATTGTGTCAATAAGAAATCGTTTAACCATCGATTCACGTTGCAATTGCTATATTGCAAATGTTCACGATGGCCATTTTCTCCAGAATTTTCGGTCCAAACAGAGCTTTTGTATGAGCAGGGTATCATGGCAACCTTATAACGTTTACGGTGACATTGTCAGATTAACGTCATTTAACACCTTAAATACGAGAACCCCCACAAATTGCAGCTCCGAAAATATATAGCCTAAACATGTACATTCTCTAGATAACGTTGCGACGTAACATTGTTACCGTACTGCGTCATCCCGACCTCATCACACAATTTGTACCGTGTCAGTATAGTTTTAGCTGTAGTCGAAGAATGGAGAACGCATTGGAGGGAGCTTAGCACTGATTCCACTATTCTGGACAATTAATTTCTTTTTGGCAAAATGTCATACGTATAATAAGCCCATCCCACATTGGGTATATCTTAGGGTTGGACAAGGGTTAGACAAAATAACTGTTTAAGCCATCTTTGTTTCCAAGAGATGGTGTTACTGAAATAAGCTGGAGTTATGCTTTTTGATGTTCTCAATGACTGCTTGAACATTATGATTTCTTAAATTCTATCAGTTGACAGATCTAGAGGATTTTCAGGCAATCAAAATGCTGTATTTTAGGACAAAATAGGGTTGGACATTATAGGATAGACTGACTGGCTTTAACATTGGTTCCTATGGGGAAAAGACCAAAATATAAGGCTGCATTTTACAACTTTTAGGAGCAATCTGTCAACCAAATTACTTTTATACAAATCTCCTCAGGGAATAAGCTTGGAGGCAATTTTGAAAAAAAATTAATAGTAAACCTTAATGTTAGTGTAAACTGGGATGGGCTTGTTATCTCCAATTGCACACTAATAGACGTACTAAGGGCGGGTGATCACGATTTCCTTTCACTACCCTCTATTTAGAACTAACCCTGTTCAAAATCCACTTTTGTTATGTTCTTATTTGGAAACGCCCATGCTCGTTTTGAATAATGTGCCTAAATGAAAGAAAATTGTCAAATATGTCGGTGGTCTTTCATTAAATCAGTCAATGTCCCTCAGTTTTCAGAATGGATTGAAAAGAACACGTCATTTTAAACCATGTCATTGGACGTCGGCAAACGCCGTTGAAGTTCCCCCCATTTTGTAATTTCACCCCTCCCCCCAAACCTTATCATATAATGAAGGCCCCCAATTTTCATTATAGCTAATCGAAAGCACTCGAGACAGCCCCCTTTGACGCTATGAAGAAATTGGATGACATACAATTTACAATTAGTATAATACACTGACAGCTCTGCTTAATCATATTTTGATTATTTGACAGTCCCCCTTATGACCTAAATAGACAATTCACAGCTGCAGCTGGTCAAGAGTCCAAAAGCAGTTGGTACCCTATGGCCATTATTAAAAATCCCCCGCCCCCTCCCCGCCCTGGGGGTATATATAGGCCTACTCTTAAAATTTAGGGTTAGACAACTATTATAACATGTGGATGTGGGGTGAGTGATCCGGGGGTAACAACAACTGACCCGGTATAGGTGTCAGCCACCTGCCATGTGTGTGTAGATGACTTGTGTGGGAACAGGTAAAACCGGCGTCTGTCCCGTGACGTCACCTCACTGCCAGCCAGGTGCGCATTGCAGAATAAAAACAATACATCTTATTTGTCCCAAATACATCAACCTTTAAGTCAGACAATACATTTCTTTACTGACTGCTGTTGTAATATAATTCTGTGGCAGAATGTGACAACAGGTCAATTTGTTGGTTTCATCGGCGCGGCTCCACAATTTTGAACAGGGAAAGCCAGAATTGGGGGTACACACACACACACACACACACACACACACACACACACAAACACACACAGGGCTATTAACATATATATATATATATATAATCATATATGCATATATATATGGATAATCAATGATCACTGGGGGATCCAGGATATCTTAATGGGGTCGGGGAATGCTTTAAATAGAAAGGCTAACTGCTAAAGCATTGGCTATTAGCTGCCACGAAGTGGCCTGACTTTTTGGGACACTTTTGGCCCCATCAAATGATCCACCCCTGATTATCGTTGATACACATTTACATTTATGGGGAAGGGTTTATTACAGTGCAACATGTTGATGTTGGCTAAAGGTGCACAATAGTCTATTTTCAAAGGCTTGCCTCCGTATACGACCTGATTTAAAAAAAAAAGAATTAGACCATTGCCTTTTTGTCAGGACAGTTCCCTCAAAGGGCGACTATTAAATAAAGTTTGTTAGGTATATAACGTGTCACTAACGATGTTTATGCAATACAGCGCAATTTAGATAGATCAGGCCGGGTAGATTTCATATTTAGGAACAAATACATTGTACATGTATTTTCCTTATCACTGAAAATTATTCATACACAAAATTGCGCGAGATTCTGTTCGTCAGATACATATGAAAGGCATTATTTGGGTTATTGGTAATTGGTCTGCTATACCTTAAGGGTTTTTCACCTCAGTCAGTGGTATTCTGACCATCCTATAGCTATTTTCCGTCTAGGTTGGCAGACTAAAAGAAACCTGACACTTATTTAGCCTCGGTCGATCCGGGAGTCGATTCGGTATACTGTATACACACGGTGCAACACGTAAAGGGATACGTATAGTATATTCTGCCGGAGTAGCTGTCAACCTATTCACTCTAATTCACAGCATAGACGTCATGCTTTTTTGATTTTATCATATACTAAAAGAAATGTTTAAAGACTTATGTCTTTAACATGCAAAAGAAAAGGGAACTTGAATGGAAAGGAAAACCAAGTTTTCTATATCCTTTACATTTTGTGGATCCTTTGGGTTGGATTCCGTTCTTTTCAGCTAGGCCTAATTACCGATGGCGGTATGAATATGTTTGAAAGGGTTGAATGGGCATTGTATATTCGACGGGCCAGTGGACTATAATTACTACAGTGGACAAACTATAACTTTAAAGACAGGATACTTTCCCTTTGGGTCTATAATTATATAGGGCCTGTATAGAATCATACCCGGCCGCTGGTATGACGGAAAAGAGTGAAGCGCAATATCATGGAATTTGGTATTGTTGCTACAGGTAATTAGGAAGTGTTGGAAGAAGAGTCCTTTGGAATTAAGGAACTGTGACCATACATCAAACAACTCTCCTTCTTTTCAGTAAAACGTATTACGTTCTCCAGCGCTGTGAACCCTGACAATCAAGTGTGAAAAAAACATTTGAATACAAAATGTAAAATGACAAATATATAAAAAACACCAAAAGCGCGAACATTGTTATATGCAAAAACAGATATTAGGGAGGTTGAGCAACACCGACGTATCTCAATATGTCAACGCATCTCTAAACTTTGAGGTCTTCAGTAGGACTACATCTAGACGGTTTCTGAAATTTGAATTGGTATCTTATGTTTACTAAGCAGTAATAATACATTCATGATAAAACATGTTAGAATCATGTGGTAGCAGCTAAGATAAGAGATACTTTACGTTTGCGTTAGGTGATGCGTTGGGGTTGCTTAACCTCCCCAATGATACGTGATACGCGAAAAGTGGCGTGAAATGTGCAAGTTCACCGGAGCCCGACGTCCGGCGGGATTCGTTTCTGAGCGGTTACATGAGGGTTGGGGTAGGGGTGACTGCTTATAATATAGGCTAGCTGTAATGGTAAATCCAGACTTCATACTAAGATGGGTACAGGTGTAAAATATAACGAGTACCCCCGCCCCGCGTGTCCGGTCTGTCATCTGTAGCTTTCGTCTTCATTGCAACTTTCATTTGATGGTGAATAGCCCGTGAGTAGTATATGGAGAGGGGAGTTTGACGCGGGCGACGTCTATGTATAACTTCAGATAAGGGTGACTTTGGAGGTATTAGGACGTCGTGTAGTAGTACAGGGATGGGGATTGATAACGTTGGCCATTTCCATGTTACACACATAACCTTGCGGATATTTTGAATCTCCCCTCCAAACCACGCATGCACCATGCAACTCTCACTGTGATATAGTAGGCTATTGAATAAGAGGTAATGTCATAAGTATGATAAGGAATTAGAAAGAATCATAATCAAAATCTAATTTTCCTCTGTGACTCTTTCTTTCAAAAATCCTGTTTATCTACAGAAAACAATCAATATCCCTTCAGGTCCCCAGAACCATGGCGCGGAGACGGGACCGTTCGGAAGACCTGACCAAGTTGGTCCGAGACTCGTCCGAGTCGGACCCAGACCCCGGGTCGACCAAAGCTCCCCTCATCCAGATCTCTCACCCGAACGTGCCCGAGGGCCGGCGGACCAGCGCCGACGGAGGGGTCGCCAACCCCGTGTTCACCCTCGGCGATGAAGAAGTAAGTACATGATTTTTTTTTTTATGACAGGCTTATATAATTTTGGAGGGTACCGCTTCAGCCAGTGAGAAAGACCCGAACTTGCATGATTTCGAGAGGAAATTATATGGAAACGACGTCATAAAGATCTGTTTATGGTAAATATTAATGAATATTCAATAAATATGTTAATAAATAGTTTTAATCTTAAGTAAATTGAAGTGATCATACTTAACTAATCTGCATTAATACAATGACACATTGAAATGACCGTCGGTTTCCTAGATACTGTGATATGGTCTATTGTATTAGACTGAAGTTTAGCCCCCCCCCCTCTCTGTTTAAGTATCCTATGTTGGATAAATACTTTCCTCTCTTCAATGCCTGCCTACCTCCCCTATCATGTGTTTCTTTTATTATCATATCTGTATTCCCCTTTCAGCCGGTGGCCGACCCGGAGGGGGCGGGGGCCGAGGACCCCCCGACCAGTGGGAGTCGCACCCAGGAGGGGACGGGGCACGGGGCGGCCGTGTCGCCGGGGTCCGGGGGGTCGCTACCCCCCGTGGAGACGGTCGACCAAGAGCAGGGGGTCGGCGGTGAGGAAGGGGTGGGAGCAGAGCCCGGAATGCCGCCGTTACAGCAGTCAGACAGCTCCCCCAGCCTGTCCCAGAGACGCGGCAGTCACCACCTCACAAAGTCCAACAGCCTGGCCGTCCCCGACGCGTTAGGTGAGTTCTAGAATGGCTTTTGAAATTAATGCAACACGGAACATTAAACACAAGAGTGAGGTTTCTATTACAAAGTTCTACATTCATTTCACTGAGGTGGACACTCAAGTAGTAGGCATTGCACAATTTGATGAGTCTTCATCAAAAACGTTCAAACTATTTCAATAGTTCCTTCTTCTACTTTTAAAATAATGTAGAGAGTGTCAGGATAGTTTGTAATGTTACCTTGTCAGTTAACCTTTGATAGTTCTGGACATATTTTTATATTGGCATGCATGGGGTACTCTACTTGCATATAGTGGCACAAATGCAAGCAATATCAAATAACGCATGGTAGAATATAGAAAAATGCTTGAATTGATACATTTTATGAGGTGGGTCGATGCAAATACCAACGCAAGCACATCTTTATGCGTTTTCTATTGGTTGCTTGCGTTGATAGATGCCCTCGAGTTGTTAATTAAAACTCAAACCCCTTCCATTGGCACAACACCAATGCTGCTCAACGGATAGTGAAAATGCCCTTTAAGGCCATATTCCACTTTGCATTGGCATGCATTTGCAGTGGATGTCCTTTGTTGTCAGCACATGGAATTGCCGTTTAAGATACACACATGTTTGTATCTGCCATCGCAAACCTCCATTGCAAAGACCAATTCCCTTCCTTCCTCCTTGAGCCAATTACCTATCGCAAGTAATAGACGCATTGAGGAATAGGCCCTTTAGTCATTGGAGGCATTTTCTTACAATTCCCTAGGTTCAACCCTGCGGCGCCGCCACAGCCTGGGTGCCGACGACAGCTCCGACACGTCCCCTCTGACGTCATCAAACCAGTTGTCACCAGGCGACGACAGGGGGCGCTCAGGGAGTGTGACGTCATTAGAGATCGAGCAGCTAGAGAGGAGGCGTGGTTCACAAGGGTCGACAGCCAGCCAGGACGACCTGAAGTATGTGCACTGCCCGATTAGTTAAATGATGTATATCGATGCACATGCCTGAAAGATATAACATGCACGTACACACAGTCTTTGAATTCTTTAACACCATCCAATAGAATGGCTGATCACAGAGATTTCGAATGTTAACAGATTCAGAGCTAGTTTCTGGGTAATCTTTTGGGCCCTTTTGGACTTCCTATGTTTTATCAAGGGGGAAAGGAAGACAAAGGAACATATTGTTATTTGTCTTTTTAAAAATGTGTAATGTTATCCTCGAGTACTGCTTAACTTAGCTAATTGGCATCACTGGCCCAATAGAATGGTCTCTGATTGGAACTTCATTTGTTATGTATGGAGTTAATTAAAGTAAATGGTGCTACCTCTGGACCCTTCCTATCTGTAATTTAACCAAATGTATAACAGTTGTAATCTATTTAAAACAATGATGGAGATATATGGTTCCATATGCCGCCAATGTTTGGTTCTTGAATTTGAAGCACATTTTAAGTATGTCCTCTAATAACGTGTTTCAGTCGCCGTATGTCATCCATCAGCTCAGCCATGAGTGAGCGACTCAAGGACTTGGCTCGTCGCTTCAATGAGCGGACTGAGCGGTACAAGGAACAGGTTATACAGCCTCCCACACCCTCCACAGGAGACAGCATGGAATCCAAGTCAGGTACACAATCTCTCCAAATCTTCCACATGGACTCCAAGGCAGGTAAGCACATGCCCTTACAGACCCCCCCCCCCCCTCCACACACACACACAGGAGACGGAGTGGACTGCAAGTCAGGTTAAGACATCTACAGATATCTGAGTATCATAAGTGCGCCTGTACTTCTATTTCAATATGAATAAATTGTCCCCCGTTAAAATATTTACTTTTGCCTGCTTTGTCACTTCAAAGACATCAGAGTGTGAAAGTTTCTACAACTATATTAGACATAATGATTATCTCTCTATGTGATCACCAAGGTATTTTGAAGTGATGGTGAAACGAGTGACAATAAGGGATTAAGTCCGTACAAAGCAGGTCAACTGTGAGAGAATCTCATTTAGACTACTTCCATTCCCATCAGCAATATCTGGGACATCTGCAGCATCTGAGGCCAAGAAGGCGGAGAAGAAGAAGGCCGCGGAGGCGGCTAAGGCCGCGGAGGAGAAAGCTAAGGAAGCAGAAAAGAAACCGGTCCGCTACTGGGAGAACAAGTGCTGCAAGGTCAGGGTCCCTGGTTGTTGGGAGACGCTCGTCGACATCACCGGAGCCATCGACCCACAAAGTAAGTAGAACTGAAATTACGCATTGGGTCTGAACATTAACAGACTTGGTTTTCTGAAAAGTAGGTTGTGCATGTTATAGAGAGGGCCCTGAGGTTGGATGACACTATTATAGTGGACATTTTTGCCAAAGTAAATGTTTTTATGAGAGCAAATATAATTCTGAAGTGATCCTTCTTACCACATTCTAAGTATACAACGTCGTGGCATCCACCCTCTGGGCCACCTTCTTCAACTAGCATTGGTCGTCACATCCATTGTATACATCGTCGTGGCATCCACCCTCTGGACTGCCTCCTTATATTCTGTCCTACCTTGCAGGCCACGTGTACCTCGGATGGTTAGCGTTGATCACCACAGCCTATGTGTACAACGCCATGGCATCCACCCTCTGGACCACTTCCTTATATTCTGTCCTACCTTACAGGCCGCGTGTACCTCAGATGGTTAGCGTTGATCACCACAGCCTATGTGTACAACGCCATGGCGTCCACCCTCTGGACCACTTCCTTATATTCTGTCCTACCTTACAGGCCGCGTGTACCTCAGATGGTTAGCGTTGATCACCACAGCCTATGTGTACAACGCCATGGCGTCCACCCTCTGGACCACTTCCTTATATTCTGTCCTACCTTATAGGCCGCGTGTACCTCAGATGGTTAGCGTTGATCACCGCAGCCTACGTGTACAACGCCATGGCGTCCACCCTCTGGACCACTTCCTTATATTCTGTCCTACCTTATAGGCCGTGTGTACCTCGGATGGTTAGCGTTGATCACCGCAGCCTACGTGTACAACGCCATGGCGTCCACCCTCTGGACCACTTCCTTATATTCTGTCCTACCTTATAGGCCGTGTGTACCTCGGATGGTTAGCGTTGATCACCACAGCCTACGTGTACAACGCCATGGCGTCCACGCTGCGGGCCGCCTTCCGGACAGGCCCCTTCGCAACGACGGAGGCCGAGCTCGAGGCCCACCGCCTCAAGTACTCCACACCTACAGTGACAGACTGTGTGCTGACCACTTCAGGGGAGAACGGGTCTGTGGTCACCACCACGTGCTACTTCAATGAGACCACCATACCACCTTATCCCATCAGGTACCCCATACCCTAAATCTTGTACAGTGCTATCACCTATCATTAAAAAGCCAGGACTCAATATGTAAAAATATTAAGTACAAAGAATTTTAGCCAGTTCTGACAAATTTGTGTGTCAGTATGATTTATGCACTTTTCCAGTGTTCAATTCAATTAGGCAGAACCCTTTTTATTTCAGGAGTTAAATAGACAGAATGATTTACGTCTTGTTGTTCAATTGTTCACTAAACCTTTCTTTATAAAAAAATTATCATTCAAAGTCGTGTCAATACAGAGTTTTCAACAAAAATAAAAAATAAAATTAACATTGGGGCTATCTCTTTTTATAGAATATAGATCCATAAATTGGCCGTACAGCCGAAGAATACAAAACAAAGGGATAGCACATACCCACCTAGACTAATGTTAGAGATCACATACAAAACTCCAAAGGTATTTACTGCAATGTCTGCATTCTACATGGGGTATGTAACATTAATATTGGTATTTCCCCGTTCCCAGATGGAGGCCGGGCTACGAGACGGACGATAACCGCATCTTCTGGTGGGTGCTGGACTACTCGTGTGACTTCCTCTACATCGTCGACATCCTCTTCGTGCGCAGCCGCATCTCCTTCATCAACAACGGACTGTTTGAGGTAAACAGGGAAGAAAAAGAAAGCTGTCATCTTATTACAGTATCTATAGGTGTATGCGTATCAGCCTTCCCCCCCCCTCATTTACATCTTTAAAATAGAATAGTTATTAGTTTAAAAAATGGTGGATTTTCTGTCTAAATAATAATATAGCTAGCAAGTGTTTTAGGATGTGCGTTATTTTGTAAGCACGTATCTTATTATACTTTCCGATATATAAAGTTATATAGTAATGGACTTGTACTTCAAAAAGATTAGCACATAGTCATGTGCAAAAAGAGGAGGTGAAAATCATATAGTTTCCCCCGTCCAGAAGAGGATTAGGTGTATGGTCGTGGAAGGGGGAGGGGATGAGAGAACATATGACATTTGTGTCACTACATTTGTGTATGTGACCATGTGTGTATGCGTGGTCTGCATTCGTAAGTATTATGTGAGGGACAGAGATGCATAATACTGAATCAAATGGATTGATCTATAATGGTAATTTACATACCATTATGGATAGTGTGCCTTATATCAGGCTCATTTATACCTAAACATTTTCATTTCAGACAAACGTCGTAGAATGTTGGAAAAACTACAGATCAAAAACAGAATTCAGAGTAAGTCATTACGTTCAGCCATATGGATTTAATATAATTCACGAAGGCAATTACCTTACTTCGAGCATGTATAAATAGCACAAAAGCATAGTGAAGCAACATAATCACAACTTCTTTATTTGTTATTGAAGCACACGTATCAAATTATAAGATAGAGCTATGGATCAATCGTCTTTAAATGGTCTTTAAATATCCATAATGATATATTAAATTAAGGCGTCCTAACATAAAAGTTAGACCTCTATGAATCAATGAATATCTCAGAAATACACCTGTTAATAAATTCATTTTTGTTTCAGTATATTTTGATCACATTCATATGCGTTTTTTCTCAACTGAATGCATCAATTTTAACGGTTCATGGTGCCTTGTAAGATTAAATTTTAATGACTTTTATTCTGATTATTGCCCAACTTCACCCTAGATTCCATAATACCTCACATTATTTTGTGACAAAGAAATGTTTGCTCTCCGTTTTGTTCAATCGTCTTCTATTTCATCTTCTATTTCATCCGTTTTTGAAACTTTTGTATTTCAACAATAATATCAAAACCATTTACTCCTTTGATCAGCTGTTGGTCTATCCACTTTCATGTTTTGGTATGTACACCCTCATACTCTTGCATTTTATTCAATATCATTAATTTACATGGTCTATCACTTTCCTTTTGATTTTTGACATGGTGAATTTTCCGTCCCATCAATTTTCCGCCCTGTGAAATTAATTCCGCGTTTGTCTCCTTTTTATCTATCTTTTTGATAAGTCTGCTGTAAAATTCACAAAGAAATCTAAATGAATTGTAATTATCCCAATCATCCCATGAGCTCTGTGGCCTTCCAGTTAGACCTGCTGTCACTGCTGCCCCTGGACTTGTTCTATCTCATTCCCGAGTTTGAGTACAACGCGGCGGCCCGTGTTCTGCGGTCCCTCAGGGTATGTAGACCAAGGTGGACTTACCCACGGCTCTTATGTACATACTTGTGATTGATAATGACCCTTTCCTTCACTAAGAGTATAAGGGGAGATGTCAAAGCTCCCTGCAGCCTGTCGCAGACGGTTACTCACGGTGGCTGTGGTATCGTTGCCCTCAGCATCCGTTCACATCCTTTAATTGCTGCCCCGTGTATTTGGAGGTGCAGCCCATACCTAGATGACTGTTTCACCTTGAGTGGCAGGTCCTGGTCACATCTATATAATTTTGACATCTCCTCTTAAAGCTTGGGGCTGAGAAAATCCTTTCTGAATTTGTCTCGTTACGTAAGGGAGGCCGCAAGCTACCCTGTATACAGGTTGGCCAGCCTGCGAGGAGTTGCATTAAAGAGTGAAAGGATATCCTCAAAATTGCTGTGTTAATTCAAAACAAATTGACAAAAATACCTTCTAAATAATTCTATAAAGAAAATAACCTCTTAAATTTTCCAGCCCCCGGCTTGACCTTACGTTATTTTTCAGCGCAGATTTCGTGACTACCCAACGCATTGACTTAATTCCAACATTATTTTCAGGGACCAAACATCAAGCCTTTACAGGATTTTGTGATTTTTAATAACTATGGGATTTTGTATCAGAATCACAATACGTTTAAAGAAAAAGAAATTTTTTGACATTTTTGTGTATTTTGAAACCATTTTGCTTTGGTTATAGTACGACATCATGTCGATGATGCCCCTGGACCTCCTCTACCTCATCCCGCAGCTCGACTACTTTTCTCTGGTCCGCCTACCGAGAATCCTGAGGGTAAAACTAGAGCTAGGCCCCCTGCCGTCAGCTCTCGGTGTCGTGCAGGATGTCGTGACGTCCCCCCATCTCCCTCACACTGAAAACACCAAACATATATATACCTTTGACTTTCTAACAATATCTTTTGGGGCCTGTTTTTTTCATAAGGGATTAAGTCAATAAGTCAACAATAGGTCAATAATCTAACAATAATTATAATTTCTAGTGGGAGAATAAGGAAAAAAAAAACACGATGGCCATGATGATTTTGTTATCTTTATCATACACCTTTTGAAATTTTGATAGGATCCATGCTAATCTATAGCGTCTTTTATAATTTAGATTTACACAATTGATTTGTTTTAACTGGCCTTCTTTCTTCACAGTTAAAACAAATCAAATGTAAATCTCACATAAAATTATTACATACCTCCATTGCTCCCCGCTCATACTCTGCCCCTTACACAACCCAATCAATCTTTCAGACACCCGAAACAATTATCAGGAAAAAGACATGTACACAAGGAATAGATAACAAAAACAAACATTCTCTCACTCCGTTAGACATTATTAGCACCGAAATAAATATAGGGCACTTGTTGCTGGTATCATTGATGAAACTGCAGGTCATTGCTCCTGCATTTCAACCTTGAAACTGCATACCTTGCGTAGGAAATGATTAGAATCTAATATGACATCGTCAAATGATATACTGTTTGCAACCATACATGATAATATGCTTTATGTTTACTAACATATACGTATACTAACATGTATGACAACTAGTTCCATACCTTTAGTCTGAATGGTTTGTTAGAACGGATTTGTTTTATGAAGGGTCACAGATGCAGGAAAATCCTGTAATTCTGCCCATACTTGCTGTGTCCCTGAATGGTGTTGGTGGAAAAGCATAATGAATACATAATATGATGTGATATGAACTTGAACACCTTGGGTGGTATATTCGACAGAAGGGTTTTAGGAACGAAAAGACATTTGAATTACTAGTACTATCAAGAACTAGGACAGAATATCAATATTTTAAACTTATTCAGGGCTTTAGGCATTTGAATACACTATGTTTGTTAACTAATGCCTACGATTAAGTATCAGAATCCCGTCCTGGCTATTCAAGTACATATTTACGTCTATCGTTGTGCCATGAAGCATGGTCACAGTGACCTGATGACATGAGTGTGACTAACCTTGCCAGCTGACCCATGTTTCATGTTAAATGTTTGTCAACTGCTGTGTAACATTGTTAGGTTCCTACTCAGGTGCTCTTCTTTAAAGTTGCTGTCAATTTTGAAGTATATGTTAAGGGAGCCAAATACACTAACCTACATAACGACCCTCCTGAAATTTCTAGTTTTGTCCCCCATCTAAGCATATACTAAGGACCATGGCATGAATCAAGACGATTCCAAAATATCTAGGTATGCCAACATTATTCCATTAATATATATTTGCCCTAATTATAAAAAAAATCAGAAGTACCATCCACCCTGTGAAGTTGGCTGTTGGCCTAGTGTCCATAGCCAGTGAAAATATGACTGCACCAGTAAGAAATTCTGTAAAATGTTGGACAAATTATAGAATTTTGAATCATTGTCACTAAAGAAATAAGAGGGGGTTTACCATGTAGGGTAAAGTACTATTTTGACCGAATTAAGGGTTTGGCCCCTTGACAAATATCACAGTTAGCCGGTGAGAATGACATACTTATAGCAACTGAAAACAGATTTGGCAATAATCAGACTTCTTTAAAGAAGAGAATATGGTGTTTATTGTGATATTACATGATGTTATTAATGACCAAAGACATGTGTTACCATGAATGTACACTTTTAGTGTGTAAACATTTAATGGACGTGTACCGTGCCTGTGTGTGATACCTACAACGGTTTTTGATATAACCCAGTAACTAGCAATTTTGAAGTTACATAATATTTTGATATTGACTTCAGTAGCTTTTGAAAAATGTGGCAAGTAATCTTTTGTTTGTAATTCATCATCTGCAATGCAATCTATTTTATGCAGTAGTTTTAAATGTATCACTCTTTCAATGCCCATTAAATATAGACAATTTTGATTGTATCTTATGCTAAGTTGTTTCTTGTGTTTCTTGAGAATAAAAATTAAGTACGAATTTTGTGATTGTAACTACAGCTTTTCTTTCTAATTTTCATGTCTTTGACTGGTAAATTCACTTTTGACGATGATTATATTCTGTTTATCAAATGGTCAGTGCCTGTTAATCAGGTTGGGTTCTTCATGTTTTTCCTTTTTGTCATTCAAGTTCCACAGTTATCTCATAACTAATGTTCAATATTTTTAGATCCATATCTTTTGGGAATTCTTTGACCGCGTTGACCAAGTGGCAAAATCTGGGTACATCATTCGGTAAGTAACCTCGATTTGATTTATGAAGATTCATACTCCCAGTATAAAACCGATTGATATTCGAAAATACACGTATGTCAACACCAGTACCACCCCAGAACATATAGCAGTATAGGTCTGAACATGATTATAATCCCTTGACTTTGACCAAAGCCCTAGTTGGCTTGGGCATAAGGTGCCTTCTGATTGGTTATCTAATCAGTATGTTTATCCGAGATGTTTGGCAGTGATTTAGCATTGTATGTTCAACTGACCTACTGGTGTTTCCTCAGGAAGATAAGTATAATGATAATAGAGTGGAAAATAATTCACAACTATACAATACCGATTATGTTATAATATATATTATGTAACGATAGTGGCTTTTATTCAGCAGATCTCCAATGTTTTGGTCTTTAGTGGACTTTGGTCAGGGATCAGTATATAAGTATATTGTTTGATTTTAATGTAACAATCCGTGTACTGAGGACCTATTTGTCTTTCCCAGTGTGGTACACGTGTCCACCTGTGACGTGTAATCCTGATTTAACCTTGTGTGTACGTATGACCTCCTCGTCTTCCTCCAGGGTGATCCGCACGCTGACCTACATGCTGTTCCTCATCCACCTGGAGTCGTGTGGTTACTACGCCATGTCGGCCTACGAGGGCTTCGGAGTCAACACCTGGGTCTACAGCGGGGAAGGATATGCGTAAGTTATCTCGTTATATAAGGAATCCTGCATCTCTATTGTTAGATATCCAACTAGAATAAGATAGCTATCTATAGATTGCATTTACAATAATATTATAGAACTTGTGATTTCTTTTGGCCAAATTTGATTGTCTTGGGGTTTAAGCTTTACAAAATATAGAGAAAAATTATCAAAGTTTTATTAAAACTAGGGCACGAATACACTTTTTGTGACGCAGTAAATTGATCAGCCCTGTAAGCCCTAGTTCATCAAAAATGAATTCTTATCCTTAAGAGGTCCCAAGGGGACGCTTGGAAATCGACAAATCTAACTTTCGTTTTGTTGTAAATCATTTTAATGAATGTCTATAGCTTAATTTTTCATATGAAGTTTTTCACAATATCGAATGAAACTGACGAGAACCCACAGTTTATAAGAGCAAGGAGTCTACAGGGAAGGAGATATAACTGGCGAGGGGAGCAATGTCCGGGGGATGTCTTGATGGTTCACACCTCTGCATGGGGTCAGTCAGTATTCTGAGAGGGGTCCGTCATCTGCAGACCCTCATATATCAAAGGAAGGAGTGGACTGGCCCAGTGATATAAACCATAGACTCCTTGTATTATGAGGTTAAGGGTTAGCACCCAAAAGTATTTTATTTTTTAAAATATGACCCGAAAATGGCAGTCATTTACAACCAATATCAGAGTATGGCTGACATAATTCTCAATTTGATGGTCTAATTCAGGCATGACTGCCATGATCTAATCATATTCGATGACAAATTTACCTCAGAAGGTTTGATATAGCCATTTGTTTTATTTGTCATAATTCTTTAATGATTTGTCAGAATGGGATAATTCTTCTTGAGATATTAAAGTTCTAAAGGCTTAAAGCATTGGTACTCAATATTTATTATTGTGATAGAGAAGTCTCAAAATATTTACATTAACAATTTTTCATCTTATTCAAGAAAACTCTTGCTGTTAAAGGGGCCTCACTTGATTCCACCCTGTTTCCCAAAGTACCATCAGGACATTGGTCCAGCCCCCCTCCAGGAGGTAAGGTCATTAGCAGGGCGGTCCTGGCAGGTGGACACTATGATGTGGCACCATTGGTAACAATTATTAGTACAGATAAGGCCTACTGAATCTCTTGGATATGCCGCCCTCATGAGTTACACCTCCTTCCCCTGTAGACTCCTTGATAAGAGTGTTTGCAAGTAATAGGATGGAAGCGTTGCCTTGAACAAACGATCATTTCCTTACACTACTCACGCTCGTTTCCTGCTACATAGGTTCGTTTCCCTATACTACTTACGCACCGCTAGTAATACACTGTATGTACATATGTTTATATATACTACATGTACTCGCTACCGTCCATGCCACGTATCTGCCCAGCGTGGCCGGAATGAGAACCCAATTTTCCTTTCATACATGTTAGGTTTTTCATAGGGATAACCATTTCCACGCTATGTTAATTCTGAAATCACTTCAAAATTTCATAGCAACAGCAACATTTCAATAAATAGGCCACCAATTAACCTTCGGCGCGTGTCCAATAGGAGTAGGGGATCAATGGATCCTGGCAAAATACATCTGTGAATGAGTATTGAAGTAAGGAATGGTGTTACTAAGCATTTTTATTCCTTAAAAATTGGAAATTGCAAAAGTAGGACGCGAGTGAAAAAACAAAACAAAACAAAAAAACGCTGTATTACATGGAGGAATAAACAACGATTGCAACAAACACAATTCAAATTCCCAAATCTTTCTATGAAATGCTGAATAAGCAAAAATACGTCTGGACTTAACATAATAATGTTTACATCATGTTCTAAATACCTGGTTGCCTTGCAGGTACATCCGCTGCGCGTACCTGGCCACCAAGACGGCCACGTCCATCGGTAACAACCCGCGCCCCACCAACACCCTGGAGTACGGCTTCATGACGGCCTACTGGCTCTCAGGGGTCTTCGTCTTCGCCATGTTGATCGGACAGGTACGGTCCAGTTTGGTTACATGGGGCGCATCCAGAGATTTAAAAAAATAGAGGAAAAAAAGGCGGGGGGGGGGGGGAAGAGGGCTGGGGCGCTCTACCGTAAACATCTTCGCCAGACCCTCCTAGCCCAGTGCCTCGCTGTAAAGAGGTCTATGATAAAAGTATCCATACCATACAATACCTTTCACCCTTTCGACATTATTTCCGAAATCATAGCAGTTCTTTATGTGCCAGACAAATTTACTAACCAAAGAGACATTAATCATACTACAATGATTAGTGGCTGGTTGCCTGTCCAATGATAGCACGTTTAAGGCTGAAGGTACATTGGCAATCTACGGAGGATGATCATGTACTTACGTTGCAGAATGATTATATCACCTATTATGTATTGCAGATCCGTGACATATTTCAATCGGCCACCTCGGCCGAGACCTCCTACCGGCGGAGCATGGACCGGGCCGTCAGCTACATGCAGGGGCTGAACGTGCCCAAGGAGCTGCAGAACAAAGTCCGCTCCTGGTTCAACTACAACTGGCAGCACCAGAAGACACTGAGTGAGTGACAATAGGGGTAATTCAGAAAGTTAGCAATAACTGAGGAAATGCACTGTGTGAGTGATAAAGCGGGTAATACAATATGTGTGTGCTATGACTTGGGTAATGCACTGAGTGAGGCCTGCAGAATAAGGTCCGCTTCTGGTTCATTTACAACTGGCAGCACCAGAAGACACTGAGTGAGTGACAATAGGGGTGGAATAGAGAGTCAGTGATAACATGGGTACTGAATTAGTGATAAGTTGGGAAATGCATTGAATTAAAGCTCCAGGACTGCTCCAGGTTCAATTTCAAGGTTCTGCCCAGCACCGGAAGTCACTGAGTGATTGAAAGGGGAATGGCAGTAATGAATTACTCCTATCACATAACGGTACTGAATGAATTATAAAATGGGTAATACACTGTGTGGGTGATAAGGGTGATAAGGGGGATAATGCACTGGGAGAGAGCTGCAGAACAAGGTCCACCCCTGGTTAAGCTACAACTGTCAGAAGACACTGATTGAGTAATAAAAATGGCATGGGAGACAGTGAGCGTATAATAACAGGGGTAATGTACCATATGAGAGAATATGAAAGGTTGGTGTCAACAGGGGTAATACAAAGGGTAAGTGATAAAAGGTGTTAATACACAGAATGAAGGGTACAGGGGGTTATGTGAAGGGTGAGTGATAAAAGGACTAGTACAGAGAATGGCTGATAAAAGGGGTTTATACTCTGAGTGAGGGGTAACGGGGGTTATGTGATGGGTGGGTGATAGGAGGGGTAACACAAAGAGTAATTTACAACAGAGATAATCCACTAAGTTAGTGGTAACAATGGTGATATGCTGAGTGACTGATGACGTGGTTAATGCACTGAGTTATAACAACGAGGAAGTGGTGAGAGGGGTATTGCACTTAGGGAGTGATATCACGAATGAAAGTGAGTGATAACGCAGGTAAAACACGTATTACAGTGGTAATGCACTGAGTGAATGGGAACAGGGATATTAAACAGACTGAAGTTCCTGACAATGAACTGGTTCTAGAGAGTATACGCGTTGTGCTATATTCATAGCTCTATATTCCACACCTGAACAATGTTTCCAGACGAGAACTCGCTGCTGGACGGGCTCCCGGTAAAGATGATTGCTGACCTCCAGATCTCTGTCCACTTCCAGACACTGAGCAAAGTACAACTTTTCCAGGTAAGTGTCACCCAATTACTTCTCATACTGTCAATTGTCACCTTGTTTTCCACTTCCTGTAACTGTTTTCTGCCATTGACTATCATTTATGTACTCATTGGTGCAAATGACAGTAATCAGAACCGCATTCTAGAATTAATGCATGGCAAAATCTAGGTGTAGGTCGATAGGAAAGATTTTGTTAAGGTCAATGAAACTATTAATGCAAACCGCTGATAGCATTTGCACGAAGGCGAAAGTCCAAGGGCAGATATCATATCAATCAGGTGGGTATAGGGGAATGAGAATGACATCAACGTGTCTTTTGCTTGATATGCAATACCGAAACACTAAGTCCTGTAGTAGTCCACATAACAGAGATTAATACAAGTCCGGGTATATTTTTGATTTTACCCCATCAGCAGCATTTCTCGAAATTCAGATAATTGATTGGTAATGTATGACATAACTTATGACAGTTATGTTAACTTAACTCAAGGCTAGTTAACGAGGAAAGTTTCAACTTTTCCAGTTCTAATCTAATCATTCTAATATATGACCTGTTTCTCTGTAGGACTGTGAAAAGAATTTACTATACGACCTGGTGGTGAAGCTAAAACCATGCCTCTACCTGCCTAATGACTACATCTGTAAAAAGGTGGGTATTTCTGTTACTTTAGCGTGATGCTTAGCACTTACCATTTAAACTAATTCTCCCGACGACCGTTATTTGGCAGTGTCCAAATCGTCACAACCCTGTATGGAATTAATTTGAATCAGTTTTGAGAGAAGAAGTTGCCCTTGTCTGGAAAAAATAGCCCGAAATCGTAAGCGTTGACCCTACTACCCATGACAATCTTAGAACAACCTTAGGATAAGCTTAGGACAACATAAAGAGAACCTTATGATAATATACCTTTATCTGAAGAGCCGCTTTTACCCAAATGCTTATATGGAAGGTCAAAACATGAAATATTTCTACAACTTACCCTCTCGTTCAGGGTATGTTATTGTCCTGGGATATGTACACGCTTATGATATAGCTAAGACGGTCACTCACCTTCGCAAACCGAACACATTGAGTAGCACTGATTCTCGAAGTCGTCTTGGATGATTCTCTAAATGGACTATTAATTTCAACTGAACACGTCTAGAATCATTTCCTTAATAGATATTCTCGACGTTAACTTTAATATATCTTCTCTTGATCACTTTTGGACTAATCCCTGTGTTTCCCAACCCAGGGCGAGGTGGGGACTGAGATGTACATCGTCAAACAGGGGCAGGTGGAGGTGGTGGGAGGAGAGAACGACAGTATAGTGTTCGCCACCCTGCACGAGGGAAGCGTCTTCGGCGAGATCAGGTAAGGGAGGAAATCAGCGGATGTACCATCTACACGGCTAGGGGGCACCATTAAAGGTGTATTTTAGCGATGAATTATTTGAATTTATATAAAATGGATTATTCTTACAGAATAGGCCGTTTTTAAAGGCCATTGGATGAATGTTACTCTATGCTTTGGAAATTCTATTCCGATAAATATTCATGTTTGTGAAGCAATGAGAAATACATGAGAAGAGAACAAAGTGGCGGTTTGTCGCATCCTTGACCAAGATCACCAGCGGAAAGGAGGCAATAATGTCAGTGTTTTTCTCAATAACACTAATCTGGTCATCTCGGGTTCTCAGTCTGTTAGGTATCCAAGGGGGTAACCGGCGGACGGCTAACGTGAGGTCCAAGGGCTACTCTAACCTGTTCCTCCTCACCAAGATCGACTTTGAAGCCGCCATGGAGGACTACCCAGAGGCCCACAAACTACTCAAAAGAAGATCCAAGTGGGTTACACAAAAATGACACATTATTTGATCATTTTATTGGTTCAATGTACAATTAAGGGACATTAAATGCAACATAGCGCCACAAAAAAAGCAAATAAAATTGCATATATACTTGAGAAAATGAATATCAAAAGTATAGATTTAGTTATTCGTAAAGTACAAGCCATGCAGGTGATTTTGAACCATAGTAGAGTTTCATGAACATGACAAAATTTCAATTATTGTGTTGATACATTGGAAGTCGCGTGGACCCTTAGTAATTGAAATAGGCAACGATAAAAGGGATGTTTAAGCTATTTAGAATATACTTCTGAAACTTAGAGTGGAATATGTTGGTGATTTTCTAGGAAAGTGTTGGCCAAGAATCAAAAGAAAGTTGAAGAAGCCAAGAAAGTGGAAGTGGAAGAAATCATCAAGCAGCCTGAGGAGACACCAAAGATGGTCAAAACTGTCATCAGTGTAAGTAGAATCATGTGCGGGTCAAAATGACAATAATCAAAGCATTATCTATACAACCGAAAGCTAATGGTTCAGGCACAAACCATCTATTTAAATGGAACATGGGGAGAAGTGGTGGTGGTGATGAATATAAGATTCTGACACCCAGGTACCACCCTCATATCCTATAGATACTAGATGTAATGGAAAACAATCCAAAACTAGCTAAGCCTGGATTAGGTGATTTCTTTCATCTAGTAAATAGAAGGAATAGTCAATGGTTTATATTGCTTTCAAAGATGGAAAAACAATAAGCGTTACTTCTTCATCGGCGAAACCATAGGAAATAATACATGATCATGACCTTCCAACATGGTTGTTATCTGTCTAAAGATACAAGAAGCTAGACATGAACTTACTGATTATATTTCCTCCCTTACTGGTCTACTGCTGGGCTGTGGCTATTACTACAGAAGGTTGACATGTGTTCTGCAGTAACAAGGCGCCATCTCGTGTTGGGTGTAGGTTTGCCACCAGGTGGACCCCTGTAATGAAAAGTCCTTTCTCAGGAGTCCGTGCAGTGGACTCTTTCATGTGTGCCTTGAACCCAATAATTTAAGCTTGGTTCCATCACAATCCATGATCCGAGCTGGATAACACACTAATGGAGAGAATTACAGACCCCCCACTTTCTTATGCCTTAACAGTTGGAAGATATATGCACAATTTGTAAATTAAGGATTTATGAATTCAATGTTAAGGGTTTTACTTGTTGACTGATTCTTCCTTTTTGAAGGACAGTTATAGTTATTTATGTGAAAAAGAGATATAGAGCATAGAAAGTTAGTCATTTCATAAGATGTACTGTATTCATAGGTATTGTCAAACGTCTTTGTTTAGATTCTCTTCAGTTGCTTTTCATTTCAGGTGTTTCAAAACTTTCCATCGTCTTGATATCAATTATTCTTAGTATCACTGATAAATTCTATCCTTTTTCTGTTTCAGTTGATAAACCCCGGGTCGAAGCTGCAGGGCCGCCTGAGAAGCTCCTCCCTGCGGAGAGGGAGTTACATGTCGGGGATGGGCTCCCCCACAGAGAGTGTCAGGGTCAGTTACTGCAGGGTTTGGTTACTTTATATAGTAATCTAAAGCCGATATTATGTATGCAGATTATGCTGCCTATTTCAAAAGTTGGCAGAGGAAACATATATAGTTTGAATATAGATATTTTACATATAAATAAAATGTATATATAATTCTTTTTAAAACGTTATATAGGATGTTTGGTTCCATACCCTTTTCTCGACAAAAATCAAACAAATATAAAATTCGCAGCATCAACACCTTAATGCGTATACGATATACAGTCATTATAATATATAATAGGTATGGCTGACAAGTACATCAACTCCTGTGTTTATCCTTCAGGGTGACCTGGACCTGTTGTCCAACTTCTCGGACGATGAGATACTCCGAGTAGAGCGGGAGGAGACTCCCCTGACGGCGGAGGACCTAACTAACCTGACGGAGGGGCAGCGGCCCCCGGCCACGCCTGAACCAGGTACGAACACTGGCCAGTACAAAGGGCATAGATATCAACCACCCTTCCCTATATAAGAGAAATATAAGACTTGGTTTTCCTCTTTCTTTGTTCAACTACATTTATTTTTCCTTACAATGTTTTCCTTGCTGGTAGGATGAGATACAATTAGGTTACATAATACAAAATTGATAAACATGAGGATTGGATTGTACGCTAAAGCATCAGAATAAACAAGAGTAATATTATTTCAGTGAGCTCCCTTGAAGTGGCTTATGTTTTCATCATTTTAGCTAGATGTGAGGTGTTGGTGAGTTTCACACAGTGGAACTCTTTTATGTTGGGGAAAGTATCACAGTATCAGAGGAGACGGTAGCATGCCCACTCCCATCTTCATAGATACAAATCATAACATTATGCATTAAACAATATTTCTATCTGGGCATGAAAATGGTGGGGTAACACCCAGACAATGTAGAATTGGCAGTGGTTGTTGCGAGAAAAAATGGCGATGTGCTGGGAATACCACTCCACGTTCACCTTGATCCTGCATGTTATTCTAAGGTGCGACATAGGTAACATGCATGTCGTCAATGCTATTTAAACTATAGCGGAAAAATATAGGCCCTATTATATATGGCATTTTGGCCGTATCGTCTGTGGTAGTATTTCTACCGATCTGATTGAATTTAAAGTTTCAATAGTTTACGTACTTCTAAATTTACCACATTTTTCTATTCAGCTGTGGTCATAACCATGGAACCCCTGAAGTCCGAGTCACCAGTGGTGCCCCCTAGTGACGAGAGGCCAAACTCAGCAGGAATCCCCTCCCCGCCGCCCAATGGGGGCACCAAGGAACCGGGAACCAAGCCAACGCATGCGCAGCCGAATGGTCACATCAACAAGGTGCACCCAGCCGAGATAACTGTGGAGAAGGAGATTCAGAGCAAACCCAGCGAGAAGAAAAAGAAGCCCAAGTCGGCCAAACTCCAACGGTCCAACCGAATAGAGCCGATGAATGGAGGTCCGCCTGGAAAAAGCGACAAGAAGAAGAATGGGAAACCTGCAAATGGGAGAGTGAAAGAGGACGTTGGTGGTGGGACGGAGACTGAATCGGAGCAGGAAAACCCTGCTGGAAACATTATCACATGTGACGTCGAGGTACACAGGGCTAAAAGTCCCTCTGTGACGTCGATGGACAAGGCCCCGAATGGGCAGGGCCCGGTAACGGGCACAAGGTCAGATACCCCGGTGTGAGGCCAACAGGACCCCAGCCCATGAGACTTATAGATCACATGGTTATTCCGTCCAACTACAGCATTAGTTTCACACATTGGCCAAACTATAAAGTAGAGTTCAATAAGTGGTAATTTTCATGTAGATCTATACTTCGGCCAACCTTTTAATTGCACTCAGATTCCCCGCAGCCTGCCCCTGACAGTTTCTGTAGATGGTTGTGATGTCATAGCCTACATCATCCTTCCACAGCCTCTTACCTTTAACCCATATGTTTTGAGCTGCAGTCACAAATGACTCGTCGGAGCTATTGAAATTTGACATCCCTCTTCTGTCTATTTTTACTCCTAATTATCTTTGCAGATGGCAATATCTGATAGAGTTAAATTTTAAAAGATTTGATTCAGTGATAATTTCATTTTGGTTCCCAGGTTATCAAGAATAATGGGGATTATACAACCATGCAGTGAGGTAATATTTCCTTCAGATAATAGACTATGACCAACTGTCTTAACAGTTCACCCATTATCACCTATTGCCCTTTATATTATTATTCATATGAAACTAACGGTAATGTAATATATCATTTCATTTTCCTTACTAATCTTGATATCATGCAGAGTAGTGTGGCTTGTATCTTGTTGCTATTTCAATGACGGCGGTACGGAGTAATTACCCAGCAATAGACCAATGTGATATACACTACATTTACATGAAAAGTTGTGCCTTTAAGGTATGTTATATTAGGTGCTTATCTTGACATTTTATATTAAATGCTTTTTAATGTGATGCCAAACTGTACTGTAGACACATGCGTTAAGGAAGGATGACATTTCCTATCCACAAATCTTGGACAGAGACTGAGTTTTATATTTATATTACTACTAGTAATATTACTACTAATATTACTTAAAGATTTCATGGTATAATTGTCTCAACTCAAACAAATTTGACGATTTTTACTAGCACCCTATAAGGATTTAATCTAAGGAGTTTTAGAACCACACAGTTAGCACTTGGCAAAAGTATCTTATGACCACTTAAAGGAAATGTGTTGATGAGCTCTATCATATTTGAAAATTACTCAGTAAATCTTATACCTACGATGTTCGACATGCCCCGTAAATGACTGTTAAAGTCACCCTTTCTTTGGTGCTCTACGAGCCTTATATTGTTAACGGAAACCTGCGGCTTGATACTCGAATCTGTTTTAAGGTGAAATAAAACGTTTTGCAAGAGGGAGGTTTTCATTTTGTATTGCAGGGGTAACCACTGCCCTGCGGATACAACATTGTCCCTTTAGTATTAAGATTGTCGAATGGATGTGAGACACACCAGCCATTCCCCCCACTGAGGGCTTACCGTCCCCTCCCCGGTTTTTCATCTAATAATAAGGCTTATTGTTTTGCGAGGAAGGCTCTAGTCGATTGTGCCTTTTGTACCCAAGTATTTCCTGCGTGTTTTACAAAGGTATCACGTCGTTGTAAAAAAAGTGCATTGCCAAATTATGTATCATTGTTGTTAGAATGCATATGATTGTATGTAACTATTCTAGAATAAACATGTTAATAAAATCTATTGAGTATATTTGTTGACTCTAGTACACAAATGTACCTAGCACTGGGTGTTATTTTCAAAAGTTGCGGACAGTACAACCAGGGGATCGTCTAACGTTTGTTAAATTGGTAATCTACACAACTACACACTATGTAAACAAATATAATATCCAAGTTTCAAGTATTTCCTATCATTAATAATGATGGGACAACAAGTTATTTGTGTTAGTATTTATTTCAATACCCAACAAAGATATCAACAATTATAAGTGAAAGGCAAAGAGTGCATAAGATTAAGACTTGTGTCCATCAATTATCATACACTATAATCATTCACTGGACCCATTCACAATCATATTCTTGATAAGGGAACCATATTATAACAAACAACATGGAATATCTCCACAAATACATTATTATTGAAAAGTTTGATTTGTTTTGCGTATTGAAATGTGTCTTAATAAAATAGTCTGCATAGCAAACAATCAAAATGTGTTTAACAATGTGAACTAACTTTCATTCTAAATGCTAACGTTTAGAAAATCTACTGCTAAGATGTCCAGATATATGAAAATCTATAAAATCATATATATTTGTATACCAACAATCATCAGTTTTAAGCTTGGGATTCTTCATTGTGCATTCATATCTTATCTATTTGTATGTGTCATTCCTAAACGTCCTGCAAAAAGAGAATAGCTGCTACCTATATAATATTTTGTAGATGAGAAAAATTGCATGTTAAACTATTCAACTCCCAAGAATTGAAATTGAATCACCTTTGTCGAAATTGAAAAATAATGGCTTCAGTAGAGGAAAGGATTCTACCATAATTGACCCTGAAGGTTCGTCATTTTAACTTGTTGACCAATATGTTCAATCTTCATAAATCATTTATTGATAGAATTATCTAATTAGGCATATGTTGCAATGCAAAAACAGGAGGAGGTATCTAGAGTCAAGCAGACTGTTACTGATTTTGCCAGATTCAAATTCTGTTCCTTTGATGACATGGTAATGTTAATAATTTTCTAAATCTTCCATGAATAGAGAAGTATCCCTGTAATTTTGAGTTTGTAGGTTCTTTATGGGGGAGGCCAACTTTAGTAAATGCCAATTTAATTATAACAAGATTCATCATCCTTGAAATAGCTACAAGGAAAACATTCAGATTCCTTGATCACCGATTTTTTTCCTATACCATCTTACGAACATAAGAGTTGTAGAACAAATTACACAATTAAATGAGCCATACTTCGAATGCTTTAGAGACATGTACACTTCAGAAACCGGTAAATAGTCATTTGTCAATCACGGCACTCCTGTCAATTCTACTACTTTACCAGCACCATTTTATCTGAAGGAAGAGCAAAAGATTTATACGAAGCTTTGAAATGCACCTTTTTGGTCAGGAATGCTTTAATGAAGTTTCAAAACATGACCTCAACCCTCACATAGTTTGTGACCAGAAACGACACACGTATATTTGCATTTGAGTTTGTTTCTTAGGAGATCCCTTTTCTTGTACATTTCAGGCACAAAAGCCATCAACATAACCACGCCAATCAAACCATTTATAAAATGACCCCTGGTGAGAATTATGTCTTAAAAATCTAACCTTGATATAAGTAAATAAACGCAATAGTGGTAGATTTAGAGGGGGGGTGGGGGCCTGATACTTCTGTTTTTGGGGAAACATTTTCTTTTGTAGAATTCAGCCCTAATGCCTCAAAGCTTGTGACCGGGATCGATATATTATTTGCATTATCAGTTGATTCTTTCCTCTTTACATAATGCTAGATACATTTCCAGTATATCTCAGGCACAAAATTCTTTAACATAACCACAATATGCGTTTTTCTAATGTTATATTATTCCGGAAAGTCTTAGAGGAAAGCAATTCAATAGCATCTGCCTCTTTAGAATTCGTAGATCCGCCTATTTTAGGAGAAGATACCATGTTTTAGTGAGTACGTACAATTCAAGAGGGTTTGCTTTAAGTACCAACAGTCCTACTATCACAGCTTTAACTTCCTTCCAGTGACAATACATCCAGCGCTAAGATGATATTCTCTCTCCGTTTGGTTTGGATATGGCAAAATGCATCAGGGTAAAATATCGCTGTCATCAGATGTTGAAAACACATTCTGAGGCAATTAACAATATCAACATCAGTGTACCCATCATGTAGACACTAAAAGTGAAGGTAACATCAAGTTATGCATGAACTGCATGCCAATAACCTGGTAGTAGTAAATGTGCATATAAAGTGGTTATGTCAATGTTTATATACACTTTCGTCTCGGAGGAAACATGAATGTGATAAACAATGGAAAAAACAGTAAGAGCTACAATCGGCACAAAAATAACAGTGCCTTTATATTACAAGACTGAATATGAGTCTTATATCTAAGTACCTGGAATGTTATCACGTGATTTACCCAGTGAAATGCTAATTAGTGTGCAGATAATAATCAAGTAAAATGTAAGTAGATTAAAGTATTAAATTCCTACTTATAAACTAAGTGCATAGGGAAAGTCCAATGCATAGAGGAAAGAACATTCAGCATGTAAGTTGCAAGGCAAAACCCTATTCATCTACACTGTTAAAACAAGTGTTTAGACCCTAAACACTTTCCTAAACACTTCGGCGCATCCAGTTTTGGAACACTTTATTTCCCTAAACATGTTTAGAATTATTGGTGTTTAGGGTTAAGCGTTTAGAAATGTGTGATGTTTAGCTGTTTACCCATGAAGTGTTAAGGTCCTCAAGGTGTTTAGAATCAAAATGCTTATGCTTTTTGGATGTTTAGCTGTTAAGTGTTTAGAAATCTATGATGTTTAGGTGTTTATCTATGAAGCATTTAGGTCTTCAAGGTGTTTAGGGTTAGATGTTAAGTTAAATAGTAATATATCATAATATGTACAGTTTTCTTTCATTCTTAAGGATGAAAACCATTTTAAATTTAACAATAATATACTGTAGTGTGTAAAAAAAACCGTAGATTTTACATGTAAAACACTGCTATGGTACTATGCCATACAGTTTACACCTGATATAATGTTAACAGCATTTAAAGTTTTATTTTTCCTGTAATCACACTACAGGATCATTGAGCCAATAACAAAGTATGTCCTTCCTTCTTGGTTTAGCCTTGTATGGGTTGTTTGATTGTTGGAGGTAAAACCTTCAGGGTATAGCTAATAAAGTTCTTGAACTTAAAAGGTGTCTACATGTTAATCCTACTGAAAAGGTGTTTTAAAACGTTTTGTAAATGTTTTAGGGATGTTCTGGTTGGTTGACCATACCTAGAATCGCAGGCCAATGCAGTGATTATCTTAATGACGCTACAAACACTTAAATAACTAACATTTTTAATCACAAATTCCAAATTCCTAAGTGTATGAAAAAACTATCTTACTAATCATGGCCAAAAATGTGGATGGCATGTTGCAAACCACTAATAGTACAACTACTTCATAGTAGTAATTTGATAACTTCAGTAGCCGAGATTTGAACCCGGGGCCCCTCACATATGAAGCCTATGCTCTACCACTGAGCTATGGAGGCCTGTAGGTAGACATAGCCCAGCTTTGCTACGTACCTGAATAAGTAAGGGTATGAGAGTACTGAACTTTTGTCTGTCTAATGTTGAATACCTGTATAGTAGTACAGATCATACTCATTGGTGCTGACTCTGCCAGTGTGCACTGCATGCAGTCCAAGTTAGCTCAGTTGGTTAGGCTTCTACCTTGAATGTAGAGAATGTGGGTTCTAATCCCAAAGTGTCAAATTTTTCTTTTCCATAGTATACAATTGATATTATGCGTTTAGATTCTAAACATGTCCCATTCAAAACATGGTTAGAGGTTACAAGTGTTTAGCTTTAAAACACATCTGATGTTATGCGTTTAGATTTTAAGCATAGTTAACCCAACACATGTTTAGAAGTTACAAGTGTTTAGGTTTTAAACAGATATGGTATAATGTATTTAGATTATAAACATGTTTATACCATAAACACATTTAAATTCTAAACACCATTTTAACAGTGTACTTAAAGAGAAGAACGATGAAGTATTGGAATGAGAAAAGACATTTAACTATGAGTTCAATAGTATGAAAATATACAGTATTGGCTTTATGTACAAATGATAATGATGCTTTGGTGAAGTTTGATTGCAAGATGAGTTCTTCCATGTTTCTGGACCACTGAAACATCAGAGCCCGCGCCTTAGTTTGGTGTAATCTCCGGGCGATATGTCAGACATGAGCCATGGCACTTGATACAGCCAAAGTCCATGGTGAAAAATGCATTGTAGAATAGGACTTGGTTTTGCAGTAGCTTACCATGAGACACTCCACATCTTGTACCATTTGCAAGCTCAAAGGTATGTATTACACCAGTTTTGATTTGTTTTACTAGTCTGTAAAAGGAAGGGATAAATTAACTAAAATATCTTAACTTAAAGTTATAGGTTATGAGGGAAATTGGTATGTCTGCAAGGATAGGAAGAGTTCTCTATCAAAATATTGATTCAGGTATGTATCCCATTGTGAGCTATCCCTCTTGTGTTTTGTAAATCTCTCCAGACAATTTTAAAATCTCCACGCAGAGTTTCAAAAATTTCTATGCATAAGTTAACCAAAGCGAGTTGCAAGCTGTTTCCCCGCAGAGTTTGGCAGAGCCCAAACTGAAATACTTTTAAAAGATGTATAGATATATATATCTATACATCACATATGCCCGAAGTAGGCACCCGAGAGAATATCATTTTTTCTATAGGCAAAATCGAGGGACACAGTTTAGTACCAAACTAACAACTTTCACCTATAGTGCAAAGTGTAAATGTCTGACTGGGCCATGCACAACCAAGTTCGATCCTACAATACTATTCATTCTTTCATACCTTGCTTCTATCGGTACCTGGTACACATGATTTGTGAACACATACATCTCGCGCCATAATTGCTATGCATATTGAATGTTAGCATGTTTCTGGTATGGTCTTTATGCATTTTTCTGCTTTAGTGTCATAGTAATGTATTTCTTAATTCGCATCTCATGTTCATGCATGTGGCAATAAGTACAGTGTGAAAATGACTATGTTTACGGTAACACGGATGCTGCACCATTTACCCATATCACATGGCTTGGCAGCACAACAAGTGAAAGACGATAATCAGTTGCAAAAGTACAATGGTCCTGGCAGCTTGTCAAAAGCCAAGGGAACCAGACGTGCGTAATGTATAACATGTACCCTTAACAGACTAGCCTAATAATACGCAATATGCCTGTTTTGAACTGTCAACATTTGAGTATTCTGAGGCTAGTCTGCTAAGGGTATAAGTTATGTGGAAGAATGTCTCCCTTCCTTGCCATCTCTCTCTTCTTCGCCTTCTCAAAAATAATTTGTAGTTGTGAACGACATTTGTGGTGTATTGGATATGACGGTAAGTGAACCAAAGATGACACATAACAATTGGAACATTTCTTGTTTCTTGGTTGTTTGACATTGAGGCTTCATTAAATAACCTGCAGTGTATAGATATCCCAACAGAGCAAGATGTTCATTTAAGAATGTTCTACCTTTTTTGGGGTTCATTGATTTACCCTTATCCATAAGGTGTTCAAACCTGTTGATGAAATTATACAAAAGTTGATAGTAGAAAAAGTTACGTGCTTTCACTGGCAACCTTTTTCTATGTATTCATTTGCATGTAAAAACACATAAGAATTGTATACAATATTTTCATATATGCATATATTCTTACCTGATAGTTGATAACTGTATAATGTCTTGAGCATTTAGTAATTAGTGCCTGTGTTTTTACTCGTGAAGAGGTTTACCTGATAAGAATTCAAACAAATAATTTACATAAAAACACTCCCTTTAGTCAACCAGCATAACATAATTGTTATAGTGTCTTTTAGTTTCGTATTGCAGACACAATTCAACAAGCTTCAACAATATGCTCAGGACTTACGTCCCCTTGTGCGGAAGGTGTATCTATCCATGCACAGTGAACACATGCAATAATCCCGGTAGGTCCGGGAAAACCAGGCAATTTAACCTTCAGCCTGGGTGCATAGGCCCAACCTAAGAAGCAGATACATAAACTAAAACCTTGCCTATTGACCCCTACAGGCGTCGGTAAACCCAGCCGTGCTGCAGCCAGAACAATGAATGCTCTGTTAAAAACCAGACTAAAGCTAGATTCACATTGTCGGACAAGATTCTCTGCGATTACAAATCTTTGAAAAAATGTGATTTTCGCCTCCCTAATTGTAGAGAGTTCAACATTGCAAATACCCAAACATCCAATATGTTGAATCACTCTCTCTTTTTTTTGCATGTAATTAATGAAGTGATGTGAGAATCGTTTCTAATCGCAAGAGACCTTGTTTAACAGGATGAAAGTTATCTGTTTTTTCGATTCCGCATGGCTGCTGTCATTTTCTACCCAATGAGATACATTTCTCTTGCATGCAAGAAATCTTTGCAACCCATTGGCAAAAAAATGCCTTCCGACAAAATAACACTGGGTGATGAGGCCTTGAACCGACGTCCCGGGCTACCTGTAGGTTTAGAAGTCGAGGTTGACGTTTTGTTTCTGTGGTGGCGGGTCGAGGCAGGGCTTGAGCCAGGGCGACCAGCGGATCATGACGATGGCGACCAGGAGGAGGATGACGATGGACCCCAGCACGTACACCGACGGGGGACCCGTGTTGAGGGGTTCTATGATGAGGGGGTCTGCAAGGGGAACGAGCAAGGGTGAATAACCCAATTTACATTAATTTTAAGTAAATTTATATTAAACCTAAAGAGAAATAGTACAAGCAAAACTAGTGGCACCAATTGAAATAAGATTGGATTGAAACTAAAATAGAAATGCCCCAAAATCAATCTTATATTGAAGTCATGTGAAAGCGTATTCTCCTACGATTACACGGGCAAAGATTTGATGAAAATCCAATGAAAAATGGGGCAGTTAACAAAGAATTAGGTTTTTGTTGAACATATAATCATGAGCGAATCATGAGCATTTTGAACCTCCGACTATATTACGTTGGCTGAGTAACCAAAGGTCGTATCTGACAAATGGACATTTTGAGCAATTGCAAATTATATGAATTAGTTTTATTCTAACTGTCAATAAAAGATTTTATATCCATCAAATCATTATAAATTTTGAATCTGTGAATGGTTAATACCGTGTACACTAAATGTAGACTTTGAGATCCAAAAAAGTTTGATATTTAAAGTAACCATGGTAATATCATAGGGACATTTATGCAGATACGACCTTTGGTTACTCAATCTTTCTGTGAAATGATTAAATTATGTTAATAACCAAAGGTCGTATCTGGTTAACATTATTCCATTTAAATGCAAATAAGTGAAAGATTTTTTAATTTAGAAATATAAAATACCGATTTTACAGGTAAAGGCCATCTACTATGATTCATTTTATGATTTAACATCACAATTGAATTATTTTGATATCATTTATAATAACAGAACTGAAAGTATGTCAGATACGACCTTTGGTTACTCAAACATCCAAACCATCAGTTGAGTAACCAAAGGTCGTATCCACTATTTTTACTATTGTATTAAAATTTACTGTAATCAATAAAAGCTGAGACCTTTATATTGTGTCATATGACGTTTTCTATGATTAGGTATATACATTTATTAATTAGAATGATGATATTTTGTCAAAAAACCTATGTTTTCACAATTTTACTAATCAGATACGACCTTTGGTTACTCACTAAAAAGAAGTAAGAGCAGATACGACCTTTGTTTACTGGCAAATAACGTTCTAAAGAATGTTCTATTTCAAAAAATTCCAAATTTTCTATATGAGTCAGGAAGTCAGGAAATACTTTCAATAATAAAATAAAATATGATTTTTATGACATATGACCTTTGGTTACTCAGCCAATTTACATCACTAATTCATCACGAGAGAATTACTCGCACGATGCGGCCGAATCATTAGTACTAGTTCTGTTTTTATCTGGATGTTGTGGACTAAATTTCTCCCATTGTTAACAAAACCTAAGCCCTGCTGTCCTGGTGAATGTATACCACATGACTTACCTATTACTCGGTATTGTATCTGGATGTTGCGGGCACTGAACGTCTCGCTGCGGTAACAGAACTGGAGCACCACTCTGTCAGTGAGAGACTCGTAGGTGTCCTCCGTCAGGTCACCATGGAAACGGGTGACCTGGGAGATCTCCACACCGTGTTCGTCCAGGCCTTGCTCTTTTAGAACCACGTACTCGCAACTGGAAAAAGGAGCATGAAAAGGAAAGTTATAAATCAGTGGAGGTCTTTCTTTTAAATAAGTGCCGTCACAATGCTGCGATGAAATGAACAAAAATGGCCGTGATAGATTGCAGTTATGTATTGCAAGTCTTCTGATTGACTATTATGACATCTTAATCATTATCATTGAAAATTGATTCTAAGATATATTCAATGCATGCACAAAGAAAATATACGCAACAGGAATGAGACAAAGATTGGTAATATCAAGAGATACACATCATGATTGAACATCAGCAATTTACATGGACCCAAAGACAAAATACTTTGGCGTGTCCCTTTTGCAATTCTTGGGTTCCTGCAGGTGGCGTGCTTTAGGATCTCATTTATTGATCGTGTTGGTCATTTATGGTTATCTGAAAGTGCTATAATCCTCACAGACCCACGCGTGAGCTAGTTAACTTGCAAATATTTAAAATATAGGAAATGCTTTGTGACATTCTAAAAACGTTCTCTGGTGTTATTAGAACGCTATGCGACGACACTTCCTTTGCTGGTTACACACAAAAAGGAATCCCTGGATCTCATTGCAACGCTCCCCTACTTCTTTGTTAATGCTTGTCGGTATCGTTTTTTCATCACAAGAGCCGATCTGGCAAGAACTGGCTTTCTGCCAAATGTATGGAATGCTGTTTTGGCTCTTTCCTGCTTAATCTTGTTCAATCTGGAAGACTTCAAGACATTTCCCATTCTGTATTGGCTTTCACTCACTTTCTTCATACCCTTGTTGCGAAACACAACATTGTATTTTATAAATGTCTATCGATATTTCCTCTACATATTGTACAGAACACTTTCTTAACGCGTCTCATTATTAGAAACCGTCGAACAAAACAAAGTAATTACATTGACGGACAGTTTGCCCAGGACGCCACATAAAAACGTCCCGTTAGGTGTGTTTTATGATCATGGCGCCCGCCCCCTGCTCAGGTTGTGGGCGCTCAGAGGTCACCTGGGGTGACCCCACCCCACGCGCACCGGAGCGACTGACGTCACACCGGACGCACCAGCTCACCGGACGCGCCGGACGCGCATATCCGCCAGCAGCGCGTCCTCCTGTTAATAGTCTCAGCTCGGCCTGCAACAGTCATTCATTGGTGCGCGGTGGAGGACGATGAACGTGTTTGGTGGCTGAAGCGAAGCTAGGCTTATTGGACCAACCAGATTATATTGTATCTGTCGTGTGTGACTTGTACTAAAACCAGGAGTTGGACTTGGAAATATTCTAGGAACATTTTGGACTCAATTCTAGGACTTGGAACCCCTCTACAGGCATTGTGTTAGAAATTAGAATCATTTATATCACAGGACTCAATTAGGCAAAGGAACATTTAGGACAGTTTAGGACTTCTAGTTTAGAATTATTGAAAGGTTTGTACGAAAGATTCTCTGGAAATTACTTATTCATTTGTGCCACTGGTTTAATATCAATAAAGGACGTACCTATTAATCACTGCCAATTTACACTGCGAGTTTAGCTTTACCCTTATTCCAATTTGTCTCCCCAACACGTTGTTCAATATAACCATTTACCCCTAGGTTTACCATCCGTAGTTCTGGTTAGGACTTCTGTCCCCTTCTTTATTAGACCAAACTTTATTCCATGTGAGGAGCCTGTGTTTGGGAACATTCTAAACCCCGGGCATAAGGTCTTCCTCACATCTGGTGATGGGACTTAAAAGATATTAATTGAACTAGTGGCACTTATCTGGCTTTTTTATTATAACTTTAGGGTTTCTGGTCACTTAAGAGAATTTATTACCAAGGTTGTCGCGAGATTGGCCGCACGCATAAATTACCTCCCCCAACCCACGGACCCATTCTCCACAAAAGGCCCGCATCCCTAATGAGAAGGGCAGCTGTGATGTGATTGCCGATTCAGCGCAACCCACTTTATAGTAGGCAGTGTGTAAACTTGCTTTTCAGGACAATTTTGCAGGTAGGAACGTATTGTGCTTATAAATAACTACAAAAGGTGCAGATTTCGATAAGGTACCTAAAATACCACCAGGTTTCATGGCAGAGGGACACTTGTGTCGAACTCCTTGACATTCTGGTGGGATATATACAGTACATTTCTTTATAGAAATACAATTTATCTAAAGGTGTGCATTTTTAATTAGGCATATGTTCTGGTGGCCTTGCGGTGTCGCTCAGGGACCGCTCTAAGTAGAGTTGGATTCGTGCCGGAGGACGGCCGGAACATTGCCTTACAAAATTATGAGAAATATATTTTCTCTGAATTTCTGGTTTCAATACAGAAAACAATACTGTTTGCTTTTCCATTCTGCCTGTGGAGCGCTTGGGCGGTCGACTCAGTCGTGTTGTACCTCACTCAGGAGATTTTCTGAGGTCAAAGGCTAAGCAATTCTGGTCGTACCATCTGAGAAGCACCATAAGGTATACCTGCTTAAGCAGATACTTTGAAATATTCTTATATTTATTGAAAAGAATTTATCATTATTGACATTTCTATAGGGGTTGTTATACCAAAGCAGCCTCATATAGTATCACTGATTGACACACCATTTTTACTTATTGGTAACAACTCGTCCATTTTTCAAAATTAAAGACTAACAGTTGCCTACACGTACCACCCGAAAAATTTCTGCCAACCTTCCCTTTCCGCCCGCCACCCCGCCCAGCCCTGACCGGCCGCCCGTCAACAAACGGCCCGTCAGACCCCAGCAACCCCAAACCCCATATCGCGCACCATCGAGAATCTCATTTTCTAGATAGCACGGAGATCTGTTCACACTGATTGGTGAAAAGTGGCCGACTTTTACTTATTCTCTTAGCTAGTCCCAATGTTCTAAGGAGGTATAGTGAGGGTTTTTACTCGATAGGCCAAAAGAGTTGATTCTTAGCTATTTGCCCTTGGATTTGGATAATGCTTTGAGATATTGAATTAGGCTATGCAGAGGCATTGTGCTACGAGACCAATTTACTGATCTGTGTTTTAGAGTTAGGGATAGGTTTATTGGGACGCCGATTTATCTTTCCTACCTGGAACGGTGAGAAGTTATTGGTGAACGGCGTTGCTTTCTGTTGATTCATTCAGCACGTGAACATTATAGACTTATTTATACAAATTTCTCTGTGATTCTGATATATATAATTACTGATCCTTCAAAATGACTATTATGAGAGACTATGTCCAGTCGGTCAGATTCTGAGGAAGACATCTAGCACAGTCCCTCCACACACACACAGTTTATTTCGGAAGAAGAACCAGTTGATAACCCGTCTGGGACGGTTCCCCCTTCTATATTAAGGACTCATACGAGATCACAGGGACCAATCCCAGGGATACAATTGGAATCTGAACGTTTAAGAACTTTCTCTATTCATGGAAAAGTCTTCACAGCTGAAGAAGTAGCTGAGAGGACTGGTTGGCCTCCTGAGGTAGAACATACCTTGCCTGGTTTTCGCTCAGCAAGTCCCCCTGCTCAGCATCGGGACAGCCGAACTGTTCGTTTTGACTCGCCCTCTGCTTGTCGCGCTAGTGTCTCGGTCCCAGAAGTGAGACAGTTTCTATCACCGGAAGGTAGGACACTACGCCCTATTTTCCACGCTGCAAGTTCTGGTGCTGGGAGACTTCCTCCACGGCCCGGAAAAGCCGGGACCTCAGGTCAGCAAGGGGCCGCGGATCTCTTTCCGACAGATGATTCTCGGTTAGCCTCTGATTTATTAACTGTTTCGCGCATCCTCTTCCCACACTCTGAAGGGGAGCCCTCAGCAAAGGGCAACGCTGGGACCTTAATTCAGCGGTCCGGGGATCCTCCATCATCACCTTTATCTATACGGCTTCAGGGACAACAGGGTCAGGAAGCTGATCCTGCATTTCTTAGAGACGAAAGTGGATCGTCTATAGCTGCAAAGTCTGTGGAAACACCTGCAGACAATCTGAACAATCTATCCGAACAGGATCCCAACGCTCAAGGACAAGGAGCCGAATCTCCTCCGTCCTCACCACAACGACGGGTCAATCCTCTACCTGTCCAGCTCGTACCAGCTGGGCAGATTCCCCAGGATACACCGGTCCTCCCACAAATACCAATTAATCAACCAAATTTCAACATGGCAGCAAAACAACCCGCTCTAAAATTACCCACTTTTTCTGGAGAAAGTGATGAATTTATTAACGCTTATTTTGACGAAATTGATTCGTTGGCGATCCTTTGTGAATGGTCTGCTGCGAATAAGCTTGCTATGGCCAAACACCAACTTAAGGCCCAAGCTCGTGACTGGGTTTCTTCATTAGATCCCACTGACGTAGACACTTATGCTAAATTAAAAGCTCGTCTTACAGATATTTATGGAGATGTCAGGGCAGCCTGGCAGAAGCATCAAGATTTCTTTAATTATAAACAAGGTAAAGATCAGACTGTCAGGCAGTTTGCTGGAATCTTGCGACAGGCGCAGGCCCGATCTGGGGTGGACGCAGGTGTCCTCCTCGCCGCCTATATTAGGGGTCTAAAGGCTCCTATGTCAAGAGAGGTGGCAATTCAAAACCCTGCAAACTTCGAGCAGGCAGTTAGCATTGCATCGAGGATGGAATCAGTGGACAGGCCTCAAAGGGCCCTGGCTGCTCTGCAACCATCTGAGCCTGAAAGCATGTTGAAACCCCCGGCAGCGGCCGGAGGGGACAGCACTCCTGACAACGTTCATGAACTAAGAAAAATGACCGATACAATTCTGGCTGCGATTGCAACTCAGAATTCACGCCAACAATGGACGCCTCCGAGAGGAAACGGTAGGCCTTTCAACAACAGCCCCAATTACAACAACCGCTCTGGCTTTGGTCGTGGTCAGGCAGTGCGTACAACACCTGGCCGGGAAACGCGCTTTCCGGGGCCGAACGCCTGGACCCACGCACGACAGACCAGAGCCGAGGACGGAACACCGTGGTGTGTAGCCCACCAACGGTTTGGCCAGGATACAAATTCGTGCAGATTCTTACAGGATATTTTGCGTACTAATAGACCACCATCTTTTGGTCAAGCTCAACAAAAATATTTCCCAAATAGAAACCAATATCCTCCAAAAAACTAGATAGCCTGCATGGTGAGATTCGCGTTTCACTGTGCACGATAAAAGCAAATCTTCAGGAGTCCCACTCTAAAGTTGATCCAATAGCAATTGAACTCTTATTCAATAATGTCCAAATTAATTCAATTATCGATAGTGGAGCTAGTCACTGTTTTATAAGACAGGATGTTTTCGAACGAATCCCTAAAGATAATATATTACATACATCATTCCCAACCGCAAGTTCTATAACATTGGGAGACTCTTCTGAAATTAAAGTTATTGCAGACGTACGAATTAGATTTACACTCGCTAACGTTGAAGTTGATTTTAACTTTCAAGTTCTATCGGACCTTATCTATGATATAGTTATTGGCCGCGACTTTCTAGCGACAACTCAAGCTCATATTAACTTCCAAGATAATACAATAACATTCTTTAGGAATAACACTGTTACACCCATGGGATCAGAGGAAATTATGCCTATGAGTGAGGTTATAATCCCCGTGAATGTAAAGGATGTGACGGACGGCCAGCCATGGATCCTGGAACCGGCTGTGACAGCACCAGTCTTGGCGGAATGCTGCACATTCGCTGGAAAAGGTTTGGCATGGCTGAAAGTCATGAACCCTACAGATTCTCCTGTTAAACTTTCTAAATCAACTGTGTTAGCATTTGCTACTGATGAATATTATATACCCCCTATTCAAAATTCTGAAGTGTCTGCAGTTTTCAACCAAAACAATACTCCTCAACCAATATTGACATTACTTGAAAACAAAATTTGCCCAGAAACAACACGCTCTGCTAATCAAAATTATGACACTAAAGTCAAGGATAGAGAGCTAATTGATTCAATCGATCTATCAACATCTTCCTTGACTGAGGTTCAAAAGGAACAACTTCGCGAACTGTTATTAAAAAATAGAGCAGCTTTGGCTTTTTCTATGGAAGAAATGGGCAAATGTGACATTGCTCCAATGAGTATTAAAGTAGACGAAACCAAAGGTCCTGTAGCTTCTAGACCTTACAGGTATTCACCACAAAAGATGGACATAATAGATGAACAAATCAAACAACTTTTAGACCTTGGTATTATAGAACCTTCTTCATCTGCATGGAGAAGCCCACTAGTTGTTGTTCAAAAGAAGAATGGAAAACCGCGTTTATGCACTGACTTTAGGCTATTGAATGCAATAACTTATAAGGATAAATTCCCAATGCCTACAGCTCGTTCTTTGTTTCTATATATGGCATATAAAAAACCAACAATTTGGTCTGCATTGGATCTCTTAAGTGGTTACCACCAATGCAGTATTGATGAAGAATCAAGACATTACACCGCTTTTGAGTCACCAATGGGTCTATTCCATTATGCAAGGATACCATTTGGCCTCGTCGGAGCGCCTTGGCAGTTCTCCCGAATCTTAGCACTTGCTCTTAGAGGGCTTGTGCCGAGAGTTTGTTTGGCATACCTTGATGACATTATTGTCTACGATTCTACATTTGAAGAACATTTGGCTAGCTTGCAACTAGTGCTACAAGCTCTTATTAAAGCAAACTTGAAACTTAAACCTGAAAAGTGTGACTGGTGCAGGGATGAGATCGATTTCCTGGGCCATACGATTAATGCTGAAGGACTTAAAACGCAACCTCATATTATTACTAAAATTCATCATTTTGGAAAACCACATAATGTGAAAACAACTCAAGCCTTTCTTGGACTCTGTAACTATTACAGGGCTTTTATCAGTAAGTTCTCTGACATTGCAAAACCATTGTATGAGTTGACTAAAAAAGGAAGAAAATTCCAGTGGACTAAAGAAGCTGACGATGCATTTTTGACATTGAAAAGATCTTTTACAACAGATCAAATTTTGATTCATCCAAATTTTGGCCTAGACTTTTACTTGTTGACAGACTCTTCTGATGTAGCTGGTGGTGCAGCTTTGTGCCACAAAATTGATGAACTCTATCGCCCTATATCATTCTGGGGTTCAGTGTTAAATGATCGCGAACGTAATTATACTGTCTCTGAGAAAGAAGCCTTGGCAGTGATACAGGCTCTACATAGTTTTGAAGACATCGTGCAAGGTTATAAAACAATTATTGTGACAGACCATAAACCACTTTTGACACTTTTGAAAAACGCTAATAAGAGCCCGACTCCGAGAATCAGGAGATGGGGCCTTTATCTATCAGCTTTCGATGTTGACATTATTTACGAAGCAGGTAAGACACACTTTCTAGCGGATTACTTATCACGCACACAAACAGGTGAACCAAATGCAGAGGAGTTTCTCCCTTCTGTAGGTGGCGAACTAATGCCACTGGCACTTGAGGACGACACCAATGACCCACTCTCATTGGAAAGTATCCGCAAACATCAAAAGAAAGACGCTGAATGTGTTACTTTGTACCAGTACCTGAAAAACCAAATTGTACCAGAGGACCCAGACCAAGCTCGATCTGTGGTTGCTCAAGCTAATTTTCTTGACATTATGAAACCAGGAATTATTTGTCATTTTAAAAACATTAAGTCAAAGAAGACATCTAACGATATTTATTGCCCAAAACCACAAATTCTAATACCAGTTACATTAGTGTATCATGTGTTATCACGCTTACATGACGACATTCTCTCAGGAGGTCATGTCGGACAAAACGCTCTAGCTGCTAAAGTGACGGACAGATATTACTGGAAAAACATGCATCGTGACATTGTTAACTATGTGAGATCTTGTGATAGTTGTGCACTACGGAAACGTGTGCCCCATCCTAAAGCATTAGCAAAGTCGTGGGATGAGCCTACTCGCCCTTGGGAAATTGTTTGCTGTGACTTTGTGGGACCTTTAACACCTGCTAAGGATGGCTCGCGCTATATCATGACGTTCATCGACCTGGCTACAGGATGGCCAGAAGCATTTGCAACTAAAGACTCTACTGGGTCGACAGCTGCATTTGCCTTCCTAACTGGTATAGTTGCCAGGTATGGAAGGGTTTCCAGAATACATTCGGATAGAGGACAATCGTTCTTATCAAAATTCCTAAAGGCTGTCACTCAGAGATTAAACTGTCATCATACTTTCACCTCTGGTAGAATGCCTACAGGCAATGCCAGGGTGGAAAGGTTGCATCGTACCCTGGAGGACGTGATCGCATGTTATGTCACTCAGGACCACAAGGACTGGCCACAGCTGTTGCCAATTGCCTTGTGGGCAGTGCGTTCAACTAATTCTGCACGTACAGGTTTTTCTCCCTATCAATTACTTTTTGGCCGTGAACCTGTTTCTATGGGACTTTCTGATATACCCATTGACGTTGCAACACCTGAAACAGACAATGAAAAATATGCTTTAGCAATGAAATTAGTTAACATGTTTACCAAATCAGCAAAACATGTCACCGAACGATATAATAAAGACATGCGTGAACGATTGGACAAAAAGGCTAAACCATTGGACCTACAGGTAGGCGACTTGGTGCATATTTATGATCCTACATGTGCCGATAACCGACGATCCAAATTTTTTGCTAAATATAAAGGTCCATTTAGAGTGATTGAAACAAAAGGTGATCATTTAGCAAGATTACTTTCTATACATAACCAAAAAGAAATTCCTCATCTAGTTAATGTTTCCAAACTTAAAAGAGCTTATGATTCTTGGAGTCCGGTCAATGCTCCTATACAGAATCTAAATCAATCGGGTGCTGACCATCAACACGATAACTCTGTCTCTAACGAAGCTATGATTAAAACTACCACTGAAGTAAAGGCGCCTGCAGGTCTAGAGGAAGCATTGCCCTCACATGATCAACCTGACCAGAGAGTGCACGCTTTGGTTCAGGGTCCTCGTGGATGTTGTCACACGGGGAATACGTCGCGACGGATTAAAGAAAGAAAAACGGTACAGTTTGATATTCCTAGGGTCACCCCAGAGGGACCCGCACCATCGCCTAACTCATCAAAGCCCTCTTCTGAGGCACATATACCAGTGGTAAAGCCCACCAAAGAGGTGGCAAATTTCCCTGCTGACCGTGCCACTACGGATCAGGGAGCCGCTAAGGTGCAAGCGGTACAGGTTGGTAAATCCGACCCAACCAGTGACTTAAGCCACGGGAAGTCGGATCCTGTGCATTCCTCGAATTATTCATGCGGGAAAGTCGGATCCCAAGATGCTACACCGGACATTAACATTACACATAAGAAGAGGTGTGGATCAACCGACGGTGGCAGATTGCAGCCTGCTGCCGACGTGCCCACATCTTCTTCTACAACTACACCTGATGCCGAGACTGGAGATTACTACAGCATTAGGCTCATCTCAGGAAAAAGGACTTTACCATCTGGAGAGGTGAGATACCTCACCAAATGGGTTGGTGTCAAAAGGAAGAGTTGGGTTCCGGCATCTGACTTCCACCCATCAATTGACCCTGAGGACTTATACTTACAATACAAAAACCGGAACAATTCATAGTTGATGCTTTCCAACTATTGTAGCATAAAGGACTATTGATGCCTTCCGATAGCCCTACACAATTAGTAGTTGATGTCTTCTGACTACTTTTACATAAAAGACTGTTGATGCCTTCCGACAGTCCCACATAAACATTTCACGACCCTACTAGAAGCGGATCAAACACATATTGTGAATCCCTTACATTTGCTGACACCTCTTGGCAGGAGATACTTACAATGTTGACTGAGTGAGTTGTCCTGGACTTCCTTCTATTTGGGAGGAGGACTTATGTCCATCTCACTACATAGGTTACGCCATACGTCATCATGGTTGGTGGCGAGACTCAGTGACACTGGATCAGGTGACGACGGATCAGTTAACGCCTTGAACAGTATAGGATGTTGAGGATGGCTGCCCAACAAAGGGTCAGCGTACCTTGACACCGCAATGTCCATCGTCTCGACTACGTGCTGTGGAGTTGCAGTTTCATCACCTAGCTCATCCATTAAGGGTGTGTTGGGTCCCTGACAATCGATGCTGGATGGATCTCTAAAATCGCCACCGGTAAAGTTGTTGGTGTCTCCGGAAGGACCGGGGACGTCTCTGTGCTCCATGCTGACAGCCAGACTTGGTGATTCCTGACAGTCTTCTGCGTAATGGTGTGTTTCCTGACAATCTTCAGGTAAAGCGAGTGTGGGAATCTCTTCATCATTATGACCAGTGGAGTTGCTGGTGGACAGCGGCTGGCTGGTCGCAGGACTTATCGGGGATAATACGAGCATTCCCTGCTTGTCATAGGAACAGTCATCTTTACACAGGACGGTGGTGACGGCCTCCCCGCTGGGCCCAGCAGACCTGGCCCTACGGACATCGGCCGGAGAGCGCCCCGACACACCTGGAGACGCAGGCCGGCTTGATGCGGACCGGCCCTCCGTGTTGACGGCCCCCTGGTCAAATTGACCATCCACCCTGAGCCACCCCCCACCGCCCCCCGACCGCCACGACCGTCCCCACTCTCATCATCTGGTCTGTCACTATCATCAGAATCATCATCATTTGTGCTTCTTCCATCCTCCCCATTACTATTCCCGTCAGTTATCACACGAAAACCAAAACTGTGAGTACAGATAGGTATTCCCGATAGAGGTAATGGTCCAGCTTGAGACGTAACATTATGAAGTATCACACTTCCATCGGCAAAGTCGCCATTTACCACTAGCACGTGGGTAACTCCTCCAATTCGTATAGTTGTACAAGTTATACCTTCACTAGCCATCTTCACTCCCTGCCACACAGTACACAAATGCAAACCGATATACATTAGGTACATACAAAACCCAGATATTCCCCAACAAGACAAATTTTTATTTCTCTTTTTCACGTTCCCATCTATTGTGACTGCTTTCCCATCTTCTCGTCATAAAATAGTAAACACAACACAGAAGACATAAACATGTCTGTAAATTTTCCCTACGCTTCGGGTTGGCCACCTGGCTTGGTGCCCCTCCTTGTTCTGTGTGTCGCTGGCCAAGCGGCTTCACATGGACAGGGTGTGCTACATGCAAAGCCTATTATGAGAGAACAATACGGCGTGGTGTTCCTGCCAGGTAGGCTCATAAGTACCGCTGATTCAGACCACGTTTATAGCGGGTTTAGGGTTCACGTCCCATGGCTGAATGAGTCACTCTCCCTAAACAACCCGATGGCTTTTTGTGATAGCACGCGTCATTTCACCACGAGACACGCACAAAGGGCGCATCATGACATCTGTGCTCATACTAAAGAAATAATTGATGTATTGCACAGCATCATTGCTGAGCTTTACAAACTCCAAAAATCACAAATAAAAGAAATACTCGAGTCAATCGAAGGTAGTGCCTATGTCTTAGATCCGGCAAGGCAAAGACGAGGTCTTCTTGATTTCGTGGGTGAGATCTCATATCATTTATTTGGCACGGCGAAAGCGTCGGACGTAGATGCTAATAAATTGCTTGTCTTAACGGCACAGCAAGGAGTAAATCTCAATGCTGAAAATCTTGCAAAATTGGCTAACATAACTGCAGTTAATTTTGAACACGTCGATTCGTCTCTAACCAAATTACAGACAGATATAAAACGCATACAACAGAATGCATTTAATTTGCGTTCTGCTCTGAATGACATGGCTGATGATATGGAACGACAGAAATTATTGCAAATTTTAACGACAACCATTCTCACAAATCATCTTTCCCTTATGGCATACATGCAAAACATGTTGCAGAAAACGTCTGACTTCGCAGAGGGCATACAAAACCTTCTGCGTGGTCAACTTACACAAGCAATAATACCCCCTCAAGATATAAAAAATTCTTTAGCTGAATTGGCTGATACACTAAGAAAAGACTTTCCAAGATTCAAAATCGCTTTCCAATCTCCAAGTTTCTATTATGATAATAGCAAACCGCATTTCATGATTGCGGATAACCAACTGATCGTTTATGTTAAGGTTCCTGTCACAAGTGATGTACATAAATTTCAAGTGTACAGAACCAGAAATTTTCATGTTCCAGTGCATATGCACAATTCTTCTTTCACAGACGCGACAATTATGAATGACTTACCATCGGAAATTGCACTTTCTTTAGACAATAGATACTATATCCCTTTGGAATCTTACTCATACCACGATTGCACAGGTGACGAAATTCTCATCTGTCCACATATCCCTTTTAGGAAACCAATAACGAGTGCGACATGCATAGCTGCACTGATTAGAAATGATAGAGAAGACATAGGAAAACTTTGTGTTTCTACTTATGTAGCAAACCCAATTTTTCAAGAATTTGCTGTCTATCTGGACGAGACAGATCTCTTACTTGTTAGTAACAGCAAAAAGGCAGACATTATATGTAAAAATAGAAAACCGGAAACACTTTACATACATCACTTTGCAGTGGTAAAATTAGGTTGTCAGTGCTCGCTTCAATCATCAGATCTGTGGCTCCCATATCAACTGAAGGGATGCGCACGGACAAAGACAGACATAACAGTTAGATTTCCCGTTAATGATGCTTTCTTAATGGCGTTTAACCTTTCAAGTAAACTTAAGGCAGCAATAGGTATGGAACCAGGGCGAGTTCCGAACCCGATACCAGACACGAAAAGAAATCAAATTTTACAAAATTCGGCGAATAATCAGCCTTTGATCGACCTGAAATCTTTGGCAGGAAAGATTCAAGAAGACGCTTTCAAACCCAAGAGTCCGGTCACGAGCCAGTGGCTTAGTGACGTGGCTCAGTGGGGAAAACAAACTTGGACAGTGTGTATTTCATTTTTGGCTACGCTTGCATTTCTGTTCATCCTATGCGTCATCTGGCGTAAATACAAATCAGCATTGATTGCTCTGGCATTACCCAATCCGCAACCTGCCTCAGCAGCGGAAATTCCCAATCCATTAGTTCTTGAATCAGATAACAACATTTCTATCTCTGGTTTGATTTTGATGCTAATGTTAGCTATAATGGCTATTACTTTTGCCACTTTAATCATTATTCAGATCTGCAAAATTTACAGGGAAGAACTTAAAGATGGATTGTACCTACAAATAGTTATGCCAAATGACCACTACTCTGTTTTCCTGACAAGAATTGATTTTACTGGAGATTGTACATTTACACATACAGGACCGATCATTTCATCTTGTGAACTGAAAACTAAACTGACAAAAGCCATACTAAAAATTAACTGGGGTATACAGATCATGGTTATTACACCGGGTGGCACAGAAATTATTAAGATTCGATTGCCAGCAAAGGTCGTCATACCTTTAGCTTTGGCTAGGGAAATGACCTCCACTACTGAAAGAATCAAGGTCAGGGTCGTTCGCATGGCCCATAACTTCCCAGTCCCCATTCGAAAGTATATGTACCCACCCTCTGACTTGGGGTGGTCATTCATCAAACCGACTCAGCCCACTTCACATGGTAGGCTGGAGTTGCTACCAATCAACAATCAGGGTCCTAATATAGATAGTGGCTACAACACTTCTAATACACAACCTCATCCCATCATACACTCATCCCAAGATAACATTTCCCATTTGCCCTTACCTCCTGATCCCGATCACACTGTGGTTGAATGCCACACTTCGTCGTAGAGCTACCATGACGTCTCTACCGCTGAATGAACATTCATCTCTTAACTCTGCAACACCTTCTTTGAATTCTACAACCCCTGAAGATCGGTGCCCTACTTGGCGCCCCACTCCGCCTTGTGGGGCAGACTATTCCACCAACAGGGGGACAGGGATTGGCCACGGCACCCCCTGCCCACCTGTACCCTGCCCGAGTTCAGGCAATGCCTACAGTATGATGCCAACAAATCCTGTTCTGCCCGCATTTACCAGGCCTGTTTTCCAAAATGTTAATTCGGCGGGACAGAACCAGTGGCCAACGTCAACAACAAATCTTCAGAGGAGGGAACCCACCCCCCTCACACCGACCCCGCCGCGGAACATTCTACCAACGTACGGCCGGGGCGCGATGATCGCTCAGACGGCAACCTGGACATCCTTCCGGCCACCGCAGCCCATGCCCCCAACGACAACCATGTCTCGTGCAGGACGAGGAAGGGGCGCTCTGGGACTGCGGCCGTCGGCGACTCCACCGCCGCCGGGCTTCCTACATGTGGATTCCCCGGAGGATACGCTGTCGCCGGCGGAAACCTGGAGGATGAACCACAGGTTTGCCTGTACGGTGTGTCATCGCCGCTACAGGTACGGCGCCAGGTTGATGCGCCACATGGACATATGCCATACTATCGGCATATTTAAGTGCTTGCCGTGCTCTGCATTCTTTACAACAATACAACAATTCTTATTACATAGGGCTCAGGCACACCCACGGGCGCCTGCGCCTGAATAAAAGCGACAGTACCCAAACTATCTCCTGACTATCTATTCATTGGGTGACCTTCACCTTGCCCCTGAGCTTGCATCCTAGTGTATATAGTCTAGTATCTTTGTGCACACATTGATCAGTGTGGATCGGGTCCCACTACAGTCGACATGTCCCTGGACTGCCCTCTCTGCACCACAATGGACTTGTTATCTCTCGAGGATGCTCCTCCAGTCCGGCCGCGTGGACACCCTGGCTGCTGGGCAACACCTTTACGGCACCAACTTGCACGAGAGAGGCCTGCACCGAGACCCAAGGTCAGGTTCTCCCGTCGTCCCGTTGTCCTGCCGGCAGTTATCCGTAGGAGACACAGGACCATCCCACCGGCTTGGCTATTCTACGTCCAGGCCCAGTCCTATGGATTTGAGCGTACGGCCATAGAGTCTGTGTGGTTGCGGATGAGTGACAGTCTACGCTCCCCTTGGAAGATAAGGAGCTGTTCCCTACGAGACAACATAGCGCCCTCTAAAGCAAAGGATCCTCCTATCGAGGGTCGGGTGCTCAAGATGCTGAAAGAACAAGCTAATGAGGAACGGACACGACGCGATGAGGTGCTGGAACTGGCCCTCAGAGACTGTAAAGAACATCAAGGATCTGACTATACTTTATCTGATTTTGTAGATCAAGTCGCTAAGAGACGTTATACTCTGTCTCGTTTTTCTTCACTGTAGAATGCCCAGCTTTATATTGTAACTTATCTTTAAGGGGATCAATAGGTGGATTTCCCCGGGCAAAAATTACACACACACGTACAATGTAACTCTTTTGGAAAAAGTAATACACATGAAACTGAAGTTTAGAACTAGCAAAGGAAAAGACACTGAAACAGAAATTGTAAGAAGAAGTTGTAAGAAATTCTATGCCAAGTGACGGTGTCACTTGTCAAAGAAAACCCCGGCGAGTGTTGCGAAACACAACATTGTATTTTATAAATGTCTATCGATATTTCCTCTACATATTGTACAGAACACTTTCTTAACGCGTCTCATTATTAGAAACCGTCGAACAAAACAAAGTAATTACATTGACGGACAGTTTGCCCAGGACGCCACATAAAAACGTCCCGTTAGGTGTGTTTTATGATCATGGCGCCCGCCCCCTGCTCAGGTCGCGGGCGCTCAGAGGTCGCCTGGGGTGACCCCACCCCACGCGCACCGGAGCGACTGACGTCACACCGGACGCACCAGCTCACCGGACGCGCCGGACGCGCATATCCGCCAGCAGCGCGTCCTCCTGTTAATAGTCTCAGCTCGGCCCGCAACAGTCATTCATTGGTGCGCGGTGGAGGACGATGAACGTGTTTGGTGGCTGAAGCGAAGCTAGGCTTATTGGACCAACCAGATTATATTGTATCTGTCGTGTGTGACTTGTACTAAAACCAGGAGTTGGACTTGGAAATATTCTAGGAACATTTTGGACTCAATTCTAGGACTTGGAACCCCTCTACAGGCATTGTGTTAGAAATTAGAATCATTTATATCACAGGACTCAATTAGGCAAAGGAACATTTAGGACAGTTTAGGACTTCTAGTTTAGAATTATTGAAAGGTTTGTACGAAAGATTCTCTGGAAATTACTTATTCATTTGTGCCACTGGTTTAATATCAATAAAGGACGTACCTATTAATCACTGCCAATTTACACTGCGAGTTTAGCTTTACCCTTATTCCAATTTGTCTCCCCAACACGTTGTTCAATATAACCATTTACCCCTAGGTTTACCATCCGTAGTTCTGGTTAGGACTTCTGTCCCCTTCTTTATTAGACCAAACTTTATTCCATGTGAGGAGCCTGTGTTTGGGAACATTCTAAACCCCGGGCATAAGGTCTTCCTCACATCCTGATGATTAAGATAATTGAGGGATTCGTTAGAATACAAAACTAAGAATTTAAGACAGCTAGTAATATCAGATATATACATAAAAAACTCTCTTTTATGAAAGATTAGTTTATATTTACAGCCTGAATCTATAATCTAAATCGCATTTGGAATAGCAAAATATCACATCACAAATATGCATTGTAAATAGACAAAATGGATACTGTAACTGTATGATTCTGACCTTATCATCCCATTGATGTACTTTAGGTTTTATAAATAGATTGACAATTGGGCTAATGAATGTGTTATGAAGAAATTCAACAAGCCATATCATTGCCTCATGACCAACTGTCTCTGACCAACACCTAGCACTGCTTCATATCTCTAACCAACCCCTAGCACTGCATGCCTGACTCTCTGACTAACCCCTCAGCAATGCTTTATGTCTCTGACCAACCCCTAAAACTACCTCAAGTCTGACTAACCCCTAGCACTGCCTTTTGTCTCTAACTAAACCCTGCAAATTACCTGTACCGTTATACAGGAAAACCCTGGCCACTGGTAGGGGGCTCTGTATATCTCTGTATAATGGAAAGCCTATAGATCTTTGTCTGTTACTACTCCACCTATTGCTAATATACCTTTTACAATGCGCCCAATGTGTTCAACATTTGGGAGTCAAAGTCTATGGACGTTGCACCAGACTGTATCCCCTTATCCCTGCCAACCGTTGCCTGTTCATCCTATTAATGGACGTGGTTGGTAGCCCCCTGCCCGTCCAATCCCAGAGACTAAGACCCTTTATTGTACTGTTCACGATGGGCTTTAGCAAGCATTAGTCTATGTTAGACGGCAGCGTTGTCTAGCCCCACACTGCCCCTGCTAAGCCCCATGTACCAATTGCAAGTCAATCTATCTGTACAAAGGTTATAAGGTAGGTGCTGTAGCTGCTGCAGCTTAGCCATAGAGCTATAAAACCTGTGTGGTCCGTCACATAACGGCACGCATAACAGCAAATGACGTCCTCATGCGTCAGAGAGATATCACTTTTCTTAACACAGAAATATCAGCTACAATACTGCTGCGATTTGAATGATTTAAATCGCTATTTGTTATATTTGTTTTTAACTACTACCTTGAGGCGTTGGTCATGAAAAATGCTGTCCTTACATTTGTTACAGCCAAATTGACATGTACGTAAAGCAACTAATTAGTCTAAAGACTACTAGACATCTGACCAAGTTCATATAGGCACCTTCTAAATCAGCAGTTTATTGCCCAATAACGGTTAAAAACCGTTAGAACGAGAGAACGGACAAATAGCTTGGGGTCAGGCAATCCAGGGATCAGAATACAAGGTGAGGCCACAGTGAAATGACTTGCAAACAGAACTCAATATAGTGCTTCTTTTCGCCACAATAATATTGTGTATGTGTACAAATACCATATGGATAACATGCTAAGATGTATTATTATCTAGTCTTGGATATTTTCTCCAGTCGGTTATCAAAACCTACAGCAATCTTCCCTTATGAATTATTACCATTTCTGGGATACTTCCCTGTGTATCACAGATATTACTTCAACCATATATTCAATGGAGTTGAGTAGATGCTCCCAGATTGCCGTTTTTCTCAAGCTAATCTCAAATCCTTTTGCGAAAGAACCGCTACAAGCGCCCAGATTGTTTACGAAACTACATGAGTGCTTTTGCATCATGAAGCAGGCAACTGGTCATGGATACAGCTTGTTCCTGCCCTAACAAACCAGATCAATGTCCTTGGATGTAAGATCTCCTTTCAGTGGCGCATGTCATGGCTGTAACCAGCAGGGTGTGTGCGGTCTCAACAGTATTAAAGTGCACTAACACCCGGATCATTATCCTTTCTTAAATCAACCGCTCCTTAGCAGTTAAAAAAGGAGTGGGGAATGTTAGATTTTAAGACTACTGATTCCAAAGGCCCCTTGAAAAAATATCCAATGTGCTGGATATTTACATATATATTTTTTGAGATTTTTGCAAAAATACTCTTTGAAAATGGTTACATCTAATCGAAAGGGAACCTTGTCTCATAGAGCGAACGATCGTTGTTCTATTTAGCAAGCCTGCAGTAATTTTCTCCCCCATGAGATTATTTACTTATGCATGGAGTAAATATTTTACAGCCCCCTGGGACAAAAACATCAACCACAGTGAACGGGGAATGGGCCTTCACTTTAACTCTATAAAAGGGTCTTACTTGTGGAGGTCGTCGCAGTAGAAGTGGTCGGCAGACACGTTGTTAGGACACAGCTGCAGGTTGAGTTTGGTGAAGGTCAGGTGGATGTGGCAGTAGGTGGTGCAGTTGGACATGATCTCCAGCTGACACGGGTACGTGCGGTTGCCCATGCGCACCGGGTTGTCCGGTATCCGGATGAGGCAGTGGTCGTCGTCTATGGACTGGGCGACAATAGGGGCAGACTCGTCGTTGAAGTTACACTTCTCTATGCAGTCTGCAACGGAAGGGAGGACATTTGTAAATGGATAATCATATACTTTTATATAACATGGGGAATAATCGGAAATATCTTATCATTGAGAGTACACATCGATACATTTCACCATATACAAATATCACAATTCCAAGTGATGCTTTTCAAATGGACTGTTTTTGATTACAATATAAATGTTCTTTCATGTGAGTCCAGAACACACTTTGATATTTAATGATTATGATGATTATTGTGATTGACTGAATGTGCAATGATGTTGCTTTCTCTGGGCTTATAAAGTGTGCATATTACTGAAGGAAGGGGAGGGTCAACGCGTTAATACAATTTCGCGGCTCTGACAAACGTATCTGGAGGATGCAGATACTAACACTAAAACAACAGTCACAATGATTTCAGATAATATTGGCCTGATATATCTTGGCCGATTCATCTACCCAGGCACACAAACGCAGCCTACAAACTGAAGAGGCTCAGACGATCTAGTAGTTTTATATTCCACAGTGTGGATAATTGGAAAGCATTGGAATTAGAAAATATGAAATGCAGTACACAGGATGATAGGATACAGCAATTGGAATTATATCCAATAGATTGTTCATGTTAGGAAAATTCTATCATCGATATCATCTATACGAAAGACCTGTACAACACCACAAAAGAGCAATGTATCATGTACATAATTGCACAGCATAAGTGATAGGTCAATTCATATTTGAAATAAGAAATATGAAAGGACGTAGCTCTTGGTAGTGGTGGGGATCGGAGCTTGGGGGCATCACTTGATCTCATGTACTTTCAGCCGATAATCATTACTATTGAGTCAATTGATCTAGGTAGACAGTGAAGCAGTAAGACAGCTTACGTACAGATAAAACGATTTATACATGCGTATCTACTTTCGTAAAGAAAAATAAGCCTTTCGTAAAGCTTAATGTGAATTTAGATCAAATATACTTTATACAGAAGAAGGAGAAGCTGACAGCAACAGTAATATTAATTCTTGTTATTGAATGAAACAAAATTCAATTTGTATCAGGACCAAATCCAGTTTCCAGTTTTCTAAAACGAGGCGGGGGGGGGGGGGAGGGGTTAACCACAAAAATTCCATTCGCACAGCAATTTCACCATTTTGTGTATTAAGGCGCTTTTCAACGGAGATTCAGGGCCCCCTGGATACCCCCTTAATCAGCTGCGTGTCTTTCACAGAAGATATTAACAGACGATATGTTTCATTTCATTTGATAAAAAATCAAGATGGTTTTAATGACAAATAACAACCCTATGATACAATTTTTTCGCTTTAGCGATTTCCAGAATAAGTCGGATAGTGTAAAAAGCCTGTAGAGAAGTCAGTCTGAAGAGTTCATTACTTTGGAGAGGAGCAGACTAATGACACTTGGCAGTGGTCCTCTACTTGAAGGTCCGTCTTATAGCTGGTTACAGCAGACTCATCCCGTATTCATAGAACACTGTGGCATCAGTCGGTCCATTACAGAGGGGCACTATACCTCATATACACGCCTTGTCTAATATATATTTATATATAACTATAATATATATATATATATATATATATATATGTAATTATAGACCTAGTGAACGTGGTGTGGAGGTCCTCGCCCCACATTGGCATATATATATATATATATATATATATATATATATATATATGTTTCTCTTTCAGTTGTGACCATTTGAAGCCTTTATCACAAATCCAGACTATTACATTGACGACAATGGTTATAGGAACATAATAAAAACAGAATCCTTGTTACAATTTTGAGAGGCGTAGAGCAGATCTGCTTTGAGTATAACCGTGAGGGAATATACTGGTTTGTTTCCAGGAATCGGGGTATAATCTAAGGGGAAATGCCCTTCATATGTATACAGGTATAACCTGCAACATTTTAATGAATATCCCGCATTCAAAAGACATGTAAAAAACCGACTGCAATGACTGCAATGACAATAATGATCACAATGATAAGATAACAGCACATAATTTTCAACGTGTGCGTATCAGGTTGTGTGATCAGGTTGCTAAACATTACTATGGATAAGGTTATCTGGTTATTATATATTGCGGGCATGCCCCTCAGGGGCGGATCCAGAGCCAGTGCTCTTGGGGGGTGGGTGGGGGGGCCAAACACTGACACAAGATGGTTGGTTATTGGTTGGTTATTGGTTGCTTTACGCCCTAATCAACTGCCAGGGTCATATCAAGGGCGGTGATGTTGATCGAATCTATGAGAAGGTAGAGACCATACCCCTACACATTTACCGAAGTAGGTGTTCTTTAATGTGCCTGGTCCCATAGACAGGGCCAGACACACAACAGCCGGTGGCACAAGGCCTTTGATATCCCAGTTGTTGTCACTGGGAGAAACACAGAGGGGTGTAGCAGCCCTGCCTGGCCCAACCGAGAATCGAACCCGGCTCTCCCGCATGCCAAGCGAACGCTCTAACCACTTCACCACCCCGTGCTCCTACTGACACAAGATTTACACAGATCTTCCAATTTTAAGGTGCCAAACTGTTGTGGATTGGGTCTTGGGTGGGGGGGGGAGAGCAATTTTGAAGCAGCAGAAGGTGTCATTGCCGCTCAACATGGCGGAATTACCCCTGACCAATGTCGCCATCTACCCCACCTGCCGGCTATAATTGACATAAAACCCACAACTCCTTTCTTCAATTCTATCATCCTTCAATTCTTCTTCCAAGTCACACATCCATACAAGCATCCCAAGACTACAGAGACAAAAGAACAATGATTTACAGAAACCTCTGTCTGGAGATGTTCCGTGTCACATCTACAGGCGAAAATCAAATAAAAACATGATTCAAGTCTAGACTCCACATTTAATGTGGAGTCTAGACTTGCTGCACCTATAGCTCAACCTTTACCATTCCCCTGTATAACACTGCAAGCTCCAGTCAGAGTATAGTAAAGACCCGACAACACTGCCCAACTCAACGAAGATACTATATACTGTATACACCTCTAAGACTTGACTGCCCAGTCTTACATCTTTAACATCTCAAGGTCTACATTAACAACCCGACGATCGAGTCGTAGAAAAAGCCATAGAGTGGTAGCCCCCAGCCACACTACAGGACTGTGCCCAAATCAACTCGACTCAATTAAGTATTGAGTTGAGTTGAGTTGGAGAGTGTGACCGGGCCTAAAGTCACGTGACACAGCACCCCTGTTTGGCTGCCCCCGACATTCCTGAGGGAGTGGGCCCTAAAGGTCCTTCCCGAAAGGTCCTCGTAAGCCTTTACTTCCGGTGTCCCCCCACTGGGCTCCGGATGTGACGTCAGCATGTTGTTGACACTTGTTCACTGAGGCTGATTTAGGGGTAGTGAGGGTGACGTCGGCGTGTTGTTGACGCTTGTTCACTGAGTCTGATTTAGGGGCGGTGAGGGTGACATCAGTGGTTGTTGACGCTCAGGTCGTTCACTGAGTCTGATCTAGGGGCAGTGAGGGTGATGTCGGCGTGTTGTTGATGCTTGTTCACTGAGTCTGATTTAGGGGCGGTGAGGGTGACGTCAGTGGTTGTTGACGCTCAGGTCGTTCACTGAGTCTGATTTAGGGGCGGTGAGGGTGACGTCAGTGGTTGTTGATGCTCAGGTTGTTCACTGAGTCTGATTTAGGGGCAGTGAGGGTGACGTCGGCGTGTTGTTGACGCATGTTCACTGAGTCTGATTTAGGGGCGGTGAGGATGATATCGGTGTGTTTTTGATGCTCAGGTCATTCACTGAGTCTGATTTAGGGGCAGTGAGGGTGACTTCAGTGGTTGTTGACGCCAGGTCGTTCACTGAGTCTGATTTAGGGGCTGTTAGGGTGACGTCGGCGTGTTGTTGACGCTCATTCACTGAGGCTGATTTAGGGGTGGTGAGGGTGACGTCGGCATGTTGTTGGCGCTCAGGTCGTTCACTGAGTCAGATTTAGGGGCGGTGGAGGTTCACGCAGGGTGTGACCATGGTGACGTGCTCTGTGACCTTGGTGACACATGCCGCACGGTCAGCCTGCCAGAGTAATATCAGGAAGGACATGAGCTAAAGTCAGTCAGACAGAGTAATAACAAGAAAGCCTTCGACTGCACTAGCCACCACAAAGGAATGTTTTCTAAAATGAGTCTTTTATTCATGCACAATTTAGCTATAAGCCAGTTTTCTTTAGTCTCCACTTGGACCTATAACATATTCCTGGTATAAGGGTGAATAAGTAAAACGTGTATGTTAAATGACAATACAGAAAGAAAAAGGCAATAACATAACTGTACTTGTTACTCTGGGCCTATGGACTTCGCTATGGACATATTGATTGTACATTGGGGCTGATAAATGCGCTGATGTAACCCTCTCACGACTCTGCCTATATTCTACGTCAGGCTGTGGAGATCAGGTTTAGAAAATATACTTTTGTACCAATATGATAGAGGAAATACAAAAAGGTAAAAGGTTTGTATCACACGCGATGCATGTGTTTTTATCACCCACACGGCCGCCGCGCGGTGCGTATTGTGGGGAGGACGTATTGACAGGCCGTACGCACTGCTCACTGTGGCCAACTAGATCTCAGTAGTTCTAACATATTTTGAATATTGCTTGGGTGATAAAATATAGAAGGCCCTTAGAGGCCGTCCTCGGGGGGCTGTACGGCCCTGGCACCCACAGACGGCCCTGGCACTTCAGTGGGTGGCCGGGCCATACAGCCCCCCTCGGACGGCCTCCCCGGGCCTTCTTATTATAGTATGCATAGTGGTGTATTTTCCGTCTCTAAAACGGTCACATTCAAAGATGGGGGCGGTGGTAGTGGTGGTAGTAGGGATGAAGGTGTTGGGGGGGGGGGGGGGTCCTGATCCCCTTTTGTTATTGACTTAAACTAGACAAAGAAGAGAAAGTGCGTGTGAGCACACAACTGCATGACATGTTAGTAATAACAAGAATGCCTTGGCCTGCACTAGCATGGGTCTAGGCCTCTAAAGGCGACAGCGCAAAATATCTGTTTTATTGAATTGACACGCGACGTGGAGCCTAAATGACACAATAGAGAGCCATAAACTCATAGTGGAATGAGACATGAACATAAAATTTTCTTGAATTCGACATGCGATACTGGAACCCCTCCATTCCAGGCACAACTAGCTGCTGAGAGACACACAGTTTTAGCTTTAAGACAGTTTTCATCTGTCCTCAGTGTTATTTTTTAAATAACGATAAATAAAGAAGGCAGTACAAGAGTAGTTTTTGTTACTTTGGATGTGTCAACTACACTGTGGAAAACGGCCATGTATGCGATATCATGTATGCAACATCGTGTATAGGCCTACTAGGTAGGCTGTGTACATGCATAGGCCTACTGCCACCTGGATAAGATGAACTATGTATGCATCGACAATCAAAGTACTCTTTTCATATACTACTCATAATATACGTTCATGCCCCTTAACATAGTGTTATATTCGTATTAAGCTTCAAATCCTCATTTTGTCATACTTCTCTATATCATTAGCCGACATGTGTGTACTGCAGGGTGAGTCCAAGCGACATTATTGCATTATATTTTATATTTTGAATTATAGGCAATTTCGCATTTTTATCATCTTCATTTTACGCGACCAGCATGAAACTACTCACAGTGCACCCATATGTACAGGTAGCGGCGCTACAGTCTATCAACGGTCTCGAAAAAAGCTTTTGAGAACTAATGTGATCAGCGAAAGGTAACGGGCTCATTTAATAGACTATAGCATATTCACATATGAATCAACATTATGTGTTCGCGTGCATGGCGGTGTCTAATTTATGGGTCTTGACCACTAAATTCGACACGGCGACACGGCCGTTTTTGGGCTTAGTGACATGCGACATGGGCTTTTCTTAAATTCGACATGACGACATGGCTTATTCTTATGATCGACATGCGACATGGCCATTAGTGACATTCGACAGGGCTTATTCTTAAATTCGACACGGCGACATTGTTCTTTCTTATCTTCGACATGCGACATTAGGACCCCCCCATCAAGGGCCCCTAATTTACGGCACTGATTACACGCGCGGACCTCGCGACGCGGCCGTCGCATATGTAGTAAATTCTTATATACGCGGACCTTTAAAATTAAATATAAGAGAACATAATTTGAAAAAAAAGAGCAAAAAAATAACAAGGGGGTTCGGGGGCATAGCCCCCGAGTCAAAAACAGTTTTCAAATCAGTTGATGCTAAAATATATAATTATCTAATATACTACCCGCGTATACAAGGACCGGTGTACACGCGATGTTTTGAGTCCACGCGTACAGTTTAATTAACATACGCGGTTTATGGGTCCGCGTGTACAAGGGATGCCAATCGGCGCGGGTTAGTCCGCGCGTATAACCCCAGCCCTAATTTACGTTATGGTAAAACGGACACATTGAAACAGGGCAGTTGTGGATGTAGACCCCTATTCGTTTTTCTATTCTTTTTTTTCATGCCGTTGGTTCAGGGGGTCCTCACCCAACCCCAACCCCTTTTGATTGGGACTGAAACACCACAAAGCGGGGCAAATATTGCGTGTGAGGTCGCAATTGCATGACGTTTGAGTGCTTCAGACACCACGCTTTTCAAATACCTGGGTTCTCCCTTAAGGGGAACTGGGGGGGGGGGGGCAGAACTATACCCCCTCTCTTAATGCCTTACCTCGTGTTTTACTCCCCTACTATGCTATTTCTGGTGAGACCCAAAGGAGATTGTTCTGCCAACCGTCACCATCATGTGCACCACTCCCCTCACACCGGCCACCCCGGCCGCCGTCATTGGCCAATGGGCGGTGATTTACCGATGTTTACTACCACTCCACTACTCCTTCAGGTCTCACTAAACAAAATCACCTCTCGGCACCGGCCATTTCCGGTCCAGGGGGCAGGGCCGCCGGTACCCGGCCTGTTATAATATAATATAACACTCCACCGACTACACGCCGGCAACCAGCCAGCCCAAACAGCGCTCAAACTGCTGGTTCCTGCGGTCCCCACATTGACCCCTGTCACAAGCGGAAATGCTGGTGCCACTTGGGAGGATACCAGGGCTCGAGACGGTTTAACAAGCTTCAAACTAAAATGATAAAAACTGCATTTAACATCTTCTCTGCATTTATCGCAGTTTTGTACAATTACATTAGAAATGAAGTAAGGGGTAATTGGAAAGATTTCAGAAGAAAATATTTAATGACATTTTAACCAATCCAATAATACACCTTTTTAACAAAATGACTGCTGGTCTCTGGCAAAATTCGGTCATAAATATTTAAAGAAAAACTAAATTAATGACTAACTCTGCCTCTGCATGCTCTACCTATAGATCATAAACACCTGCAGAGAAAACTTCTTTTTAGCCATATGCCCTTTGTGACCTTTATTCTCTGATAATAACGAAAGTAATTATAGTGATTAAGTTATTGACCTGAATAACATTTGAACACCAAATATAAAACCCTATAGATATCTAAAAAGATAGTAAACTAAGGATATTTCAGAATGGATCTGGAAATATCAAATGTGTGAAAGATAATCTAGATATTCTGCCCTCACCTTATAGGGTCTAGGGCCATGGTCTGTTAGAGTGAAGAGGCTAAAAAGGCCTGGAATTCGCTAATCCAATGGGGATTGGTGGTGGTGAGGAGGGAGATGCATGAATTGACTCGCAGCCCGTGTGCAGCCAGTCGGCATGATGCGGTTTTACGGGGTCCCTCCGTATTGGACCTTGGGAGGCGCTCGCACGAACGGAGATATGGATTTTAGTCTAGGGCACCGGTCTATTGCTGGCATTGAGCCTCTAATTTATCATACGCACAGGTCTCCGGGGAGGATTGGCAGTTTTGTGGGGTCCTTTCATGAGCTGGGGACGGGCGATGGTTGGAGCAACTCCCATTACGGAGTGATAGATGATGCACTATCTTAGGGGTGTCCTTCTGGGGTTATTGACTGGGTATTACTCCAGATCTTCAGTTCATTTCTGGGCCCTAGATTGCGGCCTTTCGTAGAGCCTGCTGCTTGTAGCACGTTCAACAGCCAAGAGTTGCACAACACTGAAAGGCTTTCCTCTTCAAAACTGACACCGAAAGGGTTATTATAGAATGTTATAATTAACCTATTGAAGCTGTTTTGTTTTATTTGAAATCTGCGCCGCATATATATATATATTGTTATTTCAGTATAATAGTAGCAAATCTAGCAAAGATAATATTATAATCATGTAACAAGGATAATGTTGTTGAACCTAACTTCTAGCATCAACATTTTCTCACTTTTAAATGATATTTTCTGAGCTTAAATTAGTAGTATCTATGTGCCGAGGAGAACAGATACAATATAGAAATGCATTATACCCAGTTTGATAATGAATACCATACAGGTAAGTGTTATAGAGAATTAATGAATGGAGAAGTCCATCCCCAGTGAAATCCATCCTCTAACTAGTGAGCAAAATGGATTTCCAATAGTTATTCCTCGTGCCAAACAACATTGATGTACGGGGAGAGGGTCATCAATGAGACCAAACTTTTATGATTTCCGCGGAGACCTCAGCAGTCACAAAATGTAATTCACATAGATATCTTTTCTGATTGTTTGTGACATTTTCGAGTTCAATTAGAATATATTTACAGAAAACCAAGAGAGAAACTATGGACGCAATTATTTCCCTTATGACGTCTTGACGTGATACAACTTGTCATTCATGAATGACAAAGTATTGCAATACCAACTGAATACATTCTCTCAACGTTACTACACTGAATACAAACAACTAGACAGATGCACAACAGATTGCTCTCCCTAATCTCCCAATCCTTAATCCTACTCCTCCTTGTTTACTGTTTGAGACAAACACTTCCCATTCCTGGCGTTAGTAGCGGAGACTGCTGAAAGAGGAAGACGGTTCCATTAGGGGGTAGCCCCTTATCGACCAGAGTGTGGCAGATACAGAAGACGGGCAGTCCTGAAAACCATCCACTAAAACCATGACTACGTGTAAGGTTACCAAAGACGGTGCTTAAGAAGATGGCTGTAAAAGCAGTCTTACTGCAAGAATGTAGCTGGCTGGTGGCAGAGGCAATGTTGGAAGGGCTTTGATAAGGGGAAGGTGGTGGAGGCCAGGCTTTAGGAGGCAGTCTTAGTGGGTCCAGGTTAAGGGGCTGGTGGTAGGGACAGTCTTAGTGGGGCCAGTTAAGGGGTTGGTGGTGGGTGCAGTCTTAGTGGGTCCAGGTTAAGGGGCTGGTGGTAGGGACAGTCTTAGTGGGGCCAGTTAAGGGGTTGGTGGTGGGTGCAGTCTTAGTGGGTCCAGGTTAAGGGGCTGGTGGTAGGGACAGTCTTGGTGGGGCCAGTTAAGGGGTTGGTGGTGGGTGCAGTCTTAGTGGGTCCAGGTTAAGGGGCTGGTGGTAGGGACAGTCTTAGTGGGGCCAGTTAAGGGGTTGGTGGTGGGTGCAGTCTTAGTGGGTCCAGGTTAAGGGGCTGGTGGTAGGGACAGTCTTAGTGGGGCCAGTTAAGGGGTTGGTGGTGGGTGCAGTCTTAGTGGGTCCAGGTTAAGGGGCTGGTGGTAGGGACAGTCTTAGTGGGGCCAGTTAAGGGGTTGGTGGTGGGTGCAGTCTTAGTGGGTCCAGGTTAAGGGGCTGGTGGTAGGGACAGTCTTAGTGGGGCCAGTTAAGGGGTTGGTGGTGGGTGCAGTCTTAGTGGGTCCAGGTTAAGGGGCTGGTGGTAGGGACAGTCTTAGTGGGGCCAGTTAAGGGGTTGGTGGTGGGTGCAGTCTTAGTGGGTCCAGGTTAAGGGGCTGGTGGTAGGGACAGTCTTGGTGGGGCCAGTTAAGGGGTTGGTGGTGGGTGCAGTCTTAGTGGGTCCAGGTTAAGGGGCTGGTGGTAGGGACAGTCTTGGTGGGGCCAGGTTTAAAGCCAGGTTGTGGGAACAGTCATTGTTTAGTGTGACATTCCTCGGTAGTTCGGGGTTTCCGGTTTCTACCGCCCAGGGACGTGGGGGTTATTTTGGTTCTCAGCTGGGCACGGAGGCCAAGCAAGAAGCCGAGATGTGAGATCAAGAGTCGTGCCTCGCGCAAGAGGGGGGCTGAGTGGGTCGGTTGGGGGATCGGTATTCGGTGAAGGGGGGAGGGTGTGTTGGTCAGGTCGGGCCAAGGGGTTGCAGCCATCAAGCACGGAGGATGGCGGAGGGCAAAAGTGTGTTGTGGTAGGGGTCCGGGTCGTCTCTTCAAGTCTCTCTCAGGCCAGCTAGGGAGGTTCTACCTCTTCATTCCCTGGCCGGAAGTTTCGGGCCAACGGTCGCCTATGTTTTGGTAGCATGGGGGCGAGACGGTTGCGCCTTGATGCTTCCGGTCATGGGACTGCCACTTGCTATTTCGGGCTTCTGCACCTGACCGGTCTTTCTTCCTCGGGCCGTCGGTCGGGTAGTTTCGGGACTTCGGGCCATGGTTTTCGGTCTTTCGGGCCTTCGGACCCCGTACTATTTTACGTCTAAGTTTCCTATAACTTTACTAATATTACTTCTACTTTCTGGCTATTTAGTCCATATTGGACCATCTTATCGACTGGAAACCCTCTTAAGGAGCTGCTAGAGGAAGAAGACACGTGTGAACACCAGGAGTACTACGAAGGAACTCTTTATTTTCGGGTTTCACCACCCCTTTTATACCTTAGCGGTTGACTCTGATTGGCTATTTCATGTCACATGGTCATAGTAATGTCACGCAGTCATACACACGTCATTTCCGGTTTACATTATTTGTTTCGGGTTTCGGTCCCGTTACAAAGTGTACTTAAATCTATCGCATCATTTCATCTTTCACATTCTCGCTTTGACACCTGATGAATAGACATTCATCACATTTAGCAAGTTAAAGGGGAGAGTACTGGTGCCAGTCTGGTTTAAGGAAGATCTAGGGATAACAGCAAAAATCTAAAATCCCGATTCCAATTTAAGATTTGCTGTTGTGTTTCATTATTTCCTGCATTAATGACAGCTGAATATCAAATCACAGCACGGCCTGTCTTTTTTCCTCGGAAACCTGATTGCTGACTCAGGGTCAGTCCGTGACTTTTTATGAAAGTGGCACTGTCCCATGTTAAAAGAGACACCAGCTACAATTGCCAAGGGCAAGGACAATTGCCAAGGGCAAGGACCTAGCCTTAGACCTTTCCTCGAATTTCTTGTCACATCTTTATAACACACAAAGTTGTCATGTAAGAAACGGTTGATTTTAGGATAGGTCTAGATAGGGGAGAGAATACATTAAGGGTTATGGGTTACTATTGCAACGGATCTTGGGCGCCCGTATACTATGAGATGAAGGTCAGTTAATTAAGCCCTACATGGTTGAGGTATGGGTCTGGTTCGTGTAACCTCTCATTACAAGGCTACAACCCCAACCCTACCCTGCCTGGCCAAAACCTACTGCTGAGGGCAATCACCAAAACCCTTAAACTGCATGGCTTTGATGATAGGGAACCCTGTTTTTTGTACCGTGAAAATAAGCAAAATCAGTAGTTGGATAGATTGTTCGACATAATTATAAGTTCTTTAGTATTGTAGGATTTGATCCCCCCAGCTCTTCGCCTGTAACTTCCAAGGGCAGGGATTAAATACAAAACCTTACCCCCTGGATATCTTTCTTAGAAGATAGTATTTTGCAGGAGTAGACCCCAGATTGATTTAGACCTTAATCCAATTTGCCATCACCATTACCTTGAATAAGACATTAGGTCCCCCAGCAGGCAAGGTAAGGAGCCTATACCTTTTAAAGACAGAAGAGTAACAATGTGAAACAAATGAGAATATCTAGAATTTACACACGACTACAAATCCAGAACAAACTGCAGAGATATAGAGAAGAAGTCATGCTGATTATCTTATAGCGTGGACTTCATAACTTCATTAGTATCCCTGTTTGTCAGATTCCCTAAATCACTTAACATCCAGGGAGAACACATATGCAGAGATGTTTATAAACATACTCTCAAAAGATTGGTGGCCCAGAAGATAGGGAATGGCGCAGATACTGCACGAAAAAGACAAAATATACAGGGATAAATTGAACTGTAATCAGGGGCGAATCCATGAATTTGAAAAAAAGGGGAGGGATGCTACATTAAAAACAAGTATGAGTAATTCATATCAAAGGGGATATTTCTTACAAAAGAGAGATAAGGCCCACTGCAAAAAGAAATGGTGATTTCCGGGGAGATTCTCCCCATAAATTGCCTGTGAATTTGAGCGAAGGTGTTTGGTTATATTTCGTTGCATCCTTGAAACTCTATCTCAAGGTGAGATATTCTATTTCTGAGAACCTACTCGCATGCAGTGAATACAGCAGGGGTCCTGTTCAATAGACTTCATCTGCTGAGCTGGCCATCTCACGTAGACATACAGCAGCAGACTGGCCGGACAGTATGCAATAGACCTTGTGCAGACGGGGTAAAATTACCAACAAAATATGATCACCTTTCTTATCATCATAACCATGCGGTCATTTATATTAGTAAACATACCGAAATTAACATCACCACAAACATTAAATCAAATGCTTAACTGGTTAGACTAAACTTGACTAAATTATAAATAATCCATTTAGAAATTTTGATTCACCTAGATCAGTCGAACTTTGAAATGACGTGTAGGCCCTATCTCATCATTTTGAGGTCACCTGCACAACGTTTTCATCCCCTTAAAGAAAATGTTTATTGGCTGTAGCCTTTAAAGAAACATGGGGTGCCCGACCCACCTTTGCCTTATAGGCTGCTGAGGCTGTGCAGACCTCCTCCAGGGCCCCGCCCTGCTCGGGCTGTCCACCGACATCTCCCTACATCACCAGCCCTAAACTGATAGACCTGACGGGTGGGGAGGGGACTAGTGTTTAAAGTCTTTTCTTCCTGAACTTTGTGGCATCAGATAGTTAGCCCTTTAAAGGCAAGTCATACCTATATCCAATCTAATCTAGTTTTCAGTTCATTCTGTATACAACAAAATTGAGCTAGGAGAACATTAACCAACCCTAACCATTTGCATTAACGACTATTCAATGCCATACCCATGTAAAATTAGTCTCAACAACTTTCCTGTATTACTACCCTTCCCCTTTCCACATATAAAATTATCCTTATTTAATTGAATACAGTTTTATCCCTTGCCATGATGGTATAGAATTACCAAGTTTTACCTTATAACTCATACCTACACACTAATGAATAAATGTAATTATGCATATCCTATGCACAATAACCTTTTCGTTAATCCTAAGGGCACACTGACTTGTAGGTCATTCGTACACTTTATTCCATCTAAATATTTTCCTTCAGTCCCAATCCACAACAGCCCTTTGGTATTCCCCCTCCCCGCACCCTGTGGTACCTGCTCAATACCCATTCTTCTTGGCCCGGTGTAATACGTCTTAGTCCCAGGGCAGCACCTCCCAATCGGCCCCCCCGCCTTTAGCAGTCCTCTCCCAGCAGGTTGTATGTCTCTCCTGAATCGATATGTCCTTGGGGCTCGGGCACTTGAGGCGGGTGGGTGAGCAGGTGGGTGGGCAGGTGGGTGGGGAGGTGGATGGGGAGGTGGGTGAGCAGGTGGGCAGGTAGGTGCATGGGCAGGTGGGTAGGCAGGTGGGTGAGCAGGTGGGTGAGCAGGTGGGTGAGCAGGTGCATGGGCAGGTGCATGGGCAGGTGGGTAGGCAGGTGGGTGAGCAGGTGGGTGAGCAGGTGGGTGAGCAGGTGGGTGAGCAGGTGGGTGAGCGGGTGCATGGGCAGGTGGGTGGGCAGGTTGGTGGGCAGGTAGGTCTGCAGGTGTGTGGGCAGGTGGGTGAGCAGGTGGGTGGGGAGGTGGGTGAGCAGGTGGGTGAGCAGGTAGATGGGCAGGTTGGATGACAGGTTTTTGAATAGGTTGATTAGAAGGTGGGTTCGGGGGCAGTTTCAGAAACAGGTTGCTGAGGAGAAGGGTGAGCAGGTTGATGAGCAGGTTGAAGGGGCAGGCTGTTGAACGATTGGAAGATCTGGGCACCATTTTACAAACGGTTATGTAGATAATGAATCTATATGTATATGCATGCGTACTATGCGTATACATATGAACAAGCCACTATGATAAATTTAACATTATGCTATCTTTTTCTTACTAAAACCATCTGCACGCAAGGTTAGTCCTCTCACTTGCACACATGTTTGTGGAATGGCCCCAAATTGAAAGCAGGTTGAAGGCAGGTTGGCGGCGAGGTAGGATGATACAAAAGTTCTTTGGCACTTCCCTCTCCATCCTCTACCTATACTGGCTATTTCGTGAAAACTAACTCAGTGAGAGGACTACATGTAGAAATCTATAGCGGTGATGGCCTGCACCGTCTTTTTTAAATATTGAATCTAATCATTTTATTTGCCGCTTCCAGTGTAACAATAGAAGCAGATTATGATGGAATTTTCCTTCAGAGTGTAACATCAGATATTTGTTGAAACCACAATTGTATGATACATTTGGAAGCTGCTCATGTAGCTGGGATAGTTCCAGATAATTGAAGTTCATTGATGACATTGTATTACTTGAAGCAGGGCGACTAGCATTCAAAGAAGCGCACAGACTGGATTTAAAGCCCTAAGTGAATTGCAGACCGCACCGAGATGAATCGACTCCCGAGGAGCACTTCATCATTTATAATTGAATCGACCGAGAACCGGTATAAAAAAGCTTTGTGATACTGCGTACTTTAATTGAAGCTACCTTGGAGCTGCCTGCTGCCTATATATGTGTGTCCAGTATATAGTAGGTTCATCTGAACATAGAGCTAACAATGTATGTCTCAGGGAAATGTGGGTTATTAAGACCCGGAGTGTGGGATAGGTGGGAAGAGGGCGTCCAAACAGGATGAACATGAATACTACATGCCAGTGTGCATTTTTTATGGCTTTATTAAGTAATATTTTGTCAGGGTTGCCCTTGGTTTTCAAAATATTACAACAATAGTTACGATTGGATGCATAATTCATCAAGAACTGTCTAAAATGTTTACGATACATATTAAAATCTATACTAAATTCTTGAAAAGTCAAAGCTGAATCGATGGTATTGAACAGCATTTTTGCTTGTTTATTTATATAACGTGAACCAAAGCAATTTCTGGCTTTTGCCTCACAGTCTTGTATCATGATGGTATTATGATACAAACCCATGCATACCACAGTTGTATGGTTATACTGAACAAAGATTCGTCATGCCAATGGCCTACTATTTCCTACTGAGCAATGAACTGCTGATAACTCATGACCTCTGTCGAGACCTAATTTTACTTCCTGTCGCATGTCGTTCTTGCCATATAACGTCCGTGTTGCATGTCGAATTGCAGAAACCGTCTCGCTCTATCAATTTAGATTTAAAGGTATAGACCCATAAGACCGACTGTAAACGTATTAATCTTCGCGCTGTACATATTTTCACGCATTTCGCGCACCACTATAAATGCGCGAAAATATTATGTGAATGAAATTTATAAGTATTATAGAACAAATAGAAATAACTATGAAAGGCGTGAATTTATGAATGCGCGTATATTCTAATCATTGCTTGGTGCGCGAAAATTTAGCAGCGCAAAAATGTATACATTCACAGTATTCTATACCTAGTAGTGGTAGACTCCCTAAATCCCATAAACCATCTTTTATACTCCCCATACCAACCTAGACCTCAATACCTATAAGCCATTACTTGGACCCCTTTACCCATGAAGCCATCTTCTAAACTCTCTGGTAACCCCCTTGGCCCCTATACCATAAGCCATCTTCTAAAACCCCTAATTAGCACCTACACCCTCATTCAGCACTGTCTATGCACGAGACATCGCATTCAAGTGCTTCAATATATATATATATATATATATATATATGCACGAAAAGATTGGGTAGATAAATCATATTTAATTGTATACGTGGCAATTCATGATAGCAGGAGTAATGTGGGAATTTTGTGCTTATCGCAAATGTTGTAGACCATGTACACACATCACTCTTCTGCTATAACTACAGTTAACCATCTAGAACCAACACCCATAAGACATGTGGTAACCATCGAGATCTCCATACCCAAAAGCCATCCTCTATATCTTTTGATAACCACTCAGACCCGATTATCCATAAGCTTTCTTCTATATCTGCAGGAATGTTCCTATATATTTTTGTTGTTAAAGACCCATACACCGAAGCCATACTCTCTATCTATTGGCAATAACCTAGACCTTAGTACCCATAACTCATCCTTTATATGTATGTCCAGGTAACCACACACACACACACACACACACACACACATATATATATGTATTATTTTGGGTCCCGAGACCTTTAAATTGTTATTTCCGGGAGCAGGGCGGTGACGTAACCATTCCATCTCTTTGGTTACGCGGATCCGTTGACATGTCACTATATAAATTGGGAGCGTAACCGTTTCATTTCAGTTGCTCACACACCACCGACCTGCTCACATCGTTGAAGGTAGAGACCGGCTGGGGAAAGCGGTTATAAGTGGAAAGGTTTCTGCTTACCTTGGTGAGAGGACGGTTACGAAGATTTTGTACGTAGTTCTGATTAGTTTATTTGGAGATGGCGGGTTTCAATTTTTGCAGGACTTGCAAATTGCGTCACGCAGCTCCAACGGGCAAAAAATGCAAGGTTGCATTGTCTACGGGTGTGATTTTGAAGGAGCAGCAGGGTAAAGCCCATGACGTTTCCTCGATTCGTCAAAAGGGAGAACAAATGTTTGCGGAGCAAGGAGCGAGGATTGGGAAACTGGACAGTTACGAGGATGTCAGAGAACATCGAGATACTCGTCAAGGCCGCGACGGCTGGTGGCAGCAGGAAGACGGTCGACAAGACGGCTCAGCCGTCAACTGATGAAGGATCATCGTCGGAATGGGAGGACGTCAAACCAAGACGGCAGAGAAGACGGCAGGCGAAGAAAAAGACCCCGTTACGCAGCTCAAGCTCCTCCTCCTCATCAAGTGTCAGGTCATCCTCTGCCTCTTCAGTCAGTGACCATCTGGAAGGTAAAAAAGTAACAAAGAAATTTGGCCAGAAAAAATTCTTTGCTAAAGGCGATGACCCGAAATGTGTAGAGGATATTTTACTACTCGGGGTAAAAACAGTAGAGAAACTAATTGTTGAAAAAACTGATCCTTCTCCAGGGTAAAACACTTGAAAGTACTAACTGAAAAAGCTACTAAAAAGATGTACACCTTCGACACTTTCAACAAATATGACCGAGCTGTAAGGGAGAGGGCAAATCGATTGGGCGTTATGCAGTTTGCTGCTGTAGACCAAGAGGAGATTTTCTCCCATTTCAGTTTTGAAAACACGTTCAAGGCTAGCTCCGGTAAGACCTCTTACAGGGAAAACAAAAGCCGTCGTAACGCCGGTACAGGCGGGGGTGAAAAAATCTGTTTTAGATTCAATTCTGATCAGGGCTGTAATATGACGCACATTTGCATTATCTGTGAGAAATCGGGCCATGCTAAGAAGGACTGTTATCGGAACGGCCCTAAGAAGGATCAGAAATAGGAGGGGGAACAAAAATCTGGCTTGCAGGTCATTGTTGATTTTAATTGTCGTAACGGTTTCAACTTATCTGAAAACGATGACGTCACGCCCCGGGGGCTCGCAAGCCAGTCGTGTCAAAGCTGTCCAGACCGTAAGATTCCTGTTCCTACGGTGAAAGTACAGCACCGTAATGATTCTACGGTATTCCAATGTAATCCTGATATTAGTTATGGTCATGGAGATGAGTCTTTTCTGGTCGATGCGAATGAAAAAGCATCAAAATGCGCCTCCGCGTACGCCTGTTGTAACCCGTCTGACCCCGTTTGCGCGGGGAGTGCCGGTACGAAAAGCAATGACGTCACGGTTAGCGGGGTAGAAAGTACGCAGGCGGATGCGGAGATCGCGAGTGAAAAGTCAGTTTGCAGTAATCTTTTTCGCGAAAAAGGTAGGGATTTCGGTAAAATCCATTATTCTAAGAGTGATAATCTTGTAGAAGATATCATGCCGGTCACGCCGGTATACGATTTTTTCAGGAACTCTCTCAAAAAAGATATTTACGAGAATTATTCAGAAAAAATTATCTTTACAGTCACCTCCCAAGCTGGAAGGTTAGTACGAGTTCGTGAGGAATGCGCACAAGGCATCTGCCAGTGCGAATTTTTTATCGACGACGCTTTAGCCCAACTTAAACCATGTCGGTTCCACTATATAATGTCTCTTGGATCTGCAATATGTAAAGAAAAATTTAACTCAATGGTTAACGCGGTAACCGATGGGTTTAAAATTGTAGATGATAGTGCTGTAAAGGAGAAGTTGACATACGACTGTAATAACTACAAGTCGGTGTATGAAGGGTCTAACTTTGAAAAAATGGACAAAATAATAAATAAAGAAATTGCTGAAGGCTATTTGAAAATAGTACATGAAAAACCAGACTGCATACATAGTATGGGAGCGGTTCCCAAACCTGATGGGGGGGTTAGACCAATAACAGACTGCAGTATGCCCAAAAATATCTCTGTAAATAATTTTTGTGATGATGTAATCGAAGAATTTCAGTACAAAAGTGTGGAAAAGTACTATCAATGTTACACGAAGGAGACTACATGGGCGTGGTAGATATAAAATCAGCTTACAGGGCAGTACCCATTTTTCCAGACCATAAAAAGTACATGGGGCTTAGATGGGAAATTGATGGCAATGAGGTCTATATACAAGACAACAGACTAGCATTCGGCCTTCGCTTGGGTCCTATGTACTTTAATCAAATTTCAGAATTTGTATACAGTATATTATCAGATATTTATAATTTACAAGTGGTAAATTATTTAGACGACTTTATTGTAGTAGCATCATCATATGAAGAGGCAGAAAGGGCTCAGAGGTTGGTCATACAGATACTTGGGCTTCTATATATCATGGGGTAAGGTTACCCCCCCGGCACAAGTATGTAGATATCTGGGCTTAGATATTGATTCTCTCGAAATGGAGCTTAGACTACCATATGATAAGCTTGAAATACTTAAATCCCTTTTAGAAAAATATTCAGAAAAGGCAACTATTGGTAAAAAGGAGTTGGAAAGCCTGGGAGGACTATTATCACACTGCGCCCATGTAGTCTCAGGGGGAAACGTGTATTGCAGAAGGATTTTTAATCTGTATAAGGTCCTTTTAAATAATAATTTAAATGCCATAAAAATAGGCCAAGCGGCTAGGGATGACTTGAGGTGGTGGAAGAACTTTTGTGTAAATTTTAATGGGAAAAGAAAAGTTGATTACGAAGAGTACCCAATCCCCTTAGTCTCTGACTCTTCTCTCAAGGGCTATGCCATATATAGAGGCCAAGACTGGATTGCAGGGTCTTGGGAAGATCAAATAGTCTTGGAAGACTCAGAGTGTGGCCACATTATGGGCCCACCGAGTAGTGACATTTTCGACAAAACCAACATTAATGAGCTTGAATTATGGCCGATTCTAGTGGGGGTAAAATCCTGGGTAGGAGATTTAAAAAATTTAAGTGTAAATGTATTCACTGACAATACCCAGGTATTTTATATGATCAAGAAGGGGGTTAGTTCCAATAATACATGTATGGCATGGCTGAGAGAATTGTTCTGGGTCTGTAAAATCTATCAAATCCGCCTGGTTCCCCATTACATTAACACAAAAAATAATCTTGTGGCAGACACATTGTCTAGAATTTTATATATAAAATCCGATGGGGAGGCCAAAAAGTGCTTAGAAGGTTCGAATTTATGCTGCCTTAACAAAATTTTTAAATTTTGCAGAAAAAAGGGCCTTAAAAATGAGGGCAAAGGTGCTGAGGAGAGCCGCTGTGTCGACAAACACAATAAAATTGAGGAGGAAACAGTGGGCTTGCTACAAGAAGGTCTGTAAAAAATTCAATTGGCCTATATATAAAATTAATTCTAAACAAGCCTGTAGGTATGTAACATTTTTATCTCAACATATGAAGTCCTCCTCAATTGTTAACAACTATCAAGCGGTCATCTTCTTCCATAATGTTAAGGGCCTGCCTGTACCGGACTGGTCTGATAAGCGCCTAAAAATGACAATGAAAGGTATTAAAAATACCGAAAATGTAAAATTGGACACAAAGGATCCAATTGGGATTTCACATCTAGAGTCAATGTATAGGAAGGTGAATTTTTCATCCGAAAAGTGGATGTTGTCCTGGTTAATAATTGTATTTTTATTTAATACTTTGTTAAGAGTGGGACACGCTGTAAATTCATCTCACATGTTACTCCGTAAAAATGTAAAATTTACAAAATGGGGTATGGTAGTCACGGTTACCTCTTCAAAGACTACTAAAGATGCTGTTCATACTATTCCAGTAAATAGGAGTAGTAATAGGGCCTTATGCCCTGTTTACTGGTTGGAGTTCTTGTATAAGACACATCCAGGTAAAAGTAGTTCACCCCTGTTTTCTACAAAAAACTTGGAGTATCTAACTTATTCAGATTTTAATAAGTTATTTAAAAGGCTTTTAAGTAAAGCAAAAGTTACTGGGAATTTCTCAACCCATTCCCTTAGGAGGGGTGGTACAACAGAATTGTATAATTCAGGGGCTCCTATAACATTTATTAAGGAGCGAGGCCAATGGGCTTCAAATTGTATTTATAAATATATTAAGCCTTCAATTTATCAAAAGGCAAATCAACAAAAAATGTATTCACTACGTTAGGTGATTAGTTTGGAGGTTTGGGATTTAATAAATATTTCCCATATTTATCTATGTCCAAACTTAATCACTTGTTACTTGTTATTTCCTATTCGTAGCAATTTTTATAATCACCCAATCGAACCGGTAAATGTATTATTTTGGGTCCCGAGACCTTTAAATTGTTATTTCCGGGAGCAGGGCGGTGACGTAACCATTCCATCTCTTTGGTTACGCAGATCCGTTGACATGTCACTATATAAATTGGGAGCGTAGCCGTTTCATTTCAGTTGCTCACACACCACCGACCTGCTCACATCGTTGAATTTTAAATCTTAGCTTGTTGTAATAGGAGGATTTAATAAATATTTCCCATATTTATCTATGTCCAAACTTAATCACTTGTTACTTGTTATTTCCTATTTGTAGCAATTTTTATAATCACCCAATCGAACCGGTAAATATATATATATATATATATATATATATATATATACATATACAAATATATTTTTGTTGTTTATAGACCCCATACCCATAAGCCATCTCCTATAACCCCTGGTAACTGCCTAGACCCCCGTACCTCTAAGCCCCAATGGTTCCCGCTAATACGGCATCGTTTATCGGCCTCCAGTTGTTTACGTTCCCTGCAATCAATGCATACCGCCTGCACCTCGTTTAGCATCCCTTTATGGAATGCCTCCTCCCCCTCTCCCCTCTCCTCCTCTCGTGACGACTCATTGTCTATTGATTGTGTGCTCCCTCAGCGCGCCGTATGCCGGGGGGTTGTGGGAGGTTGGGAGGAATGTGGAGGGAAATGGGGAGGCGGCTGCTTTTTATACTCTGCTATGCTCTGTAGTGGATCTACACCGTTAAAAGCCGAAGGAAGGATGTGGCTATTTTCTTGAATCTGTTTGGTCGTAAGCAACGGGCTATAGGTCTAATTTGGGGGCGATCTGTCGGCTAGGTCTACATGTATATAATTTAAGCCCTGTTTCCATCAGCCAATTTTACTACCGATTTCAGAAATCAGTACAGTGCAGTGGGAATATTGGTTAATCATGAACATGTTATATACGATTAGAAAAGGTTTTAAATTATCTTTCAAATGGTATGTAAGATATATAATCCTTTGACATATTACCAGTTAAAAGGAGTGAATTACCAACAAATCGGTAGTAAAATCGGCTGGTGGAAACAGGGCTTACGGATTCTGACACGCTGGTTCAAGGTAACATAATCCATCCAAGGCAATGTCCAACAATTTACCGTATACATCAACTAACACAGCCGAAAGTGTTGCATAGACAGTGGCTAACTTATTTTTTATTTTCCCCTGGCAGAGTGACAAGTCATAGCCGCCCAACACGAGAAGATGCAACCCTGTTCGAATATCACACATGGAACCATGTCTGTGTATTACATGAAATAAACTAACATTGACACAGAATTAAAAGGTGTGGGACGTGGCAGACTGCTCTGGATGAGTACAAGATCACTACTAAAAATATTTTTATGGCCGAGAAAAGCCAATCAAGTGGCCCTGACTGCTCCATAAAAAGTTTGAAAAAATAGACACAGAATTAACTTTAGAATTGTCTTATCGCAGTTCAATTCACGATATCTAACGACAATGGTGATTTCTTCCAAGCAAGGCAACTGTAAAAACGAGGTTAGTCTTATGATGCAGATGGCAGATTGGATGAGGCATGTAATTCTAAATGCTGATACATAATGTAATACTGCACGGAATTAAGGGGGGCAAAACGCAATGAAGAATTCAAAGGTAACCGTATCTTGCAAGCTCAAATTACAGTAGAAATACTTCTGAGCTTAACTCAATACTTTAACCATGAAAATTTATCTTTGATATTGCCTATTTCAATAATATCAAAAATATCACTACTAGCTTGAGCCTGTTTGAGAACATTTTCTTTTTCCTACTCCATTGTGGGGATGAAACCTATGTCAAACCACCCCAACCCTCTTTTTCTTAAATCAATTAATTGCAAACGGGTTTGATAGATCCATCCTTTCCTGCTGGCAGTATCTGCATGTAGGTACCCCCAGACGAGCGCCAGAATGCACAGTATGCCATCATTAATCTCTCATATGGGCGCATCTTGAGGCTAGTCTGTAAAGGGTATCTGTCTAATATCCTTTTCGCAGAAGGCCTCATAATGTATACATTGGGCCTGCGTATCCTAACAAATTGAGGGCTAATTGGCAAATTGGCTATAATTTACTGAGGCGAGACAGTGCCCTCACACCACTCAACGACCTGTCTAATTATACCTGGACAAGGACCCTGCCACCGGCCGCACCTGGTCAGTCAGAACTCAGAGATCACCGGCACTGGACCTATATCAGGGAGCAGCGTTTTATACACCATGGCTGTGAATTTGGATTCAATACACCAAAGTTGTTTCCCTGGTTTACAGTGGGTATATATACCCTGGATATAATACAGCCAAGCTGTCCCTCTGAACAAACACAGCCAAGCTGTGCCTCTGAACCACTGAATCTCTGAACACTGCAAAACACTGAACGCCTCTACAATGGTTGTCAGGACCCACACTGGACCCTGCCTGTGCCCCTCAACACAGAGGACTACGTCCTGTATGTTTGGCCCTTCCATTTCGGCACACAGGAGATACAGGGCATTTCTGCCACATCTCTCCACACACTGCATCTCTGCACACTGCATCTCTGTACACTACGGCACTCCCGCCTTCAGGATGGCGCTCAGGAGGCCATACCCACTACAGCCCACTGCCCTGGGCGCCCTGCCGCTGCCGGGGATACCACCCTGCCGCCCTGGGTGTTCTACTGCTGCCGGGGGTCCGCCCTGCCGGCCTGGGCCCCCTGCTACCCGGGGCACTCCTACCCCACTGACCTGGGCGTCCTACCACTGCCGGGGAGCCTACCATGCCAACATGGGTGACCTACCACCCTCATAGCCCGGGGGTTCATAGTCTGTGAACTCAGTAACAAGGGCATTGCCCTTCAGTTTTGGCTTCTAAACCTCGTTACACAGACATACACTGATCACTGTCCTCACTGACTTTTATCAACTCAGAATTAATTTTATGTTTATGTCTCACACTTTAATTGTATTGATCTAAAATTGATCAATCATCACTTTTATCAACCTAGTATTTACTTGTTCTGTCCTGTGTGTGTATTAAATGTTTTTGTGCCAATTCTTGTCGAGCCTCTTCTGTTAATTGGGGGCTAATTGGCAAATTGGCTATAATTTACTGAGGCGAGACAGTGCCCTCACACCACTCAACGACCTGTCTAATTATACCTGGACAAGGACCCTGCCACCGGCCGCACCTGGTCAGTCAGAACTCAGAGATCACCGGCACTGGACCTATATCAGGGAGCAGCGTTTTCCCACCCTCCACTCCCTATTAAAGACATTCTATTACAGGCTTCTAAACCTCGTTACACAGACATACACTGATCACTGTCCTCACTGACTTTTATCAACTCAGAATTAATTTTATGTTTATGTCTCACACTTTAATTGTATTGATCTAAAATTGATCAATCATCACTTTTATCAACCTAGTATTTACTTGTTCTGTCCTGTGTGTGTATTAAATGTTTTTGTGCCAATTCTTGTCGAGCCTCTTCTGTTAATTAATGGGATTCTCATACTAACAAATGGGATTCTTGTAAAAGCAATACGGTTGCACTTCAGTGATATTGAGAAGGCAATGAAGAAGAACCAAATCTGACTACGGGACCATATACAAATTATAAAATGTACATGTAATAGGCCCTAATTACCTTTTACAGCCTCAAAATGAAAATGCGCTCATAATGACAGTTCAGTACATGCAATATGCACATTCTTGGGCTAGTCTCTAAGAGGTATGATGCGCTTTGGTATTGTAGGATGCTCTACATTTCTAGGAATGCAAACTTATGCACTATGATGTACTTGAAGTAGTCTAGTCTCTCAAAGGGGTATAATTCACTGTAAGGACCCCTGGGGACAATTCACAGCAGTTCATATGTTAACATATGTGATACATGTAGGCCCATGTAAGATTTGTTAAAGGACACTTTCAAAGGTCTTCTTTGCAAAAGAAATTGGCAAGAGGCCAAACATGTTCGCTGCTGATCAAATTCCATAAATGACCGCGGGGAGACATGCCCCCTCCATCTACCCCCTCCTTGTGTGACAATAGGCAGCCCCATGCCACGCAGACTGCTGACGCTGCGCGCGCCGCTTCCGCCCGTCTTCCCGCGCTTTTATCTCGTTTGTCGTCTGCTCGCGGTAAACAAGTCCCAGGGGGCGCCGGCAGGGGGCGCAGGTGTCTGCAGCACCCCTCCCCCTTAACCGGCGTCCCCTGTCACTTGGTTGTGGGAGGGGGAAAGTGGGGGGTTGGGGGTGAAGTTGCTCCTGGCGACCGTGGGTCAAACGCCTGACGACAAATACGACCAACCTGCCGGCAACCAGCTAAGCGCCTTCCCGCCTGCCAGCAGACGACTTTTTGTCCTGCAGTGTTTCCTTGAGAGCTTTGCTTCCTTTAGCTTTTTAACGTTAGATCTTTCTGATTTAGCAAAGTGGTATTCACATACGACAGATCATTTTCCATTCTCCAGCAGTTGCCTTATGTATAGGGCCGAATATAGGATCGATGTGAATGGATAAAAATAAATAGGTTATATATATAAAAGTTTTAGTGTTAATGTCATAAGCGCTTATAGTTAATTGAAACCTACGCTAGTAAGTCAAGGTTTAGAAAATTACTTCATTATGTTCTTGAATTGATTATGTTTTTCATCGTGAATGGAAACAGAAAGGAACAGCATGACTGCCATGGGGCTGTTCATGTATGTTGGTACGTACCAATAACAAACACAAATATATGCCGATAGTCAATTAAACAGTAAAAGAGTGCCTTCACTGGCTCAAGGAATGACTTGCTTTAGTCCATTCAAGTATATTCACTAAGGAAAATGAAAAGAGGCAAAACCAACAAATCAACAACTAAACAAGTATTCAATGAAATGTAAAGTTGCACATCCTTCACGTCATATTAACTTTTCAGCGAAAAAAACATAATAAGATGCTGCCAATGCTGAACTGATGCCGTGCCCGAACCACTTGCTTATTCTCATAGAGAAAGTGCAAAGCAGACGATATTGTTCCAAAGTCTGGACCCCCTGGCCAATTACCATGACAACACAACGCTAAATCTCCACAGCGCAGGCATTCAGTCCTTAAGGCTGAAGACAAATATGGGTGTCTACGCTTGGAGAGGCGTCCTCTGTTGACGTTGCCGCTCCGCCTGTCAGAAGACGCTCTAAAAATAGAATGAGCCAATGCTGGAGACAGTAATGGCGACGTATTGTTGACTTCCACAATATCGAGAGGAAAGGGGAATTGTGTCAGTAAATACAGCACTGGTTCTTTGGTCGATGCAAAGACCCTGATTACGCTCCGGGCAAGCTGTAGGAAGGAGGACACCGCATAACGGCTGATTCCTGACACTTTTTTATTTAACAAATAGAATGAATTATATTTGATAATATTAAGCATTTCATATTATAAGGTACAGATTTCTTGATGCTCTAACTTTTCATTTGTAACAGACTATGATCAGTACAGTGAAAAACTGATATGGATTCTGGAAAACCTCAACGTGTTCTTTACTTTTAACTTTTGTATAAACACACCTTTGAATTCCTCAATATTTAAGGTATAACTTGACATAGAAATTTAGAGTAAAAAGGAAATATCTTACTATAGGGAAACATTTTTCGGATTTTAGTTTAGCTATTAGTTTTTGTTTTATGAGATGAAATGAAATGTAGGAGAATGGTAGCAAAAAAAATCCGTTTTTACACATAAAAACGAGGAGGTTAATAAGGACACCTGGGACACGCTTCCCTAGATGATAACGTTATCTACTTGCCCTCTGAATCTACGGCCACAACTTGAATATTTAATGATCGCTGTCAAAGATATTTAAGTCAATAGCATTTTTGCTACATCTTATTTTCTATTTTGAACTTAACCGTAAATGAAATACCTATTCAAATTGGAACTAACTAAAAGCTTTTGTTTTTCTTCACTACACAATATTCTACCTCCATCATTTAAGATGAATAGAAAAAAACACAGTGCAGTGCAGTGTAGTGCTATCTATCTCTAAGTCCGAAATATTCTACGTGGATTTTACTATATATGGTTTAATAATTTATTCTAATTGATTGAAGAGACCGTAGCAGCAAGTTCTGAGCAATTGAAGCGGTAAAATCACTTTACTGGTGGTGCTCTTTTAACTGCAATGTAAACGATGAATGTTAGCAGTTGTTTGGCTGCTTTAAGGAATGAGTATGAACAAATAAGAAAGGGAGTTTCTGCTCGTGATCAATTAAACCAAAGTTTGCAACATCATCATTGCCTTGTAATACGTTTTATCTCTCTTCAACAGGCAAATAATAAGGGATTTGTAGTTTCTTAAGAACAGCAGTAGGTTTATTACAACTGTGAACTTTCATATCTTGAATAAAACATTCTTTCATTTAAACTGAGGTTTCTTCATGATGAAGAGAGGCCGCCTACGCCAGGTTTTTGTGTCGGCCATGCATATTTCAAAATCAGGTTTTATAATATTGACATTTATATTGATAGTTGTAGGTTTCTTTAATTAAAGCCCCAGTAAAGCTTGAGTAAAACATTAGTTTAACATCAAATTAAAACTTAGGAGGCAGAATGTTTTTCTAGGGAAAAAACTTGGACGTAGTTGATCAAACTAGCTGCAATAGTTCTGTCTGCTGGTTGCTTTTTGATATGTTGAGGCTTGAGCATTTTTATTCTGGACTAATCGTCCAGATTGGAATGTGAATTAGATTTTATGAACGAAATATGCTCTACATTTTATGTTAATTTTGATATTCAAACACTCAACTTTTGCATTATAAAAACATGAATTTCGAACAACTCACCTGCCAATCAAAAAGCTAATGACCATCTCATGATGCAACCAACCAACCCACTAACCAGTCAACCAACCAATCTACCAGTCAGCCAACCAACCAGTCAACCAACCAACCAACCAACCAACCAGCCAGCCAACCAGTCAACTAACAAACTAACCAACCAAACAGCCAGCCAACCAGCCAACTAGCCAACCAACCAACTATCCAACCAACCCACCAGCCAACCAACCAAGAAACCCACCAACCAACCAACCCACCAACCAACCAGCCATCCAACCAGTCAACTAACAAACTAACCAACCAAACAGCCAGCCAACCAACCAACTAGCCAACCAACCAGCTATCCAACCAACCCACCAGCCAACCAACCAAGAAACCCACCAACCAACCAACCCACCAACCAACCAGCCATCCAACCAACCAACTAGCCAACCAACCAACCAACCCACCAACCAACCAACCAGCCATCCAACCAACCAACTAGCCAACCGACCAACCAACCAGCCAACCAACCAACCTGCCCACCCACCAACTGACCAGCCAACCAACCAACCAACCAACCAAACTAACCAACCAATCCAACAACCAACCAACCAGCACACCAGCCAACCAAGGTACCAACCTATCAACCTACCAACCAACCAGCCAACCAACAAGCTAGCTATCCTCTTGTGATGCAGCGAATCAACCAATCAGGCAACCACACAACTAGCAGATTGATGTACCAAGCATTCAATCAACTGATAACTTACCAACCAGTGAACTAACCAACCCAACAACCAACCATCCACTAAACCAACCAAACGACCAACATATAAATCAGACCACCAACCAGTAAACCAACCAACAACCAGTCCAACATCCCAACCAACCCTCCAACCTACCTCCTAACTAAGCAACCAACTACCCAACAAATAAACCAACCAACCGCTAGATTTACGCTTGGCCTTCCTCAGAGACCACAGAAAACAACAACACCTCCCTCAGCCCGCGGCTTAAATGTTGCTGTCATGCACGCCAATGACTAGCCACACCACCAGCGGTTTTGTATTCCTTCTCAAAATGACTTTTTTGTCATGCGACCAATAAAGAATAACTTCCGAGCTAATAAAAGGTCGGTCTTTGCAATCAATCCGGCCAGAACCTCACGGACACGGCGTTTCTTTGCTTCATTTAGATCAGGCTACCTTTTTGAACCTGCGGTGTTTTGTGTCTCATATTTTATGCATGGTGAGAGTGACCTTTCGTTAATCAACTCCTTTTATTGGTGTAAGGCCTGATGTCAGCACTGGAGCTCTGTTAAATGTTATGAACGCTATAAGGCATATCGGTGGGATAATAACGAGTATCATTACAATGGGAAAGGGTGTGTTTGGAATTCGACTGTTTTGACCTCAGCAAATATCACGAAGTGATATTTTTCCACAAATAAAGATTTCTATCATAATTATATTATCGGTGCTATATCTATTTTCATTCAAATATTCTATGCACTGGCATTCATGCCCAAAAGGTTTATGTCAACGAGGCAAAAACTGTTATGTTTCAAAACTATATGAATTATCTGTACGTAAGAATGAATATGCTATTATCTATACAAAGCTCAAATAATATTGTTGATGCTTATACTGATAATAGGGGGAATTATCTAGGAATGCAAACGGTTTTGTGAATTGAAAAAGGGATTGATACTGTCAAAGCTGACGTTAACTTGGATGGAATCTGCCCCGAAGTTTAATACTAGTATAGCATATATTTTCAGGGCGATTTTTTGTACTTTCCTCATTCATATCTTTGAGGCAATAGAGGATATTGTCAAATGGTATGGGTAATATCCTGCGGAATACTGTCATGGGGGATATGCATGTGTTCTCTATAGAATGTTATCTGGAACTGTAAATATAGCAGTGCATAAAGAGAAACCCCTTCTCTGTTTGTTAGCTCATGCAGATACTGAGACTTTCAGTGGAGTAGTGAATACGGCCTTGTGATGCCTGTACCGACATAACCTCACTTTCAGCGGAACATATCCGGGCTCAGAAAGTGAATGTGTACAGTAGGGAGCACGCAACATATGGCATGCCAACTTCTGTTCTAATCCAACGCTCTGCCAGCCATACAGGCACGACAGAGCCTGAACAGACATATCGGTGCCAGGCAGATTTCATATGGATACCATAACGTGATTACCTATACCTGTGCTTGTTTCCCCAAGGAACCATAGACAAGTTCTTCATTTCAATAGGCTCCATTATAGAGTATAGAGGGTAGAGATAAGGGATTGGGGGAGATCCCCATGTCGCACTGTCGAAATTAAGAAATCATTATGTCAAATCCATGCCTTGTCAAATTAATGTAATCAGAATAATTATCATCATGTTCAATTTAAGAAATAGCCCTGTTGCCATGTCAAATCTAAAAATTGCACCTTTCACGTGTCACTAGCACAAACACCGAGGCTGTAGGCTTTGTCGAGTAAAAGGGGTCTAGCTCCATAGTACACCCAAATTATGAATCCCATAAAAAGGAAATAGTGTAATCATCCACCCGCGGGTTTCACTTTTGGCATTTCATGAGTCAGCCTCTGATATCATGGATTTTATTGTTCCCATTAAAATATAAGAAATTCGGGTTTCACACTAGACACACTACAAGTCCTCAGATTTTAAATATCAAGTGAGATTTGAGAACGTCAGAACTTATCATGTTGAGGTCTTCTTTGAAAATAAAACCTTTAGGTTAGAAGATCTAAAGCGCCCGTAATTGCAACAACACATAGGCCTATGGCGCAATTCTTAACCTGCACCTACTTCAAAGAAGCAGCCTGCGATAGGTTTGTACCGGTGGGAAAATGTCAAAGATCATCTGACACTTTTATAAATAAGACTACCTCGTCATGATCACCTCTAAAGACACGACAGTCTTGATGCTAGTGTGATGAACGGCTATTCATCCAAAATACATAGAGGTCAAAATAATAGAAATAAGGTAATAGTAGAAATATATGTAAGAGAACGAAATATATGTAAGAGAACGAAATAGATGTAAAGGAACGAATATGTAATAATGAACGAAAGTATAGAAAGCCTGAAAAAGAGGCACGAATATGTAAAAGAACGAATATGTAAAGAACGAATATGTAAGGAACGAATATGTAAGGAACGAAAATGTAAAGGAACGAAACCCGGAAATATGTAAACCGGAAGTGAAATGTAAACCGGAAACGGAAAATATAAACCGGAAGTGACGTCAGTTGTAGGTCACGTGACCGAAAGCAGCCAATCAGGGCTGACCTCTATAGTATATAAAGGGGCGGTGAGGCCCGAATAAACAGAGTTCTTTAACAGTTCTCCTGGTGTCCAGACGTGTCCTCTTTCCTGAAACAACCGCTAAAGATGAGCCGATTAGAGTAATTAACCAGAAGTTAGGACAAAACAGTCGAAGCTCGAGATAGGTAGTAGGAACACAGGGTAAGGGGCCCGACGGCCCGAAGAACGAGGAACGAGGGAACGGAGTAAGGCACGAAGGCCCGAAGTAGTCCCGGAAACCGAGGTGTAGTATGGCACGAAGACATGGGGAACGGAACGAAGGAACGAAGTCCGCGGGGACGAGGGCGCGGCATGCTCGGCCCCACGCTACCAAACAATAGGCGACCGTCGGCCCGTCGCCCCCGCGGACCGGAACTGAGGGGTGGACCGCCCGGTCGGGGTGAATGCTGGTCTGGGAGATAGAGCGAGACGAACCCCGGCCGACCCGTACCCCTACCATAATTTCCCTTCCCCGCAGTCCTCCGTTGACATCGAGTGCCGATTCCCGACCGATTCGCTCAGCCCCCCCCTCGTGCGCGAGGCACGACTCTAGAAACACATCTCGGTTCTTGGCCCGGATTCCCCGTCCGCCCCGAGACCCGAACAACCCCCACGTTCCTCTGTTGTAAGAATCGGCAACCCCGACTTACCAGAGAACGTCACACTAGCATTCATAGAAAGTATCCTTATCAGTTATTCTGTTGACATGCTTATGTAAATGTGTCTTATCTTTGTAGGAGTGTTATAATTGTATCATTGCAATGGATTCTTACAATTTACCATACGCTTGGCACACACAAAATATTGAAGTCTCATGACAAGCAGGGGGTCAGTAATATGAAGCTAGACATGAACGTGTAAAGGTAGAGAAAAAGATTCAAGTTGGCTCTGTGAACTTTCATGTGATTTATCCTAAAATCAAGGAGCCGGTTCATGGCAGAAGCAGGGCTGAGGAAGAGGTGGAGCAAGCAAGGGGGAAGGGCGGGGGCTGTGGAGTAGATGGGTGCCAGATCAGACCCTGCTCAGTGTAGCGTTATCTCTGGGCCCACAGCCCTGTTTTACATGTTCGCTAAAGCTGGGGGCATATCTATGTATGCAGGACGGGACTGCTGAGTGGTGGTGGTATAGTCTGACAGTTTTTTGTGTCAGAAAGGCACACTTTTTAACCAAAGAGGCACAAAGGATGCTTAATCCCCCTGTTGAAATGCCACAACCACCCATGGAAACGAACCAGCCCAGAGCAATAAATTCTGTATTGCAAATAGGGATATGAAGACGTCCATAGTTGATCCCAAGAGCAGCATTGTCCTCCTCTTATCTATGCAGTTTGCACTTCCCCAATTATCACCAGGAGCGTCATAAGGTACTGTATAAACAGTGGTATCTGTTTTAAATGCTTCAGACAGCCTAGATAATTTCAAAGGTTGTTTGACATCTATCTTAAAAAATAAGAATCATTAGTGAAGAACCATGGAAAGTATCTTACGAAACCATGAGATCAACTAAGAGGAAGGTTCAATCGTAAGGTGTGAGCTGGCCCTAAGGTAGTATTCAAACCATTGGAAGTTGGCACTCCTCCTCTCTTTTTGCTGATTTCATTAGCGGTTTCTCTAAGGCTTCACACGTCATTACCCTGCCGGGTGCGACTGCAGCCCCCGCTGACCGAGCCTTGGGCACCATTAGACAGAGGGACTTCTAAGAATTGGCTCTAGGATGTGCCTTCTTTGGCACCCCCTCCTGCCACCAGCACTCCTGTCTCCCCTCTGTGCACTGCGTCACAGTCACAGCGGCAGGGTAGTTTAAAGGGGCGTTTACACACTTGGTCAAAATAATCACGATATTCCAAAATGTTAACCTTAACCCTTTTGACAGTCCGGAAAATGTAGGGAACATTCCCAACAGCACCAATTATTTTGTCCGTAAGTGTATACTGGTTTTGGCTTTGTAGATGCAATTGGTTGTGGCAAGGTTGTTTTAGCGTTGTCCGACATGTCTGAGTTTGTTTTAGCAATTTTCTAATGATAACTATACCTTGCTGGGAACATTCTGACCTATTTTTGTTTACTGCTGTAAGGATGCAGTTAAGCCATTTTCTTATGAACTCGTTAACTATATATGTACAAAAAAGTCTTAACGTTTTAAATGCAATTTATATTGATACAATAGCGCTCATTGATAAGACTCCAAAATTTTAACTTTGAGGAAATTACTTTTTATGATAACCTGTCTTTTGATCTTCAAAATTAAAGGTCCGTTTACCGTTTGGTGGTTGGATTAATAACGACATAACGTTAGGGCTTCTGCAACTAGCAATTACCAAATAATCTTTCTGTCACACACACTGCATACCACCTATACTCTTATTGCATCATATTTACAGAATTTGTATGCTGCAGACAAAATCTGTTACAGAAAGTTGCATACATTCGCAGTGTGACTGTTGTCACTAATTGTCCCCATGAACAGTAACCAATTTGCCTCATTCATACCCAGCTAGATAACAATGTATCTGATATGCAGGGGTTATGGAGCAATGCCATTCCTGGAGCAGCGAAGGGGGCTAGGGTTTTTTGGGGTAGATGGGTGCCAGATCAGACCCTGCTCAGTGTAGCGTTATCTCTGGGCCCACAGCCCTGTTTTACATGTTCGCTAAAGCTGGGGGCATATCTATGTATGCAGGACGGGACTGCTGAGTGGTGGTGGTATAGTCTGTTTTGGGAGAGGTACACTTTTAGCTCATGATAGACAATGGGGCCTAATACTATTCTCATTCCTCCAATCCTTTAATTTTTACCAAGTGATGTTTTATTCGTCACTTTCCTACCACGGATACCCTAATTTCTAGTGTTTCAAACGGCCAGTCTTGTTCAAATACAATACAGAAAAATCTTAGAAAACAAGTTTGCTATAAACTTCTTCCTAATTAATGCATTTTCAAACCTACTTAAAGAATAAGTAATGCTGATAGACACTGAAAAATACTAAGTTGTACGTCTCCCTACTATACATCTTTATTAAATTTTAGGCTTGTCTCCGGATGAAATACAGGAAATAAACCATCCATGGTGGGGAGAAATGTATGTCGTATTTCATCATGTTATCTGAGACTTTGATGGTCAATCCCCAGCGGTACTGTCAATTTTAAGAACAGCAGAATCTGTGATAACAGTGATAAGTCGGCCTGGCATACTTAATATAGTTTTGTACTGTGCAGAAGCCCTAAGGACTTGCGTCCATAGTCGGAAATAATCAGATAGTTGATACCTTGGCCAACTCAGGTACTTTTTACCACAAGGTATACGGACTCATGAGGATAGGGGCCTTTCATTTAGTACATATATATGCGTCAAGGGGGGTAGGGGGTCTGAGAATTTTGAAAATGTGCATACATTCTAGTACATATCCAATGCGTATTTTTGCCTGAGGGAGGGGGTGGGGGGTCTGGGATTTTTAAAAATGTGCGTACGTACTAAATAGAAGGCCCCATAATATTATGTCACTTTCTAAATGCATTTTTCCCCCTATTTTCCGATAATTAGGCATTTAGATGCATTCAATATCAGAGTGAATGTTAAAAAGTAAACCTATATAATCATAAAAAAGTTAGTTGAAGTTACCAGAGATCACTAATAAATCTTTCTCAAACTAACGTTACAATCTAACCAATTTCTTTAATGCAAAACTAATAAAACAATCATGGATTTATTTCACGCCAGTCTCAACTTGTCTTTCAGAATTCCTTCACATTCCTTTATCGAGACTAAGAGGGTTTGGCAGAGATGAAGATGGTCACTTTGAAGTCTGGCAGAGCTCTGCCTTTTTTGAGTGATTTCATCAGCGGTCCCTCTCCCCAGGTTCACACATCATTACCCCGCTGGGGGGCGCTGAGGTCTGGGCTGACTAGGTCTCTGGCACCGTTCAAGCCAAACTCACGTGTACAAATTATTGAGTTGCAAGGTTGGTAGTATCTGGTCAGAATGGGTTATTTATCTGAAAATTAAAACTTCACCTCTATCTTAGAAATGAGATCAAGAGCTGACGTGTTTTCAATAACACATCCAGCGTTTCGTGTGTGTGTGTGTGTTTGTGTGTGTGTGTGTATTCGTCTGTCTATATACGTCTGTCTGTCTGTCTGTCTGTCTGTCTGTCTGTCTGTCTGTCTACTGTCTGTCTGTCTGTATGTCTGTCTGTCTATCTATCTATCTATTTATCTATCTATCTACCTATCTATGTCGGTCTGATGGTGCCCGGAGCAGCGGCCTCTAAAGGGGGGGGGGCAGCTGTCTGTTACCCCTCTTCACCAGACTATAGCCCCGAGGTGGGGACACATATGGCCCGTCTGCTAGCTGGTTCGATATCAAACCTCGTATGCTTGCAGGTTTATGTAGGCCTACGAGGTAAAGGGCATCATGGGGATTAACTATTGTATTGACAAGACTAAGGGTTAAATGGTGATTCTCGTATGATTTAAACAACTCTTATACCTCCAACTGTATGACCACTTTACCTCGCAGGATATTGTTGTCGTAAGTAGTGTACCAAAAGTGGACTGCGACGCGGGTCGCGTGGCTTCAGGGAGTTTTAGATAAAGTCCATTTGACCTTCGGCTTAACTAGCATATAGAAATGTACATACATATCGTTATACAAAGAAACACGAGTTGTACGCTGTATTCTAAAATGTGGAAAACCTATATCATAATTATCATGGTACAGCTGCGTGTATTGCAGCAACATTCATATTTTATTAGTCGGTTTATTAGTTAGCAATCTATGGTGGGTCAAAGCAGTATAACACAATAACTAAATGTCATTGACCACTGGCAATTCTCATATTGGGAAATAAAGGCGAGTAATTTCATGAGATGTGGTTCTTCTTTTCAGTTTTTTGATGTGGTAAACATTTGAAATACCTCCTTTATTGCACACGAGGGTAACTGTTCTATTCTGCAGAGTCGTTCTCAATCTTGACACTCTAAATGTCACCTCGTGGTAGGCCTACATGGACTGTGTATTTGTAGTTTCTTTAATAAGCGAAAGGACTTGAAGACGTCCTTGTTGAAGCTTGAAGTGCTTCACCAGGATTGGTGTATTTGTTTTCTCAATGGCTACAGTAATGACCGAAATTGTCGCTACTATCGGACATATTATCCTACTGTGCGAGTTACATTGCAGGCACCTGCTTTGGTAGATAACCACGTATACATATATATGTATGTTCTAAAGAAACTATTCATCTTTTGGGCGCTCATGCATTTATATCCATATAATCTCGGGAGTTTCTGCAGGCGACAAGCGGAAACTACGTAAATGAATGTACCAGCATTAATGAGTGGGCGAATATTTACTTTGCTTTGTATCAGTACATAAGCCCTATGTATCATTGCACTTACATGTAAGATAGGGGAAGGTGGTTAGAAAATTGAAAAAGAAACGCATACATCTATATGTGGGTAATGACTAACATGTCAACTTTTGGCATCCAAGTTCACAATAACGACAGGTGCATTAGTATGTTGATATTAGTATGGTTGAGTGGATAAAACACAACCGTCCTGTATACATGTTACCCGCATTTGCAATCAGTATAATCTGGAGTCCCTACCAAATAGAAAAACCGGACTGACATATAAAAATAGTAGGACAATTAATATTAGAACAGAAGTTTATTTCTAGATATAAAAACTGTATTTACAAAAAAAAACAAAAAAACAAACAAAAGATAGATATAAATGTTTCCGGTTCAAGAATAGGTTGAGGAATACACGGCTTATTCGTCCAGAAATACTGACCTTTCCGTACTGAGCATTGGTTATAAAACACAAAAGATTTCGAAAATAAGGGATTTGTTTTAACCGTCCAAGTCCGATACACCAGTAGATACGTCTGGTCAATAACATGCAACCTGGCATGTCCATTATGTTTTCCACGTCTAAAACCAAAGATTTCGATAGGGGAAAAAAGCCAAAACATTTCATTGTATTCTGCCTAGGTCGTATGTGCATAGAACATGGTTCACGACCGTCCCTCTAATTGAATTAAGACCTCATTTCACTTCAGTCTCTTTGAAAGCCGGCCCCCAGGTAACGACTAAAAGCCTCACAGGATCGACAGGCTTTTAGCCATCCATCGTCAGATAGTACCTCGCACAAAACAACACACGTTTTTTTAACATAATATAAATTGCTGTTATGGTCCTATACATCTTAGAGGCGGGTCGTATAACTATAGGGCGCCGGTAGTGATTAATGGAATGTTTGCGTGTACATGGCATCTCGAATTTAGTTGTAGTGCTTTGAAATAATTAATTATTGTTAATTGTTACTGCCTTTGACTTAGAATGCCGTACAGCAACTTGTATCCGTCCATATCATTGGAGTTTGTCAAGAAAACAGCTCACATGTAAATGCAGCTGTCACACGCCTGCAATATTTCGTAGAAAATAGGATAAATGATTTAATAAAAACCGTGCATACCTTATATCATAATCATATATATATAATTTAAATATCCCAAAGCCCAAACTTGAAAGCGCCCCCTCTCAATCTGTCCCTGGAGAGTAAAGGCATAATCCGCTTCTTGAAATATGAGGAAACGTTTTTTGAAATATTCTTAATCTTTCAGTGGGACAGTGAAAATTTTACCCCAGTTGCACGTTGAATTATCGCGGAGGTACTCTTACATCTTAGGAACAGATAACTGAGCCTGGGGCAGTTTCGTGGGTTGACTCATGGTTTCCTTTACTGTCAGAAATATAAAACTGTGCTCCCCGTGCTAGCAGATACACGTGCAGTTAGGTAGGGTTGTGGAGGTAAAGGTGGAAGGGGGGGGGGGCAGTCAGAAAGGTAAGATAGAAGAGGCTTAGTGCCCTTGTTGAATTGGTGAAGCTAATGAATGGTAAGGAATAACGAGTGCGTATGTGTATGCGTATCGTGTCCCTTTGAGATTATGATGCATTCACTAGACTAGCTTTAGAATATGCCAGTCCGCAAAGGGTATATCTATTGCACGGCTAGTCTGCCAATGGTATACAGATAATGTAAAACGCACAGAAATGATGTTAACTATACGTTGTGTCTGAAATTAGCTAGATTTTAGAAATGCGTCCAAATACAAATCTTAACGTCGTCTATAGTTGCACAACTGAGGGTTTAAACGTTTGGTGAAAAACTCCGCATTACTATCCTAACAACCTGTATTCTTAGCCTAACAGCAGTTGCCCTGATACCCATTTTCAGATTTGGTTAATTATTTCAGAAGCAACTCAGAACTGAACTGTTTCCCTTTGAAACACTTTGATACGCATTGCCCACTGTCTTTGAAATGGGCTCAGTCCATATTTTAATGGGAAAGGGACCCAATGAACCCTTGAAAATGTGTGCTTTGAAATTATAGGATTGGAGGGAAAATGGTAAATATTGTTTTGAACCATACTAAGTTACCACAACAAAAAACTGCACCATTATCCCGGTTTCTGTCTCATCAATGTTTGCGAATAACAGGCATTCATAGGTACCCATAAACAACATCTTTGATCTCACCTCTATGTGTACCCACACAACTGCTCCCCTGTACTTCTTGTATCTAGGTACCCAAATCTGCATCATATTGATTTAGAGTTGTGCAGGGGGCCTTTGATACATGAGTCTGTAGGGCAGCTGGGATAAAGGCAGCGTTTTACCATACGCATACCTGAATGTAGAAGTGTGCCTAGAGGTCAGGGCGAGGGCCTATGTAGGTTCGCAAGGAATCAAAGAAAAAGTAACGGATGTTTGCGTTTTATAAGCTAATAGAGCTGATAGGAATTTCTCCCTAAAACCTGCCGAGGGCTCCAAAACATCTGATAGTTGTCCTTAAACATCCGTCAAGTCAATCTCCCCTAATGGATCTCTGGCGCCTTCATGTAACATTTTCTCTATGAAACACCTTTTTTTAAAACGCCTGTTATGCCTCAGTTAACAGACCATATAGGCAGCAGGTCTAAATGCTATTGTGACGTTCTCTGGTAAGTCGGGGTTACCGATTCTTACAACAGAGGAACGTGGGGGTTGTTCGGGTCTCGGGGCGGACGGGGAATCCGGGCCAAGAACCGAGATGTGTTTCTAGAGTCGTGCCTCGCGCACGAGGGGGGGCTGAGCGAATCGGTCAGGAATCGGCGCTCGATGTCAAACGGAGGACTGCGGGGAAGGGAAATTATGGTAGGGGTACGGGTCGGCCGGGGTTCGTCTCGCTCTATCTCCCAGACCAGCATTCACCCCCACCGGGCGGTCCACCCCACGGTTCCGATCCGCGGGGGCGACGGGCCGACGGTCGCCTATTGTTTGGTAGCGTGGGGCCGAGCCTGCCGCGCCCTCGTCCCCGCGGACTTCGTTCCTTCGTCCCGCCTGTCATGCCTTCGTGCCATGCTACGCCTCGGTCTCCGGGACTGTTTCGGGCCTTCGTGCCTTACTTCGGTCCTTCGTTCCTCGTTCTTCGGGCCGTCGGGCCCCTACCCTAAGTTCCTACTATTTATCTCGAACTTCGACTGTTTTATCCTAACTTCTGGTTAATTACTCGAATCAGCTCATCTTTAGCGGTTGTTTCAGGAAAGAAGACACGTCTGGACACAAGGAGAACTGTTAAAGAACTCTGTTTATTCGGGCCTCACCGCCCCTTTATATACTCTAGAGGTCAGCCCTGATTGGCTGCTTTCGGTCACGTGATCTATAACTGACGTCACTTCCGGTTTATATCTTTCATTTCCGGTTTACATTTCACTTCCGGTTTATATCTTTCCGGGTTTCGTTCCTTTACATTTTCGTTCCTTACATATTCGTTCCTTACATATTCGTGCCTCTTTTTTGGGCTTTTTACACTTTCGTTCATTATTACATATTCGTTCTTTTACATATATTTCGTTCTTTACATATATACCTTTTTATAATATTACCTTATTTTCTCTTATTTTGACCTCTACATATTTTGGATGAATAGCCGTTCATCACACCCTCCCGCACCTTCTTGAAAGGTGGGAAAACACGTCTTTACAAAATTTTCAAAGTAGTTCATACAGCAACGACAACAGAACATACTCTAGAACCAGAAACATTTCAATCCTACGCTCCTTATCGGTAGAGGAGGAGGTGTCACCCTCTGTCCTCTCCGGTCTACTTCGGAGGGCCCCCGGGGCCTATCCGGCTAATTATTATTTCTCTTCTTTCTTCGTTTTTCGTTCTTCTCTCTTCTTAGTGAAAGTTCATATAATTTGTTTCATATATCCTAGTCTCTTTTTATCTTCGTCATAGTTCTTATCCTGGGTCTATTAAGACCCGTTCTGCACTTCTTTTTCTTTAGGATGAGCGAGCCGGTCGTGGCTCTCCCACCCGGGACTGGGGATCGGTCGTGACCCCGTCGCCCCCGTTCTTTTCCTCTGGGCTCTATGTACTTAGCCCCTCGACGCGTTTCCTCGCTTTTACCATCGTTAGGACAGAGGGACCGGTCGTGGTCCTCCTGCCCGGGGCCATGGGTCGGTCGTGACCCGCAATGCCCCCGTTCCCTTCGTTTTTCGTCGTCCAGACGTTCTCCCCTAGTTCGGGCGGAGAATCGGTCGTGATTCTTCCACCCAGAGACCAGGGTCGGTCGTGACCCTTAGTCCTCTCGACCCTTTTGTTCGTTTTTTCCGTCGTCCAGACGTTCTCCGTTGTTTTTGGCCAGAGAATCGGTCGTGATTCTCCCACCCGGTCGGTCGTGACCCCTCGTTCTCCCGTGTTTATTACTCTTCTCTGCGTTCTCTTAGGTGATGATGATGATTTGAAGGTGAGTTTTTGAAGAAAGACTGAAGTTTTGTAGACAGAATGTTCTTTTTAGACTTCGCGCCCTCGGTCGCCTCGGCATTCAGAGCCCCCCAGTGACTTTTCACGTTTGGCAAGGACAACATGTTCGAGCCAGAGGCCGAGGTACCCACCGTTCCAAAGAAGAAAATGGCAATGGATGTGGAAAGGAACTTAGTTCTTCCGTTAAAGTTTCGAGTGGAAGCTTCAGCAGACGACGTTGCGGGTTTCGTGCTATTGGTCACAGTGAAACTTTGGATGGAGTTGGAGTGAAGGTAAGTTTGTGAAGACTGGAATTATTAATTGTTGATGAGGTGTCCGTTTTCCGTACAGGAACTGAAGTTTGACTTTTATGGCACATGTCCTCGTGGTTAACCCAGCACCAAGACGTTCAGTCTTCGACCACGTCGACACACTCAAAGATTTCAGAAGGAGATGTCGGAGAGAGAGAGTCCAACATAATTAGATAAGGTATTTCCGTCACCGTTCCGGGCCCAAGTGGCATGACAACAACCGGAACGGAGACCCGACTAAGAAGATAATTTTCTTTTGCTGAGGTTTCTTTTGATGACAGGAGCCGGCGCCTCTCATCCCTCCCCCCCCCCGTAAGCAACGGTAGGAAGACCATCCGAGAGGGAGGCTCCTTCGTTCTACTGATGAGATGATTTCCTTAAGAAGAGGATTCCTGCTCCGGGCACTCGGGCCCTCGTTCGTTTCCTAGGCTCTCGGGCCTCGCTCTGCTTACTAAGTTTTTTTTCTCTTCGTCCTCCCGAAGGACCATGCTTTTAGACGATTTTCGTGAGACTGTAGTACCAACAAATAGTTCGTTAATAGAGGTAAGTTTAAGATCTGGTCTGGTTTGATTCTGGAGTAAGGCCACAGTCTTCATCGGTGCCATGTCACTTTGCATGAAGCCACTATGCCTATGACGAACGCCGAGACAACAGCTCCGAGCCGTTCCGGGCTGCTCCTAGGTACGGCGGTTCGAAGTTGGTAAGTTGAAGATATTGGTGAGAAGGAGAGGAAGAAGTTGTAGAAAGTGAAGATGGACGACATCAACTGGGATCTGCACCCGACGTCAACCTCTGAGATCCGGAACGAGCCCATCTCAAAAATAGCATATATATAGAAGAACTCATCCGATGTCGAACTCCAAGAAGGATTACTCCTCGTCGCTCTTTGCAGACCTCTTGAGGCGTCTATCGAGGCATCCGAGGCCGACGTTCCAAGCACCACCTCCCTATATGTTTCAAAGACTATTTTGTTCCGTTCCTCGGGAAGAAGATATCAGGAAGTACGATATGGAAGCAGTCACTGCAGGTAAGATATTAACATGTGATTTAGTAAGTCTATTAATTTCGTCCTATTATATATCGTTTCGGTGGGGCACGAGCAAGGGGCCTTTCAGCTACTGTCCCTGCTCGCCCCCCTGTCCTCCGGGAGACATCTACAATTCACCGCGGTCCTTTCACGACTCGCTGCATCAATCCTGGCACGACAAAACCAGCATTCAAGTGGAGAAATTTCACTTTACCGCTCTCCGTATGCGGTAAGAGGCTGAAGAGAAGGAAACTCAGAAGATGATGGTACAATAAATCCGGGCCCATCTGGTCCTACATTCTGAGCGGTCCATCCAAGATCAAGAAGATCAAGCCACGGAAAGTTCAGGTGCCGCTAGAGGACAGAGGTCGTTTCTCACTCGCCCACAGATCCCTCAAGGCAGCACGGGAGAAGGGTTTCAGTCTTGGCCCGTGCCAGCCTTTCCTCCAGCGGCGAGTCGCCGGCCCACCGGTACCTTATTTTACCCCGGCACGACCGTTGACTCAAAGATTACAACACTATCTGTCCATTCCGATTTCCTTTCCTCGATTCTGCCTCCTTACTTTTACTCTCGCTCCTGGGCCGCCCGGTCCGCTATCTATTCAATTTCCGCGACCGGACGATCCCGTTCGACCTGCTCGGTCCCAACCAACGCAGCGGGCTCCAGGGAAGAAGAGGAACAGCTACAAACTTGTTTTTCCTCCTAGCGCCTCCTCCCGTTCCGTATTCGCCCCCGGGCTTGGTAAGTTCGTTCCAGTCATGGACCCTCCAGCTCGCTGATTACACTCAACACCTCCTAACACATGTGGTTTCGTTCACTTCCGCAAGATTCCCATAAAGAAACTAGTAGGAATACTTAAGATGAGAATATTCGAGCCCGCCAGTCCGTTCCCGATGATTTAAGCAAAGTTTCGGGCCCGTCCAGCGGTCTCCAGGAGAGTTTTTATCCAGGCTTCGGCCTCCTGTGCGGCTCAGGTACCTCCGCCTCGGCCTGGTTCTCTCCCTGGGGGTTTGACACTATGGGTGAGGAGCCAACGCCCTGTAATCCCTCCCCACCCGACTCGCGACGCGCCATTCTCCTCCTCTGGTTCCGTCGCGCTTTTTCTTCCGTGCAGGACCCTAAGCAGCATCCACCGTTCTCTCCTTCTTTCGAGGCCTTTCATCCTTCTTCCTGGCGTCGGATCGGTAGCAACAGTTTCTCTTCCCTGGCGGGGAGCTCGAGAAGCTGATCCACCAGTCCGCTCTGTTTTTCCGCCTCTTTTGTCGCCTTCAACAAGTCGTCCAACTGATCTTCGTTTTTGTACATCACCAGGGTCTGAGCCAATTGGACGGTCCGGTTGTGTTCGTTAACTAGCCGGTCAACTCCCGGGAACTCTCTGGTCAACGGCCCCAGCGCTGCCGTCGGGAACTGCGCCATCGCTTCCTCAAATGTCTCTGGCTTGCGGCCCGTTTCCAGTGCCATCAGGAACGCCATAGATGCTGAAGCCATTGCTCTTGTCTTAGCCGTCATCCCTCGCACCTCCTTCGGGGGCCACGCCAGTTGCACCTGAATGGCCTCCTCCGCGTCCCAGTCTCGTACTGCCCGTGCCGTCACCGGAAAGTGTCCCTGTAAGACCTGGTGAATGGCCTGCGTCCGTAATAACTTGAGTCGCGGCGTTTCTCTAGATGGTCCTACTGTCGGTGCCTCCGTTCCTACGGACCCGAACACTGAATCTGCTCCCGACTCGTCCAATTCTTGCTTATCCGGCTCGTATCCTCTGGTCTCGGCCTGCCCCAACTCCATGTCCTCTGAGTCCTCCACTTCTGCGTCCATGGATTGAGCAGCCGGTATTTGTAGTCTGTGTATCACAACCCGCGGTTGCAGCGCTCGCCCGTCTTTATCCTCGTCCTTGAGTGGGGTATCCGGTCCTGGCGGCGATCCCATCCGTTCGGGCGACGGCGGTCCCGGGGTCTCCTCCGATCCTTGCGACCCGAAGAACGAGCTCCCCAGACTGGCTCGAGTCAAGTTGTCCACCGCTGCCCGTGTCTCCGGCGTATCCGGCGCTACCAAAATGTCTCTCATCCGTTTCAGTCCCGGGGGCGGTACCACCGGCTGCTTACATACCATCTTCTCTAGGGGTGAATCCGCTCTCGTCGGGGTAGGGGTAGAGAACAACGGCTGTGTTGAAGCCATCGACGCCGTGTCCTCGGTCCTGGCCGCGTGCCGAACATACTTTACTTTTTCCACCCGCCCCGACGGTTTGAGTCCTTGCCTTTCCGCCATCTCGTGGAGGAACCTCCCCAGGTACAGTGCTTCTCTTTCCACCAGTCGGCCTCCCTGCGCTTCCCGAATGCTGTCCTCCAGCTCCCGGTCGGATCTTGCCTCGCGGTAACCCCTGAACGCTCCCTCCCGGTTCATTGTTCCTTTTAGATATCCGGGGTACCTCGGGTGTCGTGATTCGTAAATAATCGATTTCTTGTGAACTGTCATCATAGTAAATTGTGCGTCGCTGCAAGGTGGTTCTAGTCCCGTGGTCCGTTTGATTCCTGTCGAGGTCTCAGGCTGTGATGGTCCCAGCTCTCCCGCGCTACTGGACTCGGCGATAATCAGGGACCGATCGCATCGGACCGACATGCTCCGGCCTGACTCCGACTGGTCCAAACTCGTTCCCTCCTCCAATTCTCTCGGGACTTTCTTGACCTTTTTCCACTTCTTCTTTCGCGACGGCTCCTCCGCCGGGCATCCCTGCGTCGGGGGCCTCTTGAAAGCGAGCGGCTCCTCTTCCTCCTTTACTTTCGGACGTTGGTCGTCGGACGAGCTCACTAATTCCACCACCTCAGTCCCCGGTGGTATCCCTGAGCAACCTGGCTTCGGGGCGGGTGTAGATCTCCCTCCTCTTCCTCTGCCCGGGAGTCCTCGTCCTCTCGGTTCTCGTGGTTCTCCCTGGGCATTTAACTTCTTAATTCGGCTCTGTACCAACCCTGTTACTTGGTCTGCTGTCAGGAGTGGTTTCGGGTTGACCACGGCTCGGCTCGCGCTCCGTGGCGACTCGGTGGCTTCCTTCCGCACTCCTTTCGCGGCCCTCCGAGGGGAACGGCGCGTGGGCGTCGATCGTTCCGCTACCTCGGCCAGGGGTCCCTTCCCTGCTACTTTGGCTGCTTGGGCTCCCTCGCCGGCCTCGTCGGCCTCTGGTCCTTCCTCGGTTGCTTCCTGCTCCGGCTGCTCGGCGTCGCTGTCATCGGACCCTCTCGACGCCCTCGGGTAGTAAGGGATGCGGATCCTCCGTCGCGACCTCTCCGGTGCCTCCTTATCCACCGCCTTCTCAGGGGGATGGAATCCCTCCGGATGGCGCACAGCGTAGTCCCGGTCCAAATCGGCCACCCGGGCCGCCGTTTCATCCCCAGGAGCGAAACTGGTGTACGGCGGCCGTCCTTTTGGATCCAAGGCGAACGCCGCAGCATACTCCGGCCTCAGAAGGGGGTCCTGTTTCGGCATCCCCCTCAGCAGGTTTCCTTCGTGCGATTCCGACATGTGCTTTCTCCAGTCCTGGTGCGTCGAATAGGCTCGATTCGAACACACCGGGCACATGTAATACTGCTTCCGTACTCCATCGTGCTGGCCTCGAATATGCTTGACCAGGTGCTTAAATTCCTTTCCGCGACAATGTCCTTCCCAACACTGTCCGCTCATCGTGTCCGTTTTCCGGGCTTTCGGGGCTCGTTCCAAACCTGAAGCTCGTCCCGTCAGCCTTTTCCGTTTTTGCCTCGTGGTGATGCTGCTCGTCCCACTTCTCTGCCTTTCTTTTTTTCTTCTCCCAGCTTGGTCTGCTCGTCTGCGATTTGATGAATCCTGATCGGCTGACCAGAATGACCTGCTCCGGCGAGCGCTCTGCCTTTTATAGCCGCCGCAGGCGGAAGTGGGCGTGGCCTGCACTAGCGACCCCTAGCGTCAAGCTCACCATCCACTTCAACGGTGGCGCCCCCTACTATTTCCGGTCCCCGGGGCCCGCCGCTGGTCACCGCCTCGCCTGTTGTTTACCTCGCGGCTCCTCGCCCGTCTACGCTTTTTTTTCCTAGGCCTTTTATTGCCCCACCGGACGTCCTCGGTCCTTTCATCCTCCGTCGCCTCCTCTTGCCTTTTCATCTTGGCCCTCGCAGTGTTTCCGTACACTTCCCTGAGAACACAGGGGCTCGATGTTATCATCCTCTCGCCGCCGCCCCGTTCTCTTTGTCATCTTTTACTCCTTTTACGACCTACTTTAAAGCCCGCCCTCGTTTCAGGCCTCGCCTTTTACAACCGTCCGTTCGTTCCTCCGGCGTTCCCGAGAGTGCCGCATCTACTCTCCTCCGGTCTCCTGGACGCTTGTAAAGCGGTATTACCAAGTCAGCATCACTTCAAAAGTCTTCACCAGCTTGCCACCGGGTCTGTCTTCCGTTGTAATCCAACCATCTTTTCCACGCTGTGGTTCCTCCGAACTGACCGGAAAGCGGCTCCGTGGGACTACTTTAGACATTCGGGCCGTCGTGGCTCCCGAACGCCGTTTTTCGTTCCAACCCCGCATTTCCCACCTATATTACATCCGCAAGAGAACCAATCTTCAGCTAGGTAGCAAATCTCTACAGCCTAACGACCTGCACTCCTACCGTAGTGGTCAACGCACCGCCCCGACTCAATGGCCCCAGGTTGATCAGTCCTTTTTGGCCAAAGCCTTTCTGTGTAGCGCCGATTTGGTCGTTCCCTTGGTCCTCTTCCACCTGCGGAATCGAGACGCGAGAACGACTTCATCACAAAAAGGGGTGCCCCGTTTCCGTACGTGCCCTAGCGCGCCCCACCCCAAGCATTTACTGTGCAGCCTCGTATCCTTGCTGGTCAGCTACCATCCAGGCTGGCGCAGCGTGTCCTCGGTAGGGTTCCAGGCGGTCCACATGGACCACCCCCCCCGGTTTTCCTCGTTTCTTCCGTACTACCACCCGTCCTCGGTCAAGCACCTTGACGATCAGTGCAGGGCCTATCCATGGAAATCGCTACTTCGTTCCCTTGTCCCTATCCACCACCGTATCGTGCACCCAGACCAGTTCTCCGGCGTGGTATTCCCGCCGAGTCACCTTTCCATCGTACTCGTGTTTCTGATGAATGGCGGCTCGTTTCAGCCCCGCCCGGGCCTCCCGATAGGCCGCGACTAGCCCTTTCTCCAGGCTTTCCACGTAGTCGCCTACCCGTCGGGGTTCCTCCTCCGGTCCTAGAGGTCTCCCAAAAATCGCTTGTCGTGGCATCATGGTCTGTCGGCCCAGCATCATCATGTTCGGTGTCACTCCCGTGCTGGCTTGCGGCGTTGCTCTATAACTCATCATCACGAGCGGGACCATCTCATCCCATTCCCGACCTGTTGCTCGGCAGCTAGCTTTCAAACAGCACCCCAAAGTGCGGAAACTTCGTTCTATGTATCCGTCACTCCTGGGGTGGTACGGCGTCGTTCTCGTCTTGTGTATTCCGAATAGTGCACAGACCTGAGCCACCACCTCGGATTCGAAATTCGTGCCCTGATCCGAGTGTAGTTCTCGAAACGCGCCGTACCGTGCCACTACTTCTTCAACCAGTTTGTCCGCCACTGTCGTTGCCTTTTGATCCGGGATCGGGAAACACTCCAACCACTTGGTGAAATAGCATCCCACCATCAGGCAGTACTTGTTTCCTCGTTTGGTGACTGGGTACGGGCCCGAAACATCCATGGCCAGCCGTTCCATTGGCTCCCCCACTATATATTGGTGTAGCGGCTCCCGTCTCCCTCGTCCTTTTTTCAGCAACGCGCAATCACATTCTCGACATTCCTTTCGCACATCTTCCCGGAGTCCCGGCCAGTAAAACCCTTGCTCCAACAGGGCCGTTGTTCTGGCGACTCCCAAGTGCGCTCCTGCCGCGCCTCCATGGTATTCCCTCACCAACTTGGCCCGTTCCTCTCGGGGAACGACCAACTGGTTCCTCCAACCATGTCCTTCTAGTTCCCAGTACTTCCGATGCAGCACGCTATCCTTGAGGCTTAATCGTTCCCATTGCCTCCATAGGATCTTTGTTTCCCGGGATTCCGGAGATATGACCTCCCAACCTGGCCGGTTCGCATCTTCTTCCATCCGTGCGACAATCGGCCCTATATCTCGATCCCTCCTCTGCGCTGCTCTCATCTCCTGCGGGGACCATCCGGGCTCATACCCCCGGGCCCGCGTCACTACTCTCACTTTCTCGGTATTCTCGTGCTCTTCTCCACACTGTTTGCACGGATACCGGGACAACGCGTCAGCGTTCCCATGCTTCCTGCCCGGTCGGTGTTGGAACGACACGTCATGCGAGTCGATAATCTCAATCCACCGGGCAGCCTGCCCCATCGGTTCCTTACTTCTCTGCAGCCAACTAACCGCGCTATTATCCGTCCGGACTATTACGCGTTGACCATAGATGTAGCACCGAAAATGTTTCAAAGCTCGCACCACCGCCAACAGTTCTTTCCGCGTGGTGCAATACTTTCGTTCGTTTGACTCCAGGGTTTTGCTCGTGTAAGCTATTACCCGTTCCTCCCCTCTCTGCTCCTGTGATAGCACGGCTCCCGTCCCCACGTCACTGGCGTCCGTGTCAAGCTACCATTGTCCGTCTTCCTCTGGGAATCCCAACACCGGGGCCTCTGTTAACGCCCTCTTCATTGCATCAAACGCCTCTTGTCGTCTCGCGCTCCACACGAACGGCTCCTCCTTCGTCGCCAATTCATACAAGGGGGCAGCCAATTCTGTGAAGCCGTTTATATGCCTTCTATAATACGAACATAATCCCATGAAGGCTCGTACCTCATGGAGATCCCGAGGGACCGGCCACTCGGTTACTTGCCGACACTTTTCGGGGTCGGGTTCGATCCCATTGAATGAGACAACGTGTCCCAAGAACGGAATCTTCTTCTGGAACAGCCTGCATTTTCGCGCCTTCAACTTCAGTCCTGCGGCGTTCAATCGGTCCAGAACCCGTACCAATCTTTCCAGAGTCACTTCAAACGTTGGCCCGAAGACCAATATGTCATCCAGGTATACCAGACACTCCTCCCACACGATTCCTCTGAGGATTCTTTCCATCAGCCTCTCGAAGGTGGCCGGGACGTTCACTAGCCCGAATGGCATCACTTTGAACTCATACAATCCTCCTTGAGTCACGAAGGCCGTCTTTTCTCGGTCCTCTGGTGCCATCTCCACCTGCCAATATCCGCTTGTGAGATCCAGACTGCAGAAGAATAGGCTCCCGCCCAAGGTGTTGAGGCTGTCCTCTATCCGTGGAAGCGGATAGGCGTCCACTTTTGTAGCCTGGTTCAGTTTTCGGTAGTCGATACAGAACCTCGTTCCTCCGTCCTTCTTTTTCACTAGGACGGTCGGGCTGCTCCACGCACTTCCACTCTCCTGGATGATTCCTAGATTTAACATATCCTCCACCAGTGCTCGTTCCTCTTCTCTCCTGGTGGCTGGATACCGTCTGACCCTCTGTTTGATCGGCATCTGATCCCCCGTTTTAATTCGATGTTGTACTAAATCTGTCCGTCCTAACTCATGTTTCGAGGTTGCAAACATTTGTTCCCGGGCCATGATGGCTTTCTCCGACTCCCCGCCTTCCTCCGTGGTTAGGCCTTTCTTAGCCTCCTCTATCATTTCGACGAGCGTTCCAGGGGGTTCTTTTACATCACTTCCTATACCTCGTACTTCCTGTACGAAGGTGGCTTCTCCGAGTACCCCGCCGGTTTCCAATTTCGCGCTCTCGGTCCCTCGGTTGGCCACCCAAACTTTATTTTCTTCTCCCAACGTCACCGTTCCTGGGATCACTTCCAGTCCCATGGGTAATCCAGCGCCGGTGATGACAGCCAGCTGTCCACTCTGTCCTATGTCCACTCTTGTCACTACTGCTACTCGGGTCACCTGGAGCGGGGGTATTTCCGTCTTTCCCTCGATTCTCACGACCTGTCCTCCGACGGTGACTGCCCGAATCCCATCCGTTCTTCGTTCTACTCCCGGGATTCGTTCCCCCTCTCCCTCCCCTTCGGCGGGCAGGAAGACAGCACTCGCGTGGGGCTTAACTGTTAGCCGGTATTTCACCGCGAAGTCGTTTCCCAGGATCCCTTCATCTCTACCGATGTCTGCCACCATGAATGTCCATTGCAACACGCGCGTTCCCAACCTTACTGGCAAGTTCGTGCATCCATAGCACCGCAACGGGCTACCATCCACCGAGCAGAGACGTCCTTCATATCCATCCAGGTCTTCCCATTTTCGTCCCCACTCTCTCCAAAGACGTTCCGACAGCAGACTGATCATAGATCCGGTATCAACCAAAAAACGGACGACACTCTTTCCCACCGTTCCGGCCACATAAAGTCCACATTCTCCAATGCCTACTACTTCTCTCGCCGCGCCCGAAGGGGGCCCCGCGCTTACTGCGACGGCGACTGTCCGTTTCCCTGACGCTGAGAACACTCTCTCACGAAATGGCCCTTCTGGTGACATTGATGACATTCCAAATCTTCCTTTCGCTTCTTAAACGCCTCCCTCCGGGCCGTTGCTTGTCTCCTAGCTTCCCGTTCTTCTGCCAATTCCTTCATCATCTCCTCCAACTTACCGTTTAAGGCCATGATCTGTGTATTGGCGTCCTCCTCGGGCTTCACTGCCCGTAGGAGGCGGCGTGAGTATCGTTCCTGTATTTCTACCACCTCCACCGCCTCCTCTAGTGTCTTGCATCCTTTCTCTGCACACTTCAGCTGAAGGTCTTCCCCAACTGCAGCCTGGAACGCATGTAATGCTGCTTTTTCCTGGCTGGCGTAGTCGTTGGAGAAGTAGGCTCTCGATGCCAATCGTCGGGCATTATCAGCCAACTCCTTCGCTGTCTGGTTCTTTACACGTTTCAATCCTGCCAACTCTTGCAGAGCATTGCACGTGTCCTTCTCCTGACCGAACCTCCGTCGCAACGCATCTACCCTCGCCGAGTAACGGAGTCGTTCCCTGTCCGGGAGTCCGACAAAGTACATTCGTGCCGTTCCCGTCAGCGAGAGAAAGAGCATCGCCGCTTTTTCCTCGGTCGTCCAATGTCCCAAGGCTGCGTACTCCTCGAACTGGTTGATCCATCCCTCGAAGTCCGGTTTACCGTCATACTTCTCCGGTCGTAGACTAAACTTCTTCAAACTTGCTCCTACCTGGCCGGTCTGTTGTTGTTGAGCCCGCGCATTCTGCTCATCCGTCGGGGTGGACGTTCCCATGAAATTAAACTGCCTACCCATGATGGTCGTGTCCTCCCCTTTGGTCTCGGGTTTCGCACCTCCTTTCTCCTCCCCACCTTCCTTGAAGGCGATGTCAGAATCCATCTGCTCGAAGACTGCCGCGGTTGCCATGAGCATCCAATACCGACAAAACACCCAAGATCCACAAGTCCGTATGTGCTTATTTCAGCACCACCGCTGCCACCAGTGTGACGTTCTCTGGTAAGTCGGGGTTACCGATTCTTACAACAGAGGAACGTGGGGGTTGTTCGGGTCTCGGGGCGGACGGGGAATCCGGGCCAAGAACCGAGATGTGTTTCTAGAGTCGTGCCTCGCGCACGAGGGGGGGCTGAGCGAATCGGTCGGGAATCGGCGCTCGATGTCAAACGGAGGACTGCGGGGAAGGGAAATTATGGTAGGGGTACGGGTCGGCCGGGGTTCGTCTCGCTCTATCTCCCAGACCAGCATTCACCCCCACCGGGCGGTCCACCCCACGGTTCCGGTCCGCGGGGGCGACGGGCCGACGGTCGCCTATTGTTTGGTAGCGTGGGGCTGAGCCTGCCGCGCCCTCGTCCCCGCGGACTTCGTTCCTTCGTCCCGCCTGTCATGCCTTCGTGCCATGCTACGCCTCGGTCTCCGGGACTGTTTCAGGCCTTCGTGCCTTACTTCGGTCCTTCGTTCCTCGTTCTTCGGGCCGTCGGGCCCCTACCCTAAGTTCCTACTATTTATCTCGAACTTCGACTGTTTTATCCTAACTTCTGGTTAATTACTCGAATCAGCTCATCTTTAGCGGTTGTTTCAGGAAAGAAGACACGTCTGGACACAAGGAGAACTGTTAAAGAACTCTGTTTATTCGGGCCTCACCGCCCCTTTATATACTCTAGAGGTCAGCCCTGATTGGCTGCTTTCGGTCACGTGATCTATAACTGACGTCACTTCCGGTTTATATCTTTCGTTTCCGGTTTACATGTCACTTTTGGTTTATATCTTTCCGGGTTTCGTTCCTTTACATTTTCGTTCCTTACATATTCGTTCCTTACATATTCGTGCCTCTTTTTCGGGCTTTTTACACTTTCGTTCATTATTACATATTCGTTCTTTTACATATATTTCGTTCTTTACATATATACCTTTTTATAATATTACCTTATTTTCTCTTATTTTGACCTCTACATATTTTGGATGAATAGCCGTTCATCACACCATGCACATTCATATAAGAAAGCTTCAAGTGCTTTTAAATATCATACCTTTTGATCCTCCCATCCGTTTTAAAAACTACTGATCCACCCCTGCCAGTATCCTACATTTTCTAAAGCATCTTCTTTTGAGGTATGCACCTTTTCGCTACATGCATGTAAGCCTATCGATTTTCTATATCCAAAAATGGCTCAAAGCCCGTTCGGTTGCACAGCTGGAATCAGGCCTATATATGGGTTGTTATACAAGGTGTACTCACCGTAGCCGTCAGCCATGGGCAGGCCCACCAACAGTGTGAAGAGGACTGCCACCGTCACCACTAGACCTGAAAAACACAAGAGGTCATAGAATAAGTGTCATACAATTAACCAAGGTAGAAAAAGTAGCTCTTATTACTATAAAATAGTGATCGTCATAAAACAGACAAAGTATAGCCAATAAACAAAGGTTAGGTCTATATTAATCTACAATGAATATATTTCCAAACCAGCTTAACTAGCATTAGACACATACATATACGAACTGAAAAAAACCCTCAATGCTATAGTGTTAACTAGGCTTGAGGAGGCAGTGGCTGCGGCCACGGGGGCCATTATTTGGTGTGACTGATTAGGTTTAGTATCCACTTAATAGTGTGTTAAAAAGACTTTCAGTCAGTCAAGAAAAGAATTGAACTCATAGAAAAATAACCGAAGAGAGGGTCGGCATGGTTTATGTTATGTTTGTTTATCATTACAAACTGATTAGAAAATGATTTGTCTAATAAATTGTGAACATATTAGAAGCTAATGAAATTGCCCGTCCACCACCAAAACAACATTTTATTGCAGGTTTTCTCCCGGTGAATGTCTGAGAAAGGTCCTGTAGAAATTTTGAGGCATCTAAAGGAAATAATAATAAAAAAAACATCGGTTAATGGCACGATCAGTTGCTACCAAAAAGAGTCGAATAAAGTTGATAATATTTTGCATTATTTCCATGAGATATTGGTTATCATATTTTCTTTGGTCTTACAAAATAACTTTGCCTGTGACTCATCAGTTGGGTTTCCTAATTAGTATAGTATAGGGGCCTAATGTCATTGTACTAAGAGAACAAAATTAGTAGAAATGTGTGCTATCATTTTTATAGACATCTTGATGCGGGCTGATAGTTAGTTAGCTGATAGTTTGGTAGTGATATATATATATATATATATATATATATATATATATATATTGGTTTGTCGAGAAGTAATTACATATAAAATTGTACGTGTGAGTATGTGAAAAGCACTGACTCCAACCAACAGGTACAGTTGTACTGTGGTAGTTATCCCCATTTATAATACAGTGTTTACGTAGTGCCATGCCTGTCTCTTTGTCCAGCTGTATAATTCAACACCCCTGAGTTGGCCCCGGTGTATTCACTGTATGCGGCCCGGCAGAACGGCCCCCCTGAACGGCCCGCCTCTACGGAGACTACAGCTGTCTGGTTATGAGGTGCCAATAGTAAACCTTTGTAACCTGACCCTCACCCTTTTCGGTGCCAGGGAATGCGCAACAATTTGGTACTTCGGGAAATTATCCCATTGACCTCTACCCCCTTTTCATTGTCCAGGAATAGCCCACCTGTGTATTAAGAACTGTTTTTCATACCATGGATACCTATTTTGTGGTGAACAGCATGCTTTTTACTCCAAATTCAGTGTTTAAACTCATGAAGTGGACAGACTAGGGCTAGTTCCAACATGGTTGTCCCTATGGCAGAAAGGGTCCTCACCTTCCCAGAGTTCAATGTTTTTTCACCACTTTTGTCTATGCAGTGCTGTCCGACGCTGTACAGGGTCGGGGATGGATATTCCATCTAAGAACAGCCCATGCCAAGAAAAGCGTTTGGCAACCCTGGTGTCGCATGCGTGGAAAGCATATAGGTTCCAAAATGAGGTAACATTTTCTACCTGTCGTTGTGGCATCTATCAAGATTAAATATGTTCTGACCTAAAATGAAATAGCAAAAAGACTTGCAATGAATAATAGGTTCACACCATGCTCCCCAGCTCAGGTCATAACACTCCTGCACGTGTAAGCTAGGTGATATATGACCAGTGTCTTTTTAACAATGCATAACAAAGTTGGGTGGATTCGCAATTAGTATTTAACACCCATCCCTTATTGCACGTGCTCGGACTTTCGTCTTGGGTAATTAATCTTTTAGCAGTCGGCAGGGTCTTGCACCTCCTGCCGTTTGTGGTCCCAGTGCTCGGGTAGGACCGTGTTTGAATGTGAGGAGCATTCGGATCGGACGTCTCCTGTGGTTTGTACGGGCTATGATTACATTCTAGCAAGAAAAGGTCACATACACGTTTATCATTTGTGCATGAGTTTGATATAAACACCGGCATGAGGAGATCAGTTACATAGAAGTAGGATAAGGTGACTGTCATATATATGTTTCCACTTTCTCTGAATTCATGAGCCAAGAACCCATCTTACAATATTCGCGTCAAAGGTTCTTCTGAAATATACTTCTCATTTAATACATCATGAAAAACGGTTGTGATAAATTAAAAGTACGATATGTTTTTTTTCTTTCTTAAATGGATCGCAGTCCTATCATGTAAAGACTTTCGTTGGTAGTGGATGTTTGAGAAACCTCCGATAGGAAAGTTTGTATTCTACTGAAAAGACTATGTCTTTGGGTGTCCGTTAGGGTATGAACGTGTCTGTAAATCTTTGGGAAAATCAAGAAATCCTTTTTTTTATTTAGGATTTTTATACAGGCTAAATTCACTTTTATCAAATGTTCTTCCATTTAGTCCTGTGGAACATTTGGGCACAATTCCGTGCAGGGGTTATCCAAATGTCCTACATTCGTTGCACCACTCGAACCTGCCCAACGAGTGATACCAACACCTCAACGACATTGGCCACCCCAATGTAATATGTCACAGATTATGAGAACTATTTTAAATTATCTTGGTTCGAGAAAAGTGGAAGCGTAATATCCGTCCATTCTATGCAGTGTGAAATGGCATTGGTCCAAATCTTAAACACTATGCATTTCACTCCATTTACCTTTCACATGCATTAGTATTCTTCTTCATAGATTACTATTGCAAACAGTGCAATGATGATGGCTTTGCACACTGTTTTGTCTATTTGTAAAAAGAAGGTCAGCACTTACAAGTCTGAACTGTCAAATATAGACTACCTGTACACACATCAGGGACATGTACTTATTATGGCTTTGCTAATGTATATGATGCGTTTCTGGTGTTGTCCCTGATATACACCAGCACTAATCTGTTTTCAATAGGAAGGTCAATACTACCAAATAGACCACTAGAATACACAACAGGGAGATGCAGAAATCCTGTTTCTGTTAACCTATGCTGTGTACCAGTACTCCAGGAAAGTGCGGACCCTCATCAACACAAGCATACGTCCATGTTTATGATGAGCTGCTGGAGCTGTCATTATTGGTAATACAAAGAGAAAAATCTGACTGTTGGACCGGTGGATCCGCCCAGTGCCAGCCAGGACTTTTTAGAATCAAATATTCCATTCGAGTTAGAGATTCCACGTCATATATTCCATCCAGCTGGAACCTCCGATACTAACCCAATTGACATTATGTGTTCAATATGAAATAAAGTGCAGAGGCGGATCAAATATTTCTGAAAAGAGGTCCTTTGTGCCTTGCACTTTCCCCTTTTTGTGGTTTAGGGATCTGCCACCAGAGAGAGAAGCATTTAAATAATTGTCACAAAAGGAGACAGATAGATCGGGACTAATGACTTTTGGTGAAGTTCAGGTTCTTGAACTGCTATTACCCTTCCGTTGCTTTTACAAGGCCTCACGGAGAGAAACATGACCATTGAGCTTTCTAACGACTTAACTTCTCCTGTAAGGTGTTTCCGAACCTAAAGGGCAAAGGGGAGCGACGCGCGAGCACGGCAACCTTAAAGCCTGAAGCCAGGCCTTGTTCCGTACACAGCCTCGTCCGTCCTCCCCCTAACTCTCCTCCCCTTCCTCCCCCCCCCTCCCTCCTCCCCTTCCTCCACCTCCTCCCCTTCCTCCCCCCACGCCCTCCTCCCCTTCCTCCCTCTCCTCCCTCTCCTCCCCTCTCCCCCCTCCTGCCCTTCCTCTCCCCCCCTCCTCCCCTGACCCTCCTACCCTCCTCCTCCTACTCCTCCTCCCCATCCCTTCTCTCTCTATACACTCTATCCCCTGGTCCATCTCCCCCGTCCATCACCTAGACTGCAGTAGTACAGTCATGAACACTTTCTGTCGTAGGACCTTAATGCCTCATATCAAAAGGACTGATTATCAGTAGAGTATCTCAAAGAAATTGGCCGAATATTGCAGCAACTCAAATCAAACATGTGAATATTGTGACGTTCTCTGGTAAGTCGGGGTTGCCGATTCTTACAACAGAGGAACGTGGGGATTGTTCGGGTCTCGGGGCGGACGGGGAATCCGGGCCAAGAACCGAGATGTGTTTTTAGAGTCGTGCCTCGCGCACGAGGGGGGGGGCTGAGCGAATCGGTCGGGAATCGGCGCTCGATGTCAAACGGAGGACTGCGGGGAAGGGAAATTATGGTAGGGGTACGGGTCGGCCGGGGCTCGTCTCACTCTATCTCCCAGACCAGCATTCACCCCTACCGGGCGGTCCACCCCGTGGTTCCGGTCCGCGGGGCCGTCGGGCCGAAGGTCGCCTATTGTTTGGTAGCGTGGGGCCGAGCCTGCCGCGCCCTCGTCCCCGCGGACTTCGTTCCTTCGTTCCGCCCTTCATGCCTTCGTGCCATGCTGCGCCTATGCTTCCGGGACGGTTTCGGGCCTTCGTGCCTTACTTCGGTCCTTCGTTCCTCGTTCCTCGGGCCGTCGGGCTCCTACCCTACGTTTCTCCTATTTATCTCGAACTTCGACTATTTTATCCTAACTTCTGGTTAATTGCTCGGATCGGCTCATCTTAGCGGTTGTTTCAGGAAAGAAGACACGTCTGGACACAAGGAGAACTGTTAAAGAACTCTGTTTATTCGGGCCTCACCGCCCCTTTATATACCCTAGAGGTCAGCCCTGATTGGCTGCTTTCAGTCACGTGATCTACAACTGACGTCACTTCCGGTTTACATTCTCGTTTCCGGTTTACATATCACTTCCGGTTTACATCTTTCCGGGTCTCGTTCCTTTACATATTCGTTCCTTTACACTTTCGTTCCTTTACATATTCGTACCTCTTTTTCGGGCTTTTTACACTTTCGTTCATTCTTACATATTTCGTTCTTTTACACTTTCGTTCCTTTTCGAACATATATACCTTTTATAATATTACCTTATTTTCTCTTATTTTGATCTCTACATATTTGGATGAATAGCCGTTCATCACAATATCAATATCGCACATTGACGGATGATCACCATTAAACACATCGGCGGTCCCCGGGTTCCACAAGTTTGGGTGGGGCTTTAGTGTTGTCCCAGCCGGCGGAGTGACATTATAATAACGTTGCAGCAATATTCTGGATTGGTCCTTGTTACATTACATTGTAACGTTGCAGCGACGTTATTTTGATGACTCCCAATAACGTCGCTGCAACGAACTGTTGCAACGTTATATTGTGACATTCTGCTAATGTTCTTGCCACGTTATTATGAGGTTAATATTGGGATCTTACCCAATAAAAATGTCACAATAACGTTCTGTTTAGGTGTGGTTGAGACCTGTCCTAAATGGAATGTCACAATAACATTCTGTTTAGGTAACGTTGACACCTGACCTAATAAGATAGTCATAGTTACATTCTGTTTAGGTAAGGTTAAGACGTGACCTAATCAGAACATCACAATAACGTTCTGTTTAGGTTAGGTTAAGACCTACCCTGGTGAGGAAGTTATAATAATGTTCCTTTTAAGTGAGGTCTCAACTTCACCTAATCAGAACGTCACAATAACATTCTGTTTGGATTTGGTTTTGACTTTACTTCATTAGAACATTATGATAACATTCTTTTTTTGGTTAGGTCTCAACCTCTCAGAAAAATAACGTAATGGTTATGTGCTATTTTAGTAAGTAACAGACTAACCAAAAGTACAGTTGCATAACGTGACCATTACGTCGCACTCCGGCTGGGGTAGGATCCTATATATTCAGTATACACTAACCCCCCATTCTACACCCCTATCCCTACGACCCCACTCCCCACTCCCCACTCCCCACCAGTCAGGGACCCATCGTAGATTGAGTCCTATGTATGCGATATCATGTATGGGACGGGCCTGTGCCATGAAGACCATGTACTCCACGTTGCCTGCAAGATTCACTATGTATACGACAAGAGTCAAAGTGATCTTTTCATATGCTACTCATACATATATACTCATAGGAGTACCATTTTGGGCCATAATACTTTATACATGACAAACTTCAAATCGTCTTACTACTAAGACTATTCATTGTGTTGTGCACAGAATAGAATCTATTCAGGCAGTCTATTGTCCCATATAATTAAATAATTGTGCATGTAGGAGAATCGTTGCCGGTATAGTATACTTGTCATGTATAATAATAGCATCAGATTATGCGATTTTGTCGCTTATATATAAGGACACATGCGCACCATGTCGCGCATGTAGGCAGTGCATTGAATGTTCGAATTTCCAGCTCCTAAGTATTGCTTTGGCCAAATGGTTGACCTATGGTAAATGTTTAATTGTTTGGACATCACTGTTACAAAAGCTTTCTTAAAGTTAACTTAACTCTACAACTGTTATGATCGATTGTTCTTCGACAAACCGCTATGGCCCATCGCATAGTAACTCATAAATGAGCGAAATATTTCCTTTTTAAGATAGACACTATTGGTAAAATAATCTGTATCAATTTTGTCTCCAGATTACAATGCTTATTTTGGCAAAAATGCCTGACATTTTTAGATCTTATTGGTTTCTTTCTATAACTGGTTAAAGAAATACAATTTAGGTAGCAAAACAACTAGATTCTACAAATCAACACCACGGCCCATCGTAAGAGCGACATCCTGTTTTGACAAATTCATCTGTTTCATCACTATAGTAAGTAACTAACCACTGGGCCTTCTCAGTGAGTGCTCTACGGACTATACCTCGGGAGACATCAGTTATAAAAGGTCACGCTGCCCGACGTGACCGGAATTTGCCTGCTACTAAAGCCACCTGATAAAAGGCTCTGGAGTCCCTGTGACAGGGTGATAAGATGTCCCAAACGGAAAGTATGCATCAGTGCAAAATGGGGGAGCAGGATTCTTAAAGATAGTAGGTGCAATCTAGTTAAAAGTCTAGTTCCACATGGCTCGAACATCTCTAACAATATTTATATGCATAGAATCACATTAATTTAACAACGTTAATTTTTTATAGGTTTTTGTTAATGTTTTCCATGAAATTCAGGGAAGAGACTTCACGATGATGATTATAATGTAACAGTATTTTCGTCTAAAACGTATCTAAAATAACCGTCGTCTGATGTCTGCATAGATTTTAAACTCAATCTTTCTTAGAAAACACAAAACAGGCCTGAGTCCACCTAGAACTTTATTACATCACTGGAGGCTGTTTCTAGTAGATTAACGCTTGGAGAGTGAAAGGTGGAGAGTGATGTCATTAATTGATTTTCTCTCCCAGGCCGGGTTTTGAGTAGCAGTCACGTGGCGGCAGATTGGCTGCTGGTTATCTGTCCAGCCCGGCCTGGCCTACTCCATTACTCCCTCTTTGTGGTAATTAGTACAGCGTGCCGTACGAGCGGGGAGCAGGGGGCTGGGGGAACCAAGGCTCTGATTTACATTACCTAATACCTTGTACAGACTGGCCTCAAAATGAGATCATAATGACAGTTCAATACGGGCATGATGCGCAGTCTGAGGCAGACTGTTAAGGGTATGATTAAGCCTTTATTATAATTATATGCTAGCAGACGCAAACGGTGGTAGGTAATAGTGTCAGCAGTATTTTGGACTGAAGCTTATTTTGCACTAAGGAATTTTCACTCTCTTGAAAGGAACCCTTGCATGCCAAATTCTATTTGAAGGGGAATATAAAATCCTTTCTTACGATGTATAGCATGTGTATATTGCCACTAGCGATTTCTGAAATCGTGAGTTACATCAGTCAGTAGAACATATAGCCTTAAGTATGCGGTTTTCTTCCAGACACATTTAAACATTTTGTCTCGAAGTATGAAAAGGTTTACTATCCCCTCGGTTAAATTTGAGACACGGACAAACCATTTTCATATTCAAGGGGCAGTATCTAAGGGCATTTACGCGTTCGTGTTTTCCTCTTGATTCAAGACTTCACGCAAATACACGCTCTTACAGACGTCGACGCCACTTAATGAGACGTAGTATGAAACGCACTATAATATCTTGTGTGTTTGAGGATTTACGAGCCATAATGTCTTAGCTGGGTGTACATTTTTACAAACAGGGGGATTGATATATCATGACAGAAGCATACAATACATCTAGGTCTGATAATGGTAATAAAGATTACCTTGTTTTGGTTATGTAAGTCTATTCGAGGCCTACCCCATGCACCCTGTAAAGCTTGGCGACAAGTTCTGTAAATATGCTTAAGTAGCCTTTGTGTCTAAAAGAGTCCTATTGGGTACAGAAATAGTAGCCTTATAATTGGCCTGGACCCCTTATATCGATATGGGGCATGACGAATTTCCTTCATTTAGGTAAGCGTGTATGTACATACGTATATCTGTCTCTGACGTCAGAGCCTCCATTGTCTGTGTAATGTGTGACGTCAGTTAGACGCTAGTGGCGCCCTGTCCTTTTATACCGCACGGTATATGATATATTCTGTTGTCCTGTTGCACCTTGCTCTGAATCTGGAATTACGATGTTTGTCTGGTTCTCATATAAGAGACACAAATTATTATTGACAATCTCAGAACTGTTGTGACTTGTGAGCCTTCTTATTTTAACATTTCTTTATTGTGGGTATATAGAATTGATTGGATTACTATTTAACTTATAAATTACGTAAACTCCGTAACTCATAGTAATCTATTCCATTATTTCCCCACTAAGGGCACTGGAATATATTTACATCGTTAAGACCATTAATTTTACATTCCCAGGTCACATGGGGAGGAATATATACCCAAAGTGAATCTCCTCCTCGAAGACAGGGAGACAGTATGTTAAAATACACTCAATTTACAAGGCCCTCCAATTGCAAGTAATTGCCCGTAGGCCAAGGGCTTATTCGTGGGCAATATCGTTTCTCTAATGCACCCTTTGCCGTTATTATAATTGTTATTTCTTAATTCTTCTCGCCCTCACACACTCAATGCCAACGACCCTATCACGAGGGGACCTTTCCTGTTTTCTACATCACAATAGTCATCCGTCGAACGATGACTGTGATAACGAACTATTTGGCCTTACTTTTATATTGTATGGAGGGTATGTATAAGTCCCATGCGTTGTTTAGTTATTCCATATGCTAGCTAGTCCAAGTTGCAGTTCTTCTTACCGCATACTGCCAATTAGCCCCAGATGTAGTAAACTATGGGGTTTACTTTTCGCACAAAAGATTAGTCTACATTTCACCAAGTTTCCATGTGAGATATTCCAATAAAGCTGTTGCCAATTGCAGTCTTCCATCTTCTTACAATCAGTAATCATCCTACAACCTAGTTCCTAATTCAGGGATGACAGAGAACACTCGTATGAGAGGTCAATTTAATCCAAATGCAAAAGTATACACTGACACCTGCGTCAGTACAAAAGGTAATATATACTTTTCATAAGATTGTGTAGTGTTAGAAATACAGTTTGGGACAGCTGTAATGCTGTAATGCTGTGCTGTAATACTGTCTGGACTGTCGTAAGTCCTATCCTAAGGGTTATCGAATTAGAAGGTAGTTCCCTTCTAATATAATGGTTTATGTTAAGAGTCATCCCGGTGTTCCCACAAACCTGGTGAGAACGGTGTCAGTGTAGTTTACGGCCAGATGCCGAGTCTCCCACTGCCTGTGTGACTAGTGTTCTACTTCAGTCACAGGTGACACGGTCACACGGTTAATGCTGCTATCAAACTTAAGTCGGCAGCAGGAGGAGCTCAGCTAAGTGGGGTCGTTCTTAGCCAGATGGCACTTCAGTTTTATATTATGTGAGAATTACGTAGTTCAAGCAGGAGCGGATCCAGGTGGCAGGGTTTTTGCAGCTTTGTAGTAAAATTGAGGTTAGCATTAAGGGGCAAAATTAGGATAATTATGCATTGTCATAACTGTCTTCAAAGCATGAATAGAGCCACATTTCTGCAAGTCAATATTTCTCAGGCATGGAGGGATTGACCTATTGTTTCTTCAATGCTTCGATAGGTCACACAAGGGTCATTTAGAAGGTGTATTGACGCTCACCTAGCTAGGGGCCTCAGGAACTACAGTAGCGGTTGTGACCTTTTGGCCATTCTTTTTACATTCACAATGACTTCACGTTATTACATGTTCTTCAAGCCAACTCTTATAGGGGAATGGTTAGTAAAAGTGAGGATGGTTGATGAGGTGTCGCTGTTATTATTACAAGTTAAGGCCTGAAGCGAACCGGCTAATCACGCGAATTCGCATACGCGACGTCAGTTATATCAAAGACAGTGTAGACAGGACGTCCCCTGAATAAGATGAACTATGGACAATAATAAACCATATGCAAATTCTCATTTCCGTATACTACTTACATATTGCGTGTATGATAGAATCAATGTACGCGACGTCGTGTACAGTATTGGAGTGTTTATATGACGTCACTAGGTCATTAGCTTTTGAATAATTCCCATTTTCCAATACTACTATCATATCGCGTGCAAAACAGGATTCAAGCAGGCGACAATGTATGTGACTGTCTCCAAATGTCCATTTCGGGACACTACTCACATTATCAAAAATTGTCGCGTGTCTATCAATTTAATCCTAAAAGAACTGTTGTATTGAAGTTATTTGATCTACCCTAGCATTTTGGCCCTACCCTAACTTATCTTATTAGATATTTTCACTTTATATGATTGAAACCTTGACAGAAAATCATATATATATGATAAAGAAATGTACTTCAAATGCTAGACAATTTTGTAGAGGTTATTTGGAATAAGTTCTTATTGCTAACGATGCCTGAGTTTATGGTTGTACGTGGACTCAACTACTTTTGCCTGCTTTACTTATGATCTCTTAAAGACTGAATAACTCAAGCACTTATGCATATAGTTATACTGCCATTCAAAGGAACTGAAATATGTTGACTGTGCACAGGTTGAAGAAATCGGTTCTTTGAGTCGGCATGACTTGTCTCCGCGCCCGGATTGTGTATCCTTCCGCTCTGGGCGCTGTTTGCCGGAAGTGACGTCACCTCTGCACCGATTGGTCACTTTTTCTGGGGACGCTGTCAGGTGAAGTGTCAGTTTACTGTGCTGGTCTAAAGGGCCGCCCTGAGCAGGGGAGCCCCATCTCTATGATATACCTCAAGCTGTGGCGTGTTGGTCATATATTCTATTGGTCTTCTCCGTTACCTTAGATAGGCCTATACACAACCATGAGCCGTTGGGGAAGGGATGCCATAAATGCTTTACCTTCTGTCTGATAGAAAACATCTTAAATATTATGGAAATATTAAACCAAGAAGTTAAACCACAAGTAGCATTCAATCTTAAATCGATAGATGACACCCTTTAAAATTGGTACCCATGCCGAACGTGGTGATCGAATAATGATGTGGTGATCATTATGAGGAAAATATTGGAAACAAGGAATAGTACACACGGCCTTTTAGTATCCACCACTCCCAGTATGCATTATTCACAAATCCGAGCTAATGTCTTCTGAAACTATTAATTCTACTTTCTTTCCATTGCCTGCGGTTTATAATCTCGTAATCGGATAGGAAACACAGTAACAATTTCAGAGCATATCAATTTGTGTAAACGATTGAAAACCAGTTAAACTGTGCCGCTGCTCAATTGGTGAATAATGAATTGACTAATCTAAGCTTCCATTAGATCCTGGTTGAATAGATTGTCTTGATTGTATTTCAGGAAGCGATGGTAACAGCCCAGTGTTTACGGAAGTGAACAGTTTCGGTCGGCTCTCTAAAGAAATATCCCATTATACTCCTACCTCTCCACACAGACTCCATCTCTAGCAGTGCCTCCTTGTTACTAAATTGACTTCTCATGACAGAAAAAGCATTGTCATAAAGGTTAATGTCGCGAGCTACATGGTCTATGCTAACTGCGATTAATATCTTAGATAAGAATAAAAATAGCTTACGTTTTAGAGTTACAAAAGTCATCTTTTTGTCTTTTTTTTTCAGTTTTGAATTTTACATGTTAAAGCTTGTTAAATGCCTATGAATACAACAACTTATTCATCCTTTCATATTTCGTTGGTTCTAAGCCCAGTCTGTTAAATGAAAGGTACATAGTTTGACTCTTAAATACTCAAATAAGAATTAGGCCATCATCCAGCATCTCATCAAAATGTAATGCTTTTATGGTCCAGAGTTATTAGGGTTATCTTGGTCCAGGTAAAGCCTGGTTCACACATTTCAAGAAGCACTGGGCGGTGCACCGAAAATTGTGAGAGCAGCAGTAGAGAATTTAGGACAAAAGTTTCTCACGAAAATGTTTACCATGTGTGCAAACCACCTTAAATAGAAAGTTGGAGTAGTATCCCAATTCGACGAATACGGGCCATAGCCAGCCATAAAGGTAGGTGAGTGAGCCAGTCCCAGTATGGGCAACAGACAGCCATAAAGATGGGTGAGTGAGCCGGTCCCAGTATGGGCCACAGACTGCCATAAAAGCAGGTAAGTGATTCAGTCCTAGTATGGGCCACAGATGGCAATAAAGATGGGTGAGTGAGCTGGTCCTAGTATGGACCAAAGATAACCATAAGACACACTGTAAAAAGTAAATGCTGTAAATTTACAGTAAACTTTGCTGGCAACAAAGTTTCCAGTAAACTTTGCTGTACAATAACAGCATACGATGTACTGTAATTTGTACAGTGCATGATACTGCAGGTGTCTTATGGCAAATAGTACTGTAAATTAACAGCAAACTAAGTACTGTATTTGTACAGCAAAGTTTACTGGAAACTTTGTTGCCAGCAAAGTTTACTGTAAATTTACAGTGCACTGTAATTTTACAGCGCTACCAATTAAAAGCCTTTTAACATCAATTTACCATAGAATATTCCCCATAAATCAAACAAAATGTTAATTCCCAACCACAAACCAATGTAAAGAGGTTGTGGGATGTAACTATACTAGATTTACTAGCACATACATGCATTGAGGGATGTTGCATCAAATTTAAGAGATCATTACTTACCTATACATTAAATTTTACACCAAAAAGGTGTCTATGCATACAGATTATTTGTATGCATTTTAATAACCTGAAATGTCAGTTCATGTCATGTGCGTGGAATTTACTATTTGACATGAGAAGATTTAATTAATTCATGCAGAAAAATGGTTTTAAGCTATTATGCCAAAAACGTTTTTCACTTTTTACTTTTGCACTCCTGGTGGTCACTGTATTTTACAGTAAGATGTACTGTAAAAATACATACTCATCATGTAATTTCAAATTTACAATACAAATTTTGTAATCCTACAGTAATTTGAACTGTTTATTTTCTAACAGCAAACATTGCTGTAAATGAACAGTAAAGTTTGCCGTAAAATAACATTAACTTTTTACAGTGCAGAGCAAGTAAGCCAGTCCCAGTATGGGAAACAGACTGCCATAAAAGCAGGTAAGTGATCCAGTCCTAGTATTGGCCACAGATGGCAATATAGATGGGTGAGTGAGCTGGTCCTAGTATGGACCAAAGATAACCATAAGACAGAGCAAGTAAGCCAGTCCCAGTATGGGCAACAGACATCCATAAAGATGGGTGAGTGAGCCGGTCCCAGTATGGGCCACAGACGGCCATAAAACCAAGAGGGTGAGCTGGTCTCACTCAGTATGGCTTTATCGATGAACAGGCGTCGGGTCTCAGCAGGAAAGTAGCCCGGATGTTGACGGGCGAGTAATTAATCCCTGCTTTAATGAGGTGATAAATAACAGTAAATCAGAGCCCAACAGTAAAGGCGGCCGACCAGGAATTCCTTGTGTCTGTTTCTGAACAAACACCAGATGTTGAATGAGACGGTATGTAAATAAATATGGAGAATCTATCCATTTTCTATTTTATTATTTTTTGTTGGGTTTCATCCATGTGGTTGAATAATGTCAAATGTCCATATGATATTTCAAAAATTCTGTTTTGCTTTTTACTTCAGGGAAAAGGATTGTTGGATGCAATTAAAGGGATTAAGAGGTGTCTGCACAAGTGCCCCCTGGTGTGAAAATTTCAATTTCGTAGATTTTCAAAATTAATTTTTAGTCAAGAGCATTGGTTAGATTATAAATTATGTCAGTGTTAAAACAAACAGATATAGCAATGACATAACAAATTCAAAGGTATATTATTCTTTGCTCGCTAGCGTCACCTGGTGAACTATTGTTGATGTTTGATTTAAGACTGCGTAAGGTTCGTGTATATCCAAGTCTTCATGATTTGTTTTTCCAGAATGTCTGAGTAATTCAGACTGCGTTTAAAGTTTGTCCGTTCACTTCCCAATAGTTCAAAAGAAATGAACGATGAGGGAGCTTCTTAATATGAAAGGGTTTTTATTCAGTAAACATCTCATCCCGAGTCAAAGCCACCATGTATAAGTCTTCATCAGTCCACCTCCCATCTCCTATCAGCAATCAACCACATTTAGAACACGAGTTGTTCCAACACCTTCTAGACCATTCTAGTATTCAGCTCTATCACAATCCTATGTCCGAGGTAATGGATATTGGTAAACTCCAGTCTGTTACACGGAGCCGATGTACTTACTCCAAGTATAACTCCTTGGCTAAACCTACTAAACTTTAGTGACTGCTAACCACTAACTGCTCGCTCTCTACCTTGCAACACCTTTTATACTGGTTAACAGGTGGCGCTAGGAGCGCAAGATATTTAGACTAGAAGTAGACTTGCTAAGCCTGATCCTTGTTGGATTATATACCATGACAATATATTAAAAGTACTAAGCCATTAGTACATTCGACGGCGGTCAGGTGTTTGAGTTTAAGGAGGTGGACGACATAGCTCAAACCAAATGAATATAATGAACTCCCAATTTTGATGATTGGATACATTTGTTAAACCATGGTGGGGTGGCCTTGACCCTCGTGGTACATTCAGCACAGTGTCAATAAATTCAGAAGTTCTTTTAAGAGTTGTAAACAAAGTTACATTCATACGTCCAGTTTTACTTAATACATAAGTACATTTCCAGTAGTCCATGCTAAGACTTGAGATCACGTTGAAAAGGTTCATAAACATGAAGTTTTAGGAAGAGTTCCTAGCATTGTTAGCCCATATTATGGCTTAAGAATAGCGGAACAGGTTCATAAGGTAACAAGGTAAGTTTTAGTGAATCATGATCATTGTATGATAAGTAAATGATGACATAATCATGTTGATAAACAGGCGTACTCAGTTTTAGAGGATGAAGATTTATGACACTCGTGCTTAAAGTGATAGAGTTGGGTTTTTCCTTAGTACATACATGTACAGATTCTGACATTTGTAATTTGTAACACAAGTCGACAGAACTCAACGTATATACAGTGTAGGGTTGTCTTAAACTTCTAAGAGTAACAAGTGTACATCAAATCCAATTTCAGAACAAATTAACACAACATAAGGGGCCATCCATAAATGATGTCACGCACAAGGGGGTGGGTGGGTAGGTTGAATATTGTGACACTGCCTGAAATCGGCCTTATTTTCATGTTTAAAACAGACAATTCAGTGTGACAGGGGGGTGGGTGGGTCCTAAAAACACCCTGAAAAAGTGTGACGTCATTTGTGGATGGCCCCTAAGTCAATACAGAGAATTCGGACATTTTGAACGAACGACTTTCATGATACAATGCGTGTCAAATTTCAACCAAACTTCAATCATAATAACATTATTTACAATAAATACAAGGTCTCTGTATCAGGTTTAGCAATACCGAGCAGTTGGAACCAGAAAATACCACCATTCCTGTCACGCGTCCGCCAGCTATACTTAGTACACGTGTACTTAGCGGGACGCTTGACTGGAGTTCCCCCCCAGGGTTTGACCTCGATATGATTCCTTCGGGCGCGGAGCGCCCGGATGGCAAATTTCTGCTTCGATCAAACTTTCAAGTTTGAAGGCTCGACCTGACATTTTGAGCCGATATGAATTAATTCTAGCGCTTGATTATGTTGGTTGGGGACCCAAGCTTTAGCTTAGCACAGGTTTTGTAAAAATTTATGCGATGGATTGATCATGCTAGCCGATTTCGAAATTTGGATCTTTTGGATCAAAAAGGGGTTTCCCAAATTAGCCTCGTTTTGACGTCATTTTAATCAGTGCCGGTGGTTATTTTACAAGAGGCGGACGTAGATTCTTTTTGTCACATCTAACCTTTGATCTTTTAACCCAACCACGATGGTCAGAGTCGCAATCTTCTGCTCGGACAGAGAGGCGGGAGTCGAGGGATACCCGGACTTGTTGTTAGGGGACTCGGACCACACAGTTGTGATTTTTCCTTGGGAAAACGCCACAACAGCGGAACTATCCGGGCACGCCTTTGCCCACCACGTCATTTTCCCTGATGACATTCTTATCGTGGTGTGCAACCTCCTTGATGTCCTCACCTGGGACCCGAAGCTCGGTTTGTATCTCCCTCTTTTTACCAAGTCGGAGGCAGCGGCAAAGTTTTATGCTGAAACTTTAAATAGGGCGTTTTACAACCTACACTCCCACCCGTTACCGGCCACCCTCGTCATCGCAACCCCCTCAGGGTTTGACGCTGGAAGGTGGCCGCTAACTGACAGCGACGAGTCGTTGCAAAAATGGGTCAATCGTCTTATCACCAAGGTCAGCCGGGAGGTGAAGAGGTGCAACGATTGGTTTGGGGTACCCACGGTGAACACCGGACGAGCACTCCATTTAGTAAAGACTGTGGCGGATGGGACAATAACAGTGAACAATTTTAGAGAGTTGGAGGACGGCTACTCGCCGTCCCCACGGATAGTGCATCGTTGGGCCCGGGCTCTTGGCCGTTTTGTCGCCCGCCTACCGCTGGCCCCGCGGTAAACCACCGGTATTCATTCATGTATATAATAATTTTTTTTTTTGGAGTGATTTCTACCCTGTGATTCCAGTGATTCAATTCCCGATCAGCACCTAGTCCACTAAGATGTATTTATCCAGGATACCCCAGACAGTGTTTTTTTTTTCTCCGGAGGCCTTTGGCCAGATGTTCATCAGGAGCCGCAGGAACATAGACTGTTGCCACGGGACCCGTTGTCTACGCCGCTCGTTGCCGGGCCTTCGCCCTTCTCGTGGAGCCGCCCTCCTAACCACCGCTCCGAGATCGGGTAAGTTCCGCCTCCCTTCTACAGTTCTTGGCACGTTAGGTAGGCTACTAATCGTAGATTTAAGGAGATTGTTGGCCAAATTCCTCTTGGTGGTTCTCGGCTCGCCTTCACGTGGTTGTATTCCGGAAGCTGATGTCACTCCCGGAACCAGAAACTGTGTTTTGCTGGTGATTTTAGTAACGGGTAGCGTGGGTGGCCACCTAGTGTTTACTTTTGGTTCCAAGATGGTGGACGCGGGCCGAGAGTCAGGATCTTGCGTACTAAACTTATTATCTTTTCCAGGTCCTGCGGTATGTTAGGGTGATGTAAATGAAGCAATGTGACACGGTTGGCACTGAAAAGCGTCAGGCTATATAGTTTTAGTGGGCGGATTGTTTAGGCTAATATGATCAAGCATTTTACCTCGCGCGTGGTTGGGCGATAATAGGGGGTTTTCTGACTAGCGGTTTGTTGACATTGCCGATCTAAGTAGGCTTTTTGGAGTGTGGGTAATTTGCATCGTATTGTTATTATTTGATACTATTAACTGTTGGGGACTGACACTGCACATGAGAATCAGGTATGGGTGGCCAGAGATTCCGGTCTGAGTTGTACAACACTAGATTTGCTGTAACAGGATTCTTTGTTTAGTCGTTATACGTACAGGGCATTAGTGTAAATGTCTACATTGGAAACAATTCACATGGGGTGCCCTAGGTAACAAGCGCTTCCTAGGGTGTTCACCCTGGTAAGTTTAGGTGACAGTAGGTGACCAAGTATTTTGGTCCAGACTTCCCAGCATTAGATTGGCTGTGACAGAATTCTTTGATGAGTAGTTCCCCTTACCGGGTACAGGAAATATTGACGTGTCGGCCACGTGAGGCGACACCATAGGTGGAGCCATCCAACGAGTTGTTGGCGACTCCCATGGTAAGTTTGAGATGTAGTGGCGAAGGCCACAGATACCCATCCCATGTTTTAGTCTAACATCAAGACTGCGTCAGTGTCATTGTGTTAGAATAAGTTTTAGAGTGAGTATTATTGTACAGAGTCGTCTCGAAGAGGAAAAAATACTACTGTGAGGAGACCGAGATGAAGTCTCTAAGACACTGAATGAATTCCCAGATGAAGATTCTGTATGTGTCACTGTGAAAGAAGGAATGGTATCCTTATTAAGAGCTAGAAAGGCACCAGCACCACAAAGATTACCAAGCGTCACAAGCAGAGATACATGTGTGAACACTGCGGGAGTTCGTACGTTCATAGATCAGGCCTTAGTAGGCGCCGTTCCATTGAACACAGAAGCCACGTTTATCAGTGCCTGAGATTGCCAAACACCTCAGACAGTGATATCTTTGCGATGAATGTGTGGAAGCCTATGCCCACAGGTCGGGGCTGAGCCGTCACAAGAACATCCATCTGCTAAGGCTTCATGAGTGCCCGAGATGTGATGCAAAACTGTCCCGCTCAGATTCCCTAACCGACCTCATGGGGAGATAAGAATAATGATAGGAATTGGATCCCTGGTGGTTTACCTTAAGAGGTCACTTTTTTTTTTTTTTACAAGAGTCAATACTCTTGATAACACTCTTTCTGTACAGTGTGTTAGAATAATTACCCAATACACTCCAAGGATTTATTCGTAAACAAGTTAACACCCCCTTCAAGGGTGACAACTGTTCTAACATATTTGACTCCATTTTGTGAAGCATCCGCTTTAAAACCACAGTTTGTTCTTATTGAATGATTATGTTACGACAAAATCCCTTCTCTCTTTGCTAGTTACAGGTGGTAGCTCGGCGTTCACCCCCTACATTCAGCCTGGGGTTTGAAGACCGAGTTCCACTTTATATTGGGTAGTGGCGCCCTTCTGACAATGCAAACGGGTGCGTCACTAACTCCAAACGGTTCACTGAATAGATATTATACCTATGTTAACAGTAACATCTCACTGTCTACCCTATACTCTACATCACATGGGAACAACCAACATGACAAGCGGTGGGGGTAGCGTTTTCATTCCGTGAGGTATAAATGTCATTAAAGGACATTAAGTACTAACTGTACAAAGGAGGTTGAGATTATTCGTTCCTCATTAGTTATCACCAGAGGATCGGGTCTCAGATTCAGGTTCATTTCTGATCTGATTCCCGGTCCTCATTAGTTACACGTGGTTTGTCGGTACCTTCCCACTCATAGGACCAGAATGGGCAGCACCGAGTTTCCCATTGTTATAATTGGGAGCAGACTGCATATATATATTTTTTTTTAATATGCAGCCTACACCCCCTTTAAATTATAGAGATGTGTAAATGCATCTCCTTAGATCACTCACTTCCAGACAGCACCTAGTAAGTCGGGCCTTTACCGAAGTACAGTACAAGGTTAAACCCGTTTTCTTGTTCAGGTCTATGCCCGTTTTTCTTGTGGAGAGTCAAGACTACTCCTGAAAAGACTCCGCCCCCAGCTTATCCTAACTATGCGCATGCAGGGCAGGGATAGGTAGTGCTAAAGACAGAGTTAGAACTTTTAGCTCCTTTCTAATAGATCGGGTAAACTTATTAGCTCTGGGTGTCAACCAAGTTTATTGTAGCTTGTTCATCAGGGAATCAGTAATCCATGTCCCCCCTCTTCAGCTCAACTGTTGAGCGGAGACCTGGATACTTTTAGCGCCACGACGGCGGTCAAGACTAATTTTCATTTATTTATTTTTTTTTTTCTCGACGGCGGTCAGCTCTGAAGCCGCTCATTTCCTTTATTAATTTTAGTTATTTCTAATTTTTACCCGGGTCGAAACTTGACTTCTTGCCGTTTTGTCTCTGTCTTGATTAAAAACTGGTCTAAAAATGGTCTAAATAACTTAGTCTTGAATTATGGGCAGTTGTTCCTTATTTTCTTTCTTCTTGATACTCATTGTCGTTGGATCCTGACTTTTATGTTAAAGTCAGGATCCCTTGACCTAAGACATACGGTGATCCGGTGGTCATTTACACATAACCAAGACGACGGGGCTATTAATAAGGACAGCACCTCGCTCCACCGCCTTGTGAGTTTTCGCTACAGCTTCTCCCCCCCCAGGGATGGCTTGTCCAGTCTGAGGAAGTCGCAATATGGTGAGAGAGAGCCGAGCACCCTGTGAATGTCACCAATTCGCCGTTGTCCCGTAACTACATTTCCTTGTGACCTCCGCTATAGCTCCCAAATATGGCACGCCTTGTCAGGATTTGCACATATCCCTGCCGCTGCAGCGTGTCTATACTAGGAGCAAACGAGCCACGTATAAGGTACTCTCGTGTGCTGTCACAGAGCGTCTCCCCTGAGAATGTTACTAATTATACTGCTTTCTTATTATATTTTGCCCAAAATTCCCTGAGGAAGAGCTCTTAGTTACACAAATATTGGTTTGCTTTATATATTAGTTTTTAGGTAAATTTCTTTCTATTCGTCGATTTTTTTTGTGATGAAGAGACCGCTTGTCAGGAGCCAATCCACCCGGGGCATAGTGACTGCCATGGTCGGGCGTCCACCCCAGTGCCCTTCGCAGCGTCAGTGACGCGTAACCCCAACGTCCTGCCTCCTGTCAGGCACCACTGACACCAGGCCTGTGGGCAGGCTCCTGCTGCTTGTGCAGCCCCCTCATCTTTGAGAAGATTATATATGTAAGCATGCTAAAGAATAGACAGTGGCGTTCCCCAAGTGACTCCTGTACTGCAGCCCGATCCTAGCGGTAACAACAACACAGGGGTCAGGTGTAGATGGTACTTGCTTGAGGAAGTTCACTTCGCTCGTTGGGAGCATTGGTCCCGTTGAGCGCTCTTAGGTTTTATACAGAATTTTGAGTATCTTTTTAAATGCTAAAATTTCGCGACATTAGGATCGGTTCCAAATGGTTCCCTACTTTAAAAGCGTTGCCAGATCGTTAACAATGAGAGTGTTGAGCTAGGCTACCGGGCATGGGACACTCGACTTGAGAGAAATTTAGATAACCCATGGGTCCATAGAGAGACGGTTGGACCAGCCTACCCGACCCAGGTTTCCCTGACTGGTGAATCCTTATTGATCAGGTTAGTCAACAGAACCCTACCTACCCAAACAGGTATTGCCCAGCGAACTTCCTGTAACATTTTAGTTTTAGTATTCGTACCTTTGTGTTATTAATTCACCAATTTTACCTGTACAGCACTAGGTCAGGTTTTAACACTCGTTACATCGTCATATGATAACTTCATAAACTGTTCCTGGATCTATTTCGGATGTCCCTGGCCTTATTGTCTTTCGGGCAGATCCCGTTCCGGTCGCTGTTGAGGTGGGCGTGGTCGATCTAGGAGGAGCGTTAGGCATTGTTCCATGTCCCATCACCGGTTGAGGCCAGTCCGCTCCGACATCGGACCAGCCTGCGTCGATGAGGCGAGGTACTCCCATGGGTACAGGAGTGGCTAGCCCCGAGGAATATCTCAGTAGTCTGGCCCTGGTATTGTATTTTAAGTTACTCATCATCAGACGGGCTAGTTTTTTAGACACTCTCAGGGTGTCGGGTAGTGGCACCTTAGATGGATGTTGTCCAGGTCTAGTCGCTGCTCCCATCAGCTGCGCCCCCCAGGTAACTGTCAGAGTGTATTTCAGACACAGCTGGGTCACCAGTAGATCCCTAATGAGCACATAGCCCTCCGTATAAGTGTGGTCTGAAGGCATAGCCAGTTCGCCTAGGAAGATTGTTTCTATCATATGTGGATTGGCAAACTGTACGTACAACCCATCTACAGTCTTTCTTCTAATGTTCCTCCACTTTCGCCACACGAGGACCACTATAGCGATGACTAGTACTGCTAATAATATAGCCAGCACTGCCACTGCAGTGGGGTTGGCGGTCGCGTCTGGACACCCAGTTAGTGCCCTTTCATGGTGCAACAGTTTCTCCGGGTCCGCCGTCTCCAAGGCCATGGCCCGAGGTAAGGTCATGGTTAGTCCGGCTAGGGCAGCCTTACCTTGATGGTTCCGCCAGCATTTCCAGAGGACACATCCAATAATTGTCACAGCCACCACTATGCAGAAGATGGTGAGGAGACCAAAACCACCTCCGAAGTTACCTATAGAGAACCACGGGGCGTGTTTCTCTACCTCGTAACGGTCAGTCGCTTTCTTGATGCCCTTGGCCAAGTCTTTACGGTGTTTTTGTATTCGTTTGGCCAAGGAGGTTACAGGTATTTTGACCTTCAGGCTTTCCTCGATTTCCAGCAGGTCTTTCCTAATTGTTTCAGGGATAGGGTCTGATTCCAACATAGTGGGTTCGTTTTTGGACGTTGTGAAATTCATGTCCCACCCCTTCACACGACTTGCTGCTTCCAACAGGTCATTATGTGGGTACACAACCGTGGTGATCCTGGTGTGCCGATCACAATTTCGCAAGCTATACGGTATCCACGCTCCTTGTGTTTGGAATGCACAGTCGCATTCCACCTGAACCCTTGCGTAATTTTCTATGTTCACTCCGACCGCAGGCTGGTTTCTGCAAATCATTTGGCCTCTGGTGTCGGCGCTGACCACTAGCATATCTCCGTCGTCTAGGTACACTGCCATCTCTCCAAAGTCTGCTTCCAGTAGATAGTCCAGCTCACATTTTTCTTGGATCGCTAGGTCGTCGCGCCTCAGTAGCGCAGCAGTGCAGGTGTTGTCTGTAATCTTTTTCATATAGGGTAGATCCTTACAGAGCGTGATGGTTTGTCCATAACAACCTGACCAACTGCCACTAGCCAATGGTACGTAATACTGGCGGGACATGGACATGGCGACACTTTTGGGTAGATTAACAATTTGGAGAGCGTCCTTCTTAAGTCGCCCCCTAACCGTCACTGGCACCGGAAAAGTTAGTACTTCGTAGACCCTGAACAAATGTTCGTCAGCCACCACAGGCACCCTTACATACACTATTAATTCCTGAGTGGTTTCATTGAATTTGAACGAGGGTTGACTGTTCTCGTAATAGAAGGAAGGATCTGTGAACGCGACATGGAACCTGGGGTGGATCCCCTTCAGATATCTGTTAACTTCCTGGACCGCTCCGACCATATATTGGCGGGGTACCAAGTCCATAGTCAGCTGGCCCCGCGTCAGGCGCTGTACACCTTTCCTGAACACGCGAGTTTGCTCTACCATTAGTTGAAGATACACCATCTCTCCTAACTTGTCTTCCAGAGCGACCGGTATCATATTCAGGTACAGTTCCATCCAATCCACCTTATGTTGCACGAGTTTCATCCTCCGGCGAGTCGTGTTGTGTGCCTTATTTAGTGATCTTAGATTGTCCAGTAGGCCTATCACGACATGGTTAACCCTTTCGACAGCCTCGTCATGTTTTTCATTCATCAGAGCCAAGTCTTCGATCATTTGGTTCGAAGACTCTTGCAATACTCTAATCAATTCTCTGTTATATTTGACATCAGCTGCCAGCCCTTGATTCCAAGAGGTTGGAAGAGGAAAGGTCGGCCACCCTGGATCGTCCAGCATTGTGGGCAACTTCTTCATTCTCTTGACCCTTCCACCTGGATTTAATTCCGACTCTTGATTTTGAAGGTCTTGTTGAGTGTTCTTTATTAGGGAACTTAAGGTTTCATTAAGAACTTCTCGGTACCGACCCTTAAGCGCCTGCGACGTCTGATCCATCCAATTGACCAGCGACCTGATATGGTAGCAGGCCCGATCGAGGGCGTCTCCTCCCTGTAGATATCGGTGACAGACCTGGCCAAAGGTAGCTTTGTTGAAGGAGCGCCTCCTTGGAATAGTGATTAGGAAGCCTTGTCGGACGTGTGTTATATCCGCGGTGGACATTAACTTCCCTGGTTTTAACACTACTCCATATTGTTCTAAAGCTATCACTTCAGCGTTAGGGGCTAGCCCTTCAGGTGGGCTGGAGTCGTTATGCACTCCCCTAATGCCCCCTATTATAGCTAATACGAACAGCACTAGCCACTTCATTGTCTTTGTTTTGGCCTTAGCGATAGTTTGAGAAAGTTAATTTTGCAGTTTATCTAAAACATGTTCACAGCAAAGTTACCTTATTTTCCTGCGCACTACTATCATCCATGCGCCGAAATATGCTCTCCTCCCGGGTCCTCTGGTCTGTTTAGTTTGGGACATGCTCGTAGAGGTTTTGCCCGTTGTCATTTACCACTCGCCTGATGATCCCGCTCTCGTCCTTGGTGACCGTGATCCTCAAGCCTCTCATACGTTCGCAGGACGAGGGGCGCATTGCTCTGAGGGGTCTTGGCCTAGTAGGTTCCAGTCCGAAACGGCCCCCGTTGGATCGTACGACGGTTGGCTCGAGGGGTATGGGTTCGGTACCTGCGGTGGGTTTGTCGCTGGGAGTGGGCTCGGCCACAGTGGGCCCCCCGGCTGGCTGGTTGGCGTCCACTGCTGCTGGTTCCATAGCAGTGGTGATGGATTGGCGTTGCAGCTCGTTGTCAAGCTGCTCAAGTCTAAACAAGCGGGGTCCGCAGGCTGTAAGTGGTGGAGGAGGGGAGCTCCCGCCGGCCCGTTCCCCACCGGTGGGGTTGGCGCGTGTTGAACGGGTGCTACCTCCACTTTTAGTCCTGGAGCGGCGACGGTTAGCTGTTCCCCTCCCGATCGCCTTTCCAGAATGGGTAGACGTCGGCCGCCTCGTGTTGTTTGTAGGCTGGTACTTTCCTTGACGCATTTAGAGTTTTGTGTGGTCCTTTGAATGAAAGGAGCTACCTGAGTTTTAATCTCAGCTAATTGTTTGTTTGATTTTGGCACATCCAGTCCTACTGTCCTTCTAATTTCGTCAACAGTCTCAAATAGTTGGAACAGTGGTTGCGTAAGGTCCCAGAACCAGCCGGCCTGAATCTGCACCGGTTGGTTAGCCGCTTCCTCCTTCTGAACCGGCTTGGCCAACGCCGTTAGCCTTGGCTCGGGCTCCAAGTCACTCACCTCAGATAAATTGTAGAAGTCTTTATCTGCTGTCTTCTTTTTGGCTGGAGCCGATTTAGCGGACCTCTTGGCTCCGCCTGTGGTCGTTCTGGGGGGCCGCCGGGCTGGTGTCCTTGGCTTCTTCCGGGCAATCCCGGCGTCGGTTGAGTCCGGACGGACACCCCCCCGGCCCGGCCAACTCCACCGCCTAAGGGTCTGAGCCGGTTGTTTCCTAGCACTCTCCTTTTCGACTGTCTTTTCTTTCATTTGGTAAAATCCTAAAAGAATGGCCCAACGAACCTTCCCTTGGTAGGTAGCGCCCTCTGGTGGGGGCGGTTAATCCGTTTCCTTCTCAGGGGGACGATGATCCTTCCCTCCGTGTCCGCAGGGAAAGTAGTGGTTCCCTTTGGATTGCTATGTGGCCGGAGGGCTAGACAGTTCCCCATGAGTCGGTGGATCAGTGTCCCAGCTTAGTTCTCTTTCTGCTCCTTCCAGGAGAAGTCGGAAGTTGAACAATTTCTATCTCCAACTTCTGTTCAGAGATAGAATCAATATCTATCTCCGTTTCCTCCCGGGCTGGGTTGTGCGCACAATCACCTGTAGCAGAGGTGACCGTCTAGGAGCAGAGTTGCGGACCGACTGGTGGATCGGCGCGGATCCCACGAAATTATAACCGATCCGCTTGTCCATGCCGTCTCCATATTTGGAGCTGTATCTTGTTTCAGGTGGGGGGGGAACGCTTGCATCCGGTCCCAAGAGATGACGCCAAACCACTGGCATCTCTCTTGGTGTGCGCACCCTCCCTTTCTGCCACGCCCCTGGGCGCGGCGAGGTGGCCGTGAGGTAGACCACCTGTTCCATTAGCGCTGATGCTAACGGTGCCGTTCCGCCGAACCTTTATTTTCACAGGGCGGCTAGATTTCCTGCATTAATCATCCATGTCGTCGCTTTCCCCGCCGTTGGACAGAGCGACGTAGTTAGGGCGGCGGTTCCGACGTAGGTTATAGCCACCTTTCGTCGGGACATGGTCCTTTACTGTTTTTTCCGGGCTCTGTTCCGATGTATCCAAGATCGGCACATCACCGCAGGGTAGTTTTATGGGCATGTTGTTGCCTGGAGGGGATCTCCCCTCCAACGGCTGGTTTTTGCCCCTTCGTTTAGCTCGTTTGCGTTTCCTCTGTCCATTAGCGCCAGCTGTTCCCCGTTCACAGGCGGCTTTATTAGGAACAAAGGATAAGTTTGTTGACAGCGCGGTGTCCGCACTGGTGCCCTGACCATCAGTGATTTGCCCATCCGTTTCTGCTAAATCAGTGGGACTTGGACCAGGTTTTTGTGTAGGTACCTTCCTGGTCATAGGAACTGCATCATGCTCACGGGGACCGGTCGTTCCCGTTGAGTTTTCAGTCTCAGCACCCCTTATTTCGCCATCTTCCTCAGCGATTTCACCCGTCGGAGTGTGATGCAATTCAGGGTTTCGGTCAGGATCTGCCCCTTTTGAGTTAGTGATTTTCGCTTCTCTCACCAGTTTGGGAATGTTATGAGGGATGGCGGGAGACCAAGGCCCATGTGCAGGTTTGAGTTTCGAAATGTTTACTAGATGTGGGACCTGTTTTCCAGTTTTTAAAGACACTAGTCTAACAAGGTGGTCTCCTTTTGTTTCAATTACCCTGAATGGCCCAGTATACCTGTTTGAGAACTTAGACGCTTTATTTTCACTAGCTAAAGGGTCGTACATGTATACCATATCACCTTCGTACATCTGAGTGGGCCGCGCTCGCTCATCAATTCGCAGCCTCAGATCTTTTTCGTAGTTTTGAACTACCCTTTCAGCCATATTCCTAAACATAGCAATATTATCCTTGGTTTGCATGAAAAACTCGCAGTCGTTCAGCGTTTCAGGAATTGTTCCCTGCTCAGGCATTCCCATACTGATTGGATCTCTGCCAAACAGCAGGGTGTGCGGGCTGTATCCCGACCGTACACTGATTGTGGATCTAACTGTCCATAATGCAATGGGAAGTAGATCGATCCAGTTACAGTGGTCGTCAGGGATATAATAAGCAATCAGGTTTTCAATGGTTTTATGTAGTCTTTCTACTCGAGCGTTGCCAGTCGGCATTCGCCCGGTAGTGAACGTTTGTTTGCACGCTAGTCGTGTGGTGATTTCCCTGAATAGCCCTGAGAGGAAGGCCGCCCCTCGGTCTGTGTGCAGACGGTTTACCCGCCCATACCGACACACTATCCCGGTTAGGAAACAGTTGGCCGCGGTTTGCGCAGTGGAGTCTTTTGTGGTGAAAGCCTCCGGCCAACCTGTTAGTAGGTCTATGAAGGTCATGATATATTTTGACCCATCCCTAGCCCTCTTTAGTGGCCCGATGAAATCACACTGTACCACCTCAAAGGGTCGGGTTGGTCTCTCCCAAGACTTAGCTAAGGCCTTGAAATGCGGAGCCCGTCTCCTCAGAGAGCAGGTCTCACAAGCTTTCACATAGTCTACTATATCGGCGTTCATGTTCCGCCAGTAGAATTTATCAGAGATTTTGGTAGTGAGGTTACTGATCCCTACATGTCCCCCAGCTAATATGTCATTATGTAACAGTCTCAGGACTTTGGGAATTAACCTTCCCGGAACTATCATTCGTGGTTTTAGCCTTACCAATTGGTCTTGGTGTTTGTTATACCTTTTGACGTTGAACCTACAGAGTACTCCCGGTGCCACCATTCCCACAAAATCGGCTTGGTCCATTATTCGCCTAGCTTCAAGGGGATCTGTCGGTAGGTCTCCGTCCTGCAGGTAGTCTATCAATTGCGCGCACTCTGCATCTTGGAGTTGCGCGTTTATTACCGTAGCCACAGAAAGCTCTTCATCCTGAACTTCGGCCTCAAATAACTCACATCCCACAGCGGGCTCATATTCTTCACCTGGGACATGCTCATGATAGACTCTAGACAAATAGTCCGGTAGAAAATGAGTCGCTCCTGGCTCATATATGATTTCAAAATCAAAATCTGATAACGCTAAAGCCCACCGTCTCAGCCGAGCTGACGGGGCTTTGTAGGCACTCTGTAGCAGGGGAATCAACGGTTTGTGATCAGTCACTATTGTGATTTTAGCTCCCTGCAACATGTCCTCATAGTTCTTAATGCCTTTAATTACTGCCAGAGCCTCCTTTTCTGTTACCGAATAATTTAATTCGGCGTCTCGGAGAGTACATCCCCAGAAAGCAACCGGACGGTAGATTTCATCTAGTTTGTGACAAACCGCTGCACCGCACGCGGCGTCTGATGCATCTGTCAGCAGATAGAAATGCCCTCCTATATCCGGATGGATTAGTAAGGGTGGCGAGGTGAGCAGTTTCTTTAACTGTTGAAACACTTCCTCGCAAGCCTCCGTCCATTCAAAATAGACTTCTTTCTTTAACAGCCGATTTAATGGTTTAGCTAGATCAGCAAAATTTGGGACAAACTGACGGTAGTAGTTACACAACCCCAGAAAGGATTTAATAGTTTTCACATTATGCGGACGGTTAAAGGCTGTAATCTTTTCTGTGGTTACCTTTTGTGTAGCCACTCCTTCCGCGTTTACTACGTGGCCGAGGAAATTGATTTCACTGCGGCACCACTCACACTTTGACGGTTTCAGTTTGAGATTAGCTCTCGCCAAAGCTTGGAGAACCACCTCAACACTTGCCAGGTGTTCTTCAAATGTAGTGTCGTAGACGATTACGTCGTCTAAATATGCTAAGCATGTTCTAGGAATCAATCCCTTTAGCGCTATGGCCATTACCTTGGTAAACTGCCAAGGCGCGCCAACTAAGCCAAATGGTACACGCTTATACTGATACACACCCATCGGGGTTTCAAAAGCGGTATATTTTCTACTGTCTTCTTCGATTACACACTGATGATAGCCGCTCAACAGATCTAAAGCTGTCCACATAGTGGGTTTCTTGTAAGCCATATACAGGAAAAGCGAGCGAGCCGTGGGCATGGGGAATTTATCTTTAAAAGTGACTTGATTAAGCATGCGAAAGTCTGTACAGAGCCTAGGTTTGCCATCTTTCTTCTGCACTACCACCAGCGGGCTTCGCCAAGCCGATTCGCTGGGCTCTATGACACCTATATCTATGAGTTGCCTAACCTGTTCATCGATGATATCCATTTTCTGTGGAGAGTATCGGTATGGTCTAGAACTTATGACTCCCTGCGACTCATCCACAATGATTCTCATCGGCGCTATTTCACAGTGACCTAACTCTTCCATTGAGAACGCTAGTGCATTTCTGTTGTTATTAAGCATTTGTCTAAACCTTACCTGTTGTTCTTCGTTTAAGCACGACTCGGCTAGATCTATTTTACTTACATTTTCATCCATTTTACCTCGGGATTTCTCCTCAGAGGTTTGGCTTTCCATTTGCACTGCGTCTTTCATTACTTCTACAGAAATCCTACAGATGGACATTGGGGTCTCTGTTTTAGTTAGATAACACAAGTCTAGGAACTCCTCTATCTGATTTTGGTTTACCTCAGGCACTGCGCATTCTTCCGCAAAAGCTAATACTTCCTGGGGAGTGATTTCTTGCATTTCATCTAGCGGATTCATGACTTTGATCCACCACTGGCTTCCCACCGTATTCACGCACCCCTCCACTAGGACTGGTGCGGTTACCGCCGGTGCGCAGTAAGCTACCGGTGAGTCTAATCCCAGCGGCTCTCGAGTGGTTACCGGTATGATGCATTCATTTCCCGGCGGAATTTTCACTGTTTCTTTGCTAACTATAGGGTTTCCACAAAACACTTCTATCTTTGCGCCTGGTAGAGATAAATCTGATCGAAGCACTGTTAATAAGTTTCTCCCGATTACTATTAGGTGGCATAGATCGTCCACTATGTTGAAATCATAGCAGACCACCGATCCCTGGATTGAAAACTTACATCTAATTTGTTCTAGTATTACTTGAGACGAGTTGTCTGCCAAACTGATGTTTCCCTTCGATACCTTCCATTCATCTAAAATGCATTGTTTAGGGATCTGTCGTTTACAATGGGTGGACATGAAGCAATCGCTCGCTCCTGTGTCTACTAAAGATCTAACCTCCTTCTGATCATCAAATCTTAACGTTAAGAAAAATGCTTCGTCTCCTATCTCTCTCCTAGCCGGTCCGTCCACTGCGCCTAATTCTATCGTGGAATGAACGGACCCTTCCTCTAGTTTCCCTGATTCTTTTGTTCGGTACCACTGGCTTTGCTATCTTTGTAGATCCGCGGGGGTTTTTCCCTCAACCTATTCTTCAACCACAAGCACGCTTCTGTAGAGTGACCATGCTGTTGGTGAATGATACAAAACTTACTTTCATCAAAAGGCAACCTGGGTCTCTCTACTTTCTGTTGAGTTGGCAGATTCTTTCCCTTATCTGCCTCTCTGTTCGGGGCGGTATTGGATTTAGGCTTCTGATCTGAATTTCTTTCACCTTTCTGATTCTCGTACCTATCCTTTCTCTCATAACCTTGCTGTTTAAAGTTACCACCACTCTGGGGAGTCCCGCTTTGCCCTGGCTTTGGTTTCTGGAACCATGGGGCGGCCTCCAGTCGGGCCAGCACCACTCCAAATCGTTCGGAGATGGAGTTTAGGGCCGCGGTCTCCTCTGATTCATGGCTTCCAGCCAGTTCGCTCACTGCATTAGATATTTTAGTTCCCCCTTTGCCTTTGTCCAACGATTCTAGTCTCGTTGCACAATCCACCGCTTCGGTGAACGACTTAGGGTCCAGTATAGCTACTTGCCTGGCTACGCCCTGTTTTAATCCTTCTAAAAACACCGCTAACATCATGCTTTCACTCGCCTCTGCCTTAACTTGCTTTTGTTTCAGAACACCTGCAAATTCGATCACGCTCTGGTCCTTTCCTTGTTTAAGGGCACAGAACTCTGCGTGTTTCTGCCACTTAGCCCTTCGATCACCGAAGATCTTTGTCATTTGAGCTTCTAGCTTCTCAAATGTGTCTTTCTCACTCTCAGCTAACGCTCCTGCCCAGTCGTCTGCCCTTCCCTTTAGGCCTAACAGCGCCATATTCAGGAGATGGGCGTTCGACCAGTCATAGATAGCTTTTAGTCGTTTTAATTCCCTGAAATACTTTTCTATTTGCTCGTCTTCCTTTCCATTAAACCATGGTAACCTAATGTTTGGTCCTCTTTGGTGACCATTGTGAGTCGTTTCACGCACTGGCGCTGGTGTTTGCCCCAGTGTCAGACCTAACTGTGGTAGAATTTCCCAAATATTTGGTTGATTTGGCGGGTTTGGAGGGTTATTCTGTCCCGGTGGGCCCGGCGGACCTGGCGGTCCCGGTGGTCCGGGCGGTGGAGGATTCGGTGGGTTTGGGGGGTTATTCTGACCTGGTGGGCCCGGTGGATTTGGAGGGTTATTCTGTCCTGGTGGGCCCGGCGGACCTGGCGGGTTGGGTTGATTAGGTGGGTTCGGAGGAGGGTTATTGAGTTGGTTTAGGAAAGGATTGTTGTTCTGGTTTGGGGGAGGGTTATTGGGTCCTGGTGGGTTCGGCTGGTTATTCTGGCCTGCCGGGGCTTGCTGACCCTGTTGGTTACCCGCTCTTCCTCGGCCTGCGTTAAGATTGGCTGCGACCGCCATCGCCTGCAATAGGTAAGGGAACACGTTTTGCTCGACCCCACCTCCTGCTGGCACGGCTTGGCCGGGTTGTTGGCCTGGTCGGCCACCCCCATCATTTTGCTGCAGCCCCCCAGGGTTTATCCCAAGATTGGGTTGATTCGGAGGGGGATTATTAAGAGGGTTTTGAGGAGGGTTGTTGAGTTGGTTTTGAGGTTGGTTATTAAACAGGTCTTGAGGGAGGTTGTTGAAAAGGTTTTGAGGTTGATTAGGTCCCTGTGGGTTGGCCTGATTATCCTGGCCTGCCGGGACTTGTTGGTTAAGAGGAGGGTTAGGCCCTTGAGGGTCGGCCTGATTATTCTGGCCTCCTTGAGCCTGTTGATTTTCCCCTCTTCCCTGACCTGCCTGCAAAGGGGCTCCCATTGCTTGCGCAAAGAAAGGCTGCCACATATTTTGTTGTATAGGCCCAAGGTTTAGCCCACCTCCTGCCGGCGCACCTCGGCCCCGTGGCCGAGGTCTCCCAGGATCTACGCCACCAGCTCCCCCCTCGCCGGGTTGTTGGAGTTGGCTTTGGTCATCCCTTTCACCTACTAGATTCACCAAAGGTACGCCTCCTACCGCCATATTATCTTCGTGGAGGTTTTGTATATCGTGATCGTCCCACTGTTCTTTCACAGGTATTTCTTCTACACTAATTTCGTCCTCCCCTTCTAGTTTAGCTTCCTTACCTGTGTCTAAAACATCCTCGGTAATAAGTTCGTATGAAGACGAGGTTGATTTATCTTCTCTAGCTAATTTTCTATCAGAACTACCCCCTCTGACATCTGCGGCTGCTTGTTCTGTCTCGCTATTTTCTTCCTCGTACTCGTCCTCGTATTCTTCATACAATTCTTGAGTTAGAGTGTTAAAATCTGGTGCTTTAAGCGTTACATTTTCTTCACTATCCTGATCGCTTAGCCTCTCTAAATCTATGTGCTTTTCGGGGCTTGAGTCTGCCCACTGCTTTAATATTCTGGTTGGATCAAAGGCCCGAGCTTCCGCTCTTTTACCAGCTTGGTCTAAGCTCGTTTCTACACCGTAAGTTAATCGATAGCGTTGTAAATTGTCTATTTTCTCGCTGTTTCCCTCTGCTTCCCTTCCTACTTTATCCTGATCGCTTAACCTTTCTAACTCTTCATGCTCTTCGGGGCCTGTTTCTACTAACTTCCTTATTATTTCTGCCGGGTCAGGTTCATACCCTCCCCACCCCAGATCTGGAACTCGAGCTTCTGCTCCTTTATTAGCGTCGTCCAAGTTCTCCTCACTGTCAAAGGTTAGTCTATAGGGTTTTAAGTTGCCTACTTTGTCGCTCTCTCCCTCTGTTTCCCTTTCCACTCCCCTGTCCCTACCTACTGTTTTCCTTTTAACTACAGTGGAATCAGGAATGGACGTCCCCGGGGTGGGGTGAGTCGGTGTTACCAGCGGGTGACTGATAGACTCAAGTCGTTGGGGATGTGGATAGGTGAGAGAATTCCCATCAGGTTGAATTACCGGATTTGCGGGGCGTCTCCCCCCTGATGGGCTGGAGTTATCTGCGGTGTTTTGTCGATTTTTCTTGTCCTTTATGGGAAATAAGTAATCCTCATCGAAAGTTTCCTGTTCACTTTGTCCTCCTGCTGCAGGTAGTAAACGATAGGGAACTCCTTGACTACACCACGGATTGTTCGCATCGGGTTCACACCACAGACTGTTCACATCGGGTTCACAAGTAGAGTGAGAGCTCGTACCAGGTTCGTGGTCCGTAGGTGGTACGTACCCTGGATTCCAATATTGCCGATATTCCTGGAGACGGTTCCTCCCTTCAACTCGTCCTGCGTGTTTTAGGGATTCAAGTCCTTCGTCAAGAACCGGCCTATCTTTGGACCCTAGGTGCCAGGAAAATGGTTTACCTCTGCCACGGGTTTGGTGATTATGAGTACCTCCGGGGCCGAGCTGCTTGGGTCTGGCTGAGACCCCTTGTCTCGGTGCCTCCCCGTCTGAGGAATCACCTACCTGGTGGCGGTTTTCCACATTTCCTGTATATGATGTTGGCACATCGTGTCCTGCGGGCCGCAAAGATTGAGGCTTGGCGTTAGAAGAAGCCTCAAAATCACCGGTGGCTGACATCAAGGATGAGCAAAACGATAAAAGTCATGTTTCGGGTAATCTCCACCAAATGAACTATTGTTGATGTTTGATTTAAGACTGCGTAAGGTTCGTGTATATCCAAGTCTTCATGATTTGTTTTTCCAGAATGTCTGAGTAATTCAGACTGCGTTTAAAGTTTGTCCGTTCACTTCCCAATAGTTCAAAAGAAATGAACGATGAGGGAGCTTCTTAATATGAAAGGGTTTTTATTCAGTAAACATCTCATCCCGAGTCAAAGCCACCATGTATAAGTCTTCATCAGTCCACCTCCCATCTCCTATCAGCAATCAACCACATTTAGAACACGAGTTGTTCCAACACCTTCTAGACCATTCTAGTATTCAGCTCTATCACAATCCTATGTCCGAGGTAATGGATATTGGTAAACTCCAGTCTGTTACACGGAGCCGATGTACTTACTCCAAGTATAACTCCTTGGCTAAACCTACTAAACTTTAGTGACTGCTAACCACTAACTGCTCGCTCTCTACCTTGCAACACCTTTTATACTGGTTAACAGGTGGCGCTAGGAGCGCAAGATATTTAGACTAGAAGTAGACTTGCTAAGCCTGATCCTTGTTGGATTATATACCATGACAATATATTAAAAGTACTAAGCCATTAGTACACTGGTGAGAAAAATAAAATTTCTTAAAATTCCAAAAATGGCTATCATGCATTGGCAGGGGCCTGAGACCACTCAGAATGTGAAACATCACTCCTCTGGATGAAACATTAACAAGGCCAGAAAGAAATTATTCATACTTGAATGTACTGAAATTAGCCAGTCATACGATTCAAGAGGCTTTAGTTATTCTATTTCACTTGTAACCTATACTTGTTTTGGTCTCTAAATATTCTGACCAGTTTTGGTTGGTCTCTAATGGATATTGAGTCTCAAAAAGATGTTTAAGTGTGGCAAATTTGGTCATTCCCATAGACTTCTATAGTTAAGACCACTCTCTTCCTCTGGCATTTACTCAGAAATAAGCATGGTGACATTTGTTTTTTTTGGTTTTATTATGTTCATCTTGGTCTAGTGTACCCATTTAAACTTGATTCAGACATCTCCAATGGATTTTTACTTTTGGTGAAACACCTCTTAATCCCTTTAAAGAAAAAAGAACAAGCCGGCCATATATACAATTTACTGTCAAAGATTTCTTGTGAAACATTTTAATCAATGATAATTTATTATTTATGAATAATATATTAGTACTTCGAAGTGTAGAGTGCACATGAAAAACATCTTTTGTCCCATTAATAACATTTCCCACTATAAATAGCTGTATTTAATATGACACAAAGCCTTGTCTGTTCTGATTGTCTGAAGGAAAACCCCCGGCTCAATCGTTAATTGAACTTCCTGGCGTAAAAGAAATTCCTAAAATTCCAAGTAGAAAGATAAAACCGTAATTCCGATCGTAAGTGTCCAATTTTTAGATAGAACCAACCTCAAAGACGCTACGTCAAGTTCTTTCCCTGTTCAATTGCTCCAGGGTAAACACCTATGCCATGGTAAACACTTTTGTGCAGGGGATATGGGCTCAGTTATATTTTCTATAGCTCCTATTTTTAGCCCTCAAGTAAGCCCCTCCCCTCCCTCCCCCCGTCCCTCTGTGGTCTGAGAAGGCATTCTGTCCCTGATCCCCGCTCCCACCAAGGCCCAGTCCCCTTTGTGTTCAATGTGATTAAACCCACCGACAGCTGCCTTTGTTCTACCGCCCGCGCAGGTTTTAACCTATGGACTTGTTTACTTGAAACCCTGGAAACGCTGTGCTTTGATTTGTTAGGTGGGGCTTCCCGACAACATCTCCGCTTCATTCGAGTGTAGGTGGTTTGAATAATTATTTTCACTCCTCTTATGTATACTGTTTTCCTGGTACTCAGTAATCATTTCTTAAATTGATCCTTGAATGCTTAGCTCAATGGAGATCAACGCCATCGTAGCCGTTTAAGCCAAATAAATGTCAAATAAAACGTTTAAAATGGGTTTAATTAAAGTTCAGGTAGGCAGAGCAAAGTTCATGGCGGAGGTCTCGGCCCTTCAGAAAACGGCCAGAGGATCCGTGAAGCTTTTCTCTGAAAACTATTCACCGTAAGAATCCTCTTGATAAAAAAAGTGATCGTGTTATGGTCGACCTATCGCTATATATCAAAGTTATCTTTATCATGCTTTACCGGAGTACAAGTAACAAGAATAACGGCAAAAAACGGCAAAAGACGGCACTCTTCTCAGTTGCTTAAGCCTGGTTTGTACCTTACGACAATTTCTTTTTTTTATTCTCCACAACTTCACATACATTAAGTTTATGTTCCAGCTGTTCGTATAGATGATAATGGTTAACATTGAGATGAACATGATGAAGTAAATGTACAACAATTTACAATAAGTAAACAATAGTAACAGGCATACCAACATTATCACGTATCTAGTTGAATCAAGACTGATATTGACACTGATAGATTTATAGATACTTATGAGGCACCAACAAATGGGACATAAACAATAAATTAATAAGTGATATAATAAGCAAACAAATAAATAAGATCAAAATACAGATCAGAATCCAGGGACATACCAGAGGTCCAAGTCTATACAATCCAATGTTGTTTTAAGAGAGTTTTAAATTTAACCTTGGTTGTTGCTTTCTGGATTTCTGATGGCAGCATGTCCCACAGTTTTACCCCTCGATAGAAGGGACTTTGTAAGACTTTTGTCAGAGAAGTAAAAGGAGTTTTAAATTTTACTTTTGAGTCATTTCGCAAAGTTTTACCAGATCTATATGGTTCAATATTGTCTGGTATATGACTCTGTCTATACATGACACACAATAAATGTTCCTTTCTCCTGACAGTAAGTTTCCTATGGTTATACAGATTCAGCAATTTTTCATAGTTCTCCCCTCTATTTCTGGAATTGTCTATTGAAATAATAGCCATCTTTTGAATTGATTCTAAGTCGTCTAATTGTGCAGCTGTGCATGAGTCAATCAGAAAGTCTGCATAATCCAGCAGAGGCAAGATACAAGTTTTATAGATTTGATTTGCTATTGCTTTTGTTATAAAAGGTCTAATTCGTTTCAGAATGAACAATTTTCTATTTGCCTTCTTAAAACTCGATTCTAGCAATTTGTCCATATTCAGTTTCTCATCTAGGTCGACCCCTATATATTTATAGTTTGATACTCTCTGAATGTGTTGCTGACCTATACCCACAGACGAACTTTCTACTAAATCATTCGTCTTTCCTGAACGACTTATTACCATAATAGGGTTATATTTCGTTTTCTGGAAATTGATGGTAATTTTATTTGAGATACACCAATGACATATCTTTGTTCTGGCAGGATTTAAGATGGCTCAGGTAATCGTACTGTGTGCCCCGTCACTGTTCATTGTCTGCCATGCATCATTTTCTGTCTGTCCACGGACACTATTCTGTATCAGTAACTGTTCATTGTCAAGAAAAGGCTCCCGCGGCCGCCTCTGAAGTATTTCTCATGATGGACAAATTGTGATTAACGACATTGATGTAATTCTATAATGACAAGCACTGTACACAGCAATAACAAATTGTTTTATTGTGATGTTATGTGAACTGGCCTTTGTGCAGCATTCCCTAACACAGCCTAAAGGTGTCCCCAGAGGGTATTTGGTGAGAACGTCCCCTTGGAGGCGCCATAGGCAATCTCAGAGACTAACCGCCGGAAATAGATGCGTAAACAGCAGCATTGGTGGAGGGCCTGGAAAGAAGGAGCCTTCGGGAAAAGGTCATTCTCTACTGCAGCACCCTCTTTGACAACAGTAAGCAGGGAATAGTAGTGCCACTTCAGAATTTTACGTTTTCACGGTGAACTACAAAATATATATGTTAGTCTAGTTGCTATGCAGAACGAACTTCGTAAGCAGTTTATTGTTTATGAATTTATAATACCCAGGACTGAAAACAACCATGAAGAGAAAGTTATATGGTGTAAACTGGCCTGATAATGTGCGGCGTTCCCAAACATAGGCTACAGGTTTCCCTGGAGGACATTTGGTGACAATAATCCCTTGGAGACCCCAAAATGCAATCTCAGAAACTAACCTCTGGAAATAGATGTGTAAACAGAAGCATATGAGGAGGGAATTACTATGGGGACCATCAGGACCGATCATTCTCTACTATGGCACCCCCTTCTTAATGTCATTCTTTATGGTGAGCTACAAAAAACAACTCCTTTTCTCTAGTAAATTCGGAGAAAGATTTTCATCATTGGTTCATGTTTTGCAAATGCTCAAAACAGCCATGAAGAGAAAAATGTATGACTGGATAGTTGCCTTATAGATGCCCCTATATCGATTTGGTGACAACAACCCACTGGAGACTCCATGGGCAATCTCAGAAGCTAACCAACGGAAATAGATGGGTAAACAGTGCACAACATTTGTGGAGGGCTTTGAAAGTAGTATGGGTGCCATCCAGACAAATCCTTCTCTACCTAATGTAGCGCCCCATTATATAGGATTATGTAGAGAACAGTAATGCCACTTCAAATATAATGGCTTTATGTTGATCTGCAAAACATAATGTTTGTCTATTTACTTGGCAGAAAGAAGCTCGTCATTAGTTTTCGAATCTATATAATGCTCAGCACTGTGAAAAGAGGAAAGTGCAATTAAACTGAATGGTTTCTCTTCTGGTTTCCCTGAAGGGCATTTGGCAACAACAACCCCACAAGACGCCAAGGGCAATCTCAGCAACTAACCTCTAAAAATAGATGCATAAACAGCAGCATCGGTCGGAGGCCCAGAGAATAGCGGCCTTCAGGACAAGTCTTTCTCTACTTCAGTGCTTTCTTCTGTAGGATTAAACATCAAAGACATTTAAAAGGTCACCATATTATGTAAACTACCATAACAATTTGCTAGTCTAGTTCCTTTGCAGAATGTGAGTCATCATTGGTTAATGTATTTACAATTTCCTGGACCAACCACCGGAAATAGATATGCAAACAGCAACCTTCACAGAGGGCATATCATTCTCTACCAAGGCCTCCCTTTTCCCCTTGGAAGCATCGATAGGGAACGCTTTCGCTATGCCCTAACTATGAAAATAGCCTGTCCAAAATAGTTTAAATCAAAGTTAGTGGTATATATTGACAATAATCCAATATGACTAGGATCGTCACATTTTTCAGGCTGTTATTCCACAGTTAAGCATAGTTCGAATATTCCTTAAATATTCAAAAGTAGGATGAGACCGCATTCTCTTTTGCTTCTCTTTGAGCATACATTAGGTCTTAACCAATAATTAACTTTGGTTCTGGTGACCCAACATTGTAATTATAACCAGATATTTATTCAATTCAAGACCCCTTATTTCAAAATTATATTTTAATCTTCAAGGTATGACTGGTTTAAAATGGCAAACTTAGGATGTTTAGCTTAATTAACATGAAATATGGATCTTGAGATCTGAAAATGACTCTAATATAATGTTAGGATGCAACGGTCAAGTCTTCAAGAAATATCCCCTGCCAATTTCTTTTTTCCCTCCGGCTGTATGTCGTTGTCGCTAAATAGTGGTGATATTGTATGTCAAACTGAAGAAAAGGCCTTTCAATATATATTGATTTTGGTAGTTTATCTCCAAGAATAAATCAGAAAAGTCATCATATCAATGTCAAATTATCTTACTTGAAAAACCAAATCGTTGAGTTAGGATGGGTGCGAAATACCTCCTCAAACAGTTGGTTACAGAGTGGTAGCATCTTGACTCTGGTCAATGGAGCCTGGTCCAGTATGGTTAGCGGCAAGGCCCCTGGGACCTGGGGAAATCAGCGACTGAGTACGTCCAGATAGAACCAATAACAGTAAGTGGCAACAGGCCAACCCAGAACCAGAGAGAGAAGACCGAGTTAAGGGTCTACTACACTTTAAGACTAAACTAAGATCGTGCTGTGGGTATAGAATAGTGACAAATAGTAACTAAACTGCGGTTGTTTGAGCTTGGTCCAATTTAGCTAACAGCATGGCCCGTGGGACCATAGGAAATCAGCGACTGAGTATGTTTAGATAGAACCAATTAACTGAAGTGTCAGCGGACAGAACTAGATTCATAGACAGAAGACAGAGTTGAGTGCTGCTTACACTAGAAGACTAAACTCAAATGCTGTGGTGGAGTATCAAGTATCAACACCTCAGTAGTGCTTGATCAAGCTTGGTCTAATAAAGTTAGCGGGAATGCCTCCTGGGACCATGGGAAATCAGTGACTGAGTACATCCAGGTAGAACCAATTACCTTAGGTGGCAGGGAGGAGAAGCAAAATCATTGACATGGGTTAAGGGCAGGCTCTACTATGGGACTAAACTCAAATGCTGTTGTAGGGTCTAAAATAATAACATCTAAACTGTGGTTGATCGAGCTTGGCTTAATACAGTTAGTGGGAAGACCCTTGGGACCAGGGGAATTCAGCACCCTTATATATCCAGACAGAACAAATAAACTGGCAGAAGGCTGAATCAGAATCAGAGCACAGAAGGCAGGGATTAGGGGTTTTTCACATGTTATTGCAAATTCTTTTGTAAATCGTTGCTTTGGTATCAAATATCTGTGTCATACTGGTGTCTCTCATTAACAATAGATGGTAGTATACTAGTTGCCCAAGGACTATGTGGAAAACCACCTTTTTTCTTTTTTTGAAATTGTGTTTATTAACATCATCATGTATGTACATTTTCTTCCTGTAGTCGAACACTAACACAAACATTAGAGTAGTTTGATAGATGAGCTATGGTAAGTCGATGGGCTATGCATAGTTCCAAAGAATTTACAACATGGTCCTACATATGGGCTTTATCAGCTGTTTAAATTTGACTTTCGTTGTTGCTCTCTGAAGATCAGAGGGTAACACATTACAGACCTTGCTACAGCGGGATAGTGGACTTTTGAGATGCAATTCATATTGCCTCTTTTTACTTTCCACAAATTTAACTTTCTTATGACTTCGTATATGATCTTTGGTCTCCGAGGCTCTAACTTATCGCTATGTTTACTCTGTCTATACATAACGCAAAGAATGTGTTCTCTCTATCTGCATATTAACGTTTCCTTCATATTGCTTAGTGCCTCAACGATGTATTTGAGGTTACTGCGATGATGGTTACTACCTCTTGGTGGTTTGATATGATAAACAGAAAATGAATTCCCCTACGAATCGGGCTCCTTCATTGCATTGATACATTATTCATTAGTGAAAGGACCCTCACAAAGCCATGGATTCATACTTTGAACCAGTCTTACGATTTGTGTAAATCATATTGCGCATAGTTCATCAGCTGCTAAGTCAGAATCTATAATATCTATACCCTCCCCGTAGAAGGCTCAATGAAACATCCGTATGGTCTCCAGGCGTCCTTTGATAATAAGTTTAGACCCAGGCAGCCGTCGATACCCGATTAATCGTTTCTTCTCTAACCCGTCCTTATCTTGGTACCTCAGTGGGCCCGGGGCGGGGGGCAGGGGGTGCGGGGAAGACGAGCCGTCCCACTGGGCCGTCTACATTATTAACGGGGGGCATTCTACTGGAAGCTTGGGTTGAAACCGATCAATAAGACAAGAAACGTCAACATCGGCAGAAAGTTTAAGGCTGTGATCAGCCGTGGGAGGAGTCTGCAGTGTGTGGTTGTCATTGCCTAGTAAGGAAACGAAATGACCGGAGATCCCTTTTGCTAGAATACACCTTATTCATGAGGATGCGCAGTTGAAACTGCTATCTGTGCGCTTTGGACTTATTCGTTTAAGCCTACCTCTATTTGAAACCACATCCCACCAGAAATTGCACAAGCCTGGTGTCAATCTAAAAGGGGATTTTACTGTCAGGTGTTTGACCCAACATCAGGTCTTAAGTAGCAGTTCCCTTCAATTTAAAATTGCAATTGCTATTCCACTTGAACCTAGGTAACGAGGTATAAGTGTTTACTGTTCGAATATAACCCCTAAATAAAGCGTATCTAAATATTGATGTAAACCAGAACGATTTAATATTCTGAATGATGTTAAGGACAACTCGATTTAAGATCATTATAATGGTAACAAATGAGAGCATCCTGTAGGAGTCAACTGCCTGCAAGTATAGTGCATCTCTAGTGAGTGCCAGACCCTTGAGGGCGTTTCACATTGATCTTAACGCAAAGACCCGAATTTCAAATTAGAAATGTTATCAATAACATATAATGATGTCTCAGACCTGCAATCCTATCCTTTTGTTGTTACTCCATGGATGGTTAATAGTGACGATTGGAAAAAAAATACAATTAAAGATGTAAGAGACACACCCATTAATTGGCTGGTGTGAACCCCATCCTTTATTGTGACCTCATGAGTGATCCTGATTCGGTCTTGTTTTGCGGGTTGCGGGGAGAAGAAGGCTCCTGGCCCCCTCCCAGCTCGGGAACCCCTATACATGAGTATGGGTTTATTGGGTGCCATCTGTACGTTTGAAACAATTCCAGGGTTTCAAAATGAACCTTTGTCAGAGGGGTTTTAACCTATATGTAGGCTAACAAGTGAAACCTCACACATTTTCACACATGGTTAACATTCCCACTCTTTGCTTATTCTGAATATCCCTCAAAACTCGAGTTCATCACTCAACCCCCAGCTCATTATAATTATCTAGGAGCCACAAGGTGTAACATTTGTGATTAGTTGCTTATATGATTAATTATTTGAAAGAGGGTCACAGGAGAAATCTATATAATATATCTGTAATATACGCAACATCGCCCAGATTCTTTTCACAAGACACGCGACATTTTCATGTTGATTTAATCTACTATACATGATACATGCTATCATAGTATATAGTAGTATATAGAAATGGGAATTTATACATGGTTGCGGTACTAAACTATAATTATGACCCACTGGTTGGTTGGTTGGTTGGTTATAGGGGTTTACCGCTGTAGCAACATCGATGGTCACATCACAGCGAGAAAAAAGTTTTGAAAACAAAGTGTCATGCAACATACAACAGATTGAAATGTTGTGGACGAGGAGTACACCATTCACCAATATTTCAGGAAAAAAAAAGTTCAGTATGGGATACAAGCTATGCGTGATTGGATTTAATAGATTATGCCTATCATATAATCCACTATATATGTCAGTATATTACCAATACCACACACCTCATCCCATTCTCTACTGTAAGTAATGTCAGTTTTCTTGGCATTCACCATACCTTGGAAGACCTTAATGTGTACGAATTGGTTAAATAACAAAACAAAACAAAGTAGCGCACAACGCTCCACACCCCACACTCCCAAACCCGCAAAACAGCGTTGAGGAGCTCAGGGTCTAAAAACAGATCGATTGGCCGCCATATTGATCGATTGGGGATGGCCACGGCGGCCTCATAACCACTTAATCCTTCCCCCTCCTTCATTGTGGCGCAATAGGGGCCCCAGATGTCTTACTCCGTCCCGATGACTTAATCTTTATCAGAAACCCACCTGGCCATTCATCCCCAACTTGAGCTAAGCAATATTAAAGACCTGCTGTATCATGCAGTATACGGGGACACTTTAAACAAAAATGAAACTTTTTTTCATTGGAAAGTGACTTAGGTAAGAGTGTGGTGTGTCAAATGTCATAAATCATGTGTCAAATACCAGTACAGGGACTGCGAAATGACAAGGATATTGGAACCCCCTTAACTGAACGTCCCCAGAAATGCTCGTTAGAACATTCCTAGCGTTTCTGCCACTCAGTATTGAATTTTGTAAATCCCAATAATCAGGGGAAAAATTATAACAATATTTGGCCAACATGTCAACTGAAACAATTGGGTCTGTTTTTGAGTTTGCAGTTTGCTCTGCTGCGTCAAATGCGTACTGTTGATGTGATGGGCTCCTGCAGCTCTGTCACACAGAATAAATGATCTTAAATCTTAAGATGTGATAATTTTTTCAGTATTCAACAGTAAACATGCTTAAGATCTGGAACACTATCGTATCAAAGCTAAACTGTTATGTCTTTGAGTTATGGCAGTCGTCGAACGCCTCTTTACATCGGCCCTGCAGAATAGGTATTGTCTGCATGATGTGTAATAAGGATGTCCATGTCAGGATCAAAATTTTATGAAATTCTGGCTGTTGCCTGATTCTATGCCAGAGATCACAGAATAATCCCACAGTACAGTCTATGAAAGGTGATCTCAAGTAAAACGCCCGTGGAGAATACACGTCGTAATAACAGGGAATGGGCAACAGCAAAGACTATTGTTTTGCAAAATATTGGCTTTGAGGCCCCTTTTTAAAATAAAAGAATTAACCACTTTGAAAATGATTTTCAAGATGAGAATTCTACTATGATTATACATAAAGACGAAATGCCTTCATATAAAATCAATTACAATATTTAAAATTGGTCTAGTAAAACAGCTGATATTGCCATGTGAAGAACACAGTGTCCGTGTTACACGAATTCTGTAATGGTTTTATAAACTAGATATTTTGACCTAGAAAGGATATAAATTTCAGCTAAAAAGGAGCATTTAACTGGGGGAATGGATGTTTTGCATAAGAGCAGCGTCCTCAACAAAGATGTTGTTTGCTGTTGAACAATGTCTCGCTGTTGGTAATGCGATGGGCCACTGGGGAATTGAGGTCGGGTAACAAGGGGCTCCTGAGGAGCATGTAGTTAAAACATTTAAAGGCACGCGATTAGGTCATGTCAAAAGGGGTACACCCATAGAGGAATGAAGCAGTAAACAAGGGACAGAATAAAGCTTGTATTTCACTTGACGTTGCATCAAGACAGTGCTATTCCCAACATCACCCTTCGGCATTTGCGTAGAAATAAAAATGCAGTCCAATACATTATTGAGTCGCCAAAGGCAGAAATATGGACTGAATTGTGTATGACTTTGCTCCCGATGCCTACAGACTATAGCCATGTGTTCAATCATTGATGGTGGCAACCATGTAACACACGACTTGTTGTTATTTATATATATTGCTGTGAGATATGTCCATGTTTCACGAGCACATTTCTGTATTGGTCTGTGAGACATGGCCGGTTGAAATGGAAAGCCAATGACTCAAATGTGAACGCACAACGCCAATAGAAATGTATAATAATGCTGCAGTGCGTTCAGGTTTGACAAATTGTCCATTCACTTTAATCGGTTATATTTCAGCTTTCCGAGATTTCAAAGAAGTTTGCACTTGATCAAATCACTTCCTTACTTCCTTTTCTTGATAGTAAACTAATCCATGTAAATTAGTAAAGTTGTAAATAATCTGTAACCGGTACAAGGCAAATTATCCCTATCATCAATCAGACTATGATGCCAAGAACCTGGCGGATTGTTGTTGAAATTCATTTGTCCGTCAGCAGTTTTCTACTTTGACCCAAAACTAATACTACTCAGTAGCTTCTCTTTTAATCAGTATAATTGGGGAGCCCTGTTCAGGCTGCACATTAAACACTTGGTATGATATAGGAATACAGAATAATATTATCATACGAAAAAGTACCAGCCGACCCCGTTTCCATGAGTTATGTTGCATGTCTCCACAAATGACCCCTTCTAATCTCGAGGTGGCAGTGTCAACATAATTGTATCCACCTAATGCCCGCCCCCACCTCCGACCCATATCACAACATCCATCTCCGTCGACATGGGGCCCCCTCCTCCCATACCAATGCCGGCCCACATGACACTTATGCAAATCGCTTCGTAAATTTGACGGAATACTATTTTTTGTAACGAACATGGATTTGAAATTTGTATTGGAGACGTGCTTCATATAGTCTCTCTGTATTACCACTACAGTCTGAGACATGCAGGGTGTGATTTGGACAGATTGTGGAGAAAAGGTGCAACGCATTTACCTCCCTCAGGTCTACCACCCAGATGCAAAATGGCTTAATACTATGTGTAAAACGGAAACAGTCATCCTCCGCAGGGTATAACGAGGAAAAAGATGAATCAAATAAATCGGTCCATAGCCGACATTGTATACAATAATTATCTTCAGAAAATAATGAGCGGAAGATAAGTTTAAGTGTTTCAGAATTTGCGTATATATATACCAGAGAAAGAAATGAAAATAGTATATCAATGAATTCCTACAAAATGCCCTTCTCCTTCGGCCATATAGTACAGCATCAGGCTATCAGCATGTACCTCTGGCCCTATATAGTGGTACACTGCGCCTGGATAGAGCGCCGTTTAACATGGTAGGTCTCATCCCACACAACTGTACCACAACACACTCTAAACCGAGAGTTTAATGTGAAGGATGAGGTGGTGGAGAATGAGGTATTGTGTCTACTCCTTTCCGTCCCGAAACACGATGAGGTCCACCAGATCTGTCATCGTCAGGTTCTTAGTCCGCTGTGTGTAGTAAGAAGGAAGGGGTGTCAGGTTGAAGATGTACGTATTTTATCCCCCAGCATTGTAATAAGGAGAAAACAGCCTGTTCTCATTTGACGGTTCAGACCTACTCTGTCATTCTGCATACGTTCTCAAAAACAATGGCAAGCATGAGAAACGGTCTTTTAACCATTAATAACAAATAGCCGCTCTGGAGAACTGTATATTGCGGATGACTTATAATAATATGATTTACATTGAAATATACAATATGTCATCATTTGGACCTATATCATAGAAATGGCGTGAGTGCAGTGCACTGCCTCTAAACACATTATCTATTGATGGTTGTTGATGAGTGGTTGGGAGGGTGCTAGATTAGGTTAAATAAACAATGCATGTCCCCTTCCCACATTCATTTTGTTTCACATACAACTACACCAATGGCAATTCCACCAACATTATCTGGGGGTTGTATTACCACTTTTATGCAAGGATAAAAATATTGCTTAATGCATAGTGTTACATTATTTTCATGTATATGAAGATTGGGGGGGGGGGGCATGTTCCACTCCCCTCTGTGCTATAAAACTCTACTTAGAACTTACCATTTTTCGCAATAACACTTTCCCGAAAGCGTAAAAGAGATAATCTCACCACCAACCCACTGCTGAACCTGGGTACGGCCCCTGCAGGCCCCTTGGGAGATCTACTTTACATTGAGAGGGCTAGCCCAGATTGTTGTAACTTTACATAATGTATTAGGGAGCAAGGGCTCGCCAAGTAAGTAGTACACTGGTTTACCAACCGTCAGGTACCGGGTTCAAGTCCCGACCCTACTCTCTCCAGCGGGCAGAATACATGCATCTTTGATCCGCCTGCATGTCACTACCTATATGGCTGTTAACCTTGTGACCAAGTGAACACTGGCTTCCTATGAGAGGAACGGCCAGGGTGGAGGCCCCTGAAGTAGAAGTAGTGGTATCATTGAGGACCCTCGGGTTTTGTACCTGAAGTATTGTACTACTAAGGTGTGGTGGTCCACTAACTCATGTGTGGTAGTATACTACATCAGGTGTCATTTTACGCTGCTTCAGGTGTAGAAGTACACTAATACAGATGTAGTGTTACACTATTTCAGGAGTGGTAGTTATACCTCAAGTGTGGCTGTACACTACCTCACGAGCGTGACTACATCACCTAAGATGTGGCAGTACACTACCTAAGGTATGATAGTACACTACAACCCCCCTCCCCCAATTCCGACCTTGTGTACCGTGGATGCCCAGTAACAACGCCTCTGTCGACCCTGCACGTAGTACTCTACTCGGACCTGGGGCTCTGGACTGGTATCGGCTACAGAGATTTTTTCTAAAAACAAGATCAGGCTTGATCACTCTGCTTTAATATTGGCCTTATGTTACGAACCGATCACGGAGTATACAGATGTATAATAAGCCCATTCCACATTGGGTATATCCTAGGGTTGAACAAGGGTTGGACAAAATAACTGTTTGAGCCATCCTTGTTTCCAAAATTTTGGGTAGCTGAAGTAAGCAAGAATTATTTTTTTCTATATCCTCAAATACTATTTGAACATTATGATTTCTCAAATTTTATTAATTGACAGATTTACAGGTTTGCCAGCCAATCAAAATGATGTATTTCAGGGCAAAATAGGGTTGGACATTATAGGCTGGGCTGACATGCTTTAACATAATAATATTATGTTCCTTTGGGAAAAAGGCCAAAATTTAAAGCTGCATTTTACAGATTTTAAGAGCAATCTGTCAACCAAATTGCTTTGATTATATATAAAGCGGGCTTCAGGGAACAAGCGTGGAGACAATTTTGAAAATAATTCTTAGTAAACCTAAATGTTGGTGTAAACTGGGATGGGCTTATTAATGCACTTCATTGTAAGATGTTTCAATAAGAAAAGACAGTGGCAGATAAAGAATGTGGGGCTCGGTTGGATATTAAAGTACAAATGGAGGAAATACGTTATTATCATGGTTGGTGCATGCCAAATGATTGAGTTCTTCGTGTGCACCAAAGGGAAATGTTTCTACATGTGTGTGCAAATGTCCGAAAGTTTCTAAAACCTAGTATTCAAATTTGGTGACACAGACAAACGTATTGACCACAAATGTTTTTGTTATTTTGTTGTTGTGCCATAATGTGTATCATTGTATATGTGGATGTATTGATATGCAGGTCATCTGTTATTGATGTAGACATATCATACCAATGTAATTAATATATAGTGTGATTACATGAATGTATCTGTGAATGCTATCGGAAGAGCTCTGTACAAGAGAGATAGAATAATAAATTAAAAAAAAAAATAAATAAATAAAAAAAAAAAACAGTCTGTATGTTCGCCCCTCCTCTTACATGTACGTTTTAATAAGTTTATATGTTCTGCTGTGGGTTTCAGGGTCCAGGGGTCTCTTTTTCCAGCATGCTCTACTCCACCCCCACCCCACCCCTGCAGCCATTGAGTCGGCACTGTAATGGACCAACCCTCACTCCCCGTGGAAATCGGCGGCACCAAAGCCGCACACATTAGCTGGGGGTGCCCGGGACCAAACCAATGCATCATAGCGGGCCCTGCAACCCGCCAGCCCTCACCTAAGGCCCCATTACACTACATGACTTGGGATGTGATATGCCGGTGTCACAGAGCAATCACACATATTAAAGACAACATTCTTTGTTAAGAATTGCCCATTTCAAACAATCAGGGCCTATATCAAACCTGGTACAATTTTCCTGTAATATTATCATATCGCGCCGATATGGCAGTTCAAAGTTGTGTTGTGTAATTCTGCCTTTAATGACTGCACCAGGGGCAGACGGGTTGCACGCCGATCGCCGCTTTTCATGACCAGTTAAAACCAGAAGAGTGGACCAATAAAACGGAGTCAAAGCACTCAATAGGCCTTTCAAGCCGTGGGAATGGAGCGCACCGCCCCGTGAGATTGACATGAATTCGACCTAAATTGCAGTAATATAGATTAAGCTTATCATACTATGCCAATGCGAAAATAACTCTATTCGTGCACTATTTCCGGTCTGTGACTTGATTATTGAATGGATTTTTTCTTTAGAAAATGCAAAACATGAAAGGACCAATAAAAGATATTTATCAGATTACTTTTGCAGGTGGCATAGTTCCCTCTACAACAAAAGCTGTTGGTGGCTTATAACCCTTTCGGAATACCGCTGAAAAATAATTTCTTATATAATAGAGGTGCGGGATAAATTTTCTTTTATAAGAAGTATTGTACATTAACAGGACACATATTGTCATTCCACTTTGAATATGCCATTAGAGTTGCATTTTGGTGAATTTACAAGAACATATTAGGAAGAGATGACCTAACAGGAGGTGACAGAAAATGTTCGGGTTTTTGAGTTGTTTCTTGTATCCAAGATCTATAATAAGCTGAAGGTACAGAATAGTATATTATTAATCAGTCGGAGAAATGTCTGTATAGAATCGGCAGAAATAATAGGGTGATTGATAGGCCAGTGGTTGTCGGGGTGCGAGTCGTCTTAGTGTGTACGGGGTTTAACTGGCCCCAGGGGGTGCACAGCCTTACATTACCTCACTGACAAGAGACTTATCAGATTTATGTAAGGTTACCAGCTGTACCCCGGGGCCCACCCCTGGAAACGGACACCTCTGGGCCTAGCATCGACTTTCCCGATTCTATGATCTACTTTGTATTCTGTATAATCTTGCATTTTTTAAAGTCATATCATTTAATCAGACTTTAAACTATTTCTGCCAGTTTCTGTGTCAATAACAGGTTATCCATGTCCACTGGAAAAACGTCCGAATATGATTGAAAGGGAAGTTACTGTACCTTCTTAGGAAGAACCTTTTTTGAATTTATGTGATAACGCAAAACACCTATAAAGGGTCTAAATTCGGTGATGTAAAGTCATTGCGGTTCTGTTAGCTTTGATTAAAGCAACCCAAAACCAATGTCTCCTCTTAGTGTGACAAAATGTTGCAAGTTCCATTAACTGTTAAAATAAAGGCCTATTGCAAACACCTAGTTGAAGACTTTGGAAAGTTAAAAAGTTTCAATTCTAGCTTAAATCTTATCAAATGTCTTTTTTTTCATCTTCCTGCTATTATTGTGGATCCACACAGCTGATGACATCTCCATCATAGAATTTCTCCCTACCAACCTTTTCAACCAATTTCATACTATGCATAACTACTTTTTGATTATTTCATCAGGGTTCTCTCTAGGTTTTCTAGTAAATCAATACATTTAGTTACTGATTAATTGATGTAATCTAACTAGGTCATTGTAAGAAGTTGCTCTGGCAAAGTAGCCTGAGAATGAGAAACAGCTCTAATGTGTTAGCAGTTCATTTAGTATGGCTGTGGCCATAGGTTGAGGCACCGCCAATAAAATGTAGATGACACAGTGACCAACAGTGTATTTTTCACTTCACCCAGTTCTAACCCAGTGTACATTGCCTTCAACTCATGACCAGCCTATTGATGGGAGGGGTGCATACATACGCCAATCCATTTAAATTGCACTGTTTCTCTATCAATGCATGACTTCAATAGTTTTTTTTCTTGTCAAATGACATCCTCAGTTCTTTAACTTCTTATAATGTTGCATTTTCTTAGCAAATGAAAGTAAATGGGGATCGTCTTGCACAATAGAAACGGTTAACATTGAGGTTAAACAGTGTAAAAGTAGGATATAATTGTAGCAAAACCCAATATAAGTACAGCGGTAACACTGTTAATTGAATGTCATTTGGGATGTAAGTCTGACCTGTTGGGTGCCCCCACCCCCTTCTGTAAAAGGGGTGTTATACAAGATCATTGTGCCCAAGTCATGCACACGTCATAAGACCCTTATATAAGGGGTCCACCCGTGCCTGCGGGCCCTCGTAACCCGTTAGGGGTGCCTGTTAAGGCTGTATTCCACTATACATTGTTTAACCTCTGTTGGTTATTTCACTAAAGTGTTGGATATACATCAACGCAAGCAATTTAAACAGTGCCTGGTAAAATACAGAAAATGGCTAGCATTGCTAGTTGCATTAGAGCATTAGAGCAATGCAAGTAACAATACAGCTGGTAATTATATCATTTTGGTCAAATTTCCCGCTAGATAAGATCGCAACATAGGCACCTATATTCCCAACTACCACTCCTATATTCACCCTCATTAGTCGGAAATAATGCCTTATACACCTGTTCAACCTACCCAGATGTATTATGGTTCAGACGCCACCTTACTGTGTAGAGTATGATGGAACACTTTGCCAGTGCGGGTTCGTCTCCCATTGATACAATGCCCCCTGAAGATGGGACATGTCTGTCGGGGATCCTCGGATACGGGGACGCAGGTGGTGGGATAATAGGAGCTCGGATATAAGGAAGAACGATCACTGCCAACCCCAACCCTAAACAGAGGAGCAGGCACCGTACACAATCATGTATGAGGAAAATGGGTGCTGCCAGCCACATCCCCACGCCACTAAAACTTTGCTGTAGCAGAAAACTGTAATAAATTAAGAATGGGCGCTTGTTGCTGTGATAAGATATTAAAAGACCAATGGAAATCTTGCCGATATCAGGGGTAACACAAGGGGTATAATTTGACAACTGACTCGCACAGCTTTAGTTTGATATATAACAATGGCATGCCTCTAGGCCAAAAGGCTGAGACATCGCTGAGACACCCACAAGTACAGCAAATCTCTGACTGTATCACAAACTAGACCTCCCGGCCATCCCCCTTCCACCACCACCACCACCACCTCGACCACAGAGCGGCCGAGGCGTCAGGAGCTGCTCGCTGCGGCTATAATAAGCCTGGAGTAGGGAAGAGCAGCTCAGGAGCAGCTCGGAGGAGAGCGCGGTGTTAATTATAGTAGCCAGAGAGCAGAAGCCACCAACACAATCGGTGGTATTCACTCAGAGCCAGAGGTAGCGACGGCCAGAGACCACAGAAAAGTACCTTCATATGAGCTTACCTTATAAAGATTCGGAATAAAAACATGTTTACACTTGAATATATTAATCAATTATGTTAATTATATACGTCTTGAAAAATACTTTCATATTATACGTATACTCTTCTATTAACGTTCAAGTTACTTTCCCCTTATAATATTATATAGGCCTATATTTCCCCATAGGAAACAATGTTAAAGCCTGGTGGCTCTGAATATGAGCGAACTGCAAGATATATAAATACATATTTCCTCATAGAAATGCTAAATCCTGCGCCTCTTTCCCTCTTCCCCTAGCCCTGTATCAAAAAGTATCCGAGGTGACAGTCAGCGCCCCCTTCGGCGGGTCCGCCAACTAAAGGTCATCACCGCGACAGGCCGAGGACCGGAAGTCAGGCCTTCCCGGCCTGCACCACGACTTCCGGCCCCGGGGTGGGCAGGTTGTTATTCAGAGATATCTCGGGGGCTTAGGGACGGGGGGGGGACGCTGTGGGTAGGGGAATGGTTTAAGGCGGGTTTACATATTTCGGTAGTTCCAGTTACTATGGAATTGAGATAGTCGTGTGTGGTAAACTGAATCTCACAGAAGTTCATTATTCACCATTCTTGAGTCTGCTAAGTACAATATAATTGTATAATTAAAGTGCTACCTGTGAAATCTTAATTAAATATATTAGCTGCGTAAAATATAATTTTCTTCACTTGTAATTGTATGTACACCCACCTGCCCGTAAATGTAGGATTAAAGTCTCCAGCAAGCAACTTTCATTCAAATCCTAATTATTATGATATGTTAAAAATTGATATTTTTCTCTTTTTCAGAACCGATTTTCTGTATTTCAAGCCTCTTCATTTGCAAACACCATGACGATGTTCACGACTGTTTCTGTTGCAACAAAAAGCCAGAAATAAACAACAAAGAAAAGATTCCCCTCAACGGATCAAAAACTACAGCATTACAAAGAGGAAACGTGAGACTAAAAACGAAGGACATTACGGCGACAAGTTGTGCCCTGGTCTGCTTTCAGCTTTTACGACCTGATAGAGGTGGGACTGATTCTTAAACAGTCCGATAATGATAATAAAACACCATTAAACATTTCTAACACATCCTCAGGAAATTGGGGGCCTGGCATGAAACGCAGGAGAGCTTTCTCAGTATTCAAAGAAAATTGATTAGCCGAAGAAAGGTATTAACAGGATTTTGATGAATAAGAATTAATGCAAACAATCCTGTTAAACTCAATAAAAAGCCTTTCCACAAATAAGAAGATCTTCTTCATCATTTCTAAAAGAATCTTTTGTAAACGTTTATAACCATGCACACAGCAAAGCTCGTCTGTAATGGTAGTGTCGAATGATAAGCAACCTAATCCTGAATGAAAAGTCATATGAAAAGTCATAAAAAAAACACACAAACAAACAATAGACACAAAAGCAAAAACGAACACAAAAGGGCCGAACAGAACAGGAAGCGAGTGACAATAGCTGTAAAATTGATTGTCACCACAGAATGGTGTAAAGCAGGCACCAACATCTCAAGGCCGAAAGGGGCAGGGGCAGGCGAGGTAAGTCAACCGTGAAATCGGGGCCTGTGTAGTTTGGCAGATTTCTCTGCAAGCACAGCTGACTCCCTCACCCCCTCACCCTCAGCCTCTACACTCCACTCGTCAACAAGGGTAGGGGTTTTGTATAGATCGGTACACTGTTTGGCTGAAGATGTATCATATATCGACAATCTGATGCTGTCAATCTGTTAGATATTTGTTATATTTGTTTAAGTCATAAAACTGAAGATGTAAACAGTTGATAAGGTTAATTGTGAAATTTTCCAATGCTTTTCTCTCCTCACCACTTAGGGAAATGTTATACCAGTTAATACAGTGATCGACCGTATGGTAGTGGCTCAATTCTAACTGATTTTAGAAATCGTTTGAGGAATTTTGACTATTCACGTAGGTCATAATTATGTGTAATTCATTTTCAATGGTAGTTCTAATATAAAACCTTTTTTAGACGCGCAAATAGGGTGAAGACTATAGAATCAGTTGGCGTTTTTTGCATAGAGGGTTTCTTGCCTGAATCTTAGGGTTTGTAGAAACGGCAAGTAGCAAAAGAACATATGCGAATAGCCCTGTGAAGTAGTTCCTTTTGTCATTTAGTGGTTCTCGCGCCCGTTCTCTGTAGTATGGTGCCCTCCTCTCCTGTGTACTTCTGCATATCAGTCAGCCATCCCTCTACATAGGGCAGGAACTATTGGCCGTAGATCATCAACCCAAGGCAGTATTCAACAAACCAATTCCTAAACCCATGTTCTTTGTTCCACCTTCCAAACCTAGCTTGGAATTTTCTAGCGGGTTTATTTAGTGGGTTAGATATTGTTTTCCATAAGTGTACCATTCGATGCTGGACGACATATCATTATATAAGCACTCCCAAAACTGACCTTAAAACGATTAGCCTTTGATCACGGCTCAGTGCACGTGGTCCGATCCCCAATCTATCAAGGAAGTGATGATACATGCAGGGGAGGGATGACACAGGCACAAATAGCCTCTGGGTATACAGTGACTGCACGCCTCTGATTGAAATCCCTTCCGGTACCCTCTGCCCTCAACTAAAGGCCTACTTTACCCAACACATGAATGACCTCTATAGAGAGGGAAGCTCTTCCAACTTCAATCCTATTCCCCTATGTCTGATCCAGATAGTAAAGAATGTCTTCATATAAAAATTCAGGCGCCCCCTTTGATCAGTCTTTTTTTTCTAATTCCAAGTATAGAATGACATGAAAACCAAAGGTACCAAAATCGTAAGTGTATGAAGTATAGAAAACCATATGTCACTACTATGAAAACTCTGCTATGTCATGTTACTTCTCTGGTGCAATGATGTTACCTATACTTGTTGGTTGTGCTTATACATTACAACACTCTAGTATGTCTATACACCCTTCTCATGACCCTGCGCACTGTGGCTCTGCTGGGCTGCAGACCAAGGTGGCGGGAGTCAACAGGCTGGGTCACTACACTGCATATAGGCTAACAGTGGGACTATTTAGAACTTTTTTTCTAAATGTCACTAAAACACCAACAAGAAAGCAAATATACCATTTTAAGCACTCATATTAGCATGCAAAAACATTTGTTCTTTGCTACAAGTAACCTTGTATCATCATAAAATATGTAGTTTTGATACATTAAGGATTTCTGTGAGTCTTGTTAGTCTTTTATTTGGAAAGAGTTCAACTCTAAAAACAGGTTATTTACAGGTACTCACCAAGCAGGATTGTTTTGGACCTCAGTCACCCACAAGTACAATTACCCCTCTTACCTCCTCCCTCCCCCACCCACTGTACATTCTACAATGTGGCTGCCAATAATTACTGACCCTTGACCACCTGACAGGGCACCAATTCTCACTGTACTCCGCACCAGGCCAAGTGGTCAGTGCTGCAGACTGAATTGGACAGCACTCCCCTCACTAGGGTTCACATTACTCCTAAGAGGGGGCGCCACTCTTAGTAAGAAGGGTGTATAGCTGAAATATGTAAGATCAACATTATAAAGTATTTTAAAACTAAACATTGTCGGGGCGCTATTCAAGTCATGTGTATTAGAAGTAGATCTGTATAGTAAAATGATATTTTTCCTTCATTATTAGAATATTCTTGTAGAAATAGATCTGAATAATCAATATCGATGTCGCATCCTTCCCTGTATATCATAGACTGTAGAACCGTTCCTGGTCCTAATGTAGACAAATTCAGCATTGATTGTTATTACCCATTATTGTGTATACTTCCTGTATATATACCACATGAGATCAGTTACTTTGAGCTGTCAAACCAAACTCTACTTCTACTACTAAGATCCGAGACTTACCCGTTCTCCAGGGTCGTCGTCCACTTAAGGCCCAGGCTCTTACTCCCACCTCCATGGTGCTGTGGGTACGGCAGGTGTCTGTGAGGGGTCCGTCTCCCTGTTAATCCACCACTGAGGGCCGTGAGACGGGCGGGTAGCTATAGGAGCAGGGGCCGAGGGGGGCGGCCCGGGGAGGGGCGCTGGTAGTAGTAGTAGTACTGGGAGAGGGGACGCTGGGCCGGGCGTCTGCCGCGATTATTGGGGAGGGAGGATGTCCTGAAATGAGGACAGGCTGGGTTTGCAAGGCCCGGTGCACTGGGCCGAGCGGGTTGTTGGGTGGTTAAGAGTGGTAAGGGGCTGGTGGGGGCCTGCTGAGGTGCTGGTTAGGTACTGGTGAAGGCCTGCTGAAGGGCTGGTTACGGGCTGGTCATGGGCCCAGTAAAGGGCTGGAGAGGGGCCAGTAATGGGCCCGCTATGGGGCCGGTTAGGGGCTGGTCAGCTGGCCTAATAATGGGCTGGTAAAGGGATTGTCAGGGGGCCACAAGGGGCTGCTAAGAGCTGGTTAGCGACTGGTTAGGGGCCCTCCAAGGGGCTGTTTAGGGGTCTGTTAGCTCCTCTCACGCACCTCACAGGGCATGAAGACCAGAAAGGGAGTAAGGAAATAGGGGATGGGGAGACGGTTGTAAAATAAGGGCCGCATGTCTTCCGATTCTCTGGTCGCCCTTTTGGTGCATCCCCTGTGTTACTTCACACTGTTCTGTCTGGTCCTGAATCTCTATCTGTCCGCCACACCCATTGCACTGCTCCCTTGTTTTTTTTTGTGTCCAACGTTCCCTCACTATGGTTTTAGTCTCTTCTGTAGACCAGCATTCTCTTCCAGTCCTTCTCCCTCCGTTGTACTCCCCTGTCCCCGGTATGCTCGTATCCTTTGTACTCTCGTGTCAGCGTGGTTCCTCCCGCCCCCTTGTCCCCCAGCTGTCTGTCTGAGACTCTCCTCCTCCTGCTCCACCACCTCCCGCCGCCCACCTTGTTTACCGCCGTGAGCAGCTCGGAGCAGCTCAGAGCGGCTCAGACAGTCGCCGGCTCTGGGCCTGTAGAGCCCTTCCCCGGGCCTGTAACCCTGTCCTCTGGGCCTTTAGCCCCTTCCCCTGGCTTCCCGCCGCTGCCCCCGTGGTATGCCGCCCTGGCTGCCCTCCTCCACGCCCCAGCTCCACGTGAGTCGTTGGTTTCTGCTCCTGTAGGGCAAAGAGCAGCTCAGGTGCCGTGGGTCGGGCAGGTGCCGGTCGGCGGGAACCACTCGCCTGTCTGGTCGGCCACTGTCTGAGCCGTCCGCTCACTGCACGGCCCCCTCTATACCACAGATACAGCCTGTCTCCGCCACTACCAGGGAGGCGGGGCTCAGTGGTGGACGTCCACAGCTCGGGGTCCCGGCCCTCAGACCAGCACCGGGGGCTATTACTGACTGGGTCGGTGGGGAACGTGCCCGGCCTCCTCCTGCCGCCTTTATCACAGAGAGCAGGCACGGCTGGGCGTTTAAGGCCTCTCCTCCTGTGTGTGCTCCCCCCTCCTCCTGGTGCTCCTGCCGGCCGGCCTTTCCCGCCGCTCCCCGCCGCTCCCCGCAGCTGTACGCCTGTGTCACGTGCCCCCCCTCCTAACCCCCTCCCACCCGCTCTGAGGGAGTGTGTGTGAACGGCGCGCGCTGATTGGTCAATCGGCGGATCCCACGGCTGCCACCAGCAGTGTCAGAACGGCCCCCACTGCTGCACCAACGGCCCCATTCCTATACTGCTATATGCGGCCAGATGCGCGCTATGGGGAGACGAGTGCACACCGTATGGTCACAACGCTGCACCGAGTAAACGTTGTTGCATATTGTTACAAGCAGATTTTGCTGTAGATTTATAATAACTAATGTAAATTTGAAGGCTCAATATCTCAATTGCATATTGATATTACAGCGCATAATCAAATAAGTAAATGCTACATTGACTGGTGTAACTTAACTATTGACAGTTTACAATGAAAACTTGACTACAAAGCGATAGTCTTAAATATGCATCTATGATCAGTGGCTAGATATAAATTTCTCGCAGCACGACAGCATTTCTCTCTATAGCGCACTTTCATTTCTGGTGTACGTGCAGAAAAACAAATAGATAGTTCATGGTGTATCATATAGTATGTGTTTAAAGTCTGCATCCCATAAAACGATTAAACGCGGGGTGAGGAATGGGAACGGCGCACAATGTGGGCAGAGTAGGGGAGCAGTAGCACCAACCACGCCATACGCTGATACTGTAGCAGGTGCTCTTTAGAGGGATATTCCAAAGGTAGAGACTGTACCGCTTTAGTTCTTAGAGTCTAAAAGTGAACCCCCCCCCCTCTCCGAAATGCCTGCTCCGTTCTTGTATCACCGCTGTTGCAAATGGATGCCGAAATCAGTGTCCACGATCAGATTGGACTATACAACGCGAGCCTTTAAAGACCAATTTAGATTTTTGGTTCATAGCTATGCTATTTCTTGACTTGGACGAATGGTGAATTTTACCATACTAGTAGAGTTATTCAGAAATGATGGGAAGATAACTTGTTACTACTATAGCCCTCACCATAATATTATAATGCCTTGTTCTAATCAGTTTCCCATAAATACATGTGCGCTATAGACCTTGTGCGGACGTGGTCACGTGACCACATTTTGGTGATCACCATGTGATCCCCATAACCACATGGCTAACAATCAAACTTGAATTAATGAATTCTTGTAGGTAAAAATTGATGATGAAGGCTTTATAAGTGTGCTTTTTGCAAATGGAGCATAAATATTTAATCTAAGTTTTTTTAGTTTTTTTTAATTAGATTCATCTTAAACTGATCACCAATATGGCAGACAGCACATTTTGGGGGGCTGTGACGTCATGACGTCATGTGCACAACATCTATAACCCATTACATTCTCTTCCCCCACCTCTTTCTTTCACCAACCCTTCTACCCACCAACCCCCTCCCCCTTTCTCCCAATCACCACATTGCACGCTATGTTCAGGTTATGGGCTGTGCGTGCGTGCAACCCCAAACCACCCCCACCTCCACCCTGACCATAGATAGTGGTTATTTTCCATCCTCCCTGAGGCCTCGCCTTTATATTAAGTAATGTCCTGACCACTTCCCTTATAATCTACTCTTGTCATGATGATAATTATGTTTTTTCTTTTAGTGCTGTGAGACCTGAATAAACTCTCCTGTGCTAACAGTATATAATATAGAATTATCCATAATTTTATATGATTAGTGGGGTCTGTTAAGGGTATTTTGAGAAATCATTAGAGTGGATATAAGCATCTTTTAAAAAAAAAAAAAAAATTGCACCTCTATAGATCTTTGCGATCAGCAAATAGCAATCAATAGACATATTAACTTTTCATTAAAAACTGGCATATATGTTATGAGAGGCGGGTGTACTAAGCAACTTTCTTATGAGTTTCAAGTATTTTGAAGTATTTTCCGCCCTTTGAATTAACAAATTGTTCTTGAAATATGTACAAACCTGTCTGATCACGCGCCCCATAAGTTTAAATGGACTGATTTGAAAACTGATATTGGCTATTTCAAAGGCTCAGTGATGGAAGTATAGACTAACATTGTTCAGTATTTCATACAATTGTAGCATAGCACGTTTATATCTAACTAAATATCAAGCTTTTAATTGCATTGAAAAAATAAAAAATCCTAAAAATAGCTCCAATTGACCTATGACAAAAATGACAATTATGCTGTCTTTGGTAAGATACAAGCAAACAGTCAAATACCATAATCTATAAGTATAAACTGTAATGACCGCAATATTTTTTATCCTATCCCATTACAAAACGTGTTAGACACAAAATGGCAACATTTCATAATTCTGCCTCAGCCTTCTAACTGCACCCATTTGCTGAATACTGCATGCATATAGATGAAAGACACATCATTAGATTCCAAATTTAATTCTCTAAATGCCCTTTTTGACAAAATTGAAATGAAATGTAGATTGAAGGTTCTATTTAGAACACTGATAATCTAGGGATTTCAAAGGTTAGTCATACATGGCTAACTCACATTAGTCAATTATTGGTTAGTCATTTTGACCAACTTTGTGACTACTGTATTAGTCATTATGACTAAATGATTGGTCAAAATGACTAAGAGGTCACATGACCAAATAAGTGATCACATGACCACCAGGAAGGAAGGCATACAAAAGAAAACAGACTCCTAAACTTGGTAAGTTTATCCATTGTCATCCATAGTGCACATTGTGCATCTAACTTTTAAACACATTCTACTTGAAAGAATAGATATCAAGGATGATATCTAAACTCACTTAGATCCATAAAATAGTCTAATAAGTTATAAATTTGTTAACTTCATGAAGATAGTAAGATGTAGCCCAGGGTTAGTCATAATGACTAACCTTAGTCAAAATGACTTGGATATTAGTCATTATGACCAACTCTAAAGTAGTATAGGGTGTCATTCTCTATAGATCTATAGATGGGCGGGAGGGGTCTCTGATGGGAGGGAGAGGGTCTCTGATGGGTGGGAGGGGTCCCTGATGGGTGGGAAGGGTCCCTGATGGATGGGAGGGGACCCTGATGGGTGGGAGGGGACCCTGATGGGTGGGAATGGTCCCTGATGGGCAGGATGGGACCCTGATGGGTGGGAGGGGACCCTGATGGGCAGGAGGGATCCCTGATGGGTGGGAGGGTCCTGGATGGGCAGGATGGGACCCTGATGGGTGGGAGGGGACCCTGATGGGCAGGAGGGGTCCCTGATGGGCAGGAGGGGACCCTGATGGGTGGGAGGGGACCCTGATGGGCAGGAGGGGTCCCTGATGGGTGGGAGGGTCCCTGATGGGTAGGAGGGTCCCTGATGGATGGGAGGGGACCCTGATGGGTGGGAGGGGTCCCTGATGGACAAAAGGGACCCTGATGGGCGGGAGGGGACCCTGATGGATGGGAGTGGTTCCTGAAGGCTGGGAGTGATCTCTGATGGCTGGGACAGCCTTGAGGATGCCTCAACTGCAGGGAGGAGACCCTGATGGCCAGAAGGAGATCTTGACAGCTGAGGAAAGATCCTGACAGCTGGGAGGAGACCCTGACAGCAAGGAGGAGGCCCTGACAGCAGGAGAAGGCTATCATGGCTAGGTGGAGACCCTTACAGCTGGGAGCAGTTACTGACAGCCTGGAGGAGGTCCTGTTGGCAAGGAAGAGGCCCTGATGGGTGGGAGGAGACCCTGACAATGGTGATGGGGACCTGACAGCCAGGAGAGAAACCTAACAGCCAGGATGAGATCCTGATAGTCAGGAGGAGACCTGACATCAAGCTGGAGGCCCTAATGGTCAGGAAGAGACCCCAACAGCAAGGAGGTGGCCCTGACGGTTGGATGGAGGTTCTAATATCCTGGAGGAGGTCCTGGTGGCAAGGAGGAGGCCCTGAAGGCCAGCTGGAGACCCTGATGACCAAGAGAAGGCCCTGATGACCAGATAGAGATTCTGATACCAAGGAGGAAGCCCTGTCTATGTGGAGGAGACCCTGATGGCTGAGAGGAATCCCTAGCTGGAAGGAGGCCCTGATGACTAGGAGTAGGCTCTGACAGCCAGGAGGAGATTCTTACAGCCAGGAGGAGACCCTGATAACTGGAAGGAGACCCTGACAGCCAGGAGAAGACTCTGATGACCGGGAGGAGGCTCTGATAGCAAGGAGAAATCCCAGATGGCTGGGAGGAGACCCTGACAGTTGTGAGGCCCTTCTTCCTAGCTCGTTCCTTGTTTTGCCATATAGCTCTGTTATAAGAGCTCAGAGAACTTAAAAAAGGTTAGTCAACAGTGGCTAATATGCTTAGTCAGAATGACCAACTGATTCCAGGAAGTACAAATATTCTTAGTCAGAACTGCCTGAGGGTTAGTCATAAGCGACCAACCCTTAGTCAACAAAACTAACTTCTGCTAGTCTTAATGACTGATATCTTAGTCATCTTAGCCTATGTTTTAGTATCATTCCTAGAAATATTTTGACTAACTAATGGTAGTCAGAGTTGACTAATCTCCAAACAAAAAGGTAGCTAAATATACCACAGCCAAATTGACTAAGAAAGTTAGTCACATTTGACTAACTTATCTATAGCTTGGATTATCAGTGAATTAAGTGGTTGGAAGTCACAAAAAATACACAATTTCGGCAAATTTTGGAATTATTCCAAACATTCCAAACCATTTAGAATGTTCAGATTTACCAAGAATTATAAGAATAATAAGGATTTGTTTGAAAAGGGTGAGGGCAACTTAATGTTTTTGGTATAGGCATAACAATAAGATCTGGAAGGGGAGACACCTTGAAGTATCAAAATATGATTTTGGTAAATATATTATGACATTGTTTTTAGCATTTAGAAATAAAGATATTAACAAAATGTGTCAGCCATATTGGATTAAGGACTGTCGTGTAAATTTCAAAAGCAAATAATAAAATTCTTTGTCTTTTAATCTCCCAATTTAAAGACTAACAATGTCTTACTAGGCATTTAAGAAGCTGAGATATTGGATGTTTCACTGAAAGTCTGCCATTTAGGATTTTCAGCTCCCACAGGTGTCTCAAGGTGGCTCCCCTTCCACATTCAATGAAAGGCTCCAAGGAGATCATCATACCAAATGAAATGAAAATAATTATCCTGCGACAAAAGAGTAGCCTGTATCTTTTTCTTTTGAATTATTGTAGAATCCAATCTCCCAATTTTGACACCAATCATGTCTCTTTAGTCATTCTAGAAGCTGAGATAAGAGTGTTTATAGCAATAATCAGCCACATCGGTTTTTCGGCCCCCACTTCTTTCAAATTAATATTTCAAGGTAGCTTCCCTTCCAGATTTCTAAGTTCCTCATACTGAATGTCATGTTTTTATTGCTCTGTAACGAAAATGTTAAGACACTCCACTAGATTTAGATTTAACACATCTTATTTTGAATGGAAAAAAAATAGTTATTAAATCAGTACTGACATTATTGCAATTCTTTGATAATGAGAGCAAAATATAACTTACAATCCTCTTACAAGTGAGTTACTCTTCTCCATAAAGCCAAACTATGTTATAGAACAACATACAGGAAGGAAGCACCAAGGTGTCCAGGAGGGTATTTCAAAAGAATTTCTCAGAAAATTTGGGGACTTCCAAGATTTTCAAGAAAGTTTTGAGAATTTTCTTAAGCATTTCTTGAAAAACTCTATTGTAATGTTTTCTTTGTTGTATATGTAAATTTATATGCCCCTTCCCCCCACCCCCTCTCCTCAAGTGAAAGGAACTGACACTCTCCATCACATCCTTAGGGTCAATATAGAGTTAAAACATTCATAGATATGCTGGGACAGTTAACAAAGATTTTATTTTGAAAGGATTTTACAAAGAATTCTTAAAGTGTAACTTTAAGAACTTAATGGAACAGGAATTTCAGTCTTTGCAAAGATTTTTTGGCCAGAGGTCTTTATAAAATACCCAGGTCAAAAAGTTTTCTTGGCAATGCATTAACCATTGAAATTACATTGTCTGAGATCACATTTTAGGTCATCTTAGACTTCCCAGGGATACAACCATTTTTTATGAGGGACTGTTACAAAGAATTCTCAAAGTTCTTCTCAAGGAAAATCATATTCCAATAAAATTGAAGTAAGAAGTAGCAAGTATGGCTCTGATATGTATAAAATACTCAATGAGGGCCAACACATACAGTCAGTCTATATCGACTTTAAAAAAGCCTTCGATACTGTTAACCACGGAATTCTATTAGAAAAATTGAAAAATGCTAAATTTGGTGATAGGGCGGTGAGATGGGCCTCTAGTTACTTAAGTGAACGAAAGCAACAAACATATGTGAATAATACTGTGTCAGATCTATTACCTGTGCCCTGCGGCGTTCCCCAAGGAAGTGTCCTTGGGCCACTATATTTCCTAGTATTTGTAAACGATATTACGCAGTCCATAAAATATTCGAGTGTTTATATGTATGCTGACGACCTAGTGGTCTTTAGAGGAATACCTGACAACCGTCTTGTTGAATCGCGTGACTGTTTACAGAGTGACCTTAACTCGATATCCAAATGGAGTGATATGAACAAGCTAACCATTAATACTCAGAAAACTAAAGTACAGATTTTTAGGCCAACAAATAATAATAGATTGCTCCCTTGGATAGATGAGATGACGTTGTATATCAAGGACTCACCCCTCTTTGTGGAGAATACTTTCAAGTATCTGGGCGTAGAGTTAGATAATTGTTTATCCATGAAGGCACACTTCAATAATATATGGAAACTTGGTAACCATAAGTTTTCGTTACTTAAATTATTAAGGCCGCAAATAACTACCAAAGCTGCAGTTAGTATTTTGAAAACCATGTTTGTAGGAGTGATAGATTATGGCTCTGTCTTCCTAAGTCCAGTACCGGTGGCCTGTCTAGAACAACTCCAAACCCTACAGAATAATGTGATTAGAATGTGTTTGAATATTAAAGACCCGAGGGATGAGCATGTAGATGATTTACATGAAACAATAAATATCAAAAAATTAAAACTGAAACGGGATATTATGCTGATGGTTCAAGTTTGGAAAAGTGTGTACAACCATAAAGCTGACCTAATAGATCATGGCAGGGTAACCAGACATAATGATGGTCTCAGGATCTCATTACCTGTACCCAAGACACGAAACATCCAACACTCACCTTTTTTCCTTGGTGGTCAGATGTGGAATAGCCTCCCACTACACATCCGACAAATAGATTCTAAAAACATCTTTAAACAGAAAATAACCGAGAAGTTAATTGATGGAACCCTACGGACCGATTATGGTTAGGTAACCCTGCCTTGTACAAAAACAAGACTGATTAAAACTTATTTGCTTGTTTTCCCCAATGCAACCCTAAAATCTGTGTATATATGCTGTCAAATCAACCTGTATAAATTGACCTGATTTCATTCACTTCATTTCATTATTCTCATCATATGTACTGATGTATGACTACAGAATTGTATCTATATATATACAAGTATTATGCGTTCCACCGCCCACTTCTTTGTAACAAGCACCATTACTGGGCGGTGCCGGAAACCAGTTATGTAAACTGAAAACTGTCCAGCTAAATAAAACTGTTTAAAAAAAAAACAAAAAAAAAACAGAGATTCTATGAAATAAGAATTGTTCTGAAATTGCCTCCTGCTTCGATCATCAATTTGGAGAAGAAGACCATATCCATCTATTCCTAAGACCATAAAGAAGCCTACTCTGTGATAAAGATAAAGACCTATATCTATCAAGCATAGGACAAACCCCAATTAAATTCCACTGTTTAACAAAACCATCCTCACTCCCTGTAAGTGACAGGCCACACCTTTTCTACTGCCCTAATCGCAGTTTGATAATGGCCATACTTAGAGGAGTTCTATAGAAATAAATGCTAAACATTTAAACTCAAACCACAATAATTGTACTTTAGCCTTAAGAAGGACTAGGGTGTTTGACGTTCTGAATGTGTGTACATATTTAATGGAAGGCCCCATTCCTTGTTGACCTATGCATTACTATTGGCTATGCTATGGGCCACTTTTCGGTCTCCACATGGCAGCACACAATAATACGCACCTATACTAAGGACATTTTCATGGTCTTGGAGCGTCCTAAATAAGTCTACACGTGGCACCTACAACCAAAGCCCAAAGACTGTTCGCGGTCTGGGGGCGCCCTATGTCATACACCTCGAATTCCTATTGTAGTTTCAAACACTAAGGAATACCATAAATCTATGGGTTTGGAACTATAGTCTGTATAAGTTATGTAGATGTGCTAAGGGCTTGTATTTCCTCTCTGGTGGTCTCAAATAGTACAGCAAAACTATTCTCTCAGGGATATTTACAAACTCCTCTTAGGAACACTTTCTTAACATACATAGTTATTTCTCTGCACGTTTACAATTGTCAGCTTCATTTACAGATTTATGATGTCACATTTTTGTAATTTTAAACCTTTGTCAAGGAATGGAAATGCATTGCATTTTCCAGTCCTCCATCTCCAATTTTACATGTTTTTACCCATTACAGACACGCATTTTCACATTAGGAAACCAGGGACAGTCGACATATGGCGTCCCATAGCCCCAGCCACATGACTGTTCATGGCCGAGATCGGCCCAAATTGGTTTTTAAACAAACAGAGATATATTGATTGGGACAAGGGAGGTAAGGGCGAGGTAAGTCGTGGTTTGAGGCTGAGTCCCAGGAGGGCGGCACTGCGCGACTTGGGAGGTCTATACCCTAGACCCAGGCTTTTAGTGGCACTGGTGTACTGATATTGACAAACAATATAAGCAATTTGAGAAAGTTTCAGTAAACAGCTGAAAAAAAATCAGCCTTTAATTAATATTGTCTATGCCATCTCCATATTCAGAACTAAGTATATATTCTATATGGCAGCGATACTATGCAGAAGACACTGTCTAAATAAGATATCCCTTTTCATTTGTGTGGCACCCTGCTAATGTAATAGATATGAACCAACCGATTGGGATATATGGTGTTCTGTAGACCCACCTTTAAATCGCTGGGAACATATCGCGTATGGGAGGGTTCACTTCGAGGAAAAAAGGTGTATTTGATTGGCAAGAGCTATAATAGCAGGGGAGGATCCAGAGTCAGCCATCTGGGGGGGGGGGGGGGGGGATTATGTCAGATTTGTACAAATCAAGAAGCTTAGATTATATGAAAAAATTTCCATTTGGTCTAGGTGGGGGGGGGGGGGGGGGGGGGCATTTGCCCCCTTTGCTCCCCCCCCCCCCCTGGATCCGCCACTGAATAGTTAAACTTTTCAGCGCAAACCGGTATAGCACATGATAACCACCTGTTGGTAACAGACGATGGCAGGACGGGGCAATCAAATTCAGATATACTTCCCAGCAGATCCGCCAGGTGGCAATGTAGGTATTAGCTGTCTGCATGCAAGCCGCATTTCCCCTGCACACACACACTGTACCCAATTAAATTTACAATCGCCATGCTGCAAGAGTAGTAGTGAGAAAGACTTGGAAAACCATGCTTCTTGGTATCTGTATTCTCCTATCATCAATCAGTTTTAAAAACTGTGACCAGTCATGGGATATGGTAACCTAGTGGGTGATGTCATTTTGTGCCCAGTATTTAATGATTTATTGATTAAAACAAGCCAATAATGCACGTTTTCAAAAGAAATGGAACCCAACAAGAATTTTCCATAAACATTCCCTTTGTTGATGGAAATTGCATTGTAGGTAATTTTGCCAGGAACGTCCTTTTTAAAAAGAGTGTTAGAATAAGGAATATTGTCATGTTACCATGGGAACAGAAAAGGGAATGTTCAGATCGCATAGAATATTTTTTTCAATTTTGATAACAAAAGATTTTCACCTTCCAGTAATAAAAACTCTAGTTTTAATGAAGATTTAATGAATGCCATGGCTGGTCACTAATATATATGACTGAAATACAGAAAAGGTTTCTATTTAGTTTGAATAAACGGAATCTATTGTTTGGAAAATAAATTAATTTACAATGCGGGAATACATAACATTTCAATAGTCATGAACGAGTGTCTGCCATACTGGTTCATTTTCTTTAAAAAGAAGATATTTCCGAGATGTACAAATACAAAAGACTTTAATTGAGCCTCTTTTATTTGAGAAGGGACCATCCAGTATTGAGATTATTAAAAGTCAGACGTGGTACAATACATTAAAATTCAACACACATCACATGAGGACAAAAGGAAACAGTGATGTACTTAGCCTATACAATTCAACTCCTGAGAAATACTCACTAGCTGTATCAAATTATGGCAAACAAAAACACACATGCAAAAGTTATTCACTATCATTATCAGCAAATCATGTATGAGTCAATTAGTTTTTACAGTCAACATTATTTTTTCAATAAGAAAAACAAAAAACAACAGGCAGGACCATCTGTCAAAGATCGTTAAGGTTACCAGCTGTTAAAGCATTCACACATTGCCCGCCCTTAATCATCAATATCACTTCAAAACAGTGAAAAACAGTGAAACAATAATTATATTGCAAAAGGACGAACTATTCAAGTTAGAACACTTAGACATTCAAGAAATCACTGTGATACATTGAGTCTGGCTAATCTTTTGACTCTCGACAAAGGTTAATTAATTGACATTTTCATTACCAATTTGTTTCTTTGAACATCAAATACTCCTATTCTTAAGGGGAAAACACAGTAGATGAAATTTGGAACTTGGAATGATATTGTCCAAACAGCAACAGTAAGAAACAGTTAATCACTAACTGATTAAAAAAAACTCTGATTATAATTTGACTTTCGACAAAGTTAAGTTGATTAACATACATATTATATACTGTTCCTTTCAAGATATTCCTATTCTATAGGGAAACCACAATAGATGAGATTTGCAGAGATTATCTACTCTGAATAAAAACCCTTTATCACAGAAGCATAGTTTAGAACAACAATGCCTTAAAGTGTCATGTACCCTAACATTCTACTCGACCTGTCCACCTCTAATATAAATCTACACACGCTATTACAGTTCTGTATGTCAAAGTGCCAAAGTAAATGTATGTAAACGAAACTATAAAGGAATATAAATCTTCCAGACACATCATTTTTCTTTTTCACTCAGTTATAAAGCTTTTAAAATACATGCTCTGAATATGATCAAACAAAGACAACATTACATTTTTCATAAATATCCTTCCTTCAAAAGAAAGGAGTTTGATACCTTTAATTACCAGATTATAAATAATAAGTATCTATATCAGTCATTAATATATTATATGAATAGTGAAATATCTGGACTGGGCAATATCTGGTGTATTTTGGTGTAATTGCTCAAAATATATATCAAATTACAAGGTTCTCAAAATGTACATCAAGAACCAACTAGATTACATCACGTTGTTTTTGATTATGCACACATCATTATGTGTTCATCATAAACAAACATAAATAGAACCTCAGTAAATATTTTCCTATCCCCTGTATAAAAAGTCAGTAAATAAATGATTATTAATAAATAAAAGATGTTTTATGTATTTGTAAACAACTAATTTTCAGAGCATCAACTGTTGAAATATCATGGTATAACCCATATGTATATATGCGCGTGTGTGTACATACAAGACAGAAATGTTACAAAATGGTGCTATAACCAATTTTGAATTATATAACTATGTGAGAGATATCACTTATTTTAGTCCTTTCTGCATATCTGCATACACTTTGACATAATAAGGTCATTGATCTATTCGTAATCCGGACTCTTATTAACATCTAGGACTTCTCGAACACTAACTGCAGGTCACTAGAAAACGTAAATCATTCTCCAACGGGTGTTTAATGTTTCGAATCCGAACTGTTGCCACCTCAAACAGCATCCCTAAACCTCCGTTTGGGACCTCGTAATCTCTTTCAACTTAACCTAAAAGCTCTGTTAGGCAACCAAACCCCAAAGGTAAGGCAACAATTTATGAAACGCAAATTTCTGTGAAATTCCCCATCAGTCCTTATGATACAGACCTCTTAACTTTGTGACCCCCTGGCCTTTTAAAGGCGAAAATAGTGCTGTCAAAGCATCCCCAAATCGTGGTTATGAAACACGGCCCGGAGAAACCACTGAATGCTCCATTATTCAAACTCACAAAGTGATGTCCCAGAGTTTTACTCGTGTACGGACACAACAATAGGGCATGTTCAGCCAAATAGCGGTGCAAAAGGCTCTGACTGGTCCCAGCCAGGTGTATACAGGTATGCCACCCAGACCAGCGGTCACTGCTACCTGTGATCTATGCAATCAGGCGTGACACCAGTGAACACCACTAATCAAATGCGTGGGCAAAATCACAAAACATTTTCCAATTCTGTCAAACTTCATTTTGTAAGTGTATGTACAATTAAAGCAATCCCAGCTTTTGCAATAAAACCTCTAAAACTAGTCAATAATCTTGTAAAATACATTCTAACCACACAATCACATCCACGCTGCCGTCTTGTAAAAGGGTGGCAGAGCTGAATAAACGCACGACATTGAATTTGTCGGCACGGTACAGAAATGATCAAACATTAATGACATGTAACAAAGTTATTTCTTTAAATCGACAAAGAACACACATTTTATGTGTTGACCATATATGCAAATACCACATTACGAACCCTGGAGTTAGCTATCCTTTGCCCGTTGGATTAACATGTTGGGATATACATAAATAACTAAGACGAGACGGTTTATGTTACCGTAAACCATAGCTTTCTACATCAACTGTTCTCAGCATAGAGACTACCAGAATGTTGCATTTCCCATGTAAGTAAGACAAACTGCACTGATTAAAAGGTTTTAGGTTATCATTAAGCCCAACCTTCATAAGGCACAATCTTAAATGAACTGTTACAGTTTGCTCTTCCTAATTCATAGAAAATAGTCAAGAAGCTTGAGAACAAGCACAAATTGGACTCACTTTTAGCAATAATAGCTAATAAAATTACTACCGTGTGTATCACATAACCCACCTGCCAGTGCCACCCTCTTATCTCCTTACTGTTGGATATGGCGCATATTTGAACCTGCAAACATGCAGAATTGATATGTGTATAAATACCTGTATAAAATGTATGCATGCAGCCGTGAGAGAACCCTCCCTGAGGAACACCTAACTACCCACACAGCAGTTTCTCTTTACCCTTGGCTGAACACAGTATCTGGGACAAACTGCAGAAAACGCAGTGAAGAAGCATCTTAAATCCGTCCAGGTCACGTGATCTCCATCAACAGCACGTGATCACCCTTGGCATCTTTACAACATCTACAAAACGGCCTTCTGAAAAAGAAAATGAGCTGTTTGTACTACGAACCGACGATGATAACGCTTTATTGTTTATAGTCCCGAACAGAATTAACTGAAGGTAAAATAATAAGATGTCATTGTGGCCTGTTTTGAAAGTTGTTTGTTGCTAATTGCTTGTGGCACCTTGCCTAGAGGAGGCATGATAGCTGTTAGCATGTTTTCGGACGACACACTTATCTGGTAATACAAAGGCAAAGGGTATAAAACAAATCCAAATTGTCCTTCATGCAAAACAAGATACCCATCTTCGTATAATTCACTAATGCCTGTTGAACATTTAAAACATAAGTGATCTCAAATTAAGGCATGGTAATTAAGAGAATACAAGTATTTATAAATGCCCACAAATAGTTGATGTAACTAGTAGGTAAAATAGACAGATAGAAGTAAATAATTCTTAACATTCCAACTTATCAATGTTATACAAGTTGCGGATATAGCATGCAGTGCAATACTTAAGTATACTCACCGCTTAAATGACATAAGGATCGGAAAGAAGCTCTTCAGGGTTTACCAAGGTTAGTAAGGTGTGAAGAAATAGCTAAGTTAATTTTTAAAAAAACGCCAGGAGCTGGATATTCGCATTGCAGCCAACCAATGTAATGTCTTTCTGTTCAGGAGGGATTATGTTTTCCTAAAGTTCCTATATCATACCAATTCCAATCAAAGCCCATAATTATGGTCAATGTTCTTCCTCTGTATTAAGCGTTAGTGAGAAGGTTTCATGGGGCTCGTCGAGCTTTCCATTTTCTACAACAGTTAACTCCAACTGTGAAATCCTGAGATTTCGCTTCTTTGAAGTTTTAACCCTAGGGAAGAGAGTATATTAATTACCATTTGTTTTAAAGTGTTTCTCTTTCTATATCCTTAAGGTGCGTTTCTGAATTAAAGTCTGGATTCAACTGAATCCGACCACCGTGGATCCACCGCTGGGATTTGTTAATAATATTGTCTAGAGTCTCCACCTCGACCCACTTGTTAAGTAATAAATGAATAACCCATTAATAAAGAAGACTTAGAATACTTTTCAAAAGAGAATATTTTCGTTAAAACATTTGTTGTGATGCTAATTTTGTTTGTTAACTTTGATGCAATTGGAACAGTAGACAAGGCATGAGAGAAAGGGAATGATGAAAATAGAAGTATCATCAAGGATAGACAACAGCCAACATGAAGAGCCACTTGAAGACTGTTAACACTTACAAATGACTATCCAGTCTCCACACTAATATACTCAAAGGACCTTATGCTATGGGGGGTAAAGAACAATTAAAAAACCATACGAGCAAGAATGACGCAAAAGGAAGACCTAAAATACAACCTATCGAGAAAGGCGTCAAAAACTATAACCTAAATAAAGAAAATCTGAGACACGCTTCCCTCTAAATGAAGGTTATATAAATACTGCGAAAATGTCACTTCTTCACATGCAATACTCAGCAAGGTATGTTAAAAATATCTGCTTTTGAACTTCTTGCTCAGCCACACAGGCATGTATCTACATACTGACTGATGAATATGAGTATTTAGGATAAGCCTATTATGACTTGATATTTCAAGCCATATGCCTATTTAAAAACTGCCAGTCGAATTTGTCGCTCAGAGGTGTTGTCTATCCTTAACAAAGAAGGTAAGAGTGACGAGAATATAATTAATTCAGGGTATATCTAAATGCTTTGGATTTCTTCCGCGTTAGTTGTGCAAAGTCTATTACTACTAGATCAACTATAGGGGGTATAGGTGGCCAACTTAGTAAAGCTTAGGATTACTTATATATTTAGATTATGCATCGAAGACATTATTCACCTTTTACAGCAGCACACAACTAACAGGGTCAGTAGTACAGTGACCAGGATAGTGAAGGGGTAGGCCACAGCTAACCCTGAAACAACGAAAGGCACTTTTTATCATACCAATTTAACTAAACAGAATATTCTGTGAACGAATAACTTCATTATTGGGACTTGAATCTATCAGTTATCAACTGAAAGATCATGTCAATTGTGAAGTTGACAATAAAAAGAAATGTTCTATAACGTCACAAAGCTCTCAGAGCTGGATAACTCTATCAGAAGTAAACTTTATAGTTTGGAAGAGCAATTCATTTAATATTTTCTTATAATAAGATGCCTGATTCCTTTTGCTTTTACATAAGAAATGTAAGATTATTCAAATGTTACTCTACAGGTGTACAACCTACAAAAAATCCACAAAATATATAAAAGCACAAAGGCTGCTGGGGGCTGCTGGACAGCCATACCTACCGACACAGGGTCCGGTGCACCCGGCTTGTATGAGGGTCATGTGAACACCACTTAGTGGCGACAATGTTGGTGTGTTCGGTGTTACTGTCATAGAAGGGGTATTTGGAGTTGATGCTGTCAGAGCATCTTCTGAAGACAAAAAAGGAGAGTACATGATATTAAAGAGCAATAAATTCAAGTCTACTTTTATTAACTTGCCCTAATTATATAAATACCAGAGATGCCACTCCTGACTGATGAAAAAGTAGGGAAAGATTTTCATACTCTTCCTACTTTTTTCTAGAAGCAACTAGGGGTGAAATAACCTTTAGGAATGAAGAACTGACATTGAACTTGTATTTAAATAGCTTGAAACTTACGTATGTATAAATAATCTAAAAGAGATATTTAAGTGATGTAGGAAAACAGTTGTGCAATCAAAAATCACCAAAAATACTAAAAAGTAGGAAACATAGCATCTCTGATAAATGTAAACGACCTTGTGATGGAAGGTCAAGTTTTTTGAATGTAGGTGTCTTACCTAGTCTGTCACATACTACAGTCCACATCTTTTGTTTCTAGGGTTATCATATTACTTATTGTTTAGGCTAAAACTGAACCTGTGGTAGTTGATCTGGGGCTACAGTGATATGAAGGATTTGTCTACGTTTATTATGTTGACAGAGGTATATGTTACCATATTTAAGTCAATTTAAAAGGTTTATATCAACAGTGCCAACCTTTTAAAAGCTTAGATAATTTTATTTTGCTTGACTTTTGATCTCTTAATGCTGTGCAGGATAGAATATGTCTGGAAGAATAGTAAGTCATAGATATGTATGGACAGTATGAATATATATGAAGAAAGAAGAATCTCTTACCACGTGGAGAGACCTTGGCCTCACAGATAAACTGTCTTGATCCGCTACAGCTCGAAGGCACGATATCAAACGTTTCCTTGCCCCACTCTACCTCCGCAATGTTAGTGTGGAAGAGTACCTCACAGGACTCTCCTATGAGGAATAGAGTTTATACAGTTGAATTAGGCAGTTTAAAAAACACCAAGCTCAAAAACAATTTAAGTTAATGTCAGTAAACCTGATAGAAATATAAACACTATTATGGCACTGACATGAATCATCAGTCAACTAAGAAAGACCATCAGGTGTTGCAGGGCTAACAAAAAAGATCAAATTAAGTCACTGACACACTTTTTTTCCCAGGGATATCAAAGGATGGTATTGACAAATATTGAATAACATTTCCACTACCCAAATGTACAGTCCTATCAGATGTTGGGGTGGGGTCATTAAGTCAGAGGTACTTACCCTTAGTAGGTGGCCCGCGGAGCAGGCTCGTGTCCTGATCGGGGTTACCAGGCAGGCCCCCGAGCCAATACTGCACGGCCCCTCCTCTGTGTCGTGCCTTCAACTCAGCCGTCAGTGCCTTCAGTTCCAGGACTGACTCAACGACAGCGAGCCCGCCGCCCTCACCAAGCAGCTCTCCACAGGCCTGGGTGGCCTCGTTGTAGGGTAGGGACTGGGTGGTCACTAGTCGGTAGATGGACTCACCATCCTCAAAGGTGTCTCCTGTATCACCTGTAGAAATGTATAGAAATTGAGAGTAACTCTAATAAACTTATTTAAAATGCCATACAACCTTAGTGTATGTCGATACACACACACAGACACACACACACAGACACACACAGACACACACACACACACAAATATTTTCAGTCAGACTTTTATTGCCTAATGCACTTGGCTATGTCCAGGCTATGACCATAGAATGTATTTTTAGAAGCACATTGCTTTTTGCTCCCTTTAAAATATTCTGATTTCTATCAAATCAAGTACTTATTAAGTTTATTTATTGACAAATCCTACCAAATCTCTTTTCACAGATGACCATTTTCTCTTCACAACACGGCCTTGGGGTCATGACGTAGTTGGTGGCTGAGGTTGGCGGGGGCTGGGTGTTCCACCTGTAAGTGTAGGCCGGGTACCCACTGTATACAGTCTCAGGAGATATCATCATGCACCGACGACCAGGCTCTGAAGGGTGAGGAGACAGATGTATCATGTAAGGTATTTAGCCGTTTGTGGTTATTGTTAAAGTACCATTTAAAAAGGTCCATTAAATCATTATGATAGAAGTGTTTGCCCATGTTCTATATAAAGGGCGTAACATATTGCCATTTTTATTTGAGACTTGTATGAACACATAATGCCAACATTGAACATGACCTAATCTATATTTCATGCCCAATGGAAAATCTTGTGATTATCATAACTATGTCAGTATGATCATCCACTGATCAGTAACTTTCATAGACCTACCTTGCCTGACCTGTGCCTGCCCCCAGTACACAAAGGTGTCGTTAAGGGTGGGGTCTCCACCAACCCAGAACTGTAAACCGGTCCCCCGGACCCTCCGCGTCAACTCGGCTCCTACAGTCTTCAGCGCAGCCAGATCCTGCACTCTCCAAACGGAGGCATTCTGTCCAAGATGGCGGCTGCAGAAGGCATCGCCCTCGGACTGGGGGAGCTGGTGCCAGATGATCTTGTAGATGTTGTTATTGTAGGTGAAGTCGTAGTAGGACACGGCTCCCTCTGGGAACAGAAAATGTGAGAAAACTGTGTTAATGAATATACATAGGCCCTATATGTTATTACATTACACACTTTTCATGAAGACATGAAGATGTTTCCAACCTGGGTCATAGAAAAAATCTCAAATAAGGCCAATGGCTTCCTTAAGCTTGAAGGGAATTATCACGCCTCAAATACATCCCTAACTGGTATTCTTTATTTTCTTTCCCTACTCTTTCAAGAAAATGTTTTTTCTTCTTCCAATTAAGCAGCTAACATAGCCTTGGTCATACTGACTGCTCCTGCTGTAACATTGATAATATGGAACCCTTGTATGTGTTTAATGGGGACCTCACCAGCCGGTTTCTGGCAGACAAAGGCCACCTCCTCCATGCAGCCGTTGTCGTTCCACTGCCCCTTGTCTCGATATGACTTGACCCGCTCCACACACTTCTCGTCTGTCACGTTTGATGGTTGGCGGATGTCCCAGTTGGTCCATGAGGGCTGCAGGAAGAGCAACAGTCCAAGAATGGTGACGTGGTCTAATCGAATTGATTGTATTGGAATTGTTCACTCAGAGTATGCAGAATTTAGTTATCCATGGGTAGAATTCTGTTTATCATATCAAAACAAGACAATGTACAGAAAACTACAATTTCCCCTTGGTGATTTATTTATATAAAATAGAAACTGACAGAATGAAGATACGAACTGTAGTTGGGCCTCTAAGGATATGGCTCGTAGATATTCTTCTGGTTACAAGGCAACCTTTGAAACTTCTAATAAAGCAGTATTGTTGGAACTGATTTTCTGTTATTTCAGATGCAACATGACTCTTACCTGTTTGTTGCTAGGCCACACATACACGTTGGTGTTTCGTCTAGAGTTGAGTCCAATCCACACCCCTTTCAACCCCTCATGCTGTGCCAACTGACCTGTAAAATACATAGGTTTTAACAGAATGAACACTGTTGGACCTTCAACGGGAATAGAGAAGTGGTACAGCAAGAACATCTTTCTAGACCCTTAAATTCTTCATTGCGCATCCATGTCTTAAATTCAACACTAGACATATCCATTCGGGACATCAACAGGTAATATGGCTATTACTGACTTTAACTTTGAATGAGGGATCCCCCTATCCATGGCCCTATTCCTCCTTGCCCTTTTCTTTCAGCGACTTTCACCTGATATGACGTCACCAAGCTGACCTCTACAAAGTCACCACCTACCTTCTAAGTAATGTTGTTCCTCCTTGTTGTCTATGGTCACCAGCTTTGACGTCATATTAGCGCACAGGGTCTCTGCCTCTAACCATGTGACTTCTGATATGTTAACTCGGTAACAGTGGCCATTGTACAATGTCCACCCCTCAGCACAGGAACCATCTGTAGGGAAGATTACATATAGTGGGATTGACGTACTGACAGAGCTAAAGGTTATGGAGAGATGCGTTGACAGTGATCTCCTATTGTAAACGTAATAAACCAAACATTGTTAAAGTGACTCTTGACTGCTGATGGTTGGTATATCCGTAACATGTGACTGGTTGAAATAAACTAAAGACGTGGTGCAAATGACGTCACATCTCTGAAATTGGGTTGGCCCCCATATTGGTGATCACTTTATAAAATCTTGTATTCCCAATTCTGGATCATATAGAATAAATGTTTATGCAGAATTATACTAAAATAAACCATCTGATTCATAAACAATTATTATCATTTAGAATTGATAAATCTAGCTTTCTTGTGGGGCAGTGTGGTCATGATCTGCACGTGGTGATCACCAAAATGGGGTCACAGGACCATCTCTGCACAAGGTCTGTGCATATTATACATAGATTTTTTCAGATCATTTTTCAGTTTAATTGGCAAAATCAAGTATTCCGATCAAATTTGACCTCTTTTTATTAGTTTTCAGCATTACACATATCATATCATATATGCTAATGTACATAAACCTGTTAAATCTAGACCATTCTGTCTAATCTTAAATAAATCAGGATTTGGCGCAGATTCGCTTATTGTAAGGTCAAGCTGTGCCTACCTGCAGGTGCCTCACAGACGTAGGAGAGGGTCATGCTACACCTGCCCGCCTCCCAGCGCCCCCTGCGAGCAGACGACATGTGGAGGAACACGCAGTCCGGGCGGGGCGAGGAGGTGCTCGGCTCTTTGGATGCCCAGTTAGTGTACCTGGACACCTGAGGAAGGAGACAGATCAGGGAAAGTAAGTTATGGTTAGCAGAGGTATACACAGTCTGGGCAGGGCCAGGAGGTGCTTGGCTCTTTACATTTTGAAAAGGAAACCTGAAACCCAAGACTGCTTCTTACTTGCTATGATGCCCTAAAGAACAACATCTGTTCAAGAAGAAGATATTGCTTATGCACCAAGAATTTATCATATGAACCAGACTGACGCCAAAAAAATCTTGCAGCCATTTGGATTTCATATAGGGCAACACAAGTATCTATTGTTGATGATTGCTTTCATGTTTTATTCTTTTTTACTTACCCTATAATATATCATACACCTTTCATTTCTATCAATATTGTTTTCAGTTAATCACTTCTGTTTATTGCAACATAATTTATCCTCTAAAATACAGTTGACCAGAATCTACTGACCTGTTCAGTCCTGTTACCCCAGGACCACGTGTCCCTCTCGCGGATGTCGCTCAGACCAATCCACACCTTGGTTGTCTTAATCAGGGCTGCAGGAATAAAATGTCATATGACCATCTGGATTAGCCAGATTGACAGAAGCTTGATAATCTTTTACTATATTAGATTAAAGGTAACTAAACTGTTTTACTTTGCTGAATATCATGAGCGAATTCACTTATGTATATTTAACAAATCTATTCAAAAGACAACTAGACCTAACAAAGATAGCATAGGTACATTATCATTTTAAGTTAGTGGACATGGTATACTTACTATTGAGAAACCTCTGCACCTCGTCACTCTCTATTATTACTAGTTCTGACCCCATCTCCCAGCAGGCAGTGCGGGCCTCTGACCACGTGACCAGGTCCTCTACCACTTGGTAGCATGTGATGTTGTGTTGAGACCAAGGGCCAGGACAGGTCACATTGTCTGCAGGGGAAGGACAAAGGGACAATATAAACACAAACATAAGGCAATGTTTGTTTGGCTGGTCATGTGATAAGTAGCAGGACATCTTGGATAGGATCTATTTCAAACCAAATATTTTTATCTTAATTATAAATCCTGCACCCATACGCCTCTGCCAAACATTTAACAATACCATCCTGAACTATATAGTCTATAGCAGTTTGATAAACATAATGAACATGAACTATGTGTGCTGATTTTTTTGGGATAGCTCTCAATGTCTTAAGATCTTTTATCAATTCATTGTCTTCTTCTTTGTGTCGATGTTTGATTGAGGAAACAGGTTTCACTGCACCGGCCTCCTTGTTTGTTTTTTCATATACAGTGTAGTTAGGCTTTAAAGAACGACAGAGTTGTTGCTTGTGAGAGGATTGTAAGTTTAATCTGTTCTCATTGTCAAGATGTAGTTACAATGCCATATCCATAGTTACGAACAGATATTCAAGTAATTCCACTCAAAACACTAAAATTAATGGACAACTCCCTAATTATATAAATTCACATTAAACAGGGACACATCGGGGGGGGGGGGGTGTGCACATGGGGCAGGGCCCCCCCCCCCCCCCCACTTTGTAGAGTCAAATATTGATTTTTTTTAATGTAAAACTGACTCTCTTTTTTTAAAATAAAGGCGTCCCCCCTTTAAGAATTCCTGGATCTGCACATGCTAGAGATCATCCTAGAGTCTATTTCTATTTAGTCGGTGCCAAAACCCAGTCCTGTATTTTACAGACACTGCCTAAAATTACAATTTGAATGATTAAACACGAGAACAATGCTTAATTAAATACAACAGAACATTTGTAAATACAACAGAACACATTCAAACATTAATGCTACCATAATGCCTTCCAGTATTAAGCACATTCCTCTTATCACTACTAACATTATGACTGTAATTAACAGTAGATATACATTAACACAACCCCTTTCCATTCTTAGATTACTGGATACGCCCTTGGGATTGATCCTCCATTCCCAGAGATCCATTTTCAAAAGATTCCCAAACATAAAACACAAACACTTTCTATATTTTCTGGTCCACTCCCCCTCCCTTGCTATCTAGCGTGGGACTACACAGATGGCGTTCTGAATAGTTTATGATGCACGCCCAAACTACCTCTCCGCCATACCTCCATATTTCTACCGTTGTAATGAGACGCAACGAGGGGGTCCTGTTGCAGAGTGGCCGAGACAAAATGCGGTCAGGCTCTAATAGCAGAGCAAAAACTATCACAGTATCAGGTACGTAAATAATTCATTGAATTGATTACTCCCTCAGGGTTGCTTCTCTGGGGCTATACGATTTGCTTTGGTGACAATTTTAATAGGCGTCTTTTTTATCTCTACATGTTCCGAATCTCTATTTTAACAGACGCTCATTCTTAATTCATGCAATTAAGAAGGGTAAATCAATAGGTGAAGAGAATCTAAAAAGCAAGGGACAAAAAGAGAAAATGTAGGGGCTTGTTTTTCTACCCACATCCACTATGCACATAGGTGGTCGAACAACAGGCAAAATGATGAATAAATTGATGATGTAGGACATGCACTACAAACCTTTCAATAAGATATTTAAAGTGATGGTCATTGATTACATTATGTTAATCATGTTTGAACCATAGTTACAGAGAGTTCACTAATGACATGACCATCGAAATCGATGACGAGCGTAAATCCGCGACATAAGTGATATAAGTAACAACAAATTAGCAACAAAACCCGGGCCTTCTGAAACAGCATTATAGCAGAAAACCTTCCATTAAATTCAATCCCATGAGTTCGATGTAATTAACTTACCCCCTAGCCGAGTGGTTGGAGCCTTGCAGGCATACCAATAGTGCTTGCTACAGCCCTCTGTGGCCAACTGACCATAAAGGCCGGCCCTATTACACTACACGACTCGAGCTGCGACATCTACGCGATATGAGGATATAACAGAAATATTCACATCCAGGAGCAAAATTGTTTGAAATTGGCAATTTGCAGTCTTTCAGTTTTACATATATGTGTAACAAAGAATTATGTCTCTAATATGTACGACTGCTCTGCGACTTTGTCATATTGCAGTTCAAGTTGTGTAATGTAATACCTCCTTTACATTATGACTATGAGATATTCTGAATGTCCATAATGTAATGTACTTACCCCCCTGCCCAGCGGCAGGTGTCTGACAGGCGTACCAGTAGTGCTCCCCACAGCCGTCCGTGGCCCACTGCCCCTTACATTATGACTATGATATATTCTGAATGTAGTGCACTTACCCCCCTGTCCAGCGGCAGGTGTCTGACAGGCGTACCAGTAGTGTTCCCCACAGGCGTCCGTGGCCCACTGCCCCTTACATTATGACTATGAGATATTCTGAATGTCCATAAGGTAGTGCACTTACCCCCCTGTCCAGTGGCAGGTGTCTGACAGGCGTACCAGTAGTGTTCCCCACAGCCGTCCGTGGCCCACTGCCCCTTACATTATGACTATGAGATATTCTGAATGTCCATAAGGTAGTGCACTTACCCCCCTGTCCAGTGGCAGGTGTCTGACAGGCGTACCAGTAGTGTTCCCCACAGCCGTCCGTGGCCCACTGCCCCTTACATTATGACTATGAGATATTCTGAATGTCCATAAGGTAGTGCACTTACCCCCCTGCCCAGCGGCAGGTGTCTGACAGGCGTACCAGTAGTGTTCCCCACAGCCGTCCGTGGCCCACTGCCCCTTACATTATGACTATGAGATATTTTGAATGTCCATAAGGTAGTGCACTTACCCCCCTGCCCAGCGGCAGGTGTCTGACAGGCGTACCAGTAGTGCTCCCCACAGCCGTCTGTGGCCCACTGCCCCTTACATTATGACTATGAGATATTCTGAATGTAATGTACTTACCCCCCTGTCCAGTGGCAGGTGTCTGACAGGCGTACCAGTAGTGTTCCCCACAGCCGTCCGTGGCCCACTGCCCCTTACGGTAGGACAATGGGATCATGTTGACACAGTCCTCCAGGCCGTTGTTACCGTTGTTGGGCTCACCACTGTGCCAGTTTGAGTACTCAGTCTGAGGTGGAAGGATAGAATACAGGGTCAGCAGCCAGTAACTTACATTTTTAAGGACTTTATTGCGAAATAAACGCTCCCTTTGATTTTCAGTTATTACACAAGGTATTAAAGTTACCATTAATAGGAATCTTTATACAAGGGTAAACTCATATTGAACTGAACACTTACATTCGATTTGATACATCAAAATATAAGTAATTCAAACAGATAACACTTTAAGATGTTAACGACTGGTATATATTATATGGAACAATCACTGCTAACACTCACTCACAAATACTATTTCAACATCTTGAATCCAGTTTATTAGGCTGGAAGAGGACATACCTCTCTTGGAGGATGTGAATTGCAAATAATGTTTTTTTTTCTGAATGATAAAATGTAAGATCTACACTTAGTACCCTGTTTTGGTAAACCAGACCCATTCTGTCCTTACCTCCACGTCCTGGTCCAGCCAGGCGAAGACCCCCTCAGTGCGGTGGTCACTCAGTCCGACCCAAAGGTCGGCGCTCGGCATGGTGCCTATGGGGAACAAGAATCATGAGAGGTTAACACACCTGATTGGGTCTGTGCAGGCCCATAGCCAGCTTTTTTTAAGAGCGGGGTTCGTTTTTTGAGTAACTGGGCTCAAATATTCTTCTGAATGTGTAGTGTTAAGATCACAGCATCCATTACAGAAATATTAAGATTGTCATAAATTATTCATTTAATTTCATGGTGGGGGGAGGAGGCATTCGGATATTTTAGAAGGGGGGTCATCCAAAGGGGGGGGCGGGGGGCGAACCCTCCAAAGCCCCCTAGCTACAAGCCTCTTCTGTGTAAGGTCAATGTAAACTCAGTGTGGCTGACAGATTATAGGAAGCATTCAGGTAGTATTCTTCTTTTCGGTGGCAAAACTTAAATGTATAATTAATTGTTGACGCATAAACAAAATAGCTTGTCTGCCTTCTCACCTTTGATAAAGTCCATTTCAGTTTGGTTCCTGATGACAACCAGATCGCCCCCTAGTGTGTGGCAGGAGAGTCTGGCATCACTCCAGGTGGCTGAAATCCCACTGTACCAGATACAACGTCCACTGGTCACCTGCCACCCTGTCGCGCATGCCCCAGACGAGTCTGGAAGAAGGGACACAGCCAGGCAACATGAGTTAACACAGAAACTTAGACTTTCATATGTACCCTGAAGTAGCATGTCACAAAAATTAAATTGAGACAATACAGTATTTAAGACAGGTACCTTATACAAGACCAAACGACACATGATTTACTATCAAAGGCAAAAGCATTTGATAGAGATAGGTCGGCCCATTTTAATCTTTATTGAGTTATGAAGAATAATATTATGACTTATTGTGGTAGGTGTGAACTGGCACTATAGTGATAATCTGAAAAAAATATTAAACTTGGAAGCCTAGACACTGACAGCAGCAACAAAAAACTTATTGACAGTGTGACGCCTATGTTTCAACATTGAGAAGTAATGATTCTGACACTGACAGGGACATAGGCCTAGACATATTAAAGTTCAGATTGAATATTTTGGTGGTAGGTCATAAAAAATGACACGATAGTGACTATTTCACAAATAATTTAATTTTTGAATCATTTTGAACAGCCAGCCTCTAGGCCTAAGACTACACCATCTGTAAAATATTATTGCAAACGTATCTAGGCCTAAAATAATCAAAGCATATGATATTTATGACTCTGAGATACAGGAGAACATAGATATATACATGGATTTCATTTTGATAGGCCTAATAAGGTCTAAATATTTTTTTTTCAAACTGCCAGTGTCCGACAGCCGAATCCAAACGCCTAAGAGCCTCCGAAGCCTCTAGGCCTAATGAAATCGTATTTCAAATGCTGGAAAAAAGATATAAACCTATCTGAGTCCTGAATGCTTCCGAATGGGTATATCCTCCACAATTGATGACACTTAGATATTTTGTCTAAATATCATCCAGGTTTTCTGAGTTCAATGCATCGATGCAGGCGTGATGGGGAGAGAACCCGGCGAAGGGTTGACGCCATGATGACGGTCTGACAGTGTCAAGCCCCCACGCCTCCGATTGATCCAATGTTTTCCCTTCGATACGAACGCATGGATCACGCATGAGTTTTCAATGCGTTGTAATTATATATTGAAAGCATCATATAGCGCTGTAATCCATGCGGCGAAAGAGGAGCCTCCCGCCGAAACGTCCGACCGGGGCACTAGCACCCAGCCGAGTGACAGTGTGAAGCGGTCCAACATGGATTTTTCACCGAGGCGAAGGAATTGCAAGAAAATAGTGCGATGCATTTACGCGTTTAGACGCGTTATTTCGCATTATTTTTGATTCTGGGACAGTGGGATGCTTATCTATGTATCCAAATCTATCTGTATATACCAATAAGTAAGGTTAGATCGACCGATTTCATAATGAAATAGGCCTGCAAAGTTGATGAACTTTGACCCAGACCCTTTCTTCACCGATGAAAGCGAGGCTGCTGCGCGTTTGTACACGTTACAGGCATAACGCGGCACCCGATCATAATTCCAGGCTTGAATGTCTAATTTGCCCCATTTTGGACGATTGTAATGATTCTTTTGTCTTTTATATATCAAAATCTCTGAGATGTAAGCTCAAATAAGCCAAGAATGTGGTTATTTTAGCTCAGAATCGATTTGGGACATCGTCACTTTGCCGCGTTACAGGCATAACGCGCAGCAGCCGTGCGCTGGGACATGGTCACCGTAACGATTCCAGGCTTGAATGTCTATTTTGCCCCATTTTGGACGATTTTAACGATTCCTTTGTCTTCTATATATCCAAATCTCTGCTATATAAGCTCAAATAAGCCACAAAATGTGGTTATTTTAGCTCAGAATCCATTTGGGACATCGTCACTTTGCCGCGTTACAGGCATAACACGAAAACACCGTCACAGGTCTAAGAAAGATTGCAGAGAGTAAGAATAGGTCGGCTACACGATTAAAGATTTTATTGACTTAGAGATTGTAGCCGACCTATAATAATATGTATAGGCCTAATTATACAAAGATCAAAATACCCATAATAACTTATAAGATATTTTCTTTAACATTTGATATACAACTGTCTGTAATGATTGTGGACCCAGTTGGATTTTGCTAGTTTTTCCAATGTAATTTTCAGTAATAACAGCTCGGCCTTGTGTTAGGTGGGAAGCAGGAAGTGTAAATGCTGGTTTCCACTCAAATGAAAAACACTGATAAGAAAAAAGTGGCAGCTGATAATCGTATCTAGCAAAAAAAAAGTATTCGTTAAAGGACAAAACATGCCAGCAGCCAACCAAATTCACTTGTCCTTGAGTAATGACACCTTCACCGACAAAAGTCCAATATGAAGAGGGTATTGGTAAAATTAAATCAGTGGCCAACATATTTAAACACCGACAATACTGCCATGGCAGTGTTTGAAAAAAGGTACATTCTGCACTAGTTCTGCACATCTTTGCTGCTATTAAATGAATGACCAGTCTATATTCTTGTCGTTGCTGACTGTATTTTGGGGTTATGCTTAATTTGTCACTCAAGTTGAGACACAATTTCCTTCCCTTTCAGGATGTCTGCCACCAACTAAAACACAAATTCCAGTTCAGTTGGGCGTCGTTTGTCAGCTGGGAATTGTCAGCTGACAAATAACACCCAGCTGGTTATTGGTCAGCAATGATAACTTTTTGGCCAGTGAATGAGATATTTATCTTCGATGACTGTCGATTAAGTCTAAATTTGTTAGTACGTTCAAACCGCCCTTAACACTGCAAAGGGGGCCACATCTAATTTCATGGTACCATGTTCCCAATATGGTTGTGTCTAGAATCCATAAAGACAATGATCAAAAAGTATAGGTCATGTAATTTAAAACATTGCAATTTAACCTCATATTAACTTGGTACCCCTTCAGTTGAACTAGAACCTGTCCCATTTAACAGGTTAGGGTAACGACTACATTCTTGCAATGTGGTACAATAGAACAACGAAGCAAGAATTCGTCTCGTCGTGTAAAATCAATCGTTTCACTCTCCAGCCAGGGACGGCAGTGTGATATACCTGTGCTGAATCAAACCTAGGTATGGAGAGTGATGCGCGGAAAATCAATGGACCGTGACGGTGCAGTCTGCCTGGATCGTCCCATTGACTTCTACTGATTACAGAAATGTACACACAGGGCCATGAATCTAAGTGGTACATTTCGCTGTAATCATGATATATGATCAATTGTGTGAAATAATGATTCGTAATGCATATTTTAGAGTTAGGCATACTCACAAACAATAACCTATTCTATTAGAAGTGAGGCTATGTAAAGTATGCATTATACTATTTTGCAATGTTGTGATATCTTGCCACGAGTCTGGTTCACGCAAGATAAAGTAACGACGCTTTTTTGTAGCCGTTGCCCCAACCTGTTTAAGGGCTGGGTTTGGACGTGCATGAGTTCAGTAGACAAACATGGATATGTCTGACATGATAGGGCAGAGACTGATGCAGGGTGAGAAGGTTGACGGCTGAGTCAACCTGCACACATACTGGTAAAGGTATACTCGGGAAATTTATATATATACATATATAATATATCATTATTGTTGTTTTACCATGCATAAATCAACTGGATATGGGCACAGGCAATAGGTTGATATGTATGTATACATATACATGCAGATTGGGGTTCAGCTTTATGGCCCACCTAGCGGCTGGTACCAAGCATTTTGGATTGATCATTAGCCATTGGTCACGGTTCAAGGCAGAAGGAGCCCCTGCTCAATACACTGCCCCCTATCTACCTACAGATCAGTTAAGCTCAGTACCTGGTCAGGCATGACTTGTTTTCTTAACATGCAGCAATCAGAAAAAAATTAAATATCCAGTCTGTTTGAATCAGTCCACTCTGAGTGGAATTGACTGTCAATTGACTGCCAAAGAAATGGAGGTTCTCAGAGACAATTCGTAAATGTTATGTTTCTGTTCGGATTACATTAACCATAATCTATGATAATTTACAATGAATGCTGTGTTAACGTTAATAAATACTTGGGTGGAACAACTTATAATTGGGCTATTAGTGTTATTCTACCAGGCACAGACTAACAGTGGAGAATGAACCTCTGCTTCTCACACCCAATGTGATACTATGGCATGGTCAGAGATGTGCCCAATCAGCACCCTAAGTCAGATGTCCTCAACTTGGAATGCATGCATTAAAACAGTTTGAGGCTCGAGCGTTGGTCCGGTTCAGAATGGAAAGAGTGGTATAGGTTAGTTGGTCCTATGATATATAATATTGCCAGGTGCTTATGGGCAAGGTCATATGGGCGCAGTTGGAGATTTTGTGCATCCAAGAAGTGCAAAAAACAAATCCCTAATTTCGAACATTGCCAGTTCATTAAAAGGATGTATTTCAACCGTTTACTTAGCCTTGTCTTGAGTGCAAAAGACATGAAAAGGTAAGGACATGTTATGCAACCGTCCGTGTGCCAATGAGAAAAATTGATACACACTGGAAAAATAATATGTCTTAATAATTATCATAAGTATTACCTTCCTATCTCGTAAACCCGTCCTAAATAGATAATTAAGAGAGACAGCAATCAGCAGTGAAAGCCAAGGAAACGGTTTCGTGAAACAGCAAACGAGTCATTTCACTGTGCTACAAAACGTCCTCAAACTTGACTTACTTGCATCCTTCTGACATATGAACCTGAGGTGTTTCCGACAGTTCACATCGTTCCATGACCCTTTGTTGTAGTATGCATAGAGCGATACACAGTTCTCTAATGCATTGTTTGGTTCACCTGGAGCCCACTTTGTGAAGTTTGCCTATCAGAGAGAACAGGAGAAAGGGAAGGTTCATTGCACAATATTATATGAAATATGAAATAACGGTTACAGCAAAACAGAGCTTTTATGGCTGATTCTAAGTTTCACAGATAGGACACTTTTTGAGGTTGGCCCCTTTTATGTCACAGAACAGGAAGAGTAAATATTTTTCTTTTAGTTGATTCTGTGTTTTACTATCTACTTCTTGTTCAGCATTATTATCCTAAAACACGGCTAGTCATAATCCATGACCATGGTATGAAATAGTACCAGTAATAGTTAGTTCTCCTAACCGCACCTCAGCAATTATTAACTTTCGTGAGTTGTTCAATGACAGTGCCAGTGACCTCTAGATAGTGTAGCTCTCAAGAATAGTTAGCTGGCTCTTTAAATTGGCCACCGTCGAAACAAGAAAAAATGATGCGCTTCCCAACTGATAGTGCTTTCTTAAAGTGGGAGAGAGGTTAAAGGCTTTGTGATAAAGATGACGATCTCAAAGCTCACCTCTTGATAGATGATGGGACAGGTGCAAAAAAGAAGCTTTATCTGTACAATGTATATTGTTTTCTACTTACCGGCCTGTCGTCGACCCAGGTGAAGTGGTTGTTCTCCTTAAAGTCATGGAGACCGATCCACACGTTAGACGACACCAAGTCTGAAAGGTAGAATAATACATTGATCAACTTAATCCTTTGGAAAAAACAGTTAAAAACAAGAATCAGCAATCTTCATTTTCAGCAGCAACTCTCATCCTACATATTTACTTAATACTTTCTACATAAGGCCTAAATTTTAAAATCATTGAGTAATCCGACCTCAGCTGAATTGTTACCCTGATCAGAGACCTTGCATATTATATATAGATATATCTATATATTTACATACAAGGTCTCTGCCCTGACCCTTTCTCTTTCATCTGTTCATGAATTAAAAATAACGAGAATCAATTAATTTCATATATATTTCAATCAAACAAAAATAACGTAATATAATTAGAATTAGAGGCTCTACTGTCAACTCACTTTCTATGTAGCTGTCCTCCTCCTCACTCTTGATAGTGACCAGCGTGGCGTTCATCTTCTCACAGATGTCCTCCGCCTGGTGCCACGTGACCTTGTCGTCGGTGACGTAGTAACAGAGGTCATTGTTGATGTGCCAATCGGAGGGGCAGTGGAACTCAGCTACAATCAAAACAATAAGACATGCATACATTTACCAAACTGAATTGAGTAGTTCAGTTGGCTGAACAGTGTGCTATTCCACAATATGCCCGTCAACAATCCATGTCATCAGGCAAGAACAAAGATGGCTTTAGATGAGGGAGGATATTCAGACGTTTATAGACAGATTCATTCTAAAAAATTGTATTCAGGTTACCTCATAAAGATATCTTTCTGAGATAAATATGCAGGAAATAACATGATATCTTTCTCTTATGGTATCATCATAATTTCCATTCAAAACCTATATACAAAAATAAATACTCCAAAACGGACCAATTGTTAATTTGTTCACCCAAAGTAGACCTACATGCACATGCCATCTGCTTGTGAACATCTGTACATGATAAGTATATCTCCTACAATAAAGGGTGCTCAGTACGATTGTTAACAAATAATCCTGAAGTCAATGGTTATTATTGCATGGGGCAATAATGACAAGACCAATAAAGGTATCAACGTACGCCCTTACAAAACGTATCATACACAGCAGATCTATACATCGCTATAAAGCAACAGCACTAATCTGCTAATAGATTGAAGAGACACACCACAAAGCATTTCCTTCACTTTGATTGGCAATGGCAGAAATTAGCGGTGCAACTGAAGTCGTTGGTATTGGTGTCGGGTACAGACATCTTTTTAGTTACACCTGCATCACGATTTGCACAGCGTTTCCTAAGGCCATATTCTATCTTGTGTTGTTTTACTTCCATTTGTGGTGTTTTATGTCACATTTGAGGTGATTTGAACACTACAAGGTGGAATATAAGAGATTGCTTGCGGTGCGTCAATACAATAGTACCAACGCAAACAATCTCCCTTGATTTTATTTTTTTCGTGCGTTTGCAGATACTGACATAATTATTGGTACCTCAACTACAACTACTTGCATTGGCGAAAAAAAAGCAACGCAATACTTGCCAAGGCAAGGCAGAATAAAGACACCGCGCATACATATTTGAAACTCTGCCTAGACGTGTATATGATAAAAATGATCCTCAATTTGGATACTGGTTGGCGCGTATAGCATCGCAACCCAAAGTTAGGTGTCATTCACACACTGCCTAAGCCATAGCGTGATGACCTTTATTAAATGACTACAGCCCTAGACTACCAGTTGTAGCAAATAGGGTCCTAGACGGCTAAAATGGACACACTAACATGGGCATTTCCTGTATCTGACATGGTAGCATGGCTACGGATGAATAAAGTAAGATTCGGTATTTGACATGGGTCTAGTGAAAAAGACATGGGCCTCAGAAATGTAATAATACTGGTTATCATGCTGTCTTCAAGTCATCAGTGAGAAGAATAAGTGACAGTAACAATATTTCATGGAAAACTGTGGAGGTCAAAAGCTGACCTATGTGTAAAAGTAGGATTCTAAATATGATACAGCATTTCTAATTAAATACATGAGCAAGTAAATCAATGCTATACCAAATTGCATAAGCACTGATTGTAAACTAAATCTATATCTATATAATTATAATTATGTTAACAAAAGCTATTACCAGATTACAGCTAGCCCAATAGACAAAAGAGTAGTGCAGCCTATCAGACATAATCCATGTGGACCATACTATGCTACATGTGCGTTTTTTTATATTGATATGTGAGGTAGGGCCCAAATGGTAACCAAAGCATTGGTAACCATATATAAAGGCATCATTGTACGGTGGTCTATACTCATGATACCTTTACAATGCTTGCAACGCCTTGCGGTAGCTTGTGATCAAATCTTTGACATTTCAGATACCGGTTTGCAATGCCATGTATTTTATATTATATTATTGTATTGTATGTTATATATCAGCTAAACATTTTCATATTGACTAACGGTTTTCATCCTCATGCTGAGCAAGAGAGAGGCTTTCAGATACTATAATTATTAGTTCATTCTGCCATAACTATTTGCATTCATCCAATCCATGTCAACGCAAGCACAGATACTCTTACCATCACAGACAAAATTATAATGTCGTATTGCAATCTGAAACATCCCACATTGCAGTGTCCGAAATTAAGGTTTTATTTTGTGCACACGCCGGGTGCACAACTTCTAAAACTGTGCACCCATGGAAATTTCTATGGGTACATTTCTATAATAACCCATTTAAAAGGTTGAAAAATCGTGCACCATCAGGGTGCACACATTTAAAAATCGTGCACCCGGCTGCAAAATTATGCACGCCGGGTGCAGGGTGCATCCTTAATTTCGAACACTGCATTGTGTAAGAAAATGACCCCGATGGCTTGTTATGACTTGCAATACATAATATGACGCCATCGCGGTTGTTTGGATATTTCAGCGTGGTGGTGTGACATGCATGTTTTCGACAGTTAGATGGAGATGGTATCACCGTAGAGGTGACACGCTGCATGAAGTGGATCTGTCAAATGATCGGACTGACCCATTCCTGGATCATATCAGTGAAACACCTTCATCAGTTCATACGTTTTTTTTTTCTCTCTCTCTCTCTCTTTGGTGCTATTCTCTAAAACGGGACATGTGACATTTACTTTGGGATCCCGCCAAAACTAATCCCCTAGACAGCTCTTGTGTTTCTTAACAGAAATGTTCTCTATATTATATATTACATCTCTACATTCCCGTAACGCTATTAGCAATTCGAACGGACACAGCTGCATGAGGGAGGGGAGTCATTATGAATAAAGAACGTTATATTTCATTGTTACAAGGTATTCCTTGCAAATTCAAATTGAAGAAAATGCCTATGCCACCATGTCGATATTTGGGGTGTAGGGTCATAAAGGTTACCAATCACCATTGTAGTTATTGTTTGATATACCCAGAACAAAAAAACGTGGTACAATTTATATTAGGCTACTATCATCTCAATTCTATTCAGCTAAAACTATAGCATATTCAGAGCAAATAGTATGGGTATCTTTATAGAAACACTGCATTGGTGTCAGAATGCGTTTATTCTTAACGTGTGTGATGGGATATATTAGAACAATGCATGACCTTCAGATCAATAACACGACAGCTGTAACCTTGTGGTAAAGCCGCATGACCCACGTGTATGTAAACACTGACCACTGAGTCACCGTCACAGGACCAGCACATATGACACAGCCATCTGATTACATCGATGGTTATAACGATTACATGTTTAGTCATAATCCTACATAAGTTATTTGAGCTTTTCAGTGTTGTTCCGAGTGATCAGTCGTGGATGCTCACAAGCCTAAGAACTGTGACCTACTACTTCATTACGTCGATAGACATTTAAAGGTACTTGGGTGTGTTCAGTCTGATTTCTATTGGCCAGCAATTTCTCTAAGATATTTTTTTTAATCAAAGCTTACATCTATAGAAGTGAAAAGAGACAGTAATTTCCATCTTTTAACATTTGTGTAAAGTTTACAATTTGGAAAAGAATATAATCCTTTACCATTGGTTTCTATGGGGAAAAGAGTTTATGCAAATATTATTACAAAAAAGCTACCGGAGCATTTACAACCAAACTCAGTATATTACAAGTGTATATATATATATATCAAAATGTTGGAAGCTACACCGAACCCGACACAAGAGTGTTGATGACTTGGTTTTATTAATCAGACGTGTTAAAATTGGCGAATCAACTAGTTTCGGCTTTTCACGGCCTTCATCAGGATTGGAATTATACCTCTAAATCGGTCTGATATATCAATAATTAACAGTGTAGATTAACAGTGTGGAATTCACCCTGTGAACTAACAGGGTGGTAATTACGCGGTAGATTATATATATACAATTACACAAATTTAAGGAGAACATTAACAACACTTACCATTTTTTAGATTAGTTATAGCAGTTATAGTGGATAAAGTTTAGAACGTGATCATTTGAACACTATTTGCTTGGATCATTTTAGCTAAGTTACTCCATTCAAAGAATAATAATATTGTGTACACTGTACTCTCTTAAGTGTCCAATACCTAAAATAGCATTTAGATAATTTTAAAAAAGGATTTTGTTTTTAGTTCTTAATACTCCTCTCAGGTGGCGCCCTGAAAGGTAGTGAGTACCTTTACGGAGAAGGGGGGAGCGTGAGATTGGAATAAGTTCTACAAACAATTGGAAACCAGGAAGATGAACGGACAATGAAGTAGAAAAAAAGAGATGTTTCAGAGTAAATTGTAGAATGTTTGAGATTACTTGTGGTAATTACAAATACTGTCTTCTGTTTTGGTCCATACACTTACAGTGTTCGAAATTAAGGGTGCGCCCTGCGCCCGGCGCGCACATTTCCGCCGACGGGCGCACGTTTTTTTTAAGTGTGCGCCCGTTGTGTGCACACATTTTCAATAGATTATTATATCTATATATTAGGGGAGTGCATATACAAGGTCCCGGGCACACAGTTACAGAATGTATGCGCCCAGCAGGCGCACAAAATAAAAGCTTAATTTCGAACACTGACTTACACCAAGTCGTGTTCACATCCAGAACTGTTGAGTGTATATACCGAACTGCTGAGACATTACCAACTCTTAAACGATCTTTGCTAAAATCGAGGATTGACGGACGGAGAAGACCACCCCCGCGTTTCAACTAAAATCACGGATTGATAACAGGCTCTCGGTGTTCCTCTGAATTTTTACAAACAAAATTGTTCATCAGGTCACCAACTGCACCATTTACAAAATGTAATCTACTCCAAAAGAAACATGGCCAGAAACCGCTGATGAGCAAAACAAAAGACCGAATAGTCACCGGTTCACTAACTAACTTCTACCACAAAGCATTAAGCAATAAACTTGAAGAGCAACATTACTAAAGAGAGGAAATGAGCAAGTCGTTGGTTACAATTGTATGTGAAGGTACCAGCATTATGGGAAGTAGGTGGCGTTTGCATTGTTAAAACTCATGCTGGTAAGCAAATCTGAAAGAACCTCCTCATCGTAAACATTGCTAGTTGAATGGCGGAAACAGTCATTACAAGCAGAATCACGTATTTTGCAAAGCGTTTGTCTGCAAAGCCAGAGAGCAGTGTTATCTCTCCATCATTCCGTGTTATCATATCTATAAGTGTTTAGTATGTGTCGCTATGTTCTGTATGTGTTCTTCTCATGGTGTTTCCTTAGTATAGTACTAGTGAAAAAGGGGCTAGGCTAGAGCATTTTAAACTGCTATAACAGTGAACTGGCTTAATATAACAATTAAAATAGTTTTTGTTGTCTTTGGAATATAGATTGATTCATAGTTTATCTCCCCAGTTACACTAGGATAGTGCAATTGGTACAGGATAGTTCAGGTGCAATTAGAATCATCAGCCTATTGATCAATGTTTTCAGACGAATTAATGAAACTCGCTGCTAGAAATTGATGGACCAATTAAGAGACTGACTCAGATGGGGGAGTTATGCAATAAAAAACCAAAACCACTACAGGGATTTTCTAAATGGCTTCATTGCTTATTTCACCTTGTGAGTAAGTAATGAATGTTGAGTAAATCAAAGGCCAAAATAAGAAGCAGTTGTGTCCAGGCATCATTGTTAGAAAATGGGTAGGTGGGTGAGAACACTATTGATGGACTCAGTTAGGGGTTAAAATTGGAAATAATTGTCCTCATACACCCTCTTCAGCAAACTCTGAGAAGATATATTTGGATGAAAATATGACATTAATGAATGTTTGGCTTTTATATTGAATCTTAGTAATCTATTGTACAGACTTCATTTTTGAAATGAGGGTTGGGGCAACTGAACACAGCTCTTTTCTGGCATAAAAATAGATAGTCCAAAGTAAATAATAGTATGTGGTTGTTTACCCTGTACACCTGACCCACCTTGGTATGCCGCCCCTCCTGCACTGAGGACCAGGCTCAGGAGGATGGGGACGGAGGGCCACACACCCATGTCAGCACTGGGTCACTCCTGGAGGAGGGCACACAGAAGGGGAAAACAGAGAACAGATCGTTAGTCATATATAGCAAGTTATATGTTCTAAAGGAGTCAGGGCACTCCTGACCCACCATTCATACGCAGGCCCTCCTTCATTGATAGAGGACCAGGCTCAGGAGGATGGGGACGGAGGGCCACACACCCATGTCAGCACTGGGTCACTCCTGGAGGAGGGCACACAGAAGGGGAAAACAGAGAACAGATCGTTAGTCATATATAGCAACTTCTATGTGATACAGTAGTTAGGGTGATCCTGAACCACCATCGTATGCAGGCCCTGCTGCACTGATAGAAGACCAGACTCAGGAGCATGGGGATAGGGGGCCATAGACCCATGTCAGCGCTGGGTCACTCCTGGAGGAGGGCAGAACAGGAGGTAAAACAGAGCAAGTGGTTAGTCAAAGCAATTCCTACACTACAGTGACAATCTTGTTATACTATAGAAGGGTTAGAGCTAAGCAGGGCTAGATCCAGGTCAATCTGACATGTACATTATATTTTCAAATTTGGCATGCACATTTTCTTTTCACATGGCACTGTGCAAAATAAGAAATGATAAAGTTATTGATAAGACGGAAAGGATTTAGGTAGGACTGACTCTGGCCTTTATATAGGTGAGATGTGAGGCAATTACCTCCTTAAGAAGGTGAGATTTCCATATTAAAGTAGTCAATTGAAAATATTTAAGGCCATTCATAAAGGACAACTGTTCGGAAGGTGCATTTAACACATTCATATTGAATGGTGAATTTGTCTTTTGTTCAAAGAGTCTTAGGTCAGGAAAATAGCTGTGTTCAGGAAGCAGGTAGGAAAAATAAGATAGGTAGGTTGATTTATAGTTTCAAGTAGTTAGGCAACGAATGTATCAATACAATTTACAAAGCGTTTCAAATCCGAGTATGACCCTAAAACATCTACTGAATAAAATATGTTTGACTACCCTGTAATTGCCAGTCAACTCAAGTTTAGCCTTGTAACATTTTTTACGATCTAACTAAACGACATTTGTTAGGCCAACCTTGTAGCCTGTGACTGGTTGAATAAGTGTATAACATCTCTGTCTGACATACGTGCCAGACACCAGCTTACAATGTTTACAGTACAATGTGAATTGTTGTTACGAATTGTATAGAGCAACAACAAAATAAGTGCATCTTGATTTACATTACACATTTATAAAACAGAGTAAACAATCTAAGGCCTAAAGGGTTAATATGATATAGGACACTGTTCGATTTGATATAGAATAATTTAATGTTCGTACAAGCAGATTATAAGGAGACAAGAAGCTTTCTGTTTTCAATCCATAAACCAAGTGTATTTTCATTAAAAACTCTAGCAGGCTCTACCCCTTTAAGGGCCAAAAACTGCCTAATTTCTTTTCAATGAACATACTTGTATTTCGAAATAATTTTGAATCAAATAGAAATAACTTCAGAGCCAGCATATATAAGGCATTCAGTGTACTAGGATTCCACTAGAAGATGTATTTGAGTTGTTATAAATCGGGAATTTTAATAGGGAATAGCGAATTTGAAGTAAATTATCAATTTTCGTCACTGGTGGACTCTATGAATGGTGTTAATAGAGCTACCTATTCTTAAAGAGGTATTCTTTTATGTCTATTTCTTAGAGTCCCTAGCATGACTACGAAAACGAAATGCTAATCGCATTTATAACCCAATCTCATATGGCGATCTTAACAGCTAACTGTACTAGTACTACTCTGTTATTTTCTCAAAGGGATAAGCTGACACGGCCATGCTCATGCTGCTGTATTAATGTCACAAATATCCTTCTTCGTATGTATTAGGAGTGGAGCTCACTTGGGGCCCAGTAAGAACACTATGGTGTAGTTTAGATGTAGCGAATGTCTGCCATGTATTGTTACAACAATATTGTGCAATAAAGCAAATAAATAGATAAATAAATTTTCACTGATGTGCGGATGCTAGCCTAAGCCTTTCCCATCTGGGTTTAGATGGAAAACCTGCGCTGATGTCAAATTGCTCATCTTGCACAATTTGGACAGATTCCTAATGGTTCTCTCATAATACGATTGCATAAGTAATGAGACATGAAAACAATGGCTGGGTCGACTTTACAGGTAGCGGTTGGTGCTCAGGGTGTGAGGCGTGACTCCAGGAAGTTGGATCAGTGAGCCAGAGACACGTGCTGCTATCTACCAGGCAAGAAACAGCTGTTTTTGTATTTTTATAATACAGATGACAATTTACCAGGTAAGGAATTCTGAAAACCCCCCTTAGTTTCTCAACATATTCTATATTTTCTGTAATTACAGTGTAAAATAAGAATTGTTCCTGTGAGATCTAGTCTTCATCTGTTTATATTTCAAAAACCAGCCTAAAATTCCATGTAGTTATAAAGATCTGTTGAAAATTGCCCCCATAGACTTAAAACTGGTGCAAAATATCAATGTCTCTAGTCTCTGGGGGATTCTCCTCTGCTTGTAAAGTTGTAGTCTTATGTGAGTTACTTTGATGCCTTCAATATACCCATCTCCAAACAGGCTATACCCAAATTTACTTGGAAAGTGGAGCACAGTGGCAGGATTTTAACAGCTGATTAAGAAAAATGGGAATGTCCTGCATTCACCTATAGTAGAGTGTGTCATAGTGTGCAATGGTAGTTTCCCTTCTATAATTTCTTATCAAATGTACATGCTCTTTTTAAAAACTTGTGTAACTTTTTCATACTTTACATCCAAATGTTTCTAAAATCAATTCAACATATGGCCATGTTTTATATACCAATAGAGAAGAAAAAATTGTGTAGTATCTAGAGATATTAAGTTCAATGACATGGGATGAAAAATCATAATTTAGCATACAAAAACCATGCAGAGGGCCTGGATTTTTCAAGTTTTTGGGTTGATTCTTGCCTGGTAGATCTTTAGTACAGGTTTTTTACTGCTAGGCCAAGAGGAAAAGACGCTCTTAAATAGTGAAATAACAATCCGAAGTAGTAGTGATATGGGTGGGGGGGGACGGCTGCGTGGGAAGCTTAATGTTGTATTTATACTCCAATATAGCATGTGACTCGCTTGGAATGTAATGATGTGGTGGTCACCTGATTTGAGATTCTATCCAGATATAAGATGCAGACATTAATGTGAGCCCCATTTAATTCAGAAAGATCTTATCAGTCCCTTTTTCAAGAATATTTGCATGTAGGCCTATCAATAAAAAAAACTTGGTTCTTAGAGCCAAACACATTATAATTATGAATAAAATACTTAAAAAAGAACGCTGCGCCAGTATTTTCATGAATTCTTATTCCTCCATCTGTCTTTTTGTGTGTGTGTGTGTGTGGGGGGGGGGGGGGGGGGTTAATAATTAAATATATAAGAGACCCTCAATTACCTATAATCATATACAATGTAGTCAGTTAGGTCAGGGAGCATCATTCAAATTTAAGGGGTTCTATTGGGAGGTCAAGCTTATTAATTGTAAATATTCATTTACACATGAGAAATCAATGCTGCATAAATCTGTGAGAAAGTGACAAATTGAATGTAGGCCTAATTTCCTTGTTGTGAAACTACCTGACTGAGATAGTTTTACCCTTACCTTGAGTCAGGTGCAGACCAACAACAGCCAGGGCAAACAGTGCAAGACGGGGCAGTCTCCGACCTGATGTTTGGTAAGCACAGCTAAACTTAGCCTTGGTTTCCATGGTCCAGTGCTCCTGGGAAGAGTGTAAACTTCCCTCAGTTCAGTATATCGCAGCACACTGCACAGCGATTCATATTAGTTCTCCATGGCTAGAAGTCCCGATCTCCACTCTTACTCCACTATCTACATTCAGTCACTATTACATGCAGCCCTGTAATAGCTGTATGTAACACTGATGGGATTATCCGGTATAAACTCCCCAGCTCTCACTCTACGCGTCCCGTGCAGCGTTCTACGCCAGGCCGGGCGTCCATGTGACCTAGTTAGGCGGATCAATGAGGTCACGTGGGCGGTGCCCACCTGCTGACCCCGGAAGCACTACAAAGGCGGCTAATGTGGCCGGCGCTGATTGGTGTGACGTCACAGCCAGGCTGCTGCTAAGGTGTGAAATTACAATATAGTTTGTTTTGCAGGGAGGCCCCCTGCTTTAAGAGACAAAGCCAATGGCACCGTGCCACTATATATTTATACGTCATCACAATGTGGTCTATTAATATGATGATTTCTGAATTATTAGCTTATGAAATATGACATTGCTATATATTTCTGTTGAATAAAGTAACAAGACTTGTGCTTTTGATACTGGCATCTGCTTTTAGCCAATCTTAAGTGATTGAAATGGAAAAAGTTTTGTTATACTCAATTTTGGAATTACACTTATTATTGACTATTTCTGCAAATTATTGGATATTGTTTTAGCAACATTCAGTTTTTGAAAATCTGGAATATGGCGCCATTTTCCCTAAGCATGGATAGTATAGTCACCGCATTCACCGGTTGAAGTTGCCGGCAAGTGTCTTCAGCTTTAAGTATCCCGTTACGCTGTTTGCATCTTTATTTCCATGATGAAGGATCCTACTGAATTCATAGAGGTCCCGATAGAGATACACAAAATGAGCAATGTCAGGCTTAATAACACAGAGAAGCGTAACTGAAACGAGGAATACCTAGAAACACCACTATAGCGTCCTATCTATATCATATATCTACGTCCTTGGATCTAATAGCCTCTTGCAAAAGAGCTTTCACATTGATGAGATACTTTTAACTTTGGATGGCTATCTTATTTAACGTGGCAAAAGATTTGTTTCTTTTGCAGTTTTGAAACATTAATCACTTCATACTACTACAGTCCTATATTACGGCATTGATCATGAGACATTTTGTATTGGGATAGAACCTTGCAGTAGTTTTAGCTTCCATCTCCTTCTGCTGGGGATTAAGTGCATGAGGTTTTGCAGGAGGAGCAGGCCCGTGCCCAGGGTCTGCCGTGGAGGGGGGGGGGGGGGTTGCGAGGTTCCACAAGTGGAACTTTTTCCTGTATTTTCATTAATTTGAACTTGAAAAGGTGGGGTGGTGAGGTTCCAGAAGTGGATCTTTTGCCTGTATTTTCGATCATTTGAACTTGACAATGGGGAAGGCGAGGTTGCAGAATTGGAACTTTTGCCTTTTCAATAGTATATGAACTTGAAAAGGTGGGTGGTGAGCTTGCAGAAGTGGAACCTTTCAATATTTTTCTACTGATTTTAGGGAATTTTACATTAAATTTTTGAAGGAAAGGTGGAACTTTTGGAAAAATTTCATTTGTGGGGGGGGGGGGGGGGGGGGCGCCCCCCCCCCCCCCCCCCCCCCCCACCCAACCCCCCCTGGGTACGGGCCTGTCAGGAGGCATGTTTCCAATACGGAAATTGTACATCACGGCGTCCCCTCCTATTCCCTTTCCCAATAATGGGATAGAATGCATCGATATTGGCATCATGAAGTGCAAAATACAATGCTCCTTATCTATAAAAAAAAATGACGTGAGGCTGAGTTGGAATATAAAATATAATTGGTACAATAATCAGCTGATAATGTGTCTTCAACCCATCCCAATTAAACTAGCATTAAAGTTTACCATGAAAATACTTTTCAAATTAATTGTTTCCCGGCTTATTCCCAAGGTCAATTGCAAAATACAATAGTAATCATAACAAACTGATTGATAAGTTGCTCCTAAAGTTTGTAAAAATGCAGCCTAGTAATATAGGCTAATAGCCTTTTCTCCATAGGAACCAATCCCAAGAAACTAATGCTCAAGCTTGTCAGCTCAACCTATTAAGTCCAAGCATGCTTTGCCCTGAAATACAGCATTTTGATCATGATTGGATGGCAAGCTTTTAAACCTGCCAATTGAACAAATCTGATAAATCATGTTTTTGCGAGGCTTTGGGATATAGTTCTAAATTTCAAAAACATAATTATTTTTTATTTCGGTGACTCAACTTGTGGAGACTGGAGGGCTTATACAATAAGTATAGGGGTCCTCGTCCAACCCCAAGACATAACAAATGTGGGACGGACTATAGGCTATGGAATATTATTATACAGTGATGTCAGTGCGCTCCTCCAGATGTCACCTCTGAGGCTGTATAATTTCGAGCTATACACCTTTTTTTCAATAGTGTGGCGCCCTGCTAGCGGATAGACCTGAAACAAACGGTTGGGGAATGGTTTCTTATGGGACCAGGCTCAAACCGTTGGGTACAACTAAGGTTTCTATGGTAGGGCTCACTATGCAGGTTCATGAGGAAGGTGTTACATGTAATGGGCAACATGTTCGCTTCTCTGTGCCATATTTCGATCGTTGTCTGGTATATTTGTCTATATGAAAAGGCGCTTTGTCTGTTGAGTTCATGTCACTGGCCATGGCGGATCCAGGATTTTGAGAGAAAGAAAAAAATGGTGGCGGGGTGGGGGGTGCGCTATTGCAAAAATCTTTCCTTGATTACATTTTAGCCGAATTTTACATTAAAAAATGCAATGTATGTATCATCAGGGGCGGATCCAAAGGGGAGGGGGGTGGGGTTGCTGGGGGTCCAGACCCCCCTTTTGGTGGGGACTTAAACTTGCCAAAGAGAAAACCTATAATTATGTTAACGTATATACTCCCTCCCCCCTTTCCAAAATCCTGCATCCCGCCCCTGCCCCTGTTTATTGTATACTTGCAGTGATTTCCATAGCCAAGAGTTACGAAAAACTGAACAATATTACACATAATACGTGTAATTATTTGATCTACAATTTTCTGATTTTAAATTTTCACTGGGACCACTACATGCAAGCATTGACATACATTTACATGTAGTCATATATTGATAAATAGACGTTAAGGGAGCCATAAGTAATGTAGGGTCAATTCTTTTGTGCAAATTCTGTTAACTATTGTAATATATTCTATTGCCATAACCTAGGCCCATAGTAAAATATAGAATTAAACAACATAATGTCATTATAATACATGAAAACTCGTCACTGTTCAATTTTGGTGACCCACCAAAATTGGTCTGTTTACAAATATTGCTCTGTGAAGGCTAAATGACATAAGTATTATGGAATTCAAGTAAGGTTATAGTTAGTTATCATGAGTTATACTGTACCAATGGCTAAAGTTAGACTTTTGTAAGGAATTTTCATGGAAGCCTTATTTGAATTTGCAAAATTTTGTCATATTTTGTCACATTGCTTTTGGCTCCCTTAAAACGTTCTGAATGAGCATAATAGCATTGCGTTATTTGATATTTGATCAGCTGGTGAGTGGTGATAGGTGTTTGATAGATTGGATCAGCTGACCACCTGTGGAAATCTCCACGCTGAATAGATTGTAGATATGACCGTGACCTACTGGCAACGCTCTCCTATATTTGGGGTGAGCTGAGGCTGACTGCAGACAACGACCCACCGGCCAGAGGTCGTCGGCCGCCACTGTTGTACATATTAGGGGGAGCAGTAAATAGGGCATGGTCACAACGGGCATGATCAAGTCAGGAAGTAGACCAGGACAGCTAGTGTGTGTGACTCAGTGAACATTGGCCGGATGACTTTTAATTTTCTATGAATCGATGTCTTAACAGATTTACAATCTACTGGTACATGCGGCATTGCCTTTTTAAAATTTGGATGGGATAAGGTATAGGGCCGGGTGTAAGAGTGTAAGAGGGCAGGACAATTTTGAAAACGAAAAATGATTTCTTTTTCAAGAAGTCTAGATCTTAAGTTAGATGATGTTTTTTTGGACGTGCATCGCTCTCTCTAACTAAAAAATCTCCCCCTTCCAAAGCTTGTTTTTAACGTTTAAAAGTAATTAATCAATCCAATTTACAAAATGAGCAAAAATGGGTGTACGCCATTCTGGTGATCAATTTATTAGGCCTACATAAATTTCAATTCTGAAACCATTTGACTAAACATTTTTTGTTACATTTGGTTGAAGCAATTCATTCACAATCCTCAACCTAAAGAAATTATTGTGCATGTCAAGATCACCACGTGGTGGTCATGATCACCACGAAAATGTTATAAACGTTATAACACAGAACTAAACCTCTGAGAGGTCTAGTTATAACTATAACTTGAAAATCCATGACCACAACTTCACAAGGCCTAGTAGACTCTATATAATTAGGGCCTACTAGTACAGGTACTAGCCATGCTTTCTGTTCTGTATCATTCCAGTATTTTCAATATTGTTAGAAAATGATTAGGAATTCTATAACTATCATAATTCATTAACACACATAATTCGGAAATTGCTTGCCATACTGGCCGCAGTGGCGGGAAGCTCAAAGGTGGGACATTCCGGGTAACACCATCTTCAAGCGCACAACTGGTACCGATCTGCATAGTCCAGGAACTCAGTATCTGCTCGGAGAGTGAGTGTTTACATGCGGCGATCACGTGGGCAGCGGGACGTGCGCGACCTTCACCTTGGTCACCAACTGGGACACTGAACTCGCAGAGGGAGCGGCTGAAAAAGGCTTATTCATTCAAATGTAAGCATTGTCTCCAATGAAAACGACTAGACATCTTTCAAACTTAACGTAGAGACTGTGGAAGAGGCAGAAAAAGTGTGAGTTTTTCCCTAGTTTTCTGTAAAATCGTCAAAATGCAGTCGTGGACGGGACCTCTTCGACAGGGCTTCTTGCGGCGGGGCGCGACGAGCCTGACGGCCGCCACCAAACCCAACTCAAACCGTGCAAGTAACACCAGCAGACACTTTTCTGGTCAGAAACATAGTCCAGGATCCACCAGAAATGTACAGGTTGGCAATTTGTCATTTCTCCAGGGACGTAAAGAGGGACGGCAGTTTATTAAGAGTGACTTCATTTTGAGACCATTCTCAGTTTCCACTTTGGACTTTTCAAGTGACAGTGACAAAACGCATGGTAAAGAAAACACAAATAGGGGAGTGGTTGAAAATGAGGATCCGCACGTCGAGCAGCAAGAGCGGGAGCATTGCTTCTCGTCCATGAGGGAGAGGGACACTATGGAGCGACTGGAAACCCAGGCCCATATGTCACTGGACAGTGTAAGTAGTAGCTCAATGCAGGCCTCAGAAATGCCGAACACTTCAGCAGACCAGGTTGGTTACTCGGACGCCCACGGAGTCCATCCGGGCGAGCAGTACAACAGCACAGGAGGGGTCAGTCTGTCCGGGGTGATGCAGAGTAACGTCCCCGAGCCCTTCCAGTCCAGTGTCCGAGGTACCCCTTCACACCTGAACATGCCAGGGGGAGGGTCTACCCGCGCCGACAAGTACCTAGCTGGCCACATCAAGGATGTCCACCCAAGTCGCCAGTACTCCACAGCTGCTGGTAGGAAGAGCACCCAACGAGAGGGTGACAATCTCTACACCCCTTACTCTGACATGCAAGGGCTGCAGGGCCCCATAGACTCTCCCACGGTCAGTGAGTTGGTCCACTTGGAGAACCCCTGTCCCCAGGGAGTTCAAGGAGAGGACTGTGCTAACTTTAAACTGTGGCTCAACAACTGCATTCGCTTCGGACACTCAAATTGCAACGACAACCTCTCAGCTTTTCGCGCAGGCCGAAAATCTCTGCCAGAAATTTTCGCGGAGCAGGAAAAGCTGATCCAAGAGGCCGCGCTGCAATACGGTCGCTCCTCTACTAGTCCCCAGCAACAGGTGCGACAGTTTTCCACATCCACGAGAGACAACTCAGACAAACCTGAGGCTGATGGGGAACCTGTGAGTAGTACTGCTAACTCTGAAGTTGTTAAGTTAAGTCAGAAAGAGCGACTTAAGAGGGCAGTGTCACAGTATGGTGCCACGGTTGTGGTTTTCCACGTCTCGATCTCCCTTATGTCCCTGGGCACCGCTTACCTAGCTGTCTCAAGGTATTTATAGTCTTATCTTTGTTTGGTCCCTGTACTTTTATTGACATTATTTTCCCCCTTTAGAGCCAGCGACACGTTTTTCCCGTTTAGTAATTTATCTATTTAATTTTATTCATTTATTTATTTTTGGGAGTCCCTAGTTATATATATATATGTAGCTATTGGTGGGGACTCCCTCAATCAGTCATGTCTTTAGTCATTCAATTCTCTTTGACACTTTGTTCTTAATGACTGGTTACACAATCATGTTCAACTGTTGAAGGGCATTGTCCTACAATGGTTATTAGAGTCAGGCAGTGTGAGATGCCAGAAGTGGGTTACATAATCACTACCTGAGCCAATCAACCCTCACCCCTCCACATTCACTGATTCAGGCGCTGAGTGATAGGTCGCTCAGTACTAGGGCCACGGCAGTGCATTATAATATGGACCTTGGAGCAGCCCCCTTTTTAACCCCCATCCCCTATCTGTGAGTGACAGCATAGTCATGGTGGTGGTCAGTGCTTACAGTCTGGTATTAGGAAGGGTGTACTTGGGGGAAGGGTCCTGGTGGTGGTAATAGGCTATGGTATAGTGCTTTTGATGTATGAGCGAAACTTTGAAGCTATTTTACTTCTTGTTTTTATGGCCTGTTGGGCCAGTAAATATAATTAAATTCAAATATGGACTACTAGTCTAGTCGCCCTAGTGCTTAAACATTATCACTATATTATAAGGTCTGCTGACCAAGAAAGGACTGGAAAACTTAAAACTTAAAATGTCTCATGCCCTATAATATAAGCTCATTGCAATGTCATGACACGTTTCTGTGAATGTCTAATTCACATCTGAGAATTTTATGACATTTTGTCCTGCTGGTATATTTAAACACTTATAGTTTTTTTTTATCAGATCCCTTTGATTATTCATAAAATAAAGTCACATGAACAAAATCGGCCCTTTGTTAACCAGTGGACCTATGTTATAGCCTGGTGGGCTAGTGGCCAAAAAGAGTTTTACCCAGGATATCATACATTTTGATACTAGTTTAGAATTTGTGAATACTCTTAATTTCGGCCGGACCTATTTCCAGGCACCCTATTTGTCGAGCCCTGAATTAATTGAGCTGAGTAACAAAGTGCCGCTTTCCACAGGTTCCAATGTTTAATAAAGGCCCTACTGGAACATAAGAAAATCCTGCCTTTCCATATTGTTTGTTACACTTAGTGACTTACAGATTCAAGATACAGGTACATGTATAAACTTGAGTCCGAGATACAAGCTGTCCAAAATCCAGTTCTTGACGTAGTTGACCACCAGATTACGTCAAACCTTTGAGCGCATTCACTGTGTAATGTTTTGATTAGCGGCTGGGACTTACGTCACCAGAAGTTCTGTAGGCCACTTCTCTCAGTAGATATGGTCCAACGACTATTCTTGAAATAGTACAAAGAGACGGAGAATCAAACTCCTGGGTTTGAACGATGAAAGCTTATGACATAAGGTTTCAAGATATTATATGGTTCACAGTAAAATAAATAAGTGAATAAATAAATAAAAAAAAAGAAAAAAAGAAAAAAAAAAAGGTTAAGTCACGAATCAGTGTCCTAAATTAAGTAATTTATGTATTTATGCACCTGGATGTGCAAAGATCTATTTGTGCTTCATAGATGAGGGGGATGCACTTTTGTTTTTTGGCCGGTTGCATACTTTATGAAATTTTGCAGCCAATGTATGCCTTGATACTCGTATCAATTTCAGATACTGTGTTTATATGAAAAAAATCATATTACTATAATGGACAAACCGTTGTTTATCAGAACGTCTAAATGTATAAAGTGTCATTTCATTAAAACAATAAAAAATCTTTTTCAATCGAAGTAGTATGCTCATTTATTTTGATGTTTTTAAAAGAGATATCTATAACTAAAATACTGTTTACATCAATATGCTTTCAGCGGGCTTGACGTGGTAGGACTGCTGGAGAAGATTGGCGTAGGGAAGACAATCCTCGAGTCGCGACTGGCCACAGGCACCAGCACCTTTGTAGTGGCCTACGCCGTACACAAGGTGTTCGCCCCCGTGCGTATCGCCACCACGCTCACCGCCACGCCCCTCATCGTACACCGCCTCAGGAGGATAGGCTTTCTCAAAACACCCAAGGCCAAGACTAGTTAAACACACATTCCCGAGACTGCCTAACATTGACTTCACCTCCAGGGTCTTAGCCGTGTGACGTCATCAGGGATACGACACGTGGATCGCCACACGTGGGCTAATACCTTACATGGCTCGACATTAAGCATTGCCTATGGCCCTAGAGACCTAAATTCGAACCGGCGTCATGGGTATTTTTTAGATTCGAAAGAGCGACATAGAGCATAGTGACAATGGCATGGCTTTAAAATCATAATGACATGGGACATCCGCTTGTCACAAATTCAAGTTTCAACATGGGAAAGTAAGAAAAATAAGCAACAGAGACTTGCGACATTGGCATTTCTTAGAATCAACTTGCGACATCAGGATCCCCTATCAAGGGTTACTTGCCTGTCTGCCCAGGGAGGGTGAAAGTTGAGGTTGGGCGGGTCAATTTTGACACGCACAGGCTAAATTTCGCTCATAATGATTTAAATTAAAAAGTATCCGTTAAAGAGTGGTAGGTGAATTGAAGGTTTAGCCCACTAAAATTTGGCCTACACATGCGCGACGGGCAGCAAACGTGAAAACCTGAATGTTAAGCCCTGGCTTAGTGTGTAAGATTGTACAGTATGTAGGGCCAAGAACGCCTTGTTTATGTGGTCACGTGAACGTACCCCAAGTCAGTTCATGTTTGCCAAGGTGGTGACTTAAGGACTTTAGTTACTGTTTGTCAGATACATATAGGATTACTTTGCCTAACCTTATTTAATACACTACAGTGGGAGCTAGTGAAAGATTTGCCATGGGGAAGGGGGAGGCTTCATTTTACAGATTTCAAACTAACTGTGAGCTCGCTATTCATAGGCCAAATGAAGAAGTTTTAGTGCCATGAATGACGATACATACCATCATGAAGTACCGTCCCATGAAGTGCATTAGTTGTAGAAGTTCTTCTGTCATCGAAAAACATTAATCAAATATCTTCTTACAGGTCAGTGTAATATCTTAATAGGTTGGTTGATCACTATTCCAATAAATAAGCATCATCGCAATGATACTCGAAGGTAATGTCCGAGGTGACGGAGATTCATAAAGTATAACAAAAATATGAACGAGTTTGCGTTGTACAAATATTGATTTAACTGCCTGGGATATTATATTTTGTTCTTGTAGGATGTCAAATAATCAGTATCGCTGAAAATGTATAGACATTTGTCATTAAAAGAAGGCATAGGATATGTATTCACTTAGAAGGTGTCAAAAGCAAGGGTTTGACTCCCTAATATTTGCAGATACATGAACATATTATATACACCGTATATATAATCTTTCCTAATAATATTATAGGACAATCTATGTGGAGGAATCTTATACAAGAATGTGAAGATGCTAAAGCTTTATGTAGTTCTCTTTAGTCATTTGGCAACCGAATATTCAACGAGGTTAACATGTTTCTCCAAAATACCTTCATTAATTGTAAAAACAAACAGGAAAACGGTTATCCTTGATATGCTCGCGATAATGCACAAGTTTGCTCGCTATATTATGTTGGCTACCTTAGACCCTTCGTTTTGTTATGTCGACAACAGGGAGTATCCGCCACACAAGTACATTTTGTAGAGTTTTTCTTTTAAAGTAATTTTGAAATATTTATCTCAGGGATACCTTAATGTTTATATACAATCATTGTATACGTTGGTCCTACCGGTAAGTTTTTCACGTTCAAGTTCCAGAGATGCCACCCTGGACTTTTGACAGATGAGGAAAGTTTGTTCCAGGTTTGTATTCTACAGCCCTGTTGTCTCCGGCGTTCGTAATTAAGGGTGCACCCTGAGCCTGGTATGCACAGTTTGCCTGTTGTGTGCACGTTTATGGTGTTATGTGTATGCTTTTGGAAAAACGTTGAGTATCATAGTAACTGGGATTTGAGGACTAATGCACCCGGTACATGTTTTGTATAAATCATTACCTTCGAACAATAGTTTTAAGGTACCTTCAATATTGACCAGTTTCATGGTCCGGGTTTGTATATATTGCCCTTAACATGTATATTCACCTTAATTGAGATTATGGGTAAATTTTGTTTAGTCCTATTTATGGATAATCTTCATACTGATCTTTCAGTTAGTAAGATTAATGCTTAAATTGCATAATTCGATTTCTTTTCAGTATTAACAACTTTTGTAGAATAAATTTACTTGTATCACATTATGAACAGAGGAATATAAGTATATACTGCATAAAGAATAATAAAAACAACATGAGTTAATTAGTTTTTAATCGTCAATCTTATTTATTGTTTAAACATTAAATGATCTACTTTACAACTCGGTTACACAGTCGGACATCGGTACAGTAGCACGAACCCAATGAGATCGCTTTGAAGAGTAGATTAAGAAAGGTTTTCTTTTTGTCGGGGTGGGATGGAAGGGGTCCTAATTCTTACATGACCATACAATATGAATTTATGAACTATGGCCTAAGATGATTTTTCTGCGCCTTGTACAAGAAACTAATAAAACGTTAAAATTCATGTCATGTGAAGATTATAAAAAATCTATTTAGAAAATCAACAACAAAACAAAAAACATTATCGATACAGGGTAACATTCACTGCTCTCACTTTCACAAGCGCCACGCCATTGGAAACATCGGATACATACACAAAATGACGATTGGCTCACAGGGAGTCGGTTAAATATGTACATCACAAATATTCCAACCTATGACACACCATCGTGATTGGCTGATGTGATATTGTGCTACTAGAAATGACGCGGATGAATGATATTTTGGATGAAGATGAACATTCATAAAACAAAAGGCCGTTTTAAAGGACCGCTGTCGAACGGTTTTCGCGCAAAAGCCGTCACAAAATCACTTTCCAGTCGACACTTTCATAGAAATATGAGGTGTGAAAAAGTCTACTCTAAGTTTAATGGTAATATTTTAATAACTGTTGTATAACTATATTCTATTTTCAAATGAACATTGCATCATAAAACTACCCTAGATTGCAATCAGTTCATAATTCTTGTGACATACACTTAAAGAAAACCTATGGAAATACGGATTTTTAGAATGTTTTACCCCCTTAAGAATATAATCATCTCGATTTGCTTCAGGGATAAACTCTTCAGGTTTTTGTCTGATTTCAGATGTTTTTCACACCATCACCTCCATAATAATTTTTCAAATTTAATTTTTACATCACATTTTACATCATTCTAAGATAATTTCAGACTTTCTTCCCTCCTTTGAGATTATTTTCACTAACCCCGACTTACATTCCTGTTAATTATAAAAGTGACCTTCGACAGTTGTCAATCAAAACTCCCCTGAGGACTGCCGGACCCTATCGTTGCCTCTTCATGCGACGCTCCATCTTCTTTTGTTTCTTCTCGTCCACCTCTGGCGGTGGAGCGAAGAACCACGGTGACAAGATGTTCACCCAGAGTAAGTAAAACGCCCGACCGGGGGCCTGAAACAAACATAGGCATTACATTGTAGTGTTATTTCACAGTGTGTAACATGTCCGGTTGGGGGCCTGAAACAAGCATAGACATTACATTGTAGTGTTATTTCAGAGTAAGTAAAACGCCCGACCGGGGGCCTGAAACAACTCAAATATTTATACAGGATACAATTCAAACAAACAGTCTGGTCTCCCATTGCGGTCCTGTTCATCTATTTAAATATATACATAAGTATGGTCAACCAAAAGAAAATTAGGTACAGTCCTTATAGAGAAAAGTAGGAAATGTACTATATATGCATAAATATAATATAAATGATAGAATGAGATGAGATGAAATAATGATGTACAATTTATTACATAGTTATGCTATATATGGCATAACCTCTCTTTTAAAATCTTGCATATTATCAATGGAACGTATGTAAGGAGGCAATGAATTCCATAATATTGAACCCATTGTAGTGTTATTTCACAGTATGTAAAATGTCCGACCTGAGGCCTTCAACATGAATATGAATTACATTGGTACACAGGGATGCCACTTAACAGGGATGACAAATCCGGAAAAGTAGAACAATTTTTCCCTGTGTCATATCCAGCAAGTTGATAAATTTAAAAGCCTCTGCGGGTAGAAAAAAAATTGGACAACCCAACAACAAAAAGGCGAATCCCTAATATCTTAAGAATAAGGAACTTCAGAAGCTGGCCAAATCAAATTCCCTGTGTTTTTCCTGTGTTTGGTCAATATTTCCAAATTCCCTGTGTTTTCCCTGTCAGGGAATATCTTTTGCAATTTCCCCTGTTTTCCCTGTGTGGTTGGTACCCTGTTCGGAAATCCGGAAAAAGTAGGAAAATGGCATCGCTGATTGTAGTGTTATTTCACATAGAGAAAAACGCCCCATTTGGAGTTTGAAACAGTGTAACGTATTAGATTATAGTGTCATTTCACAGAAACTGAGGAGGTAAAACACCTTCAAGTGGGGGCTGGAACAGACACGTATCAAATAAGGCATGTGAGGCCAAATGACGATGCAAAAGGGCCTGACTGGTCCCAGCCATGTTTATACAGGTCGACACCCAGACCAGCGGCACAGTGACCTGCGACATGTGCACTCAGGTGTGTCACTAGTGACCACCACTGGTACCTGTAATCCCATGCCACGTATTGTGATGCCCGACTGAACACACTTCGGACCGTTATTGACGAACACTCCCTATTCGTTCATTACTTGACGGTAATTGAAATGTGAGGCCAGGGGATTCAAAATGTCACGTGTATTTTATTCTACTTTTTTGTAACCTGAAGTATGTAGAGGGATTTCGTTTTTGATTGAAAAAATGTTTATTTATGATTATATGTTGATACACGATCTTCTCGATAACAAATATTATTATCAAAAACAGTGACAAAAACTAATGTTTCAAGAACGAAGGTCCGAGAAGTAAAGTTCCATGATTCTATCAAAAATAATATAGCTACACAGGAGCGTTGAGCGGTTTGCACGGAATCTCGTAGAGGGAGACATTATCAACGACGTCACGCAAAACGTTGTCATACCTAAGTTTAGGCATGACATATCCTCCCATTAACAATTACAAGAATTAAGCAAATCTATTATATAAAATATATTAATATCATAATTTCTATTAACATACATATTCTATGTCTAAATAATAATAATCAAAGATATGTCATATATGCATATCAATTACTTCATTATAGAGTTTATGGTAATTAGACAAGTTAGCACTCCCCCTGCCCTGATTGGTCAGTTGTAATTAGGTCACTGACCAGAGGTCAGGTGGGAGGTGCAGGTATGCTGTAAGGGACTCTGGGTCCAGCAGCAGAAGAGTCAACATGTAAACCACAAAGCAACAATAGGCCATAGGCCTACTCACCTGAGACTGTAGAAAATATATTTTACATCAACTACAACTCCTGCCTTCAAGTCTTCTCTTCAATTTATACCAACAAAACCCTATGTTCACAATGGTGACAGAACTCGGGTACCCTACCTCTCTATGCCAAGTGAAGCTCTACCACAAAAAAACAAGCTAGAAACTCCCCACAAGATGAGAAGCATGAAGATGAAGAAAGAAGCAGGAAACCTCGCTCTACAACTACTGCAGTCCAGGAGAACAACTATAGAACATCCCAAGAACTTCAAATCCGGTGAGAGTATTTTGTACCCAATAATTATTCTTTGAAACTTTGTCTTTCTTTCAGAAAAAGTCGCCTTGAGGAATGGGCTTCTCTGAGTGAAAATTGCACGTTTCTATCTTATTTTAAGGGCAAGATATGCCTCGATAAGCCTTTTTTAATTTCAGAAATACCCGCGGAAATACACTCAAAGTTTTAGTGCATGATACAGCCGCTGCCTATACCCTTGCGGCCGGGATTTCTTGTTCTTACACCTGTATTCACTTTGCCCACACCCTTATCCATTGACATAATGCAAATCGAATTTTATAACTTAAATACAGGCGGCAATATGCCCCATTATGATTTAAAGAAAATATGTGTGTATTAAACGTAAATTTGCTCAACTTTGTAGTTTGTAAAGCAAACAGTCACAAAGGCTCGGCCAAATCTCTGTGACTGAGGATTACAGGCCTGATCACCCTGTTCTCCACTTGCGGCAACATACTACCCATTTCAGTTTTTTAAATGTTTTGAAAACAAACAAACAAACAAAACAAAAAACAAAAAAACCCACAACCCTAATTTTACAAAGCAACACTCGACATTATGATGACCACCACGTTTTATATAATCTTTTATATTGGTCCCAGCATTTCATTATTTACTTGCAGCAACAAACTGGCCATTGAAAGAAATGCAGAAAAAAAAAAAAGAAGGAAAGAAAAATCAAACTGTGAACCTCCTGTGACCCATGTAATGTCTAAGTTATGCCCGTAACTGTACATTCACTAACTTCTTAATTCACAGCAAGTTCTACGTTGTATGTAATTCCAAAACGGCAGTTTTTAATGAAAATACTTATACAATGTATTAACCTTTGCAGGTGCCTAATAACGATAATTTTCATCTTTGTTTCTGTATAACAGGGCTGTCTGGACATACAAGGAACTAATATATCAATCAAGCTAATTGTAAATGTCAAAATTTAATATCGTATTTTTCCAGAATCCCAATGATAATGAATCCTATAATTTTAATCAGAATGTCTAGATATCAAAAGACCAAAAGGAAAGGGTCCCCAGACAAGCAGACTGTCGGCATTCATAAACAAAGGCCCATATCCATAGCCCTTAACTCTTCTAATCCCAGACCCTCCACCATCAAAGAAACTGACCAACGGTGGTAGACTTATCTAATTGCTCTTACAACAACGCGTTACCACACTTGCCCAACCAGACGGCCCTATCTAACTCTTCTCTCAACAAGCAGCAACGCACTAATCCCGCCTGCGCCTCATGCTAGACGCTAAACGCCCCTGACTGTCGTGCATCCGCTGACAGAAGCCGCGACCTTGCCCCCATCTAAGAAACAATCCAAAACGGCCCACCCCAGCCCAATCTAACTGTCGGCGTCCACAGGCCCCCCCAAATCTCCTCCACAGCAAGCCCTTGCCTCAGCCTATCTAACTGGCGACTGGCAGTCACAGGTCCCATTCCTCTATATGTATTACTCTCAAATATTAATAATGTTCTTGTTCCAGCTATGACATTATAAGTATCAGACATAGGATTTGATGCACATTCCAAATATAATAACGAGATTAATTATTACAATTAGTCCAGATATTACAAATCATAACTCCTATATTTAATTAACTTTTTAATATTTAGAATGTGACATAATCTTGAAATTAAATTCAAGCAATTTAAAGAGCACCTGTCCAGCCCAACCATTTACCAATGAATATTACATTCATCTTATCCAAAATTCTACACTGATTCCAAAAATGAGAATGGAATTTAAATCGGATCATGTCTAGAGTTATCTAATAAAACATACATGTCAATATCAATGCTATGAACTCATTTACAAAATCGACATTCAAATACTTACAAAAAGCATCTGTCTTTATCAACAACGCTACCTGTCTCGATTTTAAGAGTTCAAAAAAATGCTAACAGCATTACTTGGAACTTTCTAAATGATGATTATTCAAAACTAATTCATACTTCAAAACTTCTCTTACAAATCTTATTTAATTTCAAAAATTATTTTACAACAAAATGACAACGTGAATTCACAAATCAATTGAAACTAAATTCAACAAATCAACAACAACATATAAACAAATACATTGTCTTATTAACCATTATGATCTGAATGTTTGTATTTGATGTGTTAATGCATGGTCTGTGTTATATATCACTATATGAGAAGTCATATTATGTGGAACTTTTGAGGGACGGAGAACGACTTTTGAGTCACTACTCAAAAAGGTGACATTAAAGGCTTTGAGAGACGGAGAACGATTGCGCACTATTACCTGCTTTTTCATTATCTTTGCATTATTCAAATCATATACCAAATGATCTGTTCATTAATCCATTGCTTATGCTACCTATACGTTCACTCTATTGCCTGCACCATTTATGGTGTTCGAGCCTGTTTTTTTGAGTGGTAAAATGTGAGGGTAAATTTTGCATGAATTAATGTATAAAGTCTAAAGGTCAACACTACATCAAAATCAAATCATTCCCAAACAGACTGATTAACCATAGAAAAGGATTTCAGTCCACAAAAAGTCCCGAAACAAAATGCTGATTAACCAAATTAAATGGATTTCAGCCGGTCCATAAGGCATGTCTTACAACTGGATTTAAGTTGCGTGTTGTCATTTATGGTTTCGCTGCCTGGATATACTTGCCAGATTTGTTAAGGCATGTTTCACCCCTCATCTCATTATTTTGACAAATTGACAATTAACAGATCACGATTTAAATTTTTAAAAACTAGAAACGAACAACAACAACAACAACAACAGAAATTGAAGTTAGATTGATGATTTAAAAGAAAATGAGATGACAATGAAATTATATGTACTTTCACTGAACATTTACAACAATTTGAATATTCTTCCCTAAAAGACTTTTCTAAATTGAGTTTCAGAAAGATGGTAGATGCTGTGACAGATGCCTCATCCCTCCCACAGATGCCTCAACATCAAAACTACACAACTACAAAAGACCTCTAGACAACCTACAATAGACAACCAACAGGACAACCCTATTCAAGTCAACAACATCGTTGGAAATAGGAGCGAAATTAAACTCGCCCCAAGAATAATGAACAATGAACAATCAATTGAACTCATAAAAATTACCCAAATATCTATATGAAAAACAATCAACAGAATCCAAATGCAGTATCAATGCCTCAACTACTAGAACTTCAAAACGGACAACAACAACAACAATTGACAATATTACCTTTTCAAATAATTTCACTACATAAAGCTAATTATAACCATGTAAAACATTCCTTATGTCTAATTCTCTACTTTCGTTTTCAGCTAGAATTTAAGAATTCTTTCTTTCAGAGATTTAGACAGGGAAATTCAGTTAGGGAAACTAACACTTTTCATAATCTATACAATTATCATTTGATACCTTTAATTTTAAGGTTAGGTGAAATTTATTGTATTAGAATTTATAACCTTGTCATCTGCGACCTGGTTTAGGTAAATTAAAAGTTAAATTAGATTAGATTAGATAAGCCTTTAAAACTTAAAGCTTTCATTGTTTTAAAATCTCATGCTATCATTATATAATCGCTATCTAGTAGAAGATCGCTATCATTGTTTAGAATACAAAATTCCAGGTGCACATATGAAAGAACAAATATCATAAACTCTTTACTCACTGAAATATCAATTATAAGAAATTTTGAAAACCAATTTATTTGTGCGGAGCCAAATTTTATCAGGGAAGGGGGGCATTATGTCATACCTAAGTTTAGGCATGACATATCCTCCCATTAACAATTACAAGAATTAAGCAAATCTATTATATAAAATATATTAATATCATAATTTCTATTAACATACATATTCTATGTCTAAATAATAATAATCAAAGATATGTCATATATGCATATCAATTACTTCATTATAGAGTTTATGGTAATTAGACAAGTTAGCACTCCCCCTGCCCTGATTGGTCAGTTGTAATTAGGTCACTGACCAGAGGTCAGGTGGGAGGTGCAGGTATGCTGTAAGGGACTCTGGGTCCAGCAGCAGAAGAGTCAACATGTAAACCACAAAGCAACAATAGGCCATAGGCCTACTCACCTGAGACTGTAGAAAATATATTTTACATCAACTACAACTCCTGCCTTCAAGTCTTCTCTTCAATTTATACCAACAAAACCCTATGTTCACAACGTGTAGGCGTTGGCCAGAGTTACATTTCATTGCTTGCCTACGTAATCGTTGATCCTACCTAGTGTGGTAGGTTCTAATCCTACCCACCACCCCACCATTTCCGTCAGGAGTATCATCTCTCACATGGAGTTCAATATCCATAGTATAATGGTTGTTTGAGTTTAATGCCATATCGACAGACAAGGTCATATCAACGAGGGGAACAATGTTGTTGACCATTCTGTCTCAAATCTATGAGGATAAACCCGCAACTGGGAGGACTACCCTTCTCTTTTCGAAGGGTGACAACAGGTCTTTTTGTTACAATGCCCTACAGACAAGGCACTACACCCCAGGCCCTTGATATCCCTGTTCGGGGCACATAGAGGAATAACCTGACGCGAGGGCTCCGCTTCTGTACCACCCAACATAACTTAAAGATACGCTACATTTTATCATAAGCCACATATTACACTGGTTTGTATTACTATCATTTTACATTCAGAAACCTCAGACATCTCCGTGCTAAGTACTGGTAAGTATAACACGAGGGCAGAACTTACCATGAGTAGGCCTAACCAGAAGTAGTTAGATAGTAGAGACAGTAGCTGGACGATGGCCATAAGTATCAGCAGGTCTTTACAGTGCCTGAAACAGGTAAAAAGGGGTTTCTTTGAGTTAAAAATATAAAATAGGAAAACATGTATTCACAAACAGGTACTAACACTTTTACATATTTGGCAAATTAGAAAATCAGATCCGGCATTCAAAAACTGAGCCCATTTCGTTGGCAATATGGCAATCGCCTATGTCTTGCTATATAACTGCATACTACAATTATGTTGCGCTTATAATGAAGGCTCAATCTTTCTTTGGTTAACAGTACCCTGTAAAATACTAGGTAATCGTTATTTCATTTTTAATGAAGGTAGGATGGTTGTCAACTTTGGAAATTAGCATTGCTATTCTAAATCAGAATTACATAACAACGTCAACAAGACTTTTCCCGGTGTTCTATATAGGTATGAGCAGATATGTAAGTAAAATGACAGGAACCAATGGCAGGGGTTGTCAAGAGTAAAAAGGAGAACGTGTTGCTCCAATACAATAATTATAAAAACAGCTTTCATCAGTGACGAATGTAATACAATCGCACACACTAACCCTGCATTTTCTTAAACACGAATGTAAATGACAGAATTTTTTTTTTTTATGTATACATACAAAAACAAACCCAAAAGTCTCTTACAGCAGCTATCTGCATTGAACACCCAGCTATTGGACTGCCGGTAGTCACATAGTTGGGCTAGGGTTAAACGCACGGGGACATCCCCTGATAGCCGCACACGCAGAATTTCTTGTATATTTGCTGGTGTATGGTCCACGCATATGAGGACGTTATGGGAGGACTTAGTCCATTTTCCTCATGAGTATAATTGATTTGAATGATGTTCATGTATCTGAATTGAGGTCTATGCCCCTCGACCCTATTTGTGTGCGTAGATAACCAACCCCGTATAACCACCCCCTACAGATGGCTTTGTTATTATCTACAGTAAAATCCCTAATTTAAGCCGCACCCTCACTTGACAGTTTTTCTTTGGATATTTTTTCATAATTTTTTTCAAAGATGCCATTATGTTCAAGCTTGAATAAAACCCTAATTTAAGCCGCACCCTTTAAGTTGAGGTTTCAATGGCTTTAATTTATCAGACTAACCCTTATTTAAGCCGCGGCCTTAAATTATGGGTTTTACGGTACAATCTCTACAAACGGAGACTCACTCGGCCATCCCGCTCTCCATGTTGAGGTCGATCCCGCCATCCATCAGCACGCCGGATGACGCATCGTACGTCGCCTTGCCCATACTTGACATGAACTTGTATGCGCCAAAGTAGGCAAGCAACAGAAATACGTACAGAACCTGCATGGAATCAGAGAATAAAGGGTTAACTTGTATTTACTGAAACACGAAGAGGTTTGATATAATGTTAATAATTTCACAATTGGAATACAATAATCACATTTTGTGTCACAAAATAAAATCCCTGTATAACATGTCTAATGTAGAGAATGTTTTTACTTTGCAGGGTTTTAAAAGATGTGTTTGGGGAAATATATAAAAGTCCAAGAAAAACACTCATCAAATACTTGAAGATTGTACAAATGGAAGGAAAGCCGATAAGCCTTACAGTGGTAATAATTTCAACAAAATTCTATTTTAGAAGCCATCCCAACAATGTTCATGAAGTGCATCTCACGACTTGTCCTGTGACACTTTTTACATTCCACTCCGTTAGCGAAGATGCCAAATTTTACTTACCATATAAAATGTCGTGAAGCTTTCCCAGAAGAACAGGAAGGTTACAACCATGAAGATTAACTGCAAAGTAAGAAAACTTTATTACTCACAGAATGTTTGTCACCATAGTTGAAATGGAGTAAAAGCTACGGTCGATCCCGCTTGAGGGTAAATCTGGAAGTCTGATATACTTTTAAGATATTATTCTTGGTATTTATTTAATAGATTAAATTGTTGTAAAAGGAAGACTCTAGGGAAACCCCAAATCAAAGTACTTTCGGGGTAAGTCAAAGTGATATTGCAAAATAAATTCCCTTCGTTATAGAACCTAATGGACAAAACAAATTCTTTTCTCAAATGTGAAAACTTCCATTTACTGTGATATTATACACCAGGCGGCGCTCCAGTAAACACCAAGCAAAGGTAGGAATGAATTGGTGAACTAAACCCAAGCTCCCTGGTTCGATTTATGACCCAGGATTGTGCTTGGGTCATGGATTGTGACCAACAAAAAACTGAAGTAGTGATGCACTCACCGCGGCACAATTTTACATTTACATACAAATGCATATATTATCTAAACAAAACACTTACATTGACCGCAACGATGCCTTTAATGTAGAAGTCAAGAGTACTTTTATTTTCCTCCACGATTTGTTTCTGTCCTTTCGTCGCCTGCTTGCCTTTGGGCTTGAAATATAAATGGAGACTTACAGTAACGCAGAAATATAAATGAATCAGTCGAATGAATGATTTTAAACATGGGAATAATGTGGGGGGAGGGGGTGTTATCTTTACACCGATGCGAAGACATCTCAATTGAAACCATATCCCTAGGGTAGGAGGAGAAGGACGGACAAATATTAATCCGGGCCAGGCTTAGACTGGGTGGCTTAGGGACCGTCTACCAACAAGAGCTCCAAATCTGCATTCCCGTTAGTTAACACAATAACATAATCATACATGTATAATTGTTATGAGTTGATAAAGGTCATTTCTTGTTAGAAGTTCACAATACTTCTGGTTGGCTTTTACTGCAGAAATCCATTATGTCTGCATCCTTTTGAGGTACGAGAAAAGTAACAATTGTTTAAGGAGGCGTAAATAAATAATGAACTCATCATCAAAATAGCTTTAATGATTACATTACATAGCCTCATCTGTGAAGGACTTTTTACTATAGAAAGAAGTTTCGAATTGAATCAGATAGTATATCAATAAATACTTATTTTGCGCATAGAAGAAAAAAGAACAAGATCAGTCTAATGTCATAAAACATACAATTTACTGCCTATGCCTTAATCCAGATAAAGTAAGCCTCTCTTGTATTACCGAGGACCCTCTTAAGCCTATATTCCACATTCCAATTTTCCCCCGAAGATTTTAAAGACTGCTTTCGTATAGACAGGCTATATATTGCTAGGAAGGTTTTGCAGTTCTTTCGAATGGCATGTAGGATTCATGGTTTCATGCCATAATCTTGGAAAGAATCAAACAAATACAAAATCACCAGCATCAAAATTGGTACGTGGAATACAGGCTTTATTTAGTCAGTCTTAATTCATGCTAGAGGCCGCATTCCACCAACCGCCCCCACTTGAGAAGGGGTTAAAATCTGTTTACTCTCAGCTTACCGAACCAGAACCTGAATCTCCAACCTGAAAATCAAAGTTCAAATTAAAGGATTTCTGGCATATGTAGACAACTATTTTGTCATTACTTGAATTTCAGATAAACTACCAGTAAATCAATTTACGTAAAACTGTAATTTGGGGTACTAGGCTGAATCATTGTGCATGTAGACAAAAACTTCACAGGGTTATTTCCCCCCATATAAGCATAAAACAGTTTATCGTCCACGGCATTGTCTTTTATTTTTGATAATGAAAAGGTATCATTGATTAATTAATCCTTTTTGTATTTGTATATATTTCATTTTTGTTTTATAAGTTGGTTTGAATATATTTTGAGAGGATCTGCATGGTTTTATAAATAATAATAAGTATTTTATTGACAACAAAGAAGTCATTACAAACTTATGTGTCAGACAAGGTGGATCATAAACTAGACACAAGAAAGCTACAAATATCTACAGCTACACTATAACTACACATTTATGACTAGGCAGGACTAGACTAGCACAGTTCAGTGAAAGTGGGGTGAGCCACTACACTGTCTCGGACGGTTGGCATACACAGTTTGCCTCCTTAGATAAAACAGTTATTCAAAACATCAACAATAGTACAAGGCCTTGTAGGGCAGTATAGCACCTGGCAAAATAGCAGAATTATCTCTGCAATAGTAAATCTGGAGGTAGTATGATCGGGTTAGTGAGGATATTGTAAGTATGAGTGTCATGGTTACTCCTGTATGGTATTTGATCTATCTCTGAAGGCAAGATAAGTGTATCTACTTACATGTTTTAAGACTGTAGGGTCGGACGAGTTCATTAACTTTATAAATGCTTCAATCTCTGTGAGAGATTGTAGACCAGGGATATAATTCTCTAGGCTCTGGAAAAGGGGGGCTCTAAGGTTTTCATGTGCCTTGCAGTTCATTATAAAATGTATTTCATGGTCCACCTGCCCCGATGGGCAGAAAGTGCAGATGCGTTCAGCCAGTGGTTTAGAGGGTCTACAGTGCCTACCTATTTCAATTCCTAAGTTGTGTGAGCTGAGTCTTAGTTGTGCAAAAGCACTGCGGTGCAGTGGGTTTTCTACATACATTAAGTAGTATTCGAGTGAGTGTTGAGTTTTAAAGAGCCTATATGTTCGAAGTTTATTAGAGCTTTCCTGATTGTTGCTTGCATTGAAGAACTTAGTGCTGTATTGATTATGGATAATTTCAGTTGATGAAGCAAAATTTGTATTTTCATCTGGGTCCTGGCTTTGCCAAAGTAATGAGTAGTTATGTCCGAGGCTGTTAAGTAGTTCTTTAATATATGTGCACCAGTTTACATGTTTGTCAGATAGATCTAGCAGTTGGCTATAGCACTTGTGCAGAATATTGCTTGCAGGCAGGGATATCAGTCTTCTCCAGTATCTTAGGACATGAACTTTACGCTTTGCCTCTAGTGGGAAGCGGCCAGTCTCAGCATAAACCGCAGCGGATGCTGTCTGTCTACGAACCCCAAGCCATGATTTGATAAATTTCAGATGGAAAGTTTCAAGTTCATTAGATATATGCAATTTGGCCCCCCACAGTTCCGACCCATAGTCAAGTATGGGGCGAACCTGGGTGTCAAATATTTTAAAAGCTAGTTGAGCACCTGGCTTTCCAATATGGGGATGACAGTTAGAGTAGGCTTGGTAGAGAGCTCTTCGACCTTTCTCTGTTAGTTGGGATGGTACTAAGTGGAAAATATTTTTCTGATCACTTGAGATATCAAGACCCAGGTATCTGTAGGATGTTACAATTTCAACTTTTTCTTTGTTATATGTAAAAGCTAGTTCGGAATAATCTTTTTGATTGAAGATAAGGATCTTGGTCTTTGGCATGCTGACAATCAAATGCCATTTACTACAGTAATCCTGAAGTTTATGAAGTTGTTTTTGTAAGCCATCTGCTGAGGTAGAAATAAGCACCAGGTCATCTGCATACAGAAGATAGCTAATGGTAGAATCCAAAATAGTAGCACCACAGCCTACATCTAGATACTGGCTGATATCGGTAAGGAAGTTAGTAAATAGTTTTGGGCTGATAACACCACCCTGTAGGACACCAAAGGTACTATCGATATTATCACTTAGTTTGCCATTCACCCGCACTCTTGATCTGGCTTTTGAGAAGAGACTGATGAGAACTTTAAGCATTTTACCTGTGACTCCAGATTTAGACATTTTGTAGAACATGGCTGCGCAGTTAACATAGTCAAATGCTTTTGTAAAGTCCACAAAACACATTAAGAGTGGTTTCTGGCTTGCCTGAGCCTGGCAAACAGAAGTATAGAGGATAAATAGATTATCAGTTGTTCGTGCATTGTCTTTAAACCCATTCTGGAGGGGGTCCTCATGACATAACATTTCATCTTTAAAAGTGAGGCGCCTATTTATAATAATTTCAAAGAGTTTAGGGGCACTATTCATAACAGTTATTTTCCTGTAGTTATCTGGGTTCAGGCGATCCCCTTTTTTGTGGATTGGACTGATAATACCCTCTGCCCATTGTTGCGGGTAGTCCCCTTTGTCCCAAATATAGTTAAAAAGTACATACAGAGTTTTAGTAATTTCCTCCCCTGAATACTTAAGGAATTCTGCTGGTATACCATCAGGACCGGGGGCCTTCTTTGTTTTGAGTTTTTTCATAGCATTCTCTATTTCAGATTTACTTATTGGACTATCAAGAGTGTTGTATAGGAGTAGGTCCTTTTCAGCTTTATCATACCCAAAGTCAAAGGTCAACATGAAGATTTCTATATCTTTCATAATTGATGTATCAAAGTTTGGCATAACAGGCGGTTCTTTCTGTAGTGAGAAGTACACAAAAAAATCATTAAGGTTAAGGGCAGAATTTGTCACACCAGGGCTAAGAGATTTCCATATCTTCCAGAATGCTGGCATGTCTGTCGAAGCACAGTCCTCAAGTTGCTCTTTGAGTGCCATTTTGTAAGCTCTTTTTGCTTTTTGTACTACTCTTACATAATCTTGCATAATCTTGCTTTTTGTACTACTCTTACATAATCCCTTTTAAGCTCCTGATAGCACTCCCTGTTAATTGTAGTACTGAGATCATGATCATATAAATCTATAACCGGTTTCTACTAAACGCTAATGGATTGTGACCAATCCCATTTGGAGTAAGACCATTAGGCTGATTCAAGGAATAACAATAAACCAAATTGATGATGGGTCGCTATATAGGAATATAAAAAATATGTATATAATAAATGTTAGTTGCTGACCAGACGTCTTCACAGTGTCCGACACTAACTTTTTGGGGTCTCGGCCATCAGGGCCGACACTGTAAAAAAATTGTCGGCCCTGACAGGTTCTAGTCGGCCCAGGAAAATAGCACTGAATGGCCTTGTAAAATTAGGAAATATATCAATATGACGCCAACAAGAATTACTACCTAATAGTGATAATGGGTCAAAATTTTAACTTGAAATAAACTTGACTGATTGTACATTTCTCGAAAGCCCCAAATGAGAGTAAATCATAACCATTTGAATCAACCTTATACATCTCATATTAAGGAAGTTATTGAATTTTGAAAATACAAAATAACTAATATTTTGTCAAACTTTTGATGGCATTGACAGCTGGCTCAAATTTCAGCAAAATTCCAAACTCTATGATTCATATAACTCCTTTAGTATTTGGAAAGGGTAAATCAATAGTGACCAAATACAAGTTAAAATGAGACTTTTGATAATAAACCTAGGGAGATCACAATTTGAAAAATGTAACTTCATAAAAGACTCTTATCCCCATTGTGGCCCTGTCTACACTAAAGTCAAAATTGCTTCAATTCGCTAGGCTAGAATCACACAAAACCAACTGCATGTTCAAGAAGATATATATGGAGGCCGGTACGTGAGTTCAATTTAGTTCCAAATATTTTGTCTTTTTGAAAAATTAATTCAAAGCTAAAAAAAAACTAGTTTTCTCAACCATTGAATCGGATTTTCAATTGATTTTTTTTGCTTGGGTACAGGCTAAAAAGCCTCTGTATTGACTCATAGCAACAGAAAGAATTATTAAAAATCATTTTACCATTGTGGGGCATTTTTTTAGAAATGTTTTGAAGCTCGCTGAAAATGGCATTTTCCTGATGGTCGTGTAAAAAACGTCGCGTAAATTCGCAATTTTCGGCACTAAAATCGCATCGGCTTATATTTTTGTTGCCAGAATCGTGATCTCCATCATGTCTTTCATAAGGTATGTCATTCTTAGTTCAAATTACCAACTATTAACTTGTGAAAAAGTCGTTGGCCATCCGGGCCAATTTACTTATGGTTTCTCAATTTTTTGTTGGCCCTGATCCAAAATCGTTGGCCATTGGCCGACGGGCAGGCGTTAGTCTCGAACACTGCTTCACCACTTTGCAGATTTTCCCAATAGATTTTTCTAAGGCCAAGAAAATGCATTCGAACCATTACTTTCTGATAGCCCTGCCAAAAAATGTATAACATAAACATGTCTATAGACATTGACATTCGATGGAAGAACTTGTACTTACAGGAATCGAATTTAATACCAAAAAAAAAAAAAAAAAAAGGTGGCTGGGGAGAAAAGATCAACAGATAAACCTTAGCAGGTGACCTAACAATTTACCGTCAAATTTATCCCTGAGCTTATCAGTAAGTTTTTTTTTATAACAGGAGAACACAAGCTGCAGGAAATCTTGGGCTGGATGAACTCGGGCCGTGAAAGTTTAAGGATAATGCCCACAAACTTGTGATTCCCCCTAGTGGTGAAAAACTACCGAATCCCCCTAGGCTAAAGGGAAATGTCCTAAAACTTGATCAATAATGTTATTCATAGTCTAAGAGGTCTATTCTTTAATTTTAAAACAAATTTTGATTAAGTGACTTTTCCTTTCACCTTACTAACCCATGTTGTGTGCTTTGTCACTAAAAACATCTTTTGGAAATGTCACCCTTATGAGAAGCTTATTGTTGATAATATAAAGGAAACTGATGTTATTATGTTAACACGTTCAGCTGCTTTGAAAATCACTGGGTGATTTAATACTTATTTTGCATTATTTCTTACCACTGAAGTGCAAAACATGCCAAAGGGGTAAGATTTTATTTTCTGTCAGGCACATTTCTTCATTTACCTCAGTAGATCACCCTGCGACCTATGCTGATTTTTCTTTTGGTTTTATAGAGTTCCATGTTTATTATAATATATTGTTTCACAGCAGGTTTTAGGCAAAATCAGGGGCACCAAAAGATCCTGGTTGAACATATAAATTATAAAACTTTTTTCTCGAGATAAAATACGTAGACCTACCCAGTGGATTAATAAGTCGCAGAATAAATCTATAGATGAAGAAACATTAATAATCCTATATATCAATTTGTCAGAATTTGATCTCTTATTTTGCCTACGACATAGTCGATAATTTGGCTAACGTCTACTGTGCTACAGCCATTAAGATTAACCCTTTAGAACTTAGAAGGGCTTGATTTTTTAAGGGTCTCGCAAGCTGTGAGTGTGACTGTGTGTGTGTGTGGGGGGGGGGGGGGGGGGGGGGTAGCGGACCTAGGGGCGTGAAAGCTGACGGCCTGTGCCTCAACACCTCCCGTGAGAGTAGTGGGCCTAAGTGGCGGGGGACCTAGGTCCTAGTCCTAGGACCTAGGTCTAAGTAAGTGACTGTCCATCGGAGGGGGGTAATCCTAGCCGAACCTTCGACGCCACTGTTATTGCAGTAGCTTCCCGACGGTAGTACAGGGAAGGCTTACAGAGCTAGGGTAATCCCATCTTCGAAAATAACTAGTGGTATTATTATAGATGTACAGATCTAAGCTCCGCCTTAAGATTCATTTTGAAAATGGAAGAATCTTGGCATTCTCCCAGTGTTCACGTTAGTGTCCACGTCAACGCCTCAAACGGTTCTATGTAAGCAACAGTAACGCAGCTGGTTTCGGTCTCAGCGAGGTCACCGGCCACCGCACACGCCAGATGTGGCCAGTTTCTGCGTCTTCTCTCAGCAATATCTACTAAAAACAATTATACATGACAACACACAATTACAAAATATAATATCTCAAGGGATAGCGTTAAAAATAATCATATTACCGGCATATTTGCGTGTTTTGTAATGCAGTCTGCTCGTAATTTCGCCAACCGGATGCGAATGGTGTCGCATGAAATCATTAACCACCGATTTCAGTGTATCTAGAAAAATATCCCCCTGGGGACCTGGGAGAACCAGTCATCCTGGATTCTGCTTTTGCAAACTAAGAAGAGTATAATATCATATTGAATTACCAATACAGTTGAAGAGCTAACCTCTGAAAGTAATGAAAAAAAAATGTTTACGTTAATAACTCAATTTTTTTCAATGATAATTATTCCAGCATGTTCATAGAAAAATCTCAAATTTGAAAATAATTTTAGGGTATTTTATTGTATATAATTTTGAGAGGCTTATTCTTCTGTTTTGACGCATATGGAGCCTATTTTGATACACTTTGTGTTTTTTTTCTAAATTAAAAAAAAACTTCTGATTAAAAATATGGAAAAATAAAAGGGATGAAAATATATATTGTCACTGTGTCCAGGTGCGTTGATTGTATAAATGTAATCATGTATTATTATTGATTAAGGGAAAGGGGGAAAATATTGATTCTAGAGAAAAACTTTAAATTACAAAAGATGTTCCTTATGTAATTTCTCATTATTTGATACCAATTTATTTAGAATATTTGCATTCTTTGTGTATTTGCTTTTTAAGGGGGACTTGTGGCCCTAAAAACATTTAATTTCCCCAATTTAATGTTATTTATAATAGATATATCTTATTATTTTGATAAAAAAAAATTGCAATAGATCTATAAAATTTAGGGGATAACATAAAATCAATGTGACCCAACACACAGAAAGGATGCTCTAAGGGGGTGATATCTTAAGCTCTACAGCTAATATTAAAGGAGATATGGGTAGATTTGTAAAAAAAATAGGGACGACAATGAAACCAACTTTTTGTGTAGAATTGTGTAGAATTCAGTTAACTCATTCTAAATTCAGCTAACTCATTCTAAACATATTCTATTTTGTTTGAAAAAGATTCTATTTGGAATGTTAATAGAATGTTTAATTACATTGAATTAGATGTTTGGTTACCATGGAAACAACATTTTGTGGATTTTGTCAAAAATTGTAACACATTTGCAAAAGCAAGACTTCATTTTATTATCACTCCAATCTAAAATAGATTTTCTTTTCTAGACCAAAAGTTATACCCATAATAGGTTTTTAGGGCTTTTTGTTACTTTATCGAGAAATTTCTTTTTGTTTTCTTAAATATCTAGATGAATATTCAATATCCGGGCTTTTTGATATTTTTTAGGAGGACCGACATTCTTATGCTTAACAGCCTGTAACATCTTTGAAAATGATTCAATTGTTTTGAAAATGATACCAATTGTTTAAAAAAGGGAACTACAAATTTCAGAGAATAATGCAATAAAAATATGTTGCTGCGTTGGTCTCGTAGGCCATGCTGAGATTCCTGAATTCATACTAGAACAAATTTATTAAGTTTGGAGCTGGATCATAATTTTTAGTCATTATGCTCAATGTACAAAAATAATCTTTTACATTTTTTTTATTTTTATTTTTTTTATTGAAAATCCAATTCCTGCATACAAGTTCTTCCATCGGATTGTAAACATATATAACATCATAATAACATACTCAAACATTATTACATATAATTAGCTAACAAAATCATCCTGTTTACATAACAATACATGATATACAATTGATTATACTGAACTATAGAGAGTTAATTATCTGTTATATGTGGTGTACGTAATTAGTCGTATTTAATTGTAGATAATAGCCTGCTCCAAATGCAGTATCCTCCTCGTTCGACTGCTGTCGTCCAATACATAATCATAGTTCCAACATCATGTAAGATGTAACACTCGTATGAAAGGTTGTTCTTTATTAATGCGTATTGTCGTCCTGTGACAAGATCTCAATTGACAATGATCAGCTCCAAGGAAGGAATCCCCTCAAACATACTCAGCCAACGCTCCCGCCTTTCTACATAGTTTTCCTGCTTTCTATTCCATACCAGGACTCAGCTTCTAAGACCTAACCTTTCCAGAGTGGTTACTCACACAACATTCAGCTGACTCTGACTGAGCTAGAGCGGCGTACACTCCTGTAGTATGATACGTCACACATAGACTCCTCCTTTAAGGATAGACAACACCTCTCAGGGTGTCTTTTGCAGTAATGCACATTGCGTTCTTATCAATAAGGGTACATTGATATAGTGAACATCAAATGATAGGTCATATTTTTCTCTATCTTTTGATATAAGATAAATTATTTTTCCTCAAAGATTCGACATAATAGACATGAAAAATTGATTTTTTCACTTTTATTTTTTGAACATGAATATCTCACTTACTAATGTATGTAAAGGGCTGAAATTTTCACAGTAAGTAGATGACATTTATTAGGAGGGAGATTTTTGATCAAGGTCTGTACTGACGCGGGTGGCCAGTCCATGTTTGGGCAGCATAAAGCCAATGTTTCACTTTGAACGTACTGAAATGAGGGAGGAGTCACGGTGTGACGTACCACTATATAATAATGTGTTCCGCTCTTAGCTAGCCAGAGTAGCTGCAAGCACTGTGTGAGTAAACATCCTGTGAAGGTTGGACCTTTAATCTGCAGTCTAGGTTCTGGAGTGAGGCATATAGAAATTGTGTTAGAGCGCGGAGCGTTAACTGAATGTGTTTGAGGGGACTCTTACCTTGGGACTGATCATGGTCAATCGAGTTCTTGTCACAGAATGACTATACATTGGATAATAAACAACAAATCCTTTCACAACGAGTGTTCACGTCTTACATGATGAGGGAACTATAATTATGTATTGGACGACTGCAGTCGACAAGGAGGAGACTGCGAATGGAGCTATCTATTATCTATTGAATTAAATACCACTTACACGCACTAACTCTAAATGGATAATTAATCTCTCAATAGTTCAGGTCATAGTTTTAATTTTATGTCAAAAAACGGGCAACTTTTTGTGATTTTTTTCAACATTATTTTCTACATTTTATAAAATAAAAACTAGGACCTAGTTCAAAATTATGAGACACCGTTCCCTCTTGACTAATGTTCTCTATACACTGTGAAAATTTCAGGTTTCTATGTATAATAGTAAGTGAGATATCTTTGTTCAAAAAATAAAAGTTAAAAATGCATTTTTCCAATTCCTTAAACAGTCAAACAGACCTCATTTTACATATCATAATATGATTTATATCGACAGATAGGTTAATACAAGGGCATTCTAATCATGTAAGATACACATTTATGCCATGGGCTTTATTTAATTTATGCATTATTGAGGGGAGGCTCACGAAGTAGCCTCTGAGAGGTGTTGTCTATCCTTAACCCCCTTACTTTGACAGAGAGTGCGCTAATCTAAAGCTAACACTGTAAAGCCGACACGAGCATGGACTGGCCACCCGCGTCAGTGCAATACATTATTCAAACACATAGTTTTTTATCACCCTTTTAAATTCTAACTTGTTATCAACCCATTGCAACTCCGGGGGTAGGTTGTTCCACAAGGTAAGCCCTCTGTAGTAGGGACTCCGTAATATTTTCATATATTTAGTGAATTTTCTTTTCATTTTGACCTTTTTCGTACTGCGAAGTAGCTTAGGGGAGATGTCAAAATTCCCCACAGCAGGCCGCAGCCGATTGTCGGTGACAGTGCAACTTGTAGCCACCACCCACAGGTTATAAGGTCGCAGCCTGTTGCCACAGGGCTGCAGCCTGGTAGGAAATCAATTAACTCTGAATTTTGATGTCACCCCTTACCATAAGTCGGTAATACAACATTAACTGGTTCCTTACTTGTGGTATACATTATTTTTATAAGATTTCTTTTCCTTCTTACATATAACCTTTCCATTTTATATTTCAGAAGTAGATCCGTTATTGGCGTTTTCGGGCCAGGCCACATTTTATATTCAATTATGTGCATAGCGCGCTTATGGATGCATTCAATTTGATTAATTTTATCCTTATTACCCGAGTCAATAAGGAAACCACCATAATCATAATGACATTGTATCATGATTTAGTAAATTCGAACAGCTGTATCATCAGTAATAAACCTGCATATTTTATGCAATATAGCCAATTTACTTTGTACTTTCTTGTGCATCCTATCTATATGAGCACTCATGTCTAATTGATCATCCAGTATTACACCAAGATACTCATACGAGTTAACCTTTTTCAAAGGTATTCCAGAAATAGTCAAAGCGATATCAGCAAAATTAGTAGCCTTATTATAGTTTATTACCATGTATTTTGTTTTGTCTTTGTTGATACTGTACTGACGCGGGTGGCCAGTCCATGTTTGGGCAGCATGACGTGAGCTTAGAAGCGCACATGTAAGCCAATGTTTCACTTTGACAGTAGTGAAATGAGGGAGGAGTTAAGGTGTGACGTACCACCATATAATAATGTGTTCCGCTCTTAGCTAGCCAGAGTAGCTGCAAGCACTGTGTGAGTAAACATCCTGTGAAGGTTGGACCTTTAATCTGCAGTCTAGGTTCTGGAGAGAGGCATATAGAAATTGTGTTAGAGCGCGGAGCGTTGACTGAATGTGTTTGAGGGAACTCTAACCTCGGGACTGATCATGGTCAATCGAGTTCTTGTCACGGAACGACTAGACATTGGATAATAAACAACAAATCCTTTCACAACGAGTGTTCATGTCTTACATGATAAGGGAACTATAATTATGTATTGGACGACCGCAGTCGACGAGAAGGGAGACTGCGAATGGAGCTAGCTATTATCTATACAACGTAACAACACAAACACACATTAACTTTAAATGGATAATTAAACCTCTATAGTTCAATTGGTGGAGAAATACCCGAATGGATTGCCTGTGTTAAGTCAGGATGACTTGAACTCTTGTTCTGTTCAGGACTACAGGTGAGTCCTTCATCTCTAGCGCCTGCGGGGCACTACGTGGGAACGAAGGATGGCCGGGTGATGGACTGATGAAGTCAAGCCGCGGTTCAACAGGACCCTTACCTTCGCCTCCAGGGGGGCAACCTGGCCGGGGAAACGAACATCAGACACGCTCAAAGGGTGAACCACTTCCTTACAGCCTAGGGTCACGAGATGAACCTATCTTCGACGGGAGACTCCGTAATCCGAACGGTGGAGAAAACGCCAAAGGATCGGACAAACAATTGATCAGTCAAAAGCCTCTATCAATAGCCTCTGATGCTTCTCCAGTCCTACTCAGAGGAAAGGACCAACCGGAGGAACACACACGGAACGAGCCAGGGCAATCTCGCCCTTACCCTGAGGAGGAGTACAGTGCTGTAACCTACTCCATTGGCCAGGCGATTGGTCCACAGTATGGTGCTTTTACTAGTGAACTTTCTTCACCTGCTCCAGCCAAAGTGGGAAGGACACTAGGATCTCCTTTTCCGGCCGCTGCGACAACGTCCTCGGCGGAGCAGACAGGGCTCGTCTCCACTCCCACAGAGCGGGGTATTGACCTCGATCAACCGGCAACCGCTACTGGGGGAGACAACTCACTACAGCACGGTAACCTTACTAACCCTTTTATTCCCCATACACCATCCCAACCCATTGTTCAGGGTACTGTACTTGCTTCTAGAAAGAGTAGGGAAGGAAGCGCAGAAGGGGATGGGGAAGAATCAAATCAGGGAGGTTCACCAAGTATATCTACTTTGTTATCCAGGGCGAGACTAAATTTCCCAAAGACACATACAGAAACCACCACACCAAGTGTACATGAAAAAGTTTCTTCACCAGATAGTTCTGGATGCTCTTTTGAAAAGATAGGGAGCGGGGAATCGTCTAAGGAAAGTAGTATATACGATAGTAACAAAGATCAGGATATAATCGATTCAAATGAAGGCTCAATAGTAGATGAAGGGTCCAATGAATTAGAAGAAGGCTCAGTTAATCAAGACTCCGGGGATGAACGGGGGAGTTTAGATGAAGACGTAGAGTCTAATCCTGGTCATATACCTGTTGTACAAGAACCAGTAAGAATGCCGGACAAGGTCCCTCACCTTAGATTGCCATGGTTCCATGGTAAGGAATCGGAAAGCGTTGATAAATACTTCCGCGAGCTGGAGCGATATAAAGCTATTTATGGCTGGGATGATGACTGGCTATTGGCTATGACGCTAATCGGGCTAAAGGAAAGGGCAGACGATTGGGCAAATACGCTACCAGACGTGGAGAAGGATACGTTTGAGCGATTAAGGGACTCTATGTTTAAGATATTTGGCGATCGACGAGCCAAATGGCAGAAGCATGTTGATTTCTGCCACTTAGTCCAAACAAAAGACCAGACAGTATTAGACTTTGCGGGTCTTTTAAAACAAAGACAGACAAAATGTGAAGTGAGTGAAAACACTATTTTGGCAGTCTTTCTGGATGGACTAAAAGCAAGCATAGCGAAACAAGTAGCTGTTATGAATCCGGTGTCATTTGAAGAAGCCGTGGCTGCGGCCACGAGAATCGAATCTCTTGACAAAAAGTCTAGTACCAAGGTCTCAGCGGCAGTGGTACAGCTCGAAAATGATCAACCCCAAATTAAAGAGAAACAACCTATGGATCACATGCTAGATAAATTTAATCTAGTACTCGCACGAATGGAAGCGAATCCATGGGCGCAAAAGAGCCAACAGGCTCCATCTCCACAACCCACTCCGCCCAGTGTGCCAAACAATCCTCCCCAAGGGAATAGGGGGAAGGGAGGCCACAGGGGCAGGGGAGGTCGACAAGTCTATAAAGACTCTCGTCAGCAGAGTAATGACAAAAATGATCAAAGCTCAGATCAAAGTAAGAAATCAGCCAATCAAGGAGCCCGAAAGAAAGTGGTGCCAATGCGAGACGAGACAAAATACTGCATTGTCCACCAGATGTATGGGCATCCCACCGAGTCGTGCTTTTGGCTCATCAAAAGGTTGCAAGAAAAACCTCCGTATACCTCTAGTGGATCTCGCGACAAAGAAAAAGAGCAAGGGGCGGGAAACTAGAGAGCTGGTCCGCCCACCCGACCGTTGAATTATTTCAGGCGGACGGGCCAGCACGAAGGGAAAAGGGGGATGATGCCATTTTCCTAAGTCTTGATATCGGGCACTTTCGTGTAAAAGCTCTAGTGGATACGGGCGCAAGTGACTGTTTCATTTCTCAGAAGTTTGGGGAAAAACTACCGGCAGAGTGTATTCAGGATGCCTGGGATGTAAAAACTGGGACTATCAGTCTAGCGGATAATACTTCCCAACAACTTTTAGAGCAAATCCGACTAAAATTCAAAATCGCTGAATCTACCGCATATTATGAATTTAACGTGTTAAGCAGTCTTTGCCACGAGGTAGTAATCGGGCGGAACCTATTAACGGTCTTAAAGACTGATCTATCCCTACCGGGACCCCAAGTCGAAGTGTTTTCAGGGAATCCCATAAGGCGATAGAAAAGGTAAGAATTGAATCACATTCAGAAATGATAATACCGGTACGACCTTGGTATAAAGTCTCCACGGCGGACCGAGCAGTGTACTGCGCTCCGGCGGTCACGGCCCCGGTCTGCGTGGAAGGCAGTCTTAACAACACTGAGGGAGAATGGTGGCTGAAGGTTATGAACCCATTAGAAAGCACCCAAATCATAGACCCTAAGGATGTGTTGGGATTTGTAGAAGATTGTAAAGCTCCTGCGGTAACTCGAGAACAGGTAGAGGAATTTGTTGATTTTGCCTATCTGTCTAAATCAGACACACCGCTAGCACTTTGCCAGGTTACTATAGATATAGTGCATGAGGCGGTCACTGGCGTAGAAACCACAATATGTCCCGATGATAGTCAGGACGATCAGAAACTAGAAAAAGATAGGGAAAAGATAAATGAGATCGACCTATCAAAATCATGTCTCACTGAGGACCAAAAGGAAGAGTTTCGAAAAATGCTATTGAGAAATCGCGAAAGTCTCGCTTTCTCTATGGCAGAATTAGGAGAATGCAATATTGCACCTATGAAAATTAGGGTAGAAGAAAGTGCCGGCATTGTCGCATCACGACCATATCGATATTCTCCACAGAAAATGGACATTATCGATGAACCGGTAAAACAATTGATCGAAATAGGGGTGATTGAGCCGAGTGAGTCAGCATGGAGAAGCCCACTGGTTGTAGCACAAAAGCAGGATGGGAAACCACGGTTATGTACCGACTTTCGAATGTTAAATATGATTACTTTCAAAGATAAGTTTCCCATGCCGACCGCACGGTCCCTCTTTTTGTACATGGCTTACAAGAAACCAACCATTTGGACAGCTCTAGATCTCCTAAGCGGCTATCGAAGAAGAGTCTAGAGAATATACCGCCTTCGAGACACCCATGGGAGTGTACCATTATAAGAGAGTACCTTTCGGATTGGTCGGGGCACCTTGGCAGTTCACCAAAGTCATGGCCATTGCGTTAAGAGGCCTTGTACCACGGGTGTGCCTGGCATACTTGGATGACGTAATAGTCTACGATACAAACTTTGAAGGACATGTTACCAAGAGGGATGAGCTCCTCGACGGGTAGCATGTAACAGGCGGCAGTGGGCTCGCAAGGATCCGGGGACACGTTAAACTCCTTCTATAGTGCTGGGGAGAGACGTACTGAAAGCCCCCGTGTCTAATGAAGGATGAATTAACATCCTACTGTGGTACCGTCTAGTCGGCGCACATATCGGGCTACCGGGTGTCATTACCGGCAAGTGGTATGTGCGTGGTACGGGGTTGACAGACCCCACCTAGCTCCTGACAGTAGTATCATCACTCAGGAGTGAACAGGCAAGGCCAGTGAAAACGGTCAAAGTTCAGTGTGGGTTGGCAAGATTCACCTGGATCAGACCGTCGGTGACCACCCAGGGTGACTTGGGACCGGTAATCTCTATCGACTGGGTCACTGGCCGGTCGTCTCTGTTGGACTGGTAGAGTTTATTGTAACCTATCGGTATCAGAGAGGGCTCAATGTACAGTCAGGCCATGGTAAAGCTGAATACTGCATGTTCAAGACCTTATTTCTTGGACGTTGTGGGTTTAGTTGAGCCATGCTCTCTGTGATCAGAAAAGATCCGGGTTTGAAAAGAACATTCTGGGAAGCAGAGAGAGCCTTATGGCTGGAAAGGATCCTAGCTCAGGTTGCAATCCACTATGTCTAATGACATAAGGGAAAACCAAAGGGATCAAGCGTCAAAGCGTAGAACTGGTCCTACAAGTGCTTCACCGCGCAGGGCTCAAATTGAAACCATCTAAGTGTGAATGGTGTCGCGACGAGATCAATTTCTTGGGTCATGTGGTAAATGCTGAAGGGGTAAAAACCCAGGCGCAAACTACTCGTAAAATTGAAACATTCAATAGACCGCATAATGTCAAGACGGTCAAATCCTTGTTAGGACTATGTAACTATTACAGAACCTTCGTACCGGGATTTGCTGAAATAACAGTACCGCTAAACAAGCTACTTAAAAAGGACATCAGATTTGAGTGGACTGAGGAATGTGAGCAGGCATTCATAAAGTTGAAGGCTTTGCTTACGTCCCCACCACTATTGATTCATCCAGACATTGGGGGACATTTTTATGTTCTTACCGATGCGTCTGATACAGCCTGTGGCGCTGCAATCTGTCACAGACTGAACGATGTCTATCGACCTATAGCTTTTTGGGGATGCGCAATGCGAGACGCAGAACTAAACTATACAGTTACTGAAAAAGAGGCACTTGCTGTAGTAAAAGCCTTCAAGGATTATGAGGACATGTTGCAGGGTGCTAAAGTGACCATAGTAACTGATCACAAGCCCCTCATACCGCTGCTCCAGCAAGCGTATAAAGCCCCTTCAGCAAGGCTGAAAAGATGGGGACTGGCTTTGACAGACTTTGATTTTGAAATCATTCACGAGCCCGGAGCCACCCACTTTCTGCCTGATTATTTATCCCGTGTGCATCAAGAGCTGAGGTTAGACAAGGACTACGAACCAGAAGTAGGCTGCGAGCTATTTAGAGCAGAGATAGATTTAGAGGAACTAACATTATCTTCCATTATCAGCGAACAGCTGAGAGACACCGAGTGCAGTCAGGTCATGGCCTACTTGGAGCGGGGTGAGCTCCCGGTGAACTCAGAGGACGCTGGTAGAACCATAGATAGTGCTGAAACAATGGCGCTACTCGCCCCCGGCGTACTATATAAAATTAATAGAAGCCGATCCAAGAGAAACAAACAAATCACAAAGCTTAAACCGCGAATAGTGGTACCACCGCGCCTAGTTGGAAAAGTCCTTCACTTGCTACATAATGATGTACTGGCACGGGGACATGTAGGAGCTGCGGCGTTGAACACCAATATCACCGAACAGTACTACTGGAGAAATATGTATGCCGACATAATTAGCTATGTCAAAGCATGCGAGGTTTGTGCTTTACGAAAGCGAGCCCCACACTTCAAAGCGATGTCTAAAACTTGGGACAGACCCTCCAGACCCTGGGAGGTGGTTCAGTGTGATTTTATCGGACCGCTCAAGCGAGCAAATGATGGGTCTAAATATATAATGACTTTCATTGACTTGTTAACCGGTTGGCCAGAGGCTTTCTGTACCAAAGATTCAACGGCTAAGACAGCTGCAGAACAGTTCCTGTATGGTATCGTGTGTCGATATGGAAAGGTTGAGCGCCTGCACTCTGATCGAGGGGCGACGTTCCTATCGGACTTATTTCGCGAAATTACCAGCAGACTGGCTTGCAAACAAACATTCACCACGGGTAGAATGCCCACCGGCAACGCGAGAGTAGAAAGGCTACATAAAACCCTCGAAAACATTGTTGCCTACTACATAACTGATGATCACAAAACCTGGCCAGATCTGGTGCCGGTCGCCTTGTGGACAGTACGATCCACTATAAGTAACCGCACTGGTTTCAGCCCCCATACATTGTTATATGGGCGTGATCCTATCAGTATGAACCTGACAAGGGAACAATCCCAGAGACCCTAAATGACAACGAGTTTTATCTTCAGACTCGTGACAACATAGCTCTTTTTGAACATATGGCATCTGACGTGGTAAAGGGGTATGAAAAAGACCTAAAAGACCGCATAGATGAACATGCAAATCCGCACCGGTTTTTGGAGGGAGATCTTGTGTACATGTACGATCCGCTGTGTGCCGTTAATAAATCTTCTAAGTTCTCAAACAGGTATACAGGGCCACATAGGGTAATTGAAACTAAAGGGGACCATGTGGTGAGGTTAACGTCGCTTAAAACGGGTAAAACAATGCCCCATTTTGTTAACATCTCTAAGCTAAAGAAAGCATACCCTGCATGGAGTCCCGCCCTACCAAAACCCGACCATACTAACGCCCCAGCACTCTCAGAACATGAGGTCCAGTCCGACCATTCTGAGTCGAACCACACCAACGTCGACGACCCGGCTAAGGAGAGAATAGTCGCCGTCGCCAACGACGATGGAACGGGAGAGACAACCGCCGGACCTCTCCTGGTGGACTCGACAGCTCCAAAAACTGAGCAGAAAGCTCGGGAATCGGAGACAACCGCACCGGTTAATAATGGTCAGGACGGTGACATGCAAAGGTCACCAGGCCCGCCTAGTGAAACTCTCGTGAAACCAAGAAAGGTAGGCCGTCCAAAGAAGAAAAAGAAAGGCCGACCTGCGTTACGCGAGACGACGGGGATAGAGGGAACGGCCCCTGGATCCGTTGCATCACACGATAAGGCAAACATAAGGGCCACTTCTCCTAAGGCGGATACTGATGTTGCTGGAAGTTCAGCGCCAGGTGGCGAACAGCTTGATGCTAATGATCCACCCAAGGGAAGATACGCGTTGCGAAAAAGACCTAGAACCGATTACGCAACGCTAGCAGACCCCCAGTATGACTGGTAGGAAACTGCGCATTAAGACAGGTGCACCAACGCATCTATGATAAGAGCGGCAGCCACGCCCGAGTACTGATAAGCTGGTACTTATTGCCACTCTCGATTGATGTCATTATTATTGCAGATAGTAAGAAAAAGTGAACTTCTGTAATTCTAAGGCAAACAAATTAATGGATCTGGCTGCTGACGTCAGAGGATAGCATCCGACCAAAATTGGCGGACATCACTCTCCCTCACCCTATAAGGAGAGGATGGAGTGAGCGGAAGCGCAAGCGATGGCGCATGAATAATTAAGGGCGATGGAACCACTTGCATTTTGTTGGGATGTTTGTGGAAAGTTGAGGGAGAGTTTAGTAGGAAGCTGGTTCGGAGAGACACGCAGGATTTGTGCTTAAGCTGCTGCGTTGACCTCGCGGGACTCAAAGGGAGAGCCTCAACGGGCGACATCACCGCAAAGGCGGGCGTCACGCGCGGCCCTCCCACGAAACCTGAGGGGGAGACTGAGATCCTCCCCATCGAAACGAGTCCAGCCGAAAGAGGTAAAGCCGCGCTTTTATTTATCTGAACGCGGCCCCTGCTCGTCGCGAGCTGAATTGCTCGCGACCGGCCTCTACCCTCCGTTGGTGATTGGGGGTCGTCCCCAGGAGCCACGCGTCTTCGCTTGGCCTCCCGGCTTGTTCCCGCCGGAGGACTTGCCCCGGGACTACGTGGATGTGGCCTTACAGGATCTGGCTGAGTTGGAAGCGGAGATCCCAGCATCGGTGAGAGCTGCACCCGAGGGTCGTAGTCTACTGTGGTGGTGGGAGCGGCGACTGAAGAGTCGTGAGGAGGCTCAACGGAAGGCTCATGAGGAGGAGGAACGGAGGTGGACAGAGAGGAATGCAGGGCAACCATGCGCCCGCGTCGTAGATCCTCAGAGGATGGTGTCGAGGACCCAAGATGAACAATAGGCATCATCGTGGCGCCCAGATCTCCTCCCAGTGAAGGAGCTGGCGCCACTGGTAGCAGCAAATAATGCTGCCCAGCCTCAAGGGCACACGGATCGACGTGGAGTGTAATATTATCCCCCACGGTGAAAGAGAAGTAATCGTCACCTGGAGAATCCATATCGAGACGGTGCAGAAGGGCGGATTGGAAAGGAAGACAGTCTTGCTCGTCCTTCTCTTACGGCGACGTAGCGGAGACTGACCAAAAGACAGGTCAAACATGGTACGTTTATACGGAACATAACTGAACAGTATTATCTAAACTGACGAGGATAATTGATCGGAAAGGACCGGAAACAGGAAACAGGGCTTCCTATAACTGGGAAGGGATACCCACGCGCACTGGTAAACGAGCAAAGATGGCGGCTCTTTGGTTAAAAACCTGGTGCATTCTGTGCATGGTCCGTGTCGTGCTGTCAGTTCAGGCACCACCACGAGCTATCGACGCAATGACTATCAGTTTGGAGGAGTATGGTATTGTGCTGAAACCCGGCAGACTCATGTCAACGGCTGACGTGTCTCATGTCCGCCAGGGCTTCACTATAACCATCCCAAGACCGGCAGATCGGGCAACTCCCACAGAAAGCATCGTGGCATATTGTCGACAACATCAATCCCAGCACGACACACGAATAAAACGGGCGTACGCAGGGGTATGTGATGTAATTGAATGAACTCAAAAGTGGTTATACATGACCACTACTGTCTTACGTAAAAGACAGGCCCATCTGGTAAAAGCAGTGCTTGAAACGTTACCGATGGACCAGCGAGATCCATACCAGCGGAGCAAACGCAATGAAATTAAGGAAGCGGAAGGACACTGGCTTGGACTAGACTTCGCTTCAAAGGCGGAGGTAGACCTGAGCCGGAAGCTGATAAAAATTAACGACAAGGCTATTACTAACCTTAGTCGGAATTTCGAAGAGCTTCTCAACCGAACTGAGCAAAAAGACCAACTTGTGCAGCAGTTTATGGAAGAGGCGCTCGAATGGATGAATAACTATGAATATTATCTGGGACGTGCAAGAAATATGATGGTAGAACAACGCCTTGAAATTCGCAGTGAAGTTGTTCACCAGTCTGCTGCCCCTAATACTGGAGGATAGATTAGGAACAACAATCTATCTCCAGGACTTAATGACGCAGACGTACGCATTCAGACGCGGCGTACAACTGTTATTACAAGGTAAATTAGCCATGGAACTGGTACCACCTACGGCACTGGAACAGGCCGTACAACAGGTGACTGTATACCTTAAGAAGGTATATCCGCGGTTCGATGTGGCATTCAAAGCTCCTTCATTCTACTATGATAATGCGAGGCCCACATTCTCGCTACAAGCTGCCGACCAGGAGGGCCAGGACCACCGTTTACTAATCTTCGTCCGGATTCCTGTTGTTTCAGAGGAACATTTATTCAGAGTCTATGAGATTCTGTCGTTCCCTGTTCCGATAAACCTACACAATAATGCGGGTAAAGACGCTCTGCAGATTATCGATCTACCGAAGTATGTGGCTGTTTCTCTCAGTAAGAGCTACTACATCCCCATGACACATCTTAATTGGGCAACGTGTTATGGAAATTCAGTGATCTTGTGCAAGGACATCCCTTACATGAAGAAAGTAACGGATGAAACCTGTCTTGCCGCACTTCTCCGCAAAGACAAGAGAGGTGTGACCGAGCGTTGTAAATTGGACTATTTATTAAATCCGGACTTTGGCGAGATGGCCATTTACCTGGACGACGTCCCAGGAGACGTCCTGATAGTCAGCGCTGAAAAACAGGGAGCACTTATCTGTGGAAGCCAACCCCCAGTTATAAAAACAATAGAAAACTATGCGCGTATCCATATTGGATGTGACTGCGCGTTCCAGACACGAGGAGCCTGGATCCCATACAGTCTCAGAGCATGCAGTAAGGGGACCAACACTTTTACGGTCTCTTTCCCAAGCAGTGGACTAAAAGGGGGAGCTACAGGCCTGGCACTGTCATCGTTATTGCCAAAGACGTCGGCTTATCCACTGGACAGACTAAAGGAAGGCACCCTGCCACCTTGCCCTGAGGGAGATGCGCATCCAACATCTACAGCGGTGTTGGCTGTTCTCCTCGCAATACTTATTGTGGGCATCGTTGTTGTAATATGGAAAAGGCGCAAAGGACTTTTACATCAGATGGTGGATGGAATTTACGTCCAATTCGCCTCCCCAGTGCACTCTGAAACAGTCTTCATTGGCGAACTCGCCGTACCATATGACCACACGTTTACTGAAGGTCATGTACTGGTACATGATGCGGTGGTTAATCAGTTTTGTTGGCGGTGTACCTTAACCATGTATTAGGGTACCAAACTCAAAGGTGCAGCGACACGACCGGGAATGCATCTAGCTGACATTCCCTTACCCGAGACACTGGTGGTATCTAAGAAACTAGCCAGGTTGATGATGGGTACATCTAAATCGCTCACCAGGACCAGACTCTTAAAGTACTCGTGTGGACTGGCAACACCAATACCGGCAAATGTTCCACGGTTGGTGGATGCTGGGTGGACAGACCTGGGGGCCCCGGAACCTCGTTCGAGACCTCTACCGGCTCCGGCCATAGTTGGCGACCAATCAAGCCGGGCGGGAACGGGCGCTGTTTACGAAGCGCTAATCCCATAAATAAAACACATAATTGAACAGCCACCATTATTGTGCGACATTGAGAATTGTAAAGTATCTAGTGTTCGTTAAATTAACGTGTGAACAAAAGGTTGTGACAAGCGGTCACGCCGTAAATATAAAGTGTACAAACTGTGGACAATCCTTCTCATCAAAATCAAGAGGAAGTGACTGCTCTTTGATAAACAGGAGGGATCAACAGACTCCTCTAAATGAACAAATGAAAGGTTTACGAGTTTAAATGACTTACCTAACGCCTGCATCCAGGAAGAAACTTCATTTGTCTCAAACATGCCGATAGGTGTGTAATGCACTTCTTCATATTGCCTTGTGTACGACGTAAAGGGTCGGAGAAGGGAATCTGCGTTGCAATGTGTTTTGTATCGTGTTTGTTAGACGACGGTTAAGACAGTGCAAGAGTTATGAACAAGACTTACTGCACGCGAGGAGATGGAATCTGCCCTCGCGATGTAAATGGCACCTTACCGTATGTGACAATACCTATACTACACTCAACAAACATTGAGAAGTGAATTTGAACTGAACTAAAGAAAACCACAGGATTATCAGCAAAAGACAATTATGAATTATCAACAGGGTTACACTACTATTGTTGAAATGTCTTTTGGTACACATTTGTTCACGATGCAGGGTAAGTGCTTTAATCGCTGAGATGGATTGACGATGCCATAATAAGATAATTATCTAATAACCCTTATTCTAACACCGTGGCAATGACTTGCCAAAATACATATTGAGGGGTTAGTAGAATAACAACCTTTGGGTAAATTGTACTTTGCTAACAATTTCCTCGGGTACTAACTGTTTTTTAACTGAGCGATGCGCTCTTGAGTAGGCCAGGTCTACACGTATCTATAGACCTCACAGGGTAAGTTTCATATTACACGACTGTGCTCGGCTTAGTGTAATACTCTAAATTCCACTTCTAAAGTATGTGTCCTACACTGCTACTTTTAGGGGGAAGACCGCCTTCTAGTAATACAACTAGAGGGTATGCGGTATATCTTCTACTGAAGTATACGTCATGTTACCGCACCCCGTACGGTCAGTGACACCCTTTTTGGAGCACATCTTCTCAAAGAATTCTGTCGCATCAAATCCGTGACTTATGCTGGGGATGGTACCGTTTGACATAACTATTTCCATTTCCATACATGGGAAGTATAAGAGGCTCCGTATTATGCTGAACTAGCATAATAATACTAAAACATTCGTTCAGAATGTAGGCGTCATCCATCCTTTTCGTCCCCATTGTGATACCTCATGGGAGAAACGGTGCTATAAAATGGTTGTGGTATCGCCAAAATAATCTCCTCATTTCGTGACGGGACATTACGGGTTGTTTTAACACTCAGCGAAAGTAACTCCTGCAGATGCTGGATATGATTGCTTTTTGATTTGTCGCATGCAAAGTGGTTACATGTGTTCACACAGGCATCTGTGAAAAGACCCTGACGTGAGTAGAGTTGGAGTCGAAATTATGATGTTGTTTCTGTGTCGAAAGTTTACCATTGGGTATTCGACCCGGGTAAAATAATAGAAATTATAGAATTTAGTGAGTAGCCACTCGGTTCACAAGGTGCTGATCGGGTTTTGCTGACTATACATAATTTATGTAATTATGAATCTATAATTTCGCAAAAACCTGCTAAAAGGGACAAAGAACCTCAATTAGTTGGCTCTACTGATTATGCTAAATAAGGCAGAATGTAGAAAAATATTTCGGGAGCAGGATTGCTCCGAACACAATAATCAAGGGTTGGAAAAACATCTATGTGAAGCTCATCAGCGGGCTGTGAACTGAGTGAGTGAACAACTAGGATGTTAAGTGGTAGCGAAGGAAACCTTCCTACCACACCTAGACAACACACGACGATGCGAGTCAGCTTTGGTGGACGCTCTCGGAAGTTGGGGTCCGTTATGCGCCACACCATCTATAATTCTTCCTAGGGGAGGTCTCTCGCCGTAAAATAGTACTCTTCAAAACTATGGGCGGGAGCCTCAAAACAAAGGGGGGAAGGGTATATTTCAGTTGTTGATGGAGGTCGGCTGCTGAAATAGCTCTAAAGACTTATGTTCCATGTTGCATGTTGTGGTAAAAACAAATGTTTCATGTTGCATGTGTTGTTGAAAAACAATTGTGTTATTGGAAAAGCAAGTCTGAAAGATCTTCATTTCATGGTTTGTACTTACCTCTCTCGTCAACTTTGACCAACCTGTTTATGGGGAGGATTCCTAGTCCCTGACTCACACTTACCGAGTCCATTGGTCAACCGGGTGGTGGGTGAACCGTGATTTTGTGGTAATAGTGTAGATCCTTCCGTCTAAATGGTAATTGCGTGATGAATCCTATAAGGGAAAAGAAAGATAGGCTAGTGAAGGTATAACGCTAGTCTTCTTCTACTCTTATCATCTCAAAAAGCCATGGTAACAGGTCGACTCTTAGGGACCTGGGGCCAAAATATTGTTACAGTAAGGCTTCTGTACAAAACTCATCATCATTCTTTGCAAAAATTTACCATAAATACACCTTCTTGTGACGGCTGAATCCGGAACGGTGCGTGTACCCTGTTCCTGATACCGGTGTTGTTACTTCAAACACCTCAACTTACCTTAAAACCCTTGCTGGGCGAGCAGATGCTGCATCAATGCCCCGCGACCCAGAGTTGCTGGTCGGGGTATTCCAAGTCAAAGCGTAAATATGTCCATGCCGCGGACCGTGTGTTTGTGACGCGCAGGGGCGTCCAAATATCTCACTGTCACTGCTTATATCCCATTGGGATAAAAGACATGTGCCTGACTTTGGAAAGGTGTCCTATAGAAATTCTATCTGAAGGTGTAGTAAAACCGCGGAAGTTCTATCTCACTGTTAAAACTTGCTATATTGTAATATGTTGTAGGTGCTGTTCCGGTGTGGGACAGTACATATAACGAAAAACCTATGTGAAAACCTATAATGGTTTGTCGTCATCTCATTAGACTGGTCCATCTTGGAATTCATGTCCACTCCGTCACCTTGATATCCTCCATTGGTAGCTTGACATGATCTGCGCCATTTGGTGAATATGTCTTTGACATGTGGTGATATTTCTATAGCTGAGTCGCTTGTTTCCAAAAGGAACACGTCCTGTACTTCGTCTTAAACTTGTCTGTCCCCATTGATGCTTGAGCTGTTTGGTTCTTCACAATGGTAGTTGGAGCAATGCTTCTTGACTGAACAAGTGATCCATTGACGGAATTTCCTTGAGGATATGACAGAGGTGCTGTTGTTGTCATGCAAAAAGAGATCATTTCCGATGTTGGCGACCTGACCGTCCATTTGGGCTCTGTACCAGTTATTGTCCATCGGGAAGATTGCCGGATTCCAAACATGTTGGGTCCCTCTTCTCGGTAGATAAGGGTTGTTTGACTTACTCACCTCAAAACTCCAGGTTTGAGCATTGGATATGATTTAGTCCTAAACCATGGGGAGCTTCATCAGAGGGTTGGTGCTCGGAATCGAGACCAGGTGGGTCAGAAATCCTCCCCTGTCACTTTCCACTTTTGACTCGACCACTAAAATATGGGAGTTCACCAAACACTTCAGTCTTTTCATACCTCTTGATCATCCTCATCATTGTTTCGAAGCGAAGTGTTCTTGCCTAGTTGAATGGCATATCCCATGGTCATTAGTCAATTGTAATGGAATGACAGGTCTATCTCTTTTTCTCTTCTGGTGAGGACGTCTTGTTCATCCCTCACCATAGGGATTAGAGTAATGCCCTTTGGACGAATACTATTCTGTTGACGGGATTCCTTGAAAATGGTGGAATAATCAATCTTTGAACTTCGCACGCTATAGAGTATACGAGACTGTAACTTTTGCAGTCCACTAGTTATCCGGTTAATCATGTGTCTTCATGATAACCCCTGCCTGTATGCGTTGTGAGTTATTTCCCAGTCGTTTTGGAGACGATACAGTCCTTCTGTTCACTTTTGCCTGTTGAATTGGAAAAAATACTGCCTTCTCGGTTCATTGGCAAGGTTTTGAAAACTTTGCATGTAATTTGTGTGCTATGTTGTGGTGCAACGAATTGCAAATGTATTAGACTAGGTTGCATACTAGTCATTCCTAATCGTTTCGAGTGCGGGGAAAAGGAACGAAAAACTAAGAAAAACAACTATGAGTAACGAGAGTCGTGAAGACTTATCTCATGTCGACCTATTTTGATTGTAAATGAGACCCATCAAATGTGGTGAGACTAAGTTGTCAAATAAGTCCGAACAACTAAAACTGCACGAGCTGAACGCTTAGCTTTGTTGTAAATGAAAGGACAAACTTCATGTTAATACATATGGATCACCTCTTTATTAGGCCTTCGCCGACCTGTCAACTGGATGTGTGAATTCTTTTGCATTGGTAACACTGGTGAATTATTAATACTGGTCTTTAGAGGTAGACAATTGAGTACTCAGATAAGGTACATTGTATTGATGTCGCTGGTACTATTGCATATGAGCGAACTGCTGGTTGACTAATTGAGTACTGTAAAATGGGAAGATCCTCAACCTTAAAATTGGTTAAGTTAATTATAACTACATATCTCGATGTATGATGGATACCATTGTAAACAAACTGAAACATCTTACTGTATGCTGGATACCATTGTACACGAAGATTCTAAAAAATTATTATTAAAATTTAGTGACAAGGTAACTCAAAGTTATGACACTAATCAAGGATCGATCACCACCATATCTATCCTCGAACTTAGCCGCCGTCGATTGTACTGACGTGGGTGGCCAGTCCATGTTTGGGCAGCATGACGTGAGCTTAGAAGCGCACGTGTAAGCCAATGCTTCACTTTGACAGTAGTGAAATGAGGGAGGAGTTAAGGTGTGACGTACCACCATATAATAATGTGTTCCGCTCTTAGCTAGCCAGAGTAGCTGCAAGCATTGTGTGAGTAAACATCCTGTGAAGGTTGGACCTTTAATCTGCAGTCTAGGTTCTGGAGAGAGGCATATAGAAATTGTGTTAGAGCGCGGAGCGTTGACTGAATGTGTTTGAGGGAACTCTAACCTCGGGACTGATCATGGTCAATCGAGTTCTTGTCACGGAACGACTAGACATTGGATAATAAACAACAAATCCTTTCACAACGAGTGTTCATGTCTTACATGATAAGGGAACTATAATTATGTATTGGACGACCGCAGTCGACGAGGAGGGAGACTGCGAATGGAGCTAGCTATTATCTATACAACGTAACAACACAAACACGCATTAACTTTAAACGGATAATTAAACCTCTATAGTTCAATACTAATTTTATTGAGATCACACCATGTTTTGAGCTTATTTAAATCAAGCTGTACATTTTCAATAGAAGAATTAATGGTAGCACCATTTCCTATTAGCAGAGTATCATCTGCATACAATATTCATCTATTATTTCTACCTATAGTATTGGAAATGTCATTAACATATATATTATAAAAAGTAAGGACCCTAAAATCAACCCCTGGGCAGAAAATACACCATTAGCCTTCGTACATTGATATTAATTTAAGATATAACTGCCCATGAAATTTGGTGTTTTTTAAAATCAAATCCATAATATGGAAGCTTATTCAGTAAGATAGTTTGATTTAAAGAATCGAAGGTGCGAAAAGTCAATGAAGACACAAGTTGTATACAAATGGTCATCCCAATATTGATACATAATCTTTTGGGCATCAAAAATCACTTCTAAGCTACTTTTACCCGTTCTAAAGCCAAACTGAGATTTATTCAGATAACTATTGGTATTAAAACACTCAATAATTTGCATATACATAAGTTTTTCCAGTAGTTTGCCTGGTAGACAGATTTGTGTAATTGGTCCCCAATCCTTCGCACATTTCCTTTTTTTATTTAGTAATAGGGATAAGGGATACAATCCTAGACCCCATTCAGTGGGAATGTTACAGTCTCCCATACATACATAAAATAAATGACATAATTCAGTAATACACACTTCGAAGGCATCTCGTGTGATCTCAATAAAATGAGTATCTTTGAAATCAAGTTCCTTATTTGGTATTCATAAATTATATCCTATTAAAACTAAATACAGTATTAATATTAACCTTCATAGAATCTGCATACCAATCATCATCAAAGGTTTTAGCCAATGATAATAATTCTTTGGTATATGCTGTATTTTTAGACTTACCCAAGTCTGTGAGTTTGTTAATGAAACGCCAGAATTTACGTGGATTTCCATCACAGCGATCAAGTTGCTCAGTATTTCATCCGATTGTGTCTAATGAGCGCAGAGACTAGCAGATTTTGACTGTTACAAAATACCTAATTTTCATAATTATATATCTACCATTTAATGTAATTATCTGAAAACCGGGGGCAACCCTGAAGATTATTGTAATAAAGCACTTAAAAATAAATCTTTAGGTGATTGATATGTCCCAATAAGGTTTTGCTAAGAGGAGTTCCAGATCTTTGTCTTTTCTTTGGGATCACATGACCAGACCATGATAGTAACATTATGTTTTGATTAAGCCCGAACCTCATCATCAATTAGTATAACTGCTACACAGTGAAAATGTTAGGGCAATGCCATGCGCTCTTTGACACATTGAAAAATAAAATGTCACATTGAATTTTTAAAGAAAACGTCAAGGGAACATCTTTTATTTCCAAAGAAATAAAAATGTATTAAAAGAGCGCATATTTTTAGATATAAACTCAGTGAAGAGTGCCCCATTGTCGCATTGCATTTTTCAGACATAATCACTTGTTACATGACAACAATTTAGTGAGTAACAGACTGACCAAAATTGTATGCTCGCAGAATGTGCCAGTTAGTCCCAGCTCGGATGGGAAACAGTTTCATGCAATACTACACTTGTTCTACAAAGACCATCTGAGGCAGCTCCAGCACAGATATTGCCTCCACCAATCAATGATTTACCTCCAGCTTGTTTACCAGTGTCACCCACACCAATCAATATCCCAACAACAGCTGTGCCTCCTGACGTTCTGAAGAGGACAAGATCCAACAGGAATATAAACCTCCTAAACTGCTTGATTTGTGGGCTTATCTACTTTAGGTTTAACCCAGATTATGCTTACGTCCTACTGGTTGGACACCTGCATCATCGATTTTGTGCTACTTGTTGAAGTTAGTCAATATATGAATATAATCTAAAATCTTAAAGGAAACCTTGCACATAAGTACATCGTAGGTAATATTTGATGAAAACGATGCAGCATATCATCCACATCTTCCACTTTTAATATGAGAAGAATCTAAAGAAAATTCCGATTTTTGACACAACTAGGGGACATTAAAAAACTTGCATTTTATTTAATTTTTCAAGGGAAATCCCCATATTTGTGACGTCACACAGTGAGTTATTGGGGAACCCCATGGACCAATCAAAGGGAATTCCCCAGTCTCAAAAATAAATAGAAAGGAAAATGAGGTTAGGCATAAAATCTTTTTATTTAGGCTCATACAGGCTATCATCTATTGTAGTTTTTACAACCCTAAATATATTCAATAATCTGAAATTCCCAATTTATTTCTAAAGGGACTCCCCTTCATTATGACGTAGCAAGGACAAAAATGAAAGCACAGAAACAAGGGAATTCCCAAATTTCTCTTTTATTCTTTATAATTCACTAATATTTCAATATTTTCCATTTTTTTCTTTTGAAATATTTTTAGAATACCAACGAGAAGTCACTGAATAAAAACTAGGCTTTTGAAAATTTATGTGCAAGGAACCCTTTAAAGTAGAGTAGACTCCCATAAAAGTCCAGTAATTCATTATTTAAATCATCAATAGCCTACAAACTGGCCCTGAAAGTTGACTTTATACGGTGAGTGGCTTTCCATTAAATGGATTGCTAGAACACCTATTTTGAAAATTATGACCTAATGTGGGAAATGGTGACCTAAGGGGGAAATATGAATTTGAATAGACAATCCTACCTTTTTAATGATGCAAAACATTTGAAAGTATTCCTTTTTTTGTGCTGGGATATATTTGTTTTAAATCTCCAATTTGGATACACCAGGGCACCAGGGTTTACCTTTTGTGGTTTATTTCCATATTATAGCTATTTGGACCAAGCCATAATTATTTCGTAAAAATATCAATTTAAATATCACAATTATTCATAATATTACAATAGTTTTTTTGACAGATGGATCTTCATTCAACTATCAGTTTTTACTACTGGAAAGTTAAATTCTTTTGCAAGATTACTTGAAAAAATATTATAAGCAATATAAACATTGCTTTTTCTGGTGCCATGATAACATAACAACATTATTGGCTTTCATAATAATCTGTATTGATGAGTGAGATTTATAATTCACTGATCATCTTGTACTTAAAATCTATGCATTAAGAATCTGGGAACATTTCAGTGATTGACCCAAAGATTGAAGGGTATGTGTGTTGGGGGGGGGGGGGGGGGGCAGTGTACGAATTTTAGGTGTCCGCATCTTCCAATGAACAACATCTAAATTTGCCAAATCAAGGGTGGTAAGCGCCTCTGTTCGTGCCTTTATTAAAGGAAGCCAAAACCAATAAATTCAATTTTCCAAACTCAAATAATCATGGAAATCCATTCCTTGAGTCTATTCCTGGCCCATGTTAAAATCTAAACCATGAAATATGGTAAAAAAAATCATTAGAAACATGTTTTCCTTGCTCAAATCAATTAATGTGGATCGGCAAAAATAGGGTTTGTTTACAAACAAATGCAAATATTACCATCTCTTGTGGCATTCTACTTCAGTTTGAGCTAGTTTTCACAGATAATACTTTACCACTGACCTTAACTGGGCCTATCTAACATATTTCTATACTTATCTGAGTTCTGAAAATTTTGTCAATTTTATTGGTTTTGGCTCCCTTTAACTGAATGTTACTGAAATAACTGCAATAAATAACCTTAGTTTTACTGCCAAAGGGAAAGTTGTCATAGTGTGAATGCTATTGTCTTAATTAATAGCATATAATGCTTATTATGATCGCTATAAACAATTTACATTAATGAAGCTTGATGAAAATAGACAATATTATAGGAACAGAGATGGAGGCATGGCAACTGCAACCTGGATCTGGAGATATAAGATAGTTAAGGTATATGATGAAGAAATGGTAAGATAGTTGCGTGGAATATGATGTAGGTTTTATTCCTCAGTTTACATCAGAGTACCTGTATCCTGCAGATCCTGAATGTTGGTGTTGCTTTGGGAGCATGGAGGTAGGCTCCTAGAGCAACAGCCCTATAGCCTAGTGTCCTTACAGCTACAGAGTGATGGTATTTTAGCAAGGACTGTTGAATGGTGGGGTTATCTCCGTCTCAGTGTTCTTCTGTTCCTGACCAATCGTTTATTACTGGCTTCCAAAGACTGACCCCTGTGATGGCTGGAGCTCGCATACATTATTTTGATACAGGATGTCTACATCAGTCTCTAAGGATGGATCAAGGGAGAGGGGGGTGCAGACGGGCCTTGCCCCTCCCCCCCTCCCCTGTTGAATCATGTTTGTGCCCCCCCCCCCCGCCCCTTGTACATTCATGTTTGTTGGCCTACCCCCCTCTATCAATTTCTAGATCTGTTACTGTGAACAGTCACACACAGTTATACCTTGTCAGAATGTCCCTAGCTTGTCCTAGTGAATCCCAGCTTCTGCAGGTAGTTCATACGATGCAGACTGCTATGTCACTTGGGTCTGTATGTCACATCGCTATCACACTCATACTATAAATGGGTTTGGTTTTACATCCAGGTTGAGGTTGGATCCCATGTTGCAATGACTCTTATGTTTCTATACTTCTTACAACATTTCAGTTTCAATAATAGAAATTCTTAACAGAAATTATAAATCATGACTTCAGCAATATGACAGGTGACCTACTGCCATAATAAAAGAATCTACAGAATCAGGGACCCATCCCTTCCAGGGCTATCCCCCTACGCACATACTTAGTAACTGCTTCCTTTCCCCAGATATATAAAGACTCCTCCGTTTTACCTCCAGACCCAGGGACTGCTACCTGCCCTTTTTTACAGACCTACTAAATGACTGCATCATTTCCCAAGATACACTACCTGTCGACCCAGGAACTGTTAGCTCTCCTACACACACACACACTTTAGGACCTTAATTAACTTGGGATTCACAGGCCAATGAAGAGTATAAAGAGGGCATGGAAGGCAAAGCATTGGTTGGGAGGTATCTGGAGATGTAAAAGGATTGAATAATGTTAAGGCATCGTAAAGATGATGCTAAGAAATCGTAAAAGTAGTGCTTAGGTATCACAAAAAAATCCTAGCAACTAATTTTAAGGAATGAATAGGAATAAAACGTTAGGCCTAGAGGATATCATGACTGTAAGCAATATCAATATAATTTCTTGTCTGCTTGAATTTCCGTTTCATGATCAGTGGCTCAAAGTACTCATTGGAATAGCTCAACATAGCTCGGGGCACCTTGAGCCAGTTTAGATTTATTTAAAAGAAAACCATGGAAAATCATTTGGTATGAATGGAACTATAATTATGTTGATTCAATGAAAAGGGGACAAAATATGCATACAAACCAATGCATATCAATTCAGATATGAATTATTTGTTCAATGAATTACGAAAATACTCAGCACGAAAACTGCCTCAAGGTATCTCATCCTTCCCTATAGTATAACAGTTTTCCAGCCAAGTTGCAACATAACAGAACTGTGTTGCAATCATACTTTTTGAGCCAGTCTGTTACTTAATAAGATGGCAGGTAACAGTCGATTATTGATGGTGAGGTTGAAACCTCACTGAATCAGAACGTTATTAAAATGTTATTCTTTGGTGAGGTTAAGTCTAAACCATGACAGAATATCATGAGAACATACTGTTTGGGTTGAAGAACATAACTCAAATGTTGTAATAACGTCACAGTGCAACATCACAGCAGTAGGTTGCAGCGACATAATTGGGAGTCATCAAAAGAATGTAACACGAACCAATACAGAACTAACCAGAACATTGCTGGAACATTATAATGATGTCGTGCATCCTTGGCTGGGACTACATTGGATTATTACATTCTTCACTAAAATTTATATTTATTGATTATTCACTAGCTTATTTGGTATAATGTGTGGTATATATACAATTTCCTACACCATATCAACATAGTTTTACTATTCAGTACTGAAACTGAAAATATAAGAAGAAAAAATATTGGTTTCCTCCAATATGAAAATCCAAGCTGTACAATTGAATGATTGTTATGATTTTCTTTTGTCTTCTTTTAGGTACATCTAAAATCATTTTTGCAGTATTTGTATGGTGACAGACTTATTACACCATAAAGGCTGGAACCCATTCAGCTATTAACCTAAGTTCTGGTCGTTTCAATCAGTTCTGGTCACTTACTTCTGGTCGAAATGATCAAAAACGACCAGAAATGGGGTTCCCTATGAGCGATTTGACTAGAAATCTATCCAAAAAGTATCTATTAGTTGCTAGTAATGTCTAATTCGACCAGAATCTGAAAGGTAGTTTCAACTAGGCAAATTGAACACATGTAATTTAATTATCCATAACCTTTCATGAGTTATATTGCAAAAGACTATAATATCCTGACCTACATATGATTTTAAAGAGAATTAAATATTTCTTATATTGATTTTTGAAATCGGGAGTAAAATCCGCTAGCGGAAACACAGTTTAGTCACATCACTCAGTGGGTTCCCACCTTTAGTTTTTTTCTGATAAACCATATAGATTATATATAATTTTTCAAATTGTTTCTTTTTGAGGCGAAATCCGTAAAGTTGACATATTAGCACAATAGCAGGAAATAAAAGTCAAAATAATATGATTATTATTGCCCAATCTGACTTCGTCTTTTTTAAAAGTAGCAGTTGTCAAGCCATAACACCCAAATATCATACACACATGAAACTAGGCTTCCAGTTGAAGCGCTAACCTAGACTGATGTACACAATAGATAATTTATACCAATGTATTTCCATTATTATGTGCATTTATGAATTTCACCGTTCGCTACCCCCAGACCTAATTATCCACGATCAATAAAAGATACTTATCCAATTTCTGGCAAAATGAAAAACCTGGACTTTTAATTTCATATTGTTCATTTCTACATCTAATGTGTGAAAACTATCAGGTTATCATTTACATCTTTAATTATACAGTGTTGATTCCTAATCTAATTTAGCGTATGAAGGATCTACCATACTAAAACTGGTCAATTCACATTAAACAAATTAAAAAAATATCCTTGTCACCACATTCAGGACAATCAATAACCCACAGCTGTGTATCATCAGATTGCATCTCGTTTGTCGGTAATATTCAAGCCTGCTTCAGTTCAACAGAACCGTATATTGTGTGTGCACGAATGGTTCATCAATGAACATTTGGTTGACGAATATTGTGCAAACATGTAAAGTCCTTACAAAAGCGAAAATAAAAATAGTTAGCCAATAGCTAGCACATCCTCTATAATTCATTATAGGTCCAGATTATACACTGCACGTGTCTGACATCAACTACAAGGAAGTTTATACCCATCAAGATGTTCTTTGGATTAAGGATATTGGGCTAAGGCAGATATAACATATAAAATTACTGTAAACCCTGTGTCTGGAAGGAAAGATGTCTCTTAATCGGGCATTATTTCAGAATAGATTATCGTACAGCATCACAGGTATGTACAGGTTTGTTTCTGCTACACAATCTGTCACTTGATATTTTGAACAAATGACAAACATTCTCACAAAATGTGTCTGAACAATAATGATTTAACTTAACCGCTGGCATATTATCCATAACAGTAATGCCAAATTTACAGATGAATTCCAGTTTAAACAGTCCATCAGCATGTGTAAACTTACGACAATGCTATATGGTAAGCCTTCTGACAATGATGTACCCGGAATAAAAGTGTGTAGACCTTGTCAACAGGTATTTTTATAATTATTGTAGGATACTGTCCAAGGTAAAAATCTATGAAGGGTTATAAAAATATCTCAGTGCTTCAAGGCCATATTCCACTATGCGGTGGGGGCCGTTTGCGGTGGGCTCATCTGCCACTGCAAGCACTTTGTGTTTCAGAAACGAACATAATTATTCATTTCTCCCACAACAAGCAATCTATAGAAAACATATATGAAATCATATGCAGTGGTACTCGTGTTGAATCAATGCATGTGCCACCACAAGTAAATTCCTATATTCCATTTTTTTCCTTTTATTTGCAAATTGGTATTTCTCAACTTGACATCGAGATCTTCCAGTACAAAGAGGATTTTAGGAAAAAAGTTTAAATAAATAGTTTAGTGATGATGATGGAATAATGAGATGGAGATGTGGTAGTACAGTGGTAATTGAAATTCAGTACAAGGAGGATTTTAGGAAATTCCATGGGTAAGTTTTATACACTGCAAATAGAATATCGAAAACGTACAGTTAAGATCTCACTGTGTACAGGTAATATCCTATCATAAGTGATTACATGAATTGATTAATCCATTAATACAGCAGTTATAGGCATCAACAGTCATGGTAGAATTGAACTAGAAGGATGAGAAGGTAAGATCCTATCTCATTTAATCAGTGTCTTTATGGTCCTCTTAAAATCACATGAGGATGTGATATGTTGAATATCGTCCGGCACTATTATTCCAAGCAGCTACGCCTCCATAAAATGGGCATTTTATGTGTCAATTTCTCAATAAATTTAATTTTACTGTTACTTCGAAGATTAATAGTTGATGTTTTACATTTCAAATTAAATAAATCTTTGCTATATTTAAAAATGAAACTTAATAAACGCTGTATACGTTGCTTGAAGAGATCTTCAATGCGATATTTTATCATTATTACAGGATAATCATGCTTATTTGTAACATTACCAGTTATAATTCTCAGTGCACGATTTTGATATTCGTTACTTTATTAATCTTTTCTTGGGAGGCACTGTCAATAATAAAGTCGGCATAGTCAAAGTATGGCAAAATAGTTTGCTTATATACTATTGCTGCTGTGTGCGCAGTAGCGTATTGACGGATTTTTGAAAACATATAAACTTTATAGTTTACATCACCAGACAAGTTCTTTATGGACATAATACTATTGCTATTTCCAGACTGTCCTAGTAAACGGTTGATATCATTCCAGAAAGACTTTGGGTTATTCTTGTTATCCTTCAAAGACTTTCTTATTGATACAACTTTATTTTCTCGGATACTTCTGGTAATTCAATGTTTCAAAATTCTGTTTTTCATTATTAAAGTCTCATTAGTAGGGTTAAATCTTAATCGTTTAACAAGTTTTCTTTTTTCACTAATTAAGTCCAATAACTCGTCTGTGATCCAATCAGGACTATTTGTCTTAATTTTGAATCGTTTTTTGGGTAAATGTTGGTTCTAACTATCCAGAATTTTTTTTATACATAATTTCCCATTTGTCTGCAACAGATGCAGATATCCAGAAATCGAACCATCGATAATCATTCAATACAGTTTGTTGGTATTCAAACTTATCATACCTTTTCATATTACGTCCAGTAACAATAGCGTATTCACCTCACTCCCTGACTTTTTTCTTTATCGTATAGACAGCCAAAAAGTCACTAATAATGTTATCATCAACTCCACTTCATACAATATTAGATAAATTTGTCAGGATAAGTTCCAGGCATGATTGATTAGTACGGGTTATTCTAGTTGGTTCAGTGATATATTGTTGAAGATTAAATACATTTTTAAAATCTTGTAGATATCTGTAGGCAGAAGTAAGTTTTTAATGTAATCTATATGTTTAAGTCTCCCATCAGCATCAATTCATATTTGTGTAGATCTTTAATTGCAAATAAGTAAAGCTTTCACGATCAACGACAACAGTGGGTGTTTTAGGTGTCGACCAGGTTTCATAAAGTGCAAGATTATGAATTATCACTATTATTAACAAAAGAGGATTAACAAGAATTGGTACATAAAACTTTTAATGAAACAACACAGGCTATAAACAAGACATACACATATAAAGTTAAGTTGATAATGATAAAAGTCAATTACGACAAGGTTGCATTTTAGATCAACCCATTGATACCTGTGTAAGGAGATGTAGAAGCTTGTAACAGGGTTTTATTCCACACAGAGAGTGGAGGATGGGAAACACTCTTCCCTGAGTTAGGTTCAGGGCTGGTGACTTCTGAGGACAGACTGACTAGTCGGGCCGGCAGAAGGGCCTTTGACCAGACATAGTTAGACATGTAATTGAGTGGTCTAAGGACATTGGTCGCTACAGTAAATTGTAGCCAATTTGTCAATTACCCTCGATAATTAGGAATTAAATTTTATGTTAGTGATTATTTAGTTGTGTGTGATCAGGCCCCTACTTTGACTTACTAAACTCTTATATACAGCGCTCACAACCTTTCATTTTCCTTTGATATAATAGTAAAATAGAGTGTTCTGAAACTGGGCATGACAAAAGTAAAGACAGATCCAGGAATACTAGACATGTGACATTTAATATCATATACTTTGGGAATTTTATTTGAGTAAGAACATGGAGCTGAATACAAAATTTGTAACGTCATTTGGTCAAATTAGATAGTCAGTGGCGAATAATATTACAATTTGCAATGTGACATTGGTGACATTGATTATTTCACTGACAGATTAGAACAAATAAAGTTCTATTATGATCAAGTTGTGATCAAAAGCATGGTTAGCAAAGCAGATGAGTTAGATAAACATATTGAATGCTGAGGAGCCAATACCACAAACAAACTGATATCATTCACAAGCTGTGACTCCACCTGCACAATCTATAGCGAGTTATTTGACTTGCAAATACGGCTATCACCCACTATTTATCAAAGCCTGCCAATACCTATCTTGCAACTGCCAGTACCTATCTTGAAATTGGATCACCTGAACGGATGTAACTGGCAGTCATCATTGCAGCAGCTGTGCAATTTATCATTCACAGAAACTTCCCTGGTGGTAATATAAAACAGCTGAGCTTTGCGGGAATTTCATCAGATCTCAACTTGTAACTAACTGCAGTTGTTACGAGCAAGGTAAGTTAAACCCATTTTCCCATTACATTTGTTTTGTTTGGGGCAATATTAATCTATTAGATGTGACATTCTTCAAACACTTCAATGATGCACAAATTACATCCAAAAAGCTGAAAACCTTTATTAGAATACTTTCAGTGGAATGAAAAAAGAAAAGGATACCATAGCCTATTGTTTAGGTGTTACCATAGCCTATTGTTTAGGTCTTATTCATAAATTTAGCAATTTTGTCTTTTTGTTAGGTTAAAAGGGAGCTAACATTTCAGAATATCATAGAGCAATACCAAGCTGAGTTGTGACTGAACAGAACTGACCTGCAACCATACCTTTTAGTCAGCTTGTTAATTCCTAGATGGTACGAAACAGTCACGTTACATGTTTAGGCATTAAGGCATGAGCTTTAGAAGCACACGGGTAAGCCCTGTTTCACTTTGTCAATGGTGAAATGGGGGAGGAGTCACACATTCCCTACTTAATTATGCATGCTCTTTCCCCACTTCATTATGCTAATTATATACAGCATATTTTGCTTAATGTTGAGCCCTGACTGTTCCCAGCCCGGCCTCCCTCCTCCTCCCTCAGCCTGAACTCAGTCTCAGCCCGGCCTCCCTCCTCCACTCACCGAAATAAATGCGCAAATAGAACTAGAAAGTATTAATGACAGGGAGGAAGCCGCAAAGCTGGTTCGCCTTAATAACTCACATGAAAATCTTAGCCATCTCAGGGCTTGTAAAAATTGTGTTAATGAATATGGGTTTAGACCCCTAAAATTGACAGGGCGACACAGCCCTTTTTTGGCCTAAGGACATGCGACATCACGATTCCTTAAATTCGACAGGGCGACATGGGACCCCCCATCTACACCCCCAATGAATTAATTACTACAGCTAAGCAAGATTATATTGAAAACATTCTTGAAGAGAATAGGTCAGATCATCGGAAGTTTTGGAGATTTATATCTACAACTACTAAGTTGAACCTATAAAATGAAAATGAGGAACTGATTGATTTCACTATATTAATTCCTATTTTGCTGACATAGGAAACAATTTAGGACTATGGGAATGAAACTAATACATCAACACAGCCTATATTTGACGACTTGCATTCTATGAAAGAAGATATTCTTATGAATATTGAATCTCTGAGAAAGTTGATTGACGACATCAACATCCACAAAGGATCTGGTATAGATAGCATTCCTACTTTCATTTGAAGGATAGTTTCATGGCTCTCGAAAATGAATTGCTTGACCTGTATAATTGTATCCTACATTTAGGTTTCTTTCCGGATACCTGGGCTATCGCCACAATGACACCAATACCTAAACAGGGCAATAAGCTAAAATTTTCTCATTGGCGTCCCATATCAATTTTACCACTTCTAGGAAAAGTCTTAGAATGCTATGTCCATGCTAAAATTGAAAACCATCTTCTGTTAAATAGTACTATCAGTTCTCAGCGAGTCCGTTTCATGCACAATACATCCACTTTGGATGCTATCCTCACTTACCGTAAATTCATTACTGATCATATGAATATGGGTTAATTTGTGGGTGCTATATATATCGATCTGGCTAAAGCGTTTGATTGTGTTAACCATCAAATACTCCACAGTAAATTGGAGAGTCTAGGTGTGATTAGAAAATCCGCAAATGGCTGTCGAGCTATCTGGGAAACAGAGAGATCAGGATGAAATTTAATAGCCAAGTCTCATCCACTACCGACATAACTTTTGGTGTCCCGCAAGGTTCCATCCTCAGACCTCAACTCTTTGCTATTTATATTGGTGATCTCGTAAATATTTTTGATAATTCAGCTGCTAATGACATACTATACGCTGATGATGTGGTGACATACTGGGCTAACACTGACAGGCATGCTATTGAATCCAGTTTACATCTTGTGGCCAATCGCCTTTTCAACTGGTGTGTAATTAATAGCCTGAAAATAAATACATATAAATCAAAACTTTTTGTTTATGGGACACGCAGTAAACTAAAGCAATGTGTGGTACCCAACATTGTCATTGGTGGGGATATTATACAAAACTGCCCTTCTTATAACAACTTGTCAGTTATCCTCTACGAATACTTCACTATGAAACAAAAACTTCAGGATGTGAAGAGAAAATTCTCTCAGAGAATTTTTAAATTAACGAAAATCAAGAATGGGCTAAATCACCACACAAGTGTCTTGATTTACAAGCAGACAATTTTGCCAGTATTGGAATATGCTGACTTTTTGCTAATTATTACGTTCTAAACATGACATGAAGAAATTCCAGACTATGCAGAACAGGGCAATGCGAACTTGCCTTGACATATTCAATCCAAGCGATATTTCGGTAGATGAATTGTAACCTCTTCATCTCTGTCTTTTCCTTCAGTGTGAGCTTAACTTAGGTCCTATTATTATCATGTTGATCATCATGTTTTTATAATATAGGGGTATTTCTCAGTACATATAACATAATTACTTAACTCATTAATGATAAATCTACCTCATATTACCTTTTGGAGTCCATTGTGGTTTACTTACTGTCCTTGATTGGAACCTGCACATTAGCATAACCTCACTCCGAGTCCTGATTGAAATGATATAATATTATGTTTATATGTCCATTTGACGAAAGACTACTATTAACTCTAATTATGATGACTATGAATTAGTCTATCTAGGTTATCGGACCCTACAACACTAAACTTGGTGTTGGAACCTATAATGATAAGCTTAAAGTATGAATGGCATGTAATGTATATGTTTATTGTATTTAGCAAATCATTATAAATTTTGTACTTGTTTGGAAGATTATTTATGATGAAACCAGTTTAATTGAATTAAAAAAATAAAGATAAGTATTAGGAGGTGACAGAAAATAATCATGTGTTTGAGTGGTTTCTTATGTTCAAGAAGCTTATCAATTGGGGTTTGACAGGTCAAAGATGCGTCTAAGGAAGGGCCTGCTTCTGCTGGCCTTGGTGCAGCTTTTACTGCAAAACACAAACTGCCAGACCACAGATGAACCGGAGACGGAAGAAGAGCTCAATGATTTAGCTGAGGTCAGAATCATTTTACAGTACATGTTTATCCTTCTTATACACCCTCCATAGTCATCTGTAGAATCTAACTTCAATTGTGCCATTGTATTGATAGGACTTATTGAGTAAATACCAATTTTTATGGGGCTTAGGAAAACCTAAACATAAGTAAGTTTATATAATAAGCCTCAACCCCTTGCTATTTTTAAGTAGACGCTTATGAATAGGGTTCTGATAATTATTGTAACAGCTATCTAACTTTACTGTCTATTTCGTTCAGGAAAATGCTGATGGAGATTCTCATAAAGCAGATATTGTTGTTGATAATGGAGAAGAGACCAATTTTGAAGAGGTAAGTTATTGTTGTAAAATAATTATAGAGATACCATTTTAGTGTACCAATAACCAAGGAAACTATAGAATTAGTGATTGGGTAAATAATTATACTTAGAACTTGAGGTGGCTTTCCATATTTCAGTGTCCCATTTGATAATGATGCTTCTATAATTACCAGGAAATTCAATATATACCTGATTAAATTGTCTCTTATTACCACATATTCTCGGTTTTGAAACAAATTCCTTAGCCTTTGCTAACCCCCTTTTTGCTACCCTATCAGAACACTCTGATGTCTTCTCACAGATGTAAATTTCAGTTTGTAAAATAAATCTCTAGTCCTATCTTTTCTGGATTTGGCTGATAAATTCATATTTACTAAGCTAATATTTCAACCACTCCTGATACAATATTATCCTAATTTTATCGTATTGTTCTTCAGTATAATTCCTTTTTGTAAGACTTTTTTTTTCAAAGTGACATGTAACTGCATCTGCATCAGTAAAAAGAGAAATTTGTCTTATCAGGATTTATCGAACCTCATTTTGCTCCATTGTATTTAGAAGGTTTTGTTCCAATGAGGACAACTAAATACAATCCTTTATGAAATATACCTTCAAGATTATTTCTACTGTATTGATAAGATAAATATTTGTGAATTTTGCCATTTAAATTGTATACTCCTTTGGTGAAATCTAGGCACCTCCCTTAGAATGTAATTTGTCTTTAAGATTCTCTATATGAAAGTATATGAAAGGCATTTTTTTTCCAATTAAAGCACAGTAACACTGACTAGACTGCTCATTATTATTAAAAAGTATTTATCCTAAAATGGGTTAATGGAGAACATGTTCAAATTATAAGAATATTTTTGGTCCAGCCCCTCCCCCCCCCCAATTCCTCCAATTTCTTATTTGGTTGCCATAAAAGCAAAAGTTACTTTCCTACTGTCCGATAGTCCCGACGGCCTTACAATAGTCCCGAGGGCCTTACGATAGTCCCGACGCCCTTACAATAGTCCCGATGGCGTTATTGGCCTGTGTAAACCCATTTTGTCCTAAGGATTTCATTGTCTTAAGCCTGGCATAAGTCTTACAATAATTTATCGGGACAAATTCCTTAAGATAATGAAAAATTCAGATGTGTTTGAAATCTTTTGGAAAAAGCTTAGGAGAATGGGCTTACGACAATGAGATTGAGCTTAGGATAATGATTTCTCTTGTCTTAAGGACCTCTGTCGGTCTGTGTAAACCCCCTTTTCTTAGGTGAAAGGACCCATTCATTATACAAATGTACTAGATACTTTTATTGTCGTAATCCTTCTGTAAATTATCATGGATTTATTATCTTAAGGATATTGTAGGGCTGTGTAAACCCTTCAGAACAAAAAACCTAACGATAATTCCTACCAATAGCATTAAAATGATATTTAAATACATAATTATTCTTCCCGATTTTCCCATTTACCTAAGGTTCACGTAAGGGAATTTTCGTAAGGACCCGTTGACGGCGTGTGTAAACCAGGCTTAATGCTCACAAAACTACCAATACTTCAGTTACTATTAACCTAAGAATATCAAGAACTGAAATCTTGAAGAATGCTTTCCTCTTGTTGGCATATACTTGTGTGTTCAAAACATTTTACTGTATTGAAAAATAAATGAATATTATCATTAGGCCCTTTGAAAGTCTGATGCCCTGGACATTCATAAATGTGCCAAACAAACCATGAAATACAGTGTCAGAATGTAAATATATCTTGCCATTCTGTTGTCATCAGTCAGAAAAGCATTTCGATCAGATAAATGGATATATTTGGGAGATAAGATTGCCCTTAGCTTCCCACTGGGGGTGGCATCTGAACGTGTAAACAACTTGTAGTTCCTGTTTAGATTTCTAAAGGCTTTGCTATAGTATTTCACTCATGTTTAGAATGCCATTATGAAAACGCTATTTGACAAAATGTCATGAAAAGAATCCTTTATTCTGATTTATTAAAGCATTTTACAAGATCCCACACTGGTGTCATAATTATGTAAGTGATCTAGATAAGTCATGGGTCATTTATATGTAATACAAGGGTTATATGATAAGTCTTTTTTAATACATTGTTTAGACTGACATCGTACTTTGCATTGTAATTCTACATAAAAAAAGAACTTTTGATGATCAAAAGTAAACATAGAAACAGGATCTTTGGCTCACAGTATAAAACACTATTGAAAATCCTGTACTGCTCTTAGAACATCTGACCATGACAACCAGATTATAGTAAAAACATTATGTATCCAAGGGGTATCCATACTTCTAGATCAAGATTAAACCTCTCCACACCACATCTTCTATTCAAGAACGATGACAACGTCCATGGTAATGGCATGGAGGTCATCATCCAAGAACTCCAACGAGAGGTAGAACTAGCAGAAGAAGGGCCAGAGGGAGACGTGGTCCAGAAGATCCTCGATGCTGCTCACAACATACTGGGCACGGATGAGGAGGTGAGTTGTTTCATGAATGGGGGCAGAAATCAATCTAGGGCAGATGTCTGAAGTATATATGTGCATTGTAGTAAAGAAGCCTTCAAAATAGAAAGAATAGAAAACAACAGTCCCTTAAAACAATTCTTTCTCCATATTTTTACACTGAAACTTTAGAAATGTTGTTCCCCTTTAATTTTACATAATAGTGAAAATGTACTTTAAGAAATTGAAAGATCAACATTTCACAGTTCTATCTAGTTTGCTGAATACTACATACATACATAGAAATAGAAGAAATGTTCATTTTCCATCTTCCTGCAGATTAGTTTTTTTCACTTTTCATTTCGGGATTGATTTTAACTGGACATTCATTAAATTTCAAATGCTTTGAAAACGTATTTCAATTTTGGGCCAAAAGTATTCTGTGGTAAGGGCAAATGAATAGTTAATGTGTACATACTTGATAGTTCAACCTACAACAAAAGTCTTGAATGATATCGTATACACAATGACTGAAAATTTATCAGTATAAATACTTTTCTGTTTCAATGCACGGAAGATTGGTGTTCATTTCTATTTGCAAAAATAGATTTACGGCAATAGCTTTTCAAAACTTACACTTCTTGGCAATATGAATAACAAATGTTCAACAGGATTATTTTTACATTAAATCACAGTCAGTTTAACTCATTCTTCAAGACTAAACCTTAATTGAAAAACCTTAAAAGGCACCAGTATGTTAGAACCTTTATTTTCTGGTGGGTTGAGAGGTGTGTATTTGGGGTGGTGATTAAAGTTGGTTCTTAAATAAGTTACAAAAAGAGGTCACCTTCACAAGTTTGGTTGAGCATTTTATCATGTAACTCACATCAATAGATAGCATTATTAATTTCATTTCTAGATTTATATAGAATACATAAATTTGCCAATTACTATGCATGGCACAGCCCTCCTAAAAGAAACCACCGTGAAATGGCCCGAGAGGTGTTGTCTGTCCTTAATTCAATGTTTAAGCCCCTTGTATACTTAGAAGAGGGATCACGGCTTTGGTTTCCCTGGTGTCCATAGTTTACAGCTTATGTGAAGGAAATGTGTGTTTCACTTTGGTTCGCTATCTGTTGATATAAATCCTATTTTTTTCTAATCAGAGACAGAACACCAGTTAAGAAGTTTGGAGACATAAGTTTTTTATTTTCTACCACACAATAAAATGACGATGTATTTGGGTTAAAATTGTTCATGGGCCCTATGTTTTTCTCTCTATATTAAAAAGGGCGTGGTGGGTGGGTACACGCGATGAATGGTGCCCGAGTGAGCTGCCGGTATGTGCAGTGACCGGCTTATAAAGGGTCTGGTCACCTGACCTGCCAGATCGGAATGTGTTCATTTCGGGGCATGGTGATCCATTTCAGGAGAGTTCATTTTGTGTGGTAGTGGGTGTCTGTTTTCTGATTATCAGCAATTTATCAATTACTGTACAATCAGAGACAGAACACCAGTTAAGAAGTTTGGAGACATAAGTTTTTTATTTTCTACCACACAATAAAATGACGATGTATTTGGGTTAAAATTGTTCATGGGCCAAGAACTTTAGTTAAGATACGTGGGATATCTGTGTAGAGCTTCTTCGGGACGTACGCGTTGATGGCGTCACTTGTCCACGTGCCATGTGTCATGAGTTCGTTTTGGGTCGCGCCCCGTTTGGCGCACTCTTGTGCTCCTGAGCGCCGAAGGGAATGTAGGGTAGTAGTTTGGGCGTGGGGGCAGCCGAACTGGTAGAGAGTAGACCTGATGTACGTATGCACCAGGTCCAAGCGGATGGGTTCTTGCAGCGACAGCATGAAGGCCGGTGCGTCCGGCGGGAGAGGCACCCGGGCGACGTAGGTCCTCCAGGCGGTGACCGGGCAGTATGTTGATCCCAGGAACGGAACAGGGATGGAGACGCGTCGTGAAGGGTCGGTGATCGTTTTCGATGAGTTCACCGTCAGCCAGAGGGTCGAACCTTCGTCAGTGATGTCACAGCGGCGGAGGGTGTGGTGATGTAGCCCTGGGCTTGCCTGGAGGAGATTCGACTGTCGTAACAAAGAAGCATACGCGATCAGAACCAGGGTTCTGATCGTCTGAGCGTTATGGTCAAGAGAGGCTAGTACATCACACATACGTTTGAAATAATATAGGGGGATGACCGGAGCTGGGGTCGGAACATGATTCGAGAGTCTTGTGATGCCTCGGACGAGATTGTGGAGAATGGGAGACGAGAAAAGTATAGAGTTCCCGCCCGTCGCCGTCATAAAGTACTTAGCGCCCGAGAGATAGTTCTTAATCGTCAGTGGGCTTTTGTATGAATTGGCCAAGAATTGTGTAAAAAGGAGTAGGGCGGGTAAGGGCGGGTTAAAATAGTCAAAGTTTGAGGCCATCATAAATGATAAGTAAATTTTAGCCTGGCGCTGTTTGTTGACTGTTGTCCCCTGTGAGAATGCGGCTCCATAAGATGTCATCATCTGTTGGCGCAGCGTCGTGTCGGGTATGTCTGGAATTACAGATCAGACAGAACATTGGTTAGCAATACAGGAACAGCACGCCTCAATTCATTAGCTACCACCAGTTTGTCCGCTAGTCGGTTAAGTCTAGGATTTATGGTTCGGCGACTGAGCGCATCAACCAGAGTTAGAGTGACTCCCGGAACGTGTATGAGTAACACGTCCAGCTGGTTGAGGGCCGCCCATAGCCAGAGTTCTCGTGCGCAGGCTGCAAGGACCCTATCTTTGGTCCTGCCCGTATTAAGGGCATACATCGAGGAGATGTTGTCTGTGTGTACCACTATTCTTGTGGCACGCGTGTCGGTTGGGAAAAGGGTTTTAAGCGCAATGACGACGTTAAGAGCCTCTAATTGGGAGATGTGAAATGTGGTCCTATAGTCGTCTGGAAAGGGGAGGTCATAGAAGGCTGTCTCAGAGGCTCCGCCCGCGCCCTGAAGGCACGCATCGCATTCTATCAGCAGCTGTGGGAGGTTTGGTTCAATGAGAATAGTGGAGTTGCAGCCTTTTGCGTAGTTAATAGTACTGCGGCCAAGGAGGCTTTTTGGGAGTTGACCCCAACCGGAGGTATAACAAGCTGAAACCAATTTTTTCCATTTGTACACCATGTCCCACAGCCTGCCTGATAGTTTGTACTAAAAAAAGTGCGTCCCAGCATATCGTAAATCACTGGTTTCCATGGCAACCACCCAAAAATCAGGTAATTCTGAAATCAACACTATTTTTGATATATCTTCCTTAATTATCAAGGTAGAAGCACAAATGAGATATCAAAATTAAGCATTCCTAGAGTTCTATGAGATATAAGGCTGAAATGGGTTGTCTTGGTTACTGGGTTGCCATGGTTACCAGAAATAACTCTAAAAATTGACCATAATTTCAGTTTCTCTTCTCTTCTTGTTACCATGGCAACCGTAAATATGGGTTTAGCAAGGAACAACATATCTCATCTCAACAGTACATATCCCCTCTATATGGGAACAAGTGTTTTTTGTCAAAACAATGATATGGAATGCAGTAAATGACTGGTTTCCATGGAAACAACTCAAAATTCATGTTATTTCAAATTTAACAGTATTTGGACAGTATCTCCCTTAATATACAAGATAGAAACACAAATGATATGTCAAATTGATGCACTCTGAGAGTTACATTGGATAAGAAACTGAAATTGGTTGTTTCTGTCACTCGGTTGCCATGGTAACCCAAAATAACCTCAAAAATGACCATTTTTTCACTTTTTCTCTCATTCCCGTTACCATAGCAACCAAGAACATAGATTTTAAGGTATAACAGAGTACAGTCTATCTTATCTGAAGTGTATTAGTCTCTTGTATGTATATTTAGGGTTTGTACTGAAATATCTTGAGCATAGAATATAATAAATTACTAGTTTCCATGGTAACCGCCTCAAATAAATAAGGGTTTCTTAAAATAAAGACTAAAATGGCCATATCTTCCTTAATATTCAAGCTAGAAGCACAAGTGAAACATCAAATTAAAGCACTCTGGGAGTTTTGTTGAATGGCAGATTGAAATTGGTTGTCTTGGATACTCAGTTGCCATGGTAACCACAAATAACCTCAAAATTTACCATAATTTCAGGTTTCCCTCCTGTTTCTGTTACCATAGCAACCATGAATTTAAGGTATAACCAACCAACAACTATCTCATCATAGGGGTAAATGCTCTTCCTTAAAGATTTGGATGAAGTCATTTCAAAACCATGCTAGGAAATATAGTAAATGACTGGTTTCCATGGAAACCACCCAAAAATCAGGTTAGCTAAAATTCATCAATATTTGGGCCATATCTTCCTTAATATTCAAGATAGAAGCACAAGTGAAACATCAAATTAAAGCACTCTGGGAGTTCTATTGAATGGGAGATTGAAATTGGTTGTCTTGGATACTCAGTTGCCATGGTAACCACAAATAACCTCAAAATTTACCATAATTTCAGGTTTCCCTCCTGTTTCTGTTACCATAGCAACCATGAATTTAAGGTATAACCAACCAACAACTATCTCATCATAGGAGTAAATGCTCTTCCCTAAAGATTTGGATGAAGTCATTTCAAAACCATGCGAGGAAATATAGTAAATGACTGGTTTCCATGGAAACCACCCAAAAATCAGGTTAGCTAAAATTCATCAATATTTGGGCTGTATCTTTCTCAATATACATGATAGAAACACAAATGTCTTGTCAAATAGATGCACTCAAAACAGTCTATGGCATAGAGGACTGAAATGGGTTGTCTTGGTTATCCAGTTGGTATAGAAACCAAAGATGACCTCAAAATTTATCATAATTTTGTTTTCCTTTTATTTCTTTCAACATAGCAACCAGTAGTATAAGCTTTTCAAGTCCAAGAAATACAACATATGACATCTATAAGATGTACAGATTTCATCTAAAGTCTCAAGAAACAGGCCTGAAGGATAGTCATCACAAGGTTCCAGGTAGATCTTATAGATTCACACATGGTTATAAAACCAAAAAACTCTGGTCTATTCATTTTTATTTTGAGCATATAATATCAAATCGATTAAATATGTGGACTAGGAAAGGAGTTATTGGCGAAACAAGAAACAAAAAGATTTATGACCATGATGCTGATGCGGTCCTCCTGCCATGATCCATGTTGACATGCGGAGAGTACTAACCTTGCTGTCGATGCTGATCATGAATATTGACATAATTCTTCATTTCATATTGACCTGGACCAACTCTAAATATTAATAATCCATAATATATCCTCTATAATGCCTGTCAATACTGATTTAAAGGTGTACAAAGGGCTGAAATATGGAGGATTGAGACCACCGTACCAACCAGGACCACACCATGTTGACATCAGCTGATGCTGTTTTGACAATACCAGTGAGCAGTCCGTGATCCGCCTAAGATGCCATTAACTTACCCATAAGGTGCAATTAAGGTGCATATAAGATTTGCCTATGACACAACAAAGATCACTGTATGATCCCAGAAAGATTCACCTGAGATGCATCTAAGATTTTTCTGGGATCCAGAAGATGTGCCTAAGATCAGAGATATCATTTTCCCTTTATTTTGTCAGAGATTTCCAGATTTTTGCCAGTTCAGTATGAACATGAGTTTTTTCTCAACCCAAGTCACCATTTCTGCTTTTCAATGTATACATCTGTTGTTTCTAATCCATTTAAACCATAGATGTACATTTCCTGTTGAATATGTCCACTTTTTTAGTTTCTGAACTAAAAATCTGGAAATATCCTCCCTAATTTCTGGATATTTCATACCTCCTGAATGGCAACAAGATTCAATAATAATTCCCTAAGATGCACCTAAGATGTTTCAATGATGCACCTAAGATCACATAAAGATTCCCATAACATTTGCCCAATTTGCACTTGAGATTCCACAAAGATGCACCCTTAGATCAAAGATCTCCCAGAGATGCCCTAAAGATCATAAAACAGATCCTGCAAAATGCCCTAAAGATGCACCTAAAATTCCACAAAGATCCACCCTAAGAACCAACAAAGATCTCCCTAAAAGATGCACCTAAGATCCCAAAATTGATCCCCTTAAGATACACCAAACATGCACCTAAAATGTTATATGATGGTCCTAAGATCCCCTTACATATACCTAAGATGCACTTGAGATACCATTAGGATGCCCCTTAGATCCCATAAAGATCCCCCTTAAGATGCATTTAAAATCTCTTTGAGATGTGCCAAGATGTGCCTAAGATTCCACCTAGATGCCCCAAAGGACCACCTAAGATGCCAATAAGATGCCCCTAAGATGTGCCTCAAAATTCATAGTCCCTGTAGCCTATGTTCTATATAAAACCACTAAGATCCCACAAGGATTCCCCTGGTAATTGCCTAAGATGTACCACAGGTGTGCCTAATAGATCCACTCAATAGCCTCCCAGATGTGCCTATTATGCACTCAAGTTGCCTATGATGCATCCAACCTCCCACAATTATGCCTGAAAGTCCCCCTAAGATGTCTAAGGTACGCTCTATCCTTTTACCCCTTTATCCCTTCATTCCCTTCCTCTCCTAAATGCCCTACCGATGCCAAATTTTGAAACATGGTTAATATGGATTCACATGGCCATCAGCAGCAGTGTCAGTGGTTGGCATCGATGGCTGTGGTAATACGCGTCTTTCGACCTACGGGTTTCCTACGGTTTTAAGGGACTGGAGCTTGTTCCCAGCCTGTCCAGACACCAGAAGGGCGGACACCTATCCCCTCCCCACTATAGAAATGCATGGGAAACATATTTCATTTCCAGTTTAGACAAGGAATATAATGTTTTTAGGGGTGGAAAATTATATATTTGGAAAAAGCAAATCCTCATCTGTCCATTGAATCTGATCGAAACACTGGAAATACTTCCATAAATGTGTAAAATAATAATATTCAAAACAAGTTGGGTAAATATAGGGAGAAATGCTCCATGGTTCCCTGAAAATAACCACCCCCACCCTATGGTGAGATCAGAGGGGTAGTTAGTGGTGGCATTAATTAGCACCCTCCTGTAGTCAGAGACCCTTACTGACTGATGACCATTTTGTACATAAACCTCTTGACCATGGGGATAAAATGACCCATTAACTGTGTTGTCATGGCCTAAGATTACACCATTACCTAATTCTAAACTGCTCCCATCCCCACAGGAGGTACCAGAACAAAGCTGCTCAGACTGAGGTCAATTCCCCCCGTATGTCTGACCAAGGAACTGTCCTCCCTTCCGGCCCTGAGATCCCCGGGGGCACCGATATTACATCATCTTCCTGTATCTAGAAAGCCAAGCTAATTGTGCGTTGGTATGCCTCGTTCAGTCAGCGTCTATCAACGGCCGCTCCAATGGGTGGGCTGGTGGTAATGCTGATTCACCCTTCCACTGTCCCAAATCAGTTAATGGGTATGGGGCTTAATAAAAAATCCCCAGCACAAACCTGTCAGGCACTGAGTAAAAGCTATGTCAAAGCATTACCCTCTTCAGTCCCACATACCTGTGCAAAGGTATGTTCATGATAATTCTAATCCTTTATGGATTCCTCAAAATAAGACCTTTATGTAACCTCTGACTGCAAAATAAGACGTTTCTAATAGCCTGATAAATGACAGCACCAAAATAAAATCTTATTAAACATGTGTGGGCACCCCGTAGGTGCATCTAATGGTAAGTACTCATGGGATTCTTGGGGATACTTGATTTCTTTTGGTATAACTCTTGGTATTAACAGGGAAACTAGTTATGACAGGTACATTTTGACTCATGAACTTCGTTCATGATCTTCATTAGACATTCATTTTTTTATTGTAAGAGAGATTGATTAGTTTTAGATGGTTGTCAATTCAAGCATCTATAGTGGTCATCAGTCATATCCTTTTTCTCCAGAAACGCAATGCTGTTGTCCTCTGGTCAAGCCCGAGAGATGAGTTGGTCATTTATGCTAAAGTCACTATTGAAATATATAGGAAATTGCTGGCAAATTCAGAATTTGGAATTTGGCAATCAAAAACCAGAAATACAGAGAAGATTGTAGGTTTAACATAGAGTTCCTATGAAATCTGGGTCCCCAATTCATCCTCTTAGAGATTGAAGGACTTCTATATATGGTTATATTTGGGGGTACACATACTCCACAAACTAGAAAACCTATACGGTCTAAGCTGCCATGCAGTGTGAAATAAATTATGAAAAGTAGGGTGAAGACTGCGAGCATGGCAGGTGCTAGTGGTCTGACCCAAGACTAGTTCAGGGATGCACACATATTTTCTAGGGCGGATCACGGACTGCTCACTGGTATTGTTAAAACAGCATCAGCTGATGTCAACATGGTGTGGTCCTGGTTGGTACGGTGGTCTCAATCCTCCATATTTCAGCCCTTTGTACACCTTTAAATCAGTATTGACAGGCATTATAGAGGATATATTATGGATTATTAATATTTAGAGTTGGTCCAGGTCAATATGAAATGAAGAATTATGTCAATATTCATGATCAGCATCGACAGCAAGGTTAGTACTCTCCGCATGTCAACATGGATCATGGCAGGAGGACCGCATCAGCATCATGGTCATAAATCTTTTTGTTTCTTGTTTCGCCAATAACTCCTTTCCTAGTCCACATATTTAATCGATTTGATATTATATGCTCAAAATAAAAATGAATAGACCAGAGTTTTTCGGTTTTATAACCATGTGTGAATCTATAAGATCTACCTGGAACCTTGTGATGACTATCCTTCAGGCCTGTTTCTTGAGACTATAGATGAAATCTGTACATCTTATAGATGTCATATGTTGTATTTCTTGGACTTGAAAAGCTTGTACTACTGGTTGCTATGTTGAAAGAAATAAAAGGAAAACAAAATTATGATAAATTTTGAGGTCATCTTTGGTTTCTATACCAACTGGATAACCAAGACAACCCATTTCAGTCCTCTATGCCATAGACTGTTTTGAGTGCATCTATTTGACAAGACATTTGTGTTTCTATCATGTATATTGAGAAAGATACAGCCCAAATATTGATGAATTTTAGCTAACCTGATTTTTGGGTGGTTTCCATGGAAATTAGTCATTTACTATATTTCCTCGCATGGTTTTGAAATGACTTCATCCAAATCTTTAGGGAAGAGCATGTACCCCTATGATGAGATAGTTGTTGGTTGGTTATACCTTAAATTCATGGTTGCTATGGTAACAGAAACAGGAGGGAAACCTGAAATTATGGTAAATTGTGAGGTTATTTGTGGTTACCATGGCAACTGAGTATCCAAGACAACCAATTTCAATCTGCCATTCAATAGAACTCCCAGAGTGCTTTAATTTGATGTTTCACTTGTGCTTCTATCTTGAATATTAAGGAAGATATGGCCCAAATATTGATGAATTTTAGCTAACCTGATTTTTGGGTGGTTTCCATGGAAACCAGTCATTTACTATATTTCCTAGCATGGTTTTGAAATGATTTCATCCAAATCTTTAAGGAAGAGCATTTACCCCTATGATGAGATAGTTGTTGGTTGGTTATACCTTAAATTCATGGTTGCTATGGTAACAGAAACAGGAGGGAAACCTGAAATTATGGTAAATTGTGAGGTTATTTGTGGTTACCATGGCAACTGAGTATCCAAGACAACCAATTACAATCTGCCATTCAATAGAACTCCCAGAGTGCTTTAATTTGATGTTTCACTTGTGCTTCTAGCTTGAATATTAAGGAAGATATGGCCATTTTAGTCTTTATTTTAAGAAACCCTTATTTATTTGAGGCGGTTACCATGGAAACTAGTAATTTATTATATTCTATGCTCAAGATATTTCAGTACAAACCCTAAATATACATACAAGAGACTAATACACTTCAGATAAGATAGACTGTACTCTGTTATACCTTAAAATCTATGTTCTTGGTTGCTATGGTAACGGGAATGAGAGAAAAAGTGAAAAAATGGTCATTTTTGAGGTTATTTTGGGTTACCATGGCAACCGAGTGACAGAAACAACCAATTTCAGTTTACAACCAATTTCAATGTAACTCTCAGAGTGCATCAATTTGACATATCATTTGTGTTTCTATCTTGTATATTAAGGGAGATACTGTCCAAATACTGTTAAATTTGAAATAACATGAATTTTGAGTTGTTTCCATGGAAACCAGTCATTTACTGCATTCCATATCATTGTTTTGACAAAAAACACTTGTTTCCATATAGAGGGGATATGTACTGTTGAGATGAGATATGTTGTTCCTTGCTAAACCCATATTTACGGTTGCTATGGTAACAAGAAGAGAAGAGAAACTGAAATTATGGTCAATTTTGGAGTTATTTCTGGTAACCATGGCAACCCAGTAACCAAGACAACCCATTTCAGCCTTATATCCCATAGAACTCTAGGAATGCTTAATTTTGATATCTCATTTGTACTCCTACCTTGATAATTAAGGAAGATATATCAAAAATAGTGTTGATTTCAGAATTACCTGATTTTTGGGTGGTTGCCATGGAAACCAGTGATTTACGATATGCTGGGACGCACTTTTTTTAGTACAAACTATCAGGTCATAAAGTTGAGATATTTATCTTTCTAATGACGTATGGCATGCTTTGTTATACCTCCGGTTGGGGTTTTTCCTTAAATAAGGCTCTTTTTGAGTTTGGCCGCTCTACTATAAGAAACCACGCGACGTCTTTCTTAAAGCCGTGAGTAATCTGGATTTTGTCTAGGCCAGCCCCGCGCAGCGTTGCCAGTATTCTTGACATGAACTTTCTGGCCGGCCGCACGCAAGAGCTGACATAGGCCAATTTACCAACCAGTGACTGAACTTCAGTTCGTGTCGCGGTGTCTTTGGTCTGCCATTGTGTTGCCTCTAGGATGATGTCTTTTAGTTTTGGCTCTGGGATTGACATCTCCATTTTGTCCGAGTTAAACTTAATACCCAGGAACTCAAGTTCCGTTGTCGGGAAGACCGTCTTATCAGGGGCGAGGGCTAGTCCCAATGTTTGTGTGAGTTCTTCAAAGTCTGTGAAGGCTGACATGGATTCATCCAGGGTAGGGGCGACTGAGCAAAAGCCTTCGACGTACGCCAGTACGTCATGGCCTTTCTTTTTCATGAGGTGAGTAACTGCGTTTGACACCCTCTGTTGGGCCCCCCCAGAGCACCTGCACCTGAAACTCGGGCATATATCCACGTAAATGTTGTTTCGGTGTTTTAGGGCCAGGAGGGGGTAATCCAGGGGATCTATTCTAAGTTGTCTATACGCCCTTTGAAGGTCGCTTTTCCATAAATAGGCTCCTCTGCCTGCTTTAACCATCCTGTCAGCCAAGTCGAGGGGTGTGGGAAGGGTGTACTGGGATGGGTTGCCTTGAAAAGTATTCTTGGCTATGCCGTCATTTACACTATTGCCTGGAGGGAATGATAAGTCTATTATCACTCGTTTTCCTTCACCTTCTTTCTTATCCCGTGTCATTAATGGTGAGATTTTTGTCCATGGTTCGAAAGGTGGGAGGCTGAATGGTCCTAGTAGGGCCTGTTTGTCACGTTCTTTGTCTATGAATTTATCTATAGCTACCGCGTGGCGGAGGGCTGAAGAGTGATTCTTTTCAGTTGAGAGTGGGGGTTCTGGTGCAGTGTAAGAGACTGGCCAGCCGTATTTGACAAATTCAGCTACTTCCCGGTCTTCATAGTCCCAGAGGAGCTTTTCCCACATTTCTGTATTTAGTTGGGAGGGGATTTCGCGTCTAAGAGCCAAATAGTTCGGGAGGCCTGTTGCTCTGACATCATAGTACAGTTGCATGTGAAAGGGGGCAGTGCCCACAGCCTCGGCTGTTGGTAGTGGCCACTTTTCATGTATTACAGAGGAGTACTGGTAAGGGTTTACCTTGTTAGCCGAGTCAGTTGTGTTGTCTCGGGTTTGTACCGGGTTATCGCCTTGGGGCCCATCTGCCGCCGACTGCCTCTCTTGCTTCGGCTGCTGAGCGGTACACGAGTCCAGTTGTGAATGAAGTTCATGTTCCGAGTCCCGTCGGGCGAGGTCGTGTACAGTGTTGTTAGAGTCAGGTACAGTGGTTAGTGTTTCTGAAACAGAGCCTAGTACAGCGGAGTCAGTAAGGTTCGTTACAGAGTCTAGTTCTTGTTCCCAAACCCCGAGTCCCCGTTTTTCTTTCCTTCGCTTATCTGCTTAGTCTTACAATCTTTTTGGGGATGTGGTAAGAGTGTGCACTTATTTTGCAGACAGAATGTGCAGATATGGAGGTTCCTAAACCCGTTGGTTACATGGCACTTCTTCTGAGAGCATGAGCCTGTCTGAAACGCCCTACATGGGGGAGCAGGTTTAGCTCTCTTACATTCTTCGGGGATCTCATAACCTGAATCGTCCCTAGCTGACTTACCACGAAGTGGTTCTGTGGCCAATTTTGAGTGAGACAGTTGTGTTTGGATACGGTCTATTGCGTATGTATCCTGCCAAGTGAGGCGGCCCGTTGCTATTCTAGTACACACCTCTTCGGACCAGGAGCGGACCGCCGCCCAGTCATAGGTTTTTGCATCTTCTACGACCCTTTCCAAATGTTGGTTCATAAAAACTATGTCCTCATCGCCCTGACCTTTGGTTTTTGTGAGCTGCATGAATCCCCATATATATTCTGGCATAGATAGTTCTCCCAGCGTGCATTTTTGTTTTTTAGAGCCCTTAGTTACAAACTGGTGGGGGTATTGAGGGTGCCTACCTGTGTATGCTGCCAATGGATCTACCGCCGCGTGTAGAGCCTCTGCCACTCGTCTCGTGAGTGACGTGTCGGAGTCCATGTCACCCATGGTAGTCGGGTGCTCCCACGCGGTCGTGCTGGGGTACGGGAAGGGGGGGTGTTGCCCCTGAGTCGGCGGTGCGCCTCTGGACGACATGCCGGTCACTCCAGCCCACCCGTAGGCCGTCATTGGGTGGGGGAGCTGGCCGGCGGTTGCGTGTCTGGTGCGGCCTGCCACTGGCTGAGGGTTGAGGGGCGGCCCGGTCGTGGGCGCCCGTGTATAGCTGTAATTGACGTCGGCCTCGGCCGGGGCTGGGCAGTGAGACCGGTCCTGTTGAGGTGCCGTCTGCTGGGGAGTCGTCTGCTGGGGAGTCGTCTGCGTAGGGGCCGTCATCGGCGGCGCTGGCTGCGCCGGCTCTCGCTGTTCTGCCAACTTAGACAACATTGCGGTTATTGTCCCTAGTTGTTCATCGACCCTAGCTATTTTATCTCCCATTTCTTCTATGGCCTGTGCGTTTTGTGCTACAGTTGACTTCTTCTTGGGTGGCTGTACTGCCATGTCTTCTATAAGGTCTGCCGTAGCTGCTCGGCGTCTAGACATTATGAGAGTTTTTACTTACTAGGGTCGGGTACAGGGCGGCGGGCAGGTTGAGTACGGAGGTACAGAGGTACGGTGGTACAGCGGTGCGCCCGGCCGGAGGTAGTGTACACGCGATGAATGGTGCCCGAGTGAGCTGCCGGTATGTGCAGTGACCGGCTTATAAAGGGTCTGGTCACCTGACCTGCCAGATCGGAATGTGTTCATTTCGGGGCATGGTGATCCATTTCAGGAGAGTTCATTTTGTGTGGTAGTGGGTGTCTGTTTTCTGATTATCAGCAATTTATCAATTACTGTACAATGGAGACCTATTTAGCAAGATATTTGCTTAATAATGCTGTGTATGGTTAGAGTGACCAGCCAAGGGGAAAGGGTACTCTGAGGTTACTATATTAATTTTGCTATTCTTAACCTAATATGTAAGGAGATATGAGTAGATTTATGAAAAATAGTGATAATTTTGCCTTAAATCAATTTTTTGTGTAGAATTCATTTATCAAACCTGAAACATTCCATCATGATGGAATATTTCCATATTTGGAATGTCAATGGAATGTTTTGATATGGGAAATTCACTTAATTCATTCTATTTGGTTGCCATGGAAACTAAAATACATGAGATTTTCAGAAAATAGCATAAACTATGAGAAACTATCATTTTTAGGTCTCAACATTGAAAACAAAATACATTTTTCTTAGCTTTCAAATGATTATCATTTGAAAGCTAAGAACCTGCTCTACAACATTGGTGTCATGGGAAATCCCGCGCGGAGCACCCTTTTACCCTCATTGGGTCACAGATATCAACTTATAAAACGTTTATTATTATAAAAAAAGCTAAGATACATCATTTTTTGCAAAAAAACAATCATTATGATTATTACTTTTATACAAGATAATGCGTTCAAAATGCTCACAAATGAGTACTGACTCAGCAAAAAATGCGCCATCTTGTTTACATTTATTTACATCACGTGGTATAAATGTTTTAACTCTATTGGCCAAAAATGCTTGATCAAAGATTTTACAAAATCTGTTCGGTAAAAATTTGTCTAATAATCAAATATTCTCTTAATTATATTTTTCTTTATTTGTATACATTATTCAGAATTCGGCAACAAAGATGAGATGATTTATTTCAATATTTTAACTTTTGTCTACATCAAGTGGTACAAATACTTTAACCCTATTGGCCAAAAATGCTTAAACAACGATTTTAGAAAATCTGTACAGTAAAAATTCGTTCATTACACTTAGCAATTTGTCAATTATTTGTAAATTCTCTATAGATTTCCATGGGTTTGTCGACAAAATAAGCCAAAATTTACCTGCAGGTGCTTAAAATACTGTAAATCAGCTATCTGTGGTAGGAAGAATGTTTAACATACATATCTCAGTCACTTTCTCACCTACAGACTTGTAAAGCAGAGCTATTTGGAGGGAAGTGTAAAAAAAAAGACAAAATGTTTCCCGATTTTTTAGATATTAATTCATTATCTCGGAGGTATTTCTTTTACTATAACGTCATACTTGTCAATAAATAGAGAGAATTATTACCTTTCATTGGATAATATCACACGAGACTCTATCTAATCAATTAAGAAAATAAGAGGAGGTATTGTGAATCTATGTCTATTCTTAATTCAGGGTTATATCAGTTTTGTTATTTCCCTTCTACTCAATCAGTTCATTATAAAAGTGAAAGTTTAGAAACTATCCAATCAGGGTTGAAACAGAATATAAAAGAACCATTTGAGACACCCTTGGTTGAGTGTCCGACCTTTTTGGGATCACACAGATCTTGGGCTTCACCTCTCATCAGGGGCGTTTACATAACTTTTCAACTGAAACCTTGTCAGACCTTTTTGATAATGAACTATGATGACTGGGTTGATACAGTGTTGCATAATTATTTTATTACACTAAACAACCCATCCGTTTAACATTATTTTTCTGTTTGATAGGTTTTATAGAATTTATTTTGGCAGAAAATTAAAGGGAGGGGCCAGTGTCTTTGAACTAACATAGTGCCATGACCGTGACCATCTGAGTAGTCTCCATACCAATTTTCATACATTTATCTCTAACCATTTTGATTTTATGCAAACTTTTCTGAATGACAATTCATCTCCTGTGCGCATTCTGGTGAACCTTGCACAGAGCATTATCTGTGTGTGACGTCACAAGCAGAACAGTTGAAAAATTGTAAAACTGAAAAAAATGCAATAAGAAATTTATCAAATATACTTTGTAAGTCTAAAAGAGATTAAAATCACCAAATCTAATGACTTGTAAAAGAAAATGTGAAAAAATATGATTTTTATGGAATTTAGAAATTTGAAATTCAAATATAACTGTCATTTTGTGTGACGTCACACACAGATGTGTGATTTCCTGTGGATCACAGGAATAAGAGGTTTATTATAGTTAAAGCCCATTCTTCACATGAATGAGTAAATTATTTGCATTGAAACTTTGCATACTTCTATATGAGGATTAAATCTAATGTATAAATTGTAAAATAACAAGAATCAAAACTTGACTGGCTCCTCTCTTTAAGGATTGATTCATCATCGTTTGGCCTTGTTGCTGTATATGTTCCAAACCTTTTTTGATATTGAATGTTTGCATTTTAGATAAGGAACATCTGGTTTCTAATGTAGTTGTTGTTTTTCCTTTGACACAGGCGGCTCCCTCTGAGCAACACACAGCTCTAGAACTTCCCTATACAAATTCCTCGACAAACTCGTCTGTCACCAAGAGACAACTCTACCCAAGGTCCAAGAGATGGCCAAAGGGCATTGTTCCCTACAGTTTCACTGATGTGCGAGCAGGCGAAACAGCAGAATGTACATATATATAGTTCCATATTTCTGCATTGAAATATAGTGAGATAATATTATAGAATGATAATATAACATCAACATTATTTTATTTAGTGGAGGCAAAAAGCAAGATGGTTTATTCTAAATCATTTACTTGACTAAAATGTCATTCTATGTTAAATACATACATTGAATTGTTTCACCTGTTATATTGCACCTACTAAGATATATTTTGCCAACAATAGTTTCATAATATTATGTTAACAATGGTAAAATATTCTGTTGGACTCAAGTTTATTTTCTCCATGTTTTAATTTGTCAGCGGCTGAAGGACAGGCAAATATTATAAAAGCCTTCAAATTCCTGGAAGGAGTGAGCTGCCTTCGATTCCCAAAGTGGACCCCTACTGTCCATGCTGAAAACAACTTGACTCACTCTAACTACCTGCGTTACATTGTACCAGATGATGGCGGGTAAGATAATCCACCCTGAATACGCTTTGAATCTATAGTAATAAAAACAGTATAGTTGGAGGTTTATTCCATAACTTTTCCAACGGGTGCTGGGCCTCTTTAGGTTGCAGGAAAATGTATCATTAATTGTTTTTAAACATATCTTTTTGTGCTGTAACATTGCAAATTCAGACTGTATATGGTTGGTCCTCCATGATAAACAATACATTGAGATAGAAGAATATACAATATATGGATACATACATCTCACCTATATTTCAAAGACAATTAAGGATAGACAACACCTCTCTGCGGCCAATTCGCAGGGCTCTCTTAAAACAGGCTAGATATATTCTAATATCTGAAGCATAAATAGGAGTTTTATATCATTGAATACCTTTTAGATAAACCTATCTACTCATATAATGTATGTCTTGATGAGCAAACATATGCCTGTGTAAGCATTTCGAGAATACAAAAAACACATTTTTAACTTTTATTTTTTGAACATAAATATCTCACTTAATATTCCATTTAAATACGTGAAATTTTCACAGCATATAGGTAACATTCATTTGGAGGGAAGTGTGTCTCAGATTTTTCATTTAGGCCTTAGTTTTTGTTTTGTAAAATCTAGAAAATAATGGTAAAAAAATGATAAAAAAGTTTCCCGTTTTTTCACATAAAATAAAAACCAGGACCTAAATAAAAAATCTGGGACACGCTTCCCTCCAATAGAATCTTATCAGGAGGCATACAAAGTTTGAAGTCTGTAACTTTTATATTAATGGAGTAATCCATGTTCCAAAAATAAAAGTCAAGAAATTAGTTTTTAATTCATTTTTTTCGGAGATCTTTATCTAACTATAACTTTCTTTATGTCATTAGATAGATAAAATTATTACCTTTCATTTGATATATAATACGATATTGTATCGTCTTTATTAAGAAAATAAGAGGAGAAAGCGCAAATAACGCCCTGCCTACTGTTGTCTATCCTTAATCATATTGAAGAGACAAGCATGATAAATTAAGTACATCTATCATCATAGGTTTAACAATTACATATCCTGCTGAACCTCCCCAAAAACTATAATTATGTAGTAGAGAACCTCGAAAGACTAATAGGGAGATAGACAAAGATTAATATAACAATAACAATCTAGCGCATGATATCAATTAAACATGTTATGCACAAGTGTTTACAATACTTTTTCTCTGCAGGTGTTGGTCATATGTTGGGATGGGGGGTGGAACAGGTCAGGCAATATCTTGCTGCGGAAGTGTATGTATCCTTAATCAATGATTTACAATTTCTAAATCATGCCTATAGAAGTCATAATATCAATGTTCCAATTGAAGAAAAAATGTGATGATACGCTGTTATATACCTCTAACAGGGGGCGTTTCACACTGTTCAAATTTTGTTATTATAAAGTAAGTAATAGGTTGTTATAAGTAAGTACTTATGACGGTTGCATTTCTGACATACTGTTTTTTTAAACTTGTATTATATGTTTTTGCTCTTTGAGCTGTTTAAAACTGTTTCACACCATGTTTTTTTTGTGAAAAATTGACAGAAAAAAAGTCCAATTATGATCTTCAGTGTATGACTGCTCCTGGGCAATCATATTTATTTACAATAATTCAATAGAGCCATTATTATGTATGAATAAATCAAAAAAATATAATTCTGGTTGTCTGTGTGGGAACTTTGAAGATTGTAGAAATAGTGTTAATAGTTTTTTTTATCTGTAACCATTCTAATATTGCAATATGAAAATGATCGTCACTTGAGTAAAGGAACTAATATATTGTGTTTTCATAGCCATGGGCATAAACTCTCTAGATGGTGCCATCCCTTTCTAGTAGTATATACCATGTGTTACAAGTTGTTATAATAACCTGTAGACCGAAGTTAACCGCCATAGGCACAGAAGGGCCTATTACAAAACAAAATTCCAGGGACTATATAGGTTACAAAGCAGACTACACAATAATTATAGATGATTTTCATACAAAATGATGTCATTTACCATATCTAGATCAACTATGCTTAAACTACACATATAATAATGTTGCTAACAGGGTTTGAGGTCTTTTTTTATAACGTTTAAATGTTTTTATATGAAATAATCTTATATAATCTAATTAAAACTATTTAAATGATATTTTCTTTGTCATAGGGGATATGTGGTGTCACAGGTAAATATGAGTGTTCAGAATTGTCTTCGGTCATAAGTGCTAAGATAAAATGTTCAAGATAGGACACTCAGTGTAGAACGGTTTGTCATAAATGCTACATATCATCTTAGCACTTATGACTAATATTGTAGAGCATACTTTTTTCATATTCTGTAAATAAGATCATACCTTTCAGACTGGTGTTTGTATCCATGAAATTGGCCATGCTGTAGGATATCTCCATGAACAAGATAGATCAGACAGAGATAAATATGTAGCATTGCATCCGGAAAATGCAGATCCAAGTAGGTTGAATGTTTCAGAATATCTATCATTTCGTGTGGTAAGCCTTGGGACAGGTTAGGTACATTTGTGTACACAGTTATTGGTTATATAAGCAGATCTTGTTAAATTGTATTGAATGCTGGATTTAAACTGCCAGTTTCCTTTAATCTAAGTACTCACATATAGCGCTAGAACCCCAGCCAAGTTGTGATGTAACAGTCACATTCTGCAACCAAACTTTTTTTGGTTGGTCTGTTACTTACCCCCCATGATTTACCTTGGAAAATTTCTCCTCAAATTTGTCAAAACTACGAGAGTTCATTTTAAGGGGGGGGGGGGGGGGGGGGTCAATTGCCCCGTTTGACCCCCCCCACCCCTGGATCCGCCACTGCCTGAGAACATTAGTGTCACGTTCTGATTAGGTGAAGTTGAAATCATACCTTAAAGACAATCGCTCTACTTTAGTTCTAAAATTGAGATTTCCTTTAAACTTTGGGAAATGAAAGATAAAATTAATGTATATAGATACCAGAAATGATGAAAAATAGGGGGTCACCATGTTAACTTTTGAATAAAATGCATCACTATAAAATTATATGCCAGATTTATCAAATTTCAGTGTTTTCATGAACTAAAACTACCTATACATATTTCTGAATGATCTTGATAAAATCTATCAAATATGTTTGGAAATAACTTGAATATAATACCAAAATATGATTCTTTATGGTATATACATTATTCAATAAAAATAAGAAAAAGTAGGGATTTGAAGACATTTTATTTAGTTAAATATTTTCAATTAAAATGAGAATTTGTCATAAAAATAATGATAACAAAATTTTCAAAATTGAATATTTTGTTAAACCCCTACATGGAATTGCTGTAAGTGTTAGCTATCATTTCCAGAGCAGAAATTAGGGGGTCACCGACCTAACTGTTTCAGGAAACCTAATTACAATTTTCAAGACTTTTGAAAGAAGTATTAACTATACTGTATCCCACACACCATCCCAATTTCCTATAGGACCTACCGTCACCATAGAACATGCTATGAGCTGTATATATATACCAATTTTTGTGAAGATTTATCTAGGAGAACCACTTCTACAAGTTTCCAAAGAGGGGTACTAATTATTGTTAAAATATTAAGGAAGGTCGAAAATTGCACTTTTGTTACAAATAAAACCATAATTAATTCAAAAATGAAAACCTACCAAATCTGAGAAAATAATTATAATGGATTTATGAAATTCTGTACTACAACTTTGTTGCGATCAGTGTATCAATTGGATGAATATTAGGAGAGATATGGGCAAAAACGCATTTTCCCTCCATAAGCTTCTACAGTTAAGCATTTTCCCCTGTAACAACCAGGCTGTGCAGTATGCGTTTGCATAAACAAATGGCGTGATTGCCCTTAAGACAATAATATTATGACATTCTGATTAGGTGAGGTTGAGAACTAACCATTCAAAATGTTATTATGACACTTCGATTCAGTGAGGTTGAAACCAAACCTAAACAGAACGTTATTGTGACATTCTGATGAGGTGAGGTTGAGGCTCAACCAAAGCAGAATGTTATAATGACATTCTGATTCCATGAAACTGAAACAAAACCTAGACAGAATGTTATTGTGATGTTCAGATTAGGTGATTGTGAGGCATAACCTTAACAGAACATTATCTGCATGTAGCTGTTCCATAGCTTAATGGAAACAAAATCAATATGCTTTGTATGTAAGAGGTCCAAGGTTCGAATCCCAAAGAGGAATATTGGAAAACACAGAAATGAAGCATGACTTCTTAATGACATAATATTATTATATAAAACAATTTACTAATACTTGTGTCAAAAATACCTTGAAAATATTAGAAATTGGGCTCACACAATCTTAAATAGTACTCAAATTGGAGTTCCAGACCCACTTGCATTTTACCTGCATCATTTCAGAATGTTTTAAATTATAATAACGTCACAAGAAAGTCACTAAAACATCACAGTGTTACCTCACAGCAGTTGGTTATAGCAACGTAATTGAGAGTAATCAAAATAACATTGCCATAACAAGAACTGTTACAGAACGTATGCTGCAACGTTATTATAACATCACACCCTTGGCTGGGACAATAATGTATACATCATCATAGAGTATATATAGCATTATAATACATGCAGAACAGATAATTATTGTCTCATTCCAATCTAAAATGTCGTATAATAATGCTTAACTCCACGACAAATGTATAGGACATTGGCATCTTCTATGAAAGAAAATTAATTTTGGTTAGGACATTGATAAGTCTGTATAAAGGGGGGAACCAACTGAGCAATTAAACTGAAGTTTTGGTCGTTTCGACTAATTCTAGTATTTTAATTTTGGTCATAATGACCAAAACTGATTAAAAACGACCAGAAACTGTGTTCCCATTGACCAATTTGACCAGACAATCAGTTGGAAAATATTCGATATTGGTCAATGGCGATCTCAAAATTGACTAGAATGTCAGTTGCACTGCTTAGTAGGTTCCCGGCTTTAGGAAAACTGTATGCATGGATTTAAAGTTCGAGCATACAGATGAACACTGCATACGCTGGAAGGTCTGCATGTATAACCTGGAAGATTATGTTTTACATCGGGATAATCACACTTTTTCTAATTATGCATTATTTAAAAAAACTGTGTACTCAACAGCTAGGGGTACTCATAAATTTACAACATATACCCTGCAATTATCAGAAATATAGGTACATTCTCCACCTATAGAAATGAATTAAAAATACAGATGTGGAACCAAGAATTATTGGCTTAAAAACAAATGTTATAAAATTTCTGTTGTGTTTTTTTATGGAAAGATAATGTATGTACAAGGTAATTGGCATTGTAATAATTATAACATAATTGCTACTGAATTGCTGATAAATTGTTCGAACCATATATATATAGCCATATCCTTGAAGAAAATAGAAATTTGTTTTTGATAACAATTGTGTTGTGCTGTCATTAGACTTTTCCTAATGACAATGCTCAGTAAATTCTAGAATGTACTTAATTACTGTATAAGTTTGCCTGTGCACAAAATATGACTTGGACTTCAACATTGTATTACCTTTCTTGAATTTAAAAAAATTCACATCATTCCTTATTGAGTTGTATTTTAGTTGAGTCTATATTTTTTTCCAAGCCTAGAAAAAGGTATACATAAATGTTTCTGTTTATATTTACAGAACATACTGGTACCTTCTCGGGCGGTCCAAACTATAATACTTTGAATTTTCACATCTATGATTTGGGGTCAATCATGCAATACGGCATGTTTGTAAGTAAATATATGTTTCTAATCATCATCATCATTTAATCCATTAGATATATATTTCAGACAAGTAGGTTTTATTGAAAGTATCATTATACTTACAAGATCGAACCATTCTATAAAGGCATGAGTAAATCAGGGGGTATTATGAAAGACAGGGCAAAATCAACAAATTTATACATTACAAAGGTCTGTCCTTCATATGTGGGCAACTTCACCAAATTGTATTAGTTGACTTTTTCAATTTGACAATAACGTGAAGAATCTTTACAAATTAAGGTAAAATTTCCAGCCAGCCAAAATTTACAAAACATGGGCTACAGCCCATAATTCATTTTCGACTAAAGCTGATGATCCACGACATGACTTTTTTCCAAAACGACAAAAAACATAGATCCATGGGCCGATTTCAAAGAAAGAAGCAAACCGATAATGGACTGACAATTTTTTTTGACTGATTCTGGACCGATTTTACGATCCACCCAATGTCAGTCCTGTTTTGTCATCTTGTGGATCATCAGCATTACTCCAACCCCCCCCCCCCCCCAATTGTATTTTGTGTATTTTATGGCTGTTCTCACAGTGGCATTCCCTCCCTCCGATTACACATGGCATTTGCAGGCTGTGAATACTTGAGCCACAAACTAGGATAGTATGCACAAACTCTGTAAAAACTAATTTCTTCACAATTTTAGATATTATGCTTGTATATTTCGCTCATGTCCCTATCTTCTATTGCATCTAAGTCCCTTATCTTGATGGATGGGATCACCATGAAATAGAAAATGAACATAAAACTTTGGAAATTGTGCAAGCAAATTTCAATGATCTATAGGTACAAAAACTACCAAGAAAATCACTAGTTTGAGCAGATTTCTCTATTTTTTGAAAAATTTAACTTGAGTTGAACTATGATGATAAATAAAAGATACTGAGTTTTAGTGGAAAGAATGTTTATACTATTGAGAAAAGAATACATTATTAACATTATCTTGGTAATAAATGGCATGGAAATCATCATTAGTCATCGTTACTCAACTTTGCAACAAACTCCTCATAGTTTTGTGTCTTTGTTTCAGGGCTTTTCTCACACCGGTATGCCTACATTAACTCCCAAAGACCCAAAACAAAAGCATCTCATAGGAAACAGGGAAGGCATCATAAGTCACTATGACCAGTTGAGTCTCACAGCATACTATGATTGTGCTGGTAGGTAGCTGTTTTGAAACAAGTTTGAATTGCTTACATTTTATTGCTAACCTCTTTCTTACCATAAGTTCACATTCGACATGGAATAAATTAATTGTTGTTATAAAAACGGAGTTTGAACAAATAGTGAATGCCAAAACTAACCTGATACTCTCTTTAATTGCAGAGAATTGCCCAGCTGACAAAAGAGCACTGAAATGCAAAAATGATGGGTTCCTGGACATCCACTGCAAGTGCAAATGCACCAGCCTGTTCGCGGGTGACACTTGTGAAAAACTGTATTCACCAAGTACATATTCAATAACTTTTCTTTTGATAGTCAATGTTATGTAGCATTTACTTTACCAGACCTCTTCAGGTTGATGAAATGATATATCTTATTTATTTTCCTAGGAAATGGTAAAATATCCCCAATCTGCACAAGCGACATAACAAATAGGCCTACCAGAGAAAGAAAGCTTGTAGGAATTAATACAAGTACTTCAAAGTTAAATCGAGGAAATGATAAAAACAAACAATTATAAACTGTGTGCAAAAGAAAACCTTCAGTGGCTTAAGTTTGGTTATAAAATGTTTTTATAGATCTAGCTAATATTGAAAGTGATAGAGCTTTGAAACAACGATAAAAGGTTCTTGATTAAATTTCCATGTTTATTAGATAGCTACCTTAGTGTTATGAGTCTTAAAGACTCAAGACAGTTTCTAGTTGCTAAAAAATTTGTCTAGCTCATTTCTGTCTCAGTGAGAGTCTCATGTGATCACCTATGAATTAGAACAGAGGCCTCCATGTATGCCATGTATTTAATATATATATATATATTTTATAAATGGAACACAATGAAAAATTGTGATAATAGTAAAGTGATGTATTAATAGAAATTATATATGTATAATTGGGAATTATAACTATATGATTTTTGAGAATATCTATTAGGCTTAACCTTTATCAATAATATTATTAAAAAAATGTATAAATCATGTAGAGAATACAATATAATGTTATATCATACCTGTTTTTAGGCTATATCATACCTGTTTTTAGGTATTAGGTATTTAGGTGTTATAAGTAGTAACAAATTCTTTTGAGTGATGTTTAGACTCCAAAGCAATATTACCCTCTCTCAGCAATAGCCTCTGGCCTCAGCTAGAGGACAGTCAAGGTTTAGCATATAGACTTTCAAATTTAGGTGCCAGTATAGTTGATATAAAGTAATGTAATCATCTACCTTCACTTACATTCTATACACTTTCCAAAAATTATTCACTTGCAGCTGCAGAGCCAACCAAATGGCCAAAAGGGTCGTATGGTATACCGCAGACAAATGAGGGCTGCCCAGATGGAGCGTGGAGCACAGGTTTCCGAACACATGCCACCGAATCAAACTCTTACACCAATTCTGGTACGACACTCTCTAGCTGCTGTAGGAAAAGCAGAATTGCATGAATGTTCTCCTATATAGTGGTCTACATTTGAGCAAAGGAGAGACATACTTAACATAACAGCAATGTCTGCAAAATGTTTTTTTTAAATCTCAAAAGGCATCCTGTGTTGCGTAATCATGCTAACTTGATTTTGATTCATGATAGCCTAAGCCTCATTTCATGTAAAGAATTTAAATTGAGGGATCAATGTGTGGTATCTATAGGCAACAACAGCCAGCTATGTGTGTGTTCAATACAATTCATTTCCATAGAAATGCTATAAAATTCAACATCTACAAAAACTGCCGAATATTGATCCAAGTTGTTGACATTATGTTTTTCACATCATTGTTCTCCTTTTTCATGTGTCACCTTGTAGAAGGGAAAGGGAAGTTACAGCCATTTGCAGGGAACCTTGTTGAAGACCATTTCTGTATGAGAAGTGATACTACAACTGGGACTTCGGAAGCCTGGCCGGAAGGCTTCTACTGCATCTACCAGCAGGGGAATGCCTGCCCTGCAGGTACGTGACTAGTTCCCACTTTTGCAGGTTCATAGGAAAGGTGTATAATGGTATATACACAGTGGATCCAGCTTTTTAAAAAGATGTAAGCGTGCTTATATAAAAGGGGTGTACCCCTTATTTTCCAGAACTTTATATTAAGAAGTTAAGGATAGACAACACCTCTCAGGGCACCATTTACAGCAATGGAGAGAAGAATGTCTCAGATTTTTTATTTATGCCCTGGTTTTTGTTTGATTAAAAACAGGTATTTTATGGTATGAGACTCATAATCATGCAATAAATATTAGTATAGATTTATCTATATAAAGGAAGTCCCGCAAATTGGCCCCTAAGAGGTGTTGTCTATCCTTAAATTTGGCCAAAGAAAGAGATGGCATGTGGCCCACACTATGTCCCTAAATCTGCCGCTGATTTGATTTGATTTGATTTCTGACTTAAAAACTTAACATCCAACTGTAACCCCAGTAGGAGTAACGGTGTGTGATTTATTGGAGAGCACATGAGGAAAGATTGTTCCCTCCCCCCCTCCCCCCCCAGTGAAAAAAGAAGAAGAAAAATCTTTCTTTTTAATGTGAATTTCTTCCCAAAATCTGATATGAAAGACATTTTATTAGAGTGCACTATGGAGCTTTCAAGAACCTAGATCTGGCACTGATGTGTACATTGGCCAAGTCTGCATAAAGTGGAAAAATGACATGTTTTAGCAATACAATTTTTAAGCGAATGTAACAAATAGGAATTAGGCCCAGAATTGATAACCCTAAAAACACATTAGTTTTGGATACATTATTTTGAAGGTATAAGTCTCCTTCATAATTCTATAAACAAGAATTCCTTTTTCCATATCTCGAATTATAACTAATTTTTCTGGGCCGCTATGGCAAGAGTAAGGAGTACACTCTCAGGTGGCTATAGCTTGATTGGGGTCCAAAGGGTTAAGTGATAGTAAACCTCCGCGGAGGTGGAGGTTATATACCATAACCTCCACCTCCAAGGTGGTTTACGAGCTTATACTACGTCCCATAACCCCTCAAGTACATGCTTTGAGGTGATCAGAACCTTTGATTGTTGACAATATATATTTTTATATTTATATATTATATACATATTATATTATAATATATATTATATACACATTAGTTGGCAAATGGTAGAGGAGAACATGGTCCCACCAGCTGCCTCTGTAGGGTAGTGGTCATGGTGCTCGACTCACATGTGGGAGGTCGAGGGTTCAATCCTTGCCAGGGGTAATTTTTCCTATTTCAAGTGTTTCATTGACTTTTAAAAAAAATCATCATGAGGATTCATATAGGGTTTATTTTATTATTCTAAGAGTATGCCCTTCATGTATTTGATTTGAAAAAGGATTTGTTGGAACTCTTGTAGCCTAAACGTACGTTCCTCCTGTCTATCTGCTACAAGGAGCCATGCCCCAAGTTACCAGCTGCCTCAGTAGGGTAGTGGTTAGCCTGTGGAACTCTAAATTCTAGGGTCCGAAGTTCGATCCCAGGCTGTTCTAAACTTAAACTGAATCTTTTCAAAAAATTGAAATAGGTAGCACAAAATCAAAGACTTGTGAATATTTGTCAAATAAACCTCCAGAGGAGGTTATCCAGATAACCTCCTGAGGAGGTTATCTGAATAACCTCCTCTGGAGTAGTAAAAGGTGTAGGTTACGGTCAGAAACCTCCCAGGTGAACAATAGAGTTGTGGGCTGGGAGTAGTATAAGCTTATGTATACCGACATAAGATTATTTCGACTGAGCATTAAAGGCTTCAGGTAGATCCAAACAGTTGAAAGGTATCTGTGAAAGATCTACTCTAAAAAATAAATGAAAATTATTACTGGAAAATATGTACTTTCTAAAGTATTTCCTAAAATAAATTTTTATGGTGCTTTGTTTTATCAATCTGCTGAGACCATCAATTATATATAAATTATATAATAAATAATTAAATTATTAATTTAATTATTTATTATAAATGTTTTATGTTATATGTTTTTTAATTGAATAGTTAATAAATCTCTTGTAGATGCACTATTATTATATATTTAAATGGAAATCCTTCAGGGTAGAAACAAATTATCAACAAATTATAATGTTATGAGTTTAATTCAGCCCTATATGATATGGACGGATTTTTTTAATTGAAATAGCCCACACTTTAATATTGTTATTCTTTTTTTTTTGGAGAATATTCATTAATCTGATCATAAAATTATTGTCTACCAATCAAATTCGCAACCAGGCTAAATTATCAGGTTATCTGCCTTTTTTAGGGACACTGATAGTCCCATGTTCAAAAACCTGCGGCCTTGTTTGATAACTATCCCATTTTCATATATTTGGCATCATTTGAAAGCTACTACAGTCCTCTAGATGGTTATATAATACGTTCTTATCCAGCCGTCTGAGGAGAGAGGACCTTTTCGTTTCACATATGTTCTTATCCAGGGTCTCTCTGGCCCGTGATAAGTATCTATTTAAAGCACTGTAGCATCTATTATAGTAGCACTGTTGCACAGTTTTGCATTGTTTGGATTAATTACATGTCCTGTGATTATCTTTAAAGTCCCATTTTATGAATATTGGTCCGTATTAGCAAAAAACTTTAAGACCAAACTTAGATTCATGGGTCGAATTGGGCAAACTTAATTTAATTTTAGTCCCTTTACTGAAGATGAAGTATATAAGGAACTGTCATAAACCATCATTGACAAAATACTGTAAGGCTCTGTCTGAGGTGCGTTATTATTTTTCATTATTTAAATGATTTACATTTTTAAAAATATAGCTACTTATGTTAATCTTACACTTCATAACAAACTTTTTGCACAAGTGGACTACTACAAATATTTAGCAGTCACACTAGATAATGATCTGAACTTTTACTTACAGTTGTTAAATAAGTATACACTTTTGAAGCAATCCACAGGTCACTGTGAAGTTATAGGAGAAGCTTTGGGGATTCCCAGGGGTTCCCCGGGGACTATATGTTGCTATTCTAAGATTAAAGGGTTTCCACTTTGGGCCACAATTACAGTCTCTGGTAGGGAACGGTGTAACAATGAAAATTGTTGCGTGCCCTGTTAGCTTTAAATGCCAGGAAAGTATAATTGGGCGCTCTTCATGTAAAAGCATTTTCTGGCTTTTCAGGATTCGAAAGTGGTTGGATCAACATTGATGATGACAACAACCGATCAGGCCAGAACTCAGTGAATGGGAGCCTGCCAAAAGGTGAATTTGGACAGGTGAGCTTGGTTCAGCTCTTTAAAATGACATGTCACTTTAGGCTTTCAATGTTGTGGTATTCACATAAAACATGAATACTTATGTCATTGTTACTATATGATATTGATGGAAAAGGTGATGCCACATCAATAATATGATTTTAGGTTTGCTTTCTTTTTTATTCATGTTCATGAGTTAAAAATATATTATTATGAAGTTCTAATTCGCAAAGATAAGAAAAGTAAATGCTTAATTCTTTCAAGATAATACATTTTTGAAATTTTGGCCTGGATATACGACAATGTGGTTAGCTAATTTGTACCACTTAAAGTCCTCAAGAATTCTCATGAAGAATGAGAAGTTCTAAACATTGTATGTTCACACACATGATTGTTCTTTCATCTAATCACAGTAGCTACTTGTCATTGTTATTCACCATTGCAGGACACCAAGTACTATTACTGCTGCAGGGGGGATGGTGATACTAGTACACCAATAGAATTGCCAAAAGCCAAACCTTTCCATCTGCTTCGTTATGGCGGGAGTTGCCAGACAGTGGCAGGTAAACAGGATATGTTTGATTTACCACATCCCTGACAGTTTGTTAAAATAGGATATAGATATTTGGAAACTCAAACTGCATGCATGCAGAGCTTTGTTGAAGAAATGATATAGAAATCTGCATTAAAAAGGAGTTTAAGCAGCCCAAATGCAGTAGTTTGTCATAGTCTAAGTTCTTTATCAAGGCACTGTTATGACATTGTACATGCAAATGGCTGAATGGCTAAGGCTTGCAAGAGCACATAGATATATAATCAATATCATACTTGGTTTTCAATGGGATTTTCAGAGCTATTCCTATCGTTTTCCTAAGCAATATTATCTATTTTTTTGTAATCAGGCATGCACAGCGTCACCTATTACCTGAGGTACAACCAGGAGGATACATCCCCCTCAACCACCTATCAGGATCCCAGACCTGCATTTAGCAAATGGTGGGGTGATGTAATTCTCTACTATTGTTACTATACTGCGCTATCATATGGTAAGTAATTTAAACAAAATATAGAATAATCTTTAATATTTCACTATAAGAATTTAGTACACTGATGGGAACATTGAAAAGCTTTCAGCTTCCTTTAACTTTATAAGTAATACAATAGACTAGTCTGCTTTATTGCACATTTCTAGAATTGCTAAACAGGCATATAGTAAAATGATTGACTGTGATAATAATTATTGATTTCATATAGCTTTTTTCTACTGATAGAAGAAAGTAATGTAACCTTAATTTTGGACCAATTATTGGTTTTTGACTCCTTAAAATTTGAACCTAAGCAAAACAAAGGCAAGCTACAGCCAATTTTTACAATCTAAATACCTAAATAAAATAAAAGGTTGACAAGTCAAAATGTGCTTCCCACCTGTAAAATCGGGCCATCTGCATGTAACCTCATAGAGTTTGTTTATCTATTGCATGACAGTCCTCCTACGTTCTTGTAATCCTTCCATAATCAACCATTATTGCATGAAAGTTCTCCCATATTGTGCTCTTCCTTTCATAATGTGCTAAGTGAAGAAGATCTTCATGTTATTGAAAAATGGCAAGCTGCTGGCCAACGGCTTCTGGTTATGCCCTCGACAGACAAGTCAATTTGTTAACAGTTAAAAAAGGGAAATTTTACATTCTGAGACTAGCTAGCCTGGAAAGGGCATTATGATAGACCTGTAGCTAACATTAGTGGTTTTTATGTATTATTAATGAGATTATTTCATTCTTGCAATTATTTTTAGATTGTGGAGGAATGATTGACTTAACTGAGTCAAAGCCATCTGTCAACATCATCACCCCGAATTATCCTAATAACTATGACAACCTAAAAGAATGTGTTTGGTATATCAAGGTAAGAAAAACATCAGTGGCAGACCCAAGGGGAGGCAAAAGGGGAAATTACCCTTCCCCCTCCCTCCAACCCCCAACCCATGAAAGAAAGAATTGGCAGATTAAAACTATAAGATCTGTGTTAATCTGATGCCTTTCATTTTCACTTCTATAGGGGGTCAGGGTTTGTCCACCCCACATAGGACTTGCTCTGGATCTGCCTCTGAAAATCAAAGTAATTCTAATGATGAATACCGCGTATTGTCCTCTCAAATGGCAGTGCAAACTGCATGGTTATCCTGCAATCTATAATAGAGAATACAATTGAAAACATTCTTTGTCAAGAACTTCAAATATCTTAGTAATAAAGTATTTTGTAATTATCTGACTTTCATAAGTAGTAAATATGTACATATATAATGAAAGCACTGTTGTTTCTTAGGCTCCAGAAGGAAAGCAGCTGGCGGTAGACTTCACCGATTTTGATATTGAGGAATCTTCAGGTAGCTGTGTTGATGGTGTTGAGTTGCGAATGAATCTTCTTGGCCAACCTGGTGAAAGGTAATATTAGTGAACTAACCCTCTAGAACTATAGATACATCCATTTAAGTAAGCAATCAGTTATTAGACCAACACTGTCCAATCTAGAGGGGGGCGGGTTGGTGGAGTGGATAGAATGCTTGCTTGGCAAGGGCGGAGACCCGTGTTTGGAGCTGGTCTGGATATAGCTGAAAAATTAGAGTTAGAATTAGAGACATAGAGTCACTTGATTTCAATTGTAAGGTGACAAATAATGATTAAAAAGAAAATTAAATGTCAAATAACAAAGAAATTTTCGTTTGGCCATTTTTTGTGTGAAGAATCCAAATCAGCCCTATTGTGCCATATTCACAGTCTGAAAAATGTTCCAAATAGTATGATTTTGGAATGGTTTAAGGCTGACAGCCAAGGTAGCTAAGGAAAGCTGTTTCCATAGCAACACTTTACCAGAAAAATCAGATATTTCACTGCAAACACATTGAGAAATCCATCAACTATATTGTAAAGAAAACAGATAGAATCAGAGTCTTTTGTTGAATAATTATTTAGTTTTCTTTTTACAAAAACCTACACAGATAAGTTTACTGAACTATTTATCTGTTATCTAAAGGCTCACATTCAATTACCCTATTGAATTAAACCGAGGTGTAGGTAATCAAATGGCCAAGAGTCCCTGTTCCTATATAGAGGTTTTTTACCACTTGGTTATATATGTGGCGTCTTGAAAGGGTTAAACCGGGTGGCGTTCCAATGTGATCCTAGGATTCACCCTTAGATCCTTAGATATGTTGGTTCCAAGGCGGCCATCTTAGTATTATAATATCTTAAGATACAAAAAGAGGGTTAACTTAGGAGCAAAATTTAAACTAGATTTAGATGTTTTCTTATCTTAGTAAATGAGTTTCTTATCTTAGTACAAAGTAAGGATGATATTGGAACCAAAATATCTTGGGATCATTTTGTGACAAAATGTAAGATATGATGATTGTCTTAGGATTAAATTGGAACACCCCCCCCCCAGTATCTGGCGGATAAGTCTTTCATATTTACCAGCTGTTAGACCATGTGGGGAAGGGCCTAAAAGTAACTTTTCTTTCCTGTAACCTAAGTACTTTAATTCCTCTGTAGTTTTCCATTGGGAAGCACGGCAATAACTATCTACTAAAAACCCTTCATTATTTTTTTTTTTTTAAACTGAGCCTGCATAGGGGGAAAATGCACATTAAATATATGACATGAAAAGAGATATAACTTCTTATAGCATGAAAACCTCTGTTTCAAACTGCATATTTAGAATATAATTATAATGCCCTACTAGTGCCTGGCAGGATGAATGCAGCATTTTAACCTTGAATATGACTGATATTAAACATTTTACTGAAATATTGCCCAAAATACAAACATTACTCTATGAACTGTCTCAAACTCAATTTTATTTAAGATTCTTCAGGTGCAAAGATTTTTGCAATCAAATGTTGGCACTGTGCCACTAGGGCAGATTTCATGTCATTATTCCGATGAGTCAATAGGTAGCCAATCAAAAATCATGTAATTTACCCATTTTTCATGATTTTCGAAAGAGTATGGTATGTTCAAATGTACGTACATTGTATATAGTTTCTCTAAATGAAATTCTGATATTTTATTGTGACTTGATAGTCCGCTGTTCAAATAGCTGTATCTCTGGTTCAAATATTTGAAAAGCTTTGCCCTCTTTCAGCAGTATTTCTATGGCACCTTACTGTTATATCAATATATATATATATATATATATATATTACTAATATGTGGCCTGTGGCAGTGGAAAATATAGTTGATATAGGCAACCTTCAAAAACAGTAATTGCTGTCAATCAACTTAGTCATTGTCTTCTTTTTTTCAGGTACTGTGGTGAGGGATTCAAGAGGACACTCATTTCCCCATCTGGCTTTGCTTTTATTGACTTTAAGTCAGGTATTTCAGGCACCAGAAGAGGCTTCAATGGGACAGTAAGATACATAAGTAAGTAAATGTGTACAAAACCCAATTTCCACTATGATAACCTTTCGAATTAAGAGTGTACCATTATAACAAACTATTCTAAGCAGTATTTCTTTACCTTTGAGATCAAGATAAACACAAAAGGGATAATGATATGGCTTTGTGTATATTGAGATACAAAATGTCCACAAGTTTGAGGTATTACAACAATATATAAATCTGTTTTCTTAGCTGATGAGGAGCAGTGCTATAACACCAAGGATCATGGCAAAAGTTATAGAGGAACGGTTTACTACACTCAGCACTACCACAAGTGTATCCCTTGGGAACAGGCCAAGCACTGTGACGTAAATCCATTTGATAGGAAGTGTGTAATATTTTTACAGCTTTAAAATTTTCTAGCAATTTAGAAAACTCAAGATGCATAAAATGTCTCAGAAGGTTTATATCAAAATTAACCATAAATGGACCAACAGTAAGATTAAATGCTTTGACCACTAGACTTGATTTACAATCTTTTTCTTATGAGTACAGTTCAGTTCTGACTGAGGTGGTTTGTTAGATGAAATGAATTTATGGAGCTGAATGTCTAAGAATGATAGATATGGAACCTAAATTCACGTTATAATTTGAACACATGAGCAATTATAATATAGCTATATGTGACTCCTGTGCAAAAATCATAATCACATTGAATTTTGAATAGCAACACTTTATGACATGTGTGATACTGATAGTTGATCTTTATGCAATATTGGAAACTGTTATTTCCCTCTGCTTTATGTAACTTAAGCCATCAATAACTTAGTTAACAGGCATGTTTGTGGTAACTTGAGAAGTCAGGCTGCAGATGAACTCAGGTCGGGAGAACTCGGGCTGATGGAGAAGTCAGGCCTAATTAGGCCTAGTTAGCCATTTTAGGTATGAATCCTCAACTTCTATAAGAGGAGAGGGATATATATTTAGTTTTCTAGCCCTTTTAGTGACATTCACCCTTAGTGGACTGAGTTCTCAAGTGGCCCGAGTTCTCCTGACCCGAGTACGTCATCAGCAGCCCAAGTTCTCCAGTAATCATGTTTGCTTGGTGGGGGGGGGGGGGGGGGGGGATTAGTTGCGCAAACACAAGAGGGGGATGTAAGGTTCTTTCACAAGAGGTTTGTCTGCACAAATTCAAAGGAATTTCTTTGTGTGTGTAGATACATGAATAGTGGACTTGTTGGTAATAATTACTGCCGCAACCCTAACGACCTGCTGCGCCCCTGGTGCTACTACAACGAGCATTGTGATTATGATTTCTGTGAGGTCTGCGGAATAGGTGAGTTTAGAATTTGAAATTACAAAGTGAATGTTTTTAGAAAAAAAAATCAGAATTATACAATATTAATAATCTATCTGTCACTCATTATTTTGGGGATGTACAAAAACCTTACCTGTATTTCCATACATAGCAATAATAAAATAACATGAGACATCATGCAATATTTGGTTTACAAGTATAGATTACCAATACATGCTACTTTGATTTTTTTATACAGCCAAATGCTATGATTTCTTCGAGGATTGTTCTGAGTTGACAGGTAAAGACCCTGAATACTACAAAACTGAAGAAGCTTTCCATGGCTGTCACAAAACATCTGAATACTGTGGAGCAAACATATTCAAAAATGGTAAGTAAAGCACACATACACTATATTTAGACAAGGATTATCTAACTGATTTATTGATTGTCCAATTCACCTAACCACAGATAAATAAATGATACGTTCACTAGTTTTTCACCATGTTAAACTACAAATGTTTACTTAAACACAGTGTTTCCAGTTGAACATTGTGAAAAACTAGTGATAATCATATTTTCTAATGTGTATACATGTATGTTTATATTAGAATTTTTTTCTAATCAGATCCAAAATTTATTGATTATAGGTGGGTGTATGACAATATACTTGCTCAAGGGATTTTGTTTGCAGAATCAGTCTAAATTATCCTGTAGGTGCTATGGATGTTTTTTATGTGATCCCAGTTTCCTTTGAAGTAGAGCTTATTTTGATTTTGGCTTTCCATTAGATTATTCAGTTTGACATACACTAAAAAGAAATCTAGGTGAGAATGGCAGCACAGTCTGCATTGTAAGCTGGTGCTGGTAGAACTTCTGCATTTGCCTGCAGATGATTGAACATTTGTCAGCAACAATCCACTATTTTGGACCATGACCCAATTCTCACCCATTTCTCCTGTAGCCCATGAACAATGAACAGTTGCTTTTCCTTGTCCAAAACAATTGCTGTTGGGCTGTTTTTTAACATTCAAGAAATAGCTACCTGGAATGTTGTTTCTCAGATAAAACGTTGGTGATATATAGATCAGGGGGGGATCAGGGGGGGAGGGGGGAGGGGGGGAGGGGGTCCTGAGACCCCCATTTTGGTGGACCCCCAGACCCACAATCGCCGGGCAACTTTGCCAGGTGAGTCCCCGTTGGTATGGTGTGTATGACACGGTCGCTGGTCGCTGGTCGCCAATAAAGTCACTTAGTGGGTATGGGCCTTGAGGGGCAGCATCACTGTATGTATATATATAAGCACCTGTTACCTGCAACACCGAGCAGAGCGCTACTTGCTGTTGTTGGTTACACACCCTGGAAAGACCGGTTCTAGAGGTGGGGTTCTGTTATGGAATGACACAGATAGACTGTTAGACAAGCATTGGCTGGATGGTTGAGTGGACCTCCCCCCTTGGACTGCTTATTGTTAATGGGAGTTCTTGCGACCGGTAATACATATTGGACACAATTAACTTAATCCTTTCATGTGAGTGTTGACTTGCAGTCTGAGTGGAGTCAGACTGCCAATGGAGCTAGCTAATATCTATAGGAACAAAGTCATAAACTAATGGATTCAATTTTTCCTACTGTTTTTACTCGCCATAATCTCATGGAGTTTGAATTGGCTTTAACTTGCAGAAAAAATTTTCAGAAAAAATTCATAAGTCATAAACTAATTACAAATACCACCCTATTCACCAATGGATATTAAACCTTAATAGTTCAATGTTACAGTCATTGTAGTATTACATGAAATTGAATAACATTGATACTCATTAGTAATTCTTTCCTCTTAAAAACTATCATTAAAGGGGAATACATAGGTTTATTCAGTGATCAATGATAGTAAAAATATTATTTAAATCCAAACTGTTTCTCTTTCAGTTTCATCATGTTCTCCACCAGTTGTTAAAGATAAGAATGCAGTTATTGAAACAGCTAAAGCTAGTCAGAAAACATTCAACTTTGGTGAAACAGTGAATCTGGAATGCAAGAACACTATTGACGGCGCAAAGATCACATCAGAACTCACATGCATGTCAGATGGCAGCTACACTGGACTTCAATTATTTTGTGGCATATGTAAGGGTTACAATGAACTTTGTATACATCATTAAACATTTTCAAAAACAAATATCAATTATCAATTATTATCAAAATGATTTTGTGTTTCACCAAGCATTACCATATTGCAAGTATTCATCTATTTCAGTTAAAATTCGTTTCACATTCGCAAGACATCAATTCTGTCTGTTTTTCGTGGTAAAACTATGGTCATGGGACAATTTAATAATTCTGTCCTTTATCATGTTGTGTGCATTTTTTTTCTAATTTTTATATAATAGCTTGCCAGGAAGGATGGACAAGATATAAAGAGAATTGCTACAAGATGACACAGGAGCAGGTCCACTATAACGATGCCAAAGCAGCATGTGCAGCCTCCAAGGCTACTCTCACAAGCATCAGGGACAAGGAAGAGAATGATTTTGTAAAGTCATTAGCAAGGTAAAGGGCTCTCATTTCCTGTTTGATGGTTATATCATCTGGGTGAAAGTGTGATGATTGATTCCCTGTTCAGAAAATCAGAATTTAGTATGATATTTGTGACCAGATGAGGGGAAAAGGTACTCCATGCGGGATTTGCTATTAAATTAATAGAGTAGAGCACTTTCTTAGCTTTCAAATGATATCAAGCAAGTGCAAATCAGATTATTATTAAGAAAGTTATGGGCCCTTAAACTAAAAAAAAAGATATAGTACTTATAGGGCCAACTCTACTCTTGATGAGAAACTATATTAAGAACCACAAACAAATAATAACCAAAAGGCAAAATAAAGTATCAATTTCATTGACATGAAAATTGACCAAATTGTCACACTCTGCAAGCAGATTGACAGCCAACATTGCCAGCCAAACATATCTGCCATACCTTGGTTACAAACACAACAACCTGTCACATGACCTAGGTCACCCAAAAAGAGTGGCAAAACCACAGCACCACTGGTAATCTCTGGTGCGGTAGCCCTCCTTGCCAAGTCCCCAACCTTGTTTACACCCTCAATGGCAAGGTTGATTGATTGAATATGTGAAAGGGTGGCACCTTCCCTCCAATTCTAATTTGTATGACCTTGCCTATCTTTTGCAGTGGTAACACTGTGTGGATTGGCATAAATGATGCTGAGAGAACCAACAATTGGCACTGGGAGGATGGGTCAACCTCACCCTATAGGAACTGGGTGCCAGGAGAGCCAAGTGGAGGTTCAGAAAGATGTGGGGTATTGAAAAAGGATGGCCACTGGAATGACATCTATTGTGAAATACACTACCCAAAGTACTACATTTGTAAGAAGGCACATGAGGGTAAGTCAGCTGGACCAGAATCATTTTAATGCTACATAAAGAGACTATGAGCATCATTAACTCGCTACAAACCTCTATAATTACCAGGCCCTATCTATTATAAAATATATTCATTTCAGAGTATGAAGCTGACTATTATTGCCAGGATGAAGATCCGAATTGTTATGACATAATCGGAAGAAACTACAAAATTTGCAAAGAAGATCGTGAATATGCAGAGATGTATTGTCGCCGCTCCTGTGGCTTATGTCCTGGTAGGTTAATACATCTTTTTCACTAAGGTAGCTCCGTCTGGTGGATTAAAATTGAAACAGATTTTTAGGGGTTTTCTTTAGTAAGCTTAAATGAAGTGAAGTAACCTAGTAACCAAAAGCCCCAAAATTGGGCAGGATGGGACACTGCACAGGTTCGTGGAGAGGTGTATTATGACGCCCATTCAAAAAGAAATAGAAAAATACGAAATATAATCATACCTCTATTTAATAAGATACACAGACCAGATATTAATATAAGTGGAATCTTAGGTACTCATTAAAATAACTCTTTAGAATAGCACACATTTGCTGCTTGTTGAAGAATAAGTTTTCAGGATATGGTTTCCTTGAACACTCCACAAAGGAGCTTTACTCATCTTATCTCCAATGTTTTCATTACAGTTCTGACCTGTCCCAACCCTGGCATGGTGAAGGATGATGTTATGTTGGTTAACAATTCCTACATTGATGCTTATCTCCAATGTTTTCATTACAGTTCTGACCTGTCCCAACCCTGGCATGGTGAAGGATGCTGTTATGTTGGTTAATGCTTCCTACATTGATGCTGGCAACTATTTTGAGTACAAGTGTTCTAGTGGAATGGAACTGTTGTCTGGTACACTAGGAAGAACATGTTTAAGGACCGGAACAATCACTGGGAAACCCCCAGTATGCAAGCGTAAGTGCAGTGCACCCCTGATCTAAATTTAGAGCCAGTTGCAACACAGCGCTAAAATTTGACATTTTGTGAATTCAAATAAGTATATAGAAATAGAGTGTCTGCTTGGTCTTCATACCAACTTAAGCCTATTTGATACCTTTTGTATATTATAGTCCTAGATCTCTATCATCTTATGCTACTATTTTATCTTTATGTCCTCACTGATTTGAAGTATAGTTTTATAGTAGCAGTCTATGTAATATCTCTTACTGATAATTTCATAATTGACGTCCAGTACAGCATGGCTTCAGTCTAAACTCTAAACCACAGTTAAATTATAACCTATATTTTATAGCCTATAGTGGTTCTCTCTACCTTCTCCGCTGGTTATCAGCATCACATTAGGGTGGGAAGAAATGATAAATAATGTAGCCCTAAAAAGCTTATTTAAAAAAAAATCATGATATTATTTCTCTAGTTTACTATGTGGCATGGGGACTGGTTTGGTGTTAATCAGTGTCTCAATATAAAATAACATTATTTATGCTAATTTCCAAGACCTGCTCATTTATTTTTAAGCTGAAGCACAGTTTGAAGATACATATGGTCACCGCGTGATCTCTAGACCCAAAACTGAAAAACCAGGAAGGCTCACTGTTTTTGACTCAGCAGAGTCAATCATTAAACGTAATGGAAAGGTAAGAAAAACTGCCCAGGAGACACATAACATAAATACCACATTGTGTAATGGTGTATCTTTGTTGTATTTTACAATGTTGCAAAAATGATACCAGCAATGTTGCTACAACCAAACGTGCAATGTTGTATTCCAACAGTTATACCATGTTCCTATATTATTTTGTATAGACATTGTGGATGGCAAGATGGTTTTCACAACATTGTAACAATATCATTTTTGCAATGTTGTCACAATGTTGCATTACAACCAAAAGACCATATAACAGATGGTAGCACTGTTTAAAAAGTACAATATTCTAATGCTGTTTTACAATGTAAGGTTTTCAGAGCAATGGTTCATGATTTTTTTACAAATAAAAATTGTGACCCGACGAGGGGAAAGGGTACTCCATGCTGGACTTGCTTAGCTTTCAAAAAGATCACTATTTTTCATAAATCTACTCACATCTCCTTAAATATTACGTTTGGTATAGGAAATATTGAAAACTCGGAGTACCTTTCCTCTCGGAAATTAGTAAAAAAAGTGCATTAAATCGGGGCTTGTCCTAACTATTCATAATAATTATTATGAAATACATGATATCAAAAGGTGAATTGAAATAATTTCACACATACAACATCTTTTTTCTCACTCTTCAATGTTATCCAATATCTAAAGCCTGAAGCCTCGAGAGTCGCATTGTACATGAAACCTGGCACAATATATGTCAACTAAATAAGCCTTATGTTTGTTTTGAGATGAATTATGATTGGCAGATGATAGAGGTGTTTTGAAACAATAATTATATTGTTAGTAGAATTAATTTGGTTTTGTTACAAAAAGTCTGAAGTTTCCATCAGGGACTAGAAAAGAGCAAATTCTAAAAGTGGTATTATGTCTTATTTTTGAGTGACAAACACTCAAGGTCTAAAATCATGCATAACTTCACGGCACTGTTCCATAAAACATTTTTGTAAGTGTAAGGATTAACTTAAGAAAATAGAGTTAGAAAGAAAAAGTGTATGTAATGTCAAAAATTGCTTGCATATTACATTGTATGTAGAAAAATATTCACAAATGATAAAATATTGGATTTTAGATTGCCAAAATTTGTTAATTGCCAAAATATTATATTGTTTAAATCAGCAAATATTGCATTCTAATATGGTGAACTGAGTAGGATAAAGGTTTTCGGTTTAATGAAACAATTTTTAGTTCTTATATAATTATACCTGTCCTAACTAATAGACATTCTTCTTGAAATATGACATGCTGTCTTTCAATTACAATATATTTTAAAGGTAACATAATTTGGACAAAGCTTTAATGATATATGACTTGTCATTCCCAGATTAACATATATTTTCAAGCAGGGTATGTGAGAATATTGACTTTTCTTTTTCTGAATAGAGCTATTTAGCTATAAATATTCTAAAAGGATGACTCTTTGTAGGCACTACGCTGGGAAATCTACAGCACAGCCAGAACTACTATTGTAGCCCAAGTCTGGAGACGGACCTTAGGCAACGTTAACGCCACGTTCCTGTTGGTTGGTGAAAGTATGCATGTATTGCGGCCAAAAAGAGTCAACAGGTACAACCTGAAAAGTTTTGAGGGTTTCACAGTACAGAACGGTGACCTATTAGGTTGGTACACCCCTCCAGGAAAACAAGGACTCACCTACAGTGACTGCAAATATGAAACTTTTGCCAACAGGACTGTGTATCAAATGGAAATGTCTGAACTTTCTGGGGTGAAAGTGGGCATGCAAAAGACTTTTGAGGTGGTGGACAAGTGTCGAACCTACTCCATTAGCCTGACAGTGGGCGCTGGTCAGTGTTAACTTGTTGTGCTACAAGATTTCTTTTTTATCTATAAGGGATATATACTATGTTTTCCTTAATTTATCTAGCATTCACATGTTCTTGGTTTGATGAAATAATTAGGTTTTGAGTTAATTACAAATCTTAGTTTGTGTTCTATAAGTTAATTACCATTCATTTGTATTTATAAAATGATATATTGTTTTACAGGAACTAGTGGGACCTATTCCAATGTAGCAGCTGCCAACAGGGGAGGAAAATGTATTGATGCATCCACCAACAAGTTTATTTGCGGCTTGGCCATAGATGGGGGATTAGCACCATATGACAGTGCCTGGATGTCAGATAATGAGGGAGCTGGAGCCTCCATTACGATACGTTTTGATGACACCTACAACATTGTTGGTGCCAGAATCATGCAGGGACTCTCCAAAAAAGGCCAGATTAAACGGTTAACACTTTCCTTCAGTGACAACTCTAAACAGCAGGTATTCTTTCGTTTCCAAATCGATTTTCTTTTATCCTGGAGCCTTTTTTAAATACTTTCTTACTAGTTTTACTTGATGCCTACATTGTTAATTCAAGGGCCATATCAGAGAAAGAATTTTTATGTCAGGTCTATGATAAGTATTCATATTCAACACTTGCTTAAAATACCTGAGGAAATATCAGGCAAGAACCAATATAATATATCCATCCTTCCACCTAAGCTATTCAATGATGTAAATCGAATTTGTAAAGAAAGCTTACAAGTATGTATTCATTACTGGACACAAAATGTGAGAAAATATATTTTGTATTGTTCAGATTTGAAATGAGGGATGGAGTGATGATTTGAAATGGTGAATGTTGTGATAATAGTGGGTAGGAGGGGAAGAAGGTATTGTAGAAGGATATTGTAGGTGATTTTAGGTTGGATAAGGGGTTTATAGTGGTTTAAATATAGTGCAAAATACTTCCACCAGGTGTCAGCATTCAAGCCACTTTCAGTGATAAAACTGTTGGTGTGACCAATCTTATAATGAAATTGACATTACAGGTTGGTCTCAGTGAAAGGCAGGGAACCACAGGGCTTGACCTCACCGGGGCACACTGGGACACATTTGACTTGACCCCTGTTGCTTCGAGCTGGGTGAAGCTCACAGTGAACAGTATCTACAGCACTGATTACAATGGGTTCATAGAAGTGGAGATGTATGCAGGTTGGTAGTCTCGTCCTTTAGTTGTCAAAATGGCTGTTTGTGGTTTGATAAATTCATTTTAATTTTGATTTTCAACAGACAAATTAGGATATATGGAATTATTTGTCGAAAGACCTACATTGGGTATAAATAATAAAACTGTTAATGGAATGTGAGGATATAGAGAATCCTTGAGATGTTGTTCATATTATCCCATTCCAATGTATTACAAAAAATACACTGATACTCTGTAGATAAATCATATGAGGAACTTACCCATGTAAGAGTTGGTTATATATATATATATATATATATATATATATATATATATGAAGTGTTAAATCATTTTTCTGTGTTAACCCTTTAGACCCCAATCCGGCCATAGCCGCCCGAGGGTCTAGTCCCCGATCCGGCCGTAGCCGCCCGGAAAAATGATCATTTTTCCATATTTTTTCCATATTTTTCCAATGAGGATACTTTAATAAGTCTTCAACATACAAAAACGGCAAATATATCGCTTGAAAGCTAATTTAATTCCATATTCAATGCTACAAACCAGATCTATATCATTTTAATATTTTAGGGTGGGTATACCTTTGAACTTTCTCAATTAAGATAAATTCATGGGATTTCTGAGGGAAATCCTGGGAAAACCTGGGGAAATCCAGCAGTTCATCCTTGTAAATAGTGGGGTCTAAAGGGTTAAGGGGGAATAGCCATTTGTGTAGGGGTAGGACACGGTTTACCATACTATCTTTAATCAACTTTGAATAATAATATAATCTAAAGGCAAATCTTGATTGTTGCGAATTGATGTTATCCATATAGATGAGTGGATCAGGTTAAAAAGATATCATTTCAGTAACTATTTCACCTATCAAAGTTTGTATTCAATCTTAATGAAAAGTTGAAAATTTGAAAATTTGAAAAAAAAATTACCAAACTGATTTTCTTTTGTTTTGTCCTGGCATATAAACTAGAATCGTTACACAAAATCTGAGATTCTCAATGTAACTGGGTAACATTTAGGTGATGCATCCATGAATTTAAAATGCTTGAATGACTCAGAAAATTGGCACAGCTGTAGATTAAAACGTGAGGAGTCAATAAATGCAAAAAAACTATATATGTCACCGAGATAGATTTCTGTGGTAGAATATTTTTCATAATAAAAAACAATAGAAATTTTGGTGATTTATGAAAGTCATTTATTTAAAAAAAGAATAAAGTTTAACAAGAAATGGGGTATAATTTGGTTTGATGAGATCCTGGATGATCTTAATAAGCACAAACATATTATTGTAAGTTTTTAACAGACAATAAGTAAGTATTTTCTCGAGCCACAAACCAGAGTGTGGTGGGGGAAATGGCAATAAAAGTAGCCAGGAAAAAAAGTATTTCCAAATTTTTGTTATTTTTTTTGTATTAAATAGCATCCTTGAATGATATAGAATTAAGTGGGAAAATGTCAATATGCCTTACCTAACTACTTTTTTTTTTTTTTTTTTTTTTTTAGCAAAAAAGCTTTGAATGATTCAAGTGGGGAGGCCGGGAAGGGGGCTGCCAGAGGCCGGGGAGGGGGCTGCTAGAGGTTGGGAAAGGGGCTGACAGGACCCGGGAAGGCTCCTGCTGGTGTGGCCCATTTCTCTCAGTCTACTTAAATAGAATACAAAGTATGTTGTACCATATCAATAAGTCTGAAAATTTCACAAATGGTTTTGTACATATATATAAAAACTTGCTGCTATTCTTGAATTTCTGGTCACATTAAAACTTTGTGAATTATGGCCTTGAAAAGTTATGACTGGTGGGAACCTGGGAAAAGTGCCGTAGGGCATTTGTCAGTCAACTAAGATTCAGTGAAAATATATGTTGTTCAATATCAATAAGTCTCTTAATTTCACCAAGTATTCCACACACACACACACACACACACACACACACACACACACACACACACACACACACACACACACACACACACACACACATATATATATATATAATTATATATATATATGGAAATTCGCTTCTAGGTTTGAAGGTCTGGGTTCATTCTAACATTAAAAGCTGTGTCTTCATTCCAATTATGCACAACATGATTTTTTGATGATTACTGACGTTACATTTTTGGGGCTAGCTTTTTTATTTATTTATTTTTATTTATTAACCACTTTTACATACATGTGCTCTACCAAGGTTTGTTCCTGCTGTTAGATCTATTCATTCACATATATTTTCAAAATACTTTTTAGATCATTTCTCTTTAAACTATTTGTTTTCTTTCGCTAAATTGATGTTATTATCATTATTATCATGAAGATTAAAATAATTTTTTTACCATAGCTTGCCTAGATGGATGGTCTCTTCATGGAAGCAACTGCTACAAACTAGAAACAGAGTCTGTTTCCTTTTCAAAAGCTGAGGAATCTTGTGGATCCTCTTCAAATGCACACGTTACCAGCATTACCTCAGCAGATGAAAATGCCCATGTTGCAGAATTTGCCAAGTATGTTGTAATTAATCTGTATGACGCTGCTAATCAAGAGTATATATATATACTGAATAATGCTTTTTATTGCATGAATACAGTGAAAATATTACCATGTACTCTATCATGATTATCATTCAATATTTAGAAGTTAAGAAATAATGTATTCTAAGAGTTGAATGCGCATGTATATAGACATAGTGCAGATGACGTCACAATATCCAGACAAGGGCTGGCCACCATATTGGTGATCAATCTACAAATCATTGACATTGACACTTCAAAAATATCTTGAACACATAATTATGTATGCCAAACTTACCATAAACTATCCCATAATGTCACGAATAGCCAATTTTAGTTTTTAGTCCCTTCTTTCTAGATCTAAAAGTCACATGTCTGTGAAGAGCACCAAAAAGAGGTCTATACAAAGGGGGTCCTGCCAAAGTGTATAATTATGTATATATATATATATATATATATATATATATATATATACATATGTATGTATATAATTATATACATGTATAAAAAAAGAATAGGCCATCATAATTATGGTCTGCTCTCCAGAACAGTGCGAATTTTTGTCATTGCTTGGCAAAGAACTTGAAATGCCTCAATCCTCTGGGTCCTTAAAAGTGTAGAATGGATTGATGTATCCTAATTTTAGAACCTTGGTAAGGATGTGCAGTTACTTAACCCTTTGCTGACGGCACCAAAATGGATTTTATCAAAGAGAATGAGTATTCAAAAGTTTCTAAATTTTGATATTCTAAGAGGGGGTTTGATCTGAAAGTTGTATATCATCATACAGCAAATTATCACAGGGTTTAGAAAATATATTAACATCTTTGACTTTGGTTACCATGGTTACCATAGAACGTTTTGAATGGTAATGAAATTTCTCAAATAATAGATATTTTTAGGTCCCTTTTTATCAAATACCCAAAAATCTGAACAAATATTGATTTTAGAGAAAAACGACTTTTTAAAAAAAAATACAATGATAAATCCTATCAAAATAATAAAAACGCAAATTTTGACCCAAAAAAAAGCAAAAAATGTCATTCACATATAAAACCTAAAGTAAATTCTGAAAAATATGATTAAACAATAAAATGTGTAATCTAAAGCATCATACCCACTAGGCAATTCAGTGACGGCCAAAGCAGTCGGCACCAATGTGGGTACCGATGGAACGGCCAATGTCGGTGCCGATTATGTGTGGGTATGCGCTGTCCAAGCAGAGTTGGCCAACGGCGGCACAGACGGCGGCGCCGACATCGGTGCTGATTCATTTAAAAATTGCCTAGTGGGTATGGGGCTTAATTGGCAGCCAGCTTGAATTTGCATAAAAATGGCTGATTTATGAACAATTTTTCAGAATAAGAGGGTTGAATTATTTTGAAATCAAACTAAAAGTCTCAAGATTATAAGATATATACCAATCAAAGTTGCAAGCAAGTTAACATCATTTTGAAGGAAAATTATGTATTTTGAATTCATATCAAAGCTTATTAATCTTAAATATTTTAATCTTTTATTGGTGAATAAAGGTAGCCGTATCAATAAATTGTCAAATTTCCCAAATATACCATCAATCAAAATTAATATTGGAGTAGTCATCAGCAAAATATGCTTCAATATAGTTGTATGACGACATCTAAAATACATATTTCAAAAATTAACATAGGCATATGGAAAGTATAAAAATTAATTAATGACCATCCATTGATTTCCATAAGCAATTTTCTGGAGAGTTTCCTATATTTAGGATTATTACAAACATTCCAATAAAAGGACATCTATGTAACTATATCTTCATGAGAAGAAACAGAATCCAGACCACGGATCACTTTTATTAGTTATCAAAATGTCTAATCTCTTTTCTAAATGTTGTTTGTCTTATGGTATTTTTTCCCTTAAGAAATGTAAGCAATGTCTGGATAGGCTACACGGATAGTGCTGTTGAGGGCACTTTTGTTTGGACTGATGGATCTACATCAAACTATACAAACTGGAAGACGGGTAACCCAGATAACTGGAATCATGCTGATTGTACTTCACTGTCCACATCCAGTAAAAATTGGGATGATATACACTGCAGCTGGTACCCAAGACCTTTTGTATGCAAAAGGCAAGCTGACAATGGTATGTGCATGATTATTTAGTTGTTTATAATATTTTGATCAAACAAAAATGTATTCCATGCATGGCTAACCTACTTTGATAAGTATAATCATCAAATACAAAATGAAAATAAATCATATCTAGCTAAAATAACTATGCTATATCCTTTAGGGTTCATACAACTTTGGGTTAGTATAATATTACATTGCTGTTATATTTGATCAGAACCAGTAAAAAACATGACAGCACATGTAATTGGGGGGAATCACTTTTGAAAGCTCCTTCATATCTATAAGGAAAACACCTTAAGCCTTCTTTCTTTTTTTTTGCAGTCAAGCAGATGCCTTATTCGACCCATGGAAATTCAGTTCAACCCCGCAGTTACACTCAAGGTAGTGGTGATATTGGCGAAATCTATGTACAGAAGAATGCTGCTCTGACTGTCCCCAAGCCAGGGTCTATCATGGCCTGGAAGCTCTACACAGCTGTGGATTATGTCATCACAATGGTGGTTCTCCAACCAGTGGCAAATGAAGAAAATAAGTACAAAGTAGGAGGAGAACATACTATTTCTACCAAGGCAAATGTAACTAACATCATAAGCATTGCTGAATTTGCAAGAATCAAAGTGCAGAAGGGTGACGTTATAGCATGGTATTACTTGCCTGGTGCTGATCCTGCAATTCCGTAAGTTTACCTGACTGCACCTAATTTTTCAGTATAGTTAAAGATTAATCATTTCTAATCTAAAGCATTGGAGAACATATAGCTTTCTTTTACTAATAAGATATGAGGGTAAATTAATTTTCTTTTCTTGATCAAATTATCTTTAAATGGATATTGATAAAATGCATTCAACTTAATTTTGAACCAAGGCACAGTCTAGTGACCATTATAAATCAATTTATGAAAGAATCAATGTCAAAATTCAATACAATACAAAATCAAATGTTTCTTCCTATACTTAATGTTTGCAAACTTGTTAGCTATGACACTTGCAACACTGAGATGGACACCAAGTATGTCAAGCATCCAACCACTGAAGCCCTTTATGTTGGTCAAACCTTGACATTCAAGGCCACATCCTGGCGAAAATGCCGGATCTACTCGGTATCCTTCATCATGACAGAGGGTAAGTGACAAATTGAATAATACTATTATAAAGACTGTTGTCTTACCATCCAACAGTGAAGCCTGAGGATGTAAAGTACCCGCTGCATTATATAGCTAGCAGGGGCCATATCCTTGCAACTGATTTCAGTGATTAGGCTAATCAGGTTAATTTTGATTAGTGTCTCATTCACATTTGTTCTGATTGTCAATCATTTGAAGTAAGTACACCTAACAACCCCATGCCAAGGTTATTTTGAAATGACACCACTTCTTTGGTTGATAGGCATAAGCTGGCAATATATTTTTTCCCCACTGTTTCAGGTACAAGACACGGTTCTAATTTTACCTTATTAGCCTAAACACTCTTATCAGTTACAAAGATATGCGCCCTGTGGCCCACTACACAATGAATTTTGTCAAAACGACCATAACAAAGATAACACACCTCATAACAATGATACCTATCATTGTAGGGCAACCTCCAATATCTTTGTTTCTACTGGATCAAATTGAATTCTGTAAATTGATTTAAAAACGGCACTGTAGGACCAGTTCCTGTAAAGATTACAGGTCATTTATAGCATTGTAGATAGTTTTTTTTAGTTTTCAAAATGTGTGTGATTACACGCAAAGTTGCTACGAGAGGTGTCACAACAATGATGGGTATTGTAACAATGATAGGTATTGTGCAACGGGCCACTGTGCTCCGTCACATTACCAAATGCTCGCAACAGCGAGACCACAGCGAGGGTTTAGATTTAAGTCTCGCAACAGCGATATCCTTATGGTTTTCAATATGCCAACCCTCGCAACAGCGATGGTTTTGTACAAATTTTGAACACAGTTAATTTATTGACAAATACATTTCCGCCACTTGCCTCCTGCACATTTTAAGAGCTGAGGAACACATCTAACAGTTAGTGAAAACAAAATGTAAAAATTCTAACCCCAAAATGCCCTCCTGATACATTGAAAATTCGGGTGTGCCAACCCTCGCAATAGCGATGAAAGTTGGGTTCTCTCCCTGTTCAATAAGGATGGGTCTCGCTGTTGTGGACAACCCTCGCAACAGCGAGGGGGCTTATGCGACGGACCACTGATGACATACCTGAAGGTTCCTCTGTTTTTCATAAACCATCATTGTTACAAACATGCTGAAATACTGAAAAAAGTAGCTTTAATGCACAGCCTGTCAAGACACACCTCCCCAAATGTGCAGTCCTCCTTGGCTGTGCAATGATGAAATCATTATAGTTATTTCCTTCTTATAATTTTGAATTTTCTTGAGCATCCTAATGAAGTGAAGAAGATCTCTGACCAGAAATAAAATTAATGTAATGCATCTATGATTTGCTGCGCATCTCGCTGCGCACAATTCTCTGTTGATAAGAATGTCTATGCTGCAAAGTGTTTCCTCACTCGGCGTAACTTTACCTACACATATAAAGGCAGTGATTTAACTTCACAATGGTACCAAAAATCTGAAAGTAGCCATGGACACTGACATGTACGTACACATTATTTGTTGAAATTTACAGGTTAATTGGAACACTAGAAAATACATTTTCATTATATTTTATGAGACTGACAACATGCTTTTAATTAAGGTCACCTACCGCATGATGGTCGGCACATTGTTTACATTTTTTAAAGTAAATGTTTACAAGCTTTTCATTGTGCCACAAACTCCAAATTATCAGCGACTGCTCATACATATAAAGATAAAGTGGTGAAAAGTATAGAATCAATGGGAGAGGAGAACATAATGGTCTAACCAACTTTTATAAGCTGCACTTTCCTGACCTACTTCTCCCGGCACCTGACAAGCCCCACCCCAGCCTGTGGCTCGCACCCTCCTGGCCTGTGCCTAGCCCTCTCCCGGCCTGTGGCTGACCACTCCCCGGCCTCACCTCTTGCCTATCTTTGAAGCATTGTAGCAAAAAAACTAGGTCGGAAAGCCATATTGAAATTTAGCACACTTATTCTATATTATATTTGGATGTTATTTACAGAAAAAACATGGAAAATTTTAGGAAAACGTTTTTTTCTAGAACATTGTTTCTACCATTGTCAATATCAAATTTCAATCTTAAACAAATGGAAATGAATAGAAATGAATTCTTGAAATCTATTCAACAAAAATATGTGTTTAGTAAATTCAAGCATAACCTTACACAAGTGAACCATACTGTATCTTGTGTTCATTTGTATTTTTTTATTGCATTTGTGATTTTTAAAAATCCCTCAATTTTGACAAACTTTTATTATTAAAAAGATTCTACCACAAAATCTGATTCGGTGACATGTCTTTATTTGGTTTATTCAGATTCCTTACATTTTAATCTATGGTTGTGCCGAATTTCATAATCATTGCAGAATTTTTATTTCATGGATGCATTACCTTAATTCTTCTCGCTCTTCAATTTTATCTTTGCAAATAATAAAAACATATCAATGCGAATTAAACTTGGCAAAGCCTGTACCAATAAGTAGATTGTAAATAAACACAGATTGTATGCAATGTGAATAGAAGAAATATCTTAATGGTTTTGATAGTTCTAGCATAGAAATTATTCTAAATGTATGAGGTTGTTTAATTTCATAGATCAGCCATCTTATGAAAATGTTGCCACCCTAACATCTTCGGCAAAATGCACTGGTGCTTCATCTGGCCAAAGCATGTGTGGGACGGCCCTCGATGGGAAATTTACCGACTGGGACAGTGCTTGGGTGACCAACTCAGCGGGGCCTCAGCAATCAATGAGCATTGAGCTTGGATCAAACTATCCCATTGTGGGAGGACGTGTGATGCAGAGATTCAATTCAGCTGCTCAGATAAAGACCTTGAAGCTTGATTTTGGCAACAGTAATGTAAAAGAGGTAGTATTCCACAGAAAAATCATCCACACTATTAGGAGTACTAGTAACCATTTGGGCTTTAACATACAGCATTTCTTCTCAGCTGACCAGCTGGAGACCTACATCTTGAATTTCGAAAAAGAAAACAGAATTATTAAAGAGGAAATGTTACATTTATTTCATTCTGAATAATAAACCCAAATTAAGTTCATTTGGATCATTTACATTGTCATTGAACAGAATAAGTACAAAATGTTTGTATTCTGCAATCCACAGGTAACATTGAGGAAAAGGGAAGGCTCTGCCGATGGTGACTATAGAGCACAGCTTTGGGATATCTTCAGCTTCAGTAGTCCTATTGACAGTAACTCTGTCAATATTGGCATAACAGCTACATATAGCCATGGAGAAGTGGGCATCATTGAATTTGAATTGTATTCAACAGGTATTTTGAATTATCATAGAAACTAGTATAAAATATAAACAGAGATAAAAGGCTGTGCAAGATTTTGAAACACATGAGAGTTCCTACATGTATTAAACATACGAAATGTTACTGATCATAGTATGTTGATTATTAATTGAGAAATTCAGATAACCATGTTGTTTCCAAATATCCTTTAAATGACAAATTCAAATAACACTATTTTATGTAAGGAATCTGCTTGAGACACCTCTGACATAATGTATTATCTTTTCCAGGTTGCCCAACTGGATGGACAAGATATAAGAATAGCTGTTATAAAAAGAATCCAACTATTCAATTTTATTGGCCATCAGAAACTGCCTGTAAGGCTGAGGGTGCCCATGTTAGTTCTACCTCAGACAAGGCAGAATCTGAATTTCTTACCAAAATGGCAGATGGAAAGTAAGTACCTTTTTATATGATTTTAGGTATTGTTTTATAGGGATATAAAAAAATAATATTATGAAAGAACATCTAACATCATATAACACAACCTTTATACTTTATTTCAGATATATTTATCTTGGGTACACATTAGTTAATGGTCAGTGGGTTGCAGCTGATGGATCATCTATGACATATACCAATTGGAAACAAGGCCAACCAAACGGAGCCAGCAACAGTGAATATTGTATTAGCCTGGGGTCAGATGGACAGTGGGAAGACCAATACTGCCAATGGCACTATGCCAAGACATCAATCTGCAAAAAACCTCTACAAAGTAAGGCTTAGGTATAATCAATTGTAGCAGCTGTTTTTCATACACTTCAGGTACAGGCAGTTGATTTTTCAAGTTGAAATGAACATTGTGATTTTGATGTTAAATGCAGAGGCAGATTTTGGCTTAGAAATTGCAAATTATATGTTTATGTGTTTTCTTTTAAGCAAACATATATTTCTGTTGACAAAACAAATGAAGTCATTAGTATATTCAAATACAAAGATAAAGAGATATGCTTTCAACATATTGATATGCTAATTTTAGGAATTGAAATCTTGAAAAGTCAGTCACACATAAATTCTTACAATTAGGTTGTGCAAAATCAAACTAACAATGCTGTCTAAATTTATAATATTTGCTTTCTCCCCACTTCAGCACGTCATATCCTTCCATACACAATGGCAGGTAATCATGCTGTACCCCGTAGTAGGAAGGATGGTTCAAGTCAAATAGGATATATATATACTGAACGTTCCGATACAATGACCATTCAAAGAGATGGCTCCATTCAAGGCTGGAAGATCTATTCAGATGCTGTTACTGATCTAACAATATTGGTCCTGCGTCCTGTGGCAGGCACTGAAACAGAGTACATCATAAAAGGAGATAATTTTCTGAGGACCCCTAATGGAACAACTGAGACCCTAACTGTTCCTGACTTTGACGTAATAAATGTGAAGGCAGGAGATGTAGTGGGCTGGCTCTACTTACCTGGATCTGACCCAGCTATTCAGTATGTTTATTTTATCAAGTAACACCTTCTTACAAATAGACCATAATATTGGACTGTCATCACCTAGATGCAGATATGATGGTTCAGTATCACACCAATTGTCAATTTGCAAATGTATATTTCACCCTGTCAGTTAGGGTCTAAATCCATTTTGTTGTAATCTGCAATTTTGTAGCCTGTTCTTCTTTAACTCTTTAGACTCCACAGAGTGCTTTCATGACTTCCTGGATTTCCTCAGGATTTCCATAAATTTCCCTCTAGATTTCGTTTGTAATTGAAGATGTTAAATGCTAGACTAACACCTTGCAAGTTGAATCATAGAAATACGGTTTGTAGCATTTGCTGGGATATTAGGTTACCTTTTGAAAGATATATTGGCTATAATTATGTTGAACATCAAATTAAGTGTTCCCTTGAAAAAAACGCTAGGTGGATACAGTCAGACTAGCAAGCACACTTGGGGTCTAAAAGGTTAATTTCTCTATAGAGCCCCTGAGTAACATCCTAGATGACCACTAATCATGCTTGCCTCTCAATGGTTGACTAGGTTGAGCAAAGTTATGATGATATTTTACAGATATAGTTCCTGCAGCTCCTCACAAGTGAATGTGAAGATAATGTATGCAGAAGTTCCAAGCAAAGGACCACCACTTACAGTAGGACAAAAGATTAGTACAACCATAACAAACTGGTATGGGTGCCGCATCTACTCAGTTGGTTTCATCCTTAGCCATGGTAGGTTCCCAGCATTTAGTAGTCAGAAAGTGCTTTAAGGAAATGCTAGAATGACGGATGGCTGTTTCAAAAGAAAAAGTAATATCTACAGAATTAATGATTGGGTATCGAGGAATAACACATCAAATGAGCAATTACCTTTTCCCTATCTTATACTAGAGTAAAAGTCAATGAATAAATTTGTAATCTGAATCAGTTTAATCAAAACTGATACTTGTATCTATCAGGGCATTGCTCACCCTTGAAGGTAAAGCGAAACATCCCTGTTAAAAATGTGCATGTAATTTTGTTGTTGAAATTCCTACCTCTTTCTACAGTTTGTGTACATATTGCTATACCTTGTATGTGTAATTGCATGAATTATCATATATCCATCGTTTTTACAATCCACCAAGCAAACCAGTTCCACGCTTTGAGACTAACCTTTGTTCATTAATGCAGCCACTAGAAAAAGGCATCCAATCACACATCTAGTCTAAACATAAAATGTTATAATTATTATATTGATCCTTCGTATCTTTGTTCTGTTTTGTTCTTTTGCACGAGAAGCAAAGATATCCGATGAGTTAAAATCAAAACTACAAACTTGAGGTTTCCTTAACATTCATATCACTTTTTTTCAGACACGAGTAAAAAGATCAGCAATGTTGCAGCAGCTACAAGAGGTGGGCAGTGCACTGAAGCATCTTCAAACAAAGACATCTGCAGCTTGGCAATAGATGGAGGCATAGCGCCATATGACAGTGCCTGGTTATCAAACAATGAGGGAGTTGGAGCATCCTTGAAAATAAATTTAGATGGCACATACAAAATCATTGGTATGAAGCTCAAACAAAGGCTCTCCAAGACAGGACAAATAAGAGGAATAACTCTTACTTTCAGTGATGCATCCACCCAGATGGTAAGTATTGATATGGTTTACAATGAATCTTGAAAGGTTTTCTCATTGTATCTTTATTTTCATTTGTATATTTTTGTTTATGATGAAAAACAATACATAAAAAGCAGGAACATGTTTTAAACTCACTGTATTTATCCTTAAACATAAAACAACTGTAAGTTATTGAACCTTTTCACAGTATGATTATTTACAGGACACCGTGGTATGGTTAGCATGTAATGATGGTGATTGATTTCAAAAATTATCATTTAACAGTAACCTTTTATTCATTTCAGACTGAATTAGGTGAAAGACAAGGAACATCATCCCTCGACTTTAAAGCTTCATATTGGGACGTGGTTCAGTTGACTCCTGTAGCAACTAGCTTTGTTAAGTTGTCAGTTGACAGTGTCTATAGCACTGATTATAATGGCTTTATAGAAATTGAAATTTATGCAGGCAAGTATAATATTATATTCAGTAGCAGAATAGAATGCCCATTATGTTTTAAAACATATTACCCATTATTAATTTAGGTCCGAATAATAGTTTTGTTAAAATGACCAAAGATGAATTTTTGGGCCCGTGATACCTAGTTTGGATTAAAAGTTAAAAGTGTAAGTGTAATTTATCTAATTCAGATTTTACTTAACACCTACTAATCTAAATATGACATATCTGTTTTAATGTTTTTATTAATGACATGTAGAATAATATGATTATTTGTTGAAAAACTACAAAATCTTAATTCAGATATCAATTTGTTGTAGGCTGTCTGGAAGGCTGGAATCTCCATGGAGACAATTGTTACAAAGTACAAGCAGAGTCTGTTACATTTAGCAAAGCTGAGGCAGATTGCGCTTCTGCTTCAAATGCTCATATTACAAGTATTGGCTCATCTGAGGAAAACACCTATTTAGCAGACTTTGCCAAGTAAGTTTACCAGTAATATGGTTCTAAATCAAAAGTTTCCCTTCAAACTGGCATGACTTGTGGGCATAACTTGTTACTACCTTCTATTGGTTGTTACTGTCACATTTTTGCCAAACATCAATTTCTTTCAATCATTGCTACTGATATAATTATTCTGTAAGACCTCTCTATTCATATTTTCTACTAGAAGCAAAAGTGAGGTATGGATAGGCTATACAGATGGAGCTGTTGAGGGCACCTGGAAATGGACTGATGAGTCAACTGGTACCTACACCAATTGGAAGAGTGGTGAACCAAGTAACTGGAACAATGAAGACTGTGCAGCGCTTGTAACCTCAAATAAAGAATGGAGAGATATAGACTGTGTAACAGACTCAAGATCCTATGTATGCAAACGTCAGGCAAATAATAGTAAGTACTCAGGTTGTTCACATATTTATTTGTTCAGTATTGTCTGTCTTGTCATCAAAAAGGACTGGGTTAATATAAAACAAACTTAAGGCTGTATTCCACATACCAATTTTGATACTGCCGATTTTATATTTATTTGATTTTCTCTGAGAATATGACATGGCACCTTCCATCCTATATACCATTCAAAAGAGTATTGTAAAACCTTTCTATTGATGTATGATACAACTCTATTCAATCCTTATTTCAACTGCCGATTTTCAAAATGGGCAGCAAAATTGGTATGTGGAATACAGCCTTTATAATTGATTGCTGAAATACAATGTTGTTGAGTTTTTGCATGTACCTCTGTAAACTAATGTTCAAACTTATTAAGAAGAACTATCTGGGGATTCACTAAGAATATTTAAGACATGTCTGAGTCTTAAAATAATATTTTTTTGGTGTGCACTCACATAACTCTTGTAAATTTTCATTTCATTTAACAAACACAGTGAGGCAAATGCCATACTCGGTACATGGAATCCCTGTCCAACCTCGTGGAAGTAAGGATGGAAGTAGCCAAATTGGAAGAATCTATCTTCAACAGAATGATGATCTAACAGTCCCTAAGTCAGGCTCTATAATGGCATGGAAATTATATACTGACGTAGATTACATAGTTACCATGATGGTTCTAAGGCCAGTTTCTGGAGAGGCAAACAAGTATATTTTCAAGGGGGAAAACACTGTATCCACCAAAGGAAAGGTGGCAAATATCATTAGTATTTCTGATTTTGATAGAATCAAGGTTAACAAGGGCGATGTCATAGCTTGGTACTACTTACCTGGTGCTGATCCAGCAATTCCGTAAGTCTTTTGAACATAATGCATTAACGTCTATTATATAGAGATTCTTTTTATTGAGAATACAAAATGACATGCTCAAGATGAATAAATTGATAACCAAAAAAGGATTACACTAATGATTCTTTATAGTAGAATGGTAATAATTTCAAACATAATGTTGGTACACTGTTTAGCACAGACTCCCTAGGCATGACATTTTAAAAATACTTCTTAATCTTAAGAATAATTCAGATTCCAAGATATGCATGAACGTGGTTAACTCATAGTTTAAAGAGCAAATTCTACTTGTCCAACATCTAATGGTGCTGTTTAATGATGTTTGAATAATATGCAACTTTTGTTCAGAAGGTTATTCCTTTTTCAGATATGACACCTGCAATTCAGGAACTACAAACATAACGTCCAAATATATTCATCATCCAAAATCAGGCCCCCTTATTGTAGGTCAAACAGAATCTGCAGCTGTCATAACATGGTACACATGTCGCCGTTACTCAATCTCCTACATCATGACCACTGGTAAGGAGATGTTTATGTGGGAACATATTGAGCTTAGATTTTATTCACACCAGCCATTCTGGTTAATGATATGCACCTGCAAGGATAGTTAATGGTAGATTCATCTAGAGATATCAAGAAACTTCCAGTATTTGGACATAACTGGTAAAATGCCAATCACCAGGAAGCACCCTGTCCTCCTGTTTCAATAACATATATAATCTAATTTTAAATAAAAAGAGAAGATTTATTCATGAAAGCCAATCTTTTATCATTCTTTAAATTCATATGCAAAAAAATATATAGATACATCCTTTTTCTAGATCAATCATCCTATGAAAATGTAGCTGCTCTTACTGCTGCGGCAAAATGTTCTGGGGCTTCATCTGGAGAGAGCATGTGTGGAATGACACTTGATGGAAAACTGAAGGACTGGGATAGTACTTGGGTAACAGCGACACCAGCTGTAGGTCAGAATATGTCAGTGGAGCTTGCTGGCAAATTCTCTGTTATAGGAGGACGTATTATGCAGAGGTTCTCTTCAGCAGCCCAGATAAAGACCTTGAAGCTGGACTTTGGTAACAGCAATATTCAAGAGGTAATGTTGCAAACATCTATCCATGACAAATGATAACGATTATTCATCAGACAAAAATCACAAGAATATCAAAATTATAATGAAGCACCAAACTGGGTAATCATTGGGAGTACTTAGTATGGGGATCTACTTTAAATACCCATATGACTCGTTAGGTATGTATGTATAGAGCAGGAAGTCCTCTTATTCATATTGCCTTTTTTTGGCTATCAAGGTTGCATTAGTGAAATCATAATTTTGTCTGATATTTTTATTCCCTGCCTCAGGTACAATTGAGAAAAAGGCATGGTTCTTCGGATAATGACTATAGGGCTCAATTTTGGGATACCTTCACCTTGGATTCCCCAGTGGATAGTCAGCATGTTAGTTTAAGCATTGGTTCAGTCTACAGTGATGGAAAAGTTGGTATTATTGAATTCGAGTTATACTCTACAGGTAACTATTATGTTTTGTAGTTCTATGGTTATTGTAATTTCTTATTTGGATAGTGATGAAATAGGAACATACAATATCAGGTTTTGATGTGATGTGCTGTATGCAAGGATATCAATCAGTGTAAACAAAGTTGAAAAATAATGATATGACTGTCAAAACTAAGTAAAATCTATTTTTTCAAGGCTGCAACACAGACTGGACAAGGTATCAAAACAATTGCTACAAGAAGAATCCTACCGTTGAATTTTATGGACCCTCAGAAGAAGCATGTAAAGCCCAAGGTGCACATATTAGTTCTGTTTCTGACAGGGCAGAAAGCGACTTCCTCTACAATTTTGCAGGAGGGTAAGTTATTTATTTTTCAAGAGTAAATTGGAGAGGTAGAACTATTTACTATTTACCTCGTAGTATTAAGGGAAATCTTATTTTCGTCAAATCTGAAACCTGAAGTATTCATCAGATAAAGATGCAGACAATTATGACGTATATTCAATTTCTTTTCTAAGAATAAGTGTTTCCTTATATATATACAAAATATATTCTAATAATATTCTCTTTCTTCTAGCTGTTTTTATTGCTAAATTGCTGATATTTATGGAAAATTCATTTATATTTGAAAACCAATGATGCACAGAAATAGCCAGATAGATATAACAATGTTTAAAAGTGATCTATTTCATTTACCAAGAATAAGAAATATTTACCAGGATCACTCTAGCACAAACTTGTGATAAGAAGACAAAACAAAATCACTTTCTCTATACCAAAAGAGACAATCCATCACCACTAGTTGTCATGTAGCACTTTCGATACTGTAGTCAAAATTAAACCATGATTCTGACAAAGTTATTTAATCCTGAAATACATATTTTGTATTTTTTTCCCCCAGATCTATTTATCTTGGGTACACATTAGTTAATGGTCAGTGGGTGGCAGCTGATGGATCATCTATGACATATACCAATTGGAAACAAGGCCAACCAAACGGAGCCAGCAACAGTGAATATTGTATTAGCCTGCGGTCAGATGGACAGTGGGAAGACCAGTACTGCAAGTGGTACTATGCCAAGGCATCAATCTGCAAGAAACCTCTACAAAGTAAGTATCATGTTTGGAAAAAGTAATCCCAACCAGTGCTTTATTGAACAGGTGATAGTGTCCCCAAGCAACCAAATAATTTGAGAATGGGATGATTTTCCTGAAGATATTTTCAGGAGTTTTGGTGATTAATATACAATTAGTTTTGATTCACAAGGTGTGGAGGAAGTGTCTCCTGTGAATTTGGTAAATAATACTTTTTTAAGTTGTTCAGTCTAATGGACTGGGAGCTGTAAGGATCCTAAGCAGCTGGGATTTGACTTACTCCAAAAATGATAATCCTATTTTGGCATTCTTGGTACAGCTAGAAAGCCAAAGACATGCTATTACTTTGTGTTATGTATGATTGTTGGTTTATACCATACATGTTAACAGATAAGAATGACATTGTTAATTATTATACTTATGCATATTCATGATGATACTCATTTAACTCTTTCAATCATATATCTTAATATGGTACTAAATCATATATCTTGATCATATATCTTGATATGGTACTAAAGTTAGTTTAACTTATACAAAATCATATTCATTGAAATATCTTCTATACTTCCTTTCTCATTAGCATCTCAAGCCCTGCCATACACAATAGGAGGAAATGAGGCCATTCCAGGTTCAAGGAAAGATGGCACAAGCAGTATTGGTTATATATATGTTGAACGTTCTACAAAAATGACCGTGTCAAGAGATGGCTCCATTCAAGGCTGGAAGATCTACACAGACACTGCTGCTGATGTAACTGTGGTGGTGCTGCGTCCTGTGCAAGGTTCTGAGACAGCATATATCATTATTGGAGAGACTGTGATTAGGACACCTGTGGGCACCAGTGCGATAATAACTGTAAACGAATTTGACCAGATTAATGTTAAGTCTGGAGATTTGGTTGCTTGGTACTATCTACCTGGATCGGACCCAACCATTCAGTATGTATGATTTGATATCTTTAATTGATAAAAACATGGAACAACACAGGTTTTGTATCATTATACAGAAAACAATGATTATGCAAAGTTGGTAAACAGTCAACATTTACCTCATCAGAGCATATATATATTTAATTACTGCATGTTTTGATTTTTCAGATACAACACTTGCAGCTCATCCGATGTGAATGTGAAGATAATGTATGCTGGGGTTCCCAGTAGTGGCCCTCCATTTGCAGTTGGACAGCAGATTGTAACAACTGTAACATCCTGGTATGCGTGTCGCATTTATTCTGTCGGATTCGTGCTGAGTCATGGTAGGCAGCATCTAACTGTAAAATCCCAATTATAAACAAACACTGCTTTTGGGCCATTTTGTTGCATTCCAATAACTGTGGCAAACTCGATTGAAGTTATCTGATTAATTTCAGGCAGCATGGCTGCCTTGTGTCTTTATTCCTCCATGCAAATGTTTTTCCGCAGTTTGCTTTCAATTATTAACACAATCGTTGATCCATAAATATGTGCAGTGCTATAATATTGTTATGTGGAAACCTCATTATGTAGCATATATGACTTACAGGGTTCTGGGGACATGTTCAAGTGTCAGGTGTCATATACAATCTTGATTAACCTGAGCTTTTGTGGCTATTCTTTAGAGACACAAGCACAATTATACAATGTGGCAGAGGGTGCATCTTGCACTGCTTCAACATCAACGGACATCTGTAGCCTTGCTGTGGATGGAGGGCTGTATGCTTACGGGTCAGCCTGGATCAGCCGTGGTGAAGGGGTCAATGCTTGGGTAGACCTGAACCTGGGTGGGTCATTTAAGCTGAGAGCAGGTCGCATACAACAGAGATATGCCACTACTAGCCGTATTAAAGACTTGGAACTAACCTTCTCAGATGGATCAACACAGCAGGTATGTATAAGGATTTTGAACACCACATACCACAATCCAAGACAGGTGATAAGCGCGCACGCATGTAATAATCACCTCTTCAATTAGTATAATATATTAATATCATCTAACATGATATATTAATATCATCTAACATGATTATAATATCATGTTAGATATTGATTTAAAATTGAGTATATAAACTGTTATTTCAAAATCAAATGTTCACAATTTCTGTCATGTTGATAAAGACGTTCTTTGGTTTTCAGTGACATGAAATAATTTCACATTTTATTGACAGGTATATTAAAGTTGCATTCGCTGCAAGTAACTCCTATAACAAACTTGATATGAGCTTTGAATAATTCTGAATTTGGTATTAATAATTGTGTTTAAAGAAGCCAGGGGAATTCCTTGTCTCCAGACAAAAACCCCTTTTGCCTTCCAAACTTACGGACTAAGCCTTAGGATTTAACCTCTTCCAAGCAAGACTAAACCACAAAAGAGTAATCTAATGGCAGCTTTACCTGTCTGCTGGTGTCAGCAATAAATTATTATCAAATTTATTTTAGTTTTATGTAACGTAACAAATTTGAGATCATCACCTAGTAAGCTTTATAGATGGGTAGTTTACATCCCAATGAAGAAATAATTAATATTTAGTGTAAAACCTCAAATTTATCACACAAATTATGTCTAGTTTGGTCTCCCGACTATTCAGTGACTATAAACTACATTGATGAAATAGAAAAAAAGTTGTGTCCACCAACCTCAGGGTGTACTTTTGACCACACATTGTTTTCATTAAAGTGCCTTCAAAAAACAGATCATAGATTTTTCTATGCAGAAATGTCTCATGTTGATAACAATTATTTCGAACCCTTTCCAATATTGCTGCACGCAGGTTCATATGGGTGAACGTGCAGGGTCTAGTCAAACGTCTTATATATCAAAAGCCTGGGATTCCTTTGGACTAAACGAGGTTCAGACAACAAGTGTAAAGCTTACTGTGAAGGCTGTTTATGGCGCTGATGAGGTTGGGTTTGTCGAAGTGCAGATGTTGTCTGAAGGTAAGAATTAACAATTAATATGAAATAGTTGTTTATCACGTCATTCATTAAAACTGAGGAATGAACTGTTAAGGTTCAGCTACTTTTCTAATGAGTTGGAGGGGACCGGACCAGTACCACAACGTTTTCCTTTCTCTTTTGATGAAGAGGTGGTAATAATGTAAGTGTTTTAGTAGTCTGCCAATATGTACCTCCCAACCTGTTCTGTTTTTTTCAAAATATGTGATCCATCAATATCATTTTAAATCTTAATCACTTTTCATACCATTAACCTTGCCAATCCTTGTTCAGGGTGTATGGTAGGGTGGACTCTCTACCAGGGATCCTGCTATTACTTCCACACGGGTGATAAGAAGTCCTGGAACTATGCCAAGGCAGATTGCATATCCAAGGGAGCCCACCTTGTCACTTTAGCCAACCAAGCTGAAAACGACTTTGTCAAAGGAAAAATTACTAGGTGAGGGAATATTATGGTGAAAATAATCGTGCCATGTATTGTCAAGTTTCCTGTAATCAGGTCTCTTTTTAATTTAATCAAAGAACAAAATTATTATTTCAGCAGTGACTTATGAATGAGATTATTCTAATATTCCTCCAAATAACTTTATGAAAGTAGAGAAAAATGAGAAGATGAACAATGATGGAACTGTATTTATGTGAATATTTTTCATTTACATTACAAGATAAAGAACATAGTATCAATGAGTGACCAAAAAATATATATAGTTATCAATCTGAAACAGTATATTATCAAAAATATTATAGCTACGCAAAGATAGGCTATATAATCAATGAGCCTCCAAAATAAGACATACAATTCATCACATTTCCCCGTGAATGTCATCGATAGAGGTGCCCCCTATGAGAGTCTGTGCAACCAGGTCCAACGCAATGTCTATTTTTGCCATTTTTGTGACAAAAAAAATGTCGAAAGTGACACACTGTTCTTTTGTGTTTTATCTGGTTGCACGGACTCTCGTAGGGGGCGCCAGTATCAACGACATCACAGAAAACGTGTAGGCAAGGGTGCCAGTTATATAGCCTATCTTTGCGTAGCTATAATATTTTTGATAATATACTGTTTCAGATTGATAACTATATATATTTTTTGGTCACTTGTATAATACACATAATTATAACTGCTGATCATTTTCAGTGATGCCTTTATTGGCCACCAAGTAGTTGGAAATGGTCTGATTGATGTGCTTGGGAATGCCGTCACATACATCAACTGGAGATCTGGTGAGCCATCAGGAAACGGCAATTGTGTGACCATGGTCCGTTCAGATGGCAGATGGGATGACCTTAGCTGTACCAGTAACAATAGGAGATGGACCTGTGAAAGAGCACCTGGAAGTAAGTCATTAAGCAATATAACTCTCTGAGCAGGATTATTTCCGCTCTAGCCGTAAATAATCTTTCGGACAACCAGGCAATGTAACAATTTGAAAAGGAATGTATTACATGTCTTTATAAACCCTCCAGCTGATAGTAGATCAGCCCATCCAATAATGGTCTATCTATTGAGGTTGGACAAAATATCTTATTGAGCACAATCCTTTCTTTCGAACTCTTGTCATTGGATGAGGCAAAAGTGTCACTTTCCTTTTTGATAACAGTTATTTTCAATGGCATAACCCTTAATTTGAGGTGAAAAAAGTTTAACTTCTTTACTTAAAGGGATAAAGTACTGTTCACACATGTGCCTACTAGTGGGTGTATTTTAAAGGCTTAAGAGTTAAAACTTGATGACAGTTGACTTAGAATAAAAATGTAAGAAAATTCAAATTCAGAAATTTTGGATCAAAATGGAAAGGGTAATGAATATTTTATTGAATCAGGCACACATGTGCCCCCTTGTGACAAAAATTTATCATTGTACTTGAGCAGGGATTGAATTTGAAATAAAATCAATAGATTTTAGTTGATTCAACAACGAGATTGATCTATAAATGATTGTACAGATATAATAGAATTCTAAGGTTTCGTCAACCTCCAGAAGTTGGTCACCCCTATCTATTTTTTAACTTAAAAATTAGCTACAGACCTAAGGTACATATTTCTTATTATATTATTATTATATCGTATTATACCAAAAAATTTTCTTTTCTCCATAGACCTCTTTATTAAAACACATTTACTTTCTTAAGTTCTCACTCAAAAATAAGCATGTTGATATGCACATCTTTGTATGATAATGATCTTTTTGCCTAGGTCTAACCTAAAATTTTGGTTTTGTGACACTGTAATGGATTTAGAATTGTAGTAAAACAATCTGTTATCCCTTTAAGTACTGTGAAGATATATTTGGTCAGCATCCTTACATTTTGACCTCAAACACACCGATTAACTTTTCTTCTCTCATCTTTTATAGGTTCAGGTACCAGCATGAAAACTGTTGGAGGTCCTACTGAGCCTCGTAGCAAGTTAGCTGGAGATGCACGGATTCAAATTGCAGATGGAATCCGATTTTCAGAGGCAGGGACTGTGACTGCATGGAAAGTCTATGGAAAGAAAGACTCAACAGCTATCTTTGAGGTAAAGACACCCTTACAAACATTACTTTGTACTAAGTCAGTTGAGGTTTTAAAGATTTATTTGATAGTGGGATATAATTTGCAATCAGATACTATTACAATTGTTTCTTTACACATCATTTACCATCTAACAATGTTTTCATGTCTTTATAAATCAGTGTATCCTAATTTCAATCCTAGTTATCACCAAAACTATATAAACAGTTTTGGCGATAACTAGGATTGAAATCCGGATAATCTGCTTATTTTTATGAACATATTTTTTCAGCTATATTATAGCTGAAAAAATATGTTCATATGCAGCTTATCATAAATCTATTATGCATTTACAACACTGATTATACTGTTGCTGGGTGGCAAATGAAATAGTTTACAAATATGTATTTTTCAAGTTAATAAAATATTGTTCCATAGACAAATGGATTTGATATAACAAAGCCAGTTTTCACTAGATCCACTTTAGCAGGCAAGTTCAATATCAGGATGTTTACTCTCCTTGTTCCTGCTTCATTAGGTGTGGCGTCCCGTGATAAATGAAACTGGGAAATTTACCCTGGTTGGTTCAACATCTGGTCGCACGGAAGAAGGCAGAGTAACATTAGTCAAAATCCCACCTTTGTGGCAAATCAGAGTAGAGCCAAATGATGTTATTGGTTACCAGTTCCCGAAAGGTGACACAGGGGTGGTGTGGGACTCTTGTAATAATAATGACCACAACATGATGTCATATGAGAGGAAATCAAGTTGGTCCAATCCTGAACCTGGAAGCACAGTCCTGCTAAATAGCTTACCAAACTATTACCCCTGCCGAATATACTCTGTATCTGCTGTAGTAGAAGCAGGTAGGTGCTAATAACAGTATCATAAACAAGATTATGATGAATGAATGATCTACAAGTAATTATCAATGTATTTCCTAAGAAATGGTTAAAAAAATTGCAATGATCTATGAATGTTTAGAATATAAGGTTCAGAACTCCTAAAACTAAGTAAAAGCAGTTGTGGTATAAGTTTTGCCCACAACTGAACAAGTAATTGGTTACATGGACCTATATGCCAAGAATGGCTGCTCTAGGATATTATATTATCAGAATAGGCCTATTGGTCATTACTTTATCATGATGACATTGTGATACCATAATGTTATTTGTCCATTTACTGTAAAAGTATGATAGTACAAGGAAGAAAACTAAATTTATTTGCCAATTGTTGCTCAAGGCAAGGAGATACCGCAAATGTCCAATGTTGGTGCAGCATCCTTGGGTGCAACGTGTGAAGCCTCTGACAACTCTGACAACTGTGGCAAGGTGATAGATGGAGATACTTCACCTAGTAGTGAGTGGAAGGTGACAACTTCAACAGTCACGACACAGTGGATCAAGGTTTGTATTGAAGCTTATAGTATTCCAGATCCCATGGTCCATCCACAGTTTAGAAAAATATAGGCTATTTGCCAAAACCTATTGGTAGATTTATCCAAAGCAAAAAGTTGTTTTCCCCACTTTGTGTGGTTAAAGTCCTTACTAGAAAGAAGCTTAGGTTAACAAACTCCCTTGAACCAACCCCTGAGAATCTTCTTCTTATTCACAAAATAGGCAGTGACAAGTCACTTTTTAAGAATTTAAGACACCTGAGAGATCTTAATGTTGTTTGGTTAAACACCAGATGGTAAGTCAAACATGATGTAAGGTTGATACTTTCCAAGTTTTAATGAGAAGCACATGATTTTATTTCAGTTGACATTTGAAGAATCATATCCGGTGGAGTATATCAGTATCATGCAAAGATTTGGATCTGCAGGGCAAAGTAAAAAGATTCTCCTAGAATTCAGTGATAACACAACCCAGGAGGTAATCCTTTCATCTCATATAGACTATGTCATGATGCTATATTTACCTTGACCAACTAAGGTCAAAATAGAAGAATGTATGTGTATATATCATAACCAAAGTCACATTCACTGATTGCTTGAACGTAGAAAATTGTTGTCTTAATTCTTTATTGATAAAAGTGATATTCCAACAAAGGCCAAGGAAGCCCTATGCCAATGACCCCTTTGACTTCTTTGGTTTTAATGGGCGATGTCAGTTTTCCAAGGGTGTTTTTATTTAAGTTTCTAAAATGATTCACACACATATGACAAAAACCACCCATACAAACTTTGTTTAAGCAGGCAAGGACAGAGACATATAGTTGAAGGTCTGAAAATAAGGAATTGTCCATTTCATACAACATATCTCAGCTTCTGTCAGGAATATTCTCAAATGGTTTGCAGCATTTTGAAAGAGTAGTTTCTCTAGACATTCCACGCGAATTTGGGGCTTATTGACATACCTTTTTAAGGTCTACAGTCAATATTTACATAGAAAATGACCCAAAATAGTAAGATAAGCTAAAATTAGTTCAAAAATGAAATTTTGCATATTGTTGCCATGGTTACCGGAATGTTGAAAGAACGTCAAGGCATACATATGGTGCTAAGATGAAGTAATTGGTTGCCATAAAAATATGGTGTCTGACCCTATCAATTTCAGAAACCCATATCTTAATTAGCTTCTACTTGGAATATTCAAAAGCTGTTTTCATCAATAGAAAGTTTGTAACTTCTTGTACATTCATCATCGTCATTAAGCCCAAAAATCACAGGAACTTAAAAAATATGGGACCTCAAAAATCTTCAAATCTGATATATAGCACAAGCAGAGTAATTATGGAAACCTAAACCACCTTTAAAGGGAATACCCCTCCCTTAAACATGTATAAAGCATCTACAATCATCTTTTTTAACCTGGGTATTCCAAAGTATTTTGAAAAGGAATTCCCATTATTATGACACAGCAAGGGGACCACTAAAAGGCTCAGATTTAAGATTCCCAAATTTAATTTCTTTCCTGAACAATTGCCTAAAAACCGGACATTGCAAGTTGTTATGCTACTAATCAATTTTGCTTCTAACAGGTTACTCTAAAGCCACGCACATCTGGATCATTTACTGATACTAGAAATGGATTCTGGGATGACTTTGCGATAACCAAAGTGGATACTACCTTCATTAAGTTCACAATAGACAGTGTATACACAGAGTCTGAAAATGGATTTGTAGAAATTAAGGTGTTTGCAGGTGAGAGTGCTTACATTGAAGTTAAAGATGGAATTCTATTGGCTGAATGGCAACTCGCAACATTCAAACCACCAATGCCAATTCATATTGCACTCCATAGCTGACTGAAAGCACAATAGGATTGTCACCTCAGCAAAGTAGGAGGACAATGGCAGAAAAGATTAATTCTCAAAAACATATTTCCCAGAAAGAATAAATTGAATTTGTTCATCAGATCAATCAATTTTTTAATGCATACTCAAACGTTATTTGCTAGAATTACAAGGTCAATAATTCTACACACAAAATTAAAAAGCCTATATCTTGAAGAAAAACTACTGTTGATGTCCCTCCAGAGGGTGCTTCACGTTTTTAAGCATGGTCATCCTTTGTTTATCTGTCGTTGTTTCTTAATAGAATCAATATTCAACTTTCAGAATGTGCCTCTGGCTATGTACGTTATAACAATCACTGTTATCAGCTAAAGAAGGAAAAGCTGAAGTACTTCCCTGCTAATGACAAGTGCAAGGAAGATAATGCAAAGTTCGTTAGAATAGACGATGACGATGAGAACACATTCATCACAAAGTTGGCAGGGTATTTTCTCTTTGACACATATAGAAATAGAAAAACACTCTATAATCATTAGATCAGTAAGATACGGTTAAATACAGTAATTGATACAAAAACTAAAAATGTATTGTGCTGTCTAGTACTAACACATCCCATCTGTTGGGAGTCTATTCACCTTTAATAGAAAGTCATAATTATAATTTGTTTTAGTGCAGGGGTGCTAACCGAAAAACATACACAAATTCTTGTGGGGAATAACGCCCACAAGAAGAAAGTTTGACCCATAAAAAATCCACAAGAACTTTTGGACATGATAATTTCTTGGAAAATCATAATAAAATCATTCCCACAATATATCTAGTTACATATAATACTTTTTAAAGTATGTTGGAAGGACTTTGAAACGCTTTAATAGTTGAAAAAAAATTAATTCTGTGCCACGAGAAGTTAATAACTCAAGAGAGCAAATGTTGTGATCGTGGGTATTTTAACCTCTCATAACACAGAATTCTTGTGGATTTTTGGTTGACCCCCAGGACTTTATGAACATCTGAATAAGCAAAATCAAGGCATGAGCAGGGTGGTGGGAGTGAGCTGGTCCATTCCACATTGTTGATGGTGTGTTTAACAAACAACTAAAATAGGGATGGTGATACATTCAATCCAGGGGGTCCCGACCCTCTCCCCCCCCTTTTGGTGGGGACTCAAACTTGCGTTTAAGTACTTACCTCCCCCCCCCTTTTTTTGTTGTTGAAATCATGTATCTGGCCCTGGGTACTTTTCAATTCAGTCATACTATATTTTTTTAACAGCGGTCAGACTATATGGATTGGTTTCCGAGATGACTATAAAGGTAAACCAGATGGAGTGTGGAGCTGGGAGGCAGGTGGAGGAGCCTACACATATACTCACTGGAAGTCAGGAAACCCAAGTGGTACAGGTACATGGGGCTACTGTGCACGACTCCATGCAGATGGCTTATGGCAGGATGCCTACTGCAAATGGTTTAATGATCTCTGGTTTGTCTGTGAGAAGGATGCACCTGGCATTTCTGCAGCATGTAAGCTTAAAACATCTCTCCTGAATGATAATACCACCTCTAGGCTTGCTCTAGACTAAGAAAAAATCCATATATGTATTTTCCTCTGTGCAAAAATAACAATGTCAGAATTATCATTCTAGTTCACAGCTCAGAATCTTTTACTATTGTCCTCCCCATGTTCCATGTTTATTCTCTTAATATCCCCCTTAATTTGTCTTTTCTTTGTCTAAAATTCACTCAATTGATTATGAAAACTGATGATACAGTTTAATCTACATTTAATCTACATGGCAACCTAGCAGATTGAATTAATCAATTTCTTTAACTTTAGTTCCATTGAATTTTAGATCACCGACTAGATGCTTACTCTCTATATCATACTATAAAGTAATTTAATACAACATCTCTTCTAGCAGTGGCCAAACGTGACATAGAGAGGCGGGACGGTAAGTACATTTTAGGATCAGTACATAATCACAGATCTCTGAAACAGCTGTGCTCAGCTTATGATGAAAATTAAGTCTGAGGCAGCTGTAATAAGACTCTTACACCTTCTAATATTGCTGTTATTGCATGATATCTTTATTTCGATAATTATAACCATTCCTTTTGAATTCCCTGCAGACCTGCAGCAGGCCTTTCATCATGAAATTTGTGTCATGTTCTCACCAACAAATAACAATTTTTCAAACAAGAAACCAACGGATATCATTTTACCAGAATGTTATTTTACTCTATGAAATCTTATGTATTTATTGTCAAATTCTTATATCAGTTTTATCTAAATCATGCAATGTAACTATTGTCATATACACTGTTTCAAATAAGTGTTATTATCAGGTCATTATATTAGGATAGACTATTCTTTCCAACTCAGATAGGAATGTAAAACAAATGTATCTACTTAATTCGTGTCTGATTAATTAAAAGAATTGAAACAAAAAATCTAAATACATGAACACGCTTCAGTATTGTTAAATTAGAAAATAAATTACAAAGTTCTCAGCTTTGTATATCCCTGATTCCTATTTTGTGCTATTGTAGATGTGTCTACAACTTCCCAGGTTCTAGTCACAACTGATGGTGGGGAGTCTAGCACGGACAATGGTAGGATTATCTGAGGGAACATTACTTTGGATTTACCAATCAGTCAAAGATTGCCATAAGATTTCATACAATTGCAGGTTATATTAGGAAACCATATTCAGCGGTAGCCCATCATAATGATATTTGAAAATTGCCTAAGCTTTGGATGGATGAATTCACTAAGAATGCAAATAATGTGAGCTAAAACAAATACTATAATACTTGATATTAGATATAAAGTACTGCAGTTTTAAGAAAGAATTGTTTTAGATAATTCATTCTTCAATTGTTGAATTACTGACTGTGCAAGGTGGCAATAACTTTGTACATTCAGACACAAGATGAATTGAGGTATACTGCATGGGGTCTATGGACTACCAAGGCTACCATGACAGTAAGCTGGTAGGCTCACAGAAACATGTGACCTAGCTCTCTAATTCATGCAGCCCTGTTTTGTGTGCAATGGCTCCGCTGTTGACCTCTCACTTACATAGGGTGACCTCCATCAATTGCTAGGTGGTGTTAAATGAAAGAGTGGTCTGTTATGAGTTTCAATACCAGTGATGTGGGCATTTTCAAGTTAATGGCTTGTGATTCAAGATGAAGTCACTCACTATAAGAGGTCCATCTTACAAACTAGGCCCAATAAAAAATGGCAAAATGAATGACAAAGGAAAATTAGAAGAAAGATATTGTAAAAACCATTGGCACTATCTCAACAAGTTTCATTTTATAATAGATGAATCATTCTGATTGTAGGAAATTTAGAGAATGGATCTAATATTCCAACAAGTGTATTGTTGGTAATATTCAGGGCTTCAAGTGTTCCAATGTTTTTCTTATAGGTATAACCCCAACTCTCAGAGAGGGGGACATGGGCTTCCCATCAACTCCTGAAAATAGTAGGTCAACTTTATTTATTTATAACTGTCAAGTAAAGGTGCTATAACAGTTTCTATACACCATACAAGCCATTCCGACTAAGTTATGAATCACAACATCTTGTCACATGTTTTTACTCTATTCAATATTGTTTGATAGAAGTTTTCCCACCTTCAAGAGGGGAGTTTCAATGAGAATTCTCTTTTTATGTATTGGAATAACTCACTTGGATTACATCGAATAACAAACAATGTGTGTGCTCCTTTCTAAGGTTGGATTAACCTTCATGTTACAATTTGCATTATGAAAGCTGGTTAGGACAGAATGAGTATTCATCTTTCATTATAGTTCATGACCAACATGCGTCGTAATTTAGTAAGAGTAACTCTGGTGAACTCTGCTGAAAATTAGTGAGCTGTGTATCATTCAAGTTGTTTTTAATGAAATTGTGTAAGATTTCCATATCTGGTAATTTGTTAGATCTAAAATTTCCATTGATTTCCTATGGGTTTGTGAATATTTGCCTGAAATTGCAGAAATACAGAAGAATAGTTGAAGGTACTCACTACAATTTAGGGTACCACCGGGAGGAGTATTAAGGACAAAAAGAAATACTTGTTTAAAACCATGTAAATGCTATTTCTAGTATTTGGACAATGTTTTAAATAATGATGGCTCAAATGATCCATGTGAATAGCCTCAAAGGCTCATTTCTATAAATATATTCACTATAACTAATTTTACAAATAGTAAATAATTTTCTTCTCACGTGTGTTTTGTTGATAATACTTTTTTATACTGAATTTGATGGGTAAATCTACGGTAGTTTTTTGTACATAAACTCATGGATAAATGATTATTTACTTTAACAAGCTGTCACCTTCAGAAACGGTAAAAGATGTCAGTCTCTTTATGTAACCCTGTTTTGGGGATTTGAGTCTGATGTCACACCTAGGTGAAATGAAGTTGGGTATTTCATTAGAAAGTACTTTTTCTTAGCTTTCCAATGACATTAAAGCACTTCTTTCTCTAATGTTAAATTGCTTAGATCATCTGCGTCACAGCTATAATAAACTGTGCTGTATATTGACTTGGAAGTTTTTCTGACCAAGCACTACTGTAGTATTCTGGAAAAGCATTAACAATGAAAATATTTGATGGTCCTGAAACTTAACATGGTCATTCAACACTATTCTAGCCAAAAATACCAGAAATTCATGCATTTGAATACATAACTTTTATTCATGCCGGCCTTCGAAAAGGTGACAAAAATCCGGATCCCTAACAAAAATTTAACCTAGAATGGTAAGCATAGAGTATCACAATACCTCATCTGAACAGCTTAAAATGAACTATCTGATGACCCTGTGCACACATAATGTGTATATAAAAGTGTGTGATTGTCCTTGGGCCATAAATAAGTCAAAAGACATTGAGGTTGTAACAAAAAGTCAAAAACATGGAGTAAAGTTTTAAAGAGTTAAAAATGGAAAGTTCAACTGGTCCTGGGCCTACCACAACCACATTTAGCACATTTACTAGCCTACCCCTTCCCATTCACATACATGGGGGCAGAATTGCTTATTCTCCTGAGTCTGAAGAATTTGATTGTCTCTCTAACTGTCTTAACAACTCCTTCCCTTCTCCTCCTCGTCTTCAGATCCTGATGACAAGTCTTGGATCCGTCCTTTCCCCCATCCTTGTCTTTGCCCCTTGTCTCTGGTTCTGCCTCCATCTCTCACCCTTCCCCTTGTAGGCCCATCTCCCTGACCAACAGGATCTACCTCAGGTTCTGATTCAGTACCAAGTTCTGGCAGTGGATCAGAGTTGCAGTGGGGTAGGGCTTGTGATGGCTCTGGAACATGGGGTTTTGGACACATGACATCTTTTGTTTCATCAGTACAAAAGTCACAGATGTTCTAGAAGGGATAAATGTCTTGGGGGGGAAGGCCAGGGGATGGGGTTGGCTTAAGGCCCTTCGAGGAGCACCTTTAGGATCAACAGTCAGATTCAACAAAGATCTTTCTGTTCTCGTCCCCCACAATTTGGGCAAGGTTGACCTGGTCATAAGTTCTTTTCAATACAGCCTCCTCCATCTACTTCTCATGCCAAAACTTCTGTTTCAGAAAACCAAAGCACCAGTCAGGGGCAAACTTTATGTGGCTGATCAAAAAGTTAAGGGTAAGGGACTGTTGCTGGTCAATTAGGACACACTAGGGAAGATAAGCTGGTACAAACTTGTTCTTGTTCTGTCCACTAGCTTTTGTTGATCAGATAGTTCAACTGTTGGGCGATCGCCTTGGCAAAGATTCCAAAAATCCTGACCTTGAGGACAAAGAAATACAGTTGGCCAGGATGCATTGGTAAGGAGGGAAGGTGGACCTGCTGGGCATAATCAAAACTGACGTGGACTTCCATGTCAGACGAACAATGGGGGGGGGGGGGGGGGGTGGCCAAGAGGGCCTCTGCTTCCTTGTACATGGCCTTGGCAGACTTGACCACTTCTTGATAAAAGGCCTTCTCCCAGGCAACCACCTCAAGATAAAGGTGTTGTTTTTTGAGCTTAGCCTGTTTAACAATGTTCGGTAGGTTACTAGATGCATATAGATATCCCCGTTATTGCACTGGCATTCCCAGCAGAGGTCAGTCATAAGACAGGAACACACAATGCAAGGGAGGAGTTGGGGGCAAGGGTTTCTAAAAGTTGAGTCAGCCACACACCTGAAGTTAGCCTTGTTCATGGCAGCTCTATATAACCTGTAGATGTCCAACTTAGTTGAAGAGGAGGAGGATAGCTTCCCGTTTTTGGGAGGATACACTGCCAAGTGGGATGAGGGGGTTGGTTTCTGCATAGGAGTTGATAAAGTAGACAACCCACCTGATGTCATCCAGCTGGAGGATCCTTGTAGTTGCCTGCAACCCAAGTTCTGATGATGCCAAGTAGTAACATGTCATTCTCCACTGGAAAAAAACATACATGAAGACATTCATCATCTGTACATCAACAAAATGTGACACAATGAATAGTAGCTGTGCTGGTCAACGAAAATCAGTCTGAACACAGAGTGAGTACCTTTAATTTCAACCAGACTAACTGAATGTTGTATATCAATGTATAAGATATAATTATTTCCAGGTTTCACAGAAAATCCAACAAGCTTAAGTATGGACAGAAAAGATGTGAGTGACTCCGTGAATAACCCTACCAGCCCAATTGAAGGCAAGTTTACGTAGTTCTATAGTAATTCAGTATTTTATATCTTTATGAAAACAGTGTTATGTAGGTATTTGTTGGATGAAATTGGTGTCTTACTATATCAAACCAAACTGCAGAAGTGGTGGATGATAATGTTTGTTAGTTGGTACCTTGAATCAGCATGTGGTCTCAAATCGCTAAGTTTTTCATCAAAATTGCTAAAGTGTGCAATTAAATTGAAATGTCAAACTGACCGACAATCTACAAGTCACCTACTATTCAACCAAAGAGCAAAGGCTTGTGATAAGCTGTCCAGATACAAATATGAAAGATAATCAGACTAATACAGGAAATCCTGTATTCAAATGATTTCATGTATTTAAATGCTTTTGTTTTAGGTATAACCCCACCTCCTCGATACGGGGACATAGGCTTCCCCACTTCAACTGAAAATAGTAAGATAATCCTAACAAAAATTGTTCTTTTCTTATCAGAACGAAGTCTTTTGATTATCCTGTTTAATAAGATATATGACCAGTTTCATGGCTAAATGAAGGGTAACTAATGATATTAGTTGTATGTTATATGCATTATTTACATATACCATATTATGGATTATTCCCTGTATTGAAAGTTTATAATGAACTTTAAAGTCACTTTAATGAAATGTATGGAACACATGCCCCAATGCATCTTGAGTCATTTTGCTGGTGACGCCTCAATGCATCTGACATCTTTTTGCTGATGATGCCCCAATACACCTTTCATAGTTAAAGGGTTAACAATGACTATTTCTCTATTGTTTTGCATTTGACGCTATGTACATTCTGTTGTGAACCTTGACTATTATTATGGTGTGGATGATGTATTCAACTCATTCTTTCTACTTCAGCTATATCCCCAAGCACTGAGGATACGGGCACAACAGATAATGGTATGTCCATATACTATGATATTTTATTTCACCCCTAATGGCGTAGTGTCTGTACATTTCCTAATTACACGTCACTTTGTTCATCCAGGGAAATAGCAAAAGAGATATTCCCCTGCTTTAAACTCTTAACCCTTAAGACCCCACAGATTGCAACTATCAATTGCTGTATTTCCCCAGGATATCCGTGGATTTCCCTCAGGAATTCCTTAAATTCCCCTTAATCGAGGAATTTCAAATGCTCATCCACCACTGGGAATATGAATTATAAACACTTGGTTTGATGTCACTTTAATGAAATGTATGGAACTAATTGGATTGGGGTCTAAAGGGTTCAGAGAGCAGGGGAATAACTAAAAGATATTCCCCTAGATAAACCAAAGCTAAGCCCCTTTTCTAAGGCTAGACCAATAGCAATGCACAAAGCCAGGGGAATAACCTTTGGTAAGGCCACACCCCCTTAATCTAACAGCCAATTAGGACTCAGCATTGAGGTCAAGGTTGTGTTGCTACGTTGCATTGCTATGTTGCATTGCTATGTCACAAAATTCCATTGTTGTTTACATTTTGCCGTAACTTTGTAAATCAATATTGAACTATAGGGAGTTAATTATCTGTTGTATATGGTGTACATAATTAATCATAGTTAATTATAGATAACAGCTAGCTCCAAATGCAGTCTCCTCCTCATTCGACTGCTGTCGTCCAATACATAATTATAGTTCCCACATCATGTAAGACGTAACACTCACGTGAAAGGTTGTTCTTTATTAATATTCTCCTGTGTATTGCCGTTCCCCTGCTTTAAACTCTTTGACAATGATCACCTGCAAGGAAGGAATCCCCTCAAACACATTCAGTCACCGCTACTGCTATTGATATCTCTGCTGATAAAATATCAATTTTGATAATTCAAAAAATGAAATTGATAGAAATTTACGTATTTAATGTGATTCCAGATTTATAGATTTCAGGGGTTTGAAATAAATCCAGTACAGACCTCAGTTGGATATCAAAACAGTTATTCCCTGGGTCTCACATGGTCAAGGGCCATAACAAAGCGCAGGCCCGATACTATGTATCATTATTCATCTTTAGAATATGAATAAAAGTAGCATTTAGAATTTAAAATGGTTTGAGTCATACTTTTTAAGTGCAATTAAATATGTATGGGGAAGAAAACAAACTGTGCTTAATGCTCAGATTTACTTGGGGACTTAGGCCATGATACCTGTCTGAATACAGTCATGCTCCTGTGAATAAGGCACATCTATTGTTTTTGATAACATAAATATTATTATGCTTAGATAACTGAAGCACAGTAAGTTAACCAATGGTAGGATCTGTTTCTGAATAAATGCTTGTAATCAATTGTTTTCTATCTTTGATACATTCATTTATGATATGAATAACCCAATGCTTTTACTATTTTTTATAGAAATGTCCACAGAAGAGGTGAATCCGGGCACCACCACTTCCTCAGATGGCAGTGAATCTGGACCTGAGAACATGGCAGTACGCTCAGGCCGCCTACTTCGGATGATGAAAAACAACAATATCCAGTTATAAACAGATAACAAAACACAAGTATCCTTCAAAATGATAACAAATAATACTAATAACAACGAACATGTTATCTACATGCTATAACAAATATCAAATATCAATATCAACGAACATGTTATCTACATGTTATCTAATAACAACGAACATGTTATCTACATGCTATAACAAATAGAAAGATCTTTTAATAAAGTGATTAGATTTACAAAATGTACTTGTCTTCTTTTAAGAGTGGGGTTCAATACTTTAATAGTGTTACAACTTCAGTTCCTGACCGCTGTAACATACCATGGTTGAGATAGAGAAAAATGAATAACGTCCTTATTATCCACTGTTTATTGAGATATCACATTCACAATTATAGATTACGATGATTTGTAATTAGATAATCAAAAATACAATTATATCCACCAATTGTCATCTAGATTTGATATTCTTTTATTCTGTTTACAATGTCCAGATCATTAAGGTATACTTTATTATGTGCGGTCCTTTTCAATTTAGATTAGGCCTACTTATGGTATAGTTTTCATGGCAACCAAGTAGAAGGAATAGAGTACATTTCTAAATCAAAATGTTCCATTGACATTCCAAATGAGGGAAAATTCTATTTAAATAGTATGCTTTAAGTTTTGAAAGCTTTAAGTACCGTGAATTCTACACAAAAAGTTGGTTTAATGAAATATTCTTACTATTTTCAACTAATTACCTCATATCTCCCTAAATATAAGTCTTAGGATAGGAAATATAGAAACCCCAGAGCATCATTTCCCCTTTGTTGGTCACAAACAGTCTTGTATTAAGCCTGTATAATTACTCAATGGTTCTAGTAGGTCATTATCATGCAGCCTGTGCAGCTTGGTCATTGACAATTTACATGCTATTCTCTTTTGAAATCAAGATGTATGGCAATCTTAACAGGGTTAAATAATTAGTACATACTTTCAGGTAAAGTTTGGATGAGCTTTACTGGAGGGAAAACTGGGGTCCCAATGGGGACTTTATAAAACAGGGACTTAACAACATTCTGATCTAATCTAATCATTCAACCAGAAAAAAAAACTTGAGAAGTCTCAACGGGGACTGTACAGGGCACAATTCTAATACAATCATCTTGTGCAACAGTCTATCTCATAGTACATGCAGTATGTAGTAGTAAGAGTTAATCTATTAGACAGCGATGTTGATTGTGGTCATGGTGAAGGTTGGATGTTTGAGGTGAGATAAAATGAGGGCAGCTTAAGATGAGAGGGGAAAATACAGTTCAATTTGTGCAGTCTCATACAGTTTGATAACAATATAGATATGATGAAAGTATTATTGTGACAAGAATAGACTTGAGAAGCCCGAAGGGGGATTGTATAATGTGATTCTCATACTTGGAACCATTGGTGATTACCAGGGATTATATTTCACAGTTTTTAGGGGTTTGGCTAACGCACTTTTATATTCAGGCAAGTTGACTATAGTATGGAGCTGAACAGGTAGTTCACTCTACTGTACTCTACCCTAATATTGAAATATCTTTTAAATTGTTTTTATTGAAATCAACATCGTCACATAATAATATTTATGTGCTTTTCACAACATCAATATACATGTTCTAACCATAAATACATATATAAACACAATACACTATCAAATCCTAGCCTTGATATTTACATTAAACCAACATTTCAATCTCAATTCACCCCTATATTGTGCACTTTTCTGGGTACAGTTTTCATTAAATCATATGTCAACATATGTGCAAAGTCTGAATTAGATTTTATGCATTGCACGTCATTGGATAAATGCACCCATAGTAATCATTTACAAGATATTTTCATCTGTAATATCATCTGTTTACTTTTAGATTCAATAGGGAAAATGATTTTTTTTCCCATTTAGAAATAAATAAATATCCATAATTTCTATTTTAAAAGTTCTAAATGATTGGATAGAACCACAGTAAAAATTCTAAGATAAAAAGAAAACATGGGGTCAATTATCAGGATGTTACTCCTGTAACACAGTCATACTATCTATTTTAGATACTCACTTAAAGTAAATTAAATCAGCTACGTTACCCATAACAAAATAACTAAAAATAGGACCAAAGTGACGTTTTTCAGGTAGTTTATTTATATCTTTGTATAATAGGTTCACTACAGAACCGATTACCCTCTATCTAAAAGGCCTAGGCATGGTAATTGACAATGTAAACAAGGAATAAGCTTTAGTTCATAGTTTGCTAATTTTATGACATTCAAAATAGTTGGTATGACACAAAGCATATCAAATCAATCTAGTTTAAATGAAATGAAGTATTATGTTTTCATCATTTCTAAAATCAAAAAAGTGATTTTTGTTATTGTCTGTTTATTCCAAAGCAAATCTTTCAGGAATTGGTCTCTGATCTTCCAAGCTTAAAGAGAGGGGACAGTGAAATTATCATTTTTCTAAATTAACATACTACACAGTCGATATGATGATTAAGTATCTATATGTCACTTTACTAAAAGTATAAAGTGATCATTTGAATAGAAAACATTGTCTATATATCAGGTCACACATTGAATCCCCTGCACACCTGACACAGGACGTCTGTGTGTGACGTCACACAAAAACAGTTATATTCAAATTTCAGAAATCTAAATTCTTTAGTAAACTACACATTTTCATATTTTTGTAATAAATCATACCAATTTGTGATGTTAAACATTGTGAGACCCATAAAGAATACTAAGGAAAAATAAATATACTATTTTTTCCAGTTTTATCATTTTTCAACTATTCTGCTTGTGATGTCACACACAGAAAAAGTCACTGGACAGGCTGGATCATGTGTAAGCAGGGACAATCAGGTTGATTTCGAAAAATGTGTATAAAAGAAAAACTGATAAAGATAGAAATATACAATTTTGCATAGTTAGCCACTAGGCGACTTTAGCGGCAACGGACGACGGGAAATGGATAGAAACAGCTGACTCCTATAATCCCCTCTTAGTATGATATATTGAAATGTGCAGGTTTGATCTGAGTCGGCGCTAAAATCGGCCGACTCTTCTGGTAGAGTCAGCCTATTTTAACACCAGAGAATTGGCCGACTCTGTTGAAATCGTCTAATGGGTATGGGGCTTAAGAGTTGCAGACATATATAGAGAAAATCATAGGTGTGTAAAATCTTCATGAGTAATTAAAGTTAACTTAGATAGTGTGAAATTCAATATGAATGTAAATTAAACCAGTTCACAAAAGAGATTATTTAAATTCACAGCATACTGAGCATACTATCAAAGGGATCAATGTTTAGTTTTCAGACAGGGGTCCGTAATTAATAGGTGTCAACATGTTTTGCAAATTTCTAAGATTTTCCTGATCCCAGAGGTGTTCCACGAATAAATGGTGATTTTATCTACTTTTCAATTTGCCTATTATTAAGTAAGTGTTTATCCCATCTCTCAACACTTGGTAGATTGGACTCATTATGCAATTCAACTCTTGATAGCATATCACCATGGAATATCCCCCATGTCAATGCCCAATTTTGTGGAAGAACAATCTGCTAGTGATAGTTCCTTTACATTATGCTTACAATTGTTTGCAACTTCGGTGGCGGTTAGATGTGTGCTTCTTAATGGTCCAACTGTAGAACGTGTGTGTTTAAGCTCTCAGAGACAGTAGACCTTCTGCAGATGGTGTGACACTTGTCCAAAGTAAGCTTCCCATATTGGTAATCAATTAACAATTTGTAATCATAGCAATCATTATTATAGATAAGTCTTTTTGTACCTATAAATGTTATAAATAGAAGTATATGATAAATATTACATACAATTTATGAATTTCAAATGTTCATGGTTGCCACAAAGAGATCACCAAAAACTGATCACGTCTACACAGGTCTATAGTTACAATAAATTACTAAACAAGTCATCAACTGTGTGCAAGCACTGCTTATAAAAGCATAAAATGATGATAAAATGTCATGTTCATATGCTGGTTACGTCAGATAAGAGTTCATCTCTTTTCAGTGTCACAGAAGAGTACGACTGTCCCTGTAAATATCAGAAACAATTCATCAGGAAATTCATCACTCTCTAGCATATCAAGCGGTATGTAGAAGGGTTTCCAGACAAAGAAGGTGTATGTAAAGCTCTTCGTTTCTAAAGTTCAAGCAAGCTCAAAAGACTAGATTAATCTCAGAGAGTGAAGGCGGGTCTCTATGAGGCAAATTGTTTGTTTATTCAAGGCGGTAACTGTAGAACTCAGACCTCTTACTAACTCGGGCCTGATGAACTCGGGCCGCTGGAGAACTGCAGCTATAATAATTTTGTTTAGCAGTTCCCCACCCATAAACTGTGGAATAGGTTAGTGGAATATACAGCCTTCTCTCAGCCACCCTAGGACGACCCAAATGGGTCTTATAATATCAATAATATGACTTCGATATTCAGTGTTGCTTGTTAGTAGTATTAGACCTATGTGGCTATAGATTCTTAAAAGGTGTTCATATCCCGCAAAATAAGCTGGCGATAGATTTATTCGCCATGCATGTGCAATTTAACGTAAGAAGCAATAAAACTCACAGATTTTCTGGTGGGTTGAGATCTACACTTTGCGATGCAGGAGAAAAGGTGCTCTGTTTGGGCTGGTGTTTGTGTCACTGGAACTGGATAGGGAAAGGTTACAAGCTTTTTTTTTACTTAGTCTGTGTAATCAGAAGTTTAAATCAAATCTATGGGACAGCCATGTCATACATTGTAGTGTAACAAGAAAGGAATTTACTTGGCAGACCACTAGGACCTTGGGCACTGGATGATTTGTTGGGAGAGATCAATACCATGAGCCACATTTAAATAATGCAATAGCCCTTGTCTTTGTCTTATTTATACCAATGTCACTTATAAACTTTGTGTAATTACCACGTCGCTTGTCACTACAGTAGACCTCCTGTCATGAGGATAAAGTTGTCTAAGAGACCACGTTGCCTTTCATATTCCCAGAGACAATTTTCAAGACAATGTTACATATTGATATGTTGTAAGTCTTCAACCTTGGTGCAAAGTTTGTGAATGGTAAGCTTATGTCAGGGGATATTAACCTGACACTGGCAGGACTATAATATTGCTTTAATAAATAGCCAAATTTAGGGGTCCGAATTCATGGGTCTGCAGGCCTAATAGAGCTGCCATCTTGAACCCAGATTACCTCATACTTATGCAGTGTGAGTCTCGTAATATGACATGAAAAGGGTATATTCCAGCAGTATTCATCACCATCGCAGGTAAAGACAGGCATCCCAATATGGAATATAGGGATTCATTTGAAGTGGGTCTTGCAGTGAGTTGCAACGAGACCTGCCACAAGACCCACCACAAATGATTTTATATAGATTTTCTATGTAATGCTTGCGGTGAGGGATACCAACATAATTATTGGTATCTGAAAAGGATATTTGCTTCCAGTAGCAAACATTCACCACTAATGGTTATTCACTGCATGGGAGAATATGGCCTTAAGTGTGTCAGTCAGGCATGTAGTAACAAGAAAAAGTGTAGCTTCTCAGTGATAATTTTTGATAAACTGTTTAAACATCAAATACGGGTATGTGATCAACTGATACTAATTATCGTTAGGGGTGACGTCAAAATTCAGAGGCTGCGACCCTGAGATGCTGCGGCATGCTGCAGCAAGTTGTTAGTTACAACCCCTATGGGTCACTGGGTGGCTGCAGCCTTCCAAAACCCCATTGCCATCTCATTAATAATGCCAGAAAGGGCTTGTTTTCAATATAATGATTAGGGAGAAAGATAACATGCAACTTTCCTTTTATGTTTGTATACATTACATACCTTAATCATCTCATTAGAGCTAATTAGATAATCAATTAATGGGTTAATGAGGTCATTTAGGTCATTAAGGCAGTGTCTGAACCCCCTTCCTATCTGGCTGCAGTCAGGTTGCAGCAGGTCGCGACCATCAGTGCCCCAGAGTGGTGGCCACATGCTGCCTTTTCACTGACCACTGGCTGCGACCTGCTGTGGGGAATTATGACGTCTCCCCTTAGATCTATGATTTTGAAATAAATCTGCAGCAGAGCCACATCATTACTAAATATAATCTATATCCAGTGACACTACAGTAGGTTTTTTAACATTAAAGACAATCGTGCCATTTTCCAAATATCCCAAAATTGAAAGTTCTTCAATCTTTTTCATATTTTGCATAGATACTCATGAATATATGTGCAACTTAAAATTCAAATAGAAAATGTGCCAAAGGAAATAATTCTGAGGATAGGAATGGTCAAATAGGACTCATTTTCTAGAGATTTTGCTAATGCTGAAAAACGATTTTAGCAACAAAAACTACATTTTCTTCTGTTTCTCTTTTCAATAAGGTTGCATAAACGTATATTATAGTTCTGAATTTTTGTAAGGATCTCAAGAATAAGATAGAATATTGAAAAATATTTTACAATAAATATTTTAGTGAATTCACGGGAAAACAAAAGAAACCCAATTTAATCCACTTTTTGCTTTTAACATGGTTTTTCATGTCTGCTGACCAAATGAGCACGGTGACCCCCATTTTTTTTGACTGCATATGGTAGCCTTCAACCATATGCATGTGATATGAAATTTTAGAACACTTTTGAATATTCATTTTTTTTGTGTGAAACTTTATTTTTGAATTTTTGTATATATTTAATAATTTATTTTGAATACTTGCCAGTAAAAAATAAATATATTTCAACATCAAATTTTATAAAAGTCTTTCTTTCTCACATGAGAAAACATGAATATATTAATTAAAAACATTAGGCCGGTCAGAATATCATTTCTATCAAAATTATTAGGAAATAAAATCAGATTTCAAAAAAAAAATTGCAAGTATTTTTTTGAATAATTATCATATATTTAGACTGCTGTAGCTAAAAAGTTTCCACGGTGACCTATCAATTTTTTTGCATTTTTGGCCCCTATATAGGTATAACTTTCACTTTGTAAAATTTTATGCAAATCTGAATACTAGATCTATAATGGCGCGATTGTCCTTAAACTCTTCAGTTCTTTGCCTCGGAGACACTCACATGGGAGGAGACTGACCATTGCACCAGTGACCAGGACCAGCAGAAACCCAATCGCAGGGTACCAGTTAAAGGAGATAGAGTAAAGAAGAGTCTGCCATGATCTGAAAAAAAATATGGTGAATGTTAATTGTCTTGTCAAAATCAACAAGGGGGCACAGATAAGGGAAATATAATATTGTAAATATATTGTAATTAGATAAGCCCTTCATGTCTGATCTTATCGGCCAAACGTCCTATGATAGGCGTGTTTCTAATGTTAACCTTGGAATTACATATAGGCTACCAACTGAATTTTGTAAGTTTATTATCAAATCATCTTGATCTATGATTGTAAATCATTTTTGTTTTTGTTGTATACCTACTTGGAAGATCACATGGATGTAAAAGTGGTTTAAAGAAATAAAAAAAAAATTTAGCACCTGATATTAGAAATTGTGAATACTTTGGAAGTACATGCAAATTCTCTATTGTGTAAAGTGAAGTGGTAGGATTCAATCAACTTTCTAAAATACCTGTCCTCTGATACTTCATTAACGGGATCTGTTGTCACATTTTCATACAAGCCTGTTGTGACAGTTGTTGTCAAATTATAAATATTAGATATGATGCATTCTTCTGTTTTTGTTGGTAAACCTCTACGAAATCGGTTGAGAGAGGTTTGCCCTACAAGGAGCCATATATTAACACCAAGTCCAACGATGACACCACAAATAGCCCCCTGCAATAATCATCCGAGGAGACATTAATAAAATGAAGCTGAGAAGTAACAATGTATGTCTATAAATTTACTTCTTTATGGAATGCAACTAGTTATTACATGACAAAAATACTGTCTGGTTATTCTGACCCTGAGAAGTCTCAAATATGATATGACTTAAGTATTACACAAGAGAGAATTATATTATATAACATTATGAATCCCAATAAAGGTTGAATGACTGAAACATGCCATTTTCTAGCAGTGATCAAACTGCATTAAAACAACTTGTCCATTTAACCTGGATGTTGGGTTCAATATAGTTTTCACTCTTTAATTATATAATACTATTCTCTTTGATTCAACCAAACTGTCTGTTAATGCAACCTTCATAGCACAACTATATTAGAAATGTGTCCTTCACAGTAAAACAATGATAAACAGACCATTTAAGCTGATTTCGCTCTATGCATATCCCTCAATCTGCTGGGATTAATTAGTTACTACCACAATACAAGGTGTCAGATCTGGACACTTTTCATCTAATACTCTGTGACCCTAACTACTTATGGTTCTGTTTTCAGAAAAATATTCCAATTCAAATATCACAGGACCTAATGGTGTGATTGTGACATATTCAGTATCACTGGATAGCTAACATCCAGATTTCTAGTTTGATGATAATTATAACCATGTTTGGGAAATGTTTTTAAATACTTTTTTACCCTCCTCCTCATAATGTATGAGTGAATGTATAAAGACACAATGTATTTGTTGGTTATTAGTACCTACTGGAATGAACAGGGCCAATCAACATTCAGAGAAAGAAGTCTCTCTCGATTGAATAAAAGAAAAAGCATAGAGCACCTCAAATTCAATAAATGAGAGGCTATTCATATGAACGTTTTTGATGATTACTGGGGTTTTCTTCTCCAGAATATTTTCAGTTTTCATCCTGTGCACCCCTCAGTCCATTCGGTATTGGATAGGCACAGTTATAACCAGAGAAAAACTGCATCCATAAATAGGGCACATGACATGCATATCTTAATCAAATGAATAAGGTGATCCTAAACCTACATTGTGGTCTGCTCGATTTACCAATAACAAAGGTCCCTCCTGGGAGATGTTCACTTCCCCAAAAGGTTCTAGATTCATAATAGCTATAGGCCTGTATTTAGGCTTTTTGAACATGACTGAACTTTGAGATTCAGGTTTCTTCTAGATATCAATTTTAATGTTGTCAGAATATTTCTAAAGATAGAACTATCTTGAAAAACAAGCTACAAGCTAGTTTCCCACCATGCACTACCGCTGACGGTAGTTGCCAACCTGATCTGTTCTGCTCTCACGTGTCATTAGGTGACAAGTGACTGTGATGTCACCTTGCTGTCTTGCTCTCATGAATTCCATGGAACTTACCAACCAATTGGCACAGGGAATAAGAGCGCCAAGCACGAACACGCCTAGTAGAGGTCCAAGTGTAAGACCAAAGAAACTGAGTGATATCTGTTGAAGAATGTTGAAGTCTTATTCAAGCAATGCTGTTTAGAAAAATGAATCTTCACAAACAGATTAGCAAGTAGAAGACAAAGGTTGTCAAAATAAGCTTGAATGTGGTTAAAGAGGAACTCGTTGCTGTTCCAAAAATATCACTACAAGTCTCTGGAATAATGTGAAAGTGTTATGTCTAATGTTCAATCTATTATTTGAAAGGATACGAATCTTATGATAACGCTCAATAGATACTTTTGTCTTTTTAGTAGAAGGTTAGAAGAAGTCTTAGTATCTTATTACCTGTAACATGGTCCCTTTCATTGCACTGATCAGAAATGCAGTCATCATACAAACCACACCAAATACAACACCTGATTACAGCAGTGCCAGGTCAGGTGTTAACATTAATCATGGTGAATCATGGAAAAAGAACAAATGAGATGGCGATGAAGGGGTAGAGTGACAAGTTTATAATCTGTATACATTCATATTTCAATATATGTGTTTTACAAAAGCTTTCATCTAGAATGCAATTCAGAATGCAATATGAATAACATGAAAGACACTAATTTCAGAATCACTTTTAAATTTCTAATAATTTTTACTATATTGCTCAGGGACGGATCCAGACATTTTCAAGAAGGGGGGGCGCCCTATTGTGAAAGTTTCCACTGGACCTCCAGGTCCGAGAATTTTCCATTAAAAAATTCTAAATTTGGCCAAAATTAGGGGGGACGCGCACCTCAGCGCCCCCCTTCCTCGTAGATCCATCCTTGTTGCTTTAGATATAACAGAACTGTCATATAACGTGTATGAGAACATTGGGACTTTTAATGAAAACCAGAAGAGTTTTTGAGTATTTTCAATAATGTTCACTTGCATTTAAAAGGCATTATCAAGTCCTTTTTTTATGTTTCTTTTTGTTGAGGATCACTATGTAGAATTTCTAAACAGCAATAGCAGTGGACTAGTTCGTGTAGAAATAAACTTTCTGTCCATGATAATCACAGCCATATGCACACAAAGAATCTGATCTTAGCACCTGTATGTTGCATACAAAATAATGTCAGCACCCAATTGTTCAGGGGCTGATACAGGGGTTTCAAAAAGGGGTTTTGGTCTGCATATAATATGGGCTAAGTACTAAAGCTGTGCTCATTAGCGCGACATGTGTTGTCACATTATGATCGTACATCAGCAAGCTGATCAGTATGCTTGAGTGGACATGCCTTATGGCATGTAGATCAGTCAGAGTATTGATCTTCTAGTGGACACACCTGGGCCTGGAATTTTGACCAATATTTTGAGAAGCAGGCATCCCATTCAGCCCAGGGCTACTGGCTCCACATTCAAAGCAATACTTGGCAGGTAAACAGGTGAAATGTAATTTGTGTAGCATTTCCCCCCCTTTTTGCATTTTGGGGGCCACCAAAAAGGTGGGGAGGGGTCAGGACCTCCTGGACCCCACCACCCTGGACCGGCCCCTGCGGTCCTGAATAAAATAACTCAGAATCAGTTGAGGCTGGTTACACAGTCCATGGTGACCAAGGCTAATGTAAGCCCCTGCTGGGCCTGGTTTCACTATTTTTTTTTTTTTTTATAACTTTATTTATACTGACAAAAGTTAGCGCAAGCGCTAGTTTACATCTTCTGCCAGTTAGAGGGCAGTTTTATATCAACAAGTCTGTCAGAGATGTTATTACAGACAGCATCTCTTGATATAGCAGAATACTCCCATCTTAAACAGTTATTTATACACAATAAAATAAGAACAGCATAATGAGTGTACAGGGCATATCACAAATCATAGTGAAAATGTCTGGCAACACAAGGAAATACAAACATGAAGTACAAGCCAGGATAAACATCTACTACAATAATAAATCATTATTCATAAAAGTTTTTCTGTTAAACTTGAAGGCCTGATAAGTATCGATATTTCTATCCTCAGCCCTCAATCTATTCCAAGAAATGGCTCCCCTATAAAAAGGTGATTTTTTATATTTTTCAATATTAGGAAAACTTGCTTCAAAAACAGTTCCTGCATGTCTTCGAGTACGTATAGGTCTAGTAATTGTATAACGCAGATTTCTCTGCTGTAAATACATATACTTTGTTAAGGCACATTCGTACCTTGATGAAAGCATTGGACAGTTGGAATTATTATGTAATAAACGAGTATTACACCTATTATGCTGTAATAAACAAATCCTTAGCCCCCTATTTTGTTGCTTTTGTAATTTTTGAATTTTGCAAGATGACCCCCCGAAGAACAGAATGTTACCATAATCCATGATAGGTGCAATCATTGTTTTATATATAGTTAAGGATGAATCTCTGTCAAGCAAACCATCGAATTTTAGAGAGGAGGAAAATTTTATGACTGACCATTTTGATACAGTAATCAATGTGTGTGTTAAAAGACAAACTAGAATCAAGAAATATACCAAGGTACTTATAACAATTCACCCTCTTAACACGATCATTACCGATACACAGAGTCAAATTTTCAGAATTTTTCAAGCGACCACGGGTGCCATAAACAACAAACTTAGTTTTCTTAATATTAATAGTAAGCTTATTTTCCTGACACCATTGATGAAAAATGTCGACATCTTGTTGAAAATTAGTTATCATAGTCGGTATATCTACATGTGAATAATACAAAACAGTATCATCCGCATGTAAATGATGAGAACTGTATTTTAAGGGCCATTTCATATCATTAATATAGACAAGGAAGAGGGTTGGGCCGACAACCGAGCCCTGGGGTACGCCTGATGTAATAGGGGCTTCAGCAGATAGCAAATTATTCACATACGTCATCTGTGATCTATTCTGTAAATAGTTTTTAAACCAAAGACAAAGTTTGTTATTGATAACTATTTTCTCAAGTTTTTTAAGTAAAATACTATGGTTAACCGTATCAAAAGCCTTTTTTAAGTCGACATACAATGCTATTGTTAATTTCCTACGTTCATATTTTCATAAATGTCTTGCGTAAATTTTGTGGCAGTGTCGATGGTTGAATGGTTTGGTCTGAAGCCCCCTTGTACTGAGTCCAAAATATTGTTATTTTCCAGAAATTCACTTAAGCTATTCTGAATTAATTTTTCTAAAATTTTTCCAGGCAGCGGCAACAGGGAAATGGGCCTTAAATTACTTACATCCTTGGAATTACCATCCTTTTTAAGCGGAATCACAGTAGCCTTTTTCCAATCATTAGGTACAATACCCAAATCCAAAGATGATTTAAAGATTTTTAGCAGCAAATCCGGCGATTCAGAAAGGCACATTTAAGGATTTTACTAGATAACGTCGGGATAGCAGAGGATTTATAAATGGAGATCTCATTGAGATACTTGATGAACAGATCATAATCAATATTCATATCCGGCATCTCAACCTCAGAATCTGGTCCATAATAATGCCAGTTCCTATTATTACCTGCAGCTAACTTGCCCGCAACAGTTGAAAAAAATTTGTTAATGTAATCACCAGTCAAATCAGAATCAATATCCAGACCTGTGTCATGATCCGTCAGGGTAATATTTGATGAATCACTTGCATATGGGAAAATAGACTTAATAGTTCTCCAAAATTTCTTTGGATCATTATAATTTTCATGTAAATCATCCAGAATAAATTCCTTTTTTGCATTGCGGATATGACCAAGACAGGTATTTCTTAAGGTTTTAGCAACTACCCAGTCTTCCTCAAGACCCGATCTTTTTGCCCTTCACAAGGCCAGGTCCTTCGCCTTAATTTCCTCAATTTATTCATCAGATATCCACGGATCACGATTCTTTACAACACAAAATTGTTTCAATGGGCACATTTCATCAATAATATTCATAATATTAGTTTTGTACAAATGCCATAGCAGATTCGGATCATTAGATGACCAAAAGTCTGTCCAGTCACAATTTTCCAGTCTAGTTACAAAAATTTCCGGATCAAAGCGTCTGTAAGATCTACCCCAGAATTTACATTTTTCCTTTTTTGGGGTCAGCTTTTTCAGTGTACAATAGATAAGCTGGTGATCACTAATATTCATATCGACAATACCAGAGTGTGATATATTGTTGGAATTTGTAAAAATCAAATCTATACAACTATTCTTGTAAATACCATATCTAGTCACACCAGAAATTAATTGGGATAGGCCTAGTTGTTTCAACAAGCGAACAAGAATCTTAGATTTTTTGTCCTGTGGGTCCAGTATATCCATATTAAAATCTCCCATAATAAAAATTTCAAATTTATCCCGATTAATGTTCATTAGAGAGTTTTCTAAGTAATCCGTAAATTTTTCAACGTCACCTGTAGGAGGTCTGTAGCAATTTACAAAAATAATATCTTTACTCTTATCATTATAAACTCTGATCCATTGCGCTTCAATGTAATCAGTAGAAATATTATTATGATCAAAAAAGGTATGCGAGAAATTAAGTGAATCATTAATATAATTACACAAACCCCCTCCTTTTTTTGTTCTATTTTGATCTATTATTAGTTGTCTATCAAGTCTTAAAAAACTATAAGACGGTATTTGTAAAAAACTATCCGATAAGTCATTTTTCAACCACGACTCTGATATTGAAAAAATGCCAATTTTATTAGTAGTAGCAAGTCTAGCCTTAATTTCTTCAAATTTAGGGCAGAGACTCCTGATATTAAGATGGAATAGATGTAATCCTTTTTGCTCAGTAACTGTATTAATACCCATATAAAAATTGTTCAAAGCTAAGTAGGCCCATACACTCATAAGTTCACCACAGGTTATAAGGATAATTGCGTTTAACGCCATATCCAAGTTTATGCACTTGATATATGTGTTACAAATAGGTTGAATCTACCTAATCAGCCTTGAAGCGTTAGCTGACAAGGGAGAGGTAAAAGGGGGTTACATTGTTCAATTTATACAATAAGGATTGATAGAAAAAACAAAGTAGAAAAAGCCAGGTAGCCCTCCACTCCGAGATGGGTTACCATGTGTTTTAAGTGAGTAAATACAGGTATAGCACGTGAAGAATAATCTCAAGATACATAAGCAAGAAGACAATTAGAAGGCAAATAAACAACAGATAGACTCTCCACTCCGGGATGAGTCTATCAATAATAGCAGTACAAATATCAAACAGGTACTTAGATTATTCAAATAGAAGTCATGTTAGTGAAGTGAAATAATGTCAGTACAGTGAGTATGCCTCTTCGACGAGATGGAGATCACTGAGTTCTAGTGGTACTTATTTAGGCAAATAGGCAACAGATAGATTTCGAGTGCTTAAAATCTCTCAATGGATAAAACAGTACCTTGATGTGTTTTAGAAACTGTCTATTTTACTTCTTCCACAAGGAATAAACATAATAGGAATTACAGCTCTTTGTTTGGAACAACGTCTGTCTGCTCTGTGATCATATCCAAAATCTGCATGAATGCACATGTACATCCACCTTCTCACTTGTTCATCACCTAGAACATAGTATCTAAAGCTCCATAGCCACTAGGCAATTTTACCGTCCCCATCGACCAGCGACTACCGGTAGTGGCACTATTGGTGGTCATGGGTGTATTACTATACCATCAAACAAGAGGCATCACAGTGGTAGGATTTCCTTAGAATATACTTTACTTTAAGCATTTGGGATGATTCCTTCTTATAGCTTCAGTTCCATTATGGATATAAATATATAATTGCCATTGCTGTATTAACAGAAAAATGAGCTGAAACAATTAAGCATGCATTATATAGGTTAATACTTGCATAAAGCTTTGGTAATCCATGTTTTTCTGCCCTCTGTGAGGTGTCCCAAATGGCTCTCAAGTACATCTTCCCACACCACAGCAGCCATGGAATTTATGGAGGAGGATAATGTGCTTTTGGGAGAAATTAGAATACACAAGAGTATCAAGAGGGATCCAAAATTTCTATTGAAAGACATCTGGCATCAATGGTTTCCTTGAGACTAACATCACAAGAAAGAATTCAATCTCGTTACATGGAACATATATTTTCATTAGATATAGATAGATTTCTTTAGAAGTTGTAGTAAACATTTCATTCCATGTACATAATTATATATTATAATAGGAATGGTTTTCGTAACATAGGTTTGACTGATGATTCGTGATTAGACAACAAAACAACATGATTAAAGTAGACAAATATATTGTGACCAAAAGGATGGAAGTACAGACAAACACCATGCAAAATGACCAGTGAAAATGAATCAATGAATGGTAAACAAGTGGAGATTTAAAGATGGTGAATTGGTGGTGGATTGGGGAAGACTAGCTAGGCAGTGTTTTGCACAGTAAGTCAATGGATTCAAATCTGGCTCTTCAAAGGAAGAGATTACTTTTAAAGTATACTATCAGTTCCATTGAACTGGATTGGATACCTTATTTTTGTCATGAAATTTGTTTCTTACTTTATTGTCATAAATATGATGAGGAAGACCCTTGATATCAAATTGTGCCCATTACCTCAGATCTTTTCATTAGCAATGTTTAAATTACAATTTCCCACTGTCATTTTTAAAGTCTATAAACTAGCATATCTGTAATACACCTCAAACAAACCTTAGGGAAGCACTGAAAATACTTGCGGTGAAGAGACCAGGTACACCAGGGTATCCCAAAATGTCCATTACAAAATAAGGCATGATCTAAAAGTTGAACATATTGAAATTCTATGCACTAAAACACTAAAAACATGATATTCACCTCTCCTAAAAGGCTTATCACTAGGATACCAAAAAAGGGTGATTTGTGCTTTATTGTGCTTGATTACTTGATTCAGGGTATTTCAATTAAAGGGAACATGATTATGATGAATAGTCTAGTCATGATACCCTGATACTGCTGAAATTTAGGACAATATTTCCATGTACACGTGGGACTCCAAACAGAAGCGTGTACCATCAAAGTAATAAAGTAGTAATCTTGTCCACTGCATAATGAATGGCAATTTGTTAATTTTCTTGTTGTCAAAATTAATGCAAAAGCAGACCATTAGTATGTCTAATTTTCCATGACTCAAATATTGATGACGAAAACACCAAATTGAAACGTTTGGTAATATAGGTATACTGTCAGATATAACCTACCTGGTTGCCATTAGAGATCAGTCCTGATGCCAAAGGATCACAGCCAATTTTAATGTAGTAAGCAAAAGCTACCATACCAGTCATTGTAGAGAGAGTTGTGAGCAAAATAAATACTGGACAATTAAGTAACACGGATCTGTGGAAGAACGCAAGGGTATGAATCATCACATTATGTCATTTACATGATGATTCTGGTCTACGATATCCACCCTATTATTAGTTTAACTGCATCAAAGGGCACAACACCTACAAACGTCATCTATTTGGGTCACAGATGAATACGTACTCATACAATCAAATACAGTTATGTTTTTTTCCTAATTCTAAAGATACTCTTGTCCTTCAGTTCCACACCAATGTTCGCATCTTTACCATCTTCATCGTAAACAAAAGAATGATTCAATTAAATCAATCAGCAAAATCTCTTACTCTGAATCACTACCACCCTATGATACAAAGTCTAGAGGCATTTAAACTAGTAAAATGAATTCACACAAATAAAAATAATTTTAAAAAGCGTTTTCTATGAGTGGCTTGTATCGCCAGATACCAACATGTTGGTATCTGAAACAAAAACACCTTACAATGGCCAAAAGAAACAATGCAACAGCTACCCAACGCAAGGTGAATGGTATTTAAATGAAAGAGAAAGTGTGCACAGCTGCAATTGATGAAATAATGACATTCTATGATGGAAAAACATTATCCCCACTAAAATAACCACAATGGACCTCAATAGGTAGGACTACCATCATGCTTTTGCAACAGAATGTCACAAAGACATGTATCTTACCATAGATTCAGAATATTTAGTATGTTTTATAACCCGCAAGGCCACCAAGCAGTGCATATTAGGGGCAGATCGTACTGCCTGGCCGTACTGCCGCTCATTGTTATCACTATTTTATGGATAGACAACACCTCAGAGTGGCTTCACTAGTGAAAATGAAAATTATGAAGTAGCTAGTAAGGCTAAAACCGTATATTAGATATCAAATAAAGGAGCACATTTTTCTCCATCTTTTGGAATACATTTTACTATCATCACTTTAAAATTCTAGAAAAATTCTACCAAAACCTTTTTTTCCACTTTTATTTTTTGAACATGGATATCTCGGTAACCACTGGATGGATTCTAATGAAATTTCTTGGACATGTCAATAATGATCTCTTTGAGGGAAGGATCTCTCAGATTTTATATTTAGGGTCTAGTTTTCATTTTATGACAAAAAACGGGAAGATTTAGAATAATTTTTTTAACATTGTTTTCTACATTTTATAAAACAAAAAATAATCAAAATTCTGAGACACGCTTCCCTCCAAATGAATGTTATCTACATGTACAAAAGATTTCATAAATTTATGTGTGGTAGCCAATGAGATATCTTATAAATAAAAGTGAAATATGCATTTTTTCACTTCCTTTTCTGGCTACAAAGGTGCAGTTCTTCACATCATAATATAACTTATACCATTAGATAGGGTAAAGAATTAGCTTTTAAAATATAAATGATATATCCTAATAGCATGAATAGTGAAGAATTAATTCCAAAAGAAAGGGAGCGCTGCACATATGCTGCTGAGTGATGTTGTCTATCCTTAAACATGATTATTAATTTTAGATCATTCCTTGGATGATAAGATAAAAAACCCTTAGGGGTCATCCTCGGGTCTACAGACAACCCTTTGGGCAGCGTACTGTCCGCGGGCTTTGCCCTTTGGCTGTACGCTGCCTTCTTATACTATTACTCACATTTGTGCCTTGACCAGAGAATCTATACTGCAAAACCTCTGCACACACGGCTGGTTGGTACCATACATGCCAACAAACATTGTAGTGTAACCAATTATTATAGACCAAACTGTATACCGATCTGTTAGAGCACTGCTAAAGCTGAAATGATTCAGAATAAAATACACATTATTAGAACACCCTGGAATGTTATAAAATTATACTGTGCAACATGTACTTATTCCATAATTATTAGAATTCTTTGTTTTACTATCCCAATTGAATAGAAAAATATGGGAATCTTTCCAATTAAAACAAGGCCCGCTGCAGGGAGGCCAAGGGTTGAGGGCAATCGCCCTGGGATACTGTGTGGTACTGGTCACCTGACACCTGACACTTGGCCCCCATAGTACTGGTGAAATGCATACCGCTTTGTATTGGAGGACTGCAGGATAGAGGCATGAATACATTCAGCGTGCAAGGTGCAAATACCAACTATTCAGTGCCCTGTAGACTTGTAGAGAATAGTGTATGATGGAAGCTGACAATACATTTAAACTGTTTATAAATGCATCTGCTTTGTCTCAAGTGTAAGTGTTAAGCACTTGTATCTGTATAAAGAAAGAGAATGTGATGTTAATGGAAATTAATTAATTACTTTAATTGCTTACTTTATATCTAGACGCCCATTGTCCATATTGATCTTCCATACATCTGCAAAATTTCCAATTCTGTTGGTGCCCTGCAAGTTGATGGGAATCCAGGTGGTATATTTATGAAGTAATCTTAAAAGTTTACTATGCAGTTACTCTGTTTTGACAAATATAATCACGTTCATGGTGAAACAGGCAGGGACAAATTCTGTTTTTGGTGATCATATCTATGAGATGAAAGTGACAGGCCAGGCCAACAGGAGGGGATCGAAACCTGGAAATAATTTTTGCTGTACCTCATCCCTTAGTGAACAAAGCACCAACTGGGAATTGAACCCTAAGAACCACTTGGTCAGTGCTGGGTCCCACCTACCATTGCCTTATAGGATCAGCAGGGCCTACTGGGTTCCTATATTCTTCCCCGGAACCCCCACGGGGTCAATAATGATGAAATCAAGTCAACACTCATCGCATCAACATATCAGGCATAATCAGTTTTTAATTTATGTACTCAATATCACTGAATGATGGGTAAGTTTCGTACTAGCTTTGTAATATTTTCAGAATACCTTATTGACTTGGATGCTAGACAATAATAACATTTAAAAGAAAGGTTTTGTTCATATAAACTTGCTAAACTTACAATTTTACAAATTCTAAATGTCAATCATTGCTAGTATCAACTGCTCAAGCCATACCTAATGTTCTCTGTAATTTATTTTTAATTCATGTTAAAATACTCTATAGCTACCTTTCAACATAATTATGGTTCACGTGTTCCATTTCATGAAAGTAATGCAGTAAGAAAAACACAGACCTTAATTATAACTGCAATGAGCCCTGCCAGCATTATAGTTGACTGTAAGACATCCGTCCATATTACAGCTTTCATTCCTCCCTATAAGATAAGAACAGAAAAAAATGATACATATCTTTGCACGAGTGATACTGCTTCGTCATATTTTAAGGTGCCTGCAGGCTAATTCAGGGTGCATTATGGGTAGTATGTTGACAGGTCCATATTCCCTTACAATACTGTAGCATTATACTTTTCTTTTTGTTTCATCATTTCTGAAGGTTATGAAAAGGAAGCATCGGTGTAGAAATGACCGGCAGGAAACACCAGATTGCTTCATGTTACCTTAATTATACTTAAAATGTTTCCCATGAGGCTAGCACCTTATGATTGCTGCTATCAAAGATTATCTGTAGGAATCTGATCATGAGAACCGGAAGTAAGACCCACGATGCCTTTCAAGTAGAGGAAGTTAATTAGTCAACCATTCCCCCCTATGGTTTTTCATATATTATTAGATATATTTGTATAGCCAATAGATAAAAAGTCCCAATTGAGTTTCCTATGTGGAAAATTTGGTAAATCAGCTCTTATTGGCATGAGTTTTTCAGTGACAAATATGCAAGGTGACTACATACGAATGCTGTGTAGGTAGTTCCAATGAGTGATACAGCTATTATTGTTATCCAAGTAGATGTCCCAGTAACTGCAAAAGAAAAATTACCACCACTAAATATAAAGTGTTTTTGTTAAACATTTGCAAGGCTGAAATGTAAAAACCATAACTGAATAGTGAATGGCCAAATTGTATATTTCCAGGACAAATAGAATATCATTTATTCGATATGCAGTCAGTATCGTCATACATAATGACCACCAGTTCTATTGCCTATTCACTTGAGATATGACTTACATGTTTCTAAAGCTGTTGCTGGTCCAAAAATAACACATCCAATGTATGGTATCTGTAACAGTGAGTTGAAGGTAGTATAGATTGACATACGTCTCACATTGAATGCAAAAGCGTTAATTTCATTTTTTCTAGGTCTTAAACTAATTAGAATTCCTGCTGAAGATTATCTAGTTATGCAGAGAACTATGTTTTTAGAATAATTCTTGTCTCACCTGAGCCAGAAGCAGCAAAAGTGTTCCAACGTACTGAGCTCTTTTTGAATTAAATCTTAAATTCAAATACTGAAAGAAATAGAGATGGATACAATTAGATTGGTGAGTAAGCTAATTGATAGACAAATAATCTCCTCGTCATCATCGTTGGTGAATAAAGATAAAAATGGGCAAATTATAATTATCAGAAATTCTAAATCATACTCAAATGTAAACTTTGAAAACAATGTTCATATATCAAATTGTATAGCACAAATTTCTGATGCCAATTCTATTAGATATATCCCTTGCTCTAAAAGAGATGAACATCATCTAACCTTGTATACACTTGTCAGTTTCAGTGGGTAGACCAATGGTACGAACCATACAGCAACAACTATTGTTGATAGAATAGAGGGTATCACCACAAACTCATACATTATTCCATGGCTGTACATTTCAGCGGGCGCTCCAAGTAAAGTGTTTGAACTCAGTAATGAAACACAGAGAGATATGGCAACTGGAACCATACTGAGCCTCCTACCCCCCATCAGATACTCATCTATCGTATTCTTCTTCCGGCTTTTAACAGCAAAGAAGATTCCAATTGATAGGGATGAAGCAAACATGAGGATGAATACTGCATAATCCGCTGAATGAAAATACTTTGTATTCTGGTTTATAGGCATGTTGTCGCCAGTTTGTTCCATGGAAAAAAGGAGATGTTTTTAAAAGGAATATTCAGTCAATTTAAAGTACAGGACACTTCAGATTGTCGTTTTAACTACAAACCTCTCGCATCTGACTACAAACCTGAACTGAACATCCATCAAGGCTTGTCAAACTATGGTTTATAGTTAATAATACAGATTAGATATCCATTGAAATGTATAAAAGCTGTTTTAAAACTATTTGTGACCCCACTGCACTAAATAAAGCATAAGTCGCTCAGATCAATTCTGATTACAATGTGACAAAAGACCTTGTGCATATGTGGTCACGTGATCACGTTTTGGTGATCACCATGTGGTGATCATCACAATGTGGCTCTGAAATGAATCCAAAATTAATCATTTCTACCTGATAATACTTGTTTATTTATTCAGTGGGATGTTTCTCAGTAAATTGTCTATAAAAATATGTTCTAAATGCTTTAAAAATGGAAATAAACATGACCATTAATTGATCACCAATATGGTCACCATCTTGTTGTATGAGTTGTGACGTCATCTGCACAATGTCTATAAGGGAAAATAATAACTTTCAATAAAAGCCTTGACATAAGATTTCAGTCACAAATCAAACAAAATAAATGATTCAACCTATTTAACCAATTAATTCTACAGTTGATTGCATTGTCGTGGAGAGATGTGGTACATTTTCTGTTATTTTCCCAAAATAGGGGATCTGATGCATGGTATTTTAAACTTTCATTTAGATATGAGCACATTTTTTTCCCCATTAAGGCGTTAAGACCAAGTCGTATTTCCTTGCACTCAACCAAAAACACAATTTTCGTATCTGCGATTTGTGCCCCACTATGTTGTGGGGTGTCACACTTATGATTGAATTGATAGATCATGCATCCAAAACTTTGAAATAAGTGTCTCCCCATACAGAAAGGATGCTCGCTGTGGAAATTAAGCACTACAGAGGCTGTTTTTAGCTTTCAAATGATACCAAGAACATCAAAATTGGATAATTTTCAAGAAAGTTACAGGCTGTTGAGCACAGGAATGTCGGTCTTCCTGAAAATAGCAAAAAGCCCAGTTATTGAATATTTATCTAAATAATAATTATTTAGTGATAGAATGACATTTTCCCCATAGATTAGTAAAAAGTCCTAAAGAGCAATTATGCGTATAGCTTTTGATCTAGAAAAGATAATCTATTTTAGTTTGGACTGATAATTTGATCAAGTCATGTTTTTTTCCAAATGGGTTATAAATTTTGACAAAATCTGCAAAATTTTGATGTTTCCGTGGTAACCAAACATCTAATGTTAGGTAATATATGGGAAAAACCATTCCATTGACATTCTAAATAGAATGTTTTCAAGCTATATGGAATATTTAGAGTGGGTTAACTGAATCCTTCACAAAAAGTTGGTTTAAGACAATTTCATCCCTATTTTTCACAAATCTACCCATATCTCCCTTAATATTAGCCTTAGAGCTTAAGATATAATCCCCTTGGAGCATCTTTTCTGTGTGTTGGGTCACTTAATATCTTATTGTAACAACAAAATGTCATTGCGCTATGGGCCACTGAGGATTTCCCTTGACCATGAATTGGCCACATAGTATGGGATCGCTTAAGCGGTATATACACTAGACGATTTTGGCAAGAATTGGCGCTGATGTCGGCTCCGACGTCGCCATGGCCATCAGCACCAATGTTACTCAGACGCATACCAACACAAAATTGGCGCCGACGGTCAGTGCTGACATTGGCCATCGGCAGCGACGTCAGCACTGACCGTCGGCGCCGATCACACCGATCCTTATTAAACATGTTTAATAATTTTACGCTGATGCTGACGGTCGCTGCCAACGGCCGTGCTGACGTCGGCACCAATGGTCGGCCAGTTGGTTAGTGGGTATGGGGCTTTAGAAATTCCGACGGTCCTTAATGCTGGGGTACTGATCATCCTGTTATTAACACTTTCCCTACACCACTTAATTTTCTGTATACCTGCAGGTAATGCCACTTAGGATAGAGTGTTAATTGTGTCCAAATAGAGCCACCCTTTAATTCATATTGTCTTTCCTTATTTCATTTAAAGTAAATAATTGTGTCCAAAATGAAGTTTCTCATTTAAAAATGAGCAGTTAGGTTATGTTGTAATTCTGGATCTAAAATTATAGATTTTCATAAAAATATTTTGTACCATATTAACATTCTTAATCAAGAATAAAACAATGCCTGAAGGAGTTGAGCGTAGAGAACATGGGCAGGCTTCAAAGCATTGGTCGTTTTACACCTAGGAAGGCTTTGAGGCATCTGGAGGCGCGAAAGGGTTAAGGAACAGTTGAATGTAACAAAGAATATCAATTAATATTGAGAGTTCCATTATTTCACCCCCTGCAATACTACGGGTCCATTATGAATCAAAAACCATGAGAGAAAGATAAAAAATACATATATATATATAAGGACCTAATATAGTTTGTTTGATTTTCAAATATGATGTGCGAATGTAGGTAATAATCAATAAGAAGAGGCTTTATACTTTAACCATAGCATCAGTTTCTATAACCTGCACTAATTGTGTTGTATTGATACCGCAGCTGATGCAGATGTATAGAACCTCTATAGAAAAATGTTTATTTCCATTAGCATGGAAAATGGCATTGGTGATACCTTTACAAAAGGCTGGAGATAAATAAGATGTGAATAATTTGACCAGGTAAGTTAGCGGAACTCTTGGTTCATGGACAACTTATTCATTATTTGGAACAACATTTCTTGATCAATAACAACCAGGGAGATTTTAGAAAAAACAATTCAACCATCAACACTATAGCAGAATTTATTGATGATATAGCCATGGGCCTGAATGGGAAGAAGTATACTGTGGCCTCATTTGTTGACCTACAGAAGATGTTTGATACTGTAAACCATGCTGTACTAATAAATAATTTTGGCTTACATGGTAAAACAATACGATGGTTGTGAGACTATTTATCTAATAGGATGCAATTAACAATGGCCAATGGGATCACCTCAGGGAGACATGAAATATGTTATTGAACACACAGTTACCAAATGTATACATAAGGCAACAAAAAGTACAATATGTAAGTCATTGTAATTATCTTGGTGTTAAGTTGGATGCTGGTTTTACTTTTGAGAAGCATGCAGATGAGTGCATTAGACTAGTGTTGCATAAGAACTATATATTATCTAAAATCAGATCTTATATATCTGAGGAACAAGCTATAGCAATATTTAGCAGTAATATAACTCCATACTCTGATTATGGGGACATATTTTTTAACAAAATATCAATTAAAACAAAGGACAACTTACAAAAACTCCACAATAGAGGCCTGAGGATATAATACTATGAGGAATCAAAGGGCGAACATGGCAACTTTAACATTGGCTATGTATCGGGTAGGAGAAGATGTCATACTCTCAACTTTATGCATAAAAGGAGAGAGAAGTTGAAGTACATACAAGTAGAGCATAAAGCTTTGAGGAGATTTGATGAGGTGATTTATACTGAATTCAACTATAATAATACATGGTTTGAATGAAGTATTATTTGCCAGGGGTCTAAAACTTGGAACTTGCTTCCAAAGTAAGAGAGAGGGCTTAAATTGATTTTAAAAGGAAGTAAAAGCAAAATCTGTTAGCTAGGATACAAAACTATTGAACTGTAAATATGTGAGATATTGAATGAATGTATTATTCTATTGTTGCTTTGTTGTTAATATTGTGACGTTCCTCAGTAGTTCGGGGTTTCCGATTTCTACGGCGAAGGGACGTGGGGGTTATTTTGGTCTCGAGCCAAACAAAGAGTTTGAGCAGGAAACTGAGGTGTAAGATCAAGAGTTGTGCCTCACACACGAGGGGGAACAAGCAGGCTGATCAGGAAATCGGTATTCTTTGACGGGGAAGGTGTGTGCCGGTCTGTCGGGTCTGGAGCATTCTGGACTTCAGGCACAGGTGGACTGTGGGTTGAAGTGGAAAAGAAATGAAGGGGGGTGATGGCAGAAAGATGGATTCTGGCCGTTCCTGCTGTCCGATCCGATCTTCCATGGGGGTCGGGCCGACACTTGCCTATTGGTTGGTAGCATGGGGCCAAGCGGGTCACGCCTTCGTCCCAGCGGTCATGGGTCCGAAGTTGAGTGATTTCACGATTTCCGGGCTTCTGTAGCTGTCCGGTCTTCCGGTCCCGGTTCAATCTTCAGGCCATTCCGGGCTGCCATGCCATCCTTCAGTCTTTCGGTCCCCCATTCCCTTGTTCCAATTAAATGCTAAACTTAGACCAAATTACTTGAGTTTGACTGGCCAATTAACTGCTATCTTATCATATCTTCGTCTTAAACCCCTTCGAGGGTTATACTACTGGAAGAAGACACTTGCGATCACAAGGAGTACTAAGATGGGATTGTTTATTTCGGGCCTTACCGCCCCTTTTTATACTCTATCACTCAACTCTGATTGGTCACTTTAGATCACGTTGTAAAGATATCCTATCTTTCCATGTGTTTTGTCATGTAGTTTGAGTTGTATTGCTGAGTGTGTTATAATTCATTGAGGAGTTATTTTATAACTAGAAAAGTTAAAAGAGTAATTTAATGCAATCTACAGTTGTGCAGATGAATGGAGGTTGGGGAAGGTGTAGGGCCAGCTGTGGGAGGACCACTATAAGCTATTTTGGGTTCCACTTGTGAATGGCTGTGATTACATACCCCTCTGTACACACAGCTGGCCATGCAGTCCCTCTCCCTTCATGCATCTTTAATTAGGTTGTAATTCACACCCTTCTGTTATGTAACCCCACCCTTTTAGATCCATGTGTGAATAAAGTCAGTTTGGACCTAGCCACCAAAGAGGACAGACCTGTTTCAGACTTGCTCTTTTACCCCCCACATTATGGACCCAGTATGGGCACCTATATAGCTTTGGGAGTTAGAATAGTTTGAGATAGCTATTGACTAAAACAGTGCCTGAGCCCTGGACTGAGCAGGGGCAAAGGTCCTGTAGTTTTATAATGTGACTATTCTGACGTCATATCCAGTTTACAATATTTTCGTACTTTCGTATTTTCGTAATTTCCCAGTACACTTCTTCGTATCTCATTATTTATTACATTATTTTGATACTTGGTTACTTTTCTAAAGATGAATAGACATTCATCACAATTTGTTTCTTGTGTGGTTATGGGTAGTAATTATTGATGGATTTGAAATTATGTCATTGTCATTGCAACCTACATGGATAAATCATTAATATTTGTTTCTATGGGAATGGGTTTTGATGATAATAATAGGGGAGTCAACTAATGAAAACTAGCAGATTCTGCTAAATTGTACCCAGTTGATAAATAAAGCACTTAAAAATAATATTGGTCAGAGCATTGGATTTGTGGGGTGAAAGGTCCCCAAGTTCAATCCTTGCCTGTGACCATGTTGAGTCTCCTCATAATTTGTTTCTATTTCATTCTTTATTCTAGTTTCAACCTTTTTACATCATCATTAGTTATGATTGAATAAGTCCAAGTATTCTCCTCTACTCTACATTGAGTACATTCATTTCACTCTGATTAATATGTTTTCCAAGAAATACTTGAATAAAGAAAATGTACAAATATGAATTCTCCCCTATCAAACACACAGGTTTATAAAATCTACGTACAACACCAAAAGCTCTTAACCTTTACACTGCCACAGGCCACATATGTGGCCCAATAGTAAAATCCCATAGGAAGACTTTTTAAAGAGGGAAAATTCAGCTTTGAAAATCTGAAAGAATTTTTCAAAAATTCCAATTAGAACCAGAGATGCAGCTATTTGAACAGCAGACTATCAAGTCACCAAAAAAATTCGAATTGTGATTGGAGAAACCATTAACAATGTACATACATTTGAACTCGCCATACTCATTAAAAATCATCAAAAATGGGTAAATTTGTGTAAATGACATGATTTGTAGTTAGCTATAACTTTGCTTCCATTTATGATAATCACAAACTGTCTTTAGAAGAAAAAGGATAACATTTCCACGTTATCCTCATGAAAAGTGAAATAGTTATTGTCAGGCAATGCAAAAGGTTAGCATTGCTGTTCATTGTTGCCCCCTAGGCCTGGTGGTTTGTTCTGGCAAGATAGCCCTCCACTTCTGATCCCTCACACCAGGTGTTGCTACACACCTGCCCAATACAAGCAGCAGCCCACCACTAGTCACTTACCCCTATGTATACACTTTCACCTGCATGCCCAATACCTGCTCCATACCTATTTAAGCACTGTTCTCTCCTCCACTCGTCCATTCTCTCTGCTGCCCCACGCCTCGTCGCATCCCACCCACCTCTCTTATTATATCAATACAATTTTATTTATCTTTTATACACTATTTATTGATATCATCAACATTTATCTTATTTATCTAATAAATCTTAAATATTTTGCCACTCCTGCCTTCACTTTATTTCATAGTCCATAACCATCCGGGGGGAGTAAATAATGTTATGAATCGTTGGTTACCATGGAAACCTGTAAAATGTATATAGTAGGTAAAATGACTCTTGTTGGGAAATTTGCCCTATTGGCACAGTGCCAACACTTGGAACATTTTTATCGACAGTATTGAAAAAAGCTTTCCACCAGAAGAATCTCTGATTTTGACTTTTAGGCAATTCATGGACTAATTTTTGTATTTTGGGCCTTATTTCTGTAAATATCAGTTATGTTATTCAATTTCTGGCAGTAAAAGGGTTAATACAGGTCCAACATGCCCTAGCAATCTATTTGTGACCCCCCACTGCATGGTGAGGCATACGTCCTAGTTATGGAAATTGAACTTTTGATTTTAAGAGAGGGTGCCTTGATATTAGAAAGATGGAAGAAAATGTACGTATTAGAACCAACGTTATGAATGTTCGAAGTACTATGGCTGAATTAGACACCTGTTTTAGGGAAAACTTTAAAGGTACCATTTCTTTACAGGGAAATGTACTTTTTGTTTTTATTCAGTTTATTGAAAGCTGTTGTATAGATCAGTCCATTTATTAGGACTGGTTTCCATCTGGTGCAGCTTATGACAGTTAAATAAGCTGTTACAATTAGATATTTAGTTAGTAAATATAACAAGTATCATTATTATGTAGGACACAAGTATATAAATGAACGAAAACCTATATATATAAATCCATGGTGAGTGCATTGATATCATGATACAGTAGAACCTATGTAGTCGATTTAGCCCATGCTTTAGAATTCAGTTTAAAGGAGGAATAATTTTGAATATTTCTGATTTGTGCAGGCAGCCTATTCCATAATGTTGATTTAAATCATTATCATCATTGTTCTTGACATCAAGTACTGCTAAAAATAAAAATGTATTGTTGCTATAAAGAATTATAATATATGTGACCACATATGAATTATCACTTTTATCACTATTTTACCGTTAAATTTGATTTAAATTAGCCTTTTATCATATTGGTGAATGTTCCACTAGTTCTAAGGATCATTTCCCTACATATCAGACAAATTGGAGATTTTCCTAAAATATTTTCAAACTGACTTTATAGAAAACCCTATGTAAAATGTCTACCAGGAGAACTGGGTTAAAATAGCATTTCAGTGTTACAGACAGCTGTGTTGATCTGAGTTACCTACTGTGGGAAGCTGCAGATTGTAAACACCTTACTATAATATAATCAACCGTGCTAAAAAATGACAAGCAGAATGGGAATAATGAGGAGTACACCAGAACCACACACATTTTTAATTTCATCATTCAAGGCATTTTGTTGTGGGAGGGGGAACATTTTACAGCCGGAACAATTCTATTTGTTTCATGTAGGAGGGACGTGTATTTGCAACAACAACAAAATAATGCATGCAGAGTATCATGACAGAATTAAGACAGATACGACAGCCAAATGTATGTTTCAAATAAAATGCATCTAGATCACACACAACTACAGTTTGATTCAACCCTCACATGTCAAGGTAAGGTATTTTTGAGATAATTCAAATCATCATGATTATCAATTTACGAGGTAAGCATAACATTGCATAACCAGCTTGTTACTCCATGGAGACTGAAGATTAGTCTTTGAAGTGTACCATGTACCTAGAATACTGCAGATTATCAACAGATCAATTGTTATCTCCTACTCCTTGTTATAGATTTCTTAACTATTTAATCTTCCAATTGTCTGATGATATTGATTATTTGAAAACCCTATTGTATGACATGGAAATTTATTATAGGTGTATAATTACATTACACAATAACAATGATGTAATAAGGTGCATGTGCTAACATTGTTTGTATGTCGACACTCTTGGAAGATCAGGTTGGACCCTGAACATATGCATTGGATTTATTTTATAAAACACCAATTGACATTTGGTTGTTATGCAGGGAATACCACCCAGCATTACGACCATTGAAAGAACCAACACAAAGAAGAGGGGATATAGATATGATATGTATCAGTATGTTTATCTCAGATGGCCACTTGGGGCTGGTAGATGCTGCCACCTATACTGTACACCAGGGACTTAAACTGTCCACCAGGTGGTGCCAAAGGATAGCGCTACACAGATATACACCAGCCAGTGTGAGCTGAACCATCGGATTGAAACAACTAAACTTGCAATTGGAAAAGGCAGAATAAAAGAAACAGTGTGTGCAGGCGTTCTGAAAAAAAGACATGTTTGGTGGAAAAAGGCAAGCTTTCAAACGATACCAAGGGCATCAAAATTGGATAATTTCCAAGGAAGTTACAGGCTGTTGAAAACAGGACTATTGATCTCCCTAAAAGTGGCAAAAAGCCAGGTTATTGAACATTTATCTAAAAACATAGATATAAGATAACATTTTCTCCATAAATTAACAAAAAGTTATAAAAGCTATTATGCCTATACCTTTTGATCTATAAAAGATAATCTCTTTTGGACTGATAAGTCATGTTTTTCCAAATGAGTTACAATTTTTGAGCAAAATTTTGTTGTTTCAATGGTAACCAAACATCTAATGTTAGATAATATTTAAGGAAAAAACAATTCCATTAACATTCCAAATAGAATGTTTTTCACACTATTTGGAATGTTTAGAGTGGGTTAACTGAACCCTACACAAAAAGTTGGTCATTTTCATGCCTATTTTTCACAAATCTACCCATATTTCTCTTAATATTAGCATTAGAGCTTAAGATATAACCCCCTCAGAGCACCCTTTCTGTATGGGGAGACACAATTATTGGCTATACAGATCTAGAGGCGTATTCAAGGGGAACAAAAGGGGCAATTGCCCCCCACCCCCCTAGACACAAGGGAGAAAATATTAGCATCTCAAAATTAGAAGATCTGTGTACATCTGGTGTGTTTATCTATCACTTTTATAAAGGGGGTCACCTGCCGAGTACTAGCTCTGAATCTGCCCCTGCTATGACACTGAATATGAAATTCTCCTGGGCTACTGGAGTGAAAAACAAAAGATGATGTGCAAATGATTTGCAACAGCTTAAGGCCATATTCCTCATACCGAAAGTGCACTGCCGATTTCATGCCTATGCATTTTGCTCCTGCCAATATATAATCGGGGGCACTGCCGATAAAATTTACCAACTTGTTGGTAATTATTTCCTGCCGATTTTGGCCTGGTCTATGGAATCCATATCACCATAGTCCATCGTAGTTCGCTGTATGCCTATTTAGCAATTCCGGAAAAGTATAATAAATCAGTGTATCTTAATTTCAATCCTAGTTATCAATAAAACTATTCATATATAGCTGAACAATATGTTCATATTTAGCTTATCATAAATCTATTATGCATTTACAACACTGAATATACTGTCACTGAGTGGCAAATAAAAAAATAATACAAATATCTATTTTACAAGTTGATAGAATATTGTTCCATGGACAAATGGATTTGATATGACCAAGCTGGTTTTCACTAGATCCACTTTAGCAGGCAAGTTCAATATCAGGCTGCTTACCTTCCTTGTTCCTTCTTCATTAGGTGTGGCGTCCTGTGATAAATGAAACTGGGAAATTTACCCTAGCCTGGTTTGTTCGACATCTGGCTGCACTGAAGAAGGCAGAGTAACATTCAGTGAAATCCCATCTTTGTGGCAAATCAAAGTACAGCCAAATGATGTTATTGGTTACCAGTTCCCAAAAGGTGACACAGGGGTGGTGTGGGACTCTTGTATAATAATAATGACCACAACATGATGTCATATGAGAGGAAATCAAGTTGGTCCAATCCTGAGCCTGGAAGCACGGTTATACTGAATAGTTTACCAGACTATTACCCCTGCAGAATATACTCAGTATCTGCTGTAGTAGAAGCAGGTAGGTGCTAATAATGGTATCATTAACGAGATATGATGAATGAATGATGCAAGTAGTTATCAATGTATTTCATAAAAAGCTGTTAAAGTATTGCAACAATCTAAACATATGAATGTTAAGAATACATGATTTTGAATCCCTAAAAATCTATTAGAACATTTGTGGCATAATCTGAACAGGCAGCTGGTTACATGGCCACGAATGGCAGCTCTAGAATATTATGTTATCACATTATTCGCTATTGTTTTATCATTATGAAATTGTTATAGCATAATGTTATTTGTTCACTTACTGTAATATGCCTACAAGTAAGAAGTCTAACATTAATTGTTGGGTCTACTTTATTTTCTATTTTTTGCTCTAGCCAAGGACATACCGCAGATGTCCAATGTTGGCACAGCCTCCTTAGATGCAACATGTGAAGCCTCTGACAACTCTACAACTGTGGCAAGGTGATAGATGGAGATACTTCACCTAGTAGTGAGTGGAAGGTGACAACTTCAACAGTCACGGCACAGTGGATCAAGGTTTGAAGTATATACTACACTTGTAAGATCCAGGGGTTGTTCCATGGTTTTGAAAAAAAGGGGTTATAGGCTAATTACCAACCTCTATCATAATTAGTACATTTCCCATAAAAAGAAGGGTTTCCCCAATTTGTGTGGTTTACATCTCTACTAGAAAGAGGTTTGGGTTCATAAGCTACCTGGAACTCCCTGGGATCTACCCCTGAGGTCAATTTTCTAATCAACAAAATGGCAGCTATATGTCACTATTTAAGAAAGTAAGACACTTAATAGATCTAGATGATGTTCTGTTAAACATCTGTATTTAATTCAAAGTCAATTTTATGTAAGGTCGTCACTTTTCCTAGTTTTAATGAGATGCACATGATATTATTTCAGTTGACATTTAAAGAATCATATCTGGTGGAGTATATCAGTATCATGCAAAGATTTGGATCTGCTGGGCAAAGTAAAAAGATTCTCTTAGAATTCAGCAATGCCACATCCCAGGAGGTAATCCTTTCATCTCATACAGACTGTGTCATGATGTTATATTTATCTTTACTAACTAAAGTCATAATAGGAGGATGTATGTGCATACATAACCAAATTGACATACTGGTTGCTTGAAAGTAGAAAATTGTTATCTTAAGTCATTCTCTATTGATAAAAGTGATATTGCAACAAAGCCCAAGGAAGTAGTCAATGACCCCTTTGAATCTTTGGTCTTCATGGGCAATGTCAGTTTTCCAAGTGTGTTTTTATCTCTGTCTCTAAGTTGCTAAAATGATTCATACACATATCAGCCGGATCACTAAAACTACCCATACAAACATCGTTTAGGCAGGCGATGACAGAGACATAGTTGAAGGTCTGGAAATAAGGAATTGTCCATTTTAACGATATTGCATACCCCTACCAAATTTTCAAAATTGATTTTTATGTTGTACATAATTTCATATGTTGCACTCACAGCTACTAACAAAATATGGTGTGAGCAAAAATACATATTATTAAACAGATGCATAGCCATCAGGTGCAAAACATGAACAACAATGACCAGCCCATTTAAATATACCACTCATTTCTTCAAAACAGAATTAATTCCTGTCATTAATGTTTGAATTAGCTTCACTAAGGTCACAAGGCATCGTTTGAAGATTTCTGAGGAAAACAAATATAGTTGAAGTAAGGGAACAAAGTCAGTAAATAGGTTAGGGCTATGATAGGAAGACCAGGATGCATCTGTTTCTCAACAAATGCTGAAATCTCTGCCCAGGCTGTATAATTGGTCAGACCTGAGAATTGATATCTAATAAGCCCATCCTACATATGGGATTTCAAGGGTCGGACAAAATTCACGTATAAAGCATCTTTGTCTCCTAGAGTTAGGGTTACTAAAATAAGCAAGAATTATGTTTTCCTATATCTCCAAGTATTGATAAAACATTATGATTTCTAAAATTTTACCAATTGATAGATTTGCAGGTTTGCCAGCCAATCAAAATGCTATATTTCATGGAAAAATAGGGTCGCACATTGTAGGTTGGGCTGACAGGCTTTAACATTGGTTCCTTTGGGAAAAAAGCCAATATGTAAAGCTGCTTTTTACAATTCTAGGAAGAAATTTCTTTGGTTAATTTTATATTATGCATCTGTTGTCAAGGAAAAAGCATGGAGGCAATTTTAGAAATATTTCATGGTTAACTTAAACTTTGGTGTAAACTGGGATGGGCTTTTTGATATCCCCTACCTCTTAGGAGAGATGATTGAGCTGACCAGGATCCCTGTTGCTGGGTGGCAGTGGATGCAAGTGCCAAAAATTATGCCTATTAAAGAAGTGTCACCTACACGGCCCAGGCCATGATGCTGAGGCCTGTGGTTATGAAATCTCTCATGCCCAGCCTGTAACCATAGTTATAGCATTTGGGTAATTTACCACCTTAAAACTTTACAAAACCATTGAAAGGCTATCATAGCACATCTAAAACGATGTAGCCGGGATCATTACTGATGGGCAAACCCCTTTAAGGGGTCGAGGTGGCCAAAATTGTTGAAGCATTGGTACCACTTGTTGGCATTGGCACTCCATCCATGGGTTCGAGTCCCATGTAGTGCAGCATGGAAAAATTGACATTTGGATGACCCCTGCACAGAAATGTGCTCAAATGGTCCACAGGACTGAAGTGGAAAAACATTTAATAAAGTGAGTATAAAAATCCTAAAAAGAATATAATAAAAAAAATAAAATAAATTTACCCACAAGCATTCATAAATGCCTAAATACACAAACAAAAATATATATACATAGCCTACTTTAACAAACACATATCATGTACAAGAAATACATGGACACAGACTTACTAACATATTTTCAGACAAACATACATGCCCGCATACATGCATACATACTTACATAATACATAGGCATAAATATAGGGGAGGTATTAAGTTTAAGTATTCCATGGTTTTGTTCTTCTATGCTTATAATAAGTTAGTGAATATGTTTAAAGATATACGAACACGTATTGTCCTACAGCAGCATGCACTACAAATTAGTGTTTTTTTCTTACTATCTATAAATATGTTACATAGAAAGATGTTGCAAAGGTTACCATAAGCCTATCCTACTTTTAAGACAAAACCAACCAAAGAATTGAGGAAATAAATGTGTTTTTAAGCGATACATGACATTTATAGATGTGACATCTCTCTTTTAAGTTGTTATGCAACCAATTAATTTAGCTTTTTACAGGTTACTCTAAAGCCACGCACATCTGGATCATTTACTGATACTAGAAATGGATTCTGGGATGACTTTGCGATAACCAAAGTTGATACTGCCTTCATTAAGTTCACAATAGACAGTGTTTACACAGAGTCTGAAAATGGATTCGTAGAAATTAAGGTGTTTCCAGGTGAGAGTGCTCACATTGTAGTTAAAGATGGGAATTCTATTGGCTGACTGGCAACTCCCGACATTTAAACCACCGATGCCTATTAACATGGCAATCCATAGCTGAAAGCACAATAGGGTTGTTACCACTATCAAACTAGTGGACAATGGCAGAATAGATTAATTTCTCAAAATAATATTTCCAAGAAAGAATAGAATGAAATTGTTCATCAGATTAATCAATTCTTATAATGCATATTCATGTTTTGCTAGAATTACAAGGTCAATAAGTCAACACATAAGATTAAAAAGAAATATAACTTATATCTAGTTAAAATGTAGGAAAAACAACTGTTGATGTCCCTCCAAAGGCTGTTTCACTGTATCAAATATGATACATCATTTATTCATCTGGCATTGTTTTTTAATAGAGATAATATTCGACTTTCATGTGCGTCTGGCTATGTACGGTACAACAATCACTGTTATCAGCTAAAGAAGGAAAAGCTGAAGTACTTTCCTGCAAATGACAAGTGCAAGGAAGACAATGCAAAGTTCGTTAGAATGGACGATGAAAATGAGAACACATTCATCACAAAGTTAGCAAGGTATTTTCTCTTTTACACACATAGAAATAGGAAACCCTACACTCTATAATTGTTAGATCAGTAAGATATGGTTAAATACAGTAATTAATACAAAATCTATAAACTGACTGTGGTGTCCACTACTAACACATCCCATTCATTGGGAGTCTATTCACTTTTAATAGAAAGTCATAACTCTGATTTGTTTTAATGCAGTACTTGTTGAACATCTGAATAAGCCGAATCAAGGCATGGGCAGGGTGGTGGGAGTGAGCCAGTCCATTCCACATTGTTGATGGTGTGCAGGTGGTTAACAAACAACTAAAATAAGGATGGTGATGCAGGTGCTGTCTGCTGCACATATTTCTCTGTATTACCGACACTAGTCTTGATCAGTGGTCATCACTTATACATTCAATCAGCATGAATGATATGTAAGTCAATAACCACCTTTACCTCTACACAGTGTTGGGCCCGGGGTGCCTTTCCATTCAGTCATACTATCTTTTTTTAACAGTGATCAGACTATATGGATTGGTTTCCGAGATGACTATAAAGGTAAACCAGACGGAGTATGGAGCTGGGAGGCAGGTGGAGGAGCCTCCACATATACTCACTGGAAGTCAGGAAATCCAAGCGGCATAGGCACATGGGGCTACTGTGCACGACTCCATGCAGATGGCCTCTGACAGGACGCCTACTGCAAATGGTATAATAATCTCTGGTTTGTCTGTGAAAAGGATGCACCTGGCATTTCTGCAGCATGTAAGCATCACATCTCTCCTGAATGATAGTACTACCTCTGGAATTGCTCTAGACTAATAAATTCATTGTGTATTATCCTCTGTTTTTTATTGAAAAAGTGCAAAACATGATGAAATAATATGACTTTTTTCCTAGTTAATTACCCATAATCTTCTGCATACCTTTACATCCTGCATTCCTATAACCTATGTTTATTTTCTTAGTATCATGCCCTTTGAGTTTTCACTCACTTAAAGTCACTCAATTGATTTTGAAAACTGACGATACAGTTTAATCTACATGGTAGCTAGTAGATTAAATGACATTGATTTCCTTAACTTAAGTTCCATTGAAATTTAGATAAAGAAGGTAAGGTTCACTGACTTGATGCTCTAATGTATACTACAAAGTAATTTAATACATCTCTTCTAGCAACGGCCAAGCGAGAGGCGGGATGGTAAGTATCTTTTAGAATCAGTACATAATCACAGATTTGTATTTCCATAATTATAACCATTCCTTTTGAACTCCCTGCAGACCTGCAGCAGGCCTTTTATCATGGAATTTGTGTCATGTTCTCACCAATAAATAACAATTTTTCAAACGAGATACCCACTAATAACATGAGCAAGCCTCAGTATTGTTAAATAACAAAATAAATGACAAAGTTCTCAGCTTTGTATGTCCCTGATTCCTATTTTGTGCTATTGTAGATGTGTCTACAACTTCCCAGGTTCTGGTCACAACTGATGGTGGTGAGTCCAGCGTGGACAATGGTAGGATTAACTGAGGGAATATTACTTTGGATTTACCAACCAATCAAAGATTGCCAGAGTTGTTACATTTATTGTTTCATTCTTAAATTGAAAATTATATTAGGAATACATACTCAGTGGTAGCCCATCTTAATAATATTTGAAAAATTACTTAAACTTTGGATGAATGAATTTGCTAAGAACTCAAATAATTTCCTTTCATTTGCTGTAAATATGTTCAAGTCATATGTTCTATCCTTTCTAGTTCAGTAAAAGATTTATCACCTACCAATATAAATGTATTGTAACCTTGCATAGTCAACATTTAATGAATAAATGATCTAACGGTCAATTGAAAAATTAATGGTCTAAAACAAATATTATAATACTTTATATTAGATATAAAGTACTGCAGTTTTAAGAAAGAATTGTTTTAGGTAATTAATTCTTCAATTGTTGAAGTACTGACCATTGTACATGCAGATGCAAGATGAATTATGGTGCACTGCATGTGGTCTGTGCACTACCAAGGCTACTGTGATGAACGGCTATTCATCCAAAATACATAGAGGTCAAAATAATAGAAATAAGGTAATAGTAGAAATATATGTAAGAGAACGAAATATATGTAAGAGAACGAAATAGATGTAAAGGAACGAATATGTAATAATGAACGAAAGTATAGAAAGCCTGAAAAAGAGGCACGAATATGTAAAAGAACGAATATGTAAAGAACGAATATGTAAAGAACGAATATGTAAGGAACGAAAACGTAAAGGAACGAAACCCGGAAATATGTAAACCGGAAGTGAAATGTAAACCGGAAACGGAATATATAAACCGGAAGTGACGTCAGTTGTAGGTCACGTGACCGAAAGCAGCCAATCAGGGCTGACCTCTCTAGTATATAAAGGGGCGGTGAGGCCCGAATAAACAGAGTTCTTTAACAGTTCTCCTGGTGTCCAGACGTGTCCTCTTTCCTGAAACAACCGCTAAAGATGAGCCGATCAGAGTAATTAAGCCGAAGTTAGGACAAAACAGTCGAAGCTCGAGATAGGTAGTAGAAACACAGGGTAAGGGGCCCGACGGCCCGAAGAACGAGGAACGAGGGAACGGAGGAAGGCACGAAGGCCCGAAGTAGTCCCGGAAACCGAGGCGTAGTATGGCACGAAGACATGGGGAACGGAACGAAGGAGCGAAGTCCGCGGGGACGAGGGCGCGGCATGCTCGGCCCCACGCTACCAAACAATAGGCGACCGTCGGCCCGTCGCCCCCGCAGACCGCAACTCAGGGGTGGACCGCCCGGTCGGGGTGAATGCTGGTCTGGGAGATAGAGCGAGACGAAGCCCGGCCGACCCGTACCCCTACCATAATTTCCCTCCCCCGCAGTCCTCCGTTGACATCGAGTGCCGATTCCCGATCGATTCGCTCAGCCCCCCCCTCGTGCGCGAGGCACGACTCTAGAAACACATCTCGGTTCTTGGCCCGGATTCCCCGTCCGCCCCGAGACCCGAACAACCCCCACGTTCCTCTGTTGTAAGAATCGGCAACCCCGACTTACCAGAGAACGTCACACTGGTGGCAGCGGTGGTGCTGAAATAGGCACATACGGACTTGTGGATTTTGGGTGTTTCGTCGGTATTGGATACTCATGGCGACCGCGGCAGTCTTCGAGCAGATGGATTCTGACGTCGCCTTCAAGGAAGGTGGGGAGGAGAAAGGAGGTGCGAAAACCGAAACCAAAGGGGAGGACACGACCATCATGGGTAGGCAGTTTAATTTTATGGGAACGTCCACCCCGACGGATGAGCAGAATGCGCGGGCTCAACAACAACAGACCGGCCAGGTAGGAGCGAGTTTGAAGAAGTTCAGTTTACGACCGGAGAAGTATGACGGTAAACCGGATTTCGAGGGATGGATTAACCAGTTTGAGGAGTACGCAACGTTGGGACGCTGGACGGCCGAGGAAAAAGCGGCGATGCTTTTTCTCTCGCTGACGGGAACGGCACGAATGTACTTTGTCGGGCTCCCGGACAGGGAACGACTCCGTTACTCAGCGAGGGTGGATGCGTTGCGCCGGATGTTCGGTCAGGAGAAGGACACGTGCAATGCTCTGCAAGAGTTGGCGGGATTGAAACGTGTAAAGAACCAGACAGCGAAGGAGTTGGCTGATAATGCCCGGCGACTGGCATCGAGAGCCTACTTCTCCAACGACTACGCTAGCCAGGAAAAAGCAGCATTACATGCGTTCCAGGCTGCAGTTGGGGAAGACCTTCAGCTGAAGTGTGCAGAGAAAGGATGCAAGACACTAGAGGAGGCGGTAGAGGTGGTAGAAATACAGGAACGATACTCACGCCGCCTCCTGCGGGCAGTGAAGCCCGAGGAGGACGCCAATACACAGATCATGGCCTTAAACGGTAAGTTGGAGGAGATGATGAAAGAATTGGCAGAAGAACGGGAAGCTAGAAGACAAGCAACGGCCCGGAGGGAGGCGTTTAAGAAGCGAAAAGAAGATTTAGAGTGTCATCAATGTCACCAGAAGGGCCATTTCGCGAGAGAGTGTTCTCAGCGTCAGGGAAACGGACAGTCGCCGTCGCAGTAAGCGCGGGGCCCCCTTCGGGCGCGGCGAGAGAAGTAGTAGGCATGGGAGAATGTGGACTTTATGTGGCCGGGACGGTGGGAGAGAGTGTCGTCCGTTTTTTGGTTGATACCGGATCTATGATCAGTCTGCTGTCGGAACGCCTCTGGAGAGAGTGGGGACGAAAATGGGAAGAACTGGATGGATATGAAGGACGTCTCTGCTCGGCGGATGGTAGTCCGTTGCGGTGCTACGGATGCACGAACTTGCCAGTAAAATTGGGAACGCGCGTGTTGAAGTGGACATTCATGGTGGCAGACATCGGTAGAGATGAAGGGATCCTGGGAAACGACTTCGCGGTGAAATACCGGCTAACAGTTAAGCCCCACGCGAGTGCTATCTTCCTGCCCGCCGAGGGGGAGGGAGAGGGGGAACGAATCCCGGGAGTAGAACAAAGAACGGATGGGATTCGGGCAGTTACCGTCGGAGGACAGGTCGTGCGAATCGAGGGAACGACGGAAATACCCCCACTCCAAGTGACACGAGTAACAGTAGTAACGAGAGTAGACATAGGACAGAGTGGACAGCTGGCTGTCATCACCGGCGCTGGATTACCTATGGGACTGGAGGTGATCCCAGGAACGGTGACATTGGGAGAAGAAAATGAAGTTTGGGTGGCCAACCGAGGGACCGAGAGCGCGAAATTGGAAACCGGCGGGGTACTCGGAGAAGCCACCTTCGTACAAGAGGTACGAGGAATAGGAAGTGAAGCAAAAGAACCCCCTGGAGCGCTCGTTGAAATGATAGAGGAGGCTAAGAAAGACCTGACCACGGAGGAAGGCGGAGAGCTGGAGAAAGCCATCATGGCCCGGGAACAAATGTTTGCGACCTCGAAACATGAGTTAGGACGGACAGATTTAGTACAACATCGAATTAAAACGGGGGATCAGATGCCGATCAAGCAGAGGGTCAGACGGTATCCGGCCACCAGGAGAGAGGAAGAACGAGCACTGGTGGAGGATATGTTAAATCTAGGGATTATCCAGGAGAGCGGGAGTGCGTGGAGTAGCCCGACCGTTCTAGTCAAAAAGAAGGACGGAGGAACGAGGTTCTGTATCGACTACCGAAAACTGAACCAGGCTACGAAAGTGGACGCCTATCCGCTCCCACGGATAGAGGACAGCCTCAACACCTTGGGAGGAAGCCTATTCTTTTGCAGTCTGGATCTCGCAAGCGGATATTGGCAGGTGGAGATGGCACCGGAGGACCAAGAAAAGACGGCCTTCGTGACTCAAGGAGGATTGTATGAGTTCAAAGTGATGCCATTCGGGCTAGTGAACGCCCCAGCCACCTTCGAGAGACTGATGGAAAGAATCCTCAGAGGAATCGTGTGGGAGGAGTGTCTGGTATACTTGGATGACATACTGGTCTTTGGACCAACGTTTAAAGTGACTCTGGAAAGATTGGTACGGGTTCTGGACCGATTGAACGCTGCAGGACTGAAGTTAAAGGCGCGAAAATGCAAGCTGTTCCAGAAGAAGATTCCGTTCTTGGGGCACGTTGTCTCATTCAACGGGATCGAACCCGACCCCGAAAAGTGTCGGCAAGTAACCGAATGGCCGGTCCCTCGGGATCTCCACGAGGTACGAGCCTTCGTGGGATTATGTTCATATTATAGAAGGCATATAAACGGCTTCACGGAATTGGCTGCCCCCTTGTATGAATTGGCAACGAAGGAGGAACCGTTCGTGTGGAGCGCGAGACGACAAGAGGCATTTGATGCGATGAAGAAGGCGCTAACGGAGGCCCCGGTGTTGGGATTCCCGGAGGAAGATGGACAATGGTGGCTTGACACGGACGCCAGTGACGTGGGGACAGGAGCCGTGCTATCACAGGAGCAGAGAGGGGAGGAACGGGTGATAGCTTACACGAGCAAAACCCTGGAGTCAAACGAACGAAAGTATTGCACCACGCGGAAAGAACTGTTGGCGGTGGTGCGAGCTTTGAAGCATTTTCGGTGCTACATCTATGGTCAACGCGTGATAGTCCGGACGGATAATAGCGCGGTCAGTTGGCTGCAGAGAAGTAAGGAACCGATGGGGCAGGCTGCTCGGTGGATTGAGATTATCGACTCGCATGATGTGTCGTTCCAACACCGACCGGGCAGGAAGCATGGGAACGCTGACGCGTTGTCCCGGTATCCGTGCAAACAATGTGGAGAGGAGCACGAGAATACCGAAAAAGTGAGAGTAGTGACGCGGGCCCGGGGGTACGAGCCCGGATGGTCCCCGCAGGAGATGAGAGCAGCGCAGAGGAGGGATCGAGATATAGGGCCGATTGTCGCACGGATGGAAGAGAATGCTGACCGGCCAGGCTGGGAGGCCATATCTCCGGAATCCCGGGAAACAAAGATCCTATGGAGGCAATGGGAACGATTAAGCCTCAGGGATGGCGTGCTGCATCGGAAGTACTGGGAACTGGAAGGACATGGTTGGAGGAACCAGTTGGTCGTTCCCCGAGGGGAACGGGCCAAGTTGGTAAGGGAATACCATGGAGGCGCGGCAGGAGCGCATTTGGGAGTCGCCAGAACGACGGCCCTGTTGGAGCAAGGGTTTTACTGGCCGGGACTCCGGGAAGACGTGCGGAAGGAATGTCGAGAATGTGATTGCGCGTTGCTGAAAAGAGGACGAGGAAGACGGGAGCCGCTACATCAGTACATAGTGGGGGAGCCGATGGAACGGCTGGCCATGGATGTTTCGGGCCCGTACCCAGTCACCAAACGAGGAAATAAGTATTGCCTGATGGTGGGATGCTATTTCACCAAATGGTTGGAGTGTTTCCCGATCCCGGATCAGAAGGCAACGACAGTGGCGGACAAACTGGTTGAAGAAGTAGTAGCACGGTACGGCGCGTTTCGGGAACTACACTCGGATCAAGGCACGAATTTCGAATCCGAGGTGGTGGCTCAGGTCTGTGCACTATTTGGAATACACAAAACAAGAACGACGCCGTACCACCCCAGGAGTGACGGGTACATAGAACGAAGTTTCCGTACCTTGGGGTGTTGTTTGAAAGCCAGCTGCCGAGCAACAGGCCGGGAATGGGACGAGATGGTCCCGCTCGTGATGATGAGTTATAGAGCAACGCCGCAAGCCAGCACGGGAGTGACACCGAATATGATGATGCTGGGCCGACAGACCATGATGCCGCGACAGGCGATTTATGGGAGACCTCTAGGACCAGAGGAGGAACCCCGACGGGTAGGCGACTATGTGGAAAGCCTGGAGGAAGGGCTAGTCGCGGCCTATCGGGAGGCCCGGACGGGGCTGAAACGAGCCGCCATCCATCAGAAACACGAGTACGATGGGAAGGTGACTCGGCGGGAATACCACGCCTGAGAACTGGTCTGGGTGCACGATACGGTAGTGGATAGGGACAAGGGAACGAAGTTGCGATTTCCATGGATGGGCCCTGCACTGATCGTCAAGGTGCTTGACCAAGGACGGGTGGTAGTACGGAAGAAACGAGGGAAACCGGGGGGGGTGGTCCATGTGGACCGCCTGGAACCCTACCGAGGACACGCTGCGCCAGCCTGGATGGTAGCTGACCAGCAAGGATACGAGGCTGCACAGTAAATGCTTGGGGTGGGGCGCGCTAGGGCACGTAAGGAAACGGGGCACCCCTTTTTGTGATGAAGTCGTTTTCGTGTCTCGATTCCGCAGGTGGAAGAGGACCAAGGGAACGACCAAATCGGCGCTACACAAAAAGGCTTTGGCCAAAAAGGACTGATCAACCTGGGGCCATTGAGTCGGGGCGGTGCGTTGACCACTACAGTAGGAGTGCAGGTCGTTAGGCTGTAGAGATTTGCTACCTAGCTGAAGATTGGTTCTCTTGCGGATGTAATATAGGTGGGAAATGCGGGGTTGGAACGAAAAACGACGTTCGGGAGCCACGACGGCCCGAATGTCTAAAGTAGTCCCACGGAGCCGCTTTCCGGTCAGTTCGGAGGAACCACAGCGTGGAAAAGATGGTTGGATTACAACAGAAGACAGACCCGGTGGCAAGCTAGTGAAGACTTTTGGGGTAATGCCGACTTGGTAATACCGCTTTACAGCGTCCAGGAGACCGGAGGAGAGTAGATGCGGCACTCTCGGGAACGCCGGAGGAACGAACGGACGGTTGTAAAAGGCGAGGCCTGAAACGAGGACGGGCTTTAAAGTAGGTCGTAAAAGGAGTAAAAGAGGACAAAGAGAACGGGGCGGCGGCGAGGAGATGATAACGTCGAGCCCCTGTGTTCTCCGGGAAGTGTGCGGAAGCACTGCGAGGGCCAAGATGAAAAAGGCAAGAGAAGGCGACGGAGGATGAAAAGACCGAGGACGTCCGGTGGGGCAATAAAAGGCCTAGGAAAAAACGCGTGGACGGGCGAAGGGCCGCGAGGTAAAGAGCAGGCGAGGCGGTGACCAGCGGCGGGCCCCGGGGACCGGAAAATAGTAGGGGGCGCCACCGTAGAAGTGGATGGTGAGCCTGACGCTAGGGGTCGCTAGTGCAGGCCACGCCCACTTCCGCCTGCGGCGGCTATAAAAGGCAGAGCGCTCGCCGGAGCAGGTCATTCTGGTCAGCCGATCAGGATTCATCAAATCGCAGACGAGCAGACTGAGCTAAGGAGAAGAAAACAAGAGAAAAAGCAGAGAAGCGAGACGAGCAGCATCACCACGAGACAAAAACGGAAAAGGCTGACGGGACGAGCTTCAGGATTGGAACGAGCCCCGAAAGCCCGGAAAACGGACACGATGAGCGGACAGTGCTGGGAAGGACATTGCCACGGAAAGGAGTTTAAGCACTTGGTCAAGCATATTAAAGGGCAGCACGATGGATTACGGAAGCAGTACTACATGTGCCCGGTGTGTTCGAATCGAGCCTATTCGACACACCAGGACTGGAAGAAGCACATGACGGACTCACACGAAGGGAACCTGCAGAGGGGGATGCCGAAGCAAGACCCCCTTCTGAGGCTGGAGTATGCTGCGGCGTTCGCCTTGGACCCGAAAGGACGACCGCCGTACACCAGTTTCGCTGCTGGGGATGAAACGGCGGCCCGGGTAGCCAACATGGAACGGGACTACGCGGTGCGCCATCCGGAGGGGTTTCAACCCCCTGAGAGGGCGGTGGATAAGGAGGCACCGGAGAGGCCGCGACGGCATATCCGCGTACCTTACTACCCGAGGGCGTCGAGAGGGTCCGAGGACACCGACGCCGAGCAGCCGGAGCAGGTAGCAACCGAAGAAGGATCAGAGGCCGACGAGGCCGGCGAGGGAGCCCAAGCAGCCAAAGCAGCAGGGAAGGGACCCCTGGCCGAGGTAACGGAACGATCGACACCCACGCGTCGTTCCCCTCGAAGGGCCGCGAAAGGAGTGCGGAAGGAAGCCACCGAGTCGCCGCGAAGCGCGAGCCGAGCCGTGGTCAACCCGAAACCACTTCTGACACCAGACCAAATATCAGGGTTGGTACAGAGCCGAATTAAGAAGTTAAACGCCCAGGGAGAACCACGGGAACCGAGAGGACGAGGACTCCCGGGCAGAGGAAAAGGACGGACATCCACACCCACCCCGAAGCCGGGTTGCTCAGGAATACCACCGGGGGCTGAGGTGGTGGAATTGGTGAGCTCGTCCGACGACCAACGTCTGAAAGTAAAAGAGGAAGAGGAGCCGCTCGCTTTCAAGAGGCCCCCGACGCAGGGATGCCCGGCGGAGGAGCCGTCGCGAAAGAAGAAGTGGAAAAAGGTCAAGAAAGTCCCGAGAGAATTGGAGGAGGGAACGAGTTCGGACCAGTCGGAGTCAGGCAGGAGTATGTCGGTCCGAAGCGATCGGTCCTTGATTATTGCTGAGTCTAGTAGCACGGGAGAGCTGGGACCGTCACAGCCCGAGACCTCGACAGGAGTCAAACGGACCACGGGACTAGAACCACCTTGTAGCGACGCACAATTTACTATGATGACAGTTCATAAGAAATCGGTGATATACGAATCACGACACCCGAGGTACCCCGGATATTTAAAAGGAACAATGAACCGGGAGGGATCGTTCAGGGGTTACCACGAGGCAAGATCCGACCGGGAGCTGGAGGACAGCATTCGGGAAGCACAGGGAGGCCGGCTGGTGGAAAGAGAAGCATTGTACCTAGGGAGGTTTCTACGCGAGATGGCAGAAAGGCAGGGACTCAAACCGTCGGGGCGAGTGGAGAAAGTAAAGTATGTTCGGCATGCGGCCAGACCGGAGGACACGGCGTCGATGGCCTCGACACAGCCGCTGTTCTCTACCCCTACCCCGACGAGAGCGGATTCACCCCTGGAGAAGATGGTATGTAAGCAGCCGATAGTGCCGCCCCCGGGACTGAAACGAATGAGAGACATTACGGTAGCACCAGACACGCCAGAGACACGGGCGGCGGTTGACAACCTGACTCGAGCCAGTTTGGGGAGCTCGTTCTTCGGGTCGCAAGGATCGGAGGAGACCCCGGGACCACCGTCGCCCGAACGTATGGGATCGCCGCCAGGACCGGATACCCCACTCAAGGACGAGGATAAACACGGGCGAGCGCTACAACCGCGGGTTGTGATACACAGATTACAAATACCGGCTGCCCAGTCCATGGACGCGGAGGTGGAAGACTCAGAGGACATGGAGTTGGGGCAGGCCGAGACCAGAGGATACGAGCCGGAGAAGCAAGAATTGGACGAGTCGGGAGCGGATTCAGTGTTCGGGTCCATAGGAACGGAGATACCGACGGCAGGACCATCTAAAGAAACACCGAGACTCAAGTTATTACGGACACAGGCCATTCACCAGGTCTTACAGGGACACTTTCCGGTGACGGCGCGAGCAGTACGAGACTGGGACGCGGAAGAGGCCATTCGGGTGCAACTGGCGTGGCCCCCGAGGGAGGTGCGAGGAATGACGGCCAAGACAAGAGCAATGGCTTCGGCGTCTATGGCGTTCCTGATGGCACTAGAAACGGGCCGCAAGCCAGAGACATTTGAAGAAGCGATGGCGCAGTTCCCGACGGCGGCACTGGGGCCGTTGACCAGGGAGTTCCCGGGGGTCGACCGGCTAGTTAACGAACACAACCGGACCGTCCAATTGGCTCAGACCCTAGTGATGTACAAAAACGAAGATCAACTGGATGACTTGTTGAAGGCGACAAGAGAGGCGGAAAAACAGAGCGGAATGGTGGATCAGCTTCTCGAGCTCCCCGCTAGGGAGGAGAGGCTGTTGCTACCGATCCGACGCCAAGAAGAAGGGTGAAGTAGATGCTGCTCGAGGTCTTGCATGGAAGAGAAAAAGCGCGACGGAACCAGAGGCGGAATATGGCGCGTTGCGAGTCGGGTGGGGAGGGATTACGGGGCGTTGGCTCCTCACCCATAGTGTCAAACCCCCAGGGAGAGAACCGGGCCGAGGTGGAGGTACCTGAGCCGCACAGGAGGCCGAAGCCTGGATAAAAGACTCTCCTGGAGACCGCTGGACGGGCCCGAAACTTTACTTAAATTCATCGGGAACGGACTGGCGGGCTCGAACATTCTTATCTTAATTTATTCCTACTAGTTTCTTTATGGGAATCTTCTTGCGGAAGTGAACGAAACCACATGTGTTAGGAGGTGTTGAGTGTAATCAGCGAGCTGGAGGATCCATGACTGGAACGAACTTACCAAGCCTGCGGGGCGAATACGGGACGGAAGGAGGCGCTAGGAGGAAAAATAAGTTTGTAGCTGTTCCTCTTCTTCCCTGGAGCCCGCTGCGTTGGTTGGGACCGAGCAGGTGGAACGGGATCGTCCGGTCGCGGAAATCAAATGGATAGCGGGCCGGGCGGCCCAGGAGCGAGAGTGAAAGTTGGGAGGCGGAATCGAAGAAAGGAAATCAGAATGGACAGATAGTGTTGTCATTGTAGTCTTTGAGTCGACGGTCGTGCCGGGGTAAATAAGGTACCGGTGGGCCGGCGACTCGCCGCTGGAGGAAAGGCTGGCGCGGGCCAAGACTGAAAACCCTTCTCCCGTGCTGCCTTGAGCGATCTGGGGGCGAGGAGGAGACGACCTCTGTCCTCTAGCGGCACTTCTACTCCCTGCAACTTCGTCTTCTTGATCTTGGATGGATCGATCAGAATGTGGATGAGCCCGGATTCATGTACCATCATCTTCTGAGTTTCCTTGTCTTCAGCCTCTTACCGCATACGAAGAGCGGCAAAATGGAATTTTTCGACCTGAATGCTGGTTTTATCGTGCCAGAGTTGATGCAGCGAGTCGTGAAAGGATTGCGGCGAGTCGTAGATGTCTCCCGGAGGACCAAGGCACGAGCAGGGACGATAACTTAGGGGCCCTGGCTCGTGACCGACCGAAGCAATACATGAACAAGAAACGAAAATTAATAGACTTACTAAAAACTTATATTAATATCTTACCTGCGGTAACGACAGTGACTGCTTCCATGTCGTACTTCCTGGTATCTTCTTCTCGAGGAACAGAACAAAATAGTCTTTGAAACATATAGGGAAGTAGTCTTTGAAATGTACAGGGAGGTGGTGCTTGGAACGTCGGCCGCGGATGCCTTGATAGACGCCTCAAGAGGTCTGCAAAGAGCGACGAGGAGCGATCCTTCTTGAAGTTCGACATCGGATGAGTTCTCTATATATGCTATTTTTTTGAGAATGGGCCCGTTCCGGATCTCAGAGGTTGACGTTGGGTGCAGATCCCAGTTGATGTCGTCCATCTTCACTTTCTACGGCTTCTTCCTCTCCTTCTCACTAATATCTTCAACTTACCAACTTCGAACCGCCGTACCTAGGAGCAGCCCGGAACGGCTCGGAGCTGTTGTCTCGGCGTTCGTCATAGGCATAGTGGCTTCATGTAATGCGACATGGCACCGTGGACGACTGTGGCCTTACTCCAGAATCAAACCAGACCGGATCTTAAACTTACTTCTATTAACGAACTATTTGTTGGTATTACAGTCTCACGAAAATCGTCTAAAAGCATGGTCCTCCGGGAGGACGAAGAGAGAAAAACTTAGTAAGCGGAGCGAGGCCCGAGAGCCTAGGAGACGAACGAGGGCCCGAGTGCCCGAAGCAGGAATCCTCTTCTTAGGAAAATCATCTCATCAGTGGAACGAAGGAGCCTCCCTCTCGCCCCAAAGAGGATTGTCTTCCTGCCGTTGCTTACGGAGGGGGGGAGGGATGAGAGGCGCCGGCTCCTGTCATCAAAAGAAACTTCATCAAAATTATCTTCTTAATCGGGTCTCCGTTCCGGTTGTTGTTATGCCACTTGGGCCCGGAACGGTGACGGAAATACTTTACTATGGTGGACTCTCTCCGACATCTCTTTCTGAAATCCTGAAATCTTCGAGTGTGTCGACGTGGTCGAAGACTGAACGTCTCGGTGCTGGGTTAACCACGAGGACATGTGCCGTAAAAGTCAAACTTCAGTTCCTGTACGGAAAACGGACACCTCATCGATAATTAATGATTCTAATCTTCTCAGTCTTACCTTCACCCGGACTCCATCTCAAAGTTTCACTGTGACAAATAGCACGAAACCTGCGACGTCGTCTGCTGAAGCTTCCACTCTAAGCTTTGATGCATGAAGTTAAGTTCCTTTCCACATACAACGCCATCTTCTTCTTTGGGTACCTTGGCCTCTGGCTCGAACATGTTGTCCTTGCCAAACGTGAAAAAGTCACTGGAGGGCTCTGAATGCCGAGGCGACCGAGGGTGCGAAGTCCAAAAAGAACATTCTATCTACAAAAACTTCAGTCTTTCTTCTTCAACTCATCCTTAAAATCATCATCATCACCTAAGAGAACGCAGAGAAGAGTAATAGTTACGGAAGAACGAGGGGTCACGACCGACCGGGTGGGAGAATCACGACCGATTCTCTACCCAAAAACAACGGAGAACGTCTGGACGACGGAAGAACGGACCGAGGGTCGAGAGGACTGAGGGTCACGACCGGCCCTGGCCTCTGGGTGGGAGAGTCGCGACCGATTCTCCACCCGAACTAGGGGAGAACGTCTGGACGACGAAAAACGAAGGGAACGGGGGCACTGCGGGTCACGACCGACCCATGGCCCCGGGCAGGAGGACCACGACCGGTCCCTCTGTCCTAATGAGGGTAAAAGGCGAGGAAAAACGCGCCGAGGGGCTAAGTAAATAGAGCCCAGAGGAGAGGAGCGGGGGCGACGGGGTCACGACCGATCCCCAGTCCCGGGTGAGAGAGCCACGACCGGCTCACTCATCCTAAAGACGAGAAAAAGAGGAGGTGTAAAACGGGTCCTAATAGATCCAGGATAAAGAACTCTGACGAAGATAAAAAGAGACTAGGATATATAAAACGAATTATATGAACTTTCACTAAGAGGAGAGAAAAACGAAGAACGAAAAACGAAGAAAGAAGAGAAATAATAATTAGCCGGATAGGCCCCGGGGGCCCTCCGAAGTAGACCGGGGAGGACAGAGGGTGACACCTCCTCCTCTGCCGATAAGGAGCGTAGGATTGAAATGTTTCTGGTTCTAGAGTATGTTCTGTTGTCATTGCTGTATGAACTGTTTTGAAATTTTGTAAAACGTGTTTTCCCACCTTTCAAGAAGGTGCGGGAGGGTGTGATGAACGGCTATTCATCCAAAATACATAGAGGTCAAAATAATAGAAATAAGGTAATAGTAGAAATATATGTAAGAGAACGAAATATATGTAAGAGAACGAAATAGATGTAAAGGAACGAATATGTAATAATGAACGAAAGTATAGAAAGCCTGAAAAAGAGGCACGAATATGTAAAAGAACGAATATGTAAAGAACGAATATGTAAAGAACGAATATGTAAGGAACGAAAACGTAAAGGAACGAAACCCGGAAATATGTAAACCGGAAGTGAAATGTAAACCGGAAACGGAATATATAAACCGGAAGTGACGTCAGTTGTAGGTCACGTGACCGAAAGCAGCCAATCAGGGCTGACCTCTCTAGTATATAAAGGGGCGGTGAGGCCCGAATAAACAGAGTTCTTTAACAGTTCTCCTGGTGTCCAGACGTGTCCTCTTTCCTGAAACAACCGCTAAAGATGAGCCGATCAGAGTAATTAAGCCGAAGTTAGGACAAAACAGTCGAAGCTCGAGATAGGTAGTAGAAACACAGGGTAAGGGGCCCGACGGCCCGAAGAACGAGGAACGAGGGAACGGAGGAAGGCACGAAGGCCCGAAGTAGTCCCGGAAACCGAGGCGTAGTATGGCACGAAGACATGGGGAACGGAACGAAGGAGCGAAGTCCGCGGGGACGAGGGCGCGGCATGCTCGGCCCCACGCTACCAAACAATAGGCGACCGTCGGCCCGTCGCCCCCGCGGACCGCAACTCAGGGGTGGACCGCCCGGTCGGGGTGAATGCTGGTCTGGGAGATAGAGCGAGACGAAGCCCGGCCGACCCGTACCCCTACCATAATTTCCCTCCCCCGCAGTCCTCCGTTGACATCGAGTGCCGATTCCCGATCGATTCGCTCAGCCCCCCCCTCGTGCGCGAGGCACGACTCTAGAAACACATCTCGGTTCTTGGCCCGGATTCCCCGTCCGCCCCGAGACCCGAACAACCCCCACGTTCCTCTGTTGTAAGAATCGGCAACCCCGACTTACCAGAGAACGTCACACTACCATGACAGTGAACTGGTAGGCTCACAGAAACATGTAACCTAGCTGTCTAAATTATTCAGCCCTGTGCTGTGTGCAATGGCTCCACTGCTAAGCTCTTATTCATATAGGGTGACCTACACGGGTTGGTAGGTGGTGTTAAATGAAAGAGTGGTCTGTTGTGAATTGCAATGCCAGTGATGTGAACATTTTCAAGTTTGTGATGCAAGATGCAAGTCATTCATTGCAAGATAACAAAGGGAAATTAGGAGAAACATGTTGTAAAAACTGTTGGCACTATCTCAACAAATTTAGATTTATAACAAATGAATCAGTTTGATTGTAGGAAATTTAAAGAATGGATTTTCCTGAAAATAGTAGGTCAACTTGATTTATTTATAACTCGCAAGTAAAGGTGCTATAACAGTTTGTATACACCACATAAACCACTCCAACTAGGTTATGAATCATAACATCTTGTCACATGTTTTTACTCTATTCAATATTGTTTTATAGAAGTTGTTTTTACCTTCAAGGGGAGAATTTCAATGAGAATCCATTTGCATGTCAAATATATATATATATGTGTGTGTGTGTATGTGTGTGTGTGTATTGCTTTGCTGTAAATATAGTTCATATCACAAGAACAATACTCACTGAACACAGTAAAATATTACCTGACATTGTACTTCAGCTCCCATCCCAGAGGATTTAGTAACCACAGATGATGGTGAGTATGAAAACTATTCTATCCCTTGATAGAATAAACATATTGCCCTCTTCAGCCCCAAACTTAGGGGACAATGCCCTGAAGCGTTGTGTGACTTTGGGGCCAGATTAGGGCAATATTTGTATAGATACTTCAAATATAGAAGATTTGAATAAAACTAAAAACCCTTTTTGGATGGGAAAAAAAATTGACTTCCGACTTCTGAGGTCCATATCACAGTTTCACTTCTGATGACTTCTGACTCATTTTGCTAAAATGGGTCACATTTACTTCTATAGAGATAAGCTTTGATCAAAAATACAATTTAAGAGATGTTGCTGGTTAATGAAAATCAGACTGAACACTGACTGAATACCTTTAATTACAACCAGACTAACTCAATTTTGTGTGTCAATGTATAAGATATATTTCCAGGTTTCACAGAAAATCCAACAAGCTTAAGTATGGACAGAAGAGATGTGAGTGACTCTGTGAATGACCCTACAAGCCCAATTGAAGGCAAGTTTACTCAGTTCTGTAGTACTTCAGTATTTCACATCCTTATAAAAATGGTGTCATGCAGCTATTTGTTAAATAAAATTGGTGTATTACTATATCAAACCAAATTGCAGAAGTGGTGGATAATTATGCTTATTATTAGGTAGCTTTTAAAGTAGCATGTCGTTGGCTGAGTAATAAAAGGTCGTATCTGACAAATGCTCATTTTGAGTAATTGCCTATTAAAGAAATATGACATAATTTTAAGCTCTGTACAATTCTAAATATCTGCCCAATCCTTATAATATCTTATTACTAGGAAGAATAATATGCTCCAATACTTGAGTCACAATTATGAATATATTTGAATTATTGGGATGTTATTATGGTAACATATACATAATTTTTTCCAGATACGACCTTTCATTTCTCATCTTTAAGGAAAAAATTGGAAACCGGTGAATAACAAAAGGTCGTATCTGACATATCTAAATTTTAAATAAAGACTAATTAAATCAGTTTAACTAATACAAATTACACAAAATAACATTTCTAAACTTGAACCAATATGCTAGTATTGAATTCAATTGATTACTCTAAAATATTAAAGATTTATGTGATATTGAAAGGATCAGACTCAATTGCAGCCCAGATATGACCTTTTATTACTCAACACACACACAAGAACTTCAGTAAACAAAGGTCGTATCCAACATTTTGCAATTATTTTCCCTTATCTGCTATCGATTTTCAAAAAATTATCCATAATATTTTACAATAAGGTCCATGTGATAGTTATAAAACAATTCAGAATCATAAGATATGATCATTTTGCATTAATTGTCATTTTTTACTAAGAAAATCAAATGGCCCTTTTCAGATACGACCTTTTATTACTCAACCAAAAGTAAAGTTTTCTAGATACGACCTTTGTTTACTGGGTTATAACATTCCAAAGATTAGGAAAATTCTAAAAATTTCAAAAATTGTAGATACCTTAGGGGCAAGGGAAACATATTCAAAAATAAAAATAAAATTGAATTTTTTGAGATACGACCTTTTATTACTCAACCAACGATGTCGTCTCAAACAGCCAAGTTTTTCATCAAAATTGCTAAATTGTGCAAATTGAAATGTCAAACTTGCAGACAATGTACAAGTCACCTACTATTCAACCAAAGCACAAAGGCCTGTGATGAGCTGTCCAGATAAAAGTATGAAAGATAATCAGACTAACACAGGAAATCCTGTATTCAAATGATTTCATGTATTCAAATGCTTTTATTTTAGGTATAACCCCACCTCCTCGATATATGGCGACATAGGCTTCCCCACTACAACTGAAAATAGTAAGATAATACTAACAAAAATTGTTCCTTTCTTACAAGAACCAAGTCTTTTGATCAAGCTGTTTGATAAGATATATGATCAATTTCATGGCTAAATGAAGGGTAATCAATGATATTAGTTGAACATTATATGCATTTAGATATACCATATTATGAATTATTCTCTGGATTGAAACAGTAGTTGTTATTCTTTATCTTTATAATGAACTTTAAAGTCACTATAATGACATGTATGGAACAGATGCCCAAATGCTTCTGGCGTCATTTTGCTGGTGATGTCTCAATGCATCTGGCATCTTTTCGCTGATGATGCCTCAATGCATCCGTCATAGTTAAAATGTTAATGATGACTATTTCTCTTGTGTCTTGCATTTGAAGCCATGTGCATTCTGCTATGAAACTTGACTATATTATGGTATGGATGACATATTCAATTCATTCTTTCTACTTCAGCTATATCTCCAATCCCTGAGGATACGGGCACAACAGATAATGGTATTTCCATACACATCTTCTATAATGATAGTGTTGTCTTTAGAATAAGAATCAAAAATAGTTTTGTTCTAGAATTACTTTTTAAATGCAATTAAATATGTATGGGGAAGAAAACAAAGTGTGCTTATTGCTCAGATTCACTTGCAGATTCACTTAGGCCACAACACCTGTCTGAATACAGTCATATTCCTGTGAATGTGGCACATTATTTTATTGTTTTGATAACATAAATTATGTTTAAATAACTGAAGCCCGGTAAGATAATCAATGGTAGTGTCTGTTTGTGAATAAATGCGTGTAATCAATTATTTTCTATCTTTGATTATATTCATTTATGAAATGAATAACCCAATGCTTTTACTTTATAAAAGAAATGTCCACAGAAGAGGTGAATATTAATCCGGGCACCACCACTTCCTCAGACGACAGTGAATCTGGACCTGAGAACATGGCAGTCTGCTCAGGCCGTCTACTCTGGATGATCAAAAACAACAATATCCAGTTATAAACAGATAACAAAAGACAAATATCCTTCAAAATGATATAAATAGGATTAAAGTGATTGAATAAACAAACAGCAGTTAACAATAGGTTTTCAAATAATATTAATAACAACGAACATGTCATATATAAAAGAAGGATCTTTTTAATAAAGTGATTAGATTTACAAAATGTGCTTGTCTTCTTTTAATTAAGAACTGGGTTCAACATTTTAGTGTTGCAACTTCAATTTTCAAAAGTGATGAATGAATGTAATATTTTGTGAGGCGAGACCTAAACAAAATAATTATTTTAACGGTTCCGCTGACGTCACCGCGACGTAACCACGGCGACACAGACTTGTTGTCACGTCACTATAAATATTGGGACGCGTCACCGGCCATTCATTCTCGTTCCAACCACCATCAAAGCAACATCTCCAGCAGGCTTCCTTAAGGGGTTTAGGAAGTTTTAGTACGACTATTTAACGCATTTAACGCATTTTCTAACGCATTATCAACGCATTAGAGGTTCCCCTACGCGCCAGCTATGGGGAAAAGACAGAGAAAAAACAATCTTTGCAAGAAATGTGGAGTGAGACACGAAGCTCCAACAGGCAAGAAATGTGAGCGTACCGATACCTTGGTAGTGTCAGTGGATTCTGATGCTACAGGAGAAGATGGTGGTGGAGTGAAGAGGGGTCGTAGCCGTTCCGGTACGATCCGGGGTTCATCGTCCTCGACGAGCCCGAAAGCAGTCCGGCACCAAGTTCCGACGGACAGGATGAATGACAGGATGACAAGACTGGAGCGTACCGTTACCTGCATGGCTGCAACCGTCCAGCAACTGGCGGAGGCCAGCAGGAGAGCTTCAAGAGATGTCCAAGGGTCGTCCGATAACGCCGAATCATCATCGGAAGAGGCCTGGCAGGAGGTGAAGAAAAGATCCAAGCCAAGGCGTCAACAGCGCCCTTCCAGACACAAGGAGCATACAGCAACTAGTTCAGACTGTTCTAGGACGTCTTCAGGCAGTCCCTCCTCTTCCCCTGAAACAAGAAAAGGTAAAACAAAGAATTTTGCCCAGAAAAAATTCTGTAATAAGGGGGAAAAGCCCAAAAATGTAGAAGAAATCTTAGTAATTGGTTTGAAAACCATAGAGAAATTGATTCAAGATAAGAAAGACCCTCAACCAGCTGTAAAGCACGTTAAGTTACTCGCAGAAAAAGCCTCAAAAAGGATGTATACTTTCGATTGCTTTAACAAGTATGATGTGACCGTTAGGGAACGGGCAGATAGGTTAGGTTACGAGCAGTTTGGCGTAATCGAACAAGAAGATGTATTCTCAAACTTTAGCTTTGACAATACCTATAAGGCCTCAGTTAACAAGTCGGGGGGCTCGTACAAGAACAAACAGAAATATTCTGGGAGTGCAAACGGGTCAGAAAAGATTTGTTTTCGTTTCAACTCAGAGGCAGGGTGTTTCGGAAAGTGCGGGTTACTGCACGCCTGCATCATATGTGATCAGAAAGGTCACGCCAAAAAAGATTGTGGGCGTAGTACAACGACCAAGAAGTAGGATGAGGCTGTAAAATCTGGGTTGCTAGACGCGCAAGCACTTAGTTACGACTTATCTGAAAGCTATGACGTCATCGATTGTAGTGAAGTGACCCAGTCGCGGGAAACTCAGCCGGCTGCTGAGATCCAAAATGTTCCTTTTTACTCCATAATTCGCAAATGTGAGGGTAATGTTGGGTTCCTCCGTGTTCTTGAGGACGAGTTAAATCCCCTAGATGGTAATTTCACGCCTGAAATTGAGGTAATCCATGATAAAGTTGTTCTTGAAAATGAATGTTACTCGGGCTTGTCCGCATGTTTGACCGGACAAGCCGGTACTAAAAGCGATGACGTCACGGGTTTGTGTGCGCATAGTACACATAGCCTTACGAAGGAGGAGGGTGAAAATGTCATTTTGCAGGATGAATTTCTGGATTTTAACGGAATAATAGCCGATAGAACCAAGGTTAGTGTCGATAATCTGTATGATGGGATATTTGTCAACAAAAATACAAAAGTTGATCAAAATCTATCGGCAAATAGTGAAGATATGGAATTTTCTCTAAATAATATCTTGTTTGAGTCCCGCTCGCCAAGCGGGGCGGACATTACTGTCTACGAAAAGTGTGCCAGGGGCGTTTGTACCTGTATGCATTATATAGGGGGTGAGTTGGCCCAACTTAGACCTTGTAGATTTGAATATCTATTGTCCTTAGGTACAGAGGAGTGCAGAAAAAGATTTAGACCAACTGTTGACGGTATCGTTGACGGCTTTAAAATTGTGGACGGCTCAGTCCCTGTTGACGGCTTAAAATACGATTGCAAAAATTATAACTCAGTTTTTGAGGGGGATAACAAGTCAAAAATGGACAAAATTATCGGAAAAGAACTCGCCGAAGGCTATTTAAAAATAGTAAATGAAAAACCAGCTTGTATTCATAGTATGGGAGCAGTGCCTAAGCCCGACGGGGGCCTAAGACCAATAACAGATTGTTCAATGCCTGAAAAATATTCAGTAAATAATTATTGTGACGAAATAATCCAAGAATTTAAATATAAAAGCATAGACAATGTTTTAGCCTTGTTAAACAAGGAGGATTATATGGCAGTGGTCGATATTAAATCAGCCTATAGAGCGGTACCATTATTTCCTGACCATAGAAGATATATGGGAGTTAGGTGGGAAATAGACAATAAAGAAGTATATATTGAGGATTCACGCCTTGCTTTTAGCCTAAGGCTAGGGCCAATGTATTTTAATGAAATATCTGAGTTCATATATAGTATTCTATCAGATATGTATGGTATTCAGGCAGTGAATTATCTGGATGATTTCATTGTAGTCGCTGGGACCATAGAAGAGGCTGAATGGGCTCAAAATGTAGTTATCAAGGTCCTGAGATATCTTGGTTTTCATATATCTTGGGGAAAAGTAAGCCCTCCGAGTAAAATATGTAAATATTTAGGCCTAGAAATTGATTCTGTGTTAATGGAAGTAAGACTACCAAAAGAGAAACTCGAGAAACTCGAGAAACTCCTTGAAAAACATGTCAAAAAATGTACTATTTCTAGGAAGGAACTGGAGAGCTTAGGGGGCTTATTGGCCCACTGCTCTCACGTTGTTGATGGAGGAAGAATATATTGCAGGCGAATATATAACTTATATAAAGTGCTGTTAAACAATAAATTAAAGGCAATAAAAATAGGCCAAGCCTGTAGGGATGATCTGTTATGGTGGCAAAAATTCCTGAAAAATTTTAATGGTAAAAGGCAGATCACTTATAATGAATTTCCCCTCCCTTTGGTATCAGATTCGTCTATGAAGGGGTTTGGAATATATATGGGTAGTTCCTGGTTAGCTGGTAGCTGGGATGATAGCATCAAGCTGGAAGGATCCAGCTGTGGGCATATAATAAATTCCCCACGTGATATTGTTTATGACAAAAATAATATAAATGAGCTTGAATTATACCCAATAGTAAGGGGAGTGCAAGAATGGCTGAGCCAACTTGCAAACCATAGTGTCAATATATATATACTGATAACACTCAAGTGTATCACATGGTCAGGAAAGGAGTTAGTATTAACCCTACATGCATGAGCTGGCTTAGAGAATTGTTTTGGATCTGTAAAATTTATAATATCAGGTTGGTTCCTCATTATATTAATACTAAAAATAATTTAGTAGCTGACACTCTGTCTAGAATTTTATATGTAAAAAGTGAGGAGGAGGCCAAAAAATGCCTGGCCGGCTCAAATTTGTGTTGTATTAACGCAATTTTTAACTTTTGCAGAGAAAAAAGAGAGAAAAAAGCGCCTGAGAGCGTTGAAAGAGTCCGCCGTGGGGAAAAACACCCAACTTTTACGGAGAAGGCAGTGGAAAGTGTATGAAAAGGTATGTAAAAAATGTAATTGGCAACGCTATAAATGCAATTCTTCTCAAGCGTGCCTATATTTAGCATATATTTCTAAATTTATGAAGCCTTCATCCGTAATTAGTTATTATCAGGCGGTTATATATTTTCATAATGTCAAGGCTCACCCAGTAGCACGGTGGTCAGATGCAAATGTAAAGATGACCATAAAAGGTATAAAAAATTCTGTAAAATTTACAGTGGACAGTAAAGACCCACTGGAGGAAAAACACTTAGAGAAATTGTACAGGCAGGTTAAATGGTCTGATCAATTTACCATATTAGTATGGATTGTAATTGTTTTTCTTTTTAGAACACTGCTCAGAGTGGGACATACTGTAAAATCAGACCATATGTTAAAAAGGGAAAATGTAAAATTTTACCCATGGGGATGTGTGGTAAAAGTGCCATCCTCCAAAACAAAAAATCCAGGCCAGGTTCATGAAATACCTGTGAATAGATTAAAAAATAATAGGATCTGTGCTGTATACTGGCTTGAAAAAATGTATTATTGGTATCCCAAGTCTAGGGATGACCCCCTGTTTTCAGGTTCAAATGTTGAATATTTAACATATTCTGGTGTTAACAAGTGTTTCAAGTTGTTATTGTCTAAAGCAAATGTTAGGGGTAACTTTTCAACCCACTCTCTTAGAAGGGGAGGCACCACAAATCTGTATAAAAAGGGTGCAAATTTAACCTATATCAAGGAGAGAGGCCAATGGAGTTCAGATTGTATATTCAAATATATTAGGCCCTCAATTAATCATAAAATTAAATGTGATAAAATTCTTTCACTACGTTAGGTTTGGTTTGGACCATTTGGAAGGATTAATAAATATTAATGGTATATTTATGTCCAAATCAATCTAACTTGTTCTCGTTGTTATATAATGTTATCTAATGTTATCTAACATATTCCTTTACATACCGACACTCCAGCAAACAAGGTACATGTTATAAATGTAATATTTTGTGAGGCGAGACCTAAACAAAATAATTATTTTAACGGTTCCGCTGACGTCACCGCGACGTAACCACGGCGACACAGACTTGTTGTCACGTCACTATAAATATTGGGACGCGTCACCGGCCATTCATTCTCGTTCCAACCACCATCAAAGCAACATTTTAAGCTTTAGAGTCGATGTAAATAGGGAAGGATTAATAAATATTAATGGTATATTTATGTCCAAATCAATCTAACTTGTTCTCGTTGTTATATAATGTTATCTAATGTTATCTAACATATTCCTTTACATACCGACACTCCAGCAAACAAGGTACATGTTATAAATTATGAGTTATCTGACTAAAACCAGGTGTTCTCATTTAGGGATTCAATCAGACAGGCTTTTTTTAAGTTTTCAAGTTCTATTTATAATACAGAATCATACAAAGGTATTCAGTTTCCATTTTATATCAGTATTAACACAACATATCTTTGTTTTGTTTCCAGTTATTCAAGGGAGTAGCACAATCATTGATTTAATTTTTCTATTTTTTCATTCTTGTCTTTCTTCTATTTTTTTTCTATCTAACAAAATTGTCAGTCATCTTGAACCAACCAAAATTGTCTTGTATTAAGTCTGTATAGTAACACAATGGTTCCAGTAGGTCAGTATTATACAGTGTCTTCAGCTTTTATCTTTTTACTTTTTTTTATTGAACTTAACATTGTCACATATGTGCTTTTCACAACATCAATATACATTATTATAACCACAAATACATATATAAACATAATAAACTATCAAATCCCTGCCTTAATATTTACAATGAAAAATTAAACCGACATTTTAATCTCAACTCCTCCTATATTGTGCACTTTTCTCCATATAGTTTTCATTAAATCATATGTCAAATTATGTGCAAAGTTTCAGTTAGATTCTATAAATTGTATGTCACTGGATAGATGCAACTAAATAGTATAATGTTGGCTAAGTTAAAAAAAAAGGTCATATTTCACAAATCCTAATTGCTACTTAAAGATAAATATAGGTATGTGATTTAATTTCTTAAAACCATAAAAAAACATGTGAACTCACAGAAATGTAATCTGGATGGATAGGGACTACTATGAAATGTTAATTTGTTTACCATTGGGTTCAATGGGGAAAATGACATTAAATCAGTTTACCCATATTATGATAGGCTTTTCTACCTTTGATTATTCTAAAATAGCAAAGATTTATGTATGGCATTTACAAAGCACTACGTAACCCATAACTGATGACCAAAAATAGGACCAAATAGAAAAAGGAAACAAAATGGAGTGAGTTTTTCATTTTTATATAGGTTCACTACAGATCCGATGACCCTCTATCTAAAAGGCATGGTCATTTTCAATGTGAACAAAGAATAAGCTTTAGTTCATAGTCTGCTAGTTTTATGACATTTGAAATAACTAGTATGACAAAGCACATCAAATTAATTAAGTTTAAATGAATTGAGATACTATGACATATTGTTTTCATCACTTGGTACAGCATGGCCAGACAATTAGAGTTGCAGGTATCATTATAGAGAAAATTACAAGAGTGTCAAATCTTCATGACCAATAATAATTAACTTAGATAGTAGGGAATTCAATATAAATGTGTATTTAAATTCACAATGAGCATACTCAGGGATGAATGTTTAGTTTTCAGACAGAAGTCCGTAAATTAATAGGTGTCAACATGTTTTGTAAAATTTCTTCAGATTTTACAACTAATTATCAATTTTTCTGGTGAATGTTGAGTTTCACGATCAAGTGTATCCCAGAGAGGTGTTCCATGAATAAATGGCAATTTTGTCTACTTCTGATTTTTCAATTTGCCTAGTGTGAATGATTTTTTAGATGCCCTTCTATTTGAATTAAAATGTAAATTGTAATAAGTATTTATCTCATTTCTCAACAACACTTGATAGATTGAACTCATTATGCAATTCAACTCTTCATAGCTTATTACTGCCGAATACCCCACATGTCAAATTCAAATTTTGTGGCACTAGTCCGCAACTGTAGTCCTTTTTGGAACCTGTCTTTGCTAAGACGTCACAATAATCGATGACAGGAAAAACAGTCTGCCATTGATAGTTCCTTTACATTAATATTATGCATACAATTGTTTGCAACTCCCAACTTCGGTGGCAGTTGAATGTGTGCTTCTGTAGAGTGTCTGTGTATAAACTCTCAAGACAGAGAGAGTACATCTTGAGCAGATGGCGTGACACTTGCCCAAAGTAAGCTTGCCATATTGGTAATCAATTTACATTTTGTGATCATAGCAATCATTAATAATATAGATCAGATGTTTTGTTCCTATACAATGTTAAAAAATCAAAGTATATGATAACTATCACATACAATCTATGAATTTCAGATTCAAAGAGTGCCCACATGTTCATGGTTGCCACAAAGTGAGCACCAAAATATGACCACGTCTACACATGTTCCATAGTTACAATAAATTACTGAACAAGTTATCAAATGTGTGCAAGCACTGAATATGAATGCATCAAAATAATGAAAAAAATGTCCATAAATGTTCATAAGTTGGTTACGTCAGATAAGAGTTCACCTCTTTTCATTGTCACAGAAGAGTACGACTGTCCCTGTGAATATAAGAAAAAATGCATCAGGAAATGTATCACCCTCTCGTGTGTCAAGCAATATAATGTAGAAGGGATCTCCATACAAAGAAGGTGTATGTAAAGCTCTTCGTTTCTAAAGAAAAAGTTCAAGCAAGCGCGAAAGACCAGGTATGCATTCCATAAAAATTGCGTGATAATTATCACGAGTCAAAGCATGTCCACAAAAAAGGCACGATATTCGAAAGAATATCGCCAAGGCCTCACGGCAGTATCGTGAGGGTAATTCCAAAATATTGCGGTTTTAAAAATATAATTAATTTTAACAAAGATTAATATATCAAAATATATGTATGTGACTAAGGAAGAACGCTATATAGTTTAAGTTTGATTTTTAACAAAATTGAACAAAAAAATTTTAAAACAAAAATTCCATATGGCAATAACATTTTTTTGGTATCGTATCGCATCCTAAACTAGACTATCACCAAATTTTTATGGAATACACCCCTACAGATTCATCTCAGAAAGTGAAGGTGGGTCTCCACGAGGCAAATTGTTTGCGATTCCAAGTCTGTAACAGGAGAACTCAGGCCACTGATGAACGCAGGACTGTTGAACTTGGGCTACTGGAGAACTGGGGTTTAATTGTTGCTTTAGCTGTCTAGATTTAAAAGTCCACTTTCCCAAGTTGGACCATAATTTGAGAAAGAGCCCTTAGAATGAAAACTATATGTTTCTGTTGGTCCCTCTAAAATATCCACCATTATGTCTTTATATTCGGTATATGTTCATATGTTAGTAATAGAAACATAATAGATGTAGTTTCAAATCAAATAATCTAATGCATTTAAAGAAAATTGACTTAGCACCTATTGACAGTCTACATCTTAGGTGCAACAAAGCCCTAATATGCCTTATAATTAGTGCCTTATAAGAATTAAGCATTCTGGGACCAATGAAGAGAATGCACAGTGTAAGAAGGTACTAAACCTGCTTGGGACTTTATAACACTTAAAATACTTAAGGCTAAAGATACAAATATAAGAACTACCTTGTATTGTAATGCTCTAACTGATGTTAGCACCTTATAATGCTAAACAATTTTGGTCCTCTATGGGGAAAGGAGTTACCAAATGAACTTAGAAACTTAATACACTGAACACTTGATGTTCTTTATGGGGAAAAGAGTCTGTTTATTTAGTACCAAATGAACTTAGATCCTTATTACACTGAACACATGTGGTAGTTGTGGTTCTTTATGGGGAAAGGAGTCTGTTTATTTGGTACCAAATGAACTTAGAGCCTAATTACACTGAACACTTGATGTTCTTCATGGGGACAGATTCTGTTTAAATGGTACCAAATGAACTTAGACCCTTTTTAGACTGAAGAAAATAGCCCAAAAGGGGCAAATATTTTAGTGATATAAAGACTCAATCAAAACCTATTAAATTTACATTGTTATGCTTCAATTAGGAGTACTTAAAAACATCATATGGGAATTATTCTTTTACAGAATATCAGCCATTACCCGTAGATTTGATTTTGATAAAAATCTCATTTAGCATCTTATAACACTCAAACTGACCTTTTAACTCAAGGGCAATGTAATAATTGTTTTTACCAGTTCCCCACCCATAAACTGTGGAATAGGTTAGCTGTTTAGGCATGAATCCTCATGCTCTATAAGAGGAAAGGGATACTTATAATTATTTAGTTTTCTAGTCTAATCAGTGATATCAGACCCCATTGGCCCGAGTTCTCCAGCGGCCCGAGTTCTCCTGGCTGCGTTCGTCAGTGGCCCAAGTTCTCCAGTATTCCACAAGGTTAATAGTACATTCGGTCATCTGACTTGTGTTACCCTTTCACAACTACGAAAACTACAGCCTTGAGGGGTATACATGGTCAGACCGCCTGCTCTGCGCGATACGCAAGGATTTATTTAGCACATGGGGGTGCACCTTTAAGAACAACTTTCTGATCATTGCCTCATGGCTGGATGAATGTATGGTATCGCCTGGTTATGCAATTACTATGGCACCATTATGGCCCATTTGCTCTAGGTACTCGAATACACCATATTTAGAAGTTATCCTATACTCTATCTTTTCTTACTGATTCTTTGATGTTTTTGTCCATTTTTGAATAGATGTTATAAATGACATTAATTATTTCAAATAACAAGGTATTCATCATTGGGAATATTTCTTAACATAGAAAATATCCCATATCATGTAGTTATAAATCTATAACTAGATGAACCTAGTCATTACAATCGACCACATGTAAAATACTTACACGGAAGATCATTGTAAAATTAGTGTAGGTCAATATTAATAAAAAAAAAGTGATGATCCACGAGAAAATGAACCGAGAGTGGACTGACAGTGGACTGATTTCAGAAATCAACTCAGAATCGGCTCAAAGTCGGCTCACTATGGTTCAGAATTGTGACATATCTTTTAATGATTTACAATGGATATTTATAGTCTTCATTTATTCTAATGCATACACATTAAATAATATTATATTTCTGGTTGTAATGAACATATTTGCACATGAAATATTAAGATGTATGTACAATTTTGAAAAATAAACCAACCAATTTGTTTTCATTGTTTTGCTCGGTTAGCCATTCGACACACTCGCCAAGCACTGGTGTATGGCTATACATGGAAGTACTAAGCCGGTGATCTACATTGCGACAAAATTGAACCGATAGTGAGCTGATTTTCAATAAATTTTCTATCTCCAAAATCGGTTCAAAATCGGTTTTTGGAAAAATATCGTGACGTGGATCATGTCAACCGATTTTTTCCAACCGATTTCCCACCGACATATGTGAGAGTAAATTTTTCCAACCGATTTCCAACTGATTTCCACGCGACGATGGTCCCGCAAAATTATTAAACCTGTTTAATATTTTTGGACTGATTCTGGACCAATTTTATTATTTCTATATATTTTCAATGATATTTCATTCAATTTTGCATGATTGCAAACTTCAAGGTAACTTTGGGGATTTCATACTATATCTGATGCTCTCCGTTGGATATTTATCATTTTCAATTACTTCTGTTTGTACACATTAAATATGACATGTTTTTGATTGCATTAATGGTATTAATGCATTTAATGCACAATTATTTGTTGAATTTCAATTATTAAATCATGCGATTTTTCCCCATACATTTACTACATCTTTCTAGTCTAAAAAACAAGTAACCAGTTGGTGTTCAGCTTCACTGTGGATCACGGGTAGGGAACCGATTGTGGACCGATTTCAGGACCAACAGGTTTAATTGCCAAACCGATTCTCAACCGACAAAAAATTTTCGGTTTGGAAATCGGGTCAGTCACAATTCTTTTGTCAGTTTGAAAAATGTTGCGACGTGGATCACCGCCTTGACGCTTCTGAAGTAGTACCCCTGTTAATTCAATGATTCCCAACATATTTTCTCTTTTGCTTGAGTAAATAAATATATAGAAGACCCTTAAGGGTCGTTCTCAGGTGGCTAGACAGCCTCCTCTGGGTCAGCCAGCCACCCTTGGACGACCCCAATAGCTCTTATTATATCAATAATTCTCAGAAATATGAAATATTAGAAATTATAGGACTTCTTTATTCAGTGTTACTTGTTAGTAGTATTAGACCTATGTGGCTATAGGTTCTTAAAAAATGTTCATATCCCCTAAAATAAGCTGGTGGTAGATTTATTAGCCGTGCATGTGCAATTTTATTTAGAAGCAATAAAACTCACAGATTTTCTGGTGGGTTGGGGTTTACACTTTGCGATGCAGGAGAAAAGGTGCTCTGTTTGGGCTGGTGTCTGTGTCACTGGAACTGGATAGCGAAAGGTCACAAGCTTTTATTACTTAGTCTGTGTAATCAGTAGTTTAAATCAAATCTAATGGACAGATACGTCATGCATTGTAGTGTAACAATTACATTCCAATAAAAGAATTTACTTGAGTGTTTACTTAAGTATGCCAGTCAGGCATGTAGTAACAAGAAAAAAATTAATATTGCTTCTCAGTGATAATTATTCATAAACTGTTGAAACATCAAATACGGGTATGTAATTATCATTAGATCTATGATTTTGAAATAAATCTACAGCAGAGCCACATCATTACTAAATATAAACTATATCCAGTGACACTATAGTAGGTTTTCCAACAATAAACTCTTCAGTTCTTTGCCTCAGGGACACTCACATGGTAGGAGACTGACCATTGCACCAGTGGCCAGGACCAGCAGAAACCCAATCACCGGGTACCAGTTAAAGGAGATAGAGTAAAGAAGAGTCTGCCATGATCTGAAAAAAAATGTGGTGAATGTTAACTGTCTTGTCAAAATCAACAAGGGGGCACAGATAAGGGGCCTATGATATTATAAGCACCTGATATTAGAAATTGTGAATACTTATGTATTCAAATTCTCTATTGTGTAAAGTGAAGTGGTAGGATTCAATTAACTTTCTAAAATACCTGTCCTCTGATACTTCATTGAAAGGAACTGTTGTCACATTTTCATACAAGCTTCTTCTGACAGTTGTTGTCAAATTATAAATATTAGATATGATGCATTCTTCTGTTTTTGTTGGTAAACCTCTACGAAATCGGTTGAGAGAGGTTTGGCCTACAAGGAGCCATATATTAACACCAAGTCCAACGATGACACCACAAATAGCCCCCTGCAATAATCATCCAAGGAGACATTTTCATACAATGAAGCTGAGAAGTAACATTATATGTAACATTATATGTCTATAAATGTACTTCTTTATGGAATGCAACTAGTTATTACATGACAAAGATACTGTCAGGGTACTCTGACCTTGAGAAGTCTCCAATGTGATATGACTCAAGTATTACACAAGAGAGAATTATGTTATATAACATTAATCCAGATGAAGGTTGAATGACCGAAACATGCCATTTTCTAGCAGTGATCAAATTGCATTAAAACAACTTGTCCATTTAATCTGGAGGTTGGGTTCAATATAGTTTTCAATCTTTTATCATATAATATTATTCTCTTTGATTACACCAATCTGTCTGTTAATACAACCTTAATAGCACAACTATAAGAAAGGTGTTCTTCACAGTAAAACTATGATGAACAGTCCAATTAAGCTTTTATATATCCTGATTTTGCTCTATGCATATCCGTCAATCTGCTGGGATTAATTATATATTAATTAGTTACTACCCCAGTATAAGGTGCCAGATCTTGACACTTTTTATCTAGTACTCTGTAACCCTAGCTACTTCTGGTTCTGATTTCAGAAAAATATTCCAATTCAAATATCTCAGGACCTATTTAGGTGTGAATGTGACATATTCAGTATCACTGGATAGCTAACATCAAGATTTCTAGTTTGAGGATAGTTATAACCATGTTTGGGAAATGTTTTTAGATATTTTTTTACCCTCCTCCTCATAATGTATGATTGAATGTAGAAATACACAATGTATTTGTTGATTGTTAGTACCTACTAGAATGAACAGGGCCAATCAACGTTCAGAGAAAGAAGTCTCTTTCGATTGAGTAAAAGAAAAAGAATGTAGTCCCTCAAATTCAATAAGTAAGAGGCTATTTGTATTATGGACTTTGTTGATGATTACTGGGGTTTTCTTCTTCAGGATATTTTCAGTTTGTATCCTATGCACCCCTCAGTCCATTCGGTATTGGATAGGCACAGTTATAACCAGAAAAAAAGAAGTTTGTAGACTAGAAATATTGCTGCACAAAACGAGACACTGTTAACAAAATATTCACATGGTTCTGACCTTATACGTTTTTTAAAACTGCATCCACAAACAGGGCACATGACATGTATATCTTGGTTTATTGAATAAGTTGATTGTAAACCTACATTGTGGTATGCTCGATTTACCAATAACAAAAGTCTCTCGTGGGAGATGTTCACATCCCCAAAAGGTTCTAGTTTCATGATAGCTATAGGTCTGAATTTAGGCTTTTTGAACATGACTGAACTTTAAGATTCAGGTTTCTTCTAGACATCCATTTCAATGTTGTCAGAATATTTCTAAAGGTAGAACAATCTTGAAAAACAAACTACAAGCTACAAGCTAGCTGACAGTAGTTGCCAACCTGATCTGTTCTGCTCTCATGTGCCATTACAATTATAGGTGACAAGTGACTGTGATGTCACCTTGCTGTCTTGCTCTTATGTACCAAAGTGCAATTTTATGGAACAATCTACCAGTTGAGGAAAGAAACATACTGTATTATGTTTTATTTAAGAAACAACAAAAATATAAATTGAACCAATCTATTTTTACTCACTGAACAATTGCATTGGTGATATATCTTGTAATAAACAAAACATCTTGTATGGTGACTTATATACATGTATGTGACAGTCACCATACTTGCCACTGTCAATGTACAAGCCTTTAGTAAATAGGTCAAAATGCATGCCTTTTTGCCAGGTACAGACCTGAATCACTGCTTGTACCTGACAAATCATACATACTAGCATAAATATACAATTCCCGGTTGAAAGGTCATAGTATTATGTTACTTATATAGATGTTTGTCTGTGTTTAAATTTGCAAAATAATTCATATTTGTTCATAACTACCCTTTTTAATCTGTGGGTTAACTAGGTGACCTATTGTATATTTCTCACCCATAGTGTCTTCCTGAATTTTGGTGACAGACTTGGATGCTTAAATATATCTTTGTTTATACACTCACTTTTCATTAGCTTTGAGAAATTGACCAGTGTTTATGTTGTAAATATGTTATTTATCAGGTATCTTATGTTAAGAACCTGTATAACTAAGTAATGTATTTCTGCTTCCTGTTGTTATGAAATTTTGTTAGACTTCTTATTACTATGAAATTTCCATTCTTCTTTTGTTTTGTTCTTGTTTAAATTGGTGTCATTGAATACTCCGAAACTATAACTGCATGTGTATTTACCCACAATTTAATGATGGTTAAAACGAAAAATGGCATCTCGCCAAATTGTATTTTCCCAGAATAAATAAAATTATTAAAAAAAAAAAAAAGGAATTCCATGGAACTTACCAACCAATTGGCACAGGGAATAAGAGCACCAAGCACGAACACGCCTAGTAGAGGTCCAAGTGTAAGACCAAAAAAGCTGTTTGATATCTGTTGGAGAAATTAGTATAATTCAAACAATGCTCTTTAGAAAAATAACTCTTCACAAACATATTAGCAAGTAGAAGACAGAGGTTGTCAAAATATGGTAAATATGGTAAAAGAGGAACTCATTGCTATTTCAAAAATATCACTATAAGTATCTGGAATAATATGAGAGTAATAGGTCTAATATTCAATCTATCATAACAAAGGATATGAATCTTATATTATAATGCTCAATAGATAATTCTGTCCTTTTAGTAGAAGGTTAGAAGAAGTCTTAATATTTTATTACCTGTAGCATGGTCCCCTTCATTGCACTGATCAGAAATGCAGTCAACATACATACCACACCAAATACAACACCTGCTGACAGCAGTACCACGTAAGGTGTTCACATTAGTCATGATGGATCATGGAAAAAGAACACATGAGATGGTGATGAAGGGGTAGAGTGGCAAGTCTATCGTTTGTATATTCATATTTCCAATTTCTGTGATTTACAAAAGCTTGAATCATCTGATACTGAGAATGCAATATAAATAACATAAAACACACTTATTACAGAAATCACTTAGATTATTCATTTATTTTGATGATATTGCTTTAGATATAACATCATTCTATCAATGTGTGTGTGTGTTGTATAACTATGGCTATAGCTGTCGGAAAGAAAATAGAAAAGTGTAAATGAAAGTGATTTGAAGTTTTGCTACAGTTATTTGCCTTAAATTCCATGTTTTTGATAAATAATCTGTATAAAAAAAGAGAAAATAGGAATAGGAATGTACAGATATTAGGCTTGCCACATTAGCCCTTCATCGAAGGCAGATCAAATACATGGCTAGTATTTCAACATCAAGTATAAATTAACTTTCTGACTATGTCAGTCACAGCCATGATATTATCCACACAAAGAATAGGGAATCTGATCTTAGCACCTGTGGGTTGCTTAAAAGTTTATGTCAGCACCCAATGGTCCAGGGGCTGATACAGGATTTCCAAAAAGGGGTGCGGTCCTGCATATAGGATAAGTACTAAAGCAGTGCACATTCACGTGATATGTGTACTGCCCCCTGGCCCCCTGGACCCCCTGGACTCCACCCTCCTGGACCTGGTGCTGCTGTCCCAAATAAAATAACTCAAAATCGGTTTAGATACCCACGTCACACTGGCTTCACTATTTCGAGTGCTTAAGGACAATGGCGCCATTTTCCAGAAACCCCAAAATTTAAAGTTCCTTAAACTTTCTTATATTTTGCAGAAATACTTAATAGTATGTGTAGAATTCAGAAATGGAATAGAAAATTGGCTAAAAGTACTAGTTTAAGAGATAAAAATGGGTAAACATGACTCATTTGGGGAAATCTTTGCAAACGCTAAAAAATGGATTTGGCAATAAAAATTACATCTTTTTCTGCCTCTCTTTTAATATACATTGTATATAGGTATATTATGCATCAAAATGATTGTGATGATCTCAGCAATAACATAAAATATTCAAAATAGGTTTAAGATAAATGTTTTAGTGAATTCATAGAAAAACTAATAAATGCTCATTTTAAGCCATTTTTGGGTTTTAAAATGGGTATTCGTCTCTGCTGGCAAAATTAGTATGGTGACCCCCTGTTTTTTTGGTTGGATATGATAGCCTACATCCATATGCAAGTCCTATTAACTTTTAGAGCAATTTTCAATGTTCAACTTTTTTGTGTGGGACTTTATTTTTGAATTTTTAAATTTTTGAACTAGTTTATTTTGCATTATTTCTAGTTAAAACATATATTACATCATCAAATTTTACAATCGTCTTTCTTTTTCATTTGAGAAAACATGAACACATTTATCAAAAACATTAGGCTGCTTGTTATTTCATTTCTATCAAAGTAATTAGCAAATAAAGTCAAATTTCCAAATTCATTTTGCAAGTCAATTTTTGAATAATTACCAAATAATTAGACTGCTCTAGCCAAAAAGTTTCCACGGTGACCTATCATTATTTTTGCATTTTTGGTACCTATATGGGTATCACTTTCACTGTGCAAGATTTCAAAGAAATGTCAATGCTAGTTCTATAATGGCGCGATTGCCCTTAAAAACTCTAAATGGATGAAACAGTACCCTGATGTGTTTTAAAAACTGCCTATTCTACTTCTTCCACAAGGAATAATCATAAGAGGAGTTATAGCTCTTTGTTTGGAACAACGTTAACGTCCGTCTGCTCTGTGATCATATCCAAAATCTGCATGAATGCACATGTACATTTACCTTAGATCCAAAATCCAATCTAAATTATCAAAATTGTTGATAATGATCCTGAGTGACTGCTTGTTCAATTTATGCCCTCTAAATAATTTAGAATTGTAAATATGATTATAAGTTGATCACCAATATGGTGGTCACCCTTTCTTTGAATGATGTGACGTCATGTGCACAATGTCTTATACTTGTACTCATTCACAGTACATAGTCATACTATACATTAATAGATTCCAAATTCAATTCTCTAAAAGTGATTCTGTCAGAGATGTCAAGAAATTATTTTTGTGCATACTATTTAGAATCTTCTGGTTGTAAAAATGACAAATTTTGGCAAATTTTCAAGGCCATTCCAAACATTCCAAATTATTTGGAATGTTTTCTTGGAATTTGAAATCCCTGTATCCTAAGACTACATATTCCTAGCTACAAAGTGATACCAAGATATTTAAAACTGATTGAATAGTTTAGAGATTATCAGAATTCTTGTAAATCAAGTCAGGGCAACTTTAAGTTTAGCCTTGCTATTTAGTGACAGGATCTAAATGTAAATCTAAAGCTCCATAGCCACTAGGCGATTTTACCCTCCCCGTCGACCAGCAACTACGATGGTGGCACAATAAATATTGGTGGTCGTGGGTGTATTACTATACCATCATACAAAAGGCATCACAGTGGTAGGATTTCCTTAGAATATACTTTATTTAAGCATTGGGGATGATTCCCTCTTACAGCTTCAGTTCCATTATGGATATAAATATATAATTGCCACTGCTGTATTAAAGGGACGTTCTCGTCCTGCCGACGTTAGGCTAATGTACGCCGACGTTAGCCTAATGACGACATCACTGGGGACCTGTTTTGCCCTTTCAGAATGTAATTACGCATCATCATTGGTCACGTCACGAATTTGGCGGGCATTTGGGGGTTACAATGTATAAAAATATGTCCGTCCTACGGACAAGAACGTCCCTTTAACAGAAAAATGAGCTGAAACAATTAAAGTTGCATTAGAGTCTAATTAGGTTTTTACTTGCATAAAGCTTTGGTAATCCACGTTTTCCTGCCCTCTGTGAGGTGTCCCAAATGGCTCTCAAGTACATCTTCCCACACCACAGCAGCCATGGAATTTATGGAGGACGATAACGTGCTTTTGGAGGAAATTAGAATACACAAGAATATCAAGAGGGGTCCAAAATCTCTATTGAAAGACATCTTGCATCAACAGTTTCCTTGAGACTAACATCACAAGAAATAATTCAATCTCGTTACATGGAACATGTATTTTCATTAGATATAGATGGATTTCTTTAGAAGTTGTAGTAAACATTTCATTCCATGTACATTATATATATATTATAATAGTAATGGGTTTCGTAACATAGTTACATAGCTACTTACAATGAATGGTAAACAAGTGGAGATGTAAAGATGGTGAATTGGTGGTGGATTTGGGGAAGACTAGCTAGGCAGTGTTTTGCACAGTTAGTCAATAGTTCCAAATCTGGTACTTCCAGGGAGAGCTCCTGGGGAAGTTTGGATCCCCCTCTAGATTACTTTTAAAGTATACTACTATCAGTTCCATTTAACTGGATTGGATACCTTATTTTTGTCATGAAACATTTTTCCTACTTTATTGTCATAATTATGATGAGGAAGAACCTTGATATCACATTGTGCACATTACCTCAGATCTTCTCATTACCAAGGTTTAAATTACAATTTCCCACTGTTCTTTTAAAGTCTATAATACACCTCAAACAAACCTTAGAGAAGCACTGAAGATACTTGCGGTGAAGAGACCAGGTACACCAGGGTATCCCAAAATGTCCATTACAAAATAAGGCATGATCTAAAAGTTGAACATATTGAAATTCTATGCACTAAACACTAAAAACATGATATTCACCTCTTGTGACAGGCTTATCAGTAGGATACCAAAAAAGGGTGATTTGAGTTTTATTGTGCTTGATTACTTGATTCAGGGTATTGCAATTAAATGGAACATAATTATGATGATTAGTCTAGTAATGATACCCTGATACTGCTGAAATTTAGTACAATATTTCCATGTACACGTGGGAACCCAAACAGGAGTGTGTACCACAAAAATAATAAAGTATTAATCTTGTCCACTGCATAATTAATAGCAATTTGTTAATTTTCTTTTTGTCAAAATTAATGCAAATCGAAACCTTTGGTAATATAGGTATACCGTCAGATATAACCTACCTGGTTGCCATTTGAGATCAGTCCTGATGCCAAAGGGTCACAACCACTTTTAATGTAGTAAGCAAAAGCTACCATACCAGTCATTGTAGAGAGAGTTGTGAACAAAATAAATACTGGACAATTAAGTAGCACGGATCTGTGGAAGAACGCAATGGTATGAATCATGGCATTATGTCATGAAGATTCTGATCTATGATATCCCCCTATCATTAGTTTAACTCCATCAAAGTCTAGAGGCATTTAAACTAGTAAAATGAATTCACACAAATAAAAATAATTTTAAAAAGTGCTTTCTATGAGTGGCTCGCATCACCAGATACCAACATGTTGGTATCTGAAACAAAAACACCTTACAATGGTCCAAAGAAACAATGCAACAGCTACCCAACGCAAGGTGAATGGTATTTAAATGAAAGAGAAAGTGTGTACAGCTGCAATTGATGAAATTGATGAAAAACATTATCCCCGCTATGATAACCACAATGGACCTCAATAGGTGGGACTACCATCGTGCTTTTGCAACAGAATGTCACAAAGACTGGTATCTTACCATAGATCCAGAATATTTAGTATGTTTTATCAGCTGCACGGCAACCAAGCAGTGCATATTAGGGGCAGGTCGTATTGCCTGGCCGTATGTACCACTCGTTGTTTTCACTATTTTAAACATATTAATTTTAGATCATTCCTTGGGTGATAGAATATAGAAGACCCTTAGCGGTCGTCCTCGGATCTACAGACCACCATTTGGGCAGCGTACGGCCCTTGGGCTTTGCCCTTGGGCTGTACGCTGCCTTCTTATATTAGTACTCACACTTGTGCCTTGACCAGAGAATCTATACTGCAAAACCTCTGCACACACGGCTGGTTGGTACCATACATGCCAACAAACATTGTAGTGTAACCAATTATTATAGACCAAACTGTATACCGATCTGTAAGAGCACTGCTGAAGCTGAAATGAATCAGAATAAAATACACATTGTAAGAACATCCTGGAATGTTATAAGATTATACTGTGCAACATGTACTTATTCCATAATTATTAGATTTTTCTTTGAATGTTTTACTATCCCTACTAAATAGAAAAATATGGGATCTTTCAAATCAAAACAAGGCCCTCTGCAGAGAGGCCAAGGGTAGGGGGAAATCACTCTGGGATACTGAGTGGAACTGGTCACCTGACACCTGACCCCCATGGTACTGGTGAATCTGCATACCTCCTTGTATTGGAGGACTGGAGGATAGAGACATGAATACACTCAGTGTGCAAGGTGCAAATACCAACTGTCCAGTGCCCTGTAGACTTATAGAGAAGAGTGTATGATGGAAGCTGACAATACATTTAAACTGTATATAAATGCATCTGTTTTGTCTCAAGTGTAAGTGTTAAGTACTTGCATCTGTAAAAAGAAAGAGAATGTGATGTTAATGGAAATTTTCCTTTAATTGCTTACTTTATATCTAGACGCCCATTGTCCATATTGATCTTCCATACATCTGCAAAATTTCCAATTCTGTTGGTGCCCTGCAAGTTGATGGGAATACAGGTGGTATTTTTATGAAGTAATCCCAAAAGTTTCCAATGCGTTTACTCTGTTTCGACAAATATGGTCACGTTCATGACGAAAACAGGCAGGGACGAATCCTGTTTTTGGTGATCATATCTATGAGATGAAAGTGGCAGGCCGGGCAAACAGTAGGGGATCGAAACCTGGATATCATTTTTGCTGTACCTCATCCTTTAGTGAACAAAGCACCAACTGGGAATTGAACCCAAAGAACCACTTGGTCAGGGCTGGGTCCCCCCTATCGTTTCCTTATACGATCAGCAGGGGCCACTGGGGGCCTATATTCCTCCCCAGAACCCCCACGGGGTCAATAATGATGAAATCAAGTCAACAATCATCGCATCAACATGTCAGGCATAAACCAGTTTTTAATTTATATACACATTATCACTGAATGATGGGTAAGTTTCGTACTAGCTTTGTAATATTTTGAGAATACCTTATTGACTTGGATGCTAGACAATAATAACTTTTAAAAGAAAGGTTTTGTTCATATTTATAAACTTGCTAAACTTACAATTTTACAAATTCTAAATGTCATTCATTGCTAGTAACAACTGCTCAAGCTATACCTAATGTTCTCTGTAATTTATTTTTAATTCATTTTGAAATACTCTATCGCTACCTTTCAACATAATTATGGTTAACGTGTTCCATTTCATGAAAGTTATGCAGTAAGGAAAAAAACAGACCTCAATTATAACTGCAATGAGCCCTGCCAGCATCATAGTTGACTGTAAGACATCCGTCCATATTACAGCTTTCATTCCTCCCTATAAGATAAGAACAGAAAAAAATGATACATATCTTTGCATGAGTGATACTGCTTCGTCATATTTTAAGGTGCCTGTAGGCTAATTCAGGGTGCATTATGGGTAGTATGTTGACAGGTCCATATTCCCTAACAATACTGTAGCATTATACTTTTCTTATTGTTTCATCATTTCCGAAGGTTATGAAAAGGAAGCATCGGTGTAGAAATGACTAGCAGAAAACACCAGATTGCTTCATGTAACCTAAATTATACTTAAATGTCTCCCATGAGGTTGGCACCTTATGATTGCTGCTATCAAAGATTATCTGTAGGAATGTGATCATAAAACCGGAAGTAAGACCCACACGATGCCTTTCAAGTAGATGAAGTTAATTAGTCAACCATTTCCCCCTATGGTTTTTCATTCGATGTATTTGTATAGCTGATAAATAAATAAAAAAATCCCAATTGAGTTTCCTATGTGGTAAACATGGTAAAACAGCTCTTGTTGGCGTAAGTTATTCAGTGACAAATATGTAAGGTGATTACATACGAATGCTGTGTAGGTAGTTCCAATGAGTGATACAGCTATTATTGATATCCAAGTAGATATCCCAGTAACTACAAAAGAAAATTACAACCACTTAAGTAATTTGTTTGACTTTTTTAAGGCTGAAATATAAAAACCATAACTGAACTGGCCAAATTGTATATTTCCAGGACAAATAGAACATCATTTATTCAATATACAGTCGATATCATCATACATAATGACCACCAGTTTTATTGCCTATTCACTTAAGATATAACTTACATGTTTCTAAAGTTGTTGCTGGTCCAAAAATAACACATCCAACGTATGGTATCTGGAACAGTGAGTGTAAGGTAGTATAGATTCACATACGTCTCACATTGAATGCAAAAGCGTTAATTTCATTTTTTTTCTAGGTCTGTAAATGTCTTAAACTAATTAGAATTCCTGCTGAAGATAATCTAATTATGCAGAGAACCATGTTTTTAGAATAACTCTTGTCTCACCTGAGACAGAAGCAGCAAAAGTGTTCCAACGTACTGAGCTCCTTTTGAATTAAATCTTAAATTCAAATACTGAAAGAAATAGAGAAAAATACAATTAGATTGGTGAGTAAGCTAATTGATAGACAAAATTTAATAATCTCATTGTCACCATCCTTGGTGAATAAAGATAAGAATAGGCAAATTATAATTATCAGAAATTCTAAATCATACTCCAATATAAACTTTGATAACAATGTTCATATATCAAATTGTATAGCACAAATTGCTGATGCAAATTGTATTAAATATATTTTTTTATTCCTTGCTCTAAAGAAAATTAACATCATCAAACCTTGTATACACTTGTCAGTTTCAGTGGGTGGACCAGTGGTACACACCATACAGCAACAACTATTGTTGATAAAATAGAAGGTATCACCACACACTCATACATTATTCCATGGCTGTACATTTCAGCAGGTGCTCCCAGTAAAGTGTTTGAACTCAGTATTGAAACGCAGATGGATATGGCAACTGGAACCATACTTAGCTTCCTACCGCCCATCAGATACTCATCTGTTGTATTCTTCTTCCGGCTTTTAACAGCAAAGAAGATTCCAATTGATAAGGATAAAGCAAACATGAGGATAAAGACTGCATAATCTGCTGAATGAAAATACCTTGTATTCTGGTTTATAGGCATATTGTCGCCAGTTTGCTCCATTGGAAAAAGGAGATGCTTTTTATGAGGAATATTCAGTGTCAATTCAAAGTACAGGACACATCAGATTGTCGTTTTAACTGCAAACCTCTCACATCTGACTACAAACCTGAACTGAAGATCCATCAAGGCTTGTCAAACTATAGTTTATAGTTAATAATACAGATTCGATATCCATTGAAATGAATAAAAAGTTTTTTAAAACTATGTGTGACCCCTCTCCACTAAATGAAGCATAAGTCGCTGAGATCAATTCTGATTAAAATGTGACAATAGACCTTGTTTAGACGAGGTCACGTAATCACGTTTTGGTGATCACCAAGTGGTGATCACCACCATGTGGCTCTGAAATAAATCCAAAATGAATAATTTCTAACTGGTAATAATTGTTTATTATCATTCAGTGGGATTTTTCTGAGTAAATTGTCTATAAAGATATAATCTAAATGCTTTAAAAATGCAAATAAACATGACTATTAATCGATCAACAATATGGCCGCCATCTTGTATTATGATTCGTGACGTCATCTGCACAACATCTATAAGGGAAAGCACTAACTTCCAATAAAAGCCTTGACATAAGATTTCAGTCAAAAATCAAAGAAAATAAATGATTCACCTTATTTAACCAATGAATTCTACAATTTGTTGCATTGTCGTGGAGAGATGTGGTTTATTTACTGTTATTTTCCCAAAAATATGGGATCTGATGCGTGGCATTTTAAACTGTCATTAATTTTAGATATGAGCATTTCCCCCCAAACAAATGTCACATGTATGATTGAATTGAGAGATCAAGCATCCAAAACCTGGAAATAAGTGTCTCCCCATATAGAAAGGATACTCCCTGTGGAAACACTGCAGAGGCTGTTTCAAAAGAGCTTTCAAATGATACCAAGTACATCAATATTGGATAATTTTCAAGAAAGTCACAGTCTGTTGAACACAGGAATGTCGGTCTTCCTGAAAATAGCAAAAAGCCCAGTTATTGAATATTTATCTACATATTTAGTGATAGAATGAAATATTCTCCATAGATTAGTAAAAAGTCCTAAAGAGCAAAATTATGCGTATTACTTTTGATCTAGAAAAGATAATCTATTTTAGTTTAGACTGATGACTTCATCAAGTTATCAGTCTAAACTAAAATAGATTATCTTTTATTAGATTATCGTTTTTCCAAATGGGTTATAATTTTTGACAAAATCTGCAGAATCTTTATGTTTCCATGGTAACCAAACATCTAATGTTAGGTAACATAAATTATGGGGAAAAACACATTCCAAATAGAATGTTTTTCAAGCTATATGGAATGTTTAGAGTGGGTTAACTGAATCCTTCACAAAAAGTTGGTTAAGACAATTTCATCCCTATTTTTCACAAATCTACCCATATCTTAGCCTTAGAGCTTAAGATATAATCCCCTTGCAACATAGTTTCTGTGTGTTGGGTCACTTAATATCTTAAAGTTATTGTAACAACAAACTGATCGTCCTGTTAACACTTTCCCTACGCCACTTAACACTTAGGATAGAGTGTTAATTGTGTCCAAATAGCGCCACCCTTTAATTCGTATTGTCTTTCCTTATTTCATTTAAAGTAAATATTGTGTCCAAAATGAAGTTTCTCAATTGAAAGTGAGCGGTTAGGTTATGTTGTAATTCTGGATCTAAAATTATAGATTTTCATAGAATATTTTGGACCATATTAAAATTCTTAATCAAGAATAAAACAATGCCTGAAGGGGTTGAGCATAGAAAACATGGGCAGGCTTTAACGCATTGGTCGTTTTACACTTTAGCTTTGAGGCATCTGGAGGTGCAAAAGGGTTAAGGAACAGTTGAATGTAACAAAGAATATCAATTAATATTGAGAGTTATTTCACCCCCTGCAATACTACGGGTCCATTATGAATCAAAAGCCGCGAGCGAAAGATAATAAATACATATGTATAAGGACCTAATAATTATAGTTTGTTTAATTTTCAAATATGATGTACAAATGTAGGTAATAATCAATAAGAAGAGGCTTTATACTTCAATCATAGCATCAGTTTCTATAACCTGCATTTGTCGTATTGATACCACAGCTGACGCATATGTATAGAACCTCTATTGAAAAATGTTTATTTCCATTGGCATGGAAAATGGCTTCAGTGATACCTTTACAAAATGCTGGAGATAAATCAGATGTGAACAATTTGAGACCGGTATCCCTCTTACCATAACCAGGTAAGTTAGCGGAACCCTTGGTTCATGGACAACTTATTCATTATTTGGAACAAAATGTCTTGATCAATAATAACCAAGGAGGTTTTAGGAATAACATTTAACCATCAGCACGATAGCAGAAACTTTTGATGATGTAGCTATGGGTCTGAATGGGAAGAAGTATACTGTGGCCTCATTTGTTGACCTATGGAAGGCATTTGATACCATAAACCATGCTGTACTAATAAATAAGTTATCTAATTTTGGCTTACAGGGTAAAACAATAAGATGGTTTGGAGACTATTTATCTAATAGGATGCAGTCAACAATGGCCAATTGTACCACCTCAAGGAGACTTGAAATAACTTGAGGTGTTCCACCATGGTCCATCCTACGGTCTACACTTTTCCTATTATATTATATTATATAAATGATCTTGAAAATTATTTGGGTAAGTCAGGTTTAAAATTGTATCCAGGTGATACGGTTATAATATATGCCACACATGAAGATGAGCTGTTTGTCCATTCTGTAGTTTAAGAGGATCTAATTAGGTTGATTGAATAGTGTGGTAGAAATAGACCAAGATGATGGTTTCTGGGACGAAAAAATGTTATTGAACAAGCAGTTACCAGGCAACAAAAAGTACAATATGTAAGTGATTATAATTATCTTGGTGTTAAGTTGGATACTGGTTTTACTTTTGAGAAACATGTGAATGGGTGCATTAGACTAGTGCCACATAAGAACTATATATTATCTAAAATCAGATCTTATATATCTGAGGAACAAGCTAAAGTTATATTCAGGCGTAAGATAACTCCATACTTTGATTATGGGGACATATTTTTGAACAAAATATTGATTAAAACACAGGAAAATTACAAAAACTCCAAAATAGCGGCCTGAGGATATTATGTACTATGAGGAATCAAAGGGCAAACATGGCAGCTTTACATAAGGACTTTAACATTGGCTACGTATCGGATAGGATAAGGTGTCATACTCTCAACTTTATGCATAAAAGGAGAGAGAAGTTGAAGTACATAAGAGTAGAGCATAAAGCTTTAGGGAGATTTGATGAGTGATTTACTTTGAATTCAACTGTAATAATACATGTTTTTTGAATGAAGTATTATTTGCCAGCTGTCTAAAATTTGGAACTCACTTCCAAATGAAGAGAGGGGGGCTTTATGGTAATATTAATTTTAAAAGGAAGCAAAAGCAAAATCTGTTAGCTAGGATACAAAACTATTGAACTGTGAACATGTGAGATGTAAAATGAATATATTGTGCAATTAATCTCTGCCTTGTTAATATGTTTATTGTGTGGTTATGGGTAGTAATTATTGATGGATGTGAAATTATGTCATTGTCATTGTAACGTATGGATAACTTGTTAGTATTTGTTTCTGTGGGAATGGGTTTGGGTGATGATAATAGGGGAGTCAAAAATGTGTAATAATGGATGTTAATCTAATGGTATTTTTCTACCTTTGTTAATATTCATATAAAGGTATTGATTACATCATATTATATTCCATGTCACTCTTACATGCCATTTAAAAGAAGAATGTTTGAATCGGTCATTTTACCTGGTAATACAATGAAAACTAGCAGATTCTGCTAATTTTTACCAAGTTGATAAATAAAGTACTTAAAAAACAAGTTATTGGTCAGAGCATTAGATTTGTGTGTGAAAGGTCCCCAGTTCAATCCTTGCCTGTGACCATGTTGAGTCTCCTTACAATTTGTTTCTATTTCATTCATTGTTCTAGTTTCAACCGTTTTTCCGTCACCATTAGTTAGTGACCTTAAATTTAGCTAGGTATATCAATAATCAAATGTTTGGGATCTCTGGATCAAAGGTATAAAATCCAACTTTCTACAGCATGAAATGAATAAGTCAAAGTATTCTCTTCTACTATATACATCGAGTTCATTTATTGTGTGCCGATCAACATGTTTTCAAAGAAATACTTGAAAAAAGAAAGGTTAAAAACGTGAATCCTCCCCTATCGAACACACAGGTTTATAAAATCTACATACAACACCTAAAGCTCTTATACAAGTCCAACATGGCCTAATAATCTATTTGTGACCCCCCACCACATGGTGAGGCATACGTCCTAGATATGTAAATTGAGTTTTTGATAGATTTTAAGTGAGGATGCCTTGATATTAAGAATGGTGGAAGAATTGTTCCCAAGAAACAAAGGTTATGAATGTTATTATGAATGAATCAGACACCCTGTTTTAGGGAAAACTTTAAAGATACCACTCCTTTGCAAGGTAATGTAGATCATTACTATCATTGTTTTTGGCATCAAATACTACTAAAATATGTAATAAATCCATGACCAATTCATGTTTGAGCAATACACAAGTTTTAGAGATCAGAATTATGTAAAAGTATTATGTAAAATAATAGAATAACTGCTTCAATATTGGATATTGTGACGTTCTCTGGTAAGTCGGGGTTGCCGATTCCTACAGCAGAGGAACGTGGGAATTGTTCGGGTCTCGGGTGGACGGGGAATCCGGGCCAAGAACCGAGATGTGTTTTTAGAGTCGTGCCTCGCGCACGAGGGGGGCTGAGCGAATCGGTCGGGAATCGGTGCTCGATGTCAGACGGAGGACTGCGGGGAAGGGAAATTATGGTAGGGGTAAGGGGAGGCCGTGGTTCGTCTCGCTCTATCTCCCAGGCCGGTATTCACCTCGACAGGGCGGTCCACCCCGGATTCCGGTCCACGGGGCCGTCGGGCCGACGGTCGCCTATTGTTTGGTAGCGTGGGGCCGAGCCAGCCGCGCCGTCGTCCCCGCGGACCTCGGGTCTCCGCTCCGTGTTCCGGGCCTTCGCGCCGTTCCGTGCCTACACTTCCGGGACCCCATCCGGGACAGTTTCGGGCCTTCGCGCCCTACCTCGGTCCTCCGTTCCTCGTTCCCGTTCCTCGGGCCGTTGGGCCCCCGTCCTAAATTTCGCCTATTTATCTCGAACTTCTGGTTAATTAACTCGTATCGGCTCATCTCAGCGGTTGTTTAAGGGAAGAAGACACATCTGGACACAAGGAGAACTGTTAAAGAACTCTGTTTATTCGGGCCTCACCGCCCCTTTATATACCCTAGAGGTCAGCCCTGATTGGCTGCTTTCGGTCACGTGATCTACAACTGACGTCACTTCCGGTTTACATTCTCGTTTCCGGTTTACATATCACTTCCGGTTTACATCTTTCCGGGTTTCGTTCCTTTACATATTCGTTCCTTTACACTTTCGTTCCTTTACATATTCGGGCCTCTTTTTCGGGCTTTTTACACTTTCGTATCCTTTACATATTCGTTCCTTTACACTTTTGTTCCTTTTACGAACATATATACTTTTTGTCATATTACCTTATTTTCTCTTATTTGGTCTCTTTACATATTTGGATGAATAGGCATTCATCACACCCTCCCGCACCTTCTTGAAAGGTGGGAAAACACGTCTTACAAAATCTCAAAGCAGTTCATACAACAACAACAGGACATACCTTAAAACCAGAAACATTTTTCAACTACCAATCCTACGCTCCTTATCGGCAGAGGAGGAGGTGTCACCCTCTGTCCTCTCCGGTCAACTTCGGAGGGCCCCCGGGGCCTATCCGGCTAATTCTTATTTTCTTCTTTCTTCGTTCTTCGTTTTTCGTTTTTCGTTTCACGTCAAAGTTCATGTAGTTCGTTTTACATATCTTAGTCTCTTATATATACATATTTCTCCGTCGTAGTTCTTATCCTGGGTCTATCAGGACCCGTACTCCGCCTTTTTTCCTTTAGGATGAGCGAGCCGGTCGTGGCTCTTCCACCCGGGACTGGGGATCGGTCGTGACCCCGTCGCCCCCGCTCCTCTCCTCTGGGCTCTATGTGCTTATCCCCTGTTTGTCTTTACCCTCGTTAGGACAGAGGAACCGGTCGTGGTCCTCCTGCCCGGGGCCATGGGTCGGTCGTGACCCGCAACGCCCCCGTTCTGTCTTTTTCCCGTCGTCCAGACGTTCTCCCTAATTCGGGCGGAGAATCGGTCGTGATTCTCCCACCCAGAGGCAAGGGTCGGTCGTGACCCTTAGTCCTCTCGACCTTTTGTCCATTTTTCATCGTCCAGACGTTCTCCGTTGTTTTTGGGCAGAGAATCGGTCGCGACTCTCCTGCCCGGAGGCAAGGGCCGGTCGTGACCCTTCGTCCTCCCGGTTATCACTCTTCTCTGCGTTCTTTAGATGATGATGATTTGAAGATGAAGTTTTGTAGAAAGACTGAAGACAAGGAATGTTGTAGAAAGAATGTTCTTTTTAGACTTCGTGCCCTCGGTCGCCTCGGCATTCAGAGCCTCCCAATGACTTTTCACGTTTGGCAAGGACAACATGTTCGAGCCAGAGGACGAGGTACCCACCGGTCCAAAGAAGAAATGGCAATGGATGTGGAGAGGAACTTAGTTCAACCGTTAAAGCCCCAAGAGGAAGCTTCAGAAGATGGTGCCGTGAAGTTCGTGCTACCACTAGCAATGAAACTCTGGATGGAGTTGGGATGAAGGTAAGTATGTGAGGACTGGAATTGTTATTTGTTGATAAGGTGTCCGTTTTCCGTGCAGGAACGAAGTTTGACTTTGCAGTCGCCAGCCATGTCGGAATGTCCCTGTGGCACGTGGCCTCGTGGTTAACCCAGCACCAGTGTAGGAGATGATCGTCTCTCGACCACGCCGACACACTCAAAGACTTTAGAGGCAAAGGAAGATATCTGAGAAGGAGTTCAATCTAGTTAATAGGGTATTCCGTCACCGTTCCGGGCCCAAGTGGCACAACAACAACCGGAACGGAGACCAGATGAGTAAACAATTTTCTTTTTGATGAGGTTTCTTTGATGACAGGAGCCGGCGCCTCTCATCCCTCCCCCCCCCCCCCCCCCCCCCCGTGGCCAACGGTAGGAAGATAACCCTTCTTGGGGCGAGAGGGAGACTCCTTCGTTCTACTGATGAGATGATTTTAAGAAGAGGATTCCTACTTCGGGCACTCGGGCCCTCGTTCGTCTCTCGGGCTCTCGGGCCCCGTTCTGCTTACTAAACTTTCTTCTTCCCGAGGGACCATGCTCATTGACGATTTTCTTGAGACAGTAATACCAACAAATAGTCCGTAATAAAGGTAAGTTTAAGATTCGGTCTGGTTTGATTCTGGTGTAAGGCCACAGTCGTCATCAGCGCCATGCCCATCTACATGAAGCCACTCGAACGCCTTTGACACGCGCCGGGACAACAGTTCCGAGTCGTTCCGAGCTGCTCCTAGGTACGGCGGTTCGAAGTAGGTAAGTTGAGAATATTTTTTAGAAGGAGAAGGAGAAGTTGTAGAAAGAGAAGATGGAGGAATTCAACTGGGATCTGCATCCGACGTCCACCTTCGAGACCCGGAACGGGCCCATCTCAGCCAGCTTCAGGAGACTGGATCTAGAGAAGAACTCATCCGAAAGCAAACTCCAAGGCAGGGATGAAGGATCGCTTCCATCGTTCTTTGCAGACCACCTTATTCGCCTATCGAGGCATCCGAAGCCGTCGTTCCAAGCACCATCTCCCTATATGTTTCAAAGACTATTTTGTTCCGTCCGTCGGGGAGAAGACATCAGGGAGTACAACATGGAAGCAGTCACGGTCGTTACTGCAGGTAAGATATTAATATATAAAGTAGTATTTGTAAGTCTATTAACTTTGTCTTGTTTACTTAGTATTAGTGGGGCACGAGCGAGGGCCTTTCAACTACCGTCCCTGCTCGCACCCCGGTCCCTCGGGAGACATCTACAGCTCTCCGCAGTCATTTCACGACTCGCTGCATCGGTCATGGCATGCTAAAACCAGCATCCAGGTCGAAAAGTTCCACTCTATATGCGGTAAGAGGCTGAAGACAAGGAAACACAGAAGATGGTGGTACGATGAATCCGGGCCCATCCGGTCCAACATTCTGAGCGATCCATCCAAGATCAAGATGGCCAAGGCCCGAAGAAGTCCAGACGAGCCGTAGAAAAGTTCGTTTTTTAGGTGCCGCTAGAGGACAGAGGCCGTTCCTCTCGCCTCCAGATCCCTCAAGGCAGCACGGGAGAAGAGTCTTGGCCCGTGCCAGCCTTTCCCCCAGCGGCGAGTCTCCGGTCCACCGGTACCCTATTTACCCCGGCACAACCGTCGACTCAAAGATTTGCACAATACTGTTCGTTCGTTCTGAGTTCCTTTCTTCAATTCCACCTCCTTGTTTACTCTCGTTCCTCTTGGTCACTCGGACGGGTGCCGGGTGTCCATCCGACCCCCCGACCAAGTGACTCTCGCTCCGACATTCCGTTACTATCCTTTTTCTCGTTCCCTGGGCCGCCCGGCCCGCTATTTTCCCAATTTCCGCGACCGGACGGTCCTATCAAACCTGCTTGGTCCCAACCAACGCAACGGGGCTCTTGATGATTACTGGGAAGAAATGGAACGGCTACACACTTGCTTTTCCTCCGAGCGCCTCCTCCCGTTCCGTACTGCCCCGCAGGCTTGGTAAGTTCGTTCCATACATGGACCCTCCAGCTCGTTTATTACGATCAACACCTCCTAACACATGCGGTTTCGTTCAATTCCGCAAGAAGAAGATTCCCATGAAGAAACTACCGGGTTTGTTTTGGTAAGAATACTTCAAATGAGAACATTCGAGCCCGCCAGTCCGTTCCCGATGTTTTTTAAAGCAAAGTTCGGGCTCGTCCAGCGGTCTCCAGGAAAGTTTTTGTCCGGGCTTCGGACTCCTGTGCGGCTCAGGTACCTCCACCTCGGCCCGGTCCTCTCCCTGGGGGTTTGACATTATTGGTGAGGAGCCAACGCCCCGTAATCCCTCCTCACCCGAACTCGCGACGCACTATTTTTCCGCTTCTGGTTCCGTCACGCTACCATCCGTGCAGGACTCCGAGCAGCATACACCGTTTTCTCCTCTTCGAGGCTTTTCATCCTTTTTCCTGACGTCGGGCTGGTAAGGGCAGCTTCTCCTCCCTGGCCGGGAGCTTGAGAAGTTGGTCCACTATTCCCCTCTGCTGCTCTACCTCCTTCGTCGTCTGTAACAAATCGTCTAACTGTTCCTCGTTTTTGTATAACACTAAAGTCTGAGCTAACTGGACGGTCTGGTTATGTTCGTTGATTAACCTGTCGACTCCTGGTAACTCTCGGGTGAACGTCCCCAGCGCTGCCGTCGGGAACTGTGCCATTGCCTCGTCGAACGACTGTGGCTCGCTGCCTGCTTCCAGCGCCATCAAGAACGCCAATGACGCTGAAGCCATCGCTCTCGCCTTGGCCGTCATCCCTCGCACCCGTCTGGGAGGCCACTCTAGTCGCACCGTGATTGCTTCCTCGGTCTCCCAGTCCCGCACTGCCCGTGCCGTTACCGGAAAGTGTCCCTGCAAGACCTGTTGAATGGCTTGCGTTCTTAACGACCGGAGTCGCGGCGTTTCTCCGGATGGTCCTGCCACTGGTGTCTCCATCACCATGGACCCGAATACTGAGTCCGAAGCCGCCCCTGACTCGTCCATTTTCAGTCTATGTACCATGACTCTTGGTTGTAGTGCTCGTCCGTCCTTGTCTTCGTCCTTAAGTAGAGTGTCCGGTCCCGGTGGCGATCTCACCCTCTCCGGTGACGGCGGTCCCGGGGTCTCCTCTGATCCCTGCGACCCAAAGAACGAGCTTCCCAGACTGGCTCGGGTCAAATTTTCTACAGCCATTCGTGTCTCCGGCGTATCCGGTGCCACCAAGATGTCCCTCATCCGTTTCAGTCCCGGGGGCGGTACCACTGGTTGCTTACACACCATCTTCTCCAGGGGTGAGTCCGCCCTCGTCGGGGTTGGGGTCGAGAACAACGGCTGCGTTGAAGCCATCGACGCCGTTTCCTCGGTCTTGACTGCGTGTCGAACGTACTTCGCCTTTTCAATTCGGCCCGATGGTTTCAGTCCTTGTCTTTCCGCCATCTCGAAGATAAACCTTCCTAGGTATAGCGCCTCTCTCTCCGCCAACCGGCCCTCCTTCGCTTCCCGAATACTGTCCTCCAGCTCCCGGTCTGTCCTCACCTGATGGTAACGCTCCTTCCCGGTTCAGCGTTCCTTTTAGGTACCCGGGGTACCTCGGATGTCGCGACTCATAAACGACCGACTTCTTGTGGACCGTCATCATAGTGAACTGCGCGTCGCCACAAGGTGGTTCCAGTCCCGCGATCCGTTTCGATCCTGTCGAGGTCTCGGGCTGCGATGGTCCCAGCTCTCCTGCACTACTCGATTCGGCGATGACCAGGGACCGATCGCTTCGTATCGACGTACTCCGGCCCGACTCTGATTGGTCCGAGCTCGTTCCCTCCTCAAGCTCCTTCGGGATTTTCTTCAGCTTCTTCCACTTTTTCTTCCGGGACGGCTCCTCCGCCGTGGATCCTTGTGTCGGGGGTCGCTTAAAAGCTGGAGGCTCCTCCTCCTCTCCTTTGATTTTCGGACGTTGATCGTCTGACGAGCTTATTAATTCCACCACCTCGGCCCCTGGTGGTATTCCCGAGCCACCTGGCTTCGGGGCTGGCGTGGATCTTCCTCCTCTTCCCCTGCCCGGGAGTCCTCGTCCTCTCGGTTCCCGAGGTTCCCCCTGGGCGTTTAACCTCTTCACTTGACTTTGTACTATTCCAGTCACTTGTTCTCCCGTCAGGAGTGGTCTCGGGTTGATCACAGCCCGGCTTGCGCTTCGCGGCGACTCGGTGGTTTCCTTCCGTACCCCTTTCGCGGCCCTCCGAGGGGAACGGCGCGTGGGCGTCGACCGTTCCGCGACTCCAGCCAAGGGTCCCTTTCCCACTGCCTTGGCTGCTTGAGATCCTCCGCCGGTCTCGGCGGCCTCCGGTTGTTCCTCTGCTGCTTCCTGCTCAGCCTGCTCGGCGTCGCTGTCATCGGACCCTTTCGATGCCCTCGGGTGATATGGTATACGAACCCTCCGCCGCGGTCCGTCCGGTGCCTCCTGGTCCACCGCTTTCTCGGGGGGATAGAATCCCTCCGGATGACGTACAGCGAAGTCTCGTTCCAAATCAGCTATCCGGGCCGCCGTTTCGTCACCAGGAGCGAAAGTGGTGTACGGCGGTCGTCCTTTCGGGTCCAAAGTGAACGCCGCAGCATACTCCAGTCTCAGAAGGGGGTCCTGTCTTGGCTTCCCTCTCAGCAGGTTTCCTTCGTGTGATTCCCACATGTGCTTTTTCCAGTCCTGGTGTGTCGAATATGCTCGGCTCGAACACACTGGGCACATGTAATATTGTTTTCGTACTCCTTCGTGCTGGCCTCGGATGTGCTTGGTCAGGTGTTTGAATTCCTTCCCGTGACATTGTCCTTCCCAGCACTGTCCGCTCATCGCGTCTATTTTCCGGGCTTTCGGGCCTCGTTCCAAACTCGAAGCTCGTCCCGTCAGCCTTTTTCGTTTCCGCCTCGTGGTGATGCTGCTCGTCTTACTTCTCTGCTCTCTTCTAGCTTGGTCTGCTCGTCTGCTGTGCGATGTGATGAATCCTGATCGGCTGACCAGAATGACCTGCTCCGGCGAGCGCTCTGCCTTTTGTAGCCGCCGCAGGCGGAAGTGGGCATGGCCTGCACTAGTGACCCCTAGCATCAAGCTCACCAACCACTTCAGCGGTGGCGCCCCCTACTATTTCCGGTCCTCGGGGCCCGCCGCTGGTCACCGCCCCGCCTGCCGTTTACCTCGCGACCCCTCGCCGTCTACGCGTTTTCTTCCTAGGCCTTTTATTGCCCCACCGGACGTCCTCGGTCCTTTCATCTCTGTCGCCTCCTCTTGCCTTGTCACTCGGCCCTCACAGTGCTTCCGCACACTTCCCGGAGAACACAGGGGCTCGTCGTTATTATCCTCTCGCCGCCGCCCCGTCCTCTTTTTCATCTTTACTTCTTTTACGACCTACTTTAAAGCCCGTCCTCGTTTCAGGCCTCGCCTTTTACAACCGTCCGTTCGTTCCTCCGGTGTTCCCGAGAGTGCCGCATCTACTCTCCTCCGGTCTCTGGGACGCTGTAACGCGGTATTACCAAGTCAGCATTACTTCAAAAGTCTTCGTCAGCTTGCCGCCGGGTCTGTCTTTCGTCGTAATCTAACCATCTTTTCCACGCTGTGGTTTCTTCGGACCGACCGGAAAGCGGCTACGTGGGACTACTTAGACATTCGGGCCGCCGTGGCTCCAGAACGCCGTTTTTCGTTCCAACCCCACATTTCCCACCTAAATTACATCCGCAAGAGAACCAATCTTCAGCTAGGTAGCAATTCTCTACAGCCTAACGACCTGCACGCCTACTGTAGTGGTCAACGCACTGCCCCGACTCAATGGCCCCAGGTTGATCAGTCCTTTTTGGCCAAAGCTTTTCTGTGTAGCGCCTATTTGGTCGTTCCCTTGGTCCTCTTCCACCTGCGGAATTGAGACACGAGAATGATTTTATCACAAAAAGGGGGTACCCCGCTTCCGTCACGTGCCCTAGCGCGCCCCACCCCAAGCATCTATTGTGCAGCCTCGTATCCTTGCTGGTCAGCTACCATCCAGGCTGGCGCAGTGTGTCCTCGGTAGGGTTCCAGGCGGTCCACATGAACCACCCCCCCCGGTCTTCCTCGTTTCTTCCGTACTACCACCCGTCCTCGGTCAAGCACCTTGACGATCAGTGCAGGGCCTATCCATGGAAATCGCAACTTCGTTCCCTTGTCCCTATCCACTACCGTATCGTGCACCCAGACCAGTTCTCCGGCGTGGTATTCCCGCCGAGTCACCTTTCCATCGTACTCGTGTTTCTGATGAATGGCGGCTCGCTTCAGCCCCGCCCGGGCCTCCCGATAGGCCGCGACTAGCCCTTTCTCCAGGCTCTCCACGTAGTTGCCCACCCGTTGAGGTTCCTCCTCCGGTCCTAGAGGTCTCCCATATATCGCTTGCCGCGGCATCATGGTCTGTCGGCCCAGCATCATCATGTTCGGTGTCACTCCCGTGCTGGCTTGCGGCATTGCCCTATAGCTCATCATCACGAGCGGGACCATCTCATCCCATTCCCGGCCTGTCGCTTGGCAGTTAGCTTTCAGACAGCACCCCAAAGTGCGAAAAATTCGTTCTATGTATCCGTCGCTCCGGGGGTGGTACGGCGTCGTCCTCGTTTTGTGGATTCCAAACAGTGCACAGACCTGAGCTACCACCTCGGATTCGAAATTCGTGCCTTGATCCGAGTGTAGTTCCCGAAACGCGCCGTACCTTGCTACTACTTCTTCAACCAGCTTGTCCGCTACCGTCACTGCCTTCTGATCCGGGATCGGAAAACACTCCAGCCACTTGGTGAAATAGCACCCCACCATCAGGCAGTACTTGTTTCCTCGTTTCGTGACTGGGTATGGGCCCGAAACATCCATGGCCAGCCGTTCCATCGGCTCCCCTACTATGTATTGATGCAACGGCTCCCGTCTTCCTCGTCCTCTTTTTAGCAACGCGCAGTCACATTCTCGACATTCCTCGCACGTCCTCTCGGAGTCCCGGCCAGTAAAACCCTTGTTCCAACAGGGCCGTCGTTCTGGCGACTCCCAGGTGCGCTCCCGCCGCTCCTCCATGGTACTCTCTCACCAACTCGGCCCGTTCCTCTCTCGGGACGACCAGTTGGTTCCTCCAACCATGTCCTTCTAATTCCCAATACTTCCGATGCAGCACGCCATCCATTAGGCTCAGTCTTTCCCACTGCCTCCATAGGATCTTTGTTTCTCGGGATTCCGGAGATATGACCTCCCAACCTGGCCGGTTCGCATCCTCTTCCATCCGTGCGATAATCGGTCCTATATCTCGATCCCTCCTCTGCGCTGCTTTCATCTCCTGCGGGGACCATCCGGGCTCATACCCCCGGGCCCGCGTCACTACTCTCACTTTCTCGGTACCCTCGTGTTCCTCTCCACACTGTTTACACGGATACCGGGACAACGCGTCGGCGTTCCCATGCTTCCTACCCGGTCGGTGTTGGAACGACACATCATGCGAGTCGATAATCTCAATCCACCGGGCAGCCTGCCCCATCGGTTCCTTACTTCTTTGCAGCCAACTAACCACGCTATTATCCGTTCGGACGATGACGCGTTGACCATAGATGTAGCACCGAAAATGTTTCAAAGCTCGCACCACCGCTAACAGTTCTTTCCGCGTGGTGCAATACTTTCGCTCGTTCGACTCCAGGGTTTTGGTCGTGTAAGCTATTACCCGTTCCACCCCTCTCTGCTCCTGTGATAGCACGGCTCCCGTCCCAACGTCACTGGCGTCCGTGTCAAGCCACTATTGTCCTTCTTCCTCCGGGAATCCCAATACCGGGGCCTCTGTTAACGCCCTCTTCATGGCATCAAATGCCTCCTGTCGTCTCGCACTCCACACGAAAGGCTCCTCTTTCGTTGCTAGTTCATACAAGGGGGCAGCCAATTCTGTGAAACTGTTTGTGTCTCCTATAGTACGAACATAATCCCACGAAGGCTCGTACCTCATGGAGATCCCGAGGGACCGGCCACTCGGTTACTTGCCGACACTTTTCGGGGTCGGGTTCGATCCTGTTTAATGAGACGACGTGTCCCAAGAACGGAATCTTCTTCTGGAACAACCTGCATTTTCGTGCTTTCAGCTTCAGCCCTGCAGCGTTCAATCGGTCCAGAACCCGTACCAATCTTTCCAGAGTCACTTCAAACGTTGGCCCGAAGACCAATATGTCATCCAGGTATACCAGACACTCCTCTCACACAATTCCTCTGAGAATTCTCTCCATCAGTCTCTCGAAGGTGGCCGGGGCGTTCACTAGCCCGAATGGCATTACTTTAAACTCGTATAACCCTCCTTGAGTCACGAAGGCCGTCTTTTCTCGGTCCTCGGGTGCCATCTCTACCTGCCAATATCCGCTTGCGAGATCCAGACTGCAGAAGAAAAGGCTCCCGCCCAAGGTGTTGAGGCTGTCCTCTATCCGGGGAAGCGGATAGGCGTCCACTTTCGTAGCCTGATTCAATTTTCGGTAGTCAATGCAGAATCTCGTTCCTCCGTCCTTCTTTTTCACCAAGACGGTCGGGCTACTCCACGCACTTCCACTCTCCTGGATGATTCCCAGATTTAACATATCCTCCACCAGTGCTCGTTCCTCTTCTCTCCTGGTGGCTGGATACCGTCTGACCCTTTGCTTGATCGGCATCTGATCCCCCGTACTAATTCGATGTTGTACCAAATTTGTTCGTCCTAACTCGTGTTTCGAGGTCGCAAACATCTGTTCCCGGGCCATGATGGCTTTCTCTAGTTCCCCGCCTTCCTCCGTGGTTAGACCTTTCCTAGCCTCCTCTATCATCTCGGTGAGCGCTCCGGGTGGTTCTTTTACATCGTTTTCCGTACCTCGTACTTCTTGTACGAAGGTGGCTTCTCCGAGGACTCTACCGGTCTCCAGTTTCGTGCTCTCGGTCCCTCGGTTGGCCACCCAAACTTTATTCTCCTCTCCCAACGTCACCGTTCCTGGGATCACTTCCAGTCCCATTGGTAATCCAGTGCCAGTGATGACAGCCAGCTGTCCACTTTGTCCCATGTCTGCTCTCGCTACTATTGTTACTCGGGTCACCTGGAGTGGGGGTATTTCCGTCGTCCCCTCAAACTCACGACCTGTCCTCCGACGGTAACTGCCCGAATCCCATCCGTTCTTCGTTCCACTCCTGGGATTCGTTCCCCCTCTCCCCCTCCTTCGGCGGGCAGGAAGACAGCACTCACGTGGGGCTTAACAGTTAGCCGGTATTTCACCGCGAAGTCGTTTCCGAGGATTCCTTCATCTCTACCGATGTCTGCTACCATGAATGTCCACTGCAACATACGTGTTCCCAATTGTACCGACAGATTCGTGCATCCGTAGCATCGCAACGGACTACCATCCACGGAGCAGAGGCGTCCTTCGTATCCGTCCAGGTCTTCCCATTTTCGTCCCCACTCTCTCCAGAGACGGTCCGACAGCAAACTAATCATGGATCCGGTATCGACTAAAAAACGGACGACACTCTCTCCTACTTTTCCGGCCACATAAAGTCCACATTCACCCATGCCTACTACTTCTCTTGCCGCGCCCGAAGGGGGCCCCGTGCTTACTGCGACGGCGACTGTCCGTTTCCCTGACGCTGAGAGCAATCCCTCGCGAAATGGCCTTTCTGGTGACATTGGTGACATTCCAGATCTTCTTTTCTTTTTTTGTACGCCTCTCTCCGGGCCGTTGCCTGTCTCCTGGCTTCTCGTTCTTCTGCCAATTCCTTCATCATTTCTTCCAATTTCCCGTTTAAGGCCGTGATTTGTGTATTGGCGCCCTCCTCGGGCTTCACTGCCCGCAAGAGGCGGTGTGAGTATCGTTCCTGTATCTCTACCACCTCCACCGCCTCTTCTAACGTCTTGCATCCTTTCTCTGCACACTTCAGCTGAAGGTCTTCCCCTACTGCAGCCTGGAACGCGTGTAATGCCGCTTTTTCCTGGCTGGCATAGTCGTTGGAGAAGTAGGCCCTCGACGCCAGTCGCCGGGCGTTATCGGCCAACTCCTTCGCTGTTTGGTTCTTCACACGCTTCAATCCCGCCAATTCTTGCAGAGCATTGCACGTATCCTTCTCCTGACCGAACCTCCGGCGCAACGCCTCCACCCTCGCCGGGTAACGGAGTCGTTCCCTGTCCGGGAGTCCGACAAAATACATCCGTGCCGTTCCCGTCAGCGAAAGAAAGAGCATCGCCGCCTTCTCCTCGGTCGTCCAATGTCCCAAGTCCGCATACTCCTCGAATTGGTTGATCCATCCCTCAAAGTCCGGTTTTCCATCATACTTCTCCGGTCTTAAGCTAAACTTCTTCAAACTCGCTCCTACCTGGCCGGTCTGTTGTTGTTGAGTCCGCGCATTCTGCTCATCTGTCGGGGTGGACGTTCCCATGAAGTTAAACCGCCTATCCATGATGGTCGTGTCCTCCCCTTTGACTTCGGGTTTCGCACCTCCTTTCTCCTCCCCACCTTCCTTGAAGGCGATGTCAGAATCCATCTGATCGAAGACTGCAGCTGTCGCCATGAGTATCCAATTTCGACGAAACACTCAGCATCCACAAGTCCGTATGTGCTAATTCAGCACCACCGCTGCCACCAGTGTGACGTTCTCTGGTAAGTCGGGGTTGCCGATTCCTACAGCAGAGGAACGTGGGAATTGTTCGGGTCTCGGGCGGACGGGGAATCCGGGCCAAGAACCGAGATGTGTTTTTAGAGTCGTGCCTCGCGCACAAGGGGGGCTGAGCGAATCGGTCGGGAATCGGTGCTCGATGTCAGACGGAGGACTGCGGGGAAGGGAAATTATGGTAGGGGTAAGGGGAGGCCGTGGTTCGTCTCGCTCTATCTCCCAGGCCGGTATTCACCTCAACAGGGCGGTCCACCCCGGATTCCGGTCCGCGGGGCCGTCGGGCCGACGGTCGCCTATTGTTTGGTAGCGTGGGGCCGAGCCAGCCGCGCCGTCGTCCCCGCGGACCTCGGGTCTCCGCTCCGTGTTCCGGGCCTTCGCGCCGTTCCGTGCCTACACTTCCGGGACCCCATCCGGGACAGTTTCGGGCCTTCGCGCCCTACCTCGGTCCTCCGTTCCTCGTTCCCGTTCCTCGGGCCGTCGGGCCCCCGTCCTAAATATCGCCTATTTATCTCGAACTTCTACTGTTTTACTCTAACTTCTGGTTAATTAACTCGTATCGGCTCATCTCAGCGGTTGTTTAAGGGAAGAAGACACGTCTGGACACAAGGAGAACTGTTAAAGAACTCTGTTTATTCGGGCCTCACCGCCCCTTTATATACCCTAGAGGTCAGCCCTGATTGGCTGCTTTCGGTCACGTGATCTACAACTGACGTCACTTCCGGTTTACATTCTCGTTTCCGGTTTACATATCACTTCCGGTTTACATCTTTCCTGGTTTCGTTCCTTTACATATTCGTTCCTTTACACTTTCGTTCCTTTACATATTCGGGCCTCTTTTTCGGGCTTTTTACACTTTCGTATCCTTTACATATTCGTTCCTTTACACTTTTGTTCCTTTTACGAACATATATACTTTTTGTCATATTACCTTATTTTCTCTTATTTGGTCTCTTTACATATTTGGATGAATAGGCATTCATCACAATATCATAATAAAATTATAAGTGTTTCCGTCTTGACACAAATATTCTCGTACCAGCATGAAAGCCTGAGTTATAAAGTCGTTAATTAGGTGAGTCAAAAGGAACGAATCCCAAAAGTCGAGATCTGAGATATTTGATTTTACCATCGAATATGATTTAAATTGGCCTTTTATCATTTTGGTGAATGTATCACTATTTCTAAGAATTATTTCCCAACATATCAGACAAATTGGAGATTTCCATGAAATATGTAAAAATGTAAAATATGTAAAAATGTAAATGTCCTACCAGGAAGACGCCAGTATAAACTGGGGTTAAAATAGCATTTCAGTGTTACAGACAGCTGTGTTAATCTAAGTTACCTACTGTGGGAAGCTGCAGATTTTAAACACCTTACTAATATATTTAATCTAACATAACCTACCCTATCAACCGTGCTAAAGAAAAAGACCAACAAAATGGGAATAATGAGGAGTACACCAGAACCAGGGACATTCTTAATTTTATCATTCAAGGCATCTTCTTGGGAGGGGGCAGCATTTTACAGCAGGAACGATTTTGCAACAACAACAAAATAATGCATGCAGAGTATCATAACAGAATTAAGACCCATATGACAGCCAAATGTATGTTTCAAATACAATTTATTTAGATCACACACAACTATAGTATAGTTTCAACTCTCACATGTCAATGTAAGGTATTTTTGAGATAATTCAAATCATCATGATTATTGATATACGAGGTAAGCATAACATTGGCAGTTTCCGACAGAACAACAGACAGAATTGGAAAGGACAAATGGCCAAAATGACTGAGTTGTGTAGATTTCCATTACAGAGTGTTGGAAATTGGTATTGCATTTATTCCGTGCCATCTTGTCCCTGGTATTGAAACATACCTCGCTCCTCTTGGCTTGACATATTCTTTGGAGCAATGTGCATTTGTTTTTTGAAAACATCTGGCCCCATCTTCCTTGATGGAAGGCCCTGAAAGTGAAACAGTGGGTGAGTAGTTTAGATACAGCACATCAGGTGCCAGCAGCATAACTTATGCATGAAATAATTGTATGCATCTATCAAAGGGAATTATACCTTCTATATAGAAATGGGTAAAAAATTAAGGGCCTCCTCTATTATTGAGTAGCGCCGACCTGGAGTTGCGCAAGAAAACATTTACCTCCGATGCCCGTCTTAGTGGATGAAAAGGACAATAGGACACCAAGAACCACCAGCCCTCAACAAATGTTGGTATGCTATCCATAGTATCATGTGTATCACAAGGGTGATACATGGTCATGGTTAACAGAAGTAATTACTAGAGAGATCCGCTAAAAGTAACCCTCTTGCCAATAAATCTGGAGATCAGGAGCACTGTAATGTGTTCATAAGTTGATAAAATTAATATTTTAAACCATTGAGGAATATGACGATGATAGTATTGAATACGTATTTCAGTTGGATCTAAGGGATTGTGAACTACTCGTTTCATGTTATAATGCAAACTATTCTTGAATAAATTAACTAGCTGTTAACATGATTATGATGACGTTCTAACCCTGTATTATCTTTTGTTACTCCATGTAGACTGAAGATGAGTCAATGAAGTAACTTGTACCTAGAATACTGCAGATTATCATTATCGTTATCTCCTACTCCTTGTTATGAATCGCTTGATTATTCAATCTTCCAATTGTTTGATAATTATTGATTATTTGAAAACCCTATTGTAGGACATGGAAATTCATTATAAACATATTTCATTACATAGTAATAATGATGTAATTAGGTGCATGTAGCAACATTGTTCCTATGTCGGCACTCTTGGAAGATCAGGTTAGATCCTGAACGTTTCCATAGGATTTTAAAAAAAACAACACATTTTGGCATTTTGGTTGTTAGACAGGGAATATCACCCAGCATTGCGACCATTGAAAGGGCCAAACCAAGGAAGAGGGGAAGAGAGAAATATAGATAGGATATATGTATTAGAGTATCAATGTTTAACAGATGGCCACTTGGGCTGGTAGATGCTGCCACCTATACTGTATACCGGAGACGCAGACAGTCCACCAGGTGATGCCGAAGGTGGCACTACACAGATCTACACCAGCAAGTGTAGGCTGAACCATCGAATTGACACAACTAAACTTACAATTAGAAAAGGCAGAAAAAAGGGAATACTATTGCCTGAATTGAGGAAAGCAGGCGTTCTGAAAAATAAAGATAGGTGGAAAAGACAATCTTGTTGGCTATGCAGTGGCGATTTCAATTGGGCCAAAAGGGGCAATAGCTACCCCCCCCCCCCTGCTCTCTAGACCCAAGGGAGACAATTTTGACATCTCAATATTAGAAGATCTGTGTACTTCTGGCGTGTTTATTTATCATTTTCATAAGGGGGGTCAGAGTCCCCCCCCCCCCCGAGTACTATATCTGAATCTGCCCCTGCTATCACACTGAATAGGAAATTATCCTGGGCCGCTGGAGTGAAAAACAAATGATGATGTGCAAATGATATGCAACAGTTTGAAAAAGTGTTCACATCAAAGCTTAAATTAAACACACCTGTAAGTGTATGTAGAGCTATCATGAATCAACAGCGGTCCATTGTATTTCCAAACTTAATCACCTTATGCTTGTTCATTATTATTAATCACGCTCTATTTATCAATCATGTATATAGCCTAGCAGTATATATATTGTATACAAGATTTGAAGCATAGAGATACAGATGAGAATTGGTCTCAAAATTGCTAATTTGAATGTAAGAATTTTGCAGAAGCATAGGGAAGTGTTGTTAGTACATTCTGTGAATTTGATATTAGAAACCTGGATTAATCGCTAGTGTTCATAGTAATTTAGTGAAATTAGATTGTTATTCATTGTTGTAACAAGATAGGGACTTTGTCATGTATACAGAAGGGTTCTAGGACATATACCCCCCGGACACTTACCCCCCGGACACTTTCTCCCTGGACACTTACCCCCTAGGACACTTACCCCCTAGGACACTTACCCCCTAGGACACTTACCCCCTAGGACACTTACCCCCGGACACTTATCATAATCATATCATAAAGGAGTAAAATGTAACCTATATCAACTGAGATATAATATATCTCAGTTGATATAGGTTACCTTTTACTCCTTTATGAGTGCATATTATGCACTCAAAGTTCAATGTTATGGTGAAGTGATTCACGGGAAAGTCAAGCCCCATTTGCCATGGCCGATGCTTTTGTCGGGGAGAGGTACGATAAATTTATCACATGGAGAAGACGATATTCTAGGGGCCAATAAAATGATCGCATGCAAGCGATATTGAAGAAATAGCATTCACACTGACAAAAGAGGGTCCTTACGATTGCAAGCGATCATTTTTCTAAGTACTTATCCCCTGTAATCGGCTAGAATTCAAACGATTCAATCCAACATGTTGGATCTGATCGCTTGCAGACCTGTCGTTTGCCTCATCGTTTGCACCAGAATTGCAAACATTAAAGCCCCATACCCACTAGGCGATTTTACCGCGACTGGCGACAGGCAACAGCAGAATCACTGGTACAATCATTACCAAATTAGCTCACATGTTAGTTTTTAACATTCAATGTTACAAAATAACATGTGAGCTAATTTGGTACTGATTGTACCAGTGATTCTGCTGTTGCCCGGCGCCAGTTGCCGGTAAAATCGCCTAGTGGGTATGGGGCTTAAGTGTCGCAAGAAATCGCATGCAACGTGTAGGCCAGGGCGAATGGGCCTTGAGTGTACTCAATCTGAGCACAGCCAGAGGAAGTGTCGAAGTGTTTCTTCAGGTGCACCTACATACAGATTGAGAGATCGCGGTCAGATACGCACAACTAGAATTTATGCTATTACAATTTCATCAATGAAAATAGCGTTCAGAATATAATATCAGCAAAAATCTGTATATTACTGTTTTGGTATAAAATCATAGTGACAAATATTCCATATAGAAAATGCAGGTCTGCAAATGCCATGATATATCCCTCAACCTAATCCGACAGTTGAATCTAGTTACAAATAGGAGGTGAATGTGTCATGACTGAGTTGGTCAGTGTTATTCCCTACTGATCCGTAGGGTTGGGACTCATGAAGCAAAAAGCAAGAAAAACATAGATAGGTATCAAAATTAAAATCATTTAAACATTTTTGAAAGCTTCATCGGTATGGGGCTGTTCACTGTTTTTTAAAAAAATCTATGTGCTAGGTCTCCTGGCTTCCTGTATGATCAAAATGGTATAATTATAACCATGGCCTGGGCAATACATACGGAGGTATTTCGGGAGTGTTGGAGGCATCTTGACAGTCGTGTACAATCACCTGTGAACAAAGGCCGATAATCAACACAAACTTAAGGGTATCAGTTCGATAGGAAACATAAATAAGTAGACCCCTGAGGACTCGTTCTTCCTAATGTAAGAAACGAGAAGAACTGCAAATGAAACTGCTATTACACTACACGACTTGAACTGCAATATGAAGATGTCACAGAGAAGTATAACATATTAGAGATGTAATTATCTCATTCCGTTACACATGCATACCATGCTCCAAATTGCCTTATTTTTAGAAGAACAAGTGGCTTCGCCAGGATTCAAATCCACAACCTTTGGGTTTGGAGGTGAGGGTCTTAACCACTACACCATGCACATGGAGGATGAGGCTGGAACTAAGAAATGGGGTCATGACCCAATTCACTGGTTTCCTTGGTCCCCACATTAAAGTGTTTACAAATCCGTAGTACAGATGGATTGGCTGGTCCCCTATGGCACCGCTGGTTACTGGTGGGACACAGTGTGGACTAATAGGTCTGCATGTGCCGTCGAAGCAACAAAGATTTAGAACAAGTAGGGTAATGATTATATATACGACTCATATGCGAAATCATCTGTAATATCATAGTATCCCGCCAATATCGCGTAGTGTAATACCGCCTTTACAATAACCCGGAAGCCTGATGCTGCCGGACTGAGCTGCTACAAAAACAGCCATGTTTATTGTCGTGGACACCAGTAATGGTGGACGACAGGGGGTCTCGTGACCGTCCACGGCCTGGAGGGGACTCGGAGTAATGAAGTGGGGAGAAGACCCATTGGTCCAACTACATGGACCCACCCAATGCCCGCGGCCCGCCCACCGACCCGCCCACCACACCATTAGCGGCAGCCTGGAGGAGGAGGGGGCAGGCCAAGGTCAGGGAAGGCATGACAACGGATAAACAAAATGTATATTTCATTGAGGAGGATTCGACGAGGGACAGCAATAATGTCCCTCTTTCGAGTCCGGGACTAGAAGAGGGACATGGGTGAGTCCTGGGAAAGTTGACATAAAGGGTACATTTGATTTCCTCACGTTGAAAAAGAACTATTTGATCAAAAATGAAATTGACCAAAATCAATAACAAGGAAACTACATTGTTGAAAAAAGCCCTCGAACTTAACAGATACCTATCGAGTGCAACTACGCACTTTGTTGTAAAACTTAATAGGATGAGATGGTACTCCAATCAATAGATACCTATCAAATTTCGTATCTGCCATCGTCTCAAGGGAACACACCCTTAAGAGTAGACACCAGCGACTCCACTCCCTTTGAGTCCGCCTTGTATGCTTATTAAAACATATTCTTCTGTACATGAAACAAAATTACATAAAACAAGTGATTAGTTTTTACTTACTCATTTATTTATTTCAATTACTTTATTTATTTCAATTACTGAAATCTATTTTTATATGCGTATATTTATTCTTTTACTTCTACTTCTCTCTTTCTCTAAGTAGGTGATAAAACCAAAGCTTGTTAAATGTATTCTTTTATTTTATTTGAAAGCAGCATCAAGATGTTTATGTACAACTTCGATGATATACTTAGCACTTCCGTACTTTGATCTTGTTCTACCTCACATGGTGCAACTTTGTAATGTGCCGAACTACAGGCACAGCATCATACCGGAAGACCAGTGTACATATACAATGAGGTTATTAAATGCTGTATAAATTACCTGAATTAAAAAAAAGAAATACCCAGCTAAAAACCTTACCTATTGGTATGAGCTTTATATACAAATATACCAAACGTATGCATAATGCGACGAATGTTATTGAAAAAAGTTGAAAAGATTACTTTGCTTTGGAGAAACTACGTCAATGATAAACATTTCTAGGTGATAAAATTTTGTTTATGTTACAGTAGGTGACCAGTAGGTAAAAAACAGATAAGCAATATATAAGCAGTAGGTGAGCAGTAGGTGAACAGTAGATTAACAATGCGTGATCATGAATGAGCAGTAGGTGAATAGTAGCTTAGCAATACATTAGCAGTAGGTGAGCAGTAGATTAGCAATACCTGGGTAGTAGGTGAGCAGTGGATTAGCAATACATAAGCAGTAGTTCAACAGTAGTGTGATAGAAAAGGGGGGGTCTTCGACTGATATTGAAGCTCCTCTTCATTTTGAGCTCAGCCTCTCGCAATGGTCTGGCTGTTCCTCATGGAACACAAGAATGCGGGGACACGGGGAATAAATGCTTGCTAGAGATTTGGACTGGGTTACAGGCTAAGCAAGTGTTGAGGAAGGTCGCTTGTTTCTGAGTCGTGCCTCTCATACCAGGGTGGTCAGAATGGCATGTCATCATGTAAGGTAGCTAACGGACACCAGTGAATTTAAGATAGAAGGAGGAAGGGTTTTCATGCTTCACTAGCTAAAAAGGTGTCATGAGCCCATGGTTGTTCCAGTCTTCATATAGTTGTTTTCCGGGTTTGCTTGAGCCCCTAGCTGGGAACTGATCATCAATTTATCACCAAAAGAAAGGGGTGGTAGCATGTTGGCCAGCCACCTGATAGCGCCAATGCTGTTCATCATGGTTCTCAGTCTCATGCCCCAATTTGCCTATATTGTTTAAGTCCAACATCCTGTGTTAACCCTAAATTTGGCCTATGATATTCGTTTTCTCATGCTTTGTTTCCTTGCTTCCCTAATTATTCTAATTATTAAAAGTCCTAAGATGGTTCTGACTGAGGAAGAAAGAGGTGTGAACACAGTGCCTTAATATCTGCTTTATATCACCACAACTCTGACCCCATTGGTCAGTTCAGATCACATGGCCTGGTTGTCCCTTACAGGTCAGTTCCGTTTACATGCTTCCTTAATTACTTGTGCTCTAATTAACCGATTTTGTAATAACATGTTACTTCTCATGGCACTCCACACATTTCATTTTTAAAAGCTAAACAATAATAATCAGATTGTCAAGATATATCATATCTTAACAATCTGATTTCAGGCACTTATTCTACATCTTTTATTGATAATCATGACTAACTTACATACTTTGAAAACTTGTGCCTCAAATTACGAAGTGATATCTAATTCATCACAGTAGCAATACAATGTCATGAGCAATAGGTGAAAAGTAGAATAGCAATAAGTGAGCTGTAGGTGAGATTCCCAGATGGGAACAAGGGCTGGTATAAAGTAGTCCATAGGGAATCGGGATAAGTGGAGGTAGAAATTTAAAAAAAAAGGGAACATAAGATGACTAAGTAACTAGGCGCAAGATTAGAATGAATGCAGTAATCATGATATAAATAGTTATATCCTAAATGACTTGGTTGTCAGCTTTAAAGAACAAAATTTATTGTTACCAGAGGTGTTTGGTTTATTATATGGCAGGCACACATGAGCAGGTGACACTCCTGACTAACTCATACCCGGGGTGTCCCTCTGTCATTGCCGGGGTGTTTGATGAGGGTGTGAAGGTTTGTGGTGTATTCGGTGAGGGTGTTATGGCGTGGGTTGTATTGATGGGATGGGATCCGTTGGGCACCCAACATATTGACACCTGGCACGGCAGGCCCGGAACAGGGGAGTAGGGTACAAAACAGGCCAATGTAGGGGTGGATGGGGTACAAAACAGGCCAGTGTAGGAGGGGGGTACGGTACAAAACAGGCCAGTGTAGGAGGGGGGTGGGGTACAAAACAGGCCAGTGTAGGAGGGGGGTGGGGTACAAAACAGGCCATTGTAGGAGGGGGAGGGGGTACAAAACAGGCCATTGTAGGAGGGGGAGGGGGTACAAAACAGGCTGGTGTAGGAGGGGGATGGGGTACAAAACAGGCCAGTGTAGGAGGGGGGTGGGGTACAAAACAGGCTGGTGTAGGAGGGGGATGGGGTACAAAACAGGCTGGTGTAGGAGGGGGATAGGGTACAAAACAGGCTGGTGTAGGAGGGGGTGCGGTACAAAACAGGCTGGTGTAGGAGGGGGATGGGGTACAAAACAGGCCAGTGTAGGAGGGGGTTGCGGTACAAAACAGGCTGGTGTAGGAGGGGGATGGGGTACAAAACAGACCAGTGTAGGAGGGGGGTGGGGTACAAAACAGGCCAGTGTAGGAGGGGGGTGGGGTACAAAACAGGCCATTATAGGAGGGGGAGGGGGTACAAAACAGGTCAGTGTAGGCGGGGGGTTGGGTACAAAACAGATTGGTGTAGGGGTGGGGTGGGGTACAAAACAGGCCAGTGTAGGAGGTGGGTGTGGTGCAAAACAGGCCGGTGTAGGAGGGGTGTGTGGTACAAAACAGGCTGGTGTAGGAGGGGGGTGGGGTACAAAACAGGCTGGTGTAGAAGGGGGGTTGGGTACAAAACAGGCCGGTGTCATGCTTGTCTGGTAATTTGGAGTAACATAGAATTTTCCCTCTAATAAGTGTGATGTTGCTGGAACATAATCAGACCACAGCTCAATTTGTGTAACGTACTATAGCCTTTAGGGGCAGAGGGGTACAAAACAGTTACGGCGGTGTTGAAATGCTGTGGGGGCATTTCGCACTGGTCACCCATGAGACTTTCCTACAAAGTGTCATGAATAAACACCATAACCAGGGGAATGACCAATAACAAACAATTTGTTAATACATTACGGAGAGAAACCAAAAGACAAAGAACCTGATGATCACATTTTACGGCAAAATTTAGTTTCTAGAACCACTAATACTTCCTCAAAGAAATTCTACACAATTCTCATTCTCGTGAGAGTATTTTATGTTTACCTTACCTGCTTTCTAACATAAATCACGGCATAAACTATGATAGACCAGCTGATGTTTTGCTTAAGACTTTAAACAATTCCACCTAAATTTCATTTAACATGCAATATAACAGTTTGTTGGCTGATGCCTACTCATCAAGGGCTGGTGGTTTTATTTACACTTGCAGTCACCCCCCCCCCCCCGCGACACACTCATAACTTTTTCCTCATCCACTCATTCATGCTCACTGGATTTATTAGTTCTGATCCCGTTACCAAAGGCATGACGCGCCGTCTGTTAACATAATAAAGCTATCATCTGTTGATTCTTGTATATGGCTTTGAGACGTATATTCAGTTAAGCTTGGTTCCTAACAAACCAGATTAAGCTAATGACTATGTGCAACGGGCTATGATTCACTGATCTTTGGTGGTCGTCTTTGTGGTCATTCAATGAAAACATCATGTCCGGTTTCTACGCAAAGGGATGTGGGAGTTATTTTGGTTTCAAGCCGGACAAAGAGTTCCAGTAAGAAACCAAGGTGTAAGATCAAGAGTCGTGCCTCGCGCACGAGGGGGAATGAGCGGGTCGGTAGGGGAATCGGTGTTCTTCGAGGGAGGAGGTGTGTGCCGGTCTGTCGGGCCTGAGGCGTTCCGTACATTGGGCCTGGTGGTCCAGGGGTTCAAATGCGAGTGCAGAATGAATGATGGGAGTGGGTCAACAGTAACAGGATTGGTTTATTGTTCGTGCGAGGGCCTGGTATCCACTCTGATGTTCCGGGGGTAGTCGGGCCAAAGCTTGCCTAGACGGTGGTAGCATGGGGCCAAGCCAATTGCGCCTTCGTGCCTGCAGTCACGGGACGGCCGCTTACTATCTCAGGTTTCTGCACTTGTCCGGTCTTCCTGTCCTTGGCTGGACTTCTAACCATTATGGGCCGTCGCACCATCTTTCGGTCTCTCAGTCTCTCGGTCGTTCGGTCCCCGTACTTTCATTCTACTTGTACTCTAATTATGTCCAACCTTTCCTTAATTACTTGAGTTCGGGTAATTGGCTAGTATCTTATCATCTTGTCGTCTTAGACCCCTTCGAGGGCTATACTATTGGAAGAAGACACATGTGAACACTAGGAGTACCAAGATGGGACTGTTTATTTCGGGCCTTACTGCCCCCTTTAATACCTTATTACACGGCTCTGATTGGCCACTTCAGATCACGTGACTATTATGATGTCATATCCAGTTTACAATCAATTTCGTGCTTTTGGGCTTTTGTGCCTCCGCAAATATACTTCTTCAATTACATTGTTTTACAGTCTTATATCGATACCTTGTTTTACAAAAGATGAATGGACATTCATCACACATGTATATACTTATTCCAGCGAATTGATGGAAACAACTGACCTCTCATTTGTTAATGACTAAAAAGGCTGAAAGGACTATACCTATTCCTACTTGTTTGCAATCGTCAGTAGTGAAACATCCACTATTGTTTGGTTGGAACCGGGCTTTAGCCTACCCATCCATGCATCGGAGCCTATTTTGCGGAAATAAGTATTGCGTGCCAGCTTTTTAGGATGTTATGATTTACATCAAATGAATGAACATACTGTTATCTATCCTTCAATATAAGATATTTCATTATGGCTTGTCAAGTCCAAAAAATAATGTACGACAAAATATTTGTTCTACTTTTAATTTTCTAACATGGATAACTCAGTCACCATATAATGGACTTTCATGAAATTTTGAGTGCAAGTTCATAACATTCATTTGAAGGGAATCGTGTCTCAGGTTTCCCATCACAGTCATTGTTTTTATTCAAAGTCAAAAATGAAAAACATTTTGTTGATTTTTAACATTATTTTCTTCAATTTATCAAACAAAAAATATAACTTAAATATAAACAGATATGAGACACGGTTCCCTATCAATGAATGTCCTTGTTTCAATGAATCTCCTTGTTTGAAAATTACATGAATTAGGTGCAACTGTAAGCGAGACATCCTTGTTAAAAAAATAAAGTATAAAACGTATATTTTGAAATCGCACCCTCCTAATATAAGTATGAATATACCTTTAGAAGTAATCTGTATGATTAGATACAGTTATCAAAGTACAATTTAATGACATAAGACACTTTAAGGATAATAAGATTGTTGAAAAACAGCTATCAATGAAAGAAAGTGCTGCGAATTGGCCGCTGGGAGGTGTTGTCTATCCTTATAGTTATACACCACAGAATTTTGACCGCACTAATGAGTACCAAATTACACACTATAATGGGAATATATATCATGTATTCACCTTTATCATGAGACGCCTTGTGCCCAAAACCTCAGGTATAGTTGATTGAGACCAATTACCCAATTCATTGATTCAGACACAACCGCTTGCAGGGCCCCTGAAAGAGTTAAAAAGATCTATGAATAACAAATCAATTTCAAAGTCATTTTTGTGGCTTTTGTTTTTATAGCAGCTATTGTAAAAATCCATTCTCATGATGTATGTGATCGTCAATATAAATGGCATACGCCTTTGCATTAGGCTTTTATTTCTTGCCATGTGAATGATATAAATACTGCATATATACTACCAGTATATATGCTATAGGCAAAGCGAATGTATTGTCGTACACAACACTGCGTTGATATAATACATAACTAACATCGGACAGTGTTTCCTTTGACCTTCGAATCATTCCTACTACAGCATTAGAAAATAACGTCATGAATGGCATACCTCAGTCAGCTTTTCCCCTTGTGTACCTTTCGCACACGGCGCCCCATAGATGAAAGCCTGATGCGGGTTATGCCAGCAGCAGCAGCAGCGGCAGGCGGCGCAAGACCTGCCGCAGCAAAGCCTCACTTCTCTGGCGGCGGCCGACGTGTGACCACGTCCATCGGGGAGCGGGCAGTACCCAGACCGACCAGGAGTAAACGAGCTTTACATCGACTTCCCTACAGCATGAGCTGCTCCCAGACCCGCTAGTTGTAAATGAGCTGCTCGCGAGCTGCCCCGTGAGCTATTGACCGGACTTACCTATATGACGGGAGTCGCACGGATTTACCTACACTACACTACAGAAGCTGCTCATAGATTGTTCTATGGTACACGAGCTTTTCACGGATTCCCTAACACGTGCTACGCGCGGATTGTCCTATAATGCAGAAGCTGATGGCAGATTTATTAACAAACACTGGCCATTTAGGGAATGTCCTATAGAACATAAGTACAGGAACTGCTCACGGATTGTCCTATAGTATACACGCTTTTCACAGACTTCTCTATCTAACATGAGCTGCTCGCGGATGTCCCATTTTACAAAAGTTCTTCATGGATGTCCTTATCTAACACGAGCTTCTAGATACACTACCCTATAATACAGGAGCTGCTCAGATGTCCCTATCTAATTCCGGCTACGCATGAATTGCTCTATGATACACAAATAGTTCACGGAGCAGCTAAAGGTACACAAGTTGCTCGCAGAAGGTTCTCGCTGACCGTCCTATCCCTGTGGTAATACTTGCACCTGTCTACGTGCTGGTCTGCCTGCTGGTGAAATCATACTGCACAGCTTATCAGAGTTTTGGTTTGAAAAGCTCTGAAAACAGTCTTAATGCGCACCGTGCAAATCGCTTAAGGATTGACACCGGTGGTTGGGCCGTGATTCACGTTTTGGCCTTTATCTCTGCTTCTATGCTAGGTACATTAACATAATTAACATCATTTAAAAGGTCTAAATTTTCTCTATCCTTCAATATAAGTTGTTAGAATATCAGATAAGAATTCGAAAGGATATGAATTAAAAACCTATTATTCAACTTTTATTTTTTGAACAAGAATTACTCACTTGCTAAAAGAGCTATATGGCCAATTTTTTTTCTACATGTTATCAATCTCCAGATGCAGAGAAGGGTGTCTCAGATTTTTTATCTAGGCTTTAGTTTTTATTTTATGCTAAAAAACGGGCAACTTGAGTATATTTTATTTCTATTTTTTACATTTTATTTTTTAAAAAATATTTGAAGATAGATATCAAAATTTTGAGACACCCTTCTCTCCATTAGAATGTTTAGAACAAGTATACAAAATTCCGGAAGTTTATGCCAAATGGTTACTGAGAAATCATTGTTCAAAAAATAAAAGTGAAATAATTAACTTTTGTCTTTGCACGGGCATAGCTTAAAAACCTTTTAATACTTTCAAATATATTTCATTTCATTAGAGAGAGTACAAACTAGGCATTTGAACCATACAAATAACACCAATATGGATGTAGAGATACTTTATGAAAAATGCAAAAGTCCTGAGAAACAGGAATCACGGCCCAACCACAGGTGTCAATCCTTAAAAGACTTGGAGAAGTGATACCCTCCAGTGTTAAATTACCCATGCAGTAGGGAGGATTAACCTGAGTACAGCAGATAACGTCAGATCCCGATTCCCACAAACCTAAAATCGTAGCGTCGATAAGCAGGCGGACACCTAGGTCAAGACGTTGTTTATACATGTATAACATTGTGCTTGATATGAACTAAACCTTTTAGAATATTGGAATATATTCTCAACTATTCACACACATCCCAACCCTGGATTTCATGCAGATTGTTAACTTTGCTGGTTAAACCGCGTAGGATACGAGTCTAGAACAGGGAATTATTGGAATTACTGGAAATCGTTAGGAGCTTACCATTAGATTTTCTGCATCACCCAAAGCTATCCCGATGGCTTAACCTTGTGAGCCGTGACGCGGTTCTTTATGAGCTCTGGAGCGGCGGGTCGGGGCCAGGCGTCCCGGGACGGCCGCACACTCCGGGTACTATCTCTGTGAGCAATAGTGATCAGGTCGTCAGTAGGTTTTAAGCAGGTCTTGAGCAGTAGTGAGCTGGACGGGAGCAGCAGTGAGCAGTAGTGAGCAGATCGTGATCAAGTCCCGAGCAGGGATAGCAGATAGTGAGCAGGTGGTGAGAATTAGTGAGCAGGTCATTGGCAGGCCTTGAGTGGCAGGTTGTCAACAGGTTGTGAGCAGTAGTGAGCAGATCGCGAGCAGGTCTTGAGCAGATTCAACAGGCTGTGGCAGTGCCGTGGGACGGGCCCGAGCGCCACAGCAGTGCGGGCGCCGTGATCCCGGCCGCGGGAGGTAAACCTCGGTCTGCAGAACTGTGCCCAGCGGCAGAGGGAGAATATACTTCGCAGGGAAACATGTGAAAATACGGTTAGCGCGGGACCACTTGAAAAGGCAATTGAGAAGGTTTATAATAGGTGTGTAAAGTTGCTAAGGTCTTGGACCTGAGGGGAATATCAAATAATGTATATATCTCTCCAATAGTAAACATGATCAGGAATTACGTCATCTGAACACGTAGAAGTGGCTCATTCTGTCCCAGACTTTACAACTCCAACACGCCTCCGTCCCCTACACCCACACCTCAGCGGCCCACAGAGGTGCCCACGGTTTACCCTGGGGGACGTCTGGCCTGTCCAGACACCCGACTCCTACTCTTTGACCGGTGTCCCGTCGGCCCGTATCGATTTCTACCATCGATTTGGTGCAACAGGAGGGAGAAGCCCCGGGCCGGGCTCTCTAATCGGCCGAGCACAGGACGCGGCTACGGACAGCCTGGTCACTGGACCGTGCTGCACAATGATCGGTCGGCCAGCCCTTCCCACCCATAGACATGGGCACGGTACCAAATAGTTCCGACTGCGTTTGTTTGTAAGTTTTTAAAACTCATTGTCTGAAGTCGTTTGAGGAACTCTTAAGGCGAGACGTCGAAATTCCTCACAGCAGATCGGGGAAACCCAAAAATTAGGCCAGTACGTTTTTGAACCGGTTGCGATTTCTCCAACTCTTTCAAGGCTCTTCATATATAGTATTGATTGTGCTCTATGACAGATCAGGTATGATTTATGCAGTGGCTTGTTGGCTAGCATTCTCTAACTACATTGGCTCTTTAGTTTATTTCAACTCAAGACACTGAACTACCCCGTTCCCCATACACCTCCTTCGCTCCGTCCCGTCATGGCGTGCTACTTCACCGACGAGTTCGAGGAGTTCCGGGCCCGCGCCCTGTCGGGGGGCAACCTTCCCAGCATACACCAGCTCCAGGAGCAGGCGGCGGCGGCGGAAGGAGCGACAGCAGCGTCCCCATCGTCGTCTACTTCCGGCCTGGGAGTGTACTCCTTGACCCCGACGTCGTCCAGGTCGCTGAATACCCTTTGCGAGGGCGTGACGGCTGGTGCAGCGACGTCGGCGTCTGCGACAGGGGCGCCGAGCGCCGGGTCAACATCGTCGCTTACTTCCGGTCGACGGCTCGGGCGCATCGGCGGTTCCGGAAGCCGCAGCGTCGATCACGGCGTCCCGACAGCGTGGCGGCTCCAGGGCATGCCGACTGTAGTACTGAGCGACGAGGACACTGGCTCGGAAGCGGATACGGAAACGACGACGCTGTTCGACGGAAGTGACGTTTCGGGAAATCGCGACAATGGAAATTATACACAAAGCGGAAGTACCCCTACAACGTCGCACGCAGCCGGAAGCCCAAGACTGTCCCAGCACGGCAAACGCTCCAGTGTGGACGCCGAGAGTAAGACTGACACAACTGGAAGTGCCCACGTCCATAAGCCGGCGCCGCCCCCGTCCCCCCTCCCGTCGGCGTCCTCCCGCCTGGGGTCGGCGTCCTCCCGCCTGGCGTCGGGGGACGCCGCTGACCGCGTCCTGTCGCACATGTCGTGGGTGGTGCTGGACGAAGACGACTGGTCACTGGGCGACATGCGGCCCCGCGTCTCCAGCATGCCGGCAGCGTCCCTCCAGCCGCGCTCCCCGCTGCACGGCCACAAACAGCCCCCGTCCCCCCTGGCGGCCACCCGCCGCCCCGCCCACCCCCAGCACAAGGTGCGCAGCTTCGCCATCACCCGTAAAGGGGTGGTGAACAGGGGCGACGTGTTCGTGACGGGCAGCTCGAGTAACAGCGTGGGGTCCAACGACAGTGAGAGCACCACGCTGAGCAACACGTCGGGGGGCGGCGCCGACCTACCCACCTTCAGGGTCATGGTCAGCGGGGAGGCGGGCGTCGGCAAGAGGGCGCTCGTCACCTCCTTCCGGTGTCCCGACGCCGACCCCATGGCCACTGCCAGCTTCGGTGAGTACACCAGCAATCATTGTGTCAACCACGTTGTTTGAACCATGTATTTTCAGGTAAAAGCCTCTGCTGCCCTATGGCCAGTCTCTCGGTATGTCAGCCTCACGTTGATATTTAGCAGTATATTTTGTGACTTGCATCCTTAATCCATACTAGTGCCCAGCGGGCAAAAGTACTCGTCACCAATCCGCCACCAATTCAGCATCACCCTCACACAGAGAAGGGTCTGTTAGATCATAGATAGAAAGTATAGGCCCTACCGTTCGTTATTTCTGTGGTTAGACGCACGGAATTAATGCAAGACGTCCTCTATTGTTCTCTCCTTACACTAACTAAAGATGGCTAAAGATAGACTGTGGAATGAGCCCGAGTTAAGTATACCTTGCATATAAGGTCAAAATCGGCTCTCTTCAGTCAGGTTTTCACAGAATGACAAACTCGGCTCGCCGTAGGCTGTACAGTGTTGACCTTTTCCATTCCCAGCGAACAGTGTCTGTTTGGGGCGCTAATCTCCTACACAGCTGCTACAGGGCTACAATTCTGGATGTTCAAGGACGAGCGCGGTTTGTTGTTCTATTCTCTAACCAATACGTTCTAGTGCCAATAATCGCTGTATTTGTCTAATCACCCAAAAATATTGATGCGAATATATTCTAGGCCTCCGTTGGAAATGCTAACTCTATTACGAGGTGTGCTTTTCTTTATTTGAAACTATTTATTTTTCGGTAAACTATCACAGTTAAGACACGTCCTTATTATCAGTTAGTTATTTGAGTTCACTGTTTGGACCAGTCCCAGAACCTTAAGCCGGTTGGGCGGGAGGGAGAGAAGTTTAGCTCACACGCAAAAGGTAACACAGAGAGAACACATATCTTATTTCAGCTAATATGAATGATCTATAGGTTGAGGTTTCCACCAAATTGGTAGGGAATGGTGTGGGGATGGGTGGGGGATGTCAGAACCCCTTGGGAGGAGATACTGACTCCCTCTTTCCTTCCCCCTACACCCTGTTTTTGATGAACACTTTATTGACACGAAAGGTGGGGGTGGGGGTGTCGTGAGCATATTCATAAGCGACAACGTATTAGTAATTATTGTGTAAACAGGCCAGGATCCTGTACCCTCCTTTGCATTTAGTATATATAATTATAAATTAATGGTTTGATTTTCCAGGCCTCGGTACGGATGTAGATTGCTCTTATATCAGACATCATTTACAAATTGACAAATAATAACACTTTAAGAATTATCACTCCGTTCTGTTAGGTTTGCTGATAGTTGCATAGAAACGTATGTGAAGAAACCTATTAAAATGGGTGATAATAAAAGAAAACACCTATCAATTACTCTAAAAGGCAAACACTGTTCTTTTATGACCAAACATTTAACTTCATCGCCGGAAGTCCTCTGCTCCCCTGTGTGGTATCCGAGTAGTTCCGGAAATTAGATTCCGTTGTTGCAAAACACATCGTGATGTTGAGTTAATGAGGGAGGGAGGGAGTGAGGGAGGGAGGGATGGGGTATAAATACACAATAAACACCTCTACTCAAATAAACCCAACATGTATGCCAACATATATGTATAGATCAAGCTATTAACATTAGTATCCAGAATATTACTCTATTTCAGATAGATACTTTCGTTTGCATCAGTTTATTGACATGAACAGTTTCGGAATTATAAAAAAATTACTGGAGAGAAACCGCGTAATTATACAAACACAATGTGGATCTCGCCTCATGAACAGTTGCCATGTGTAGGATAATAGACGAGTGAATTTTTGTATAGGACGGTTATAGTGCTTAGAGTGAAATAATGCATAAGGCCGTAGCTCGAATACATTATTGAACAGAAGTCCATTATCACACCTGAGTACATGTTTTAACTGTGTTAGGGACAATTGCCAGTAGCTGAATCCCATCTCTATTCCCAGTCTATTTAGAGGTAGACCTCATGATGTATTAATGGACAACTGTCTGAGATTGAAATTATAACCGTAAATACAAGGTGGGCATTAAAAAATGGTTGCCCCAGGTGGTCAGGCTGAGGTATGTAATTTTTCTGAAGCCTCACTGAGTATTCGGGGTCATACTTTTGACCAAGGATGTTTTTCATGATATTGCATGCCATATTTTGTAAATCATAAGGATAATACAAAGGGAATTATCGGTAGAGCAGAGTGGGAGGCATCCCAATGTATTGGCTATTTGCACTCTTTGGATCACCTCAGGCAGTTCACCCTACAATTCTTGATTTCTCTTGAATTTATATTGAATTCTATCAATATATCACTCTAATCAGATTGCTTTATTAACGTGATAAAAGAATATCATGCATATCCATTCAGAATTGACAAAACACAGATTGAGTAAGTTGACACAAATACTGTTCATCCTGCCAAAATACCAAAAATACTTCATGGCAGTGTCCAGATATTATTCATAACTTAGCCCGGCATCGATATTTACTATTTGATTTATCTGATGAACTGTATACTATCGTCTGCGAAACTATCATTAATGACCCGTTTGCTTCAGTTCTAAGAGCGTGGGGATATTATACAAGTTTGGTAAGGATCTTCTATAAATGAATCTTTACTGGGCCGGTTTAGAACAATCTGTTAACGTCTACGTCCCACCTCCCATCCCCACGCCCGCCGAGCCCAACCCTCATCCATCCACTGCCCACTCGCTTCTTTCATCATGGTAATTAATCTCCTTACAGGTTTCCGTACCTCTGAGACCCAATCTGTCTAATTAGATCCAAAGGTCAATCTGGGGGATGGGGATGGGGAAGTATAATGTGTACGAATGAAGGTTTAGAAATATGGAACTTATAGTAGTGGTTATATGGCAGATAACCTTATAGTGGTGAAGTGTTAAAGTTCACACGCAAAGAAATGTTTCAAAATTAAGTTAACCTCTTATATTCATTTATTAATATCTAGTTTGAAATATACTGGGGTAATAAACGACATGTTTACTCAAACAATCTGTCAGTGGGCTATTCTATTGAGTGCGAAGGCAGCCTAACACCTCAAGTGCGAATTTGGGGGAGGCAAGTCTGGACATGCCTAGTGACGTCATAGGAGCCATAGACCGACCATTAGTACCAATGGGTAAAATGAAAATGCTTGATATTCAAAAACTATAATTAAATAAAATATAAAACATCTAGTATGTGAAATTACATACCTTTATCATCCCCTCATATTTCCTGTCTAATTTATAGAGTAATAGATATGGTTTTATGATTTTTTAAAGATAACTCTCAGCCATTCACTAGTCAGGTCTCATGGCTCCTCTGACGTCACAGGCTATTGTTTGTATTGCCTCGCAAAAAGGTAGCCTACACTAGCCCAATCGGACTCATGCCGTTTTTTAAACTCCATTTCTAAAATGATACCTATTACAAAGTGCAGAACCTCTTCAGGCAATTAATTCAAATAAAAGGAATACATTACGAGCTTTACTTTACGCAGCCGGATTGGTGCACGTGATTTTTAAAATCCTAAAAGGATGTGACCTTACAAGTAGGTTGCATTGGAGCGACGGCATCTGATTAGTGCATTGAATGGTTTTGATTTTCCTGGAATAGACAAATCTATAAGTCTACTCATTCTGAATACTGTTGATATGACAGATGAACTCAATTATACTGTCATTACAATTTGTATTACTCTGAGGGCAGACATTTCTGATGACCTTTCTTACCTGGATGTCTATTTGTTTGTCCTATGGCAATAATCTCTAGTGGCCGGTACCCCATTGTGTATAATAATTGTATAGATTCATGTATTCCTGGTTTCATCATTTTATATGCATTGTAAGCTATATTAAACAGAGCTCTCATTGTTTCTACATATTGCATGCTGACTGGTACAGGTATATCCGTATCCAAGCACCCGAAGGCCTTGGCAAAACATGCATCACTGCATAAACTGTAGAAAAATACCCAACAGTTACCATGAATTTTTGTGCCTGTCTATGTCATTGTGCCTGTCTATGTCATTATCACATTGAAGGGAGCCAAAACCAATGAATTCAATGAAATTTTCCAAACTCAAATAATCATGGAAATCCATTCCTTGAGCCTAATCCTGGCCTATGTTAAAATCTAAACCATGAAATATGGTAAAAAAAAATATTTAAAAACATGTTTTTCTTGCTCAAATCAATTACTGTGGATCCGCAAAAATAGGCTTTGTTTACAAACAAATGTAAATGTTACCATCTCTTGTGGCATTCTACTTCAGTTTGAGCTAGTTTTCACAGCTAATACTTTACCACTGACCTTAATTGGACTCATCTAACCTATTCCTATACTTATCTCAGTTTCGAAAATTTTGACAATTATATTGGTTTTGGCTCCCTTTAACTGAATGGTAGTTCTGTTTATGCAACAATGCCGTCAGGGGTATATACCGGCCTACTGCTGTATATAACAAAGAGGTACGTACAGAGCTGCTTGCGTCTCAAAATTGAGAAACAGAGTTCATAACCATTTTAAGAGTTAAAAGTCGATCAGTAATAGAAAACAAATGCCTATTGGTCGTATTCTGATAGTCCACCAACCCTCAGATGAAACCAACCTTCAATCCCGTGTATTTTCTGTCGAAGGACCGTAAGAAGCTCAACCTATATCTAATCCCTGATAGAATCTCATTTCAGTGTTTTATCCAATTTCTTTATTTAAGAGGGCTGTTAAATATCTGTGAATTGGAGAGCACAAAGGCGCTTCGAACAGGTGCTGTACCCATGGTAATAGCTTGATTGGTTCAATCACACATTATTATGCCTACTTTGGCACCACCATGATTGGGTTGAATTAAAGCCTGTCGCTCAAGTCATCTTGTTTCTAGGTGGGCGGCATCATTGTGACGTTACCATGGTGTCAATACTAGATGCTATCGGTGGGAGTTATCTGGTACCAGTCCGAGCACATCAAGAACATTACAGCAATCTATAGGTTCCCTGTGCCGCCTTGTTACACCAATGATCGACTACATGTTGGAAAATTCCAAAGATTTCGCAAGCATGCTATTTATCAGCCTCCTGCTGAAAACATGCTGCTTTTTCGGTTTACCAGATTTTGGAAAGGGCGGAAGGGGATAGGGGGTACTCACACATCTATGTGCATCCGCACGTTTTTTCTCTTTCTTGAGTTTAAAGGCCCGTTTCACACTAGTGGAAACGTGAATGCGTTTTTCATATCCTAAATTTTAAGATAAGGCGTTTTTGCAATCAATGATCTTAACTTGATATATTGTATAGCTGACAACAGGGACACCAAAAGGGGGAGGGGAGGGGGGGATCAGGACACCCCGGAACGCAACCCCTTCGCCTCTGGATCCGCCCCTGCCGGACCACTGTAAATACCAGGCAGAAAGGTTACAAGACACAGAAAGGTAACAACGTGAACACACAACTGAGACGTGATAGGTTTCACGCAACGGAAAAAAAGCTCTTAAGAACCCAGGACTGAGTGATATGGGAGGACACACAAGGGAGAGTTTCACACTGGCCGTAACTTTAAGATCGTATCTTTAGTTAAGATATTAATACTTTTTCATGGTTGAGTTTCAGACTTTTTGATCGTATGTTCCCGTTGTTTTCTATATATTTTTAGAGTAAGATTATTGATAATTAAAGCATCTTATCTTAAATTTTGTGAGATGTGAGAAATGCGTCTCTAATTCCCCTAGTGTGAACCACGCCCTTAGTCATGGATCATGGTCAGCCAATCGTGTGTTACCGTTTAGTCACAATGAAATGCTTTTTAAATAATTGGACACGAACTGTTTTCTATTATCAGTGGCTTTTTTCTAAACTAAGTATATTGTGTTTCCCGTCACTTAAAAATGTCATGTTTCAAGAGAAATTGCATCCCACCAAATCATGATAACAGAGATAATGTTCAGCATCGCACTGCGAGCCTTCTCGAATAAGCATGAATCTAAACACTATGGCGCTCCGAATATGAGATAGCCCTAAAGAAATGAAACATTACAAAGGGATCACAATAACGATTGCTACCCCTATCAAACACATTTAATCAGACGTGGACCGAGATTATTGATGCAGTGGGGACAGGGTGTGTCATAACATCTGTCAAGATTGAAGGATTTCGCTTTCCAATCCTTACTTGCGTTCCCCCCTTTGCGTTACAGATTCTATACATTCAGCTCCCTAGATATCGTGTCTGAAGTCTGGTGCATGTTTCGATTCACCAACAAGAGCGGCTCATTTTACTCTTTGTCAGGATAACAGCGCATACTTTCTGTCAGGTATGCTGCACAGTCTTTGGAGTGGAGCTCACGTCACACGCTGCGGAGAATCGTATTTTTGCCTGCAAGTGACAGACTTGAGAAACGCCAGGCTCAATCTGGTCTGTCTGCCTGAAGCCTATGTTCCACTAGGCTATTCTGACACTTACACTGTGTATTCCCTTGGTGTATTACATCTGCGATGGGACGATTGTGCCTATCTAAGCCATGCAATTTAGTCTTCATGCGACAAAATTAATGTTCTCAGATTTGGATTACAAAAGAAGAAAATGCTTTCATTGGTTTGGAAGAAATCATGGGCTTAGTCGTCAAAAAAGCGTATACGTTACATATATTGTTGTTCACAAACCGATGGGATTTTGCAGTTGGTTTTGGTCATCACATTTTTATGGCCGTTCATAGTCGTCCAACTTTGAAGGCATGCAATTATTTTATCGGCGCTGAGAATATCCTCTTTTTAGTGCGATAAGTTTATCCTTCCTTCGACAGAAGTATCGGCCAGGGCGAACGGGCCTTCAGGTTTTGTACTGACAACGTTCACCACAGTGTACACATATCCTGCCTTGTCCTTTTATCCATGCTCTCTAACTCAGATCCCCACCTCCCCGTCTAATCTCGGCTGCTCTCTACAGTCGACTCTTCTGCCGCATCCCCCCTCCACCTGGCTCCGTTCAGATCAATGCCGCATTAAGTATAGACCAAGGAGGCAGGGACCAGGGGCGTGCACTCTCTCTGGTCTTATACACCACTTCTATAACGTGGGGTGTAGACTAGCAGGGGAGGGGCTGGGGGCGTACACCACCGTTTCCAGTCTCCTACACCACTTCTATAACGTGGGGTATAGATTAGATGGAGAGGGGCTGGGGGCACGCACTGTCTCCAGTCTCATTCACCACTTCTATTGTTTTCTCTTTTTTTGGAAATTTGTATTAACTTCTTCACGCATTACACATAATTTTCCAGAGGTTAGATGAATAATAATACAATATCATAGTATAGTAATATAAGATGGATTTTACATGATTGATGAGCAATGAATTAGTTACATATTCTTGGAAACATAGTCCAGGGTCATGTTGATGTAGGGTCATGTCCATTCACCATCAGCGACAAATCAACTTAGTCATTTTCTTAAATTTAACCTAAGCTAGCAGGGCGAGGGGCACTTCTAAAATGTGGGTATACAATGTCTTTTGTTTCATATAGAAGTGGGGTATAAGCTAGCAGGGGAGGGGCTGGGGGTATGCACTGTCTCCAGTCTTATACACCACTTCTAAAAAGAAGAGTATAGACTAGCGGGGAGGGTTTGTGTTGTATAATTTTTCCAGAGGTCTGAACTATTCACCATCTCTAAAGACCTTGTGCAGGCTTTGTCACTTAAACAACCATGTGTTGATCTCGCCCTACCAGCTATGAAATAAATCCCAAATTTGTCGATTATAAATGATCAAGACTGTTGATTATGTTCAGTGAGATTGGTTATAATGGGGGGTGACAACATCTACACAACATCTATAGTGTGGATTATAGACAAGGGATGGTTCCGTATACTATGTTGAGTATGAGGTTTGGAATGCGTATGGACCAAGAGGCGAGGGGCTGCTCGAGAGTACTGTTGTCTGTCTTCTGTCTATTTTATCACCCGCATGGCCGCCGAGTGGTAGGTATAATGATTTGACGTACAGCCACACTGTACGGCCCGCTCGGCGGGTCGGAAAAAGTAGTTCCGGTACAATCCAAAAATATTCATTTCATTGGCAAACCTTTAATATTGGATGAAAAATTCTGAAATTCAAAATGAGAAGATCTAAAATATCAAAGAAAAATATGCGATACTCCAAACAATTTTAGGATTTTTTTATTTGAGCGTGTATGAATTATGATTCATGTACTCCCCGAAGCTCGTCGCATAACGCACTACGTAACGGTACACATGAAGCAAGAATTCTTTGTTTTTTTTGCATTATTTCGCAATTATTTGCTTTTAGCTTGGGTGATAAAATATAGAAGACCCTTGGAGACCGTCCTCAGGTCTCTGTAAGGCCCTCTGATGGCTTGGACAGCTCATGGGCTTTCGCCCTTGGCCCGTCCCAACCGTCGGCGGGCCGCACAGAGACCGTTGGACAGCCTCCGTGGGTCTACTTATATTATTATACATCACTTCTATAATGTTTCGCATAGACCAGAGGGAAGGGGAGGGGCCGGTGCCATGCATTGTCTCTTCATTCCTTTATTTCACACCTTTAGTCCTTCTCTGAAAATGAAAGAGTACTGCTATGTCAAAAGACGCACGTGTACACCTACATCCTTCATATGCCAATATTGTTTAAGGCCTATGACATAATATATGCACGGCAAAGGTTATGACAGAATCAGAAAAGAATTCAAGATTGTAAGGAATTGCTTGAAGGTTAAGGGAGCAATATAAAAGATTTAGGATGCCTGAAAGACCTTCTTAAGAAACATGGTACTCTTTCTATTACATTAATGTCATGAGCCTTTGTTTAAAGTTAACAAACGAAATGACTTTACAGCTATGCTTTTCAGCACCAGACATACCTGTATTTCTCAGATTTTCTCCGCTATACACTTCTGTTATTTCCCTCTATATTAGCAAGTACAAAGGGTATAGGCTCGAAGGGAAAGGGGTGTGGGGAAGTGTTGTCAAGTGTACCATCTGAAATAGCCTTGAATTGATAATTAAAGAAATGTTCATTTCATCACTACTAAACATTATGTGGTCGTTTTTTTAGTATCTGGATGAAAATATGCGCACTTAAAATTTCGCTCTTTTCTCATAGATGCTTAGACATATCATCGCTTATCATGAGAATCGCGCCTTTAGAGGGTTAAAATTACCTGTCTGCTTATAACTGTACATCGTTAGACACCTAGGCAACTTGAGATATAATCTTTTAAAGACTTCTGCCGCATATTTTCCTCAAAATTTGTGAGACTTCACAGTGGGCTTACGGTTTTTCTAACGAGTATTATGTGTTTGGCCTGAAATCCATGTCCTCACGATATTGAATTACTGTTAGGACCTTTCCCTAGTATTGCAGCTACTTGATCTTTGATATATCAGACCGCTTGCAGCCTATCATACACCTAAAGCAGCCTTTGTAGCAGTTCGAAATAATCCTGAAAAAAAAGGCCGAAGGGTATGTTTCATTTTGGTCAAGTTCGTTTAGTATTTGATTAAAAGGTTTACTTGTATAACCATTATTTAAAAAAAACCATTTGATTTAACGATGCTATTAATTTTCGTGTAATCTAAATGGATTTCTTAACAACCATTCTGTGTCACTTAAGGAGCAATTGCAAGTATAGAATTTGCCTTCATTAGACTTGTTTTATTCTGTAACATGTCGGTGTCTGTGTCTCCATTTGAGTTCGATTCAATATCAAACCGCGTTTTCCCGGAGTTGGAATCTATAGCAGGCGGCCGGCCGTTTCCCACAAGTCCCCGTATTAGCTTTCCGCCGGTTTGAAAGGCCTGTTAAATACAAGCTGGCTCTCAGTGCTTTCAGCTCAATAATTCAGGCGCGTTTTCAGGTAAATCCCGCAGATAGCCAGGACCCGTCGCTGCCTCTCTAAGTAGTGTACATAATGTAATGTTAGGCCTGTTATACTGATACTTTCACATGTTGGCCAGTGTAAATAATGTACCATTATTTCAGGGATACTGATAGAGTTGCAACAGCCTAAAAAGGATAGATAATATAAGGTTAAGTTTGTCATACTGATGCCGTCAAAGACTTACCCGTGTTCACTGAGTTGTATTAAGTTTGTCAAACTGAAAGTATCACAAAAATGCACTCAACATAATGTTAGACCTATTATACTCTGACAGGTTTAAAACCAGACTCCCTAGTGTACTATTTGTTCTGTCATTTGGATAATGTCGCAGATGAGTTAACGTCAGAATTATACAGCCATACAGATATTTTACTGTTTGAGGCTGACCCTTGTATAGCGTACACTGTTAGATCTGTCATGGTCATACTGGGACTGCAGAGCCTAACCAGTGTACATAAGGATGTACTTTTAGATATGTCATACTTGTATTAGTGGGAACATGTAAGCCCTTTACAGTCAGTAGCGTCCCATACTTCAACACATGATAACCAAATGAGTGATGAGTGATTTTGGCGATTTTCTGAATAATAGTGGGGTCTGTAAACATAATTTTCGTTGCAGAGTGGATAAAAGCACCCAATTTTGTATGAGGCATCTCTATCAAATCTGGAAGGGGATCCACTTTGAAATATCAGAATGAAATATTGACAAATTCTATATGCATTTAGCATTTGAATTTTGAAGGTATTTAGACAAATTTATTGGCCATCTTGGATTAGATCTCCTGTATAGATTTCAAAGATAAATAATTGAATTCCCTGTCCTTTATAATCCCAATTTTTACATAACAATGCACCCTAACCAGAAGAAGCAGACTGGTTTAGTTCACAGAGGTGCGTGTAGGGCCGCAAATTATAGATGTATTTGTAGGGGCGGATCCACAGATTTTTCAAAACGGGAGGGAGGGGGCCATATAGTATAATTCTCCACCGGACCCTCTAGGTCCGAGAATTCCATGGTGAAAAAAATCCGCCAGTGTATTGTATATCTTAGCAGAAGTACTCGTCTGCAAAAGGCCTACCACCATCGCTATACCCACCTAGACTATCAACCCCTCTGATCCAGACGCCTGTCTGGCTGCTTCACACTCTGTGGGGGACATGTTTTTCTGTCACCTGGCATCTCCCAAAAGATTTACATGACTGAGAAGGCAATTTACCAGTATGATAAATCATTGTTTGGGAGGCGGTCAGAACACAGCGAGGCCGCCCAGACACCCATCCTGGGGCCAGACGCGGCCCCTGCCACCATCACTCCCGCTTTGGCCATCACATTCTGCTGATCCCACTACTCCTGGAGGCCTTGGCATCTGTCATATTAGGGCACTGCACCCCCACAGGTCCCACACCCTCCTGCCACCCTCCACCTCCCCAGCTGTGTTTTGCTTCCACTGCTGCATACACTTTGTCTGAATGATTGTTGGGGGCTCACAGTGTCGCCATTGCCTACTCACCATCAATTCACGATCATTGGTGTATTGTGAGCAGACCGTGATTTAAAATCGCTCATAAAAGGCTCTTCGCGAAGCTATCATGGGCTGGCTATGAATCATGGACTTATCTTTTTTATGGTGAACTCATTTTCATGCACTTGGTGGTGTAAACAGAAACCTTAAATACTTGCTCCTCATAGGCTGTCTGTGGAATAATAGCTTACAATGGTATAATCTCCACCCTAATTACCATCTGAAAATAATCCCTGTCATCCCATAATAGACGCATAATCGTCTTACAAGCCCAATGGGCTCATTGCGGCTTAATCAGGATTCACCATTGCCTCATCTTAGATCAGCAGTGTTGCTACACCTCTTCCATCTTCCCACTAGACAGCCACTTGCAATCCCATCACATTTGGATAAGCATGTACTCATTGTATCAGTGGCGCATTCTGTCAAGCTCATAGTGGAGTCGCATTGATGTAATTTCAGAGTTCCTAATAGACAAGGGGTCATTAGATATGCCGGTATCAGAGATCACCACGTTTTGCCATAAGCTCATATTGATAATGTTGTGGTCCACGTAACCTCATTGATACTCCCCTATTGGCTTGGCTATTTATCGGATCTTTTCGGGCTTATTTTAAGGTTAATGTTGTTGGCTTATTTTATGCTAATTATTAGCTGATTTTTGGCTGATTATAGATTGATTTTACTAATTATACAGCAAGTATTTGCTGATTTGGATAATCATGGGCTGACTTGAAGCTCGGTTAGGCTTATCCCGGTTTACATCAATATCAAAGTTTGTCATGAAATATTTCAAAATTCCATCTCCACGTAGTCCATGAATACAGTTACATAAATCAAAATTAATCCAAGTGATTTAGTTGGTAAATTCATTTCAAAATTGTTAAATTGTAGCTTTATATTCAGTCATTTTCCCAATAGGAATCAATGTTATAAAGCCTATCCATCCAACCTCTAATGTCCAACCCTATTTTGCCCTGAAATAAAGTATTTTGATTTGCTGGCAAACCTGGAATTCTTTCAATTGATGAAATTTAAGAAATCATAATGTTTTAGCAATACTAAAGTCTTGGGGAAATAGAAAAATGCAATGTTCACTCATTTCAGTTACCCCAACTCTAAGAGACAAGGCTGGCTTATTATGTTTATTTTGTCTAACCATTGTCCAACCCTGGGATATACCCAATGTGGGATAGGCTTATCATGGGTCAATCATGGACTGATTATTGATTTTTCATAGGCTTACTCAGGTTGATTATGGGCTTTTCATTAGCTTGTCTGTGGTGATCATGGGTGATTAGGACTGATAATGGGCTTATAGGCCTACTAAGCAAATATTACCAATCATCGATTCATCATCAGCAGTTTTGGCTAGACAGTGGCTGAGTTATGATACTTTAGAGTAAGGTGAAAATTACAGGATTTGCTGTCCTTGTTGTGCGCTTAATGTTGTAGAGAATAGTAAACCAACTAAACAAAGTTTTAAAAGCCATTAACACAATACCACTTTATGTCGTAATCCATGTCGTAGACATATCATGCAATCTTTGTCGTGTAGTGTAATAGGGACTTGTAGGTCATGGTTTTAAAGAGGTCTCACAGTGGTTTGGGCCATAACTTCCAATAGGACCAGTTGCTTTATGACGCTCCAGTGGCCGTTTAAAGTTCCTAACGTCCTGAGCAATGAAAACTAATGATCTACCTCGGCCGACATGTCTTTGCAGAGCACTCAAGAGGAACCATAAACGAAAGTCTATGGCTATTTCACAAAATAAAATATAAGCCCACCCAAGTTTCTTTAGTATTAAGTGTGGACTCTTCAATATTTGGACAACTATTCTTTACTTTGATAGTGGATAGCTTAACTAAAATTGATCAATGTAATTCTGTTTTGAATTTGTTATCAATGCTAATTGTTACTACCAATATAGCCGCAAAGCATCAATTCTTTCGACTATTGACATTCATGAGGTCATATCTCCTCCGCGGGGAAATGAAATGGCAAACTTTGTTTGTTCCATCCCCAATGAGGTTGGCACACGCTTTGTGATGTACTCTATCCGTTCTCAATGTTGCAGCAAATGTTGGAACAGACTCTTATGTAAGACTGTATAAAAGGGCCTGCAAATAATGTATAGAGTTATTGCTCGATACCACCTGCATACTATACCTTTTCCCTAACCTTGATTGTACCATCATAAGGTCGTGTCACTCACCTTACGCAGTGCCTTTTGAAACAGGTGTACAGTACCTAGGATGCTCACTATAAGCACCTTTCAGTATGAAAAAGGTTGTAAGTTCCGGGACTAGATTGGCGGCTTTGTATAACAAACGGAAGTCTGTGGTTTGCGTGCAAGTTGCGTTAGAAGTCGCAGATGTCAGATACACAAAGGATCTGTCAGTACTTTGTAGAACTTTTTGGTTCCTAGAAATTATGGATTTCAAAGTGATATGTCAAGTGTTTTATCAGCAATAGTAATAGTCTCTGATCAGTATTGCCCAATTATATCTATAGGACGATACTTGTAGTACATACTCCTTCAATTTTAAAAGGTGAATTTATTCTTTTTATTTTCTTATCAGAACTTTGATATAACGTGTATCTTCTGTCTTCCACAAATATTCAAAGCATGAGTGAATCTAATCGTTCCCGGCATGGCCCCTGGATGAGAGCCTTCTAAGACTGAGACTATAGATTCTAAAGCCGGTGATCCACGTCGCGATATTTCCTGGACCGACGAAAAAAGGGCAAGTAAACCGATCTCAGGACCGACGATTTTTTGTCGGTCCTGAATCGGTTGGGTAAAGGCCTGTTTCCACCGAACGACATTATGCTAACGACCATGAACGACCATGAACGATTCATAAATCTTTGGTGGTCTTTAGTAAAATCGTTCAGTGGAAACACAAAATCGTTGGTTAAGACTTTTGTTAAAGACTGCTAACGATTTTTGCTCAAGACCAAAGTAAACGATTCACCAACGACCAAATATTAAACCTGTTTAATATTTCTGGACGACAGTTGCTCACGATTTCTTCCAAGGGCAATTAAATGCAATTATATCTATTGTTTCCTTACTTTTCTGGCCTCTGTCATTTGAAAAAATCGTCCAGATAGTCCAAGAGTCGTTCAGATATCAGTATTTTGGTCGTTCAGTGGAAACAAGAAAACATTCCTTTGTGAAAGATTAAAATGACCAACGATTTAAATTTTGTTCAGTCTTTTGTGGTCATCAAGAAATCTTAATGAAAGTCGTTCGGTGGAAACCCGGCTTTATTAAACCTTTTGGTCCTAGAATCGGTCCAGAATCGGTCCAGGATCGGTCCCCTACCCATGATCCACAGTGAATCTGAAAACTATTTATTTTCTTGTAACCTGGGTCACAAATTATTAGGAAAACAATCCTTTGACTAAATTATCAAAATTCTGGAAATATTTTTATATTTCATGTCTAAATATTGTCAGTACGACCAGAAATATATATTATTTAATCTGTTTGATTAATAAATAGTATAATCCTTGTCAAAAAGCATTAAAAAATATATCATGTGAAAGATAATTCATTTTTATATATTTTGGTAACATTATCATTCTATTATTCCCAAAAATAAATGAAATAACACTGAAAATACTTAGACATTATAAAATCGGTCCAAAATCGGTCCATATTGGTCTAAAATCAGTCCAAAATTATTAACCAGGTTTAATAATTTTGTCGGACCATCGTCGTTTGGAAATCGTTTGGAAATCGTTTGGAATAATTTAGTTTCACATGTGTCGGTTGGAAATCGGTTGGATAAAATCGGTTGATATGATCCACGTTGCGATATTTTTGGAGTGGACCGATTCTGGACCGATTCTGGACCGATTCTGGACCGATTCTCGACTGATTCGCGACCGATTCGCGACCGATTCGCGACTGATTCGCAACCGATTCGCAACCGATTCGCAACCGATTTTGCACATAGAAAATATTTTTAAAATCGGTTGAATATCGGTCCAATTTTGTTGCAACGTGGATAACCACCTTTAGTCCCCTTACCCACCAAGCGAATTATATCATGTCGGCTGACTGATCAGCACTAAGAGCAACCAAGTCTCCCAACCACGGATAGCCAGTTTCTTGAGTTTTTCCTGCAGGTTAGCCTAAAACAGGATGCATGCTGGGTAATATGTCGACAAAACACAATGTTTATTACAGAAATGGTCTTAAATTTGTAATTATTAATTTTGTAGGTTAACATTGTGAAAAACTAACCCTCATTGATTTTCAAATAAGTATCCATATACCTTTATTATTCCTGGGTTGTTTGAAAATGTATTCATTGCAGATGGATATAGAACAATTATTTGACAATTTTTTATAGTTTTCCTTGGGGTTTATTACTGCCAATATAGCCGCAAAGCATCAACATAATTGGTCATAATTAGCCTGCAGGTCTTTGAATAGGCTATCCGTGGTAGGGAGAATTCTACCAGAAACAATACTGGTTGGTGATCTGAATCGACAAAAAAATCTACAATTTGTTTGGCAGTGATCGGCAGATTTGTGTGCCAATTCAGTTTTGTTGATATATAGGGCTTAAGACCTTTTAAATCTACATCCTTTACTTCATCAGGCAGTTATATTAGTAAGATCATTGCCATTTTTTCGATCTTTAATGGGACCATCTACTGTAGTAGATTTATTTATGGCACTGTCCATCTTTTAATTAACCTACAAAATTAATAAGGGATCTATTTATACTTGTGAGATGATTAATTCTAGACGCTCATGGTAACCCAAAGATCTGTCAGGAGATCACCTCTATATAATGAGCCGGCTGTTCTGTGACACCTACATAATACTGAAAGTTGTTTGCATACATATCCCAGGCTTAGTTATGTGATGAAGTACATTCATATGTAATATTACATCAAAGCCAATATCCTCTGACGATGTAATAGCAAAAGTGACAAAGTACTTCAAGTGATGGAGCACCCTTGTATGTTGTATCGCGGGGAGCGGCCGGAGTACCGAATCAATCGCTGCTCACTCAGGTATGTTGTGTGACTGGGCCCGCTTTACCTACCCTACTACCAACATGGCCGCCCCCAACAAAGAGGACCAAATACCAGCCACCGCCCAATATACCAGGCTGCATGCTGGGCCATCTGTCAGCTTAGGAAGTGATGACCCTGGTATTGTAGTGGACCATGTTGTGCTATAATGAAAAATCTGTTTCCCCCTTTCCCATTGATTATCTGGCCATGGTGTGGCCCAGTAGCAAATGTAAGTGCATCATAAACCCATCAATTCTTTTGCTGCAATGGTACTGCCATAAATATCCAAAAGTGATAAGATTGATTCGGGATTGATTATAATCTTTTTTATATATTATATGACAATGAGAGGTAGACATTTAATGAGCAATATAATTGTCATCACAAAAATACATGTATTACATTAACTTGCTGCATTGCCTCTGCTTCAGTATAGACACTATTCTATTATTGAGTGCTTATGTGTGACAGTTTGTGCTCCAGCAACCTTTTCCAATGCACTACTATGAGTATGTCTGCAAACTTTGAAATGGAAACTGTAAACAAACTCATAACATCTGAGTTTGCTGGAATAGTAGCACTTCTGTGTTATCTATAGACTTTGTGCAGACGTGGTCACATGATCACATTTTGGTGATCACCACGTGGTGATCAAGTACACATGGCCTTGGAATAAATCAAAAGTTTTACATTGTCAATGATTATATGTGTTATATTTTATTCAGTGAATCCATTATAATAAAAAGAAATATAAAATATATTTTAAATGATTGAAAATGATACATAATAATGGTTATAAATTGATCACCAATATGGCGGCCAGGCCATTATGGGCAGTTGTGACGTCATCTGCACAACGTCTATACATTTCCCCCCACATATCTGCTGACACAAGCAGAATAGCACATAAACTCCAACGACTGTCCTCATGGTGGAAAGTTATGGTTTGCCAGCCGACATATATTCATTGCCACATTTCTCCAACTGGTAGACTTATGTCTTCCAATGTGTTAGAATATTCATCGCCATCACCACTGTGTGTCTCCTCAAAAAATGTGCTAAACCATTTTGTAAGCCATTGTAGTGGGAGCAGTACCAGTTACTGGTTAGTGCAGGGTGTGTGGTCTGACAGATGACTACACCGATTACCACCAACCAGCAAATTGAACCAGTCACTGCCTGGTATCTGCACTATACATCCTGAGGTGGCCAGCTGTGGAGTGCGACACCATGGGTTAGCTCATAGAGCGTAAAAGGATTACAGGATTTCTCTGTACTGCGAATAAATGGTTTTCCGTTATATAAACACATGTATGTTAAATTGGGCTAATTTTGTTGACAAAAACACAAACAAAAGGCCTATAGTAAATAGTCAGATATTTGCAATATATCTATCTGTTATGAATACACTTTCAGTCCAATTTTGCACTTAAACTAAGTATTTTCCCTACACACTTACAATTACACTTAGGGTGAACCTTACACACTTACACACATAGGGATTTAATTAATGCACTTTTATTTTATGATTATGTAAAACGTTTTAATGATGTCTAATAAGTGCAGATGGAAACTAGAAAACAGAACGCAATACTAGATTTCCATACTGCTAAACCACAGACAACGCACATGTCGTGTAACTTGTCTGCATATTTCCCAGCATACCTCCTCATCTAGACTAGTCTGCAGGTAAAACACTGGGACTATACTATTCGTGGTGGGGGGAATCCAGGGGAATCCAGGGGACCCTGACCTACTCTTTTTTTCCTGGGCACCTAAATTGCTAAACCACACAAAGACAGGATAGTACCATGCATGTGAAGATACGCAAAGTTTTATTACTAACCCTATTTGTGAACCCCTTTCCGAAAACCTAGATCCACACTTGTTTAACCTGAAAGGGGGAGGGGTGACGGTCTTGGTTTGCAAATTGGCTAAATTGTAAGTCAATACATATTTACCCAGTCACTTCTACAATCACTCCGCATTTCCCCTTCTTTTGGTACTTCAGGTCACGACCAGACCAAAAGCAGAGGAGGGTTACTCAGAGAGTCTATGGCCCATATTTTCCTTGGTTCACATATTTCATTAACCAATAGTCTTCCAACACAATCTTGTGATTTTCTTATGAGAGTTTACAGTTTAGTAAGATACAGGTATTCATTACAGATAGATGTTGCAATTAGAACTGGTCTGTTCAGACAGGCTTGGGCCTATGGTTACCTACCTAAAATCATAATTGTGATTATCCTATGACATTATTTCATTTACACTGAGCTAATTAGAGTCTAGTTGGTATGATCACAAACATTATAGAATTATCATGACTATCAAAAAAAATCTATTATCCAGAATCACGATGGTCTAAGAATTAGAGGGTTGTTATAATAATGTAGACTATGCGGGTATAGATGGCTACAATATTGACTACCCAACTATCTACATGTCTTCTACTGCACGGCGAGAGTAATATAGGAAGGTCTGGTAGAGTAGTGCAGATGTGACTGTTTTATGTGAGGTGGGGCAGAGGCCACTCTATATATACTGCTGACTGAATGTGGTATTTGCACGCAGGGAGAAGCATTAGCCAGCCCTCCGCCAGCTGGTCCCCCCTGTAGCAAGGGTGGGATATGGTGGGAAAGGGAAACAGTGTTAGGTGGAGACATGGACCACTGCACGGAGTGATAATCACATTAGGTCTGTATTAGGACACCACCTATAGGTGAGGGATTATTCCGGACAGCCAGACAGTAGTCTGGATCATGTCACCTTGTGGCCTGTTCACCATAAACCATAAAAAAATAATACAAAGGCATATGATTGTTACAAACCAGGAAGATTTTTTCAATTTCGGACAATTCCCAGGTTTGCACTTTTATCTCACATGGCCCAGCAAGCTGTGGAACCAACAATCAGCCCAGGCAAAGCAAATGCCAGGCTACGGGGCAATGCAGTTTATTTAGCCTGAGGCGGGACAAAGGGGAGCAAACACAGAGCAGTTGGGCAAGGGAGATTAAACTGTGAGTCACTTCCCGTTGGGCAAAGGGCGTTAAACATCCAGGCTGGAGTAAGGAGTGGTTAAATTTGTTGTCTGTTAAACAACAACCTGCAGTGAGAGATATTTGAATTAGTTGCCATATCTGCGATATCGAGGTGATTGCAATTCTGACTATCAGACGACGAGCCTACAGCAGGAAGTGATTGAATTTATTGCTAGTCAGTGTGAAACACACATATTAGATAATTCAGTAACATTCGTGAATCTAGGACAGTATTAAATTTTGTAGAGTATCAGGTTAGCTTAAAATACATTGTGCAGACCTTAAGTATTAATAAGCTGACCGTGATAATCACTTTTTGAAGTCACCTATCTAAAGATTTCTGGTAATTATTAGAACCGTAGATCTATGAATCATATTGCGTTATTTGTTTAAAACAGTGTTCATATGAAATAGCATGATATAGGTTAATGACCGGCCCTACAATTTCACTGTCGCAAATACCCAATTACAATTACAAATTGGATCACTAATTAGGATAATGGCGACATTAAATTTTCCTGTTGGTATACCAGTTGGCTTGTTTACAGCTCTGCTGGACCAGACCAATGTTGTTAAGATATTACCAAGTTTTATACAACATTATGTAATTACAGGAAGAATTGAAAGGGTACAGATACAGTGTTTCAATTCAAATCAACAATGATCGAGTGAAAAGATTATGCTTAATAATTGGCATGTATTGCCAACATCTGTGGTATGTATTGGCCCAGGGGTGATCCATTTCTTAGTATATATGTTTTCCTGAATGCTGAAACCTTCCCTACGACTATAGTGAACGTCATAATGTATCTGCCCTACTCCCAACATTTTAGTTGTTACTCTTTTAAAGTAAACCTTCTCCAAATGACGAACACAACAAGTATATTTCAAGGTTAAATACAATAGTTAATAGTAGCTAAAGATTTTACCAAAAGAATCACAAAATAATATTAGAGCATTGAACTGTGACAGGAAGTTGAATGTCATCTGGAGGAAAACATGAACACTACTTCCCAAAATGGTATTTAAATCTTTAATTGGTTCTTTCAAGGATAGATATGCAAAGTTAGTTCAGTAGTAATGTCTTGCATGGAAAGTGCTCATGTTTAGAAGATTAATGTTGAGATGTTAATTCTGGTGAAGGTCTTAATTAACCGACCAAAACATGTTGATTTCGACTATATGATAAAACACTTAGACCAATAAACTGAATTGAATACTTTATTATACATCATGTTAAGAAGGCCCATCTATAATAGAGCCCTACACTTATGCAGTCTATATAATTGTGTGTCAATGATGTTTAGCGTTTGCCCTTGTCCTATCATGAATTATAATCATATTTTTTGCGCTGAAGTCTAATTTCTATAGTTACTGATCATAGGACTCTCTGAGACAGTTATACGTGTTATAGGATTAAAATGAAATCTGAAACCACTTCATTATGACAAAAGAATTGATACATCATTGCAAGGTGCACTCAGTCAGTCTTAACATTGGAGTCATTTGTTCACAGTTGGAACGCCATCGAACAAGACATGTTTTTTTTTTAAATCTCAGAAAGCAGAAAAATGTTAAATAGATTGCTTTCGCCGGGTTTCCAGAGGGCAACAAACACTTCAACAATAAGGAAGTAGATCCTCAACTAATCAACTCCGTGGAGAAGGATGTCACATGACAAAATCAGGTTTTGTGGTGGTCAGTCGGCCAAATGATTTTTAGGAAATCAGACATGTATAACCTGTTAGCTGACAACAGAATTAAGTTGCCTAGCAACAATAGTTGGCCACCGACCAAAACTGTAGTTAGTGGCAATTTATCGGCAGGATTTGAAACTAGTCATTTCACACTTGGCTCTCTATGGAAAAAAGCTTTTAATGTCAAACACCTGCAATCAAAAATTAATGCTTAAAATTCAACCATTTTCTTTGAACTACTATGGGCTTAAATTTGCTTACATAGTGTTTGCTCTTCATGTTTATCTGCCCAGACTGATCTGACTATATAGATGTACTATTGTCTTTTGAGTTAATTTTGCCTAATGATTGATTCTACTTATTTTAAGGCCTAGTTCCCGTTGTAGATTTGAGGTTCTTATTTTCATTATTCTTGCACAATACAGTTTAAAATAGTGTTGCTGAAATACCTGGAAACTTGTTCATTGAAATAAACCTGAGATTATGTATGGTGTAAATATTCCTGAGTAAAGAAAAGAATAAAACTGTTTTGATGCCTTTAGCGGCTGACATATTATACCTCACAGCTTTCCAATCTCTCTCCCAATAACTCTCACACTTTATTTCACGTAGCCCAACCTATCATGTCACCAACAATCAGGCTTTGTGAGGCAAATGCCAGGCTACAAATGCAGTTTATTTAGCCAGCGGCGGGACAAAGGGGAGCAAACACAGAGCAGTTGTAGAGAGGAGATTAAACGTTGGGCAAGGGGCATTAAATAACGAAGTGTGATGCGATTGAAGTTAACTGAGGTCATGCAAACTGAGTACTATATAGGTAGCACTTTCTGATGTAAGAGAGGATTTTTCAGAGAACATACTTTTTTAAAAACATAATTTTTTATGCAAATTACTGTTTCCTCTGTTAACCTCTGTAAACGACTATGAATTTCAACCATTCATCATTGTTTGAGAGGTATTAGATTCAATACCTCTAACCTCTACACTACATCTGCATCAAGTTATTGTTAATATAAAGAGGCTATACACATTTGGGTATTTCAATGTTAGCCTTTGGCAATTTCCCGACATTTCCAGTTTTTCATTGGTTCATGCTATCATTTCCCTTTTGCAATTTCACCAAAATTAATATGCAAGACAAATTAAAGTGCAGAACATTGAAAAGTAAATAGGTTAATCACCAAGCCTTTTGGTATTACACTGGTGAATTACCAATTGCTGTTTAAGTAGTAATAGACGGGCTTGGATGGAGGTAATTGGCTATTATGCTGGTTGACAATTAGGATACTAGTAGTGGTGTGGAAAGTTGGCACTCCCGTTGGCAATTTTACAGTGTCGTTAAAAGCTACCCATGTTGTTGGCTATACGAAGTACTGTGATTGAATCTATTGGACCAGGATGGTAACAAAAGGAAGCAGAGTGGTGTGCCACCTTTTAGCAATTGTTGAATCCCGGTTAGCCATTATGGAATTATGAGAGTAAGGTGTTTTCCTACTGGGAATGGTTTATTTCCCTTGTTACTTATTCAGGCAAGGCGATTACTTTAGGTGGTGTTCGCTGATAGGCCTCTAAGCTGTCTGTTATGTTGGGGTACCGGCGGGGATCAGTATGAATACGCCTGACTGAACATATAACAGGTAATAGCGCCACTGGTTATAGCGTCCTACCTGTATATATATATATATATATATATATATATATATATATACCTTGCTGGCACAAGTCAGGCAGATCTGCACCACCATTTAGATGATGATCAGGAGAGTTAATTAAAAGAAATATTTCACTTAAAAAAATGTAGTTATTAAGGAAGAGAAGTACCATTGTGATATAAACAACTCCTCTATAAGTTATCAAATTTCAGATGCGGCTCTCATACTTGGACATTGTGCATTGGGTATATCACAAATATAGTTGTAACAATACAAAATAATGGAGAACTGGAGGGGGGGGCACCAAAAAAAAGTACGAAATGTCGTGGAGTTGGTTTTCCCATTTTTTCGTGGCCACAATAGAAATTCGTGCCCAGAAAAAATGTACCAAAATTTTGTGGGCATGAAGTCAGTGAAAAATCGTATTAAAGTCATTCATGATATACATATATTGTCACCTAAAATACTTTCTAATGTGTGTTTGGAATACATTGGGACACTTTGAGATTGTATAATTTTGAGAAAAAAAATGACAAGTAAAATACACAAAAAAATTGCTTTCTAAAATCCTACGATAGGTCAATTATCTAATAATCGTTGGTTTTATAACTTTTCATGGACGCGATTTTTCGTACTTTTTATGGTGGCCCCAACTGGTCTCAATCAATCTTTGAAGATTTGGTAGTTAAAATACAAATACGAGTTGACTTAATTGCTGCAGTTTTAGGTGGTGTTAGTAGCATAGAAATGGTATTTTGAATCATGTTGCGTTTTTTGTATTTCCAATAAACTCGACTTATCTTGTTAGATCATTAGCAACAGGCTTATCATGTTTGACAAACTCCCATTATAAGCAACATTGCTTAGATTGTTTAGGTTCACAATAATATGCAGCATTGTCACGAAGATGTATCCAATTGTACACGCTACGTGATAGCAGTATATGGAAATGGGACTTTGTTCCACATGTCTCTTTTGTAGGCGATATCACATACATACTGATTGTAAAATATATGTCGCATACAGGACGTCACGTGCATATATACCTGGTTGACTTGTTACGAAATTGTAGACCGAAGGACCACCTCATACCAACCACTTCTTTATAACAATACCAGTTTGTGCATACACCCAAGAATGATTAGGCCGTCATTGCGTTCAAGATAATTGTTCCGACCATCACAAGAGTTACCGTTACCGTTGTTGTAATGTTATACCCAGCTGCCCACATGCCGACTGGTACAGAGCCTATAAATCAGTCTGTGAATTGCTGGAATATGCTGGTTTTGCACCTCTGTTTTTGTACCAATTACAGGATGACTGTGTGTGGGTATGCTTTGCCTATAGTGAGACTCGGTCGACTGCCGAGCACCATTCCATTCCAAGCTTGTTTGGTAATAAGCCCTTATCACACTGGGTTGGACAAGGGTTGGACAAAACTACAATCTAAGCCATCCTTGCTTCCTAGAGTTGGGGTTACTGAAATATGCAAGAATTATTTTTTCTGTAGCCCCATATACTGCTAAACCTTTTGATTAATTGAACGATTTGCAGGTTTGATGGAAAATCAATATTTTGTATGTCAGGGCAAAGTTCGGTTGGACATCATATTTAGGGCTGACAGGCTTTAACATTGGAAAAAGGCCAACACATAAAGCTGCATTTTAAAAAAATGACGCGATCTGTCAGCCAAATTGCTTTTGTAAATTTTTCATCATGCGACTCTTATAGGGATTAAGTGTGGAAGCGATTTTGGAAGTGTTCCATGGTAAACTCTTATGTCAACTGGTGAAATCTGGGGTGGGCTTAGTATTAGTACCTCCAACAAGTAAGTACTAATACGGAAAGGGTTAACGTTGGTCAGCCAGTGACTAAAATCGCTGTCAGCGAAGTGGGGACGCGGCCTTTGTCGGCAGTTTCCACCTGGCTTAGTACACCTCTCTATAGTCGTCCCCGTCAAACTCGTTTAGCGCTGAGGGCGTTACAAGCACCGGTCAACCTCCGTCCAACAATATTCGCCGTCATCAATACTCCGGCGAAGTGAACTGGTGGCCGGCGGCTGGATTAAATAACGACCAGCGGGATCTGATTTCCGATGATTACGGAGCGAGTTGTCGCTGCAGCTGATTTTCTGTTCCCGTCAGAGTACAACGGTCGGTGATGTTTGTATGTAGGGGGAGGGGCATGGGATCAAACCCCACCCCGCATCCGCTCCGGCGTATATGGGAATAAAGGCTGATTCTCGCAAAAAATAAAAGCCAAATGCTATTAGTTATATTACCAGGAAAAAAAACCAATCATAGAATCTGACACACAGCCTGAAATGTTGTATGGCATCACACCTTCACGAGCCGTCTGAGGTATATTACCAGAAAAACGGCTCTCAACAATGAATGGTAAAGTAAATAAGATGCCGTTGTCAGGTTCAGTAAAAACACATGACTGTATTTTTGCATATATCGAAGCAACCCTCCCCCTGAACCCGCAACCCCCAACACCTTACTCAACTCCTGGGCCTGCCCCCGTAATATGGCTTGGCAGCCTACCTTCACCGTCCACCATCGTTTACATTTAGAGCTTGTGCATGTGTGTACTTATAAGGGTGTTATAGGGCTCAGATTTTAAAAAAGTGTTGGATTTTATGATTTACGACCCTTCATCTCTAGTTAGCGAAGCCATGGAAAAGGATTGATTAAAAACATTATCAGATGATATATTCCTTTTACTTTATCCTCATTGAAAAATACTGATATTCAATCCTTCACTGTTCATGTCCTATTTTCTTTTTACTTATGTGATGGCATAGCATATCAAAAAGCGGCGTTCTTTTTTCTAATTTTCTAGTCATTATGCAGACATCGATATGTTGGCCGATGGATAATGTGCAAGGACCGCAAGGTTTTTTATTAAGGCCTGTCTCCGCAGGTTGACAGGTCTGAATAAAGAAAAAATGTTTTAAGGAGGCATTTCATGACACTAGTCTGTCCTAGACCACATAATAACAGGCAGTGGTTGTTCTCAGAAGGCTAGGAATTCATCAACAAAAGTTCTACGCTGACTCTGAGGTATAAAGAATAGAAAATCCTCTTGATGAACTTCAGAATTGAAAAATATGATCATTTTTCTTAGAGAGCCATCTAGCTAATGTGGTTCTATTCATACCCTTTTTAAGGTAAGATGACTAGTAATAAAAGGATTGCTTGCATCTGCCGTCTTGAAAACAACGCCCTGCATGGGAGGTAATCTTTCTTCACCAGAAGGCCTATCATCAGTTCTTAGATAATCCGACACGTCGACAGTCTGCCACCAGCCTTTGATAAATCACCCTCAAGGATTAAGGATGTTCACACCTTGTGACTTTTTGTAAGTTACAACAAGGGTTACGGAAAGATCAGAACAGTATAAGCCTGTAATTTAACTGCCGCTCATATTATACTACTTCCAAGGGCTTTCCTAGGATTCCTAATTCACATAATTTCAGTTCCTATGCTGTTGTAGCCCCTGTCTTAGCTAAAACAGTCATACTGTTTTAGTGTGGTACCCATTGAGTGCTGCTACTGAAATTTTGGCTGAGAGATAAGGCTTTTTCATCCTGTCTGTTAACACTGGGGATAACGTTGAAAGACATCACAATGAAGAACTGTCTAAAGTGTATTATCCAGTAGAAGCAGGCGTCATCAGAAATAGATAAATCCATTTGAATAATACCAGGCATGGCCAGATATTACTTGAAAGACATCGCTCCTACTTTCGGCGTGTTTCTCCATCACTTAACTTGTCATTGATATTTTAATTAAAACATTCCCTGAATAGTTTTTCGATGAAGAATTTTGATGGATTTGGATAGGTTTTGGCTGCACTGTGGAAACCCACCGGGACATTTTATCGAGCAATTAGCCCCCTACTACCCCTGCCACCCTCCCCCTTCCAGTGTGTTTATGGTAAGGCGAGCCTTGGGCTACTCTGTCAATGTCAAATGCAAGTATTACATTTCGAATTTTAAAATCCGTGTGTTCGATTCAGAATTGCAAAGATAAATTGTAACTTCAAAATTGTGCAGCATTTCTTTGTGTAATGTTTTCTGCTCATCGATTTGAAGGCCAAATTAATATTTATCAAACTATTTTTCAGACAAGAGAAGTCCTTCATGTAATTATTTTGATTGGAGTTTCAGTTACGTTGATTAGCATTTCCTGCAGTCCGAACGCCTCTCTTTCATGCCCTTACCGCAGGCCCTGTCAGGAAGTCTGAGATTGGATTAGCTCAGAGATAATCCCCTCAGCACCCCCTGTCAGAGGCAGAGAGATGATACCGACCAGACTCCAGGCAAACAATGCCCTCCCCATACCCACCCCTGTATCAAGCAGGGGTGGGTCTAGCAGAGGGGTCCCAGAGGTTTCCCAATGGTGGGTAAAAGGACGTTCACATGTACCGTGAAAATGCTTGTTATAGCGTTCATCTCAAACTCTATGGTAGCCCAAACAATACTCCTAAAGGCCCAAATCCACTGTACTGAATCGGCCATTTATTTTCAACCGAATCAGATCAGCTGTCAGTATGCATCATTAAAATGTACCAGTCCCATCTGAATTGTTGTAAAAGATGGCTGATTATTTTAGTAGAATCAGCTGGTTTTAGCACCAATCAGACGGCCGCCTTGGTAACACGGTGAGACTCACAAGCCGACTAATCTTCGTAGAAATTAGTGAAATGTGCTGGTTTTCGGCCAATTCTAATATGCACCGATTTGCAGGCCCAATGTGTATGGTAATGCCTTGCTGCATGAGGTCCAGCCGACTTACAACCAGCCGAGTGAGTATGGACGAACACTTATAAGAACGTTCCTAACCATTCAATAAAAAAAGTAAACGAAAATAACGTCTTTAACTGGTGCTTTGATGTTAAAGATGTAATCATGGGAAACACCCAATTGCAAGTTGGCTAGTCACTTCGACCTATTTCAGTTATCCATTCGTTTAATGTGGAGAGGTTTGGCTCACAAAGCTGCGTGCCTCAGACAATAACATGACAGCTGGCATAAGGATGTGTCCAGTAGGGGCGCCTCCCATGCCAGCTTTGACATACAAAGTGACATGTGACACTCACTCTTTTGATTCATCCAGGTTACCATCCTCCTCTCATACCCACTTCGACATACAAAGTGACATGTAATTTACTGCGTGAGACACTCACCCAGGTTGTCATGTACTGTACATCCAGGTTGTCATGTCATTTACTGTACAATTGATTGTCAGGTGTGTGTATTATGTCGTATTTGTACTGAGAGGCATGTGTTTTTCTGCTATATGGAATTGAATATTTTATTCTAAAACGCCAATACGATAATGAAACCATTATGTGAAGCGGTGTGTGACATTGGATTAGTATATATATATATACATACATACATACATACATACATACATACATACATACATACATACATATATATATATATACATATATATATATATTATACTTTATCTTAATCATATTAGAAAGTCTGGTTGCTTGCGTAAGATAATCTATGAAGGTGATAAGAATCAAAGTAATTTTTCGATATACTACTCATTCCAGATCTAAAATGGTAAAATGAACTGTTGCTTATCAATCATTAGTTTACTGTTTGGGCAGGTTAAGCAATGTCTTTGCAAAAACCGCATACATATATTTGATCTAAATCTTTAATTTTCAATGTCGTATTATAATAATCTTGACTAATATTATTACCCATTGTATAACTCCGTGTGAAATATTACCCCCATTTTACCGATGACAGGGTGCATGATGCCCTCCTAAACAGTTTCAATTCAATTTGAATTAAAATAATAATATATTCGAAAATTTTACTGGATACAGTATGTAAAAATGGATAACTGTGAGAACGTTGTTCGTATAGAAATAAATAAATAAACAGGCCATGAAATAAGTATACATGTACTTCTGCGATTTACCAATGTGCAAGAAGCACCAAATCCCCATTTCTGTATACTACTTTCTTTTTTTTTTTTTTAAGTATTTTATTACCCTGAGATATACAATTAGGCGTAGTAGCCTGTTTTCGTTGCATCTCAGCATTCTTTTAATGCAAGTAACACAAACATTATATAACAGCGACCGAACAGTATGAACAATTCAGACATTGGTATCCAATTACATAATCAATTAACATTGAATCTAACATAACATATCCCTCCCCAATACATATATATATATACCCTGGGACAATGGAACTCCCTCACACCTGCAGTATATATTGAGCAACAATCAAAAATATGTGGTGAGCCCTGTTATAACCCTAGAGAAAAAAGAAAGAAGTGGAAGTAACTTATTTATGCAAATAGTGACATACAAGTGTTAGAATTTCAGTATAGCTATTCACATGCTCATAGCACGTGGGACAACATTTGTTGTTTCCTATTTTTCTTAAATAATTCTTTATCATTTATATTTCAAATTTCTGTAGGCAGTACATTCCACAGTCTTCCACTTTGATAAAGTACACTTCTTTCAAAGACTGCTAAATTAGATGGATATTCAATCAATGTTGGAGCATCATGTATACGTAACACTCTCATTGGTTCATTCACATATTCTGGTGTGGATTTCCTGTCAAAGGAAAGGTTTTCTAGGTGACATTTCCTTCTATGTTCTAAAAAGGGTATTTTGGTTTCATGATGTAATTGCCAGGTATTGTAACGAGCTTCCCTATGCTGTACTAGTTTTAATGCCCGATTTTGTAATTTCTGCAACATGTCTCTTGTACCTATATTGATGTTAAATAAAAAGATGTCTCCATAATCAAAATAGGGCAGTATCATACTCCTAAATATAGTTAGTGCTTGTAAGTCACTTATATATTTTCTTATTTTAATAAGCAAATAGATCTTATGTGACACAATCCTAGCTGTTTCGGAGGCATGTGATTCAAAAGTAAGTCTGTTATCTAGCTTAATACCTAGATAGTCCAGTTTTTGTACAGATTTCAAATTTGAACCATCCATAACAATGTCAAAATGTGGGGCATTTTTTAACATATATTTAGAACCGAAAAGCATTGCTTTTGTCTTGTCTACATTCACAGTTAATTGATTCTGGTGAAACCAATACGACAACACTTTCAATTCCCCATTTAGCCTACCTTGACATGTATGTAAGTTATCATGTGTTGTGTAGAAGACAGTGTCGTCAGCATACAATTTTGTGGAGCATGTATTCAAATTTTTGTCTATGTCGTTTATATACAGTAGGAATAATAACGGGCCAAGGATCGAGCCTTGTGGGACTCCACAAGTAATATCTAGGTAGTTAGAAGTCAGCCCATTTACTTTACACCTCTGGGTCCTTCTGCTTATGTAGTCAATCAACCATTGGATCAGTTTGTTGTTAAAACCAAACTTGTTTAATTTTTTATTCAATATTTCATGACAAACTGTATCGAACGCTTTTCTCAGATCGACAAATACAGCCAAGGAATATTTCCTGTGATTAATGCCCAGTAAAATGTCATCGGTGAAAGTTGCCACTGTTCCTTTCTAAAGCCATTTTGATTCACATTTAGAAGATTGTTTTCATTTACATAATCCGCCATTTTGTTATGAACTAACCTTTCAAGTAACTTCCCCGGTAAAGGTAGAAGTGAAACAGGCCTAAGGTTACTTACATTAGTTTTATCACCATTTTTTTGGAGTGGAACAACAGTTGCTTTCTTCCATTTGTCAGGGAAGATTGACTTTGACATAGAGCAATTAAACATATGGCATAGTTGTGGGACAATGCATTCAAAAGCATCTTTGAGTATCCTAGTTGACAGGTTGTCTATGGCAGATGATTTGAAGACCATTATCTCCTTTACAACTTTTCTAATCTCCTCTTCTTTAAAAAGAAATTCTGGTAAAAAGGTATTCACTTCCTCCAAGTCATCATGCCATGGTTCATGGAATTTATGTGCTAGTTTTGGACCGATACTAGTAAAAAAGGCATTAATATATTGCGGAATCCCGTTCGATTCAACTGGGGTATTAGTATTATGATCTATTAAATTGATTTTAACATCTTGTTTATTCGAATTAGCAACATGATTTATTTTTTGCCAAAACTTTTTGGGTGATATAGTGTCATCCTCGAGATAATCCTGTACAAAATGAGCCTTAGCTAGACGAATCTGGTTTTTGGTGTCATTTCTTAGTCTCTTTGCCACAATCCAGTCATCATTGTTTTTTGATTTTTTAGCTTTCCTCCATGCCAAGTCTTTATCATGAATGGCCTCTAATAGTTCATTGGTTAGCCATGGCTCATTTTTATCCCTGACGTTTAGGCTTTTTATGGGACACATCACATCCACAACCTCCAATATCGCTTCATTTATGTAGTCCCAACATGACTCTGGATTTTCTAATTCAAAAAATTTATCCCACTCTGTCTGTCCAAGATGCCGAACTAAGACTTCTTTCGAGTAATTCCGATATGATCTACCAGTAAAACTGACTCTGTTGTAAACAACTTTTGGTTTCTTACAACTAGCATATATCATATCATGGTCACTAAGAAGTACATCCATCACTCCACTACTGGAGATAATTCCACTATTTGTGTACAGTAGGTCAATACAGTTTGCACCCCTAGTTGGTTCCTTAATCAACTGTTTCAGATTAGTCAAGAGTTCGAATTGATGTAGTGATTTGTATGCATCATGATTTTTATCCAGATAGTTGATATTGAAATCCCCCAACAGAAAAATGTCTTTGTTTCCGAATTGTGTAATTTCATTTACCATTTCAACCAGGTGGCTGGTACAGATGGTTATATTGCCAGTAGGAGGTCGGTAGAGTGAGCCAATGACAATATCCTTTGAGTTTGCCATATTAACATACAGCCATAATATCTCCAAATCTTTATCACTATGATTATATTTCTCCAATTTTGTTGTAGAAATTGTTAAAGAATTCTTTACATAAATGGCTACTCCACCCCCTTTTTTAGGGATAAGGTTATTGTTATCACTCCAATTTCTGTCTAATCTTACCATCTCATAACCATTCATATTTAATAATTGTGACGGAAAATCACTGGTTAACCATGTTTCACTAATAGTAAATATATCAAAATCCCAATCTTGTAAATATGTGCTGAGTTCCAATAATTTGTTTTTACTTATATTCGTGTGTATGCAATATCGCAATACGGGGAGTAGGGGGGGGGGGAGTGATTGTCACCTACATGTATACAGTGAAACGTATTTATGTGATATGGCGCGTATAGGCAGCCCCGCTTTTCCTATATCCTCAAGGGAATGGCAACAATAGGGGTATGGTGGGGTGTGGGTGTGTGGAAGGAATGGAGAGGTTAAGATCCTCGAGCTCCTGACCTTCCCTATGTATATTTTTGGTAAACACGTAATGGCAGATTTATACAGTCCAACAACGACAATTCCCTTATGTAAGCCTTATCATAGTGAACAAAAATAGGCCACTATTATCTTTTTTATATTAAACAAAATCAAATTATTGCTGTCAGAAAATTGCAAAAAATATGTCAAATATGTCAGAAATCTTCTCCAGTGAGCCCAATACTACTGACAATATCATAGCATGCTTAGGGCACCATAAAGACAACAGTAGGGCAACCTTCCAATGATGATTTCGTTGTGATAAAATCAGTTAACACAGACTGATAACTTTGTTGGAGTCATTAGAAGCCTTATGATGACAACTATTATGTTGACCTGTGTAAATGCCTCTTTAACTACTCAAAGAGAGGAAAGGGACAGTCGTGTGTGCCTGGATGTGCAACCTTATAGCACCTAGCCTTTGCGTGAACACATCTCTACATGTCCAAAATATAGGATTCAATAAAAATATATCATTGAATCAGGTTACATATTATAGCATATAACGGCTGTACGTCTGTGTCTATATTCAATTTGATATGTCATGCCTATATAGTTATACCTACGTGTAGACAAAATAAATGCATTCTATTCATCCCCAAGGTCGAGGATATCACCATCGGTACGCATATATATGGTGGTAAAAACTGAGGCTCAATGCTCTGCCCACAGATAAGGCTCCATATTATAGCTATTGAACTCTCGTGGAGCACGGCTACCTCTGTTGTACAACCTTATAAAAGGAGAGAAAGATTGACTTTGTTGGACATATTCTGTATCAAGTGACATTGGGGATTACATTGATCCTCTCTTTACAGTTACTGTACAGTTACCGATATAGCATTTGTGATATAAGGATTTAGTGTAGCCACATGAGAATGCGCTTTTATGGTCATATGGTTTGGAACAAACTAAGGATTGCTTGTAGTTATCTTAGCTTGTGCCAAGTACAAACTATGATTTTATACGTGTGAAGGAATCAACCTACAATCTGAGGCAACTGGTCCTCGTTATTAACTATTACAATTTAAGCAGCCTGGTAAGCAAATCTGAAGTACATTTTAAGTACTGTGAGAACTAGAAAGAGTTTTACCTAGATGATCATCACTGATAATCTTCTGTAAATCTATCTGCTGAATACGCCGCCGATTTGCATATCTATAAGGTGACTCTGCACCTTGCTGATTGGTGATTAAATAGCAGCCAGCTTAATAATTATTATATTTTATCTGTCAACTTATTGGCTTAAAATCTTGCATCAATTTACTGTTGCAGATCCAGGATTTATTGAAGATTTGGTCAGCATAATCTAGGCATAAAGCAGCATTATTTCTATTTACCTAGTTTACTTGTAAACCAAAAGTAGGACCCCCATGGACGCCATTGCTCCACCCTTGGATTATGAGATAGGCCAGTCTGACAGAGTCCGCCTAGTTGTATACCACTTTAATGCCTTATTATTGTTCATTTCAATAAATGCGGATATTCCAAAACTCGAATGTGTTCACTAAGAGAACGAAATGTGTGACTTCACCGTTACAGTATTCTACGTATCCTTTCAAGACCCCCAGCCATGCGTCAGTGTTGAACACCACACTGTCACCTACCACCGGATATGGAATAGATTACTTTGCCGTCACATTATTATTGCAGTAGCTCTAGCATTATATTTCATCTAGCACATCATTTCGGCCGGCAATTTAGAGTTACAGGGGTTTGTAAATGATTTCGATATTGCTGTTATGATCCATCACAACTTCCAATATCATATTGCAAGCTAATTGCTGAAAATATCACATTGTGGAGCACAGCCATGGGCATCACGGTAACATCCCCATCGGAATAGATGATTTTCATTAGTGTGGCACCCTACTAAAGTAAAGGGCCGGCACTGACATATAGGGATATGGATGCCAATGTGCCCAGGCTAAAATGGTTTGGATCAAGGCATCTCTAGGACGGTTCACTATATGCAGACCCATGGGAAAAGAGTATGGGGCTAGCATATTACGATAGCCTTTATCCTTTAACAGTGAGGGACGATTATCCCTTCGATATGACTTAGAATATGTCACATCAGCAAGAAGGGTAGGGTGGGGTGCTAAACTGATTCTTTTGTACCTTTGTTTCTATCTGGTCTTGTATAAATATCATATATATCATATATATCACACAATCTCAGGTGGCAATTTACGATGGTAGGTTGCAATGCAAAATCATGAGCATTGCAATAATTATCATGTAAAACGTACATTCACATACCGGGCCAGGGCTTGCAAATCCTCCAGATTGCATGTATCGCAACGAAGGGGACACATTCACAAGTAAATTGTAAGGAGAACATGGCAAAACAACATTTAATGATATCACCATCACATCCTTATGTCAATAGATCTGGGACATAATTATTTCACCTACCATTCGTAGTTGACTTCAGGGGCTTGTAAATGATCTTGCTGACTCTACAGGTACACAACTACGAGCAAATAAAAACAGGGAATTGGAATACAAGCTTTCCCCTAGGAGCAGGTGAGTGGGGCCTTGAGCTGCTCCTAATCTGCTCACAACCTTCGCTCCTGGTAACCATCCAATTAGAGACCAAGGGATCACGCTTAGATTAGCGGTGGGTGAATAGGGCAGGGCAGGTTACGGACAACGTACGATGGGTCGTATTATTTACCTGATTAGGCTCTACTGTTTGGTGGGACAAGGTCGGATTTATTATCGGGTAAAAGGAACTGTGTAGCGACTGCACCAGGTAGGTCGTGCGTGTTTATGGTTTTCTATTCCAACCGTTTTTAAACCCCTAACCTGTTGTTGGTTATAAACGGGAAGAGGTGGGGGAGGGGGTGCGCCGGACTCGGGGACCTTGAAGTGTTTTGGGGTCTTCTTATTAGGGTTCGAGTAAGTTAAAAGAAATAAGGGGGGCCCTCGGGGTGTCGAGGGTTGTCCTGTGGCTTGACCTGCTTTTCTATGTCACATAGTCGTGATTGGGGGTCGAGCCCTGGATCTACAGGAGAGATGTGTTTGGCATACCTTCCCGAGCCCTTCTTTGGTCAGGGTCGTCTTCTGGTGGATAGATGGTTCAGTCACCAAAGACCATTAATTCTGTCTCAAGATCCGTCATGAGGTAACGGATATCAGAATCATAATATTTCCCAAAGCACAAGTCAACAATAGATTGATGTTAACAGTAGAGTGCCAAAGAGGACACTGACTTATTTCAGGATAAACAGTTGCTTTTTATAGGCCTCCAAAAACAGATGACGATCTTTGTAAAACCATTGTGGTTTGTGTTTGCGCCATGTATTTAACAATTCATGATTCAAGATGCTTGACATTTTCAAGTGTTCGTATCGTCTTATATTTTTTAGTAATCTCCAGTACGATTTAATGTTCGTGTTATTTACAATTTCAAATATCGACTTATAGATTTATCAAATAATTACACTTTCTTGGTAAGGAGGGGTGGTATCTCCACTTCTCACTCATCTGTATACGCGGGAAAAACAAATTGAAAACTTCGACATTATATGGGTAAACAGTGATGTATTACTTGAAATGATTGGCAATCCTATCTTCGGAAGTAACCTAGAGAGCTGATTATTCTCTCATAACTACTACCGGCCTTCCTCCCCTCCCCTCCCCCTCCCCACACACCTTCATCCATTTGGTTTACTGCCCCTCTCTGTGATGGCTGTCCCTGCTGCCCCTGGTCTCCAGTAACCTTTGATCAGCCCCTTCCGACCCCTCCCGCTGCCCACCGACCTCTGAGCTGCTCACTTACCGCCAGCAGCTCAAGTAGGCCGTAATTGGGGCGGGCCGAGAATGTAGGTCACTGGGTGGTGATCATCGTCCAGTAAATACACTATCAGTTTTTGTCTATGTTTTTGTGTTCGTGCTATTGGGAGTTTGTCGTTTAGTAAATAAAAATAAGCCCAAGATGTAGTTAACGAAATAGAAAATCTGTGTGTTTTTTCCGTGCTCAGTCTCGTTAGGATGTCGAATGAAGGAAAATATGTGTTGCATGCATGGGGGCAAATCGGTAGAGTAGTGGACGAAGCATATATAGGAAAGAGAAGAAAAAAAGGCTGGGAAAATGGGTCGAAATAGTCGGAAGTGAAATGAAGAAGGGTGAATCGAGGCTAACTAGGGCAGATTCAATTAGTAGTGTTTCACAGACAACTTCCTGCAGCTGTTCCGAAGGTCATGATCAGTACGTTTAGGAAGGATATCAGAGCTTAGGGTTCTTCTTCATATTTCCAGATCATGATCAACAATTCTAAATGAAGTTGAATTCTGGCATCGGTATCGTCATACATATGTGACATTGGTTCCTAGAACAACCTGGAGGACTATGTTATGATTAGATACCTCCTGGTTCTTCTACCAGTCCGTGTTGAGTAGTATTTCTCAGTCTGGATCTCAGGGAGTAGATCACAGGGAGTGACATGTGTCATCCCAGAACGAGATCCCAAGTGTGTCTGGACTGGGGAGGTGGAATCAGTCCATCTCCATGCTGGATCCACAGGGCCTTCCAATGTTATCTTAAGCAATCTGTCATACCTCAAATTCCATCATAAGGCTAGGATATTTATTAAACAATATATGTGTTTCGAGATAAGATATACATTAACTAAAGTAAGTTGTCCTCAGAATCTAATTTAATTGTCATCCATAAAATGTCCCTCTTTTCCCGTCTCATTATATATTTTTAGACTAGTATGACTACCCCGGAATAAAATAGCTTATAGATAGAAGAGTCATAGGATCACATTAGAACAGCACCCAGTCCTTCCACTCCCTGGTCACCTGTAGATGAGTCATCCATGGACTCATATATGTCTTGTCCATATTAGGCAATAACGTTAACAACCGGAAGGGAATCATCCTGAAGCATTTAACCACATTGGTAAAAAGACTAAAGAATATAATGACGCTTAGGTAATAAGTACAGTTTCACTGCGCCGCTATCAATTTATATCTACTTTTATGATAGGCCAATATAACCAGAGAGACAATTGTCATTTGACGATCATCTCTAATGCACATACATTTTATTCGTGTAGACGTTTGAAAAAAAACCTGAGTTATTTCATCTCATTGACTGAACACAAAGTGTTAGCACAGTCCAATAAGTGGTAGGCCCTACAATCCCCATTTGGAGATCTCTCCCTATGCCTTCTGTTCAGCGCATCCAATTGCCACTTTAAAAAAGAAGAAAAATTCAAAGCCTTCGCCTTTTTAAATTGAAGCAGCACTGGCACAACTACAATCAAGTAATCCAACGCAATTAAAAAGAATCCATCGATGGATGACCGTGCTTTTCTCCCAGACAAGGCGATTTCCGAAGTAATTAAGCGTCTCTCCCTTTAGAGTGTTTCCCTAACTAACGTGTAAACCTCTGACCATCCCTTTTAAGTCGCCCCTGAGCCAGCTGGTGGTCAGAGATAAGGACCCTGGAATCTGGGGTGGCAGGTTCACAAAGGGACTGGGTGCATTCATTCCTATATTACCGTCTGTCTTAGAAGCTAGACTCCTGAAAATGTTGGCGGACTTCTTTCTAACGCCCCATACCCGCCGGACTCAATCGCCATATTTACCACCGCCTACTAATGATCATTTTCTGCATCTATTCCCATGTAAAGTGGCGTTCCTGCTGGCTATCACTAAAAAAGTGATCAGGTCAGCACAAATCACCGCTGTGGATATTGGGCTTTAAACTGGGTTGATTGGGACTTAGGTGGTCGCGCTTTTAGTGAATCAGGAGTTGGTATGCAATATTGAAATGTATTAATTTAATTGAATTCCCAGGGCAAACCTCCAAACCACTTGGACGGTGATTCATATCAAACATGTACATATCAATGCAGCCCACTGATGAGCTATCTAAGGATAACAGTATTGGCGATTGTGACATCGCCCTGGTTGGTATAGGGCTTTAAATCTTGGGTCACAGATTCATTAAGAGCTCAGAGGCTTTCTTTTCACCTTATTTATGGATATATAACCCATTTAACTACTATTTACTTATACCATCAGAGAGAGTACTAGTGAATAATTGATTATTTAAAGAAAAATGTTAAATATAAAATTGTTTGGCAATATAATATAGATAGATAGATAAACATGTATAATGCAACCTTGAACTACTGTTGACATGAACACCGACTGGCAGGTCGTTTGACACACAGCCATTATTCTGTTGATCCGGGCATTTCCCTGACTGTCAGTCCTGGACAGATCTATGCATACTGTATGACCGAGCCCTTATGATGGATGGCGTGCAGCTAACCCTTTTAGCCCTTCGAATATGGCACTGAACGCTGTCTTTTCTGTAAAAAATAAATGCATGTTTTCATTAAAAGAATCGGGTGCCATGACCTTATATTCAATTGGTAATTTCTAAATTGTCATCAGAAACATAGCTGAACACCCTGCTTTGTAATCCCATTTTGAAGGAGATTCAAAATCTTTTCTGATTATATCTAACATATTTATGTGTTATCCCTCATTCCTACTGTTGGTTTTAGAAATTGCAAGTAAAATCGAATAAAGGAACAATAAAAGAAATCAGCCTTAACTTGCAAATTGTACGTGTTGTGATTCGAAGAAAACGTCTATTCCCGTGGCAGATCCATCGATCGACAGTGGGTCATTTATCAATGATGTATGCTAACAATTTTTCCTTCTCTCTTTTAGGTGAGTACATTTTCTACTACGAGTCCTTTTGCAAGACAAGAAAACCGGTACGTTTGAGACATATTTAAACATGGAGTCATCCACGCTGATAATGTCTGGGCTCAAATAAATGCAGAATGACAATTAAATTTACCCTATGATCACATCTTGATAAATTGAGAAATAAATCATGCACAAACTATTTTACTTAATCTAAATTGGGTAATGTCGGCGTAGCTATGATTCTATTGTCAAATATTACCCACACTTACATTCACTTCATAATAATTATCTCCTGAGTTTACTAATGCTATCCAAAATATTGTCATGGGCGTGTTACAATGCCTAGTCTGTAATAGGAAGTAAATTCCACGAATTACCGACACTAGTACTGCAGATACACAATCGGACAGAAAAAACATAGAACTACACAACAATGGGGTCTGGATGGGCACTAGCAGAACTTAGTGACAACGATCTGGACAGACCACTACCTGTATAATCCAGTTCTTGCCCCAGGGCACGTGTCAGAGACCTGATACCTATTCACTGAAATCAAGTCCTTATAGAGCAAAATAAATAATTGACAGTGCCGTCAGATCAGGTAATCTAAGTGAGCTAAACATCCGGACCCCGATTGCTACATTTCGTGTCTGAAGCCCGGTTCACACAGTCCGTCAAAATGGTTATTTTAACCGTTCACCTATAGACTTTATGACAGTCCCGACAGTTGACCCTCGGGTTCCCGATAGACTTATGACATCCTCGACAATATTTCCAACAGTATTATGTCCTTATAAGGTTTACATTATATTTCTAAAATTTTCCCTCCTTACTAGTTATAGTAATGATTGACTTAAGTGTGGCTACCGGCATGTGTAAACCGGGCTTAAGGCTCGTGCCTGGTCTATATGCCCCGACTGACAAGGGCTGCGGGAAAAACAACAACAGAAAGAGAACAACAGATTGTCTAGTCTAACGTGTGATCTCTGACATTTTCCATGGCACCTTCTGTAGATATAGACAAAGGTTTTTTGGGCATGGCAGAAATGAGGAAATCGTGCGTACCGTCCTTGCTTTGAAAAACATACATAACAAGGTAACAATGTTGAGAGTCGTCTCTCTATTCTGAACACATGAGTTCTTTCAGTATGATTGTACCATTTATTTCAAACGAGTAACTTCGATAGTCAATTACGGATGTACACCAGTGATGGTGGTGTTGTATACGCTGTGCTCTCCTTATAATTAATGAATATAAACGTAATCACTGTTTAGGGGGACTGCCAGATATTTTGTACGATCAAGTAACAAATGTGCTAGTATGATTTTATCGAGACTACGCACAGGACAGGATCAGTTTAGACATTTATTTGTAGAAGGCAACATCTCACTTAACATTCCGAAGTAAAACGCCCCCTTTATGTAGTTCGCTTTATCAGCGTCAGGGTTCTGATTGTCTTAAGATAATTATACTATACAAGGTATAACATTGTTTTAAAGGTAGTTGCCCAGTCAAGTATGTGGCTTTGCAGTACGTTATCAGGGAGGATAAGCAACACCGATCCGCGACGCATCTCGAAACGTCAACGTAACTCTTAACATTTGAAGCTTTCAGTAGGAGTAATATTAAAGAATTTCGGACATGCTAATTCATATCGTAGGAAAACAAATCCATGACACTAAACTCGTGATGAAATATTTCATAATTACATGGCGATAGCTGAGACAAGAGATACGTTGTGTTTACGTTAGGTGTTGCGTTGGTGTTGCTTATATACTTCCTATTGCAGCATTGCAGAACGTCAGAGAACTCTATCAGAAAGTCGCAGAAGGTGCCCTAAGCGGTGCTCCTTGGCTCGATGTACTTCTCAACTGCTAACATGTCCAGTAATAAAGGGCTTCCATTCACTTGTTTTGCTCAATCTGAAATATTTCGAAATAAAAACTGCAAAGGAGGTGACATTCGATATTGCAACCATAGTGCTGCACTTTTCCTTGCCGTCCATTATGGGAAATCTTACTTTAAATTGCCAGCTGTAACCTGACCCAGAACAACTCAACGGACCGCACTTTGCCAAGTCTGGGTAATAGCAATCAGCTGTTATTGCCTCCTGGCGGTATCGTATCACGGGAAGCCATACCTGCATAGTACAATTGGATCACGTATCAATTAGAAGCTCGCCAACTCTACAGCCGCGTTAACGTTTCTACTTTGCCGGCTAAAACCGCCACTAGGCCACCTATTGTTTACCCTTTTAAAACGCCCAACATAACAGGTGGTTTTTAACTGCCATTTGGAAAGGGTCAACACAAGTCAGCGCCTGATTAATAAAAGGCAAACTGGAAAGGTGGTTTTACTCATGCCTTATTTCCATGAAGCGATAGACTTCTGGCAATAAAAAAGACATTGTATTACCTGGCGACTTTTATTGACCCTTTCAAAACTGTAGGCTGCATCTTTCACATAGCATTGAAGTAGTGATTGCAGCAGAAAGCAATAACTAAAGTGTTGACACTAATATACTCCCGACATTCTCGTCTGTTCAGAGATATGCCACTGTAACTTTAAATCAGTTCATATAGGGGCATAGATATTGAATAAAAGCAGCCTTAAGGTAGTAATAGTGTATCAATCATTAATTGATGCGTTAAAGATCCACATGGAACCCAGTCTAAAAGGTTTTGTACTGTGATTGCACCGTGATTAAAGAGGAATTCAGCATCACGTCATGTTTTATTTTAATAATGAACCTTAAATGTATCCATATATAGGTGGTCCCCTTACATACAGCTGGCACCCTCCCCAGTGGCTACCATTATCATGCGGCTAGAAAACAGGAAATAAAGCATGGACTAGTTTCTACCTTTATCCACCCTTACCAACGGCCACCAACCAGGACTCCAGATTGGATGGACAATAATTTCATGAACGGCAATCATTCCATTGTAAACTCGCATTCTACTTACTGCAGATAGATATTGTGCATTGAATGAATAGAGAACCTGCAGACGAACTTCAATTTTACAGAAAAAGCTGACGCCCTAATGAGATACTCAGAGGGATTGAGGTTAAATTTAACTGGTTGGAGATGATGCTTCCTAAAGCCTGGTCTCCACTGGGCACCTCCCCCCCCCCCCCCGCCGACTAAAATGGATAGCCACATTTAGCCACATTTTGTCAGCTTAAGCCGGGTTTCCACTGAACGATTTCATGAACAACCATTAACAATTTTGAAATCTTTCCCTGTCTTACGCAGTCATGAGGAGAATGTCGTTCGATGGAAACCCACCTTAACTAAACTCATTTCATGCTCATTATGTAGTAATTATGTAGGGGCCTGGCTTAAGACTAAGCTGGCAGCATCCTGGGGGATGACAAACTCTAAATTTATGGTTTTAAGGTAGTTTTCCATAGGACGACATGGTGGAATACTAGCATTAACCCTTTCCAACAGCAATGACTATTGGTGCCAACAGGCAATGGTTATTGAGGAAGGAAAGGGTTAACACTGGATGGCTGCTGATAAAAATGGTTATTGTTCTGTGGAAACCCTATGGCCCGTAGTTGGCTGACTAACACCAGAAACATCAGACATGTCTTGTTTTGAAGGTGTTTAGTCGGCCTGTATATCAACATTAGTGGCACCACTACTGTTGGCGGCCAAGTGGGGAGCCAGCTTGTGGTTTAAGTCCTTTGGCTATGATATTATGTTTTTGCAGCTTAGGCCTAAGTGACAGAGTTAGGCAAACAGAGGAGTGTTACTTCGGAAGCAGCCTTGTAGTACACTAATCCAAAGGTTCCTTGTTCGATTTCAATCCTCTCTTTTGATCGAAAAGCACCCTGTTGCTTTTCATGAGTTATTCCCCTGTGAACCTGCTGATCCCTAGTCAAAATATTTTCTTACAAGCCAGTGTAATGCGAAGCATGATTAAAAGAAGATAAAACCGGGTATAAAAAGTTGCATTGGCCAACTTCAAAGATGCGCTCATAACATGATGGCCGTTATAAATCTTTTTTTTTTCTAGAATTGAATATCCGACAGAATCAATTATTTTTTTGCTTTACAAAAAATTGTTTGAAATAATTCTTCGGATATTATTTACTTCCATTTTCAGAAGGTTGGTGCCAGATCATATTTTCATAAAGTCTTTGATCGCTAGCTGTCTACAATGTGCCAGACTCTCGTTTACCTCATTAAACCATATAATAAGTCAGAATTATTTGGAATACCTTCGCTTGTCAAATAACAGATCTATGTATGTCTGGACAGCAAGAAACAGTTCATTTTCTTGTGCTTTTGGTTTGGACTTGTGTGATATTTGTGTTTAAGTTTGATTCTGATTCTGATGTTTAGAGTCAGGTTGTATATATATGAACAGAAAATTCACCATTAGATGTTGTCCATATAACGTTTTCACTGATTTATTTTGTAGTTTTAAAAATGTTAAAAATCAGAACAGGAACACAGTCAGGATATGACAGCATGGTTTTCCAGTTTTTGAATGGTTTCTTGTTTCACAGATCTATAGAGTACCATCAATGAACAATTGTTTTATGAAAATCATTACTTTCCTCTCCAATCTGTAAAACATCACACCGGTACTTTGTAGAGAGTACCACAGTTACTGTATGCAGCGGGATATTCATTATTTGAGCTGTAACAACCTAGGACATAAATAAAAGGAAGTATTTTGGCAGCAAAGAAAGTTAAAGGACACCAATGTGAGAGTAAAAGGATACACACAAATAAGTTTATAAAAAGAAACTGGTACGGGGTTAAGAATAGACACCTTCGTGCAGTGCCTGCCCCACTCCCAGGCTGAACGGTGCCCAGACAGCCGTATATATATATATATATATGTATATATATATTTATTATACCTTAGGGTGATACAAGTTTAGTAGTTAAGAGTTTAACACAGGATGATACAAACCTGGGTGATAACCAGCCTTGTATCACACTGCAGTGTGATACAGAAACTTTTTATTTTTCTAAAATTCATGAAAAAATGAAATAATTAAGAAATACAAAATCTAACATATGCATTATCTGAACAACGTTCATAGCTACATTTTACTGCTTACTATTTATGGATTTGATGGATATCAAAAGAGTTATATGAAAAAACTTTTTTAAAAAAAGTGCAGCATCACAGTCCCACCATCACTGATTGCTGTGCACCCTTCCTTGGGAGCTCAGATCTAACAGAAAAGGTATAATAAATCCATAACCAACCCCGAAGGGAGTACTCGGGCAGTTATCACCCCTCGCCAGACCCCAATATCAGCCCTCGGCCAGCCCTTCGGGCCCTGGCCTCGGGCTGATATCGGGGTCCCGGCTCGGGGTGATAACCACCCTCGTACTCCCTTCTTGGTTGGTTATATGTATATATATATATATATATATATATATATATATATATATATATAAACAGAATACACAGCATGACGAATCTGAGCCCTCACCCCCTTTCGTGCATGCTGTAGGGGTATGAATGCAACCAAGACGAGTCAAAGTGTTTTGGTAGACAGTTCGTGCTTCTAAGTTGGTAAAAAGGTAGCCTATGCTATAAAGGGCGCCGACCGGCATTTCGTCTGCCCAGCAATATTAGATTCTTGGGATAGAGGTAACTAAACATATATGACTTGTTTTATTCTAACGTCGCACACACGCGCTAACCCACAGCAAGCAGTATATAATGTGTTATACTGGTTTGAAACAATCCTTTACAATGATTATCAATGCAACAACCCAGTATATTTACATCTTTTTACGAAAAGCTCCACTAATGTTACATTCCTTAATTTGTTTGTAATATGTGCTCAGAACAGGATAATTCTATCTTTAGAATTTCCCTATTCGAGTTGGTGTGCTTGAGCAATGCTTACCCGGTGGCTATGACGTCATTGTGACGTCTTCTCGTGACGTGGGTCATGTACGTAGTCAGCCATGACGTCCGTACCAACCAATATACACCAGGCCGTCACGGTACAGTGAACGCAGCACGACAAAACTAGACTACGCCTGGATCCTAGAGGGTGACTAACGCCACATAAACATAATTTTTAATGTTTTTATTCTTTATCATACTATGGATGTCATGAAAACTATAACGGTATCATGTCATGGTTTAATGAATCAACTCAGGTCTAGATCTATATTGGATTCGTCCACTCATTAAAATATGCACGTTTTTCTTATAAACTAAACAACTATGGCCTTTTGTTTATGTTGGAAACGCATTGCATATAACCAGTAGGATATGCTAATAAAATTGTGAGAAAATCACCCTTTCTTAGATTTTGTCATAAACAGACTGATAAAATAATTCTAAGAAGTTTTGGTTCCTATATCGTCCAGCATTTTCTTATAAATTTTCTAATAAAAGAAGTCCTCTAAATGTAGCTTATCTTTTCCTCCTATTCTTATCCCATCTTAAAGATATTATAACGCTAGGAAATGCAATTCTGAACAAGCATATCAAATTGGGCACCCCCCCCCCCCCCCCCCCCCCCATTGTCTGTGACTTCGTGCCTTGCACACCTTCCTATTCAGATAATAAAGGCGCTGAGGTAAACGGTCAACCATGGCCATATCAGCTGTATGTGTATGGCTTTTGTAATTTATCTTTAATGACAGTCGCAGCTTTAGAACATGGATACCGATATTAGAATGGAGTCTTCTGGGACCATACTTATTACATGTCTGTGTGTTGGCCTGAGTCATCGAGACGTGGTCATGGTCATGGTCTGGTGGCCCAGCTGAATAGAAGTTTAGCGACGCCGATGTTTTTATTGTCCTAGATGTCGACCCTTGCAAATGAATTGTGGATATTATTTCATTTTGTTGATGTGTATCTATTTATCTATCTAGCAATTTATAAATATATATAAATATATATATATATATAAATATATAAATAAATAAATATATATATATATATAGTGGGAAATGATGACCTAAGGGGGGGGGGACAAAAGTATTATTTGCAATGCATAACCCGCTGTTTAAAACGATACAAATCATTTAGACTTGTAATGGTCATGAGTAGATAGAATGTGTATTTTATCATAATCATGATCTTTGCAAATTTCTACCCATGAGCACTATTCCAGGAAAATATGTATCATTAACATAGTTTATAGGTAACTGACTTAATGATTGATTAAAAGTAAATTAGGAAATTTTCCTCTAGGTTACCAAATCACGTTGCTGTTCACAATTATGTATCATAATATATTATATATATATATATATATTATGTAATTATGTGAGTGTATATTCATTTTTTATAAGGGATACACTACATTTAATAATAAATTTCTTTCATCATAAAAAGAACGTCGTGCTCCTATTCCCGTGTCAATTTTTATCAGTGCCAATCAATTATCTATTTCAATGATTACGTTTATTCAACCCTAAAAGAAGTCATATTTTCTTGGCTTCTTTCATTTTGTAAATGCAATGTATAAAAATTCAAATCATTCAGTTCAAATTCAAAGATTAAATCATAAAAATTCAATGTTTGATTGATGAGACTTACTGATCTATTGGTGGTGGATGATAATTCTGGTAATGATAAAAAGCAGCTAAAATCCCGTCTATAACTGAAAGCCAACAATACACAGGTTTGCAATACCTGATTTCAGCATAATATGTAATTCATTGCCAGCTTTCTCCTCTATGCAAGGATTGGGTGGTGGCCAATACTTAGACGTCATCTGGGCCCCTGCCAAAAGTAAATGAGAAAAGAAAGTGGAGGTGGACGTCGGGGCGGGTTCTTGGCCCCTGGTAGACCCCTTGACAAAGATGGCCTGTAGCTTGGTCGGGGATGGGTTCAGGATCTCATGCTCCCTGGTCGTGCCCCGTCAGGGCTGACTGCGGTCCCCTGCCTGCCTCCCGCCGTCGTGATCAGCGGACAGGTACGGGAGAGGGAGGGGGGAGTTAGTAATACGACAGGGGAGGGAGGTGTGAATGGTTACATACTTATATACTTGTAAGGGGGTTAGGAGTGGCAGGTTATTGTATCAGTCACATGGGTCGGGGGATGGGAGGGGTGAGGATGGTCCCTGGACATCACGACTTTTCCCAGCTCAGCAGTATATAAGGGGCTCATCAGATCCAGACCAGACATCCAGACCCAGTCGTCTCAGCAGTACTACAGGCAAGGTCTACAGCCTGCAAACTTCAGCAAGCAGCACTTCACTCCTGCATTAATCTCTACTATAGACATTCAACGTGACAGCTCAACGAAACAGTGCATAAGGTGGGTGTATATTCATGCTTTTAATTCATAACAAAGTAATCGTAAACCGAGCAAGCTTTCATGTACACGTACTTCAGCTCTCAACACTACATGATCTATCACTGTGAATGCAATAAATTACGACCATTTATGCAGACTGAATAGAAATTAATACATTTCTATTATTTATTCAGATACTGCCCACAACATAGAGTAGGTTCTTTGGTCAGATAGAAATTAATGATATGGTTTTGTATTCGAAATGTAATATAATATATTTCTTCATATTATGAAGCTTTAATTGATTCGGATAAGGTTAGAGTGTGCATCAACTAAAAGCATTGGATTTTCCTCAATAAGATCATGAAATTATATTGATTGTATTTATGAAGTTTCAGAAAGTAAAATATTATTTGAAACATTAAAATAATTAGAATTTTCCCCGCGTATTTGAGGGTATCACAGTATCAGTCCATACATTGGTAAAGGCTAAACAAGAAACTGGCCATACATGAAACATGGGCACTACCACAATCGAAATAACACAATCTGATCCAATCACTATAATGATTGTTGTAACTGCTGGAGGCATAACGACGAACTTGTTGATGTTGTAGATGTCGATGGCCAAGTTCATGCTGTGCGGGGCGGTGTTGCTCGTCCTCCTCCAGGCGGCCATGTCCCTGCCCGCCCACCGCGCCAAACGACAGGCCTGGTGGGATCGGGTACGACAGCAGGCAAGGAACCAACGTCAACGAGTTCGAGGTCGGCAAAGAGGCTTTGGAGGGTTCGGACAAAATGATGGTCAAGGAGGATCTCAAGGTCGGAACGGTTTCGGAGGTCAGGTGGGAGACGGGGTTCCCCGGCTGAGGGTGGAGGTGTGCCGACTGGTGCGTGACGGCGCCGACCTGTGTAACGAGGCGGCCGAGTGTGAGGCGCCCTGGACCTGCCGACAGGACGCTGCCCTCAGTCAGAACAAACCACTCAGCAGCGAGGTCACCTACAGCTTCTGTCTGCCCCCGGTAAGTGCCGGCTTTTATTCTATATCAGAATTCTCGCCCCCATACCTTCACCATTGTCCTGCCCTCTCAGAAAGCGGTGAATGAAAGGTTTGTTATTGCCCCAAAGGGCAATTATGTCTGTGTATGAATGCTAATGCAAATTTTTGTGTTGGCAGTAAAATTTTCAAAAATATTCTGTGTAATTGATGTAGAATCAATCAAGTTCAGACCGTGGGTGCACTCAGCGATTGTAATTGGTATTGCCCAAGTTCGCACCACACCTATGTCTCGGGCTAAAGCCCTTGACAGAATGTGAAAACCAGGGCAATGACAATTGCTTTGTTCCCCTTGGTCTGTACTATGCATTTGTTTTCGGAAATGGTGTTCAATGGTCCCAGGCCAAAGTTTTTTTTAAACAAGGCCTCTATGGGAGGGTTCACTGCGCAGGTTCGTGGGAAAGGTGTATAGCAAGATTCCAAACCGCACACCTTCACTGCTGTCCTGTCCTCTCTAAATTGGGATAATAAACAAAGCTGTTATTGCCACGGAGGGCAATGACACCTGTCTTTGGATGGCAGTGCAACTTTACAAGTACCTCGCTTAATTGGGCCGTACAAATCTCAAGCAAAAGTCATTGTTGGTGCTCACAAACTGTGGTAATAACGGTTGCTTCGAGACCACTACGTCTTTACGTTGTATACATATGACATTAAAGCAAATGGTCCACTACAGGACGCCAACTGATCACTTGCCCATACATTATTACCATGCTTTATTCTTGTAATGTATATTCTAAATTATTGGTATTACCTGGACTTCTTTCCATATCAGTTCGATAGTGATACCACTTTGATTATCAAACTCCGTTAACGCTGCATCAGAATAATATCATGAACAGATTATCAATATGAGAGTTTTGCACTTTTAAATGAGCATAAAAACTAAGTAAGAAATGGAAATTTCATGTGTTGTTAGATCAATCTACATAACAATTACTCTCATAATGTGATATCATAAAGTCATTGTTGTTGCACATACTATGTACCAACGAATCATCGGAATAACTTTTATGTAGAAGAGTTGATGGATTTATACAAAACAATAAATCCTCAGCGTATAATCAGCATGAGTGTGTTATCAGTGTGTAGTCAATGTATACTCAATGTATAATCAACCCTTTCTCTATCTTCCAGTCTTGTGAGGGTGACGTTGGGTGTGGCGCCAACGGAGACTGTACTCTCGTCAGCATCAAGGGCATGAACCGCAGCGTCTGTCTCCAGGACGGCGACCTGGACGACGACACCTTCCGCGGCCGGGGCTTTGGTGGGGGCCGTGACGACATGGACGACCCTGAGGTTGGCGTCTTCAATATCGATAACGACGACGACGACAACGACGACGGCTTCGGGGACTGGGCCAGGGGCTGGTCCAACTGGGGCCGTAAGAAGAGGCAGGCGCGTACCTGTTACAACGTGCAGTGTGACCTGAGTCGGGAGGCCTTTGGTGGAAGGCGTGGTGGGCGTGGTGGTGGTCGTCGTGTACCTACCACTACCACCACCACCACTGCCCCAGCTCCCGGCGGACTTCCCTGAGTTCTGGCCTTTAAAAAGCGTTATATTTTTTCATTTGATCTTAAGGTGTTAATTACCACTTAAATGTGTATTTCAAACAACAAGTTTACCTGCTGGCTGGTAAAAATAAAACTATTTCCAATTGTTCAAAATGTCAAATGGGAATTGCTGCTCCTTAGAATAACTAATAACAACGCAACTATCAAAAAACGTAAAGAATAAAGCACCACTTTGGCATGTATGTTAAGGGTATCCCATCGTTCGGGTACTTTTACGTTAAGGTGTTTCCATGTAATGGCTTACGTAGGACTTTCGATCATCATTCCAACACATCAAAAGTAGTGTCTTTGTATTAGAAAATTTTTGTTATGATTTTATGTGTGTATATCATATTGGATTATATTTGATGACACTCATTATGTTGAGGTCCTAGACCTAACTATGAATGTATGTTTCATTTTAATGTCAGCGCGGGTCGCTTACTTAATTGTTCATCTTATTTACAAATGCCATCCTGATATTATGATGAAAAATAATATGTATGAGAGGAACCGTGAGCATTGCATGTGTATTCATTTCACGTAAATAAAGCATAGTCAATTTAATACTGTCTTCTGTTTTGTATTTTGGATATGGTTACCTTTGTTCAAATAGAGTGAAACCCTTCGATCACTTCTTGTAATCATAGTTAGTATATCAGGGCCTAATACGTCGTCATCATTCTATTGCTGGTATCACAAATGCAGGCCTCGTGACTGGGAATTTTAGTTGGCATTAGGGCTAAGGAAATCCACCCTGGGAGAATGATTACAAGTCTCATCGTTAGATCTCACGATGTTTCATCAGTACATGTGGAAGGACTGATTGGGCGGTTCTATTGAGTTTTTGACTTGAATTACAGGGGCTGATCCAGATATTTTCAAAAGTTTGGGAGCATTGGGAGAGTTTTCGGGTCCAAGAAATTAACATAAACAATTTTGCCAGAAATTCGGGGGGGGGGGGGCTATTGAATTAGTTATTACCTTGGGGGGTTACAGACATTTCGAAGTGAAACAATTATAAAGGTTCCATAGTCAAGTAAATGAGTTGCACAGACTACCTTCTGACTGCACTGCCTGTGGGTAGCCACTGAGGGAAGATGCCAAACATGTTCATCTCATACTACACTGATAATCTAGGGATTTCAAAAGTTAGTCAGGGATGGCTAACTCATGTTAGTCAATTGTCAGTTAGCCATTTTGACCAACTTTATGATTAGTGTGTCGGTCATTATGACTAAATGATTAGTCAAAATGACTAAGAGGTCACATGACCAAATGAGTGATCACATGACCATCAGGAAGGGGGCATACAAAAGTAAACAGACTCCTAAACTTGGTAAGTTTATCCAGTCTCATCCTTAGCTCACATTGTGCATCTAACATTTAAACATATTCTACTTGAAAGAACAGATATCAAGGATGATTTCTAAAGTTATTTAGATCCATAAAATGGTCTATTTAGTTATAAATTTGTTAACTTGAGTGAAGATAGTAAGGTGTCACTCAGGGTTAGTCATAATGACCAACGTTAGTCAAAATGACTGGGACATTGGTCATATATGACCAACTCTAAAGTAGTATAGGGTGTCATTCTCTATAGAGTTGTGTTGCAAGTTTTCTCACATTGAAACAAGAATTTTATATTGTTTTGGGTGAAGCATCTAAATTAAATAATTTGAGACAATCTATGAATTCATCTACATTTGTATAATTCACTGAGTATGACCAATCAGATGCAATTTTTCCTGATGGCCAAGAGGGGTCCCTGACAGGTGGGAGGGTTCCCTGATGGTCGGGAGTGATCCCTGATGAGCAGGAGGGGTCCCTGATGGGCAGGAGGAGACCCTGATGGGCAGGAGGGGTCCCTGATAGGTGGGAGGCTAGGGGTCCCTGAAGGTCAGGAGTGATCCCTGATGGGCAAGAGGGGCCCTGATGGGCAGGAGAAGACCCTGATAGGTGGGAGGCTAAGCTCAACTGCAGGGAGGAGACCCTGATGGCCAGAAGGAGATCTTGACAGCTAAGAAGAGACCCTGACAGCTGGGAGGAGACCCTGACAGCAAGGAGGAGGCCCTGACAGCAGAAGCAGGCTTTAATGGCTAGGTGGAGGCCCTTACAGCTGAGAGCAGGTACTGACAGCCTGGAAGAAGTCCTGTTGCAAGGAAGAGGCCCTGATGGCTGGGAGGAGACCCTGACTATAATGAGGGGGGCCTGACAGCCAGGAGGGAATCCTGACAGCCAGGAGGAGATCCTGACAGTCAGGAGGAGACCTGACATCAAGCAGGAGGCCCTGATGGCCGGGAAGAGACATTAACAGCAAGGAGGTGGCCCTGATGGTAGGATGGAGGTTCTAATGTCCTGGAGGAGGTCCTGTTGGCAAGGAGGAAGCCCTTAAGGCCAACTGGAGACCCTGATGACCAAGAGGAGGCCCTGATGGCCAGGAAGAGACTCTGATACAAAGGAAGAAGCCCTGACTATTGTGGTGGATACCCTGATGGCCAGGGGGAATCCCTAGTTGGAAGGAAGCCCTGACAGCTAGGAAAAGACCCTTATTACCAGGAGGAGATTCTGATAGCAAGGAGAAAACTCTGATGGCTTGGAGGAGACCCTGATAGTTGTGAGGAGACCCTAATGACAGACTGAGACCCCGAGGGCCAGGTGGAGGCACTGAGGGCCTGGAGGAGGCACTGAGGGCCTGGAGGAGGCCCTTGTGGCCAGGAGTAGACCCTAACATCCAGTAGAAGACCCTGACCTGCTGATAGTGAGGAGGAGATCTTAACAGCCAGGAGGACCCAGACTTGCTGATAGCCAGGAGGAGACCCTACATAAGGAGGATACCCTGATCGTCCTGGTTGTCAGGAGGGAACCTGATGGCCTTCTCTTGTGCCTCTTTCATTCCTATATATGTACCTATAGCCCCATACCCACCAGGCGATTTGGGCCTTGTCAACCGTCAGTATGCTATATTGAAATGAACGTGTTTGATTTGAATCGCTGGGAAAATTGCCCGACAATTCACCCAACGATTTTATCAAACACATTCATTTCAATATAGCATACTGACGGGCAATGAGGCCCAAATCGCTTAGTGGGTATGGGGCTTTAGTCTCCATGCTCTTTCTGCTCTTTTAGACAGCCCTCTCTTGCCCCTCCTTCTTATCCTCTCTGGCCCTTCTCCCTGGTCCTCTTTGCCCCTCTCCCTAGACCTTTCCAGCTCTTCTTCCTAGTCTGTTCCTTGTTTTGCTGTATAGCTCTGTTATAAGAGCTCAGAGAGCTTAAAAAAGATTAGTCAATAGTGGCTAATATACTTAGTTAGAATGACCAACTTATTCCAGGAAATAAAAATATTCTTAGTCAGAACTGCCTGAGGGTTAGTCATGAGCGACCAACTCTTGGTCAACAAAACTAACTTCTGTTAGTCTTAATGACTGATATCTTAGTCATTTTAGCCTATGTTTTTAGCATCATTCCTAGAAATATAGGGGTAGTCAGGGTTGACTAATCTCAGAGACAAAGGTTAGATAAATGAGCCACAGACGTTTTTACTAAGGAAGTTAGTCACATATGACTAACTTTTTCATTGCTTGGATTATCAGTGTAAGGTGAAGGATGGTCTCAGACGGGATAGTTTACTTAAGGTGGTGCACTGATATCTATAAAATAATCTAATACAGTTAATAACACATCCTTCATTATCCCTTACACCTAAATGGTTCAATGATTTTATATTTATGTAACCCTGGAAGAGTTTATATTATTTATTTGAACATAAACAACAATAGAAAATGCTGAATATGCGTACCACCTATAAATCAATAAGTTAGGAAATAACAAACTGCTGTGGTCGGTAAAGAGCTCCATGCTTTAATCTCGTGAAGGGAGAAGGATTTGTCTGCAGCCAATCATCGCAGGGTGTCTTAAATATTTATCTGCAGCTCACACCATAGACCCTTCCATAGAGCCTCCCTGGTGTAATGAATACAAGGAATGATCGATATCACCCTGCAGAAATAAAACCCACATTACTGATACTACTGTCACTTTTACACAGATGGTTCCTTTGTAAAATGTGGCCACCAACATATAATAATGTTCTGCAGTATCTCAGCCAAAGATATTAGGCCATCTCTGCTAAAAAGCCTTTACAAACAGAAATCGAAGAGGAGTGCCGTAAATGCAAAGTATTCTCCACAGTTGCTAAGAACACCTCTGTTCTCCCTGCCCTCCAGGACAAATATCGTGCTATTGTTCTCACCATTACTCTCGCAATTGTCGACATGTGGTTCATAAAAAGGTGGCCATTAACTGATAATATCGCTCACAGTTAATGGCCTGTAACCCTGGCCCTATCACCTAAAACAGGTGTTTCGTCTGACCGGTCGGTCTAAGCGTCAAGTACTAAAACAGTAGGGTGGAGGAGAATGCATTCGCTTGTATGGTAGGCCGAGGTTTAGTTGATCAATATTTCACCCATGGAATAGGATATCATGTATTTGACTATTCATATTTCATAAGTATATAATAGATTGATGTACTTTCATTTTACTTTGGTTAATGCTAACACATCGTATAAGACAGAGTCGTAGAATGCATGTCTGTTGTACATAGTTGTAAATGAAACGGAAATGAATAGAAAGAGAGTTTTGCTATGGCCCCTACCTATAGGGGCCATAAAGGCTACCTATAGGCTACCACGAAAGACTAAGGTAGGTCATAATTTCTCTGCCTTTGGCCAACTGCCTGTATGTATACTGTCCAGGGAGACTGAGCAATGGTTGGTCAAGCTCTAACAATGGTATGAGGCTGTAGCCTTCCTTGTCCGCATTTCAGTATGTACCCTGCGCAAACATTTGGTTAAGAAAAGTTTATTCCTGTGCACAGGAAAGCAGATACACGGCGGTAAGGAATATTGATACTTAACACACACACACACACACACACACACACACACACACACACACACACACACACACACATATATATATATATATATATATATATATACAAACACACACACACACACACACACACACATTCATGAGTAAATAATTATGGATAGTGTGGGGATGTAAAACATACATAACAATAACATTTGTATTAGGACAGAAACAAATTCAATGCCGAATATTATAAGCGACAAGGGACAGTTAGCATATTTTCGGATTCTGATACATAAATATTTGATATGAGGGAGGACCATTAACCAAGCCTATGGCAATCCTATGTTTTGTGATAGACGACTGGAACAATTGAATACCCCTCTTCAACATGGGCACCCCAATCTACACCCTTCCCTTTAGTATTCATAATGTTGGCACATGCTGGTGATGATGGGCGACCATTACCACTCAATTCGTTCATCTGGAATTCCCAACGTGCCACTTGGTACCTCCCAGGTACTTCTCAGGCCGAGACGTTAACGGCAAATAGCTGTAATCAGGGCCGATATGTGTGTGTTTAAGGCCCCCTGTGCGGCCTGACCGGTGTTTGGGCCGGCCTACTGCCCCCTATTATGGGCTAGCCCATTTTCCACTCACCCCCCCCCCCCCCCAATAATGTGCTTGCCCCGCTGCCCACTATTATGGGCTAGCTCAACTGAGACCCCCCTCCATGTTATGTGGGAGCCCAACTTTTCCTCATAATAGATCAGCCCCACAGCCTCCACCCCGTAATGACCAGACCCACCGCAACTCCCATATAATGTGACAACCCAACAAAGTGTGACAACCCAACTATCCCCCTTTCCTATGGGACAGTCACACAGCCCCTACAATGCGCCATTCCCACTGCCATCCCCCTCCCCATAACCTGCAAGTCCCACTGCCCCTGTATCATGACTGAAGTTCCTTGCTGTTGAGAGTTGGACGAGTGCCCCTCCACAGACTGAGGAGTAGGAGCGAGTTAGCCATTTAGGTATGAATCCTAGTGAGGTAGAAGATGTGAGAGATATATATTTAGTTTGCCACCCATTACAACCTTTACTGGCATGACTGATAAAACCCATGTTGAGAATATCTCAGGCTGGGATATATCCCAATGCGCATGTGCGAGGAGCTCGTATTCAGTTGGAACTCCTGTCATGTTACACTTCTCGTACAAGCCTAACTGCAAACACACACACACATCCATAATGGGCCAGGCCCACCACATTCACACTTAGCCTGCCAACTGCCCCCACTATGGGCCAGACCTATTGCTTAAATAATGGGCTGGATTCACTGCCCAAATAATGGGCCAGATCTATGGCAATATGTTAGATCTACTGCAATAGGTTATAATTAGATCCACTGCCCCCCCCCCGCCCCCCCCAACATAATGGCCAGCCCCCCCCCCCCCCATAATATTCCACCCCCACTGCCTCCAACAATTGGACAGCCACACTGTCCCCCATAATGGGCCAGACCCACTACCCCCCATAATGGGCCAGCCTCACTGCCCCCCAACAATTGGACAGCCACACTGTCCCCCATAATGGGCCAGACCCACTACCCCCCATAACGAGACAGCCTCACTGCCCCCCAACAATTGGACAGCCACACTGTCCCCCATAATGGGCCAGACCCACTACCTCCATAATATTCCACCCCCACGGCCTCCAACAATTGGACAGCCACACTGTCCCCCATAATGAGCCAGACCCACTACCTCCATAACAGGACAGCCTCACTGCCCCCCAACAATTGGACAGCCACGCTGTCCCCCATAATGGGCCAGACCCACTACCTCCATAATATTCCACCCCCACGGCCTCCAACAATTGGACAGCCACACTGTCCCCCATAATGAGCCAGACCCACTACCTCCATAATATTCCACCCCACAGCCTCCAACAATTGGACAGCCACGCTGTCCCCCATAATGAGCCAGACCCACTACCTCCATAATATTCCACCCCCACTGCCTCCAACAATTGGACAGCCACACTGTTCCCCATAATGGGCCGTCAGATGAGCCTTTTATTCCCCTACCACTGGGCTGGCTCTGCTCCGGCCACTATCTGACCACAGAGGATTCTAATCGAGAGCTGTTGTCTGCCGCTTAACAGCTGGTGCTTCCTGGGTAACCATGGTAACCTTATCGGTACCTAGATACCATTGTCCCATGCCGACTATTGTGAGAGGTGTCCTCAGTCCCGATTAACGAAATGAAATTTTTGTTGATGAACTGCTGCAAATCCAAAGGACCCTGATGGCAGGCACGTCATAAGCCTTGTGGTCTTTTCATTCTAGGATGTCATCAAGTTCGCAATTTCCAATTGTTAGTCTCAGTGTTTTTGTACAGTAGTCTAAGGCGCCACCTTGGGAAGAAACCAACTATACATAAGCAAAAGATCCCAGACTATCATACTTTTAAGACCCAACTGGCAAAGCTCAAATCTATCAAAACAAAAAGAAAACCAAACACAACAAACCCAAACACCCTCTCAAAAAATAAAAACAAAACAAAAAACAACAATAAAAATAACCAAAGGCTTAAATTTTACTAAATCCACCGCTATCCATCCATGATAGTCTAACCCAAACTACTTGCCCTTTATTATGTCACAGCCTTTCCCCAGAATTATTACTCATACTTCATCTCACTCCATCTCATTCTTCTTCACCTTTTTCTTCCTTGTACATACTTCCTTGTGAATCCAATTTACTTACCACATGATTAAAATAGAAGTTTGTCTATTGTAAACAAACATTGTATATTTGAAAAAAAATAATTTTAGGGCCCCCACTCGGGTTTTAAATTAATTTGCTCCATAAAAAACATTGTATATTTGTTCTATTTACATTTTATTGTTAATTTAGTTTTAATCAACATTACCATACAAATATGTAAGGTCTGAGACTGGCAATCACTGGAAGACCGGCTAGTATCCAACTGCCGAAGTGTTGTATGTGCTTTTGAAAAAGTAAATAATATAGATTATCAGATTTACCAGTGTTAGATACAACTTCTCAAAACTCTCATGCCATTACGAGGATCATTTTGAATAAATGTTCAATTGATAAGAATAGTGTAGGACGAAAGGATAAATATTCGATCACCCAAAAATCCTCTTTTCCTAGCACGATCGGTTGATACCAATTTTGATAAGTTCAAATATTGTAATTCTTTGCAGTGCCTAGTAATGAAGTTGCAAAAGAAATCTTCATTACAATGTGATTCATTGTATTTTCTCAGTGTAAACAATTATTTAGTTTCAAGTTTCTATATCACGACAGGATCTTCACAAGCTGTAAATAACGATAAAAGATAAGAACACCTCTTTGGACTAGACGTTAGGCTTACACACAGAGGGCCTGAATATTGACAGGTGTTTTTTCCAATTTACAGAATATTAGTCCATGTGATTCTGTTACATACTTCTTCAGACGTATGCACCTCTCTACTTACATATTCCTCAAAGGCAGTTTTTAATCTTTAAAATCGTATGCAAACTCACACTTGCAAACCACCGTACGACCGTTAGGTTCTGAATTCTCAATGATTATACCCTACCAGACACATACTGACTAGTCAATAACCCTGTCACATCCAACGTACTTATTCTGGAACACGCAGTGAGGTACCCCGAGTTGGAATATAAGCCTGCCAAACCGTCTAAATTATCCGGGAGATGGAAAACGAACTCACGTCTATTCATACCCATACCGAAAGGATTGGATTTTGAGTGAAATCATATCACTCATTTCACTCACTTAATTTCACGAGATAAACAATGGCATAATAGAGGCCGAGGAATTGTTGTATTTACCCCCGCACCACCCGTACCGCAAACTTGCATGATCAATCCTGTGATTACTATTTTAGGGGAAATAACATTACAGTTACTGTAGGTCTATTTTCCATTGATTTTCTTTTTTTGGTGATTTTCGGGTTCGGGTGATTACATGATTATAAATTTGGCATTATTATATTTCATAAACGTCTTATTCCGCAAAGAAATATACTATATTATCCTTCATACATACGAAATAGGAAAAGCAGGACCTGCATTCAGAATGATTCGTTATAGGATTGTCAGGAGCAGGCCTGTCATGATCTGTCCACACTTTTTGGACCACTTTTTGGGCATGTGAGAAAGGCAACCTACATTGCGTATAACCATTGAAATCCTTTTAATACATACCACGGGTAGGACGAATAGAGTCAGTGTTCTTTATGCTATTTGTTTTGAGAAATAAATCCAGCTTAATGCATTCACATGCAATTTTTGTCAACAAGGCCGTGACCAGAAAAAGCCTTACCTCAAACCAGACGCCCAACGTACGTCAGAGCTATTTCCCGTTGCCGGCCAACTCAGACAGAATCCGAAATACTGCCTCTCAGGGACCGGACAGGGGCCGTGTCCAGTATGGTCTACTAGGACCAGTGTGAATGTTTCAGTAGCCCAGTGCCACGGTGTAGGGGTACAAGGGCAGTGTAAAGGGACAATGGCAATGTAGAGAAACAAGACAGTGTAGGGGCACAGAGGCAGTGTAGTGGCACAGAGGCAGTGTAGGGTACAGAGGCAGTGTAGGGGCACAGAGGCAGTGTAGGGGCACAGAGGCAGTGTAGGGACACAGAGCGTTGCTTTGGGTATAGAGGCAGTGTCAGGGCACAGAGGCAGTGTAGGGCACAGAGGTAGTGTAGAGCACAGAGGCAGTGTGTGGGCACAGAGGCAGTGTAGAGCACAGAGGCAGTGTAGGGCACAGAGGCAGTGTAGGGGCACAGAGGCAGTGTAGGGCACAGAGGCAGTGTAGGGGCACAGAGGCAGTGTAGGGGCACAGAGGCAGTGTAGGGGCACAGAGGCAGTGTAGGGGCACAGATGCAGTGTAGGGCACAGAGGCAGTGTGTGGGCACAGAGGCAGTGTGTGGGCACAGAGGCAGTGTGTGGGCACAGAGGCAGTGTAGGGGCACAGAGGCAGTGTAGGGGCACAGAGGCAGTGTAGGGGTGAAAAAACATAGCGGCACAGTGGCAGTGCATGTAGAGTCACAGAGGTGTGGTACAAAGGCAGGGTAGGTGCACAAGGACAGTAAAGGGACACATGTAGCTTCACAAAGGAAGTAAAGAGGAACAAAGGAAGTGTATAGGTACAGAGGCATTCTAGGCGCAAATGGCATTGTAGAGACACAGAGAGGCAGTGTGGGGATACAAAGGCAGTGTATGGGCCAAAAGACATTGTCATGGCACAGATGCCGTGTAGGTGAACAAAAGCAGTGTAGGGGACAATGGCAGGGTATGGGCACAAAGGCTTTGTAGGGACACAGAAGCAGGGTAGGGGCATATTGGCAGTGTAAAGGGATAAAGGCCGTCTATACACTAGCACTGTATAATGAGGGAAACCCTTGAAATTGTGACCTTGATACAAAATATGAAGTCAATTTGCAAGTTACTTACTCTGGGGAACTCCCTTCCTGTCTACTGTTCAGCATCATTTTATAAACTTATAGACAGCTGACTAAGCAGCTAGGGAGATGGTATGAGATGTAATTCCATCCCAATAATTGTCAGGGATAACATAATATGTGGGCGGTACCCTGAGCTAGAGCATAGTGTGGGTTTACCTCACTCGTCAATATGGCCTACATGGAGGAATAAGCAACACTTATGTACATGTTCCAGCACAATCCCACGGGTGCCGTCAGCTGTCACAGTGCCCATTGCATGAGATGTAACTGGAGAGGCTCGGGCTTGAAGAAAAAGAGAAGTGGAATAGTGTAGGACAGAAAAGAAAGAAACAGTCGTAACTTTACAGAAAAGTGGCCTTGTAAAGGAACCTGCGTTCTATAGGGACCATTCCCTCCGCTAGGGGAACGCTGACAAAGGTCACGTGACCCGCCCCACGTGACCTGTCGGAGCCTGGGTGTAGTCCCCGCCTGTTCAGGCGTTGTAACGGGCCGGCAGGCGGCGTTGTAGCCGGTCTGTGTACACTGTGAGGTCACTTCCGGTCGGCTGGTTCCTGCATGTATTGGGACAATATACCGCGTAGTCCGGGGACCAGCACTTGGACTGAGTGTACATACGGGGCTTTTTGTCGGGTCAGACCTCAGGTAGAAAGGGGAGCCAAGCAGTTTCCTTTTTTAGCAGTGAAATATTCTGTTACCATTGGGTCTATTGCACTATATTGTATTGCCAGAGGTAATATATCCTTGGTACAAAGAGAAATTAATATTAGAAATAATAATATGATTCCCAACAAAGAGAGCGTGCAATGCTCGACTATTTACAGATAATTTCTATCAACATTATATACTTTTATGAATACTTAAATTTTTCTTCCCCTAAGCTTTGAAATATAATGTAATCTAAGCGGAATTCTGACCCAGATGATATCAGGTATATATACTTGCAGTATCTGGGTTACACGCGCACGCAATGTACTCAATCACCAACACTTCCTCATTCGCGGTTTCCCCTTCTTCCTAGTCGTGACTGACGTTTGTCGTAAGCTGTAGTGTGTGTCGGGGGAACAAGCAAGGGAAAAAAAACTGGGCCGGTCCCATGCCCAAGGCGTTCTGCTCTGATTTAGTTCTGGTACAGATATTCTTTCTAGGTCAGACCCAGCGGCGATGTTAATGGCTATCAAAAATAATAAGACCTCTCAACAATGGGCATGCAGGTCTACTACAAAATCACCGTTAATTTCTGTAATTGTGGGAGCTGAATCAGGACAGAAAACGTTGAGCCTAGGGGCCCAGGGAGAAAATCGATTCTTAATAGACTATACATAGTAAAAAAAAACCGAAGCAATGTATGGCTTATGATGACTAGAAGAACATTGATATGCCCTTTTTAATAGCACTCACTTAATTAGCCCTTTGACCCCTTGTTTAGTGGTATGAACTAATAAGAAGCTGGACTGTCTCATCTAGGCAAATATAGTGTTGGAAGAAATCTGGGATGTAGCAACGATGTTTTAGCTAAAATACGTTTGGCTGTAGGCTCAGTCGCAAGGTCGAGGCCACATAAGGCATTATACCAGTTGTAAAATGTTAGAATTGGGGACTAAACCAGGGGAACCTCGTGTAGAGAGAAACAGGTCAGGCGTGACACGGTGAATAGCAGAGGCGAACGACAATCAACTCTGAGCTTAGTGTTACATAGAACGGACGTCTCCTTACGTATATCTCTCTTGGAAATATTTACATTATGTCTGGATAATCCCATTAGAAAGACATGTGACCAACAGTTAAATGTGATAACGGATAAATTGTTGGACAAGCAAAGCCCAGTGGGCATTGTGGACAGGATCTCCACAGGTACTCTATGAGAGTAAATATAGACACTTTTTAAGATCCTGTGAAATATCTTGCCTCCGATCTATCAATCTTCTAACACATACTGCAATATTGCAGGGATTACTCTTGACATAATTGGAGGAGATTAGATACCTATGGTTATTTCTGGTGGATAAGTACATTTATCATGGGTTTCCAGAAGGCCCTGTCAACAGTAGAGTGGAGTGGAAGACTGTTGGTAGTGGTTTATTTCTTCATCATTGTGTGTCAGAGTCATAACTATGCAGTGACTGCATGTGACCCTCAAATGTGCCAATTACCTGACTGTTTTTGTGCAAATAAGAAGCCACCGATGGATGCTGCACTTTCTGAGATTCCTATGTTGGTTTCATTTACCTTTGACGATGCCGTGAATGACCAAGTGTACAGTTCGCTGATGACACTGTTTAACGCAAGCAGGAAGAACCCCAATGGAGCCCCTATATCCATGACACTATTTGTGTCCCACATGTTCACCAACCATTGCCAGGTGGCAGAGTTTTACCGAGCGGGCCATGAAATAGCCTCCCACTCCATCACCCATAAAGAACCCATCGCATATTGGATTGATGCTCCATATGATGAGTATGAAACTGAAATAGATGGTCAACGTAGCCTTCTATCTAGTCTAGGTGGGATTCCAAAAACTGATATCACCGGGTATCGTTCACCTTTCATTCAACCTGGGGGTGACACACAGTTCCAGATTCTACAGGACAGGAACTTTACTTATGATTCATCTCTTCTTACCTTGACTAGATTTGATCAGGATCGCTATTGGCCTTATACACTGGACTACCCCTTCCAGGTACCTTGTCAGATACCTCCTTGTCCTAATAAGGGCTTCCCTGGGATATGGGAGCTTCTTATTCAGCCCATTCCAGACCAAACAGGAGCATTGTGTTCTTTCCTTGACAGATGTATGGAAACTATGTCAAAGAATGAGGTCTACAACTACCTATTTGAAAGCTTCAATAACAGCTATCACCGCAATCATGCACCGTTAATAATAAACATGCATGCCTACTGGTTTGATAAAAACCCATATGGTGCTGCTGCTTTTGATGATTTCATTATGGATCTGGTCAACATGAACGATGTCTACATCATCACTACAAGTCAGGTTGTAGAATGGATGAGGAAACCAACTAAACTTACTGATATGAACAATTTTGAACCTTTCAAGTTTGTTAATAGAACAACACGAGCATGTACTGTCGATATGACCAACAGAGAAGGAGGCCTAGGGGGGAGACCAAAGAAGGAAGGTTTTGAGGCTTATAAATCACAGATAAAGGGAAACATCTACGATAGAGTAATTTTCACTGATGGTGGGAGAGGGGCAGTTGCTGTAGTGTTTGTTTTCTTTGCTGCTTTGTTTGCATACCTTCAATACATAGATTCCCAATAGAAATGACCTCTTTAATTTGTTGGAGAAGTAGGGTCATCAATCTAATGGAAGCTGTGGCAGAAGACTTTGGATATTATTCATTCATTTCGATGTATCTTATATTAGACTCTTGTAAATTCGACTTCTGCGTTGTGATATATAACAGCAAATTGGATTCCATCATGTTTTGTATGACAATGTCTATTCTTACTGAAGTATCTAGGAGTTTTGGTACTGAACAAACTACCTGTATTGGCTATGATAAATATGTAATTTTATGTAAACAAAATGTAACATGTTACCGAGTTCTAAATGTTCTAAATACTATATTTATAATGTAAACACACACTGATAAAAATGACAATAATAAGAGGTCTGTGAGTATGCAACTACGCAATGTTAAATAGCACTAAATTCGAATTAGATGTTTTTTTTAACCTACCTTGAATTACACACTAAAGATAATTGGTCATTTGGCTAAGGGATAGATAATTCTTATATCTTTACAAACCTGTTTGATTGATATACAGGGGTATTAAAAAGAAGGTTTGTGTTCATATCTTTTTAAGGTCTAACATCGTGAGGTGTAATTACTAATATACCTGAGAAAACTCACCATCTTTGACAGCCCAACACGATCATATTGAACTGATTCCAGAAATCGGTTGATAAGAATTTGTATTTCAAATAAAATATGTAATTCAGTAAAGACTTTTACCAAATTTGTACGATATGAAAGAAACCTTAATCCTAAAATAATTACATTTCTAAGTTTGTGAACAAATGTAAGAGCAGAGAATCGGTGTGGGTGTCGTTGCATTGTGTATCTCTGGTCCGAAGCCGTAGATCGTTCCTTGAGTTTCCTTGTGGCTTCAGGACTGCGGACACACAACAACGGATGTTGATATAAAAACTTATGAAAAAAGACTTTCATCCGTCCATAGTTATTCACCAAAAGGAATTATTAAAGTTTTGCTATCTAGTGCAAAAGACCAACAGTAAAAGTACGCTATTTGCTTTCCTGTTCCTGTACAATTCCAATGTGTACGATGGGCCAAGGGGGGTGGGGGGGTCTAGAATTTTTGAAAATTTGCGTACGTACTAAATGGAAGGCCCCTTTATATACGTGGATTCTTAAACCTTATAGCCATACTTTATTCTTTGAAGCATACACGACCTCTTTTATAGCATTGTCCCAATGGATAACATAATTATGGACTGGCAGCATAGAACCTGTGACTACATTTCCCATGATCTTCTTTCAAACATTATGTAAAAATCAGTCGTTATTATAGCATGAGCGCTTTTGTGCTACTTATAATTTAAGTAGCCCAAAAGCGGTCATACAGAACCCCATCTCTGTGAAAAGTGCGTACCCCCTTCCCAGTTTGAATATAACCAGTTCGTTCGTATACGGTGGTCCCCACATGGTGGGACCACGGTGGTCATCTACATGTAACTTGCCATTGCTCATCGTCTGTAAATGCATGGCAGACAAACTGACATGTCATCTTCAGATCCAATTTCTATCTCATCAGGGGGCTCGGTTGCGTAGCCTGTAGAACAGCGGCCATGGCCTGCACAGTGAGGTATTGCCGGGAACCAGCATTGGCCAAGATGGCGGCATTATGGGATGGGAGACTATGGGATGGTTGTCAGGTTATGGCGGCATATTGATACGTTAAGTATGATGTATGTTGTGTCTGCCAATGGTTATTGAGTGCGGAGACAGGGGAATGAAGTTATGTTCCGTTTTCCCATAAAATATACGCTATGGAAGTAGGTTTATGGAACATGAAAGCTAGGGTTGCTACAAGATTTAGAAAAAGGCATTTCTTTCAAACAGCCATAACTTTGTAAATTAATAAGATACAGAACTACTTCATATACCACAGGATTAATATTTATATAGGATCAATGTAAAAGTATGAGGTGTTTCGAGCATGAAATCATTAAAAAAAAAGGCTTATAATGTTCAATGACCTCTTAAAAGAAATCCCAAGATGTCTTTTATGACGTCTTATGACATCAAAAAATGAATTTGGAGTTCCTATAACATGCTTCATCTATATATGAAGTATGAAAAATGCACCCATTCTTAGCACATGAATCTAAATTTTGTTTCGTCCGAAATATCCTGTTTTGTCAGATAGTTTATAGATTTTACACACACACGCGCACGCGCAATTTCTACACCAACCCAAAACAGATTTTTTCTGCTGATTCTGGCCGTTCGTGTTATAAGCAATGGGCCATTACAATGGATTCTCAAGAGACCTAGTACATGAGAGGGTCTACTGCATGCATTCTTATATATGAAACAGTAATATAACATTTCTATAGCACGGCTTGATTTCAGAATATGTAGGGTCACGTAAATAATACACAATCATATTTTTTATGATAAAACTCTGGGAAATGGTTTAATTCACTTTAAATAAAAAAAATAGAACAGTCTGAGGGTATAGTTGTTTATATCTAATGCATTTGTTTCAAGTCATAATCAAAAAATAAAAATAAAAATGTTCAGAGTTACATTAAATGTGGTTTTTGAGCTTGAAATTGCAAAAAAATGCATGTTTTTTGCCTCTACAGGCCAAAATATGCGTCACAGATACCTAAAAGTAGGGTTCCCTGTTTAGCTCTCACCAAGGCGCATAAGATAAAAAAATAATGTTTTGATAATATATTGATGACGTTGTTCCACAAGTACTGAAAGGCATATTTGGGCAGTTGGACACTTTTCGTGAGAATTGACTATATATATATATATATATATATATATATTATGTTTCAAACTATTTGAATTCCAACATTGATCACCTTTATTAAAAGGTTATAGTAACAAACGGGATCTTTCCTCATTTGAATAGAGAAGGAGTAATTTTTGTCTGGGAGATTGGCTCAAATTATACAGTGACCTAGCTGTGAAGTTGTTCTCCACAGTGTAGACTCTACGGTCGGAGGAGTCCTTGGTCGATATGCTAATCCTGTTTGGAGTCACTCTATTAGAAACTCGTGGGGCCAGGGGATAGTGTTCTACAGTAAGGACGAAAAAAGAGTATGTAGTTTGGCTACCTAAACGTTGACGTTGGTTGCATGGTCAATGATCATTATTTAAGAATACTGGTTCAAAGTTTAAGATGGTGAAATACCTATATAAATTTATTCAATTCCTGCACTAGTAGTCAACCAATTAAATCAGCTTAATAATGGATATTCCATTATCTTAGGTGAATGGTAGGTTATGCTCATATTGCACCGTGCATATTGTGTGATTCTTCAGAGCCCATGCCTGGAACCTAAATTATTATCAGCCTCTATTCGTTGAAACGTCAGATCTGTTAAGATGACTGATTTCCTGATTGCATTTGACCCCTCAGAATACAAATTTACTTCGAACAAATATACATATAGCAGATGATTATGTACATTTTATTATTACTGTATATGTACAGCAGGAGTATCAAATTAAGTGTTGTCATTTTTATTTTGTAAAGTACAGGAAACACTATATATGATTTGTCCTGAGAAACTAATTATCCGCTACATCTAATGTATATTATAGAGGCCAAAAAACAAGTGAAGCTATAATACTTTCACTCTGTTTGTCCGTTTTTTGGGGGAGTACTTCATTACAGACGCGCCTTGGAGGGTAATTCTAGGAATCAGAGAACTGAAGAAGACTGGCTTAAGAGAGCTAAGGAGATCACAAGTTCTTGGCATTTCTAGGAAGCTTTCATCTAAGAGTGTTGTTTTCACCTGGCTGTAATCAGCCTATGCCAAGTTTACTATGATAAGTGCACCCTTTAGGGGAATTATGGAGAAGTAGAAGTGATATTGCCCGAGAAGCCTCAGGAAACCCCAGGCCTCAGGCGAAGGACTTTCTTTGGATTCAAGGGTAAAATCACTTCTCCAATATGCTATTGAAAGGCATTCTATACCTTATTTCTCGTCTTTGTCAAGAAAAATATATCTTCTTATAATTAATGGACCTCGTAGGGAATCGTGTCATTAGAGCTCTGATAACCTCAGATCTTGAAAGGTTTAGGTCACCGAAAATAAAACAAAGCAAATTATGGTAAAAGTTATCCTGGAATCTTTAGAAATTTTGTTAGAATCCTTTGAAACATTAGGAACCCCCTCAGATTTACCCGGTACACCCTAAGCTTTGCTTAGATTAAACTGGAATCCCTCGGATTCACCTGGAACCCTCTCATATCTTTTCAGAAAAAAACTTTATAATTATTCGTTGGTGTCACCCTAAGCTGCTAAGGTAGGCCCATAATTGTATATTACATGGAACCCTCTCAATGTTGCCTGGAAACGCCTTCAATTCTATGCTCCCGACCGAAATATATACCTCCACAGTAGGTGGGACCCAGCTAAGTGTTGGCTCTGCAGACCCAGGGCAGACTAAGTGGATGGGATGCAGGCCCAATAAGGGAAGTGGCATCTGCCTATCCCAGCGTGTTTTACACCATATCACTCAGATTACATAGAAAAGGGCATTACCTGATGGCACATAATACACACTAGCTCTAGGCACCAGGCATACTGCACATGTCGATTTTCTGTGTTTTTCGCATAACGGTCGAAACATTTTTGGGAACCAGGATGGAAAATGTATATCCAAAGGTATATACATTTTGCTATACACATCATCACTCTTCTATGAAATAATGATACAGATATTTATACATTTAGTGACAATACTGATAGTGTCGAGTGAAACACCTTTACAATAACATGAACATAACTGCGGAAACCTTAGCAGTGTAGCAAACAGTGGGTACCTTTGGGAATATAAGGTTCCCATAACAATGATATTGTCTACACGAACATCTATACACACATAAGAATTTGCATTTGATATAATAGGCATACTCATAGCCAAAGCAATACCATGTAAAAGCTTTGCAAAGTAAATGCATCAGTGTTTATTAGATTGCTCTTGTTTGCAAGAAACATTGTTACATATATGACTAATGTTTCTGCCTTTGCATCTTATGATATATGCTGCCTACTGCAGGTTTACTTTGGTTTAAAAGCAGGAAAACACTGTACTAATTAGGAGGAAACTGAACGCCTTTGCCTTCCATCTGCTATATGAAATTATGAAAGCCCATCCCACTTTGGTTATATCCTCGGGTTGGATGACGGTTGGAAAAAATTTACATCTATGCCATCCTTGTCTCCAAGTCTTGGGATCATTTAAATGAGCAAGAATTGTATTTTTCTACATCCTCAAGTATTGCTAAACATTATCATTTTCTCAAATTCTATCAATTGACAGATTTGCAGGTTGGCCAGCCAATCAAAATATTGTATATCAGGGCAAAATAGGGTTGGACATTGTAGGTTGGACTTGTGGGCTTTACCATTGGTTCCTATGGGGAAAAGTCCAAAATGTAAGGTCACATTTTAGAATTAGAATTTTTAGGAGCAATCTATCAACCACATTGCTTTGGTTAATTTTGTATTGTGCAACTCTCCTCAGGGAATAAGCAGGGAAACAATTTTGAAAATATTTCATGGTAAACTTTGTTGTTGATATAAACTGGGATGGGCTCATTGCTACTCAATATCAGAAGACAGGGGTACCTGCTTTTTCATCTCAATACAATCGGCTGATATCAAGAGGGATGACTGGCAGCTCTATTTCAAATTTATCTAGTTTTCTATCCTTTATCAAGATAGAGAAGAATAGAAGCACCATTCCTCATCTTAGCCTAGATGAATGTTATGTCTTGTGTCAAGGCAAGGCCTTTTATCACAATACAGTGTATATATACTATCTCAACAATATTATGACAACCTGGACACCTGAATATGTTAAGACCCAAGACAAATGGCAGGGTGATGCTGGCACGCCCTGCATCCCATCCTGCTTTGATGCTCACAATTTGTAATCATGTAGCACCCAAAGAAGCTTCATCCCCTGTAGACCTATTCTTCTTTATGGGCGGCATGGGGTTGTTTAGTGGCCATTATGCAAATGTAAACTGGTTAGGTGTCTAGAAAGGCAGAAAGACATTTACCTAACACTCTTACAGCAAAATAGAATGTGCCTGGGAAATGTCTAGATGGTTATAATAAGCTTACTGGACTTTTAAACTGGTTTATATTTTGCGAGGGAGATACTCTTTTGGAAATTGCTTAAAAGATATTGCATAAGATGCAATGCGCCAGTCTGCATTCTACATAGCACACATTGAGGAATAGTACACTTAATAGTTGCTTAATTAGCTGAGTAGCTGATTAGAGGAATGGGGCACTAATCACTCTTAGGTCGGTCACAGACCCTAATCCTTTAAAAGAAGAAGTATCCCCACAAGAGTCATATCGTAAAAATGGCGTTTTCCACACATTTTCCAATCATTAAACAATCCTATCCAATTTGGCAGGGAAGAACATTAATGAAAGCGCAAAAAACGATCCTGTATTTATCAACGTGAGATTGATTTCATCTCTATCACACCTCTTCCTCCACTTAAATCAATATTGGACTTTAAACCGGGAAGCGCATTGACGTGTTGAACACGGCCGAGTTAACGGGGGCGAGGCGTGTTAAAAACAGATTCATAAGGCAGTAAATGGGCATGATGGAATGAGAGCAGGGCCAGCCACTTCATCTTACAGAGGACGGAAGACTTTCATAGAAAAAGCTATAGGCTGGATGGTAGTTGGTGTGCTAGGGAACTGCAACTTCATAATGCATAGCACGTTTTCTGGCTTCTGCTTCTTCCAAAGTACACTGGCTGTCTGGGGGACGCTGTACGTCTTTTGCCGCAACTGCATGTGTTGGCTGGATTGGAAATAGTTTGGCCCTTTTTCATGTAGTAAACGGTGGATACACACCCAAGCATATTGTCGGGAGTTGCCTGTCATTATGGTTGCATATTTATGTTATATATATACATGATATTATATATATATATATATATATATATATATATATATATATAAGACTAGCTAAATAAAAAGGTGCAAAAAAGATTTAGTTTAGCACCCTACCCTACCGGGCTTGTCCCATTCTTGCTGATGTGACCTTCTAAGTCACATCCCTTACTGCTGGTGAAAGGATAACACTGTTGACACTTGGGCATAATATGGTCATCATGCGGTCTTATGGCTGCAGGGGGCCTCATTGCTGCCACCTGGCTGAACACCACAATACTATTATCCAACTATTTCACATACACCAACCCATAATATTCCCAATACACCTCCACCTACTTCCTCCTTCTTCAACAACAAATCCTCCATTACACATACCCAAATACTCCTCTACAAAATTTTGCTATATCCGCCGCCATCCTAACACACACCACTACACACCGCCCACTACAGGCAGCCGCCACCTTCGCCGATCAAAGCCCACTACATAGCGGACGAGCTGGCAACGGGACGGTCACGGATAAGTAAAAACTTTCATTGTACCTACAAACAATCATGCCCGACACAAAGCGCCGTACGCGCGCAGCCAAAAAGAAGGCTGAGTCACGCATATCGGACAGTATAAGGGAGTCTATGGGGGAAAGTTCAAAAGAAGGGGACGATGAGGTGTCATTCCACCCTGATTACGATGCCGAATCTACCAGATATGACGAAGGGCCGGCGCTGGGCAGTCCCGCGACTGGCCATTGTCAGACTATGGACACAGACATGTCAGCCAGGGTCACGGCTCTGGAGGGGAACATGTCCCAGGTTAGGGCACACGTCTCAAATATTGATTCAAAACTTGATCTTCTGTTAGCAGCTACAGCACAACCAGCGGCAACCAGTAAGGGCACCCCGTCGGCAGGAGCACTCTACAACGCGGCGCCGAGACGGGCGCAAGAAAGCACGCACGAAGGGAGGCTCCCAAGGGTGGCCCCCGACACACGGGAATATGTCGACGAGATCCTACAGAAGGAAAGGTTTGCACAAGTTCACATGCAGGGTAAGCCACAACTTCACCATGATACTCACCAACCCATGCCAAAACCATACATGTACATTAGGCGGGAGGGAGTCGAAACAAATAAGCAGAGACTAGACCTCAGGTCCTCCCTCACACTGGCCGAATACACGAGTGCTACCATAGCTCTCATCAGGGATGATCGGGGCTGTCCCCCAGTAGACAGGGATCACATATTAGCTCACCTTCAAGATGTTACATATGACGCCATCGAGCGTCCCTGGGATACGGTCCGTAGGTGGTCGCAGTTCATCTGGGACGAAGTTGAAAGGGAAAACATAGCTTGGCATGATGATCAGCGTATTCAGAACCAGCGTTTCAGAATGGCAATTTCCGGGGCTACACGCACAGGAGCCCCTGTGCACGAGTCAAAACAAAGGGCTGAATCCATCTGTAGACAGTTTAATTCGAGAGCGGGCTGTAAACACAGGTCCCACCATGAGGATACAGTTACCCGCTATATGCACTTGTGCTCGTTTTGTGATGCTATCGGCCGCCAGTGCACAGGTCACAACGTCATAGCATGTGAAAATAAGTTGCGCCAGGCCGCGGGACGGCAGCCACAGGGTCCGGCCCCCCCTCCCTACGGTCCCCCCGCTCAGCAGGTGCGGATGCAACCCTCCGATCACCCATGGAGAGGGGCACACTCTAATACACAGTTTCAGTACTTTCAGCAACAGCCAAAAAACGCGTGATGGGCGCCCGTGACACGCCCCCCCCGGGCGCCCGGGAGGCAGCGAAGGAGCTGACTCCACACATGGTCCAAAACACTGCGGACGGCGCGAGCAGTCAGCAGAAGGCCCCCAAGCACCAGCAGCGAGAGGCCAGCAGAGTCGCCGATGCAGACGGGGCGGGCCCCAACTTTGATAAGATCAGACGTTTCTGTGAGGGCACTTTGCCCTTCTCACAACCGGTGGATACACGCCCACAGGCGTTGGCCGCTCATAGGAGGGAAACCTGGCCCCAAATGTCTGGGCAGGCCGCCCGGACTAAACTGGGTGCGGTCTACACTGCCGTAAGGGATACGGGCCTCCCAAACGCGATGGCAGCCCGCATACCTATCCCATCTAATCTGAACATTCCGGCGTGGGAGCGCTACTTGGGCGCCCTCGGTGACCGGGATACGGTCCTGGACTTTGTGAAATTTGGGTTCCCCACTGGATATGCGGGCCCCCCATCAGACACAGGCGATATACAAAACCACAGTAGTGCCACGGAATTCCCCGTCCAAATCCAGGAGTTCTTGGACAAGGAGATCCTCCTGGGAGGGATGGTGGGCCCCGTGGACGACCCCCCCTTCCAGCCGTGGTGCCACGTGTCCCCCCTCATGTCCCGACCAAAGGGCGACACCGACAAGAGGAGGGTCATCACCGACATGACTTTCCCTGAAGAGGCGTCGGTAAACGCATATATCGTCAAAAACGGCGTATATGGGTTCGAGCAGCAGCACACACTCCCAACGGTGGATGCGTTGGCGCGTGAACTACAGAGGATGGGGGAAGGGGCATTTACGTCCTCGGTTGACGTCTCGCGCGCCTACAAAAACTTTGTGTCCGACCCTCTTGACTGGCCCTTACTCTGCTTCAGGTGGGATGGAAAATATTTCTGCGATTTGGCCATGCCCTTCGGCGCAAGGGCGTCATCGTTCCACATGCAATCAGTGGCAAACTGCATAGTGGACATCCTGCGCGCGGAGGGCGTGGTCTGCTATATGTACCTTGATGACTTGATCATTGTTTCCCCTGATCGAACCACCGCACACCGCCACTACAACAGGGCACGAGGGTTACTGGAGGAGCTGGGCCTCCCGGAGGCCGTCGACAAGACGCAGCCCCCCGCATCGTGTGTGAGGTGGCTTGGGGTAAACATCGACGCCCGCCGTATGACTTTGTCCATTCCACAGGACAAACTCAAAGAAGTGCTGCGGCAGGTCAAGGCCACATACCCACTTAAATACATCACTAAACGACGTCTACAATCCCTTCTTGGGCACCTACTCCACGTGGCCAAGTGCGTACGGCCAGCACGCACCTTCGTATCCCGCATCCTCAACACACTCAGAGAGGCAACATCGCCCCGCATCGAGGTGGACGACGACATGCGGGCTGACCTCCTGTGGTTTGTCCAATTTTGTGAAGAATGGAACGGCACGTCTGTCATTCCGGCCCCGACGCCCTCCAAGGTCATACTGGTCGATGCGTGCTTGACGGGCGTCGGAGCAACGGATGGGGAGTGGGCATACGGCCAGCAATTGCTACATAAGGCTGGCGCCGATGCCCACATTCCAGAGCTGGAGGCAATGAACGTTGTCGTCGCACTCCACACCTTCCTCTGCCAACGCGACAGGGGAACACACGTCATGGTTAGGTGCGACAACTTGGCTGCCGTACAGGTGCTCCAGACGGGGCGGGCACGCAACCCCATACTTCAGGAATGTGCACGCGCCACATGGATGGTACAGGCACTCCTGGGGGTGGAGCTCACATACGATCATATCCCAGGCAAAGACAACCAGGTAGCTGACGCCCTGAGCCGCGCCCACCTCGGACCGTATCATCACCAGGAAGCAGTATCGCTCGTTGATCATTATAGCTTGACATGCGTGGCCCCACGCATGTTCTTTGTTGATCACACTGTCCATTGTTTCCCGCGCAGATCCCGAGATGCGGATCCTAATGGAGAGGGCGGCAGCACGCCAGGACGCAGCGCGGGCGCGCGGAACCCGCAGGAATCACGAGTCCAGCACGAGGGAATACATAGCGTTCATGGCCCGCGCGGGGGAGGACCCCCTCGCACCACGGTACCAGGTGGTGTGTGCGTACCTGGAGTACGTGGCCGTGCACACACCGGCCCCCGCCACGATACGGAACAAGGTGTCCCACGTGAGGACGTTCATGCGGCTGGCGGGGGCCCCGACCTCACCGGTGGACCACCCCAGGGTCAGGATGGCCCTGGATGCGTTCGCGAAGAACAAAGCATACGTGCCCCGGGTAAAACCCCCGCTGCCGGTGAACGCGCTGGTGAAGGCTCTTCGACAACTGCCGGACACTGTGGTGGGCCACGCCGTAAGGGCAGCAGTGCTCATAATATTCTACGGGGCCATGAGACAGTCGGAAGTCACCCCACCCTCGATCAAGGCTTACGACCCCACCCGCCATCCATCCAGATCCGACATCTGCGACACGGCGAACGGGCTGCTGCTTACGGTGAAGTGGGCAAAAAATATGCAGCGCGTGGAGCAGCGCCGTGTGGTGACGCTACCAAAGGTGAAGGACACACTGTGCTGCCCGGTGACAGCCATTATGGCGAACATCGCAGCGGTCCCCACGACACACGTGTCGGACCCCTTAATCATGATCCCACCGACCTCGACGCCACTGCCAGCGTCATTGGTGAGGAAGGTCTGGAACATAGCCATGGAGAAGGCCGGGGAGGACCCCAACAAATACACATTGCACAGTATCCGCAAGGCAGCGGCCACGCAGGCATTTGCCTCGGGCTGCGACGCCCTGGAGATCCAAAAACATGGCGGGTGGAGGTTGGACGCGTTCAGGGCATATATAGACACCCCAACTTCACGGGTGACGAGTGCGCTCGTGGACTCAATCCATAATTGACTTTTATCATTTCATTTCACCTACATTTTCCCTCCCACCCACTCCTAATAACTTACATCACAACCTTTGGCACATTTTTGGCCATTTTTATCATATCTTATAAACTCTAAACTATAATACTACCATTTATTATCATCTATAAAAATTTTCATAAATAAAATTTAATTTCCCCAAATTTGTGCCTCGGGTTTACCTTCAGCCGGTTTGCAGTAATGTGGTCATCATGCGGTCTTATGGCTGCAGGGGGCCTCATTGCTGCCACCTGGCTGAACACCACAATACTATTATCCAACTATTTCACATACACCAACCCATAATATTCCCAATACACCTCCACCTACTTCCTCCTTCTTCAACAACAAATCCTCCATTACACATACCCAAATACTCCTCTACAAAATTTTCCTCCCCACCCACCCTTCATCTCATCATATTTTCATTTTTATTACATACCCATTTTTATCATATCTTATAAACTCTAAACTATAATACTACCATTTATTATCATCTATAAAAATTTTCATAAATAAAATTTAATTTCCCCAAATTTGTGCCTCGGGTTTTACCTTCAGCCGGTTTGCAGTAATGCATAATAATATAATACATATACCTATATCTAATCTGTGTGTGTATGAGATATCTTATAGATAATATGGATTATTTGAGCCTACTCGACGTAGGATTATACGTCAGTAGGCATGTCTCAGCCACTACCAACACAGAAACTGTAAACCCAAAAGACATTAAGTTAATAACCCTTAGTGGACATGTCTTCCCTCTTCCACAGCCTTTTGTGAGGGATGAATAACATTTTACCTGTTGCATCTATTACGCCCAAAACACCCAAACAAAAAGGGAAGAGTTATCGCTCGACGCCAATCCCTGCTCTCGGTGGACCTCAAGCCCCACCAAAACAACTCTCGTAGGACCCCAACCCCCACTCTCGGTGGACCCCAGCCCTCACCCAAACAGCATGTAAGCACGGCCTTCACCGGCCAGGAGCTGAGGAAGGGCCCACAGGTCTAAGTTTACAGCCCCCCGGTGGCTCATGTGTCGGGCGTGGTTTCCCAGGGGCCCGGGGCCGCAGCTGGTCGGGACGGGGAAGAACATCAGTGGGAGGAGAGAGTAACGGCGGATGCCGTCTAAAGGAAAACCACTACCACTCCCATTCTTAGTGGAGCGAAGACCGATAATGCATTTTAGCGATAAAGGCATAAATTTGATATCAGGATTCCTACGACCATTCCAATTGTTTTTGGAGGGGGATCCGGATCCATCGGAAAATCTGTCCAGGGGCATTTTGGGTGTAACCCCTCCCGATCGAAGGAAATCAATACGCAAAATTTTCTTCCAGATTTAAAGAAGGATAGCAAATGTCGGAGCGAATCTGTATATAGGTGCTAAATACTCAAACGTCGTACCCAACCCATACATTTCTGATACAAGTCTATAGGCATTTCATACTTCAAGGTGAGTACAATAAAGGAAAGCTAATATCAACTAAAATCATGTCATCGCGGTTGACTCCAACGCCCGCTCCAACGATTTCAGGGAAACATCTTTTCAATTTCCCAAATACCCAAGCACGCATGAGTTTTTTTTATATATCTTCTAAAAGTCCATATCCCTAATTCTCAACACACAAGAGTATAACAGATATCAAAATAATTATGTGAAATAAAATCGTTTTCACCTTTGGCAGGGCTGCTAATTTTACACTGAAAATCTAAATCCCCCCTGCTTTGTACCTCCATATTTTTCCACTATATGACTGTTATGTCTTCTGTAAAAGAAACACTTCATCATGCCAACGAATGCAAAAAGATATAGTTACAATGCCTCTGGAGGAGGAACCTTGTGTGGACATGAGGCACTCCATCCTCAGACCCGCCCACGGGGTACTCGGGTAGTCTGGTCTTGACTCGGTGTTAACCACCCGATGACTAGACCCCCCCCCCCCCCCAGACGGCGGGGGCGTGGTTCAGGTCACTCCCACCAGGGGCAGGGTCAAGGGCGGCACCGAGGAAGGTGGCGACCGGGTCATGTCTACACCATGCAAGGGCCCCTTACAATCCCAGTCTCGGTAACAAAACTGCGAGGCTGAGCACTGTCATACACTCTCAATAACTTGTGGTATTGACTTTACCAAAAAGACGACCAAATAAACACATTGCTATACTGACCTTAACTCGTCTTTCCAGTGGACTCCTTGAGTAGAGAAGAATATAGGATTGATATTGTAACTTTATTGTGTTCTGTTCTACATATTTTCACCATAATAAATCGTTGATACTATAGCTAGAATAGATGGGGGGGGGGGAGAGAAAAGGATTCTTGTGGAAATGGTTTTCGTATTAAGACAGTTTAACCAATTACTCTCTTTTCTGCAATAAAATAACAACAATTCAGACAAGCCCCTTCAGAAAAGGATGTTTTGAAAGTTATTGATTTAATGCGTTGGTTTTAAGCAGTGAATACTCATTTAAGAACTCAATTACAATGCAATGTTTTTAGGTCAAGCCCACTGAATAATTGTCAGTCAGAGAGCTCCAAGTAACAAGAATAAATGAGTCAGCTGGGACAGAACTTATGCTTGGTGAAAGAATACATTTCGGTAAAATGTTTACACACTAATGGATTTTCCCCTCTTGGAAGACAACCAGGTGAGCGGAGGCAGTAAAACAGTAAACTGTTTAGTCCCTCTCTCCCTCTCCACTTTACCTGTTGTCTCAGAGAGAGGCTAGTTAAACACTGCTTCTCTGGTGCCCCTCAAGCCATGACAATCTTTATAGAGATGTTCTTTTTGTAGATCTTTAATATTTTTTTTGACAAACCGCTGACATAAATCTGCTTAAATCAAAGTTATCTTACATTAAGATTTTCACAACAGAATAGTTACAGGGTTCTATATGAATACATAACTTTGAAATTACCTGTTTTTATAGTTGGGCACAGAGTTAGAGCTACTCATAACGGACTCTGGCCAGTACTTTGATTTAATAAATCAGAAAGGCCCAAGAAGAATAGCAATGAGTTAGAAACAGGATCCTACTTACTATAAAAAGAAGTTTGATGCTCATTAAAGTCCGTATCCTTACCAGACAGCTGTCAGTTCTGAAAGGTAACCCTCTTAACAGTGGGCTGAATATTGAGATGGAATTCTATTTCTGATTTTAATGAGGAGGGGAAATAGAACCCGAGACACATTAGGATCTCTACTCAGACTGCAGTGTCTGCAATATTTTCAATTCACACATCACACATAATCTTTAACTTAAGGTGATCTCAATTAGCCACTGTTTATGGAGCCACTGTTTATGGAACCCGGAGACGCTCCACCATTAAACAGTGTAGCAGGCTGTCAGGATATTAATACATTGGAATTTTGCCTGTACTACTGGAACTGAATATTTGAGTAATAGAGAGCATTTGCACAAATCTACCCATCATTTTTCATATTGCTTGCACTGTTAGATTATTGTACTTGATTGTAAGTGTTATGATTTTACTGTCAATTTGAGAAATGGCCATATAACCCTGAAAAGTCGAATCCTTTTCCAACTGTTTTAGTACACTTAATTTGAGAAAGATGTGCTGTAACCACCCCTTTAAATACCTTAGTGAGTACACTCGATTTTTGGGTGACAGAAAGTGACAGAAGGTTCCAGGCCTGTGGTCAATCACAGCTATCTATAGATGTGTCTACCATAGGCTTAAATTTCCTATGCATAGTTTGGACTTTGAAGTGCATATTAGGAATTTCATCTATACTGTAGAGACAAAATAGCGATATGATTGTGGGATATGATTACAATTTGATATGTTATATTAAAGCTTCTTTTAAATTGGAAAGGTGGAGGCTGGAAATCTATAGCAACTTGTTAATTTGACTATTCTGACATGGACATCAGGTATTTTTTATTCAACTTGGGACATGTACATTTACAAGAAATGCAACATTGCCATTTCTTAAAAGTAAGATTTGGTATCGGGAACCCACGTTTACCCCAACCCTAGTTACCCAATCAAGGACCCAAATATCCCCGGTGTTGGTGTTCCTGGTTACAGCCTTTACATCCTACTCAGTGAAGTTAATGCTATTTATTGGGGAGGTAGGTGGCGGAATAGCTTCTCTGGCCAACTAATTCTAGCCTCCATGTACAGGTATTAATTGTATTTAATTGAAAATTACTTACTTGGTACTTACTGGCACAGGGCAATCAATGGACACTGAAGGGATTCTCAGACTGTGACACATCAAGGTGAAAGAATTCACATTTAAATAAGTTATTATACTAAAATAATATTCAAATGTTTATACCACAAAACATTTTCCATGCTAGTGTTTATAAAAGATACAATGTGTTACAAAAGCCTAGTTTGCTTTATGCCCCATGCATACTTTAAAAGCAAAGTTAAACCTTAACTCTCTGCCCATTCCCCCTATAATCCTATGTGATCTTCTCGCCATCTTGGCCTGGACACTTCTGTACTGCACTGCGTAGTGCGACCCTGGATTGGGATGGTGGGGGGTCCTGGTGTCGCATGTCAAAGTCTTAAAATGTCTATTTATCCCAATGTTGCGTGTCAATGGCTGTGGAGAAATGGCTGTGTCACTTTTTTTTTGAATCGCTTTATTTATCCTGGTAGGGGTAAGGATTTTATCCTTGTCTGCTCCCCCTATCCAGCCAAAGCTTTTTACAATTATTAGATCCATCATAGCCACTATTTCACAATCATACACAAAATATTATAAAAAGAGTTTCAATCTGCTAACTATCTTTATCTAGTCACTGCAGTATAGCATAGTAAATTCCTAGGATGGGTCTTCTACATCATTTTCTACCTGACCTCCGCTCACTTTTTATTCAACAATATCAATGTAATGAGATGAAATGAGACGAGACAGCAGTATATGAAGAGAAATGGCTCTGTCATGAGGGGGGGGGGGACTTATATAATCGTGGGTATGTGTGTTGGAGTTTAGAATTGGACCCTTTTGGACTGGCCTTTTCCATGAATAACGTATATCCCTAATACCCCTAGAGAAGGATTATAAGTAAATGTCATTTGACACACAAAGACCTAGTCCTATCCAGTTTAGTACGATTGCAGATGGCTGTTAGAATCTTGCTATTCTGCAGCACACTAGCTATAAATTGACTCCTTGAGCTACAGTTCTGATGGTACTTGTGATGCTCTATCAGTTTATATTAACCATTGAAGATTGGTGGGTTAGATGTTGCATCCCAATATGACACTCATTGTGAGTGAAAGCAGTGCCATTCATTTCGTTAACTTGGGCCTTAAGAAAATGAGTCCTTTACTTGTCAATGCACATATGTATATATTGGCAGGATTACATGAAGGCGCCTCCTGCCTTGCCGCCTGTTGCTGTATTTTAAAAAATTGCCATGTTGCCTGTCTAGATTAAGAAATGACTCTATCACAGGCCGGCCTTGTGGGCGCTGACAATACGCGCGACGTCGCCTCAATGGGCTCTGCTATTTACGCGACACTGTATTATGTTTCTTGTATACGCCATTATTCATGATGAGTAGTACATTGAAATGGAACTTTGATGTTTGTCCCTTACATTGTTTCTCTTATACATGAGACGTCGTGAATACACTGAAGTATAAACGTCGCATATATTTTGTTTAAAGTAATCTTTCGGTATGGCCCCACTGGTCTTCCAGGTCTTCCAGGTTTAGTATAACGTCAATTTTGATTAATCAGAATACAAATTTGTCAATCTCAATATAGCCGGTTCACACAAGGGCACTTATATTCTGTGAGTTACATAAGCAATATCATACAAAATACGCTTCCTGGTCAAAGAGTCTATCTTAGTACGGGTCTAGTTTTTAACAAAGAACTAGCTAAGATAACTACTGCATAATAGGACTGACACCCGCGTCAGTACAATGTAGTAGTATAAGGAAATGGGAATTAATGGATGGTTTATTGTTGTCGCTTACCCAGTCTCTTATTCAGTCTCCACGACGTCGCATACATGACGTTGCATACATAACCGGTTAGCTGCAGGCGCTACTAAGTTAGGTGTATGGGATATGTTGGATACGTGTGCAATAAAAGGGATATCCTTCTGTAAGCGACTTGTTGGAAACTTTGTTTTATAGCACTTACATCACACCTGAAGTCGGAGTTATACGTGTTAAACCCCTTATGGACCAAGAGGGAACCAGCAAAGTCTTTCTGAAAACCCTCCGAAAATGTTTTGGCACAAACGAAAAAAAAGGACAGAATAAATAATGAATAAGCTCATCAGTAGAGTACAACCCTATGGCTCCCCCAATTGGCAGACCCGGGCTATAGTTCCCCACAGGGGGCACTCTGTAATAGTGTCACGTGCCACTGCTGTCGTTGTAACGGGTTGGGGCGCGGGATCTATTTCGGGCGGGCACATCCGGGCACTGATCGGCAGGCTGGTTCTGGGCAGGAAGTGGCAGAGTAATATTGAGCGTCACAGAACCAGCAACGTCAATGTCAGTTGTGTGGTTCAAAAGGACAAAAAGTTGATTGAATTTGGTTGTAGCTGGACTCGAATGGTAAATTGCTTTTGGTTTTGTAAACCAACGGTCCCTATGGATTCACACTGAAACCAGGTGAAGCAGAAAAATGTCGTCCTTTCCTGCGGATGTACGTGCCTGCAATACTCATAGCATAATTGCAATTGTTGTAAACATTGATTGGAGAATACAACACATTGAACGAAAACAGCCCCGCCTCCGACAAAGGAAAATACATCAATCTGGCAGATGCTTGGAACTGCAATAGACACAACATGTAAACTAAATAAACGATTGTACACATACGTGTGTATGGAAACAAGATTGTACCTGACTAACGACAATGAGGTATATCATGTGTTAACATAAATCGAGGTAGCCTATATCATGTGTTAACATAAATTGTGTATAATACCTCTCACAGTGTAGCTGCTGATGTGCTTCATGAAATTCGACAAGTCATGGGTGGCTCTCCTGGCATTGCACTAGAACAGCGGACGTTACATCAAAGGGAGCCCCTCGGACGACTGTCGGCGCGCCTTCAATCAATTAGTCCGTTACCCAGCTAGTCCCTGGTCCATCCAATACCCGTACTTCTGAAGGCCTGTTCCTATTGGACGATTTGGTTATTTTATCCAATTGTTATTTTGGTTTATTCACTGAATAGATTCGCTCTGTCACTTTGAGTTGCCGAGAATAATGGACATCTTTTGATTTTAGTCTATTTTGGTGGAAATAACCTGGCGACAGCAGCCTTTTCGGGCCATCACCAGGCGTTGGTCGATTACAAGTTGTAATTTTATTTTCAGTTTTCCACAGTTACTTGAGAGAAAACTATTAAATTTTCCAGTCGGTTTCTACTCCGTGTCCTGTCAGCCTCTAGAAATCCAGCTGGTCACTATTTATGCCTATTGCCAACCGTACTTGTTTTGGCCTGCGCCTGCTTAAACGGCTCCAGCCTGCATATACCTTTCACAAGGCTTGCATCAGGTCTTCGACAATATAGGAAAGATAGTTATACAAATTCTGCTACAAATTCTGCTACAAATTCAGAAGTCAGAAGGTTCATGAATAATGGACAAATGGCTTGTCGCATAAGAATAAACGAATACATGCAAACATCCTAAGGTCGAGTCACATCTCATGGGAGGATCAGGGGACGGCCAGGGAACCAATAAACAACCTAAAGAAGGGAAGGAGACGTTCATGTGCGCGAGAACGTGTGCCATTGTATATGTGGACCTCTATAACCCCGAGTTCCAAAATCCTGGATCAACCCCTGCATCTTCACCTGCCGAAGAAACACCCCTCCCCCATCTACCTCCTTGTCTAAGATATGAGAATCACAATTATATTTTTGATAGTGTGAAACATACCCCATGTCGTCTCTGGTAAAATTGTATTTTAACGGTTTTTTTCAACATTTTATTTCTCGAAAAAAAAAGAAAGACTAAAATGCCCAGGGCAGTGGGTCCAACCCAGAGGGCGGTCCACTAATGGTCAGGTACCTTCTGGTCATACTCAAGGCAGCCCAAGTGCAGGGAAGGGGAAATATGACTGGAATACTTGAAAGGTTTAGTCTAGTCTAGTAGTCTTAAGGTTGCTATGCATAAAGAGTGTATGTAGCCGCCTAACCTAATATTTGAATGAATGTTAATGAAGGAATGTTTTAAGGACAGAGAGGTGTTATCATCTTGTAATTTGCAGAGGTTGATTCTACTTCTGTTTTAATTAACTATTTGTAGTAATATCTGCTAAATAATTTCAATATATAAACTTGAATATAAGCTCTACATAGTACTGCATGATATATATCAATTTGTTGAAAATTGAATAAGTAAATGAATCATGAAAACAAAAATGTATTTTTTAACTTTTATTTTTTGAAGGTGGATATCTCATTTACTTTGTAAGGGACCCTTTTGAAATTTTGGATTTACATTGAGAACATTCTAATGCAGGGAACCGTGTCTCAGATTTCTTATATAGGTCCTAGTTCAATTTTAAAAAAATATTGAAAAAAAATGTTTAAAAAATATTGAAAAGTTACCCGTTTTTTTAAATAAAATAAAAACTAAGACCTAAAATACAAAACTGAAACACGGTTCTCTCCTTTGGAAGGTTCTTGTTGTATCTGTAAAGTTTCAGTGCTCAGGAGCAATTATTCATGAAGATATCGACATTCAAAAAATAAAAGTACAAAAATCACTTTTTAATATATATTTTTTCTACATTCTATTTGTTTAAAAAAGTGTTAATACAATTAAACAGAGAAAAATCTGCGCTTTTATTTCATATATGAAACATAAAACACTAACCATTATTAACCAAACTATTGCAATTTTACTGAAAAGCCTGTCGATAACACCTCTCTATCCTTAATGCATCGTGACATTGTAGATCTATGCATATTGAAATGTAAAACTGTAAAGCATAAGTATACAATTGGTGGGATACTACAGAGTTAGCTGAGTGTGGAAGAACCAAATGCTACTCCACTGATTCACCATGCAACTCAACGTTTTTGAATATACATTTTCTATGTTCTTAAATCGTATATTTCTGTAGAAGAACTGTCCTTTTCATATCCTTACATGGACATTGCATCGTAGGCCAAGTCTTTACTATCAAAATGACAATAAGCTACTTTTGTACAGATGTTATACTTATCACTCAAAATCCACCAGACTTGCCCCCACAGGATGCTGACGACCTGATCCATATATATATATATATATATATATATATATATATATATATATATATATATATATGCCTTTTTCTTGATTGCTACGTAGAGTAACAAAAGGAACTATTGGAAGTTTTTGCCCAGAGTATTAATGGAATGTATTCTTCCTTAGTATACCAACTTGATGTTAAGCAATCATATTGTCAAAGTATATTTACAATTCATATCTTGAAATGAAAGGTTGTTATATATAAATGAATAAATATATAGCCATAGAAAGATTCTTCTTATGTGAAAAAGATTTCTTACATCAAGTCTTCATCATTAAGTAAAAGTAATGCCAATAAGCAAGAATAAGTTTACAATGTTTTGTACAGTTGTTATGTGTATACATGTATAAAAATCTGCCAAATCTGCCTCAGAATGTATGCTGATGGCCAAATCCACATAATGGCATTTTCGTGGTTGCTATGCAGAGTAACAAATGGAACAAATTGATGCTTTGACCAAGAGTATCCATGTAATGTTTTCCTTCGTAGTTTAACAATTTGATGTTCTGTCTTCAAAATTAACTATTATATATTAATAGTACATTCAGATCTCATTTCTAGAAATGAAAGGTTATTAGAAAAGGGGGAAATCATGGGAAAACAACTCAACTACTGCTTTAATATGGTTGCTATGGCAACTGGAGTGCCTAAGAAACTTTCTTCTTCTGTAAAAAAAAATTAATGCACTAAGTCTTCATCAATATTGATAATAGTCAAGTGCAAATTTGACATGTTTTGTAGAATTATTACATATGTATCTCCAAAGATTTACCAAATTTGCCCCAAAATGGACACTGATGGACAAATCCATATAATGACATTTTCTTGGTTGCAAAGCAGAGTAACAAATGGAATAGATCAAACTTATGCCATAGTTACAAAATGGGGACCCTTGCACTTTCAATCAACACTAGTTTTATCACTTCTGTCCTAATTATTCTCATTATCACAAAAAGAACTTGTTAAAAAGAAGTCAAAATGATGAAATCTGGAAATAGTTTTGGTCGCAATAGTAACCATGTCACCATGACAACAAAAGTCATTCTCCCATTAACATTCCCTACCTCATGGGCTTTCCTTTGAGATACAACAATGCACACTTTTGCAAATGTATGAACAGTTGTATTAATATTTTTACTTTTCTAAAATGTTACTTAATTCTGTGGTTGCAATTCATTGCCATAGGTACTGGACAAATGTGCATATTGCGTGAATGCCAACACATCAAAATGTAAACTTCAGGCTACGGGCTACGATTTAAAAATACTTTTAGTTGCTCTGTCTTTTTGGAAGAAAAACGTATTTTTTTTTGATTTGGCTCCTGGACTGATGGGCTCAAATGATCTAGAACCCCAGGAATAATCTCCCGAATTTTAGTTTTTTTCAACCTCCCATAATAAGTCGACACATACATGCCGTGCATGAACTGTCTTTCCTCAGAATGAGCGTAGGCCTTGTTTTGGCTGTTGAACCAGCTGATTCGTGGTTGTGTACCAGCAGTCAAATTGCTGTGTGGCATACTAACTAAAACAGCCTGGTCCGATGTTCAGAATGACGAGACTCTTTTTGTATTCAGCCGTTATGAGCATTTTCCCATTTACAGGCTAAATAAAGCTTGACAACCAATAAAGGCTGAAAACCTCCCGCTCAACAGACGTACTGCAGCGGGAAATGGCATGTGATGTTTTTAGTTTTAGAAAAAACAATTTAAACGGTTTCTGCAATCACCAAACTATTGGAAGTACATATTAACCTGTGAAAATGATAGGAAAGGTATTATTGAAAACTTGTGGGAAATGATTATGTTACTTTATCTTTCTTTGTTAGATGTCAGAAACTTTAAATTAGAACCCTGAGCTCTATATCCAGTGGGACCGTTAATGTAATCTATAACCCGTTGGAAATTGTTGCTACATTTCAAAACATTTTGGCCAAAAACATTTTCTAGCCATATTGATATTTAGTGGCAGGTAATATTGCATTCACCGCAGGAAAAAAACAAGGAAATTTTAATGACGACGGTAGTCTTGTACTATTGGCTACTTACAGTAACAGATGTACGACACACAAGGGGGCACTATAAGTACATGTGGAATAGGTTTAGAACTTACACTTTTACTCTGTTTATTCATTTATCTGAACACAGGCAGCCTCAAAGTAGACTTAAGCAGACCTTTTACCAGACCCGAGGCCCTAAGCTTCTAGGCTCAGCTGCAAGGCTGGTGAAAGCCCTTCAATCCATTGCTCAGTGGAGTCCAGAACTTGCCTTTCTACTGAAGCTTGTTCTAATTCACGACAAGGGGACGAAGATTATGTTTAAGGGGGTGGCGGGAAGATTGGCCGAAATATGTATGGTTTAAAAGGCTGCACGAGAATTCTTAATATCACAGCTCAGACATAACCTACTGTGTGGATATGGCAGGAACCACTCACATGCAAGCTTCCCTATACAGTACTGTGCAGTTAGAAAGTACTGTGCAGCAAGAACAGAGAGCTTGCAATATAAGCCTAGGAAACCCTGTGACCACAGTGTGGCAATAGTGTGCCCTGCACTGTAGTTTATGGTACAGTCAAGTTTGGATCGGGTGCTTTCCTAACTTCGCAGCCATTGCCTTGTTTAGCAGCATCGCAATCACTACAGATTTATCTAATTTGCGTAATTCCGAAGGCGATTGGTGAACTTTAGTGACACAAAATAGGTAGTTGTTCAAGGTGTAAACGTAGGTCTAAGGGAGGGTAGCAGCTTAGCTATATATGGCCAAGGATTTTATTTAACGGGATCCTTTTAGTTATCCTTCCAGAAGCAATTAAGACCCATTTATAAAAACTCACTCACTCCCCTTTCTGTAAATGTTCCCATCGGGCGATTACAAAAGCGAATAATGAGAAATGGTAGGAAACAATCATAAATAATCATAATGATAGGCCTTATCCTAGTCAAATATATGCGTCCCAATTTAGTGATATGATTAGAAATAGAACTGAATAGTGCTGATCGCTCACGGAACACCTGACGTGGTTAGAGATTCAGTGAAATTGAATTTTCAGATTTTTGGCAGAATTTTCATTGTATCGAAGCATGATTGACACTTCAACAGAGTGTTTCTATTATGTAATGCGTTTCATTTAAGCATTACAATGGGGTTTAATGAATTTTGATCAGTTTCAGAGGCGCCATGCATGGGACAATTTTCCGACTTTTGTCAGAATTTCAAAAGCATCGGTGGCATTTTATGGAAGTTTTCCCACGATCAAGCATTTCAATGAGTTTTAAAGGTGCTGCTGAAACACATCAAAATAAAGTATCGTGTAGCAGTAACTTTACGTAGGTGACAACCGCCTAGAATTATACCCCACATTGAGTGGTTATCAGGTGTGGATGTGTCCTCACAGTGAAGTCCCAGTGCCCACCTCCCAGACGTGATCGGGTTACCCAGCCTGTACCGGCCGACACATTACCAGTCCCCAGACCTCCTCACTGCCCGTCTGGTTTTCTGGGTGTCTACGTTTTCTGTCAGCTTTCATTTGCGTCAGGTTCGGAATTAGCGTAGCATTTCACACCAGCAAATTCGGAAGTGAGTTTCCGGGATCTTGAAGTTAAGATAAGATGCCTTTGTAAGTCATCTCGTATCTACACAAAATACAAAGTTAACAACAGAAACATAAGATCACATCTGAATCTCAAAGTCAAACCATCTTATGCGAAAAATCTGATCTTGGAATAAAGACCAATGTGAAACACCCCCTAAATGGAACATTTTCTATTCAAATACCTATAGAAGACTGCAAGGTACACGTTCTGGGAGCGTTATCTCTGTACAAATGCGAACGACACAGACGATCCTAATGAGCTAAAATTGCCTTTGGCAATTTCAGATTTTATGAAATTGATAAAGGTTGCTTTTGATATACTTTCGTCTCTTTCCGAAGAACGTTCATACGCTATGTAAGGACATATGGTGTGGATGAGCCGTTTATTCTTAATTAATGAAAGTGCGACAACGGCATTTCATATAATCGACAGCGTGATAGAAGGGTCATTAACTGTGACAAGATGTTAAAAAGAGATAGGAACAGGCGACAGAGCCATTTCTTAAATTTGACATGCGACATGGGGATAGATAAGCGACATGTGACATCAGAATTTCTTAAATTCAAAATGCAGCATTGAAGCTTCCCCATCCAGACCTACTGTATAGAATATAGATTTTCCACATAGTTCCTCCAATTCGGCATACCCCACTGCATTGCAGTGATTCGACCTTGCCTAAATACACATCCCAGACTTGTGTTTGTCCAAGTGACAAGACGTTTACATGGTGTAAAGAACTCAATAGACAAACTTTCACTGCAGAAATCCATATATGTTTTACACCCTGCCTGTTCCCCAATATCGTGTTCTTCCTGATTTACACATCGCTTTGTTTGATAAAATAAATCAATTTCCTTCGCGTGACACTGAATACTTTACACCGTTGAAGCGCAATGCAATCTACCCCTGTTCCCAAACAAACAAAAAACAGAGGGAATGCGTTAATTACTAAAATGTTTGTATTTCGTATTTCACGATTCGCTTCAAGTATATTTGATTAGATCCTTACCCATGTTAGGTTAAACGTATATATCGAACCAAGCAATCTTATCAACAATCTAAAAAGTGGCTGGGTGTTTCATCCGTATTTTGTGGGTGTAAATCTTATTCTGATTGCTCGTATACATTGTTGGCTTCACTGTTAATTAATCATTCAAGGTTAAAAGTAATTGTAATACTTATCATGTACCTACTGATTAGTAACGTCTGTTACTTCGGTAGAGATGGGAAGGGATGCTTTAGTAAAAGAGGGAAATAATCTGTCCTGTAGATAAACAAATATTAGGAGTTTACTAGAATCTACTTTTTTTCCGGCACAAACGAGTTTTTGTTTACCAGTTGTAGGCATATAGGGTTGAGCATAAAGGACTGATTGGAAATATACAGAAGACAAGACATTCTCTTTAGTAGAAGCAAGTAATGGGGTTTTAGAGTGGAGAGTGGTGGGTAATATGGCGTGTCAAATCTATGAAATACATAATATTATGTCGCAAACCCTTACGCAGAAAAAAAAGTTCTTGAGTTCAGATTGCATGCCTAAAAATAGGATCGGTAGATCGGAAATATTTTTCTTTGAATTGGAAACTTCCTTGAAACACCTCCTGCTATGAACTGTTATAGCTGTTATACATGTCTTGATAAGGTTTGGTCAATATAAGGTTAATGTTGTTTTGCTAAATCTAGTTTCGATTTCAATGATTTTACCCAATACTTCCTTTAAAAAAAATAAGGGTCGGGGCCTATCATATCCAAATTTATCCATACAAAATTCAGGAGATGCATATGTATGACGCATGTCATTGTAGGTATTTCACCTCCTGTACTGCCTTTGTATATTCAGCCCCACGTTGCTTGTCCAATTCAAGAAATGCATCGTAAGCTCCGCTGCTTTTAGGAATCTAGACCAAAAGTAACAGTTGGCAACTTCCAAAACACCGCGAAACCTACTGGTAACCAACAAGCGAACACGCAGCATGGCCTTCTCTTTTGGTTAGATCCCGGTAGTAACAGAAAGGAAGCATTGATTGACGGACTGAAGGTAACATTCTCCTAGCCCTGACGCTTGGAATACAGGAGGAAATGAACTAGACGTTTCACAGAATGCCTCTCCCTCCCAAACCGGAAATGGGTATCAGCAGCCTTGACTGTGGAATGCTGGGATTGAGTGTCAAAGGGGGCCTCCACGTGCCTGGTGCTGCTGATGGAGGTTGTATAGTAACTATGACAACCGTTTGGTGAGTTAATGATTTGATAATGTACGAGCCTCGGGCCGAGGTGCCAAGGGGCGCGGTATATACCATATAGTGCACATATAATTGTTTGCCTGTGGTCGGGCAGGGAATTGGCAGATAGGCCCAGGAAAGGTTGGAGACTGAGTGCTATGGCTCCGAGAAAGTGATTGATAGCGATGTTTTTTTATGGAACATAGCAATCTGTCAATCATACACAATCCTAGCTAGAAGGGCCACAAGGGCCTATAAGGCCTTTTCTTCTTTTTCGATTCTGTTTTTTTTCTCGATTCCTTGTCCCACACATATGGTGGCAGGATACGGTCATTTCCTGGCTGCTTCAGCATTTTTATTCCCCATTATCAAAACAGAAAAACAGTAGTTGTTGATTTATAAATAGGTCGTATAATTATGTATTAACCAGGAGTGTTATGAAGATGACTTGAAGATCATTTGAGGAACCCACCATAAGTGCATGGGCGACTTTACAACTAGGAACTCCAGACATATTCGATTACTCATGAGAAACGTCATCCTATTAAAAAGTCAAAATATCTTATTTGGAAAATCCAATCTTTGAGTTAGGAAAGGTGTGAAATACCCCCTAAAGCTGTATGCTTTGAAACCTAGTAGGGACAACAGATCATGGGCAACATAATGAAGCATGTAATAGAGAAACACATCTACAAAATCATGTATTCTAAATAATATGTAATCTTGTCCCTATAGTTTCAAAGTACCATTTTCTAGTACTACTTAGTGTATAATCATATATACGTTTGCCAGAACTAGTGGTGTGAGAAGACAAGAAGAAATGGGCCTTTACAACATGGGATATTATCATATGCAGTATTTTCTGAAAGGCATTTGTGGGCGATCCCATAAGGCATGGTCTACACAGTGATTGTCTGTGTCTGCACAGTGATTGTCTGTACCCAGGAGATGGGTCTACACTACACAGTGTGAAATCCTCTATTTGCCCAATGAGAGCGGGTGGGTGGATTGGCCTTTACTCGATAAATATTCTATTATATGGAGTTTACCCATGACCGGGGAGGGCGTGGGTGGGTGGGTGTTAGAGTTAATGTGAACGACAGTACAAACAGGATGTAAGGAATTGTGATATCTAATTAAATGGAAGGGACACGTCAAGCACAGGCAGGCCAATGGAAGAGACAGGTGAAAGATTCTGCAATTTCTCAAATTTCAATTAAACGTTTGAAACACAACAACTTTTTCTGTTTCTCCCCTGGACCGTCCTGTCGGGCTTGAACTCCTACTTAAGTTTGGTGAGCATAACATTATTTTCAAATAGTAGTGAAGGCAAGTGTTAGTGAGCGATCTATTGGAACAGCCCCATGGCTCTGAAATAATCTAATCAAGGAAATGCACCGAACCTTGATGCATTAGGTAATAACAAGAAGTGTTTCAAAGTCCAAGTGTCGAAGAATAATTGCAAAGCTAATTTTAGTAGGGATTTGGTACAATATTATGTGAATCCTCTTATAGTGAGTTATATATAGCAACTTGCTCCTTCTCTGCCACATCATATTTTTGAATAATGCTTCCTTTAACTCTTTCCATCGTTTCGACATTTCTTTCAAATCCAAGAAATTGCTCTAAAATCTTTCTATTGATCATTTTGACTTCAACATAGTACCGTAGTTATTTCCCTTTATAGATGTTGCAGAATTAGATTTGCAGAGGAGGAGCATATAAATCTGCATGTTGCGTGTATGTGTTCAGATGTGTGACATTTTAGTACTAAAGGCTAGATATTCTACTTTGCGGTAGGTGACATTTCCGGTCGATTTTTTTACCCATTGCAAGCTATTTGCGGTTTTGACCCTACAGCAAGCGATCCATAGGCAACCAGTGTGAAATAGCAGGTGCCCGCTAGCAGGTGCCGCAAGCACCTTGTGATACCCTACCGCAAGTAGGTTTTCGGCAGTTTGCTTGCGTCTTTTCATGGTGCAGAAAGCAAAATACCGTATAGTGGAATATGGCCTTCAGGCTATAATTATGCTGACTCTGCCTCTACACCCACATTTTTAAAATCCTGGATTCATCGCTGATATATGCACTTGAAATCACATGTTGTAATTTGTGTGTAGGCAATGACAATGACAATGACAATGACAATGAATTTTATTCACAACCTCTTCAGTGGAGGCATAAGAACATATATACATAAACTAATAATAGTAGTGATAAATAAGTAGGGGTTGCATGAGTGAGATTCCATGGGAGGCTCGTCACTGTTGGTACAATATTAATGTTAGGTGTAGCACCGCGTCAATACTTTTAGGATAAAATCTGGGTTTTAGATAAGGGGAAACATGTTTGTGCTTAGCTTAAACCATATGTAGGGTAAAGTCGGGTAATATGGGCATAGCAGGTAATATGGGCACCCCCAATATTTCTTATTTCTGTCAGATTTAAGTCCTACAACCTCATATCACAATGTGGGGAACCAAAAAATATTAGCATAGACCACTTCCTTTCAGCAAATTATCATATATTTATTAAGATATGCTACAAAGACTGTAAGAGGGTGTCTGAACTTGCTTGCATGCTATCACATAATCATACATAAAGTATGAATGGGTAGGAATATCTTAACCATTGAAAAACCACATTGTAGTGCACCCTCTCAAGTACAAGTAGAAACCACAGTCAAATATAACAGATAAATTGCCTTTATCCTATAGAGGATCTATGAAAGACTGTTTTTTAGGGTAATATGGGCACCCCCCAAAATCCTATAGTATCCTATGGGAAGTCTAATATGGGCAGGGTTCTTGTCCTGCCCATATTAGCCTCCTTCAATTGTCACTGTTTTGCTACAAGGCTAATATGGGCAGGTGTGCCCATATTACCCTAAAATAGGGGGTGCCCATATTTCCCTGTGGTGGGTAATATGGGTTTTGAAAATGCAAAAACTTATTTTCTCCATATATTAATTATTTATTGACCTGGATGGTCAAAAACCCACATATTTCTTCACTTATTGATAACAGTTCCATAAAAGAAAACAGAAATAAGTTATGGTCATTACTTTTGATTTTACAGACATGGGTCCTTAAGGTGCCCATATTACCCGACTTTACCCTACATACTAACTAAACAACTACACTAGTTAAGCTAGAGTCACTGTTCTAGTATCTACAGTGTAGTCCAGTGGTCTAGTAGAGGTAACATATCTATACAGTTGGGTTAAAGTGTTGTTAGAATAAATAACAATAGGAAAGTTCGGTTAATCAGCATAATGTTGTTGTCCAATTTTGACTAGACATTGGTAGCACCTGCTAGTTTGTGAGTGTTTTACATGTTTGCATTACATAGTGGACAAACGTTGCTAGGTTTTGCAAGTGGACGGTATCAGAAGTATTGAATATCTTGCTCAACCTTGATTCAACCTGTTCTTCCATATAAGTTTTATCTATCAGCTGTTCTCTTTGACTAGTGAAATGACTACATTGGAAGATGTAATGATATTCGTCCCCGATTTGGTTGTCAGCACATAGATTGCACAGACGGTCTTCCCAGTCAATACCGGAATAGCGGCCTGATGTAATTGGGAGACGGTGGTTACCTGCGCGGAATTTACAAAGGGATGACACACTTTTCTTTCTAAGTAGGGTCAGGTAGGGCTCGGTTTTTAACTCTGGTTTGATTTGTCTGTAGGTATGGCATTGACCAGATGCCTCTATTGCTGCAGACCAGTCCTGGTTTGCTGTGTCTCTAGAGATCTGGCTCAGTGTGTGTTTTAGCCATTTTACATTGAATTGGTCAAGGTTCCACAGGTAACCCAGGCCAGATTTATTAAGGTTACCTTGTACAAAGGCCATCCAATGTGATGTGTAGGTGCCCTGGTCATGGGATACTTTTAGCATTCTATAGAGTGTGCTAGAGATTTTACTTTGCTTGCCATTTACTATGTTAGCCCAGAAATTTAGTACCCTCTGCTTGACAAAGTGGTTCATATCGAACCGCCCTAGTTCCCCTCGGGCAATGATGTTTGTTGATCGTTTATGGAGACCTAGAATTTGTTTGCATATTTGGTTATGGCACACTTCGATCTGGTTAATATTTGAGAAACCCCATATTTCTGACCCATAAAGAAGTATAGGTATAATGCAGCTGTCTATAAGATGACATTGTATATCTATTGGGAGGTTAAGTTTGCGGGCTTTAGCAGTAAGACTGAACATTGCACGTTTGGCCTGCGTGACCTGCTTTGCCATTGCCTTGTTGAAATTGCCATTGTAGTTGAAAGATGTCCCAAGGTATGTGTAATCATATTTGGTTTCTATTTCCTCGGACCCAATTTTCCATGTTGGGACCTTCTTAACCTTGCCCCTTGAGAACACAACTACTTTTGTTTTGCTGGCATTAATTTTGAGATTCCATTGGGTGCAATAGGTGTGCAGACTGTCAAGTGCAGTCAAGTGCAAATCATCGTACATTATATTACGTACGAAAATAAATAAACAGGGATATCAGCCTAAGTGCAGGGCTTGCTAGGTGGCCGAAGGACTAACATCCCTGACACACTGAACCCATTGAGGACTCCCACTCTTGTTAGTACATTTATAAAATTTATTTTATGAGTATTTACTCATTCATGTTTTTTTTGCCATTCCAGTGATCAAATGGCGCTTCACAATTACTCCTTGTCCCTGGTATAGAATTGATCCGTAAACTGCGGAACAGGACCAGTCTAAGGGCTAGTTATGAATAACACATATAATTTTAAAGGGATTAAGGACTGTCTAGAAGGTTTCTAAATGGATATAATATTACAGCCTCAATATGATTGTGATGTTATACAATGGGAATAAATAACCATGATATATGTCACCGTATTCATTTTCAAGATAAATCAGTGTGCAAATACTTATTAAGTTTTTATATAGGTTTCTATGGGAAAATACTAATTCTTCATCACCTGAAAAATTAACCAGCATAAATGTATCAAGCAAACATGGTTGAATTTCATCTATAGACTTGTACCAATATATTTCAGCGAAGAAAACTGGGGGTCACCATTGTAATTACGGAGCTACAACCTATAGAAACAGAACAATAATTATAACAATTCCTGTATATTCTTATTTAAACAAACCCCGATTAAATTCCTTATCATCCCACCGTATGTTAGATATTTTGTGGAAAAGTTGGTATTTCTTTGGAAATAAAAGATATATTATACATAAGTACAATTTCAAACTCTTAAGATTTTCACACCAGGTGCCACTGTTGTGGTCCGTCCCAAATCCCTTTAATTACAGGCGATTTTTTTTTTTTTTTATGTTCACTCTACCTTTAACTAGAAAACATTTCGTCAGACTTCATTGCGCATGCAAAGCACTGCCTGTAGCTGACGAATTCTGCCCCAGAGCCTCTGACATCAAGGTCAGCGAGGGTAACATGAAAATAAGTGGACCTTTAAATCGAATATAGAATCATAATCCTATAAAAGAAGTCCCCGTCGGCTGCTCAGTCATAAACAGTTTTTATACAGCACTGAAGCATGCAGTTTGTGACAGCGTTGACCAATAGCAGCACTGACAGATTATTACTGCGGGCCTGACCTCCTCACTCTCCAAGCGCGAGTCCTGAAGGCACTCTCCATCACAGCCTCCCACCGGCCCCTCCGAGACGTGGCCAATCTGTCTTTACAAGATGAAGCCCAGTCAGAACAAACAGACTGCTAAAACAATCTGTGAGGTGAGACCTAAGATCAAAGGCCAGCTGCGAGAGCGATCACTAATATTCTATCCACCTTCTTGCCCTTTACTCAGAGAAGCTAAAAGAAAAAAGGGGAGATGAATTACCTCGAGGCGGTTCTGGTTATACAAGCAGAATGAATCAATGCAAACAGTGTTTTTTTCCTCAATTAATAAAATGTTTATATCTACATAGGGTTAATACCCCATACATCATGTTTGTAGCTCTCCTATGACCATGGCCTTCAAACGGTGACTATAATGGACGTTATTATGAGCGTTAATAGTTTCGATTGTGATTGACTTTGGGTAATATGCATACTTAACAAATCCTTGTGTCTCCTAATGCCCCTCTGTGTGAATTACTTAATGAAGAAATCTGGGAATTCTTTCCCATTAAAACCAATGTTAAGTCCCAACAAAGCTGCATGTTTTTAACAAACTGAGTGTGTGTCCTTCGAAACATGTGTATGTGACTGTTTACTAAAGGGATACAGCGTGTTTCAACAGGTCTGCATAGGCCGCTGAAGCAGGGATTTACACGATTTAAAAGTAGTAGTGTAATAACCGGTTCTGCATCGCCCGTCTCTTGTTACACGGATAAGCTGGGCTACGGTGCCTGAGTCATGTCCCCATTTCCCTACTACTTTACGGTGACTTGGCATACATTTATCTAATGGCTATGGCAAGCAGCGGTGCGCAAGGGACATTCCATTTAGTATGAAATATGTACCGCTGGGGACGGGCTAATTATACAGACTCTACTAACCTCTTAAGAAATAAAAAGAAATAGTACCACGTGTCCGCTATTGCCCAATAGCTTTGAGTATTGGGTAAACAATAGATGTTGACATGGTTGTCTCCGTTTATATTCCAATAAGTTGTCTCATATTTCCTCCATTATATTCACTTCTAGGGTAATTTCCACTATAGTGTCTTCTTATCTATATTCTGCTTCAACTCTTTCAATATCACGTAGGCCTATATAATTACCGTTATATCTACAGTTATGGCACAGTAGGGAACTGAACTAGTAATGAAGATGTAGACGTCCAACGTCTACAGTGTCAAAGAGGAAGCATACTGCGCATAATAATGTTTCTCTTGTATGGACTGGGGACCGGTAGGGTCCATGTTAAAGGGCAAAAGGTTAAGGATTTTAGTCCTCGATTCAAGCAATATATATAGGATGAGGGCATGAACATTAAGGTTATTGTGCTCAAAGTTCAGCAGTTCGTTCAGGATTAAAGGACCTCAGGAGGCATGACAGCACCGGATACACATCATATAACATCTGTCAGAACCACGGACGTCATGGCCTCTGATGTCATGGACCAGTTGCCATTTAATATTTAATGTGGTGGGCGAAGGCGTGCCCCGCCAACTCCGCCGTTGTAGCTTCCTCGCACGGGAATGTTACAAAAATGTGATCTGTACTGTTCAGAATTAAGTCAGGATAGTCCTGAACTCCGGCCTCCCGCTCCGAGCAAAAAATGGCCACGCGAACCATGGTAGATGGTGGAAAGATAGTTGACAAAAGATAAATAGGCAAAAACACGTCTAAATACTCCAAAATGACCGCCGGCACTGATTAAAATGATGTCATATCGAGGCTATTTTGGGAAACCCCTTTTTGATCCGAGGGATCCAAATTTTGAAATTGGCTAGCATGATCAAACCATCGTATAATTTCTTACAAAATCTGCGCTAAACTAAAGTTTAGGTCCCCAACCAACATAATCAGGCGATAAATTTCAGTTATCACGGCACAATAATTCATATCGGGCGCGCAAACTCGCTAAATTCATTCGGAATAGAAATTGCCATCCGGGCACTTATCACCTGGAGGAACCCAGACCGAGGTCGGGCCCTGGATGGGAACTCCAGTCAAGCGTCCCCGCTAAGTACACGTGTACTAAGGGTGACTGATGGGCGCGCGCTGGGTATGATGGGTTATAGGTGTCAAACTGTCTAATACTAACCGGTCCACTACAGGGACCTTGTATTTATTGTAAATAATGTCGTTTTAGTTGAAAATTGGTCGAAAACCAACCTACATTGTATAATGAAACCCGATCATTCAAGATGTCCGACTTCTCCGAAGTCACTTATTATTGTGTTAACTCGTTCTAGAATTGAATTTGCTGTGCATTTGTTAATTTTAGAAGATTAAGACAACTTCACACTGTATATATGTTGAATTTTGTTGACTTTTGTTCCAAACCGCATAGAGCAAAAATCTGTACATGTATGTACTAAGTTAGTACTGGACATAGTATTGAGAACACCTCCCAAACTTACCTGTTTTCTTCTGTGTTTTCCTGAACCGTCAAGTAACGGACCTTACACTCAGAACAATGAGTACTGCCACAGTAGGCAGAATCATCTCCTTTACCTTGAGGATCATTTCACAATCCTCTGAACTTTCTTTGTCAGGGTTCGCATGACAATTCCCATCACCTTGAGGATCATTTCACAATCCTCTGGACTTACTTTGTCATTGGATGCATGACAATCACCTTCACTTTAAGGACCATCTTACGGTCCTATGAACTTACCTTGTTACTTTATGAACGGGTTCCGCAGTTCTTGAGCTCAGTGCGGGGCTGATACCACAATGTATTTATGTAATAGATAATTCCATTCATGAAATTGTACCTTTGGGTCACATCTCTGAATGACCAGAAAATGGAATCTATAAATATATCAACACTGTGCTGAATGTACCACGAGAGTCAAAGCCACCCAACATCAGTTTGTTCTAATAATAATAAAATATGTCCAATAATCAAAATTGGGAACACATCACATTTGACTGAATAATCTTTATTAGGTTTGAGCTATGTCGTCCACCTCCTCAATCTCAAACATCTGACCGCCGTCGAATGTACTAATAGCTTAGTACTTTTAATATATTATCATCTTCTATAATTTAGTTAGGATCAGACCTAGCAAGTCTACCTCTAGGCAGAGACATTTTACGCTCCTAGCGCCACCTGTTAACCAGTATAAAAGGTGTTGCAAAGGTAGGGAGCGAGTTAGTTAGGAGTTAGAGTTTAACCATAGAAGTTAGAAGAACTGCTCGGAGTAATACCTACGGCTCCTGCGCAGTATACTGGAGTTTACCAATACCAACAGCTTCGGACAAAGGATTGTGATAGAGCTAAGCACTAGGGCGGTCTGGAATGCGCTGGAACAACTTGTATTCTAAATGTGGTTGATCGCTGAGTAGGAGATGGGAAGGTGGACTGATGGAGACTTATTCACTGTTGCTTTGACTCGGGATGAGATGTTAATTGAATAAAAGACCTTTCACTTTACCAGCTCCCTCATCGTCCATTTCTTTTGAACTATTGGGGAATGGATGTATTAACTTTAAACGCAGGCTGATCGGCTCGATAACCTGGATGAACGACTCATGGATAAATTAACTATACACATCAAGCAGTATTAAATCAAACATTAACAATAGTTCAATTTAATGTGACTGTGTCATTAGAAATGTAAGCCTCCAAATGGATGTATATATATATATATATATATATATATATGACCTTGATTGAGTTATTAGGTGTATTAATTAGCTACATCAAGTGCGTGATTCACGTTTCACCGAAAAACGCCAGTCCAAATTGCCAGTCCTAAATGACAGCACCGGATACACATCATATAACATCTGTCAGAACCACGGAGACACAACGTGGCCTCTGACGTCATGGACCAGTTGCCATTTAATGTGACTGTGTCAATGTAAGCCTCCAAATGTTTGTATGTATGTATGTATGTATGTATGTATGTATGTATGTATGTATGTATGTATGTATGTATGTATGTATGTATGTGTGTATGTATGTATGTATATGACCTTGATTGAGTTATCAGGTGTATTAATTAGCCACATAATGGGCGTGATTCACGTTTCGCCGAAAAACGCAAGTCTAAATTGCCAGTCCTAAATGACAGCGCCAGGTGAACATCTTATACATCTGTCAGAAACTCGAATACACAATGACTGTGGTCTCTGACGTCATGGAACAGTTGCTATGGTGACGATGTCATTAGAAATGTAAGTGTCAGATCTGCGATCAACAACACCTACCTTATCCGTGCTTCTTCCAATTAGAGACACTTGCTAAGGAGTTTGCGAGCAAACCGAGCACTAGGGAAATGAAAACTGGCTGCAAAGAAACCCTTTCTTTTATGAAGTTGATACTCCTATCCTAAATATAGTGCACATTGCCCATGTGGTTCAAAGGAAGAGTGATAGCTGTAAAGGCATTGCAATACACTTTGAAACACTTTTAAAAAATCAGATATATTTATCTATTTAATTGACTGTTGTCAATTTCATTATCTAGAAAAACAACCTTGTCTGCAGGTAACGAATAGATCATAATCAAATTAAGGGAATGGGGTTATGTATTGCATGCGGGGGACCCGGATTCAAGCTTGGTCTGCGCCTGCTACGCAACCCTACCTTCTATCATTTCCATGCTCATAAATACGGTCATAGAACTTGGCAAAGTTAAAAACACGCGTTGTTCTGATATAGCTGAAAAACGTTGAGCAGACGTTAAACTCCAACAATCATCTTCACCAAAACCTATTTAATGCGGGTAATAGATTCATACTGTTTGTCAACTACTCCTCTTATCCTATAGTCTTGCGCGTAACTGTTTCTCTATCTACAATCAGCGGGGTGTGAACTCTGTGACTGCCTGTCTTTTACACATAAGGAGCTGATATATTAGCCTATGCTTAACCTTTTTAGAATTGACAATTTTATGAAGGTCATCTCTGTGAATTTCACGATGGTCCTGGATATTTTAACAACATCTCAAGGTGTCATTCTGGAGTATTTGGTTTTCATTTGTCCCTGGGACAACTGTTGTAAAATACTTAAATAATCTCATACCTGACATTGCAGGTATATCCAGGTTTACCTGGCTGCTAAGCAATATTTCACATTTGATAATGGCGAATTTTTACTTTTTTAGGATGGAAAATACATAAATTGAGCCTTAGATAACAATTGCAATTATTTCACGGATTGAGGTCGTCTCCTTATAAAACAGACATTTACAAAACCACTTGTTATTCCAAGGCGCCACTTCTCAACACGGCCAGTTATAAAAATTAATAACATGTGGATGCTATGAGATTATTTTTGAGTGACACCGCCTGCAGCAGTATATATGGGTAATTAATGAGTTATTGAAAGGGCCCCGTAAGTTACCGAAATGTTTCCGTCACATGACTACTTAATAAGACAAGCAAACCGGTTTAACAACGCCTACTGAATATGAGCCAGACACAATACTTTTTGACTTAGGTGAAACTCAAAATATTGGTGCTTTTAGAAGTATGCTAAAAAAGATATTTCCTCCGGTTATATAATCTCTCTTTATATAACTATAGCCTTATCTAGGAGAGGGAAATGCGACTCGAAGAACATGTTTAACTATGTGAAGTTGCTTGATAGAAGAATTAGAGAAAGAATGAACTTGTCCGGGCCAATGGATGCCAGTCAGTATATATGCTTGGCGGAATGCACAAAAGGAAAGAAGTACTCTCTGTAATGTTAGGATAAGTTATAAGTACATGTCCCAACATCTTAAGTTTAAGATGTGGTAAACCAAAGTAATCAAAAGTAATCAACTCTATGCATCATTATAATAAAGTATAAATACATGAAAGTGGCTTCAAGTGACTAACACACTAAAATACTCTAAGGGCAAACAGCTCTGCTTTTATCCATAGCTGGCCTTTGATGAGACTCACTAGTAAAACGAGTCTTAATGATTTTAAAACCTCCGTGAAAATTGATACCCTGGATTTTAGCTGGAGTGCTGCATTACAAAATGAGCAGCTCTCTGTAACTTTACAGAGGTAATCCTAACCCATCCCCCGAGCTTCAGTATTAATCAACATTAAGCCACCGACGGTCGGTCCAACTCTAATATCAAGAATTGTGTTCTGAATTCAATATAAAGCCTCCCGCTCACATTGAAAGAGGAGAAGGGCCGAGTCCGTCATTTAAATGGGAGGGGGTTTTGGGATACAGGAGGAATGCGAAACATGGTACTCGGTACCGTGATTCGATATGTTGTGAGAAAGCGGAAAGGAAATGTCAAGGTTACAATTATCAAACAACAGTTTACGCTGGTTGCTGCCCTGGTACATGGATAAACTATGGCCACTACCCAACGGTACAAAACAATGTCTTCCTCTTTCCAAAATATTGTTCACATCAGGCATTCCGAGTTAAGGAAAGCGATGGTTTCCTTTATTTCTCTTTGTAGTTTCCAATTTCCTTTTGGCGTTGGACTCATAAACAACACACAATCTAACTATGCTGTCTAAGTACACAGACCAATAACGACGTGTCCTCCCTGGGTGACCCTTTCTTCGAGCCAAGGAAAATGTCACAACGGCGTTAAAACGTCCCGATCTGAGCGGTTAAGTATTAAACTACACTTGTTTTGACCACTTGTTTCAGGTTAAATGCGATGTGATTAATTAGGTTTGAAAGGTCAGCTGCACGCTTTCATCTCCTCAGGTAGCTGGGGCCCGTGCCTGTGTAGTCGGATATCGGTGATCTTTACCCGCTGATCAATTAACTGTGTACTTCGTGGGTGGCCCACTGCGCACGCGCAAACAAGGGGAAACGCCAACCGGTTAAGGACGGAACTACTGGACGTCCGATACTCCTGTAAATAGATGCCACTGCCACTGAATACTAGCATGTTTATAAACGTTGATAGATTTATCCTGTTCTTCTTAGCCTGGGTTAGCAGTCACCGACAGATCTCTGGCACATTACTATCTAGCTCGCAACAACAATAGCCCTTAAATATTTCCCATATAATATACAAAGCCTGTGACCTGACCATTTGATAACCCTATGCATTCCTTTAACGTGTAATCATTGATGTTTCAATTGGATCAATTTTACACTCTTAACATAATAATTAATTACAGACAGACTAATTGAAATACCTTACAGATTTAGAATTAAAAGTGTAAAAGATAATTATATCCAACTCGACGACTGAGTGGTGGACAGATGGTGTGACGAATTTATATATATAAAAAAAAGAATCAATAAAGTGGCATGATCTACATGTTTCGACGTTTCAATGTCTCCTTGAGGATTCAAGGAATAACTTCGATTTGTCACCATGCTTGGTTAAATCATGTTTATCACTGTGGTTTAATTTCCGTTTTTCTTTAAACAGTGTTATTGATACTGAAGCTTCAGCTGGTTACCTTATAGCTCTTTCCCCTCAGGCCTTTAAAAGCTGTCCTCCAACAACACACTTGAAGCTTCCTGGTACGAGTACAAGTTCTGACCTATTGCCTGGACACCAACTGAAGATATCAATATCCTCCTAAGGCCTATAACGTTTCATGTATAGTTGACATTCACACTGTACATCCTGTTATGTGAAACCTATGTGAATATATATATATATATAGGCCCTATGTATACGAAAAGACAGACAGAGTTGCGAACATACCATCATACATACATTATATTTATATATATATATATATATATATATATATATATATATATATATACGTACGTACAGATAAACATACATGCATAGATACATTTGATAAACACGTATATGTACGTATGTACAGACATGCACATATGTAATGCATACCCGTAAACTCACACATACAATGATAGAATGCTTGCGCAATGACAATATGATGGTTGATTATATTATTGTTTTACCGTGTTGAATCAAAGCGATACTGTGTGGTTTACACATTAGCAGTGTGGAGATTTTTTCAGATACAATTTGACAAGCATACTTTTTATGATTTGTTATATGAGGTGAGGCATTCATAATGAGTTGTTAAAGACAGTGAAGGTGACATGTAACTAACCATTACCTTTTCCCCTCTCCCTTACAGATGACGATGACGACGCCGACCACACCGTGTCGATCCTGCTGGACCAGGAGGAGTCCACGCTGGAGTTCATCGACATCACCAAACAGGAGGTAAGCAATACACAACTATGGGGGTACTTTCATGAGTTTGCTCAAAGTTGATCACTGTAGTGATATTTTACACCAAATATTTCTGAAATCAATATAATATATGGCTATGCTTTTGACACCAATAGAGAGGGAAAATGTGTACACTGTTAAAACAAGTGTTTAGAACCTAAACATTTTCCTAAACACTTTGGTGCATCCAGTTTTGGAACACTTTATTTCCCTAAACATGTTTAGAATTATCGGTGTTTAGGGTTAAGTGTTTAGAAATGTGTGATGTTTAGCTGTTTAACCATGAAGTGTTTAGGTCCTCAAGGTGTTTAGAATAAAAACGCTTATGCTTTTTTTATGTTTAGCTGTTAACTGTTTAGAAAACTATGATGTTTAGGTGTTTATCTATGAAGCATTTAGGTCTTCAAGGTGTTTAGGGTTAGGTGTTAAGTTAAACAGTAATATACCGTAATATGTACAGTGTACTTTCTTAAGGAGGAAAACCATTTTAAATTTAACAATACTATACCGTAGTGTGTAAAAAAAACATAGATCTTACATGTAAAACACTGCTATGGTACTATGCCATTCAGTTTACACCAGATGTAATGTTAACAGCATTGACACTTTTATTTTTCCTGTAATCACACTACAGAATCATTGAGCCAATAGCCACATATGGCCTTCCTTCTTGGTTTAGCCTTGCAGGGATTGTTTGATTGTTGGAGGTAAAACCTTTAGGGGTATAGCTGATAAAGTTCTTGTACTAAAAAGGTGTCTACATGTTAATCCTACTAAAAAGGTGTTTTAAAACATTTTGTAAATGTTTTAGGGGTGTTCTGGTTGGTTGACCATACCTAGAATAGCAGGCCAATGAAGTGATTATCTAAATGACGCTACAAAAACTTAAATATCTAACATTTTTAATCACAAAGTTCCAAATTCCTAAGTGTATGAAAAAACTATTTTACCAATCATGGCCAAAAATATGGAGGGCATGTGGCAAACCACTAATAATACAACTACTTCATAGTAGTATTTTGGTAACTTCAGTAGCTGAGATTTGAACCCAGGGCCCCTCACATATGAAGCCTATGCTCTACCACTGAGCTATGGAGGCCTATAGGTAGACACAGCCCAGCTTTGCTACTTAACTGAATAAGTAGGGGTATGGAAGTAATGACCTAATGTCTTTCTAATGTTGATCACCTGTATAGTAGTACGGATCCTACTCATTGGTACTGACTATGCCAGTGTGCACTGCATGCAGTCCAAGTTAGCTCAGTTGGTTAGGCTTCTACCTTGAATGTAAAGAATGTGGGTTCTAATCCCAAAGTGTCCATTTTTCTTTTCCATAGTATACAATTGATATTATGTGTTTAGATTCTAAACATATCCCATTCAAAACATGGTTAGAGGTTACAAGTGTTTAGCTTTTAAACACAACTAATGATGTGTTTAGATTATAAGCATAGTTAACCCAACACATGTTTAGAAGTTACAAGTGTTTAGGTTTTAAACAGATATGGTTTAATGTATTTAGATTATAAACATGTTTATGCCCTTAACACATTTAAATTCTAAACACCATTTTAACAGTGTAGTTTATAGAAGTACATATGGGATAACAAGCTACCTTTTTTCTAAAAATTAGTTTCACAGTGCGCTTTCAGTGTTTGCTGTTTTTTTCCAGACGAAACATCTGAATGATATTATGTATACCTACAGTGCCGCGTCGCATAACCAAATGCTCGCAACAGCGAGAGAAACAGCGGGGATTTGGCAAAGTCTCGCTGTTATGCGTGAAATACGCCATCAATTTTCACCAATTTCTAATAATTTCTCCAGGCTGAAAATTTCAGGGATTTTAGATCTAAATATCTAGTTTTCAGAACCGTTTACAGGATTAAAATCGGTTCATTAGAACAGCCACAAATCAACAGGGGGATCCATCGCAACAGGGACATCCTTGTAGCGAGAGGTGGTGGACAATGCTCGCAACAGCGAGACCCCTTATGCGACAGGGCTGCAGGTGACTTATAACTTTGATTCGCCGGATTATCTAAACATTCACTAAAAAACAAGTCCACCATACTTCGTCGTTGAGTTCAGTGTAGTGTCAACAACATTATTGTAACTTTGATACAAACATCCGCCTCGGTCACCAGAATCAACACGTGTATGTGTGTGAGCAGTAATGTCTCCATTATCTATGCATAACAAACTACCGATTGCTCATTTGGGTAATTGTATCTCCCTTGCATGAGCAGATAATGAACCAATGTTTTATACACCCATTTGCCGGGTATTATGATGCCTGTTCGTCCTTTCTTAAGACGGTAACCGATGACAGATACGAGTACCTGTCCTTATTGAAGCATTCGGATCCCTGAATATTCATAACTTCGCCGGCTTTTTCTGGTACTCATTAGGAAGTGGTTCATTAACTGTAATGAGTTAATCTACAGCCAAGTGGACTCATTAACACGTGTAGATTACGGGATAATCTACTCAGGGAGGTTTTGGGAGCAGTGCACAAAACAGCCGCATTCAGCAATAGCACTAACACACAATGAAACACGAGAACCATGCAGTATGCATCTAATGGGAATTGCTCGTGGCTGCTAAAATGTAAGCAATAGAAAAACTTATTGCAAGACCGTTTTTTCATATTATTGAGCCTACCTACGAGCTGAACATATTCCCAAGGTCTCAATGCGTTTATTATTCATTAGCGCCCATTGAAAGTCATTGTAACTCATTGCCGGACATTATGCAATCTCGTCACTTTAAGGGAACAGTTTCCTCCGATGCTGATACCGATGGATGGTATTAATTCTGCCGACAATGAAAAAAATTGCGTCAGCCAGTAGTCATCATTGTCAGGGGCCTTTCGCAGAAGTGCAATTTGTTGGCTCATATGCTGTTAGGAGCAAGACAAATTATTTCGATGCGGAATTACAAGCTATTGTGTGCGAAATTGTATTGGACAATCCTAATTCCAATGCCTAAATTTTGACACATTGTTGGCACTTAGATACGTATAGACCAGAGACAACTTTGTTGATGTAGGGAACTAATAATTGCCTTTTAGCACAGTTTTATCATGCTCTTAACAGTGCGCGTTTCTAGTTCCCAGGGTTGAATTATGGGACAGGTTCGACTTAACACTGCAAAATGCTATAGATATTATTGTTTTCGAAAATCGTCTGAAATTATTTAGACTTTATGTAAGATAATTGATTGAGTAAAAGATCCTCCTGATATTGAAAGAGGATTTATGGTATTATTGTATCTATTGATATTTGCATTACTTTTACATGTGGTCACTTGCTAAAACTGTTATCACCAACTATGAAAACCTTTGTGTATGTGAAGAGATATTGAATTCAATTTGATTGTGTAAAAATTGTGTGCATAAGAATTATAGTATCGTCTCTGAAATTAACCCTAAACAGTGATCACTGACTTTCTATATATATATAGTTATTTATATATCCAGACAATGCCATATAAATATACAGTGCTTTGAACATGATATCGCCAAAATAATTCACATACTTTACGCGATGTTGCATATGTATAGCTTATCTGGCAGCAATGATTCCAATTCCCATTTCTTTGTACTACTCATGAACTTATGATGCATATGCACTTTGTACTACTCATGAACTCATAATGCATATGCAACCAGATTTTATCGCATACATAGTGGGGCATGTGAAAGCAACACCACATGATGCAGAGGCAGTGCTAATGTATATGTATATCAATCTTTTCCAGGGATATTGTTGCCTAAATGATGACATGCTTCAAATTCCCATTTCCATATACTACTAACATGGCATGTGTATAATAGAACAGAATCGCTTTTGTGGTGAAATGAATTTTAGCGATGTCGTGAGTACTAATATAAGACCCTTTGACGATGCCACGTCTCATAACCGAACACTCGCCACAGCGAGGGATTAAAAATGGTTTAGTTTTTCTGTCCCTGTGTTTTTTATCCTTGTTTCCCTCATGTGCCAACCGTCCCTGTTGCAAAGGTTTTGCACACACTTTGAAGTGAATTTAATTGATTGATAAATACATTTCCGCCACTTACCTCCTATACATTTTTTATGAGATGAGGGACACTGCTATCATTTGCTGAAAACAGAATACTAAAATTCATATCCCAAAAGGTCCTTCTGGGACTTGAAAAAAAGGGGTGGTCAAACCATCCCTGTAAGGATAAAAGGTGGATTCGCTCTTGTCACTACAGCGAGACCCGTTATGCGACTGGCCACCATAGGGGACGTCCGAGGGTGGCGGAATGAACCGGAGGAGAGCAGGACAATCCAAGGGTGAAGGAAGTTCGTCCCACAACTCGAGGACGTCCCCCAAGGGTCTTCTATATTTTATTACCAAAGCAAAATGCAAATAACCAAACAATAATGAAAAAATAATCAGAGAACTCGTTCGTCCTGAGTAAAAGACTGTTGCGCGTGAACAGTCACCCACCACTGCATTGTAGGTCTTGATTCATACACGGCTGCCGTTTGCTCGGCCTGAATGTAAGATCCAGGAACTAATAGGGCAGAATCTATCATAGGCCTATTCTTAGGGTGCATACCTGGCAGAGAGCAAGAGAGATTAGTTGCCCAACCGTATCTTGCCTCACACTTGGAGCAGTTAAATAGAGAGACCCCTTTCGACACAGACACTAGTCGGATCTCTTATACCGCTCCTCGTGTGAGAGGGTAATAAAGTTCTACACACGACATGCTAGTAGTATATGGAAATTGGAACTTATTGATGGTCACATCGTTTGTTTATGCTTTACTCTGTATGCGATATTTTGTGATTAACAAGTAATACACCATTATGCAAATCTGTAGCTTGCCACAAACAGGGTTCATCTTATTCAGATAACATGGCGTACACGCCCTATCTAGTGTTCTCGACCTCGTATATGTGACAAGTTATTATTACAAGGGTAGCACACGGCAATTTGATGCTTGTCATGGACACGGTTTTTCTTATACAGGTGACATTATGTGCACACTGCCTATACAATAAACAAGGCCGCATACACAACGTCATATCTATATATAGCTGGTTCGATGTGGGTTGTTATCCGATACAAATTATTTAAACAAGTGACGTGCATGTATAAAAAGTCTGGGTATAACTTCTGGGGGGGTGCCCAAGAAAAAGTTACGAAATTTCGTAGAGGCGTTTTTACTCTTTTTTCGTGACCACGATAGAAATTCGCCCCCAGAAAAAATGTACGAAAAGTTCGTGGACATTTAAATTCAGTGAAAAATCATATTAAAGTAATTCCCAATGTATATTTTCACCTTAAATGCGTTTAAATGTGTGTTTGAAATACATTGGGACAATTTGAGATTGTATGATTTTGAAAACAAATGAACAAAAAGTCCACGAAAATTCTTGTTCTCTAAAAACCCACGACAAGTCAATGGTCCTATCGTGGGATTTATAACATTTCGTGGACGTGATTTTTCGTAGGTTTTTTTTGGTCGCCCCCCCCCCCCCTGATCGCATGCATAGTTCATCTTCTACAAACGACAACCTCTACACACTCTAGTATAACTCTAGTATAAACGGCGTCACAAACACAACATATTTATCTAAATAACGTGGCACGTATAGCTAGTTTGAAATGACGCTCTAAATACAAGTACACTTACCCCCTTGCCGGCTAGTGTTAATGCCCAGTCAAGCTAAGATAGCCTAATATAAGCGCTCCTATGGGTTTGCGGTGTGAGTTCAAGGTGGAGGTGACGGGAAGCCTATAATAGGGCCATACAGGGAATGACTAAGTTAGAGTTAATATTAATTTAAGACTTGCAGCTCATTGTCTCCTGTGTGTAGATACTTCTTAATATAAATGCATTAATGGCACACGTCTTTCTCTGTCCGTTAAGGGATACAGGCTTATCATGATGAATTATCATAAATAACTATAGTCTACGTGGAAATTGTTCTTTTAATCTTTAGATTTGATCGTAATGACAACAATCTTCGTCCCATTCAATAAATTCTAGTCAAATGTTACGAGCAAAACGTTGCTCAATATTGGGTGTCTAGCAGTGGTCCAACGCCAACTTATTGTGTTGTGTATTACACCGACTGTAATTGTAAGATAGATATTGCCTGTTGCATCAGTGCCATCGTAGATAGACACTTTGAATCATTATGAAAATGTACTCGTGTCATATCGAGCAACATAATCAAAACCCAATATAAGAATACGTATATGAGATTCGTGGAATGTGTACAAATTCAAATAGTGACCTCAAGATTATATCAAATTGATGAATTAGTGTAAATATTTCAATGTCTACATAATGAATGTTATACCTCTGACAGCGATGGAAAACATTGACAGCTATTGTTAACAGCACCCTTTAAAAACAATTTATCGTAGGTAGTTGGCGCCACCATGTTTGTAAAGGGTGTATAGGCCAGGTAAGTCCGACCACGCCGGGCACGGTGAATACGTCATGAAGCATTAGCAGATTGCTGGCTGCTGGATATAGACACTGCAGCTAAACCAATACATTACGTTCCACACTCTCTAGGATTCGAGTGTTATCCTTCCATATACCGGGGGAATATATGCCTGAGTCACCGCGCGGTAGATTGTGTCAGACCATCTAAAGATATGCATTGTTTGCCATATCATTTCAGAGGGTTACAATGCTTTCCCCTTTTGGCTTTACATTCTACCATCTCAATCAGCCTCATATGTATAAATTTCATATGGAGTAGTGGTATATCATAGTATATTATATACTAGTGCTTATATAATCATATATACTAGTTAGCACATATAGATAATGGCATATACACATATGCTATATAGTATATATACATATAATAATAGTGGCTCTTACATTAATTGCAAACTATGAATATATATTTTGGGAACTTTTTTTCCTTATGTTCTCAAGAGTACAAAAGAAAAATGGTAACGCCGCACTCTCAGGACGTTGGGGTTTTTCTTCTTCTTTTTTTAGATAAAATTCGGTATTGCCATATGGTCACACATAACTATCCAACTACTCTATAAAAGGTGTCCTCTGTATTCCAGGTGTCGGGCACCTTGGCCGAGGGGGACTGTTACATCGTGGTGTATTCGGTGGAGTGGCGACACTCGTTTGACGTGGCGGTGGAGCAGCTGAGGGGCCTGCGGTGTCACATCGACCAGCCGGTGGCCATCATACTGGTGGCCAACAAGGCCGACCTGGTCAGAACAAGGGTGGTGGGCGAGCAAGGTAAGGGAACGATGCGATGTGCATACTTGTGTATGTTAAATTATTTATTTTGTTGTTATGTAACATCAGTGACCCATTGGAAGATCTTGTTAACTGATAAGAAGTGGTGAATCAAAAATGTTAGTGGTGGCATGCGCAGATGACTTTGTTGAAGTCATCTGTGAACAATTTAATGCCTATGATCTAGGGGCAGGTTATACTGCTGGCCAATAACAGGGTCTCAATCGGAGTCAAGGTATGACGAAACACTCTGTCAATAACAATAATATTGAACAGTCATTCTACCAAGCGTATTAGCTTATGGCTTTATGCTGAGGATAGACAAGTAGTGAACATAATTATAGGTATTTCTAATAGACTTCTAAAACATCTTAAGAGTATGGCGAAATGATCTATCAGTAGTGAGAATATAATATAGCCAGTCAAATAGTTTAGCCAATGCAGTGAAAATATAGATATTTCTAGTAGATATCTACAACAATGTAACAACATTCTGGTTGTTATTTCAGAGGGTCGGTCAGCGGCCAAGCACTACGACTGTAAGTACATCGAGGTGTCGGCCGCCATCGACCACCGGGTGGACGACCTGCTCGTGGGCATCCTCAAACAGATCCGTCTCACCAAGCAGAAGGCCGACAAGCTGCAGGCCAAGGCCCGGGGCCACCACCGCCGGACCAAGCACGTGCCGGAGGAGGCCTGCTGCAACCTGCTGAGGGCCCAGCAAAACATGCTCACCAAACTCTTCATTGGGGGCAAACTGACCTCCAAATCCTGCGAGAACCTCTACGAGCTGTGACCTTGAGCCCGACCTATTGGCCTCCAAGACCTGCAGGATTGTTGTTGAGGTGTAAGGTTGAGCCCGACTTACTGGCCTCCAATACCTACACAGGATTGTCTTTGAGGTTTGACCTTGAGCCAGAATTACTGGCTTCAAAATGCTTGATCTACTTTGGGTGGTGACCTTGAGCCAAACTTACTGGCTTCAACCTACAAGATCTTCTATGAGGTTTTACCCAGAATTGGGCTGGTTGGCTTTCCAACCCTATAAACCCTCTACAAGCTATAATCTTAAACCAGACCTATCAGACTCCAAGTCCTACAAGAATCTTTATGACCTGTGACTTTCAGTCGCAGTTCAGTCCACTGACCTCGTAGTCTTGCTAGAACATGTAAGAGTTGTGACCTCGGTCCAGATCTACTGCCCTCCGTGTTTGTGACAACCTTTACGAGCTATGACACTTCTGCAAGACCTCGTAGCCACCAAAGTTGCACAGCCCTGTAAGGGCCGTGACCTTGAAGTTGACCTACTGGCCTGCGAGTATTGAACCGCTGTAGGTTTTTACCTCGGGCCAGGCTTTTGGCACCTACACATTTTGCAAGTTCTGGGGGCCTACGATTACAGGCATTGACTCTGAGACACGCTTTTTGGTGTCCAATTGTAAGTTTCATGGGAACCTCTACAAGCTGTTACATACATATGCTGGACCAATGAATGATGGAGGACTTGTCAAGGTTTGTTAGGTCTCTTGCACCACAAGATGATCTCTGCAGTTGTCAATCTTTTTTTAATTACCTACCGTGTAGCAGAGAAATACATCCCTCGATGCCATACCATGACTATATGCTGGATGTCTTATGACGACAGCCAGTCCATGAATATGGACTGTGTCACCTGAGATCCCTTGGCCTTTGATACCATGACTTGTCGTAATGGTACACAGAAGTTCTATGTATGAAAAAAACGATATGATTAAACTGTGATTGACATTTTGAGAAACGTGTGAGGGTTTTAAACTGTGATTTTGAAATTAGACCGGACATTATGAGGAATCCCCATGAGATTCCAGAAAGTGAACTCACGTTATTCTAGAATCTTGAATTGGAGGGGCATTTTGTGACAATTATTAAATACCAAGACCCTTAAGAAAACAGTGTGTATTCTCTTCGGTTCTTACATTCACTCATCTCCATAAGCCCCAGGTGTTCAGCTATTTAGCAGGCTTCACTTTGTACTCCTTTATTACAGCTAACATAAGATATGTTTCGTAATTGGTGAGTATCTGGATTTATATTTACATGTCTATACATTATCTAGGGAGAATCCCATTGGGGTCTGCAGTTATCTAAGTAAATGCTGCACTGAGAATTTATTCAATTGTATGAATCACATTGTATCAAAGATTCTTACTAAGATTATTTGATACATTATCTGAAGTATAACCTACCTGTATGTACAGTTTACCTACCTTTAATTGACTGGCAGGTTTACTCGCTTATCTCCTAATATCAGATAATAATTATACATTTTCTTTACCGAGCTTGAATACACTGTACCACAAATAATACATTAAGGGAGTTATAAGTTACAGCATTTGTCTTTGTTGCTCTGCTGACAGTTAATGACACTGTGTGTGTATGACTGTGTTGGCGAGGGGCTGTTCGTAAAACGCCCACTTGAGATAAGATTAAAGGCCATATTCCACTACATAGTGATTTGTTTCTGAAACGCAAAGTGCTTGCGGTCACGGATGGGCCCACCACAAACATCCCCTAACCACATAGTGGAATATGGCCTTAAGTTACGACTAAGATCATTTAATACTTGTTTTGTGACCAAGAGGTGGCCGTGTGTTGTTTAACCCAACATCTTTATGACCAAAGGCTCTTCACACTAGTAAATCCCATAATATTATTATTATTGTTGTACAACATATCTATTTGATTATATGTAGTCACCGTCTACGCCTGTTATCATATAGCTAGGAACAATCTTGGGAACAATCTATAAAAGAGCTAAAAACATTCACATTTCCATGCTACCATCTTTCACATATGTATGTACAAAGGCTAAATATAATTATGACTGTTTTGTATTTCTACTTGCAATGGGTTTAGTAGAACACACAACTACAATTGTTTGCTACCATTGGCCTTGTATTATGAGGTCCATTGAGGCTTCTCCCAATAGGCCCTATTATATGCCTTTCAACTCTGCGAAACTGCCACTGTGCCAGAAGGCAGTGTATTAAGGCAAAGCCCTGGTAGTATGCCACATCCATTGAATCTGACAGCTAAGTGCCTGAGAAACGGATTTTTGATTGGCTTCTTAAAGGTTAGCCCGCCAGGTTGGGTCACCATTCAGGTGGGTGTACGTACACCCTGGGGGGTCGACCGCTCTTTATTATGGCAAAAGGTCCGCGAAACCCTTCTACTGTATTTCCTTTTCAAGAGAAAATGTGAGGCCCCATTTTGCTGTAGCCCCTTCCATTAGTGTGTAAGTAATGGCCTCTCCCAGGATATAGATTGATGTTAGTTAAAAATAACGCGGTGAAATACAGAACCGCCCACCTCGGTCGGATATAACCTGGATGAGGGATGGTCCGGGTCTCTGTCCAAGGATCATGTGACGGTGTCTGTCATGCATATTGTATGGTGTTTTGGGACCTAATGTCCAGGGGCTTTTGAAAATGTATCGCTTACGCTCAAAAGCCATTGAATGGACCCCCTACCAGGCCTGTTATCTGTATCCTGCTGGCTTGTTGGACCAGGAAGTCTGTTTGGGGTATGACTGATACGTTTTATTATTTTGGATAGAATGAACCCATTCTGCTTTACATGTAAAGTAAAGCAAATGGAAATCAGCCTAGCAATTTGTTAGACCCATTATTAACAAACTAGGGCAGAAATTTGGTCCAAATAGTCAAAACTTATATCAGTGATGTTATAAGACATGAATTCATAATGACCTTGACTTGCATGCAAGGTTTCACAATACATTCGAAATGCACCCTGTTAAATATCCTACTCCAACGTTTAGAAACTGTGTGTGGCTGAACGGTGTGTCTGAAAGAGATAAATTGTCATTGTAGTTGTAAATTATTGCTGGCTATAGGGGACAAGCTGGTATGTGTGTAGAATCCTCAATCCTCAATTCATACCCCTTTAATACATGAAATCAACTTGTGTTTACTATTTGCATAATTATATTGAAACCCTAATATTTTTTGCGGAAAGGGTCCCTATGGCAATTCACTCTGCAGAGTTCAATTCCCTGTCCATGTTAGAGATACAACTAGCTAAACAAAGGAAGGGTACAGGTTTCATCTTACATAGCAACAACGTACTCTTTTGGGGAATAATTTTACAATATTTATATTCCCTACGGAGTTCAAACTTTGCCTTTAGAAATTGTCCATCTGTACAACCGGTTCTAAAGGGCACTATATTATCAATCACCTCATAATGTTTGCAGTGGAATCATAAATATTTTACAACGGATTCTATAATATCTAAAATGTGCTTTTCACAAATCCATTATCTGATCAATTTTTAGAAAGTAAGAGCTAAATTATACATTCATATTTTCCTGTTCAGTACAGGTAGTTCAACATATTGATGTTTCAAACGCGTGTCACTCATACCTGTCATCTGATCATGGTTTTATTATTTTATTCAGTATCCAATAGTCGGTACCTTAGCTACCACAGTGACGTCAATATTTTCACACAAAGCCAGCATAGTAGAATAAATTATTCAAAGGCAGATAAAATATGATTGACTACAACAAGCTGTAATTTGAACTCTATGGGCCACAGAGAGGCAACCGTTGAAAGCCTCTAATTAATGGTCTTAAACGCATGGTTTAAATTTCAGAATTAATCTTATTTGCGCATTGTAATTTTCCTGGTATATTACACTTGAGAAGCTCCCTAGGCAATAGTTAAGCACCTTGATGGCATGCAGCCAGTCTAATAACTCTGAGCCTAAACCTACCATGACAAAGAACATCGAAAATGCATCATGGTGGCAAAAACAAAAAAGGTAATTATTTCCAATGACCTGTACGGATTTTGATAAACATAAGTAACTTTTTAAAAGTAAAATTTCTCAATGGTATTAATAATATCCCAACAGAATTATGTGTGGTGGTATTTCTTCTGTGAGGTGAATGATGAGATAAAAAGTAATAAAACAGGACTTATTCCCCTAATATCACAGATAAAAGATCATGAAACAGGACAACTACCCCTAAAATCATAGATAATAACCTATGAAATATGAATTCTGCCCTTATAATCACAGATAATATGCCATGAAACAGGAAGTATGCCTCTGTAATCACAGATAACAAGATATGAAGCAGGACCCCTATCCCTACAATCATACCATAGATGATAGGCCATGAAACAGGACTGCTACTGCCATGATCACTGTGCAGAACTTTACCATATTGATATTGACTTTAGTGTTCGTCAATCACCTCACCTGTGTCACTCTCCACACCAATAGAAACTATTTACAGGAGATGCGTTCGAGCTGAAGTCTTTCAGAGTCAATGGAAGTAACCAACAGCCTTTCCCAAGAGAAAAGCATCTTAAAAGTCCTATCACCTTCACCTAGCAATTTTTCTAATGGTATGGTAACTAAAATTGAAAGGCTTTGCTAAGTAGCCTATCCCTCGCTTGTCTAAATCATTAGAAATATCGTCATATCTCCTAATGGTAGGCCTGATAAATATTCCTGCCACATGTTGTTATATTTTGAAATAATCATTTATATGTAAGCTATATTTCTATATATTGTCCTTCATAAAATACATTCTGAAATATTTCTGTTTGTCAGAACATTATTTGAATACGAGATTACTATAAGTGTGCTGTACCCATGAATGATAGAGAGGATGACCTAAAGTTTGCTTGCCTTACCATTTCACCTGAGAGGTACAATTTGATAACCTAAACATGCCGTATATGTGAATGTATGACCGGCTTTCTCTAGCCAAGACAGGTCACTGGTACCTAAATGTCGGTGTGTCCAAAGAGATCACACCTACACAACATCTCACTGTTCTTTCAATGGTTCACGCCCTGGATGTTGTTACATTGTACGTAATTTGAATAAGTATTCCTACACGCTTTGTCATGATTGACCCTAAAGGCAACAACTGTAAATCATATAAGTTTGGTCACTTACTGTGGAGGGCTTTGGCTTTGGCTTTGGATATAGACTACTGGGTAATAAAACAGTCGTGAGTGTGTGGAAATAAATAACTGGTCACAATAAGCCCATCCCAGTATACATCAACATCAAAGTTTACCATGAAATTACATAGCAATTTCTTTCTGATTTAATCCCCAAGGATAGAAGGGAAAAACAAAGTTAACCATGGTGGTGTAGTTGACAATTTGTAAAATGCAGCTTTATATATTGCCCTTTTTCCCATAGGAACCAATGTGAAAGCCTGTCAGCCCAACCTGTATTTTCCAACCCTATTTTCCATAAAATGCAGGATTTTGATTGGCTGGCAAACCTGCAAATCTGTCAAATGTAAAAATTTAAGAAATTATAACATTTTATCAGTACTTGGGGACATAGAAAAACATAATTCTTATTTGTTCCAGTAATCCCAACTCTAGGTGACAAAGATGGCTTATATGTCTATTCTGTCCAACCCTTGTCCAACCCTGGGATATACCCAATGTGGGATGGGCTTATTGTATGCTACAAACGTCCCTGACATCCACATCCCCACTTGGGAGATGAAGAGTTTAGTCTTCGGGCAACTAGTTCTAACCCTTTCTTTCCTCAGTGACTAGTTCTTGTTCATGGAAAGGGGCGACTAGTGTTAACCCTTTCCATGAACAAGAACTAGTCGCTGCAGATACTAAACTAAACTCTTCTTTCCCCAAGTGGGGACGCACCTTTAGCCACATTATTGTTCATTATAAGGTGAGGTTCTCTGCAACTGAAGAGTATAATAAACATTATCTAGGGAGATATGCTGCATAAAACTCATAGGAATTGCAACGGGGTAAATATTCAATGTTTGATCTTGTTTTGGCCTTTCATAGAGTTGGAAGTCCATCCCAAAACCTGTTTCTAATCACAGTGTAAATATGCTTTTAGATGTTTCCAAGATTATACATTTCTCCTGCATATGTGATGGTTCTACTAGAGCCAGGAACTTGTATTGTCATTAGACTAGTGCATGCAGGAAATGGACCTTGACTGGATGGCTACATGCCCAATGTGTTTTCCCACCTGTATTCTGGTACAAAGTAAAGAAGTTATAAGCGTCCTATTATATCAAATATCTTACTCTCAAGAGGTTTGTTGTGTCAAGCTCTACACTTTCCAGTTTGAACATATATGATGAAGTTTGTTGGTGCTACACATGTTAATCTCTCCAGATGTATAAAGAGTATCATAAAGATCATAGCAGTACGACCTAAGATATTTGTGAGAATTTATGCTTTACTGACCCCAGTTGATATTTTAAAAAGTACATGGTACTCATGCACCTGTTCATTAATACATTTAACTAAGACACTGTACTCTATATTTTAGATATCAAAGTAAAGACAATGCCTGACATGTAATTATATCAAGCTTATAATTATGTTGATCTACCAGAAATGTCGTGATTGTGAGCAGCTGGAGGTATAAAGGCACATTCGTCATGGCGGACGCGGTGCATACGATCTCTTGCGTCACTTATCCTTTGCAATTCTGGTGCAAACGATAAGGCAAACAACAGGTCAGCAACCGATCAGATCTATCATGTTGGATCAAACCGTTTGAATTCCAGCCAACTGCAGAGTACCTGAAGTACTTGAAGTACTTAAGTACTTATCTTTTGCAATAGTTTGGGACCTCTTTTGTCAATGTGAATGCTATTTGTCCACTTTCGCTTGCATCTGATAATTTTATCGGCTCTGGATGGTCGTCTTCTCCATCCGGTAATTTTGTCGGACCTGTGAGCGACACAATTATCGGCCACAGCGAATGGGACTTGACAATAGTATGTAAAGTCGGTCATCCAAGGCACAATGAAACCCAACCATTTTCCTCCTGACATATTTTTTCATTTACTCAGAGATTAATTATTAGACAAAAACTCATTCTTGTCATAAGAGTGGAGTAATATTCGATCATAGAATATACATCTCATAACAATAATCTATATGTCTATAGATTTATCGAAAAGACATCTTGAATTGCCTCCAAATGGGGCTCTTGGATGGCCACTGTTCAGTTGATGGTGCAGTGACTCTAGGTACTTGGTCTACAATAGGACCTGACCATCATTAGGGCATGGTCTAACAGCTACAGCAGCCCTGGAGACCTGAGATGGTGAAGGGCAGGATCCAGGGGGTCCTGGCCAAACCACATCCTGGGGATGACCAACATCACCAACAGGGGTAAACGGCGTATGTGTGAATGTCGGTAAGACCCAACGTTTTAGTACTGAGATTGTATACATGTGCCCCCCACCTCCGGTTCAAATTATTGGATCCGCTACCGCAGTTGAGCCACACTTGATTCTAAAAACGACATGCCTTGTATATATGTATATGCATACTGTAGAAAACTCTACATTATCTCTGAAATTTATTTACAAGGGCAGGGTGTGAGGAAAGAATTGTCCAATACATGTGTAATGATATATCCGAAAATATCTCACTTTCTCCCGCATATCTTTATCCCACCGTTGATGTTCACAAACCGACAGTGGAGGGTCCTGGCCTCCTATATCCCTTCAGCTGGGCCCGTGCTTGGGTCCAGCCCTTTATAGTACAGCCTACAGAAAAAGACCCGAAGTATTACTGATCATGGGGGAAGGTTTTACCTTGATGTGGACATTTATTGTAATTGGACCAAGAGTATGGATGAACTTGTTTGTGAAAATAAATTTCATTATGAAGAATTGCTTTTATTCTTTTGTGTTATCAATATTTGAGTGGACTGAGGGGAGGAATATGCAGGCACAAGTTCTTCCTTATAATATGTCAATTATTAGCGTATATATAACTTTATAGATGAGAGTTGTTGTTCTGCCCAAATCAATATAAAAAGACCATCCAAATCTAAATAATATTTAGATTTATTAAATGAATTAGCATTGTAACTTCCAAGTTCATGTTCCAGATAGCTTGCAAAAACCTAATTTCAATTTGTGAACAATCCCATGGTATGTCAGCTCGACTGCTTGTCAACCCGACTGCTTCTCAAATTTCTTCATGGTGTGTCATACAAAACTGTTTAATTCAAATGATCTCTTGTCAACTATTGGTATCAACGAAAAAAGAAATATTTCCAAATAAGACGACAAATATCTATAATTTTAACTTTTACGTTTTAAAAGGATCATGCGAAAAGGCTGAATAAAAATAATTTAGGTCCACGTCAAGATTTACATTGCATTCCAAAAAATATCAAAATATGGAAGGAAAAGCTAGACAACTACTTTCATCAACCTGGCCTTTGAAAACGTGTGTTCCTTCATATTCTAAAGACGAGAGTAAATTGTCTAGAACGGCATTGTCGTTAGTATGTTGGGAAAACATATATAAGATAACAAAATATGATTGTGATTATAGGGTGTAGCTCCTTCCAATTTGTTTTTACAATTCCTTAATGAGCTTTCCACGCAAATCGAGTTAGACGATAAAAACAATAGAAATTGTCAAAATGTGTAAACACGTCGGAAATGTATTACTTACACAATGTTTTGACTTTATATTCTGAACACACTAATGATTCTAAGAGCAACCTGGAGAGAAACCAAGTTCACATATTTTGATACATTACTAGGAACTCGTTAATCCATCGCCAATGTTCGGAATGGAGAAAGGGTGTTGGGAACTTTCACTGGGAACGAATCTTGGAGTATTCAGAAAGGTACCAAAGGCCCTTTAAGGGCCACACCCTGGGAGACTGTAACGGCCTCAGGAGATGGACCAAATGTCACCCGACACGACCATTAACCTCCCACTCACTGGGGGATAACATCCCATCTTGGAGAAGCCCCAGAGATGTCATGTCATTAATGGTATTGAGGTCAAGGCTTGTCATGCTGGTAAAGACATGTGCCGTAATTGATGAAAAGGTCAGGGAAACAACGGGAACCCCGCCAACGTTGATTTTCATTACATAAAAGGAATATTATCGATTTTGTTAATACAGTTCAATCAAAATGTTACACTGATTATTTCTGGGAATCCGTGAATGTTGCTAAGGAACTGCCAACCCTCATCACAGACAATGACTGTATTGCTACTGACATTTCAAAACTCGGATATAAAATATAGTAATTGCAAGAAGGTTCAAACTCTGAGAAAAAATTGGAACCAACGCTTTTCCTCAACAAAGAAGTCAGATTGCTTTCCCTGAAATAACTAATGGCTGCAGTCGATGGTAATTAACCTCCATGGTCTAAAGCCCACTAACATGTTATGCTCTCCCTATGATTATTCAAACGCTAATGCAAGCCGAAAGGCCGTGCTCCCAGGAGGCAGTATTTTATCAAAGCCTGTCACAATGCGTTTGTGTATTAGGGTTGGGGTTAGAGTAGGTAGAGAGTAAACAAAATACAACTGTTTTCTAATTACAATAGGTTCATCATACAACATTTGTACTGCCAATTCAAGTCCCAAACCGCTATCTACAGAATGAAATTTCGTATCTGCAATTGAATCAGGAACCATCTTGGACCCCTTAGAGGTTTATCATTTCTAATTCATATTTGGTTATGAATGTTGATCGGAACCTCAGAGGTACGTGTTTCCCAAGCGTGTATTGTATAAGATGTATGTACCATGTCTCTTCTTGTAGGTACCCATTCCCCTTGATAGATGTCGATCCCCTTGATAGATGTTATTCAAAAAGAGGCCGACAATACCAGCCAGAAAATAAAATGTCCTTTTGGGCCTTCAATTAATTAGACAACACTCACCGGACCCACGACCACACTTGAGTGCGAGCCCTTCCATTTTGGGGATAAAATCTGCGTTTTAAATGTGGAAATTATTTGATATTATGCAACCTTATAGGTCATCTATGCTCTGTCGCATAAGCCAACCCTTGCAACAGTTAGACCACAGCGAGGACTTCTATGCAGCAGGTCTTGCAACAATGCAAACCACAGCGAGGGTTTGGTCAAAGTCTCGCTGTTATACATGGAGTTCAGCATCAATTTTCACCCATTTCAGGGATTTTAGATCTAAATGTCTAGTTTTCAAAACTGTTTGCAGAATTAAAATCGGTTCAGTAGATCAGGCACAAATCAATGGCAGGAAGCATCATAACAGCGACGTCCTTGTTGCAAGAGGATGTATTGTTTCAAGTTTTGAACAGGGACGGGTCTCGCTGTGGTGGACAACCCTCGCAACAGCAAGGAGATTATGCAACGGACCACTAAAGTTAAAAGATTAAAGTGTCCGCAATAACAAAAGAAGTAGACCACGCAACACATGAATATTTACGGCAACATTTCTTTTCTAATATAGTTAATACTCTGTTACATGGTGGCCTAGTTCTGGAGACAGGAACACATTAATGATTGACACTACTCAACTGTGTGACGTGGCGATCCTGTGTAACAAAAAAAGCAAACTTCCCAGTTATATTGAGATGTGAATTATTGATACGCACCACGCGCCTACCGCAGTCCTCGTCCTACAAAACAAATGGCGCTGATGGAAACTGATAGAATGTCAACAGGGCCCGGTCCCATCGGCAAATACAGGGGGACAGGCCCGCCGGGCAGGGCTGATTCGGCCGGGCATGCGATTGGTTACTTGTCGCATGTTTCCATTGTTCCTGGTCTAAATTCAAATGATGTTTGAATGATTTCTTGATCAGCGAGGCATCGAATTCGATGTGTTTATAATCTGACTCTATATCAAAATTGCAACTCGGGTTTTATATTTCTCATTCAGTGTTGCATAATTTCATAGTCTCACATCTTATGGATTTTATTTCCAAAATATGGGCGCGTTTGATACTAGCGAAATTGTGAATGCGTTTGGTAAAATGATATATACAGTCAGTAATCTTAATTTTAGAGGATATGTGGCTAACAACAGGAACATAACAAATGAGTCTGAAAAACAAAATATCATGTTTACATAATAAAACCTTTGAGTTAAATCAAATGTGAAACACCTACTACATTATTAAGATCTTTATTTTCAAGCTACCCTTGTCAGGTATTTTATGTCCCACGATTAAAATTCAAGGAAAACAAGGTTTAATTCTTTTTAAGATTCCAACCCCTCTACTTTCATTGCCCTGTCCTCTAAAAATCTTGAATAATCAGTGTCGATACCGCCCTAAAGAACAATAATATTTTTCAATAAACGCTAGTGCAAATATTTGTTCAACCTTCTCATAATACTTGATACTGTGATGAATGTCTATTCATCAATTGGTAAGACCGAAATATGAAAAGTAAGATAATGCGACAGAGTAAAGTATGTTTTCTATCGGGCCCGAAAAGCCCGAAAAGCCCGAAAGGCCCGAAAAGGCCCGAAATTGTAAAAGCCCGAAACCCGAAAGTCCCGAGAAATATGTAAACCGGAAGTGATAAAGTAAACCGGAAGTGACGTCATGTGTAACCACGTGATCAGAGAGAGCCAATCAGGGCTGACCACTAGACTATAAAAGGGGCGGTGAGGCCCGAGAATAAATGAGTTCCTTTACAGTTCTCCTTGTGTCAACATGTGTCTTCTTCCTATGGTAACCGATAAGATGATCTAATACAAGCTAATTGACTAGAAGTTTAAGTAAAATAGCAGAAGTTAGAAGAAATTAGGCGAAACTTAGGACGGGGTTCCGAAGGCCCGAAGGACCGAAACTGGGCACAAAGGCCCGAAACTGGCCGGATGGAGTCCCGAAGACGGAGGACCGGACTGGCACGAGGGCCCGAAACAGGGAACGGAAACCCAGGATCCGGGGGAACGAAGGAGCGACCGGCTCGGCCCCACGCTACCAAACAATAGGCCCCGCGGACCGAGAACAAGGGGGGACCGTCCGCAGTAGACCCCAAAGAGAGTACCGGCACTAGGGAGATAGAAACGGCCCCCTCCTGCCCCCCTACCACTTTTCCTCCCCCCGCAGTCCTCCGCCCGTCAACGGAAGTGCCTGTACCCTGCCCGGTGGCTGAGGCCCCTCGGTCCAGCCCGGCTGATACACCCCTCCCCCGTCGACGAATACCGATTTCCCGATCGATCCGCTCAAACCCCCCTCGTGTGCGAGGCACGACTCTAAATATCACATCTCGGTTTCTTGCCCGGATTCCCTGTCTGGCTGAGACCCGAAACAATCCCCACGTCCCTCAGTTGTAGAAATCGGAAACCCCGAACTACCGAGGAACGTCACAATACTAAAGGAAAAGACCCTGTGTGCGCGTAGCAGTTGAAATTGCCCTGGTTTGCATACACCACTGAGGGCTTTAGTTCCACATGTGCACACAATAACAGTTATCTGTGGATTACTAAATGCGTATCCTGAGAGTATAAAAACCTCATTATCAAACACATTTTGATTGAAATACTTTTCCTAGAAAAACACAAGATTCTTTTCATTTTGTTACATGAACAGACACGTAGTCTTAATTGTTTTTGCACATCCATCAGAATTAATTTTAAAAAACAACTTTAAGTGTGCCTATGGTAGGCATCTTGATGATAGTCTTTGTTTCTCTTTCTTTCGAAATTCAGAAACATTGTTGACAGATTCTCCGAAAAAACACACTCGTTAGTAAGGAAAACAACATTGATCCCACGAGGAGGAGAATGGAGGGGATACATGCAAATTCCAAATATTTGTACTTACTGAAAACGTAGTTGCCTCCCCAGACAGACCATATGTATTGCATGTGGCAATACCGTGTTAACCATGATGCTTTGGATAGATGATATTACATACTAACCTTAAAAAGAAACTTCTTTCCATTCTTTAAAAGCAAGCATTGTAAAGGGTTTGATGTCAAGAGCTGTGTCCTGCCCCCCCCCCCCCCCCATCCCCCCCATTCTCCACAATGGGGAACTTTTAAACTACACAAACAGATATGTGTTTTGGGAAAAGTTGTTCTCCATCAGTAATCCAAGTGACATTGGTAATCTTTTTACCGATGATTACGAAACAAATGTCCATGGAACTAGGACATCTTCAAGAGGGAGAAACATTTGGAGGATCCTTTTAGTCATTCGTCGTTGAACAGGGAGCCACCCAAGCCTTGTCTAGCCTTCCTTCTGCTGCTACACCGAGAAATATGTGCGTGTGTGTGCGATAGTGCGATCTTTAGTACCTACCCTATATGTGAAACCCCCACTGTTTCGAGACCCTGGACATCTTTCCAACATCGAATTGAACCTGGCACGTCTGGGGGGGGGGGGCACACATGACAGATCTACCAATACTGCGGTGTGTTCATGTAAGTGATGAATCGCTAATTTCCTACCTTTTCTACTGTCCGTATTTCAAACCTTATTCCTCAAAATTATTATTGTAAAGAATTATATTCTGAAAGGCCACCATCTATAAAATACAATCTCGTTCCTGCTTCTTTAAGTATTACTTCCATTTTTATTGAACACAGGAGAATAATTCAAATCTACGCCCATCTTTTCAGAACTATCAGAGACAGAGCACGATTATTTATCCGTAGGAATAAACATTTTGGATATCCATCTTGATATGTAATCTGGCTTCAGTTAGCTATATATTTACATGGTTATTACCCGCTACCTTAGTACATTTTCTGTATTATTCTCTTTCCCCGTGTTTAGTCTTATAGGACATAACTCAGCAGATTACGCTGTTTTAGACTCAACGTATGAAGTCATTAATGTAGTAATTGCTCTACTTAGCGCCAGACAATGCTGGAGCAATCTCGGCAGAAAGTAATTTTGATAAGTCTTGAGCAAATTCATGTATTAGACTGGTCCGATTTCATAGTTCGATAGGGGGAATATGAGTTAATTATCATTAAACAAATGATATTTAGTTCACGTTTGAATGACATGTACACAGTATTACATATTAGTGGGAAAAGGCATAGATAACTAAACTTCTATTTGTACGAATCGCCTAATGTAAAATAGTGGAATACAGACGTTATAGGTATGAACATGGCCGCCTCTGTAATTAAAACTCCGTTGTAAGAAACGCTGGGATTCCTCAACGTTGTGAGACAACAATCTACCGCAAATGAGTCTGGAGACTTTTTCATTTCAATCTTCCTTGTTTTTATATCCCATTATTTACCCAGCTTCTTGGAGCTGGTCATTGTGCATGTTTGGTTTCTCCCTCATTAATCACTTTTTCACCGCCACATATTGTGGGGAATACCAACAGATTTCCTGAAGATATCGCTGTATTCATTTTGATGAGGTTTCTGGTTTTTGGACATACTCGTTAATCTGCTGTTTTGCACTGCAGAAGCTAGAATAGAAGAATTGGCTGTGCCCACTTTTCCCTCATTATTCACAACATAGATCGACTCAGTGATGATAAAACTATCACAGAGAAAATGTAACAAACGTCACAAAATTCCCGTAGGACTTCAAAAATATCTGGCAAGTAATGGAGTATACGAACGAAAAATGATGACCTTTTAGGTCCTTTAAGAATACGATATCTTTATCAGTAAGAGATGACTCTGTTAATAATAACTGACTGCCATGATCTAAGTACCACGATAGTGGTGATGGGAATATATATGGGCTTGCCGCATAAATATTATAGTGAGTACCTGTGACGCCATTCATAATAAGGATAATGGTGACAATGCAAAGAGTAGGAAAATAACATAACTGACCCAACTCTTAATCGGTTCCTCCTTATACAACACTCACTGTTTCCTAACAAGAGAAAGTTATTGTTTGCTATAGCTTGTTATTTGAAGCTTCCCCCGGAGCCATGTGCGGATCGGGTGAGGGGGGAGACTGTGGAGGGCTGAGGTTATACGCGCGGACATAGCAGCAGATGGCCGCGCATAGAGAATTGCTTGTATACGCGGGTGTGAAGTCCGCGGAAATAGACCTGTCTAAATACGCGGACGTCGTGGCCGCGTATACAAGTAGGGTTATGCACGCGGACCTACCTCCCCTCCTGATCAATATATTATTTCTAAATCGGGGGCTAAGCCCCCGAACCCCCTTTTTCTTTTTTTATTTATATGTTATATCTTATCTCTTCACATATAATATTTTCAAAGTACAATACACGGCATTTTATTTTGTGTCCGCGTATGTAAGTATAATCTGTATGTGCGGACTTATGTCCGCGTGTATAAGAAATTCTGTATACGCGACGTCCGCGTGCGCGACTGTCGCGCATATAGCCACTCCCACTGTGGCTTACTAACAACGGTCTGGAGGCCTGGGGCCGGTAGGGGGAGGGGCGATGGGGGTAGGGGGACAATGTACATGTACAGGTCACTAATAGGGTTACTGCAGGCACCAGGTCTCACTGACGAGTGGAGAGGGGAGAATGGGGGGGGGGGGTAAAGGAGGGGGGACGGGAGAGTGGACAGAGCAAAGGGGAGAGTGGAGAGGTGTGATCTAGAGTTGAAAGTTAGGAGGAGAGAACGGAGTGAAGAAGTGGGGGGATGAGACTGGGACAGAAGAAAGGAAAGATTGGAGAGAGGGGATAGTCGAAAGGGGAGAGGGGAGAATGGTGAGTGAAGGATTGGGGGAGACCAAAGAGGGGACAGAGGCAATGAGACAGTGCAGATTGGAGAGAGGAGAGAGGAGAAGGCAGGGGGTAGGATGGGAAGTAATGGGGGAGTGGTTGAAGGGTAGAGGGGAACTGGGAAAGAATAAAGGGTGATGTATAGAGTGGTGGGAGAAAAATGGAAAATGGGGGAGGGGAGGGGAGAAGAGGAGAGAGAGCTTAGTGTATCGTGACTCAGATTGGAAAGTGCCTAGAGGAGTGTAGAAAGTGGAGAGGGGAGAGGAGAATGTAGAGGGGAGCTGATAGAGGGAACAGTACACTGTTAAAATGGTGTTTAGAATTTAAATGTGTTAAGGGCATAAACATGTTTATAATCTAAATACATTAAACCACATCTGTTTAAAACCTAAACACTTGTAACTTCTAAACATGTGTTGGGTTAACTATGCTTATAATCTAAACGCATCATTAGTTGTGTTTAAAAGCTAAACACTTGTAACCTCTAACCATGTTTTGAATGGGATATGTCTAGAATCTAAACACATAATATCAATTGTATACTATGGAAAAGAAAAATGGACACTTTGGGATTAGAACCCACATTCTTTACATTCAAGGTAGAAGCCTAACCAACTGAGCTAACTTGGACTGCATGCAGTGCACACTGGCATAGTCAGCACCAATGAGTAGGATCAGTACTACTATACAGGTGATCAACATTAGACAAACATTAAGTCATTACTTTCATACCCCGACTTATTCAGTTAAGTAGCAAAGCTGGGCTGTGTCTACCTACAGGCTTCCATAGCTCAGTGGTAGAGCATAGGCTTCATATGTGAGGGGCCCCGGGTTCAAATCTCGGCTACTGAAGTTACCAAAATACTACTATGAAGTAGTTGTACTATTAGTGGTTTGCCACATGCCCTCCATATTTTTGGCCATGATAGGTAAAATAGTTTTTTCATACACTTAGGAATTTGGAACTTTGTGATTAAAAATGTTAGATTTTTAAGTTTTTGTAGCGTCATAAAGATAATCACTTCATTGGCCTGCTATTCTAGGTACGGTCAACCAACCAGAACACCCCTAAAACATTTACAAAATGTTTTAAAACACCTTTTTAGTAGGATTAACATGTAGACACCTTTTTAGTACAAGAACTTTATCAGCTATACCCCTAAAGGTTTTACCTCCAACAATCAAACAATCCATGCAAGGCTAAACCAAGAAGGAAGGCCATATGTGGTTATTGGCTCAATGATCCTGTAGTGTGATTACAGGAAAAATAAAACTTTCAATGCTGTTAACATTACATCTGGTGTAAACTGAATGGCATAGTACCATAGCAGTGTTTCACATGTAAGATCTACATTTTTTTTTACACACTACGGTATAGTATTGTTAAATTTAAAATGGTTTTCATCCTTCAGAATGAAAGTACACTGTACATATTACGGTATATTACTGTTTAACTTAACACCTAACCCTAAACACCTTGAAGACCTAGATGCTTCATAGATAAACACCTAAACATCATTGTTTTCTAAACACTTAACAGCTAAACATTAAAAAAGCATAAGCGTTTTGATTCTAAACACCTTGAGGACCTAAACACTTCATGGTTAAACAGCTAAACATCACACATTTCTAAACACTTAACCCTAAACACCGATAATTCTAAACATGTTTAGGGAAATAAAGTGTTCCAAAACTGGATGCACCGAAGTGTTTAGGAAAATGTTTAGGTTCTAAACACTTGTTTTAACAGTGTAGAGAGCAGAAAGTGGGGAGGCATCATCAGATGATGGGAGAGGAAACTGCGGTGTGAATGGTAAAGAGTGGAAAGCATGAACAATATAAACAGATTGAAATAAGGCCAATACATATCCATACATAGCAATATACAATATCAGGCTGGTTGAATCTTACAAGATGAAACAAAAGGCTTGTATAGTTTGGGCTTTACCTCAGCTGGATACATTTCCAGTCCCCACTCCCTCAGAAAATTTGTATTACAAAGCTGTTCTATTTACCTTTCATATCGTGAAATAATGAGTTTCTGTTTGAACATTTACATTGGGGACATCCCAGAGGAAATGCTGAGTCTGCAGTTATTGGAACGAACTCCACTACCCCACACTCCTCGAGGGTTCCATCTAATTAAAGACAACAGGATCAACCACCCACATTTGAGACAAGTCCTTAATCTTAAAATAACGTTTTCCAGTCCTTATTAGGAAAGCACCTCCACAGAGCATAGAGCAGACGTTCACGACCGACCACCAGCACTTGAGAGAAATTTCTCAGAAACATCGGATACACAAGACGTTTATCTCAGCTCATCCTTTCTGCAGCTGTCTATGCATTAAGAAATCAGTCGACTTAGCGGAAGTTGCTACTGGAAGCTACACTGTAACTTTAATTTGGGCTCAAGGGAACATGTTTTGTGGCTCTTGGGTAAGCGTACATCATATGTGTTGAAAGTCTTCTTTTATCATTATAATTATTTCATTATAGTTTTTATATATATATATATATATATATATATATATATGGATTTCTTTCCTCGCTTCATACCCCAATGCCTGCACTAGACTCAGTGTTCTTGAACCATGCTGCAATTGGCAAACTAAATATCCCAGCCAGCTTGCGATGTAACAGAAACGTTCTGCAACCCTACTTTTTAGTCAGTTTGTTACTTACTAAGATGGCACATATATATAATAATTACATTATTGATGGTGAGGTTGAAACTTCACCAAATCAGAATGATATTAGAACATTATTTTTTGGTGAGGTTAGGATGGAACCAAAACAGAATGTTATGAGAACATTCTGTTTGGATTGAAGAACATAAACAAAACATTGTAATAACATCACAGCGCAACATCATGGCAGTACATTGCAATGACATAATTGGAAGTCATCAAAAGAAAACATGTAACAAGAACCAAATACAGAACCAACCAGAACGTTGCTGCAATGTTATAATAACGTCACTTCCTTGGCTGGGATAGTACAGTAGATTATGCCCACTCAAAAACATATGGTTTGATTATGAAATCTCATAAACGTTATATTTTACAAATTAACTGCCAGGCTGTCCATATGATTTATTCCATTATACACGAGTATATTTGACGTCATAGATGCAGGGGTGAGAACATATATCCTTTATTGTTTGCGTGTTCACTTATTTAATGAAGAACAACTTTAAGCTGTCGGCAGACTCAAGTCAATGGACAGTGAACCCTGGAACGGAAGCAGCTCACAGCCAGTAATTTCACGGCTCACTGCCCATTCCTGAGAAGATGGAGGCCCCACTAAGGTCTCCGACTGGTGGGAGCTCAAGGCGGCTCTGAAGACTTCAGAGGTAGCCCCAACACAAGGTGATGAGATTTCCGCTCCAGATTAAGTTATATTCTGAGGCACGAACCTGCCTTTAGTGACTGGAGGACTTTCATCCATTTAGAACTTTAGAGCTTATAGAAATATATTCCGATGACTGATTTTGTAATGGCTTAACTACACAAATGATTTTTTCTTTTGTCTTTTAGACATGTAGTCTATTATACCTGTCTTTTATACTTAAAGCTACTTGCCCCTTTTCAGCGGGATTTGTAGTTCAAGTGATATTTTCTCTAAACCACCTCAGTATGTTCTTCAATAGATGAGTAATGTATTGCGAAAAGGAAATTAAGATTTACCATTGTGTCTTTCTGTTATAAACATACTGTAAATAAATAATCTTTCGTGCTTCTACATTTTCGGCCATCTGGTGCTAATGGTCATCGTTGCAATAATCATCATGATTTCACGCTTTTTTGTGGTTATTTCTGTTTTGTCCATACAATTCTAATTCTTTCACTGTCCCAATGTATGCGCATTGTGAAAATTACAACGTTCACATTTTATAGATTGCACAAAGAGACATCAATGAATAACCACAAGATGCAAGTACTTGGACTAGGGTGAAGTTTGACCCCGGCAAACCTTTGAGGACGTTAAGGGCCTTGTGAACGTGACTGTGTGATGCCCACCTCCCCCCTTTATCCACTTACCCCTAATGCCCCTGCCAGAACGAGTCAAGCTTAATACGAAGAAATTAACCCCAATTTGTTATTGGCAGGGAACGCTTAGTTTTCTAATCATTTATTCAGATACTTATCTTTTGAATCAATTCTGACATGAAGACATTTGCCCTGAATTCCTAAAGTCAAAAACATGTAAGATTGGAGATGCAAGTCTGCAAAATAGATTCTGGTTCCTAAAAAAGGGTCAGAAAGGATATAACTATGTAAGTTCAAAAAGTGTTCATAACACCAATTTGTACTTGTAAATACTCTCAAAATTGGTAAAAGTCACAAGAATATTTTGCAGTAGCTCTAGAGGTACTGTAAGGGACTGTTGATTATATACATAATGTGACAGATAACATTTTCCTGAATTACAAAGTGTCAGAAGTCTCAAAATAGTTTGATTGAGATTAAATGATGAGGAAAAGTTTAAATAAAGGTTAGTTAAAAATGTTTTAAAAAGTATATATTTTTCTAAAAACTGTCAAAAGTGCCCTAGGGAAAGGGGATAAAAATAATATCACTCTTTTCTTGGGTTGGTGTAATTGTACAGAGCATATTATTAAAAAAGATTTGGATAGGATAGGAATGGGAGTATCAGGATAGAGAAAGGTACTGATCTACATTAAGGAATCTGTAAGTCATTTTCTAGGTAACAACTTTGTTTACTTGCTATTCCAAGTGTTTTACATCTTTTCTAACATCTACCTTTATATCATCCTATTCTACAATATCTATAAACAGTGTATGAGCAGCACTGATGTATATATACATGTAATTTTCATTATATTATACTGTAAACACTATTTTTAATGACATAAACAACATTTGTAAGTCCTTTAGTCTGTAAGATACTTACTTGAGAAGTGCTTCTGATCTGTAAGTTTTGCTATTCTATTTGGGAACACTAGAGAGAAGATACAGTCCAGTGCACCACCTTGGTAACTTTTACAAACTAAAGTTACATACCCACAGTTTTACATTAGGAATTCGGGGTTGAACTGGTTATTCTCTTTGTACCTAATTACTAATGTAAAGTACATAACACATTATATATGACTTTCTTTAACTATCTGACGCAGTCGCATTTACACAGCAGACCTCTACTTCACCTCGATCCAGACTGTATATATGAGACTACAGATGGCACCACATTAAGGTCCCTGACACCTAGTTCCCAATCATCGGCAGTCACCAAGTCCCCCACAAGTCCCCTACAGCTTGCATGCATCAGGAGGCCATGCCCCCTGGTGGACACATCAAGAACTGTACTTACTCATAAACACTCTGTTGAGTAAGATATTTTTTATCTGATGCTGTTCTAGTAAATGTTTGTCCACAGGGTCCAATAAGTGGAACAGAGGAAGAAAGACTTGGATGTTTTATTACCTTCCTTATGTTAAAACAGCAATGCTTCCAATCTCAACTTTTCAACCCTAGGCATCATTGACTGCATGAGTGGGCAGGACCTTGGATGCAATTATGATAGATGGTGGTGTATATGTGATGAATGGGTATTCATCAGGTGTCAAAGCAAGAATGTGAATGTAAAACGATGCGGTAGATCTTTAAGTATATTGTTATGTAACGGGAACGAAACCCGAAACCCGAAGCCCGGAACCCGAAACCCGAGAAATAATGTAAACCGGAAAATACGTCAGTATGACTGCGTGACGTCACTATGATCACATGACATGAAATAGCCAATCAGAGCTGACCGCTAAGGTATAAAAGGGCCGGTGAGGCCCGAAAATAAAGAGTTCCTTCATAGTTCTCCTGGTGTTCACACGTGTCTTCTTCCTCTGATAGCTCCTTAGGAGGACTCCAATCGATAAGATGATCTAATATGGACTAGATGAATAGGAAATAGACGTAATATTGGTAAAGTTCTAGAAAACTAAGGCTTAAAATAGTGCGGGGTCCGAAGGCCCGAAGGACCGAAAACCATAGCCCGAAGGCCCGAAACTGCCCGACCGACGACACGAGGAAGGAAGACCGGCCAGATGAAGAAGCCCGAAATAGCTAGCGGCAACCCCCTGACGGAGGCAGGCACAACCGGCTCGGCCCCACGCTACCAAAACATAGGCGACCGTTGGCCCGAGACTCCAGGTCAGGGAACGAAGGAGTAGAGCTCCCCTAGTAATGGCCTGAGAGAGGCATAGAAGAAACGGCCTGGACCCCTACCTTAACAACAATTCTGCCCTCCGCCGTCCTCCACGCTTGATGGCTACAACCCCTCGGCCCGACCTGACCAACGCACCCTCCCCCCTTCAACGAATACCGATCCCCCGACCGACCCACTCAGCCCCCCTCGTGCACGAGGCACGACTCTTGATCTCACACCTCGGCTTCTTGCTCGGCCTCCGTGCCCAGCTAAGAACCGAAATAACCCCCACGTCCCTCGGCGGTAGAAACCGGAAACCCCGAACTACCGAGGAACATCACATATACATGAACTCATTCATATCAGTATGAAATAGAAGACTCCAGCACCCAGAGAGATGATCTCCCATAACCACATCAGTCAGAGCGCCCTCACCTCTTCATGGTTGGGTGGGCTACCCATACAGTCAGAATACCCCCACCTCTTCATGGTTGGGTGGGTAGTTGCAGGTATATCTATGTGTCATGGTTGTTATACTTATGTTGTGTAGAGACGGGGCTTCTGTGTACAATTCCCTAGTCAGGACCACAATGAACTCAGAAATTTTGGTTTTGGTGTACAATGAACTCAAAAGTTTTGATATTGGTGTACAACATTTTTATGACTCATGTTTATCTATGTTATACTTATGTTGATTAACATTTCTACCGCCCTAAACAAATAGAGGATTTTTTTAAGTTAGTCAGAAGTACGAACTTTTCACAAAAATCTTAAAACATTTGACAGTGCATTTTTGTGAAAAGTTTCTTAACTTAAATGGATTAACCCATAAGCAAGTTGACCACCCCTGTAACAATAGTTGGTAAAAGGCCTATCCCACCCCAGGCTCCGCTTGAGAGGTGAGAAGGGAAACCACTATTGATATTCCATGTTTGAGGAGACTGAAAATGTAAGAAATTTCTACTTTATCAAATCACTAGGGTATTAAACCAAGAATACTGGTCAAGAGTGTATTTTGAGAAATCCAATGCATATCATTTATAAGTTTAAATAATAGTGGTAACACCTAACATGTTTTTGGTTATGACTCCGGGAAAAGGACGGAAAAGTCGCAGGGTCCTCTAGATATGTGAGGGTTCGAGGGTTTCGTGGACTTCTAGGTTAGGAGCTTGAGATAAAGAGAGTGGACCAGTTCAAAGATTGGCCTGTGGCGGTGCCTATATGAAAAATTTAGTTTTCACATATTCGTGATCCTACACCTGCCCAAACCCTCTTTCATCCTCGGGTTAGTAGGTTGTTGAGCAACTATCCCATACTCGTCCCTGGGTCCATTCTCGGCTAGAGAGAAGCATCATGATTTCCCAAAGCATAAGTGAACAAGAAGTAGACGTTAACATTTGAATGCCAAAGAGGACACCGATTTATTTTTGTGAAACAAGTCACCTTTTATAGGCGTTCAAGAGGTACATAGCAGCTGATTGGTTGAAGCGGATTACATGATCAAGGCAATTAATGAAGGCAATTACAATTTGAAGCCCTGGAGTTTACATATTTTCTAGTCATATTGCAAGTACTATTTATTTTGCTCTCACATTTACTTTCACGTCACATTTCGAATATCATCTACATTTGTGGCATATTTACTCTGTGTCATATTCCAACTAACACCTGAATAATTAATACAATTATTAAGATAGCATGTATAAATAAAGGTGACAGGACAACTACCCCTGGGACAACTACCCCTAGGACAACTACCCCTGGGACAACTACCCTGGGGACAACTAGCCCCTAGGACAACTACCCCTTAGGACTATTACCCCCTAGGACTATTACCCCCATAGAACAACTACCCCTGAGACAACTACCCCTTAGGACAACTACCCCTTAGGACAATTACCCCTATGGGTAGGACAACTACCCCCATAGGACAACAACCCCTATAGGACAATTACCCCTATAGATGCGACAACTACCCCCAATGGTAGGACAACTACCCCTATGATAGGACAACTACCCCCATTGGTAGGACAACTACCCCTATTGCTAGGACAACTACCCCCCTTGATAGGACAATTACCCCCTTTAGTAGGACAACTACCCCCATTGATAGAACTACTACAACCATTGGTAGGCGTACCTCTCCTTTGCCCGGCCCTGAACACCAAGGGCAGGTCCTACCAATGGGGGTAGTTGTCCTACCAATGGGGGTAGTTGTCCTACTAATGGGGGTAGTTGTCCTACCAATGGGGGTAGTTGTCCTACCTATGGGTAGCGGATAAAAGCATCAAATTTGGTAAATTTTATAAAAGTTTTAACACACAGCCTCAACCAAATTTGGTAATTTTATCTGTTATGTATTGAATATTTTGTTAACAGACCCCACTAGAATGCTAAAACTGTTTATTGTACCACATGGGTGAAACATTACACAGATTCTATCATAAGGACGATAACTTTAAGATAACTTCAACATAGATATATCCTAACAAAGATATCTTTGTTAAGACATCTTTGTTGCAAAACCTCAATAACTTAATCAAAATGAATTTTGTCAATGGCCCGTTGCACAATGGGTTTCCAAGCAACGAAAATAATATTATTAACCAAAATAATATTTTCTTAACAACGATCGTTTTGCAACAATTTTTTTTCTATATCTAGAATGCCCCCAGAGAGCTATAACTTTCACTGAATTGTCTCTATTTCTTTCCCTTTTTACATCAATTTACAGAATTCAATTTCATTCCAGAGATTTTACCATTTTTGTAAAAACATAACAACGAAACTTTTTGCTAAGATATCTTAACTTGATCCTCACAACGAAATTCTATTGTGCAACGGGCCACAATCAATATATAATAGGGAGACTGCAGGACTATACCCTGCAACGAGTTTCTGTTTCACCACCAAACGACCGTCAAATGATTTTACCAACGAGTTTACCAAATTATATTTTCATCTAACAAATTTAGTTTAATTTATTATGATAGCACATACAATTTGTAATTTTCATCTGATTTTTTTTTTTTTTTTTTTTTTTTTTTTATTTAGCCAAAATCCTGTTTACACAAGTTCTTCCTTTCAGCTTTTACATCACCAAAATCAATATTCATATCAACTACATTTCACATGTCTTATCAACACAGTATTTAGTTATATACAATAATATCATTTGAGCAATCTACATAAGGCTGTACATCAACTTCTATTTTAAAATTCACACCAATTCACATTAGTCCATACCAACATGTTTCAATTAAAATAATTCCTTTACCTTTTGCGTAAACTTGACAATATCTGTTTCCTTTTGTAGGCTTTCATCAAGATCATCCCATAAACAAATTCCTCTATAATAGGGGGATTTTTGTATTTTTGATTGTACCGTAAATTTTCGTTTTAATTTTACCTTGTTTTTACTTCTTAAGTTTATGCTTGGTCGATAGTTATCCAAATGTTCAGTTTGCTGACAGTATCTATGTATATGTTTCAATAAAGACCTTTTTCTCCGAATCTTAATTGATTCAATGTTATACTTTTTACGTAATATTCCAATATCATTCCGTGCCGACAAGTCAAAACAATATTCAATTCGTCTGATAGCCCTTTCTTCTAATTTCTGGACCTTCTCTATTAAATACATATCTGCTGACTCTACAACAAAGTCAATATATTCTAAGTGAGGTCGTATCATAACCTTGTAAATCTTTCCAGCCGTTCTTTCATCAATATATCTCCTAATTTTACATAGGATACCCAATTTTGAATTAGCTTGTTTATACATTGCATCAACATGTTGATTCATGTCCAATTTATCATTTAATTTCATACCAAGATATTCATAACTATGTACCTGTTGTATTACAGTCGTGTCAATTCGCATATCCACACCCTCTTTTCGATCCTTAGAACCAATTAACATATATTTAGTTTTTGAATTATTAATAGATAACTTATTTGCAAAACACCAATTAAAAATTTTATCAAGTAGCAGCTGCATTTTTAACTGTGCCTCAAAAGTTGATTCCCCAGTAGTGAGAAGAAGTGTGTCATCAGCATATACATACATCTCCTCATTATTCTTTACTTCTTGAAACATATCATTGATATAAAGGATAAAAATTAAGGGTCCCAGGATCGAACCCTGAGCAGCGCCGTATGTTAAAGATTCCAGCTTTGATGCATGCCCATTAACAATTGTCTTCTGCCCTCTATGTTCTAGATAATTTCCAAAAAATGACAATACAGTTTCATCAAAACCATAGCATTTAAACTTCTGCATAATTATCCTATGGTCAATAGTCTCGAACCCTCAAGTAAAATCTATGAATGTGCAACACGATATGTTGTGACTATTCCACTTATCATACAGTGATTTTAATACATCAAAAACAGCGATTGAGGTACTCATACCTCGTCGAAACCCGTATTGTTTTGGGTTCAAAATATTGTTTTCATAGAGATATGTGGTGATTTGCTGATGATATTTATTTAGTTTTATTATATATTTGTTTTTTACTGGATCGTATGAATATTTCCTGTTTCCACCAAAAGACGAATGCAATATTTGTGTAGCAACAAGCAAAAATAGTCCAAAACTATTTATCATGCATATGTCAAATAATTTGTCTGTTGTATGTTGGGCATTGTTGTCAGCAGACAAGGTCAAAAATCATCCAATGAAACGAGTTGTTTGAAAGATTTTTTGTTTCCACCATCAGATTTATTGAAAGATTTGTCATGATTTACAAATCTGGATGATTTTTATGGTTTTTTTTACAAATCGTTTGAAGAAATATCTTTTGGTGGAAACAGGGCAATAGCCGTTTCTTAAATTTGACACCCGACAAGGGGACCCCCCATCTACACCCCTGATAGTAGGAGCAACAATCACGCCTGTGCCATAATTCTCTGTATTCCAAAATGATATTTTTTTATATTCAAGCTCCAAATCATATCTGAAATGTTTTGTTCCTTAGACATTTGATGGCCAAATATACCCAGTTAACATGCAACTTTCCGACAACGTTGCACAACAGTACCTTTCTGCAACATTAAAGTAACAACCTTGTAGCAACGTTGCTGTATGTTACACACCTTATTGCAACTCATGACCATTATCATAATACACAGTATTTAGCCATGGGAACTTAATTGTACATGCAACAGGTCATTAGACTTACATGATCTAACCTAAATGAACTTATAAACCTAACCTGGATGAGCTAAAAAGGTTGCATATTATTTACAAAACAAGGATTCGAAAAACATATTTGCAACATTTCCAGGAGTAAAAACATCAAATAGTCTAAAAGGGGTTCAATGACTCTGATGATGTGTTCATCTCCCTGTAACCAGACATTACATCACACTTGGGGGTTTAATGTTTAATCTTATAGAAGAAAATTGAATTTTACTCCTCATTTCATCTTTGTATGACAGGAATGGTGTATTGCCAAGTGAAATACACTGCTTGTATTCTTTAAATTATTATAAGTAGGTTTTGCTTTACATATAAATCAAGTTGGTCATTCAGACAACCCTTGGGGGCATCGTCGGGTTGCTATATGTCCAAAAGTAAAAAATGTAATAGTTGTAACAGCAGCATATCCAGGTTTGTGGAACATGCATCAAGAAAATTAGCTGCAGATGAATGCCATTTTTGAATACATGTTTTTGTTCTCATGTTTTTAGGGTCTCTTCTGGTTCCTAATAGTTTGGGGTTGGAGGGGTGGGGGTATTTGGTTCCCCTTGACCAAAACCCTCCTACTGACCTGACTCCTGGTGGTCTGGCCACTTATACTCCTCCTCCTCACTCCCCATATCATCATTTGTCACACTCACAACAGCATCCCAATTGGCATTCTGTTCCAAAGATTTGTACGCTTTGCTTGGGAATGAATGTTTATATTTACAAGAGTAGACAAGGCTCACACATCCTCCTATGACCAGCTGAAGGATGAAGACAGCTCCCATGTGCCAGGTGAACATCAGGTTTGTCAGCATGATGTGATCCATATTGTCTTGTTTCCATGGCTCAGTGTGCTCTATTGGGGAGTAGAGAATGAAACCAATTTGCCAGAACCATGTGCCCTGTAAGAGGGTGAAGTAAGATCGTGCCAACCCAGCTAGCAGGGACCTTGGGTAACTCATCTCCATCAAAAAGGCTGCCATGTTGAGGAAGACAGTGTATGCAATGAGTGTGTGAATGACAGCGTCTAGTTCAGCTCTTCCTCTAGCATGAGACATGAATAGAAGTCCCTCAACAAGGAATCCCAGAGCACTAGAGATGTAGCTCAATGAGCTTGAAACAATGTTGTGATGTTGCAGTATGTTAATCACACCATTCATGCCAAAAAAGAAGTACATAGTTCCATGTTGACGATTGTTCATAGCATAATGTCCAAATTCTGGATGCGCTATGCCCTCTAAAATAATACCTATAATAGTCGCAAATATTTTCATTAAGCCTTCTACTTCCCACGTTGATAGATTACCACACAAACAGAAACATCTAAAGGTTACTGAGTTTCTATAAAAGGAACCTTTTTTCATGCAGGAGTTATGGTATCTCCTAAACTGGCTGATGGTCCACCAGAGGCCAAAGAAAATGAAGAAGCCACCGGGCAGGGCATGACCAGCGAAAGAACCCATGATGTGGTGAAGCGAACACCTAAAACAGGACAAATAACTTCAAGTGAGGAATACAATTATCATGAATTTTTTTTTTTGAATAGTTATGCAGGAGAATTAGATGGACAGCCAAGAGTGGGGGGGTCCAAGGGTTGCTAATGTAATCTGGATGCATTTTACACTAGCCAAATCATTATTGTAAATTTTAGTATGATCTTAAAGGTAAACACAGGTGACCACTTCAGCGCCACCTTGTATGATTTTATTTTTCTTCAAGGATTACCTTAAAATTCCATCTAACATTTAGGAGTGAGGAATGTGCATATGTAAATGACAAGAAATACATTTTCACAGAGAATAATCAAGCTAATGTAACTGCTTGAGCAGTTTTTCTTCTTAATCTTTTCCTTATTTTCTGGAACAGAATAAGATTTTCCATGATGATCTAAGGTTTTCTTTGGCCTAAAATACTCATTGTGGTCCTACCCATAAATTTTCAGCATCAAAGTAACGATCACAGACATTTATTTTTGAAAATTGAAAATCATACTTTTTCACATGCTCATATGTCTGAAATTGGTGACATAGAATTTTAAAGTTTCTTTGTGTTCCTTATACATCCCCCTAACCACCCTATGAGTCTCAGAATGTTGTCACAGTTTGTACTTATTTACCTTTAACCCCTTCAACCCGATAACCCCTTCCACCCCATAAGGCCATAATATTTGGCCACACCACTAGTGTAGCCCATGAATATGGGTCAATTTTTATGGTTGTTTGTTGATTAAAAAACAGATATTTGACTTAAAGTTTTAAGGAAAATAAGTATTCCTTGAGTTCCAGGGATTTTCCTACTATTTGTTTTATCACATTATCTCAATTAGTTCCATTAGAATCTTATGGCCAATACAGGCCATTATGGCAAATTTTTGCCAGATTTAGCCATATTTTTTATTATTATTATTATTATTATTATTATTCAGAGCCACATCTTACAGGGTAAGTTTTTCATGTAGATGATTAAAAGAAGAAACATACATACCGGAAACAAATTAACTAAACTAAACAAAGCAGCTGGTGGTAATTTGCCAACTGTACAATTAGATAAACATCTTATAGGTAAACAAATGATACATCTATTGTATAGAACTCTAATCAATTTTAAACTAAATAGTCATTTCCATATAATGTACAGCAAAAAGCTTCGCATGTACATCTCTATACTTTTGCATGTAACCACTTTTTTACCATTCCTTTGAAAGTACATTTGCTATCAGCTGTTTGTATATCTACAGGTAACTCATTCCATGAATAAACACCCCTAAACCATGGACTTAAACAAACCTTTGATAATCTTGTAAACGTATTTTTAAATTTTACTTTGTTTTTACTGCGCAGTTCCATCTTCGGCTTTTGATTATCTATATAACATTCCTGCTTGCTATACAAGTACATCATAGAAAGTATATGTTCAGTCCGCCGAGTTTTGCGAGCGATCAATTCATAGGTCAATTGCAGATCAATAACTGATTTGCGTTTTACAGGATTAATTTCATACTCTATAATTCTTAGACCTCGATTCTGTAGTCTGTCTAGTTTATCTATTTTCCTCTTAGAGCCAGAATCTATTACAAAGTCCACATATTCAAAGTGTGGTCTTATCATTGTTCTATATACATCTCGTGCACATTTAACACCAATGAACCTTCTCATAAGTTTTATTATATACAATTTATGACTAACCTTCTTAATTATACTATCTATATATAGATCAGTATTCAATTTTTCATGTACAATATATCCCAAATAGTTATATGATTCCACTTTTGCAAGTGCATTATTGTCTATATACACATTAGGTACAGTATCGCCCCTTATATTTTGTCTACATATAATCATATGTTTTGTCTTCAAATGATTGATACTCATTTTATTTACATTGCACCACTGTACTATATTATCCATAGCAAGTTGAGACTTTCTTATGACATCATTTTTGCATATACTAGATGAAACAAGCAGCGTATCATCTGCATACATAAAAACATCAGAATCCATATGTATGTTATAAAATAGGTCGTTTACATAAATTATAAAGATTAGAGGACCTAATATGGATCCCTGTGGGATACCATATTTCAATTTAGTACTGTCTGAATGATAATCTCCTATCTTTGTAAATTGCTTACGCGAATCAATATATGATTGAATGAATTGCAAGGATATCTCATCGAACCCATACAATTTTAATTTAGTAATAAGGATCTTATGATCTATTGTATCGAATGCCTTTTGATAATCTACGAAAATACAACTTGCATATCTATTCATATCCCAGGAATAATAAAGATCTTTCAATACATCAAATATAGTTGTGTTGGTACCTCTACCTTTCCTCAATCCATATTGTTTATTATGTAATATATTACTCTCCTCCATATAGTTATATATTCTGATATGGACACATCTTTCCAATAACTTCCCTGGTAATACAATTTGTGTAATTGGTAGCCAATTTTTCGCATTCATCATATCACCTTCCTTTGGAATTGGTTTAATTTGTCCTAAACCCCACTTTTCTGGAAAAACTCCAGTAGACAAACAAATGTTAAATATATATTGCAATTCTTCAGCTAATACTTGAAAGGCATCCTTAAAAGGTCTGGAACTAATTTTTTCCAATCCTGAGCTCTTATGTATATCTATGTTTTGAATTACCTTTTTTATTTCAGTGATATCTATAAGTTCAAATTTAAAAGTTTGAGATATTTCAGGAAAATTCAGCTTTTCCCAACCATCTTTAAATTTTTGTGCAAGTATACCTCCTGCATTTGCATAATATTCATTCATGTAATCTGTCATGTTTTTACCAAATAGTACTTCACCACTCTCATTTTTTATTTCCAACAGAGTGTCCTTTTTTGATATTTTTCCTAAGCCAGAGATATCCTTTATATACCTCCAAAACGTTTTCGGGTTGGCTTCATGTTCCTCAAGTTGATTCAAAATATAATCTTCCTTGGCCTTCCTCATGATTTTGAAAACTTTCTCGAAATCAGCCCCATAATTCTATTATTTATGAAATTATTATGAAAACACTACATTTTTATGCTGATAATGAAAAAAATCTTACTTAAATAGAATTTCTCAGAGATTTTGATGGTTTTATGACAATCAAAATAGTTTTAGTAATTATTGCATTATGGGAAATTTGCAATGGGATGTTTTTTTAGGCAAAATCTTAGTATTTGTAAGGTTGCCAGGTTACTATGTTACAGATAGAATAAAGATATTGAAAATAAAATGTTTCATGATTTCTTTAGAAGGTGTCTTTATCTTTTAAATACCACAAACATTTACCAAAATAAACAAAATTGTCTAAAGCTATTGCATTTTCAACATTTCTAATGATTAAAAGACCTAATTTTCATGTTTTAGTATGGTTGAGTTCAAGCTGCAAATACATCGAGATATTGAAGTTACATAGATGGAAGGGTTTCTTAGCATAATTTGAAGTATGTAGCTTCAAACAACGATATCTCAGTTTCTAACATGAATATTACAAAACAGTTTGCAACTATTAAGGCTGAGAACTTTTACTTTAAGAGAACTTTTTATCTGATTTTCTCTAGAATGGCCATATTTGGCCACCACCCAGTTGATCTCCATGAAATTTTCTAATTTTAAGGTTGTGTTCTAATTGTATAATGACTATTTACCTTATAGCCATTGGGTAAATATCAGAATATTCTTCATGTGCCAAGGATTCTTCTATTTTTTATATTGTCATTCCATGATGGTTAGTTCCTTTAGAACATGTATTACAGTGCAGGCCCCTTTGGCCGATTTAGGACAAATCTGCCCATAACCAGGATATCAGCTTCTCAATTTCATTAATCAAGAAATTATTGGAAAAAATATGATTTTCTCAGTAATTTTGTGGAAAATGTGCCTAGGATGAAAATTTTCAGAGAATTCAAAGCCATTAATAGAAATTTCCAAATCTCCCTGAATGTTGCATTATAGGAAATTTGAAATGGAATGTTTTTTCACAGAAATTCTCCATAATAAAGGTTATGAAGTTGCCATGGTTACAGAAAAAAGAATACTAGGAGTCAATAGAACATTTTTCGTAGGTAATGTAGAAAATATCTTTGTCTGCCCAATACTTCAAACAGTTTGAGAAATTACTATCTCACTTTAAAGTTACTGCATTTTAAACATTTTTCATGATTCGAAATACTTATTTCTTTTACTGAACATGGCTAGGTTTTGGAAGTCATATGATTGAATCAAAGATGATAATCAGATTACTGGGTGTTTCCATTGTAGAAGAAGTAGGGAGCTTCATACAACCATATCTTAGGTTCTAAAATGAATATTTCAAAATTGTTTGTAGCAAAAGAAAGCCAATATTTTCTAGTACACAAGGCACTTTTACCTTACACCAACAGAAAAAAAGGGTTGAAGGGGTTAAAATCATAATTTACAATAATAATAAAAAATAATAATAAAAAAAATAAAAATTTACAAAGTACAAAACAAATACTTCTAGCTAGTTCAGTAGATCACGACAACCCAGTGTCAGTTGAGTATTGGTTCACAGATCTTTTATCCATGTCACGATAAACTAGTTTATTACAACCCTCTTATGAAATATTAATCAATTGCATATTTTATTAACTGAGAAGAGGTAGGTCTGAGAAAAAGGGTCATTGGAAGGGGTTGTTGAAAGTGTCAAGAACAGAGGCCATTAGGGCAAAGGTCTCAGGATTACTCCATTGATTCTTCCATTGATACGTCCTGTACAGTAGATCGATCTATAAAGAATAACAGCAATTCACTCATGGGAGAATTGTAGTTTATTTGTTCCTTACATTAATCCATCACAATGCCATATCCACATTCAATACAATATAATGATTACTCCACTCGATTCACATAACAGATTTTGTTTACACAAAGTTCACATAATCTATTCTCCCTTTGTCCTTGCCCAGGGATATCCAAGACAACCAAGTTCTTTTTTAAAACATGCCAGTAATGCTTAGCCTGCCTTACACATACACTCCCAGTGGCCCGTTGCACAATGAATTTCGTAACAACGAAAATAATGTAAACAACAAAACTTTTCGTTGTTGATATTTTCGTAACAACGATTGTTTTGTAACAATTCTTTTCTATATTTAGAATGTCTTCAAAGAGCTGTAACTTTTACTGATTTTTTTCTAATTTTTTCCCTTCATATATCAATTTATAGAGTTTAATTTCATTCATTAGAACAAGAGATTTTACTATTTTCGTAAAAACGAAGATTTTCGTGACAACGAACATGTTTCATTTACAAAATAATTGATCTAGTGAAAGCTTGGTTCTTTATGATACAGAGCTTGGTTCTGTTCATTACACAACTATTATAGGATTTGTAGTTCATTTGTTCACAGAAAGCACATTAAATGGGATATTGAAAATATTTATCTTATTTTGTGTACCCAACATGAAGAGGTTTTCTCTGCATATATTTATATGATTTTTATGATTACATGTTTTAATTAAATGAGGATGATGTAAAGTTTGGTTCTGTATGTTGCATAATTGGTTGACATGAAATTTAGAACAACAGTAAAATGTTATCTAAATGGGCAAATAAACTGTTTATGTCCCTAAATGATTAAACATATGCTGATGTTATAATGGACATAGTTTGAGCATGCTGCAACTAGACTAAGATATTAAGAATGGCTTTCGGGTTCAAATTAATGAAAATAGGAAGGTAATTTACCATGTGATTTTCTTATCTTTTTCTACATTTTTATCATAATTTCTAACATTTTCTCAAGTCACTTATAGGAAAACCCATACATTTCCTGAATTATCAATGTCTTTACTATGAACAGCGAATATACAGACTGAATAAAGGTAAAAATTTTGACCTTCAGCAAGCTTACACTCTGATTTTTAAATGATTATCAAATATAATTATTTACTTATATATAATATTATATAGCCTTAACCCACTTGATGTAGTTATATTTTGATATTTCTAGGGGGCAAATGTCTTGGGGGATAAAGGTCCAGGAGGCAAAGGTCCGAAGGCCAAAGGTCCTGTCATCACTCTAACAATAGTCCAGGAGCCAAATCATGAAATCAGTCAAAATAGGGATTTACCCTACATGGTGAGCCCCCTGGAGTTTCTTAAATCAAGAAAAAAAGACTATAATATAGTATCCTAGGGACCATGAATCAAGACGGTTCCAAAGAATTTAGGTACACTGTCTAATTACGCGATTTGTGCTTAATTAGCAAAAATTGAAAAATGTGTTATTTCTAGATTTCTCAGGAACTATGTTAGATATGATAACATGCTATATGTCATCTGAAAGGTTTTTTTTTCCTGACCTTTTGGTATATTGATTGTTATTGTCATTAATAATGGCAATGAGTAATTAAAGAAAAACTGTTGTTTCAGTCATAAACATTAGAACTTAAGGATAGACAACACCTCTTGGAGCACTTTTTGCGGTATTGTAAGCTGTGTCCTATTTAATAGGAGTACATCAACATGGTTTACACCAAACGATGGGCCATATTTTTCTCTATCTTTTGATATAAACTACATTATTAACATTTGAAGACTCAAAACGTCATAGTTGAAAAACTGAATTTTTCACTTTTATTTTTTGAACATGGATATCTTGCTTACAAATAAAAGTAAAGACCTGAAATTTTCACAGCATGTAGGTAACATTCATGCAGAGGGAAGCGTGTCTCAGATTTTTGATTTAGGTCCTAGTTTTTGTTTTATGTCAAAAAACGGGTAACTTTTTGTGTTTCTTTTCAACATTATTTTCTACATTTTATAAAATTAAAACTGGGACCTAAATCAAAAATCTGAGACACGCTTCCCTCGGGACAAATGTTATCTATATGCTGTGAAAATTTTAGGCCCTTACATGCAATAGTAAGTGAGATATCCTTGTTCAAAAAATAAAAGTTGAAAATGACTTTTTCGAATTTTCTGGACAGTCCCATGGGCATGTATACACACATTGTAACATTTTTTATATGGCCATATAGCTTTATAAAATGGCTATTTTATCATATAAGACACATAGTTATGCCATGGCCTTCAGAAAATGTATACATCTTTAAAGGGAGTCCCGCAAATTAGCCTCCGAGAGGTGTTGTCTATCCTTAAGAATCCAAGATTAAACTTTGGAATTGATAAACCAAGTGCTAGGTATACTTAAAGATGATATTTATGCAGGTTTTAAAGAAGGTTGCATCTGATTTCATTGGAAATGTAAGGTAGAAATAATTTTTTGCTGATTAAATTCTAACCAACTACTTGTTCATTTTGCATTTATATTCCAAAAGGAGAGATTATATATGAAAATATCACAATAAGTCCTAAAGAGATGTGGAAATGATAATCACTGTCTCACTAGGCTGGTATTTCAGTGCTTTCTAAGTCATTTGGGCACATGTATATTATGGTAGCTGTTTGGAGAGCATTTTTTATCGCAGTGAAAGATGTGTCACAATAAAACTATGGTTTGAGTAGGATTTCTTTCCCCAGCAAAATACCATGATAATGTTTCAGTTTGATTACAAACCATCTTATTAGGGCCCTTGCATTAAGTAAGTATGCATTAAGGGGGGGGGGGAGGTATGAAATCTTTGAAAATGTGTGTGCTTTCTAGTACAAATTTGAGATATGTACTAAATATGCTCTCAAGGTTAAACCAGGTCTATGAGGGGTGATCTCATCAATATAATATTATTATATTGATCAAATCACCCCTTCAATAGAATACGGCTTACTAGGAATTAACCTTATATACATTAGTGCACCCCTTATCAGGGGCTGTGTTTCCTGGTCATCAAGACAATTTCATGCCACATGAGATTAAAAAAGATAGGGATTTGCAAAATGACATTTCTTAAATTCTACAGGGCCACATGGTTCCTTCTTGAATTTGAATTACAACAATAGGAACCCTCCCCCAATAAAGGACCCCTCGAAGTGTAAGTCCTCAATAGAAGCCCCACTTTATACTTTCAACAAACCCTTGGGTTAGAAAGTTAGTCAATGTGAGTAAGGGTTGATCAATTAAGAATACCATGGAATCATTACAATTGTATTCAAATGTTTATGTTTACCCTGAAACTGTGTGTCTAAACTGATATTCCAGTAATAATTTAGTTAATCAATTAACCATAGGGTTTGAAAGTTCCTCAACGTCAACATGACAAAGCGGGTTAGTACAATGAAAGAAAGGTCAACATAAAGAAGGTTTAGATAAGGTATTTATTATATGTATGATTTAAATGTAATATTCTGCAGTTAAGGACTTGTAGCTCTGAAACATAGTAATATATCCTATAGCTTGTACCCATTACATACTTTTACAGAATATGCTTTCTATGACCATTAATAACTAACAGCCCACCCAAGCAAGAATGTGATGTTATCAGTACATTGAAGAAACCTTCTATTTTATTCTGCTTTGGTTATTATGTTGTTTGATAGAAGAAAAATTGAATTTTGTTCCTCATTTCACCTTTGTATGACAGGAATGTTGTATTGCCAAGTGATAGGCACTACTTGTATTGTTTAATTATAAGAAGGTTTTTTTTTTTACATATAAATCAAGTTGGTCATTTGGACAGCCCACGGGAGTATCATCGGGTTGCTGTACATCCCAGGTTTGTGGTCATCGTCATCTTTCTTAAGGCTCAGGTAGTTATTAAACCATTGACCATAAATCATTCCCCTGGCACCCCAAATGGTCATTATATTGTAGTAAGCTCTTATTAGAGGCTGTTCATAATTAAATCTTTAGTTGTACGATACTACAATTAGTGTGTTTGGTATATTATAGTGGGAGCAACAATCATGACTGTATCATTCTCTGTATTTCTAAATGATTATTTATATTCAAACCTCCAAATGTCTTACAGTAGCCAAAATACTAAGTACCTAAAGTTTTTGATGGCCAATGTACTTTCTGAAAAAGGTCAATCGCAAAACAAAATTGAATAGTTGTAAGAGCAGGATATCCAGGATTATGTAACATGCATCAGGAATTATCATTGTTGAATAATCATTATTATTCATCCTATGACCTTTCTATCTATTATAAAACAGATAATATTGGAGTATGAATTGTGATACTGTACACTATATAAATTGTAACGTCTGGAAGAATAGACTTTGTTTAAAGGCGTCAATAAAAATATTATCAAAAAAAAAAGTACTGATACATGCCATTTTTGAATGCATGTATTTGTTCTTCTCCTGTTTTAGGGTGTCTTCTGGTTAGATGGGGGTTGAAGGGGTGGGGGTAATTTGGTTCCCCTTGACTCAAACCCTCCTACTGACCTGACCCCTGGTGGTCTGGCCACTTGTACTCCTCCTCTTCACTTCCCATATCATCATTTGTCACACTCACAACAGCATCCCAATTGGCATCTTTATTAAAGCCATTCTGTTCCAAAAATTGGTAAGCTTTGCTTGGGAATGAATTTTTATATTTACAAGAGTAGACAAAGCGCATGCATCCTCCTATGACCAGCTGAAGGATGAAGACAGCTCCCATGTGCCAGGTGAACATCAGGTTTGCCAGCATGATGTGATCCATATCATCTTGTTTCCATGGCTCAGTGTGCTCTATTGGGGAGTAGAGAATGAAGCCAATTTGCCAGAACCATGTGCCCTGTAAGAGAGTGAAGTATGACCGTGCCAACCCAGCTAGCAGGGACCGTGGGTACTTCATCTCTATCAAAGCCGCTGCCATGTTGAGGAAGACAGTGTATGCAATGAGTGTGTGAATGACAGCATCTAGTTCAGCCCTGCCTAGAGTGTGAGACTTGAATAGAAGTCCCTCAACAAGGAATGCCAGAGCACCAGAGATGTAGCTCAATGAGCTGGGAACAACGTTGTGGTGATGCAGTATGTTAATCACACCATTCATGCCAAAAAAGAAGTACATAGTTCCGTGTTGACCATCGCTTACACCCAATCCACCTTCTAGATGCCATATGACCTCTATGATAAAACCTATAGTAGTCGCAAATATTTTCATGATGCCTTCTACTTCCCACGTTGATAGATGACTGCACAAACAGAAACATCTAAAGGTTTCTGAGTTTCTATAAAAGTCTTTTGTCATGTGGGAGTTATTGTACCTCCTAAATTGGTTGATGGTCCACCAGAGGCCAAAGGAAATGAAGAAGCCACCAGGCAGGGCATGACCAGCAAAAGAGCCCATGATTGTGACAGAACAAACACCTGAAACAGGGAAAATAGTATTCAGTAAGCAATATATTATCTTGTACTAAATCTTAAGAAATAAACAGGAGAAATTAGATAGACTTTCTCAATATAAAACAAGTACTTAAACACACATTATTGTAAGGGGGTGCCTTTCATACTTGCCAAGGTGTCATTGTAAATTTATGTATGATCTATTTCACACTGGTCGTAACCATAAGATTTTTAGTTAAGATAGTGTGATTTTGTTTATGATTGTGTGTCAGACTACGATCTTATGTTCCTGTTGTTAACTACATGTTATATAGAGTATTATTGACTGTTCAAAAAATTAAATTCTGAGATGTGAGAAACGCATCCACAAGTGTCCTAGTCTGAAACGCCCATAAATCATTTTTCGACTCTTGTGTGTCTAAGGCTGGTTTGTTTTTTAAAGCTGATAGGTTACGATATTGGTCTGCTTTTTTAATAAGGTACATTTTGTTCAAACGTACTGGAATGTTGAACATCAAATTCAGAGATAAAGTTAATCAAAAGTTAAGATATTTATAATACTGTGCACCAATATCAAGATAATATATGATATTTTGGTAATTGATAATGATATGAAGATGTATTAATTTTACTTGAATATACTTTCAATAAGACATAGCATTATATGCAAAAAGATTCCAAGTCAGAAACAATTTTGAGGGAATTATGAGGTCACAGGAAAAATTTAGGGGGATTCCTGAGGATTTCTAGAATATAAGGGATTTCCTAGTTGGGCCACGGCCTCTGGCAGTGAAAGGGGGATTAGATTTTGAGACTATGGGGGAGTTTCACACTGGTCATAATTTTAAGATCGTACTTTTAGTTAAGATACTTTGACTTTTCATGGTTGAGTTTCAGACCTTATGATCTTATGATCCTATTGTTATCTATATATTATTAGAGTTAAGATCATTGATTATTAAGAACATCTACTCTAGAATTTTGTGAGATATGAGAAACGCATTTCCAATTCCCCAAGTGTGAAACCCACCCTATCTTGGTGAAATAAAAGTGGTGAATTGCTATGTAATCAGATACATGGGAGCTGCATCAGATACATGGGGAAAGAACTTCAATCTGTATTTCACTAATAAAATGTAAAATAAATATTATAAATAAATATTATAAAGATTAAAGACAACTTTTTCTTGTCTTTAGATTAAGTTATGATCTATTTTGCATGCATCAGGCCACATGAATATGCCTGATTGAGAACCTATATGCAGATACATGGGAGTCACATCAGGTACGTGGGACTACCGGGATACTAGTTATGAGCGCAAGATGCCTGTATGCATTTAAGATTTGTGCCAGATAGGAACGACTACATCTTAGCATAGAACTGCCACGTACATTTCTATGTGTTAGAAAGTAGATATTGGATAGTATTTGTTATTTATGCTACCTAATGGACAACTATTTACCATATCTCCTATATGAATTCAACTGCAGAAAAATATTATATTTTACATGGTAAAGACTGAAGAAAGTTAAACATCAATATAGCTTTTCCTGTTATTGTTAGTGCAAAGGTGGGTGTTTGGTACAATTTTTTAAAGCAAGGGAACATTGTATATGACTTTCTTTTAAAGTCAGATAAAATGTCCCGACGTAACCTGATGACAAAAGTTGAATTCAATATGTAAGTGTGGCTTAGATATATAATTGTTGAGATTAAGTTGCCAAACTTTCCACTTATTCCTAAAATGTGCACTCTTCAAGAATACAATGTTTGAAGGCTACAATACATTCTCTTTTGATCTTACAAAATTATCTCGTGCTCGATTTTCAGGAGGATCGACCATGAAAGAAAATTCCTAAATAATGGATGTAGCATTATGTAATTTAAGCCATGATTTACAGAGAAAACTTATTTAAGAAAATCTAGAAGACGTACTCAGCAGGAACACGATTAAAATACATACTTTTTGGGCAAATGAGAAAGTTATGATTAGAGTATAGTAAATGAAACTTACTCACGTTAGACCACAGGTGGGCGAATGATGTTAAATGTAAGTGTCTGAAGGCGCCCGAAATGTAAGTGTCGGAAGGTGCCGGACTTGGGATGACAGAGAAGTCCTTGAGGCTAAAGCCGTGGTTTCTTCATGCTTGTTTTTAATCAACTAAATGGTTCACCGACGGAAATTGTACGTATCCACTGCGCCTACAGCAGTGTTATTGCGTTGCTATTCAGACCGAGTTGTTTTAGCTGTAAGCCATAGCAGCATGCACCCCTTGCACTACCCAAAGTATCGATTAGCAGGGATGAAATCAATGCTACATGAATAATATATAATAGACTTGGATGAGTTTTTAACTCTGGGCGCGGTCACACAACTCTATCATTCTCGCAGGAAGTTTAAAACGCGGTGACGAACTTCTTTTGGGTTTACTACCGTCAATAGGGCAGTTTCCACGTAGCTGATTTACGGTCCTGCAGGCAAATTTTCACTGATTTTATCAACAACGCCCCCCCCCCCCTCTCGAAAAACTAGAGAAAATAAACAAATAATTGTTATATTATATCCATCTATAATGAATGAATTTCCAAACAACTCAGGAAATAGTAAATGTGTATATGGGTACTATTTGAATAAATTAGATTTTTATTGGCCTCTAGATATAGAGAAATTACTTGCCATCTTTTTATGGGTCATAATTATTTGTATCTAAATTTGAATGGCCTTTAAAAATTGTATATGGGTACTAATCTAAAAGATAATGATGGCTAGTTTTTCACTATGTTAAACTACAAATGATGATAGAATTCATGAAAATGTATATGCTAATTACTGCCGTGTGTTTTGTTGACATATTACCCAGCATGCATCCTGTTTTAGACTAACCTGCAGGTAAAACTCAAGAAACTAGCTATCAATGGTTGGGAGAATTGGAAAGGTCAACACAAGTAGAATCACCACTGGGCCTAATCATGTCACCACTGGGCCTTTAGCTATAGGAGAACAATAGACCGTCTCCTTCTTACAGAAAGGGACCCGTGGGGCAGCATCGTCCATGGGCGGTTCTATAAAAGAGGTGTAGAGGCACATGCTCATCCATTTTCTTGAAAATTGCAATTTTTTTATCCGCCACTGTAGCTCCTCTTAAATTTGGCAGATACATGTTCTTCCTGTTCGCAAAACATACTTGTGACCAATGCCGATTCATGGTCAGGGTTAATTACTGTGCATAGCTTTCACCCTGTAGCCTCCGGCCGTAGCTACTACCAGTAACGAATACAAGTGAAGTCAGTCCCATGGCCAACTCGCGCCGCAGTTATATCAGCCCGTGTTGTATCCACAGTAATGAAGTCGGTCCTTCATTGAAGCCCGTCCCATAGTTATATCAATCAAATGTATACAACTGTTGTTACTTTCACAGTCGCGCGACTACTCTCGTTTATCTCTGAATGTTTCGTTTATCTCTATATTTTACATAGACCCTTAAGTTCAACATGGCCGTTTTTGCATATTTGACAGGGCTATTTCTTAAATTCGACAGAGCAGCATGGACATTTCTTAAATTCGACATTGTGACATGAACATTTCTTTAATTCGACAGGGTAACATGGACGTTTCTTAGATTTGACATGAGACATTGGGACCCCCCCCCCCCCCAATCAAGGGCCCAATTAATATTTCTTGAAACCAAGGGTTGTACTTGAAGAATATTAGTTAATAACAAAAACTTTTAAAACCGACGAGAAAAGAGTTGCCTAAAAAGGACGGAATTCTAGCAGGACAGTTGCAATCATCGATATGTCAAAGATGAACTGGAGGACTAAGTAGGGCCAGAGTATTCTCGGATTCAGCACCCCACTGTCGCGTATCTCTGATAATTTCGTTGGTGGTAACAAGTCCATAGATATTACTTGTAAGGCTATGGGCAAGCAAGGGGGGAAATGATTAAGTACCAAAAAGTTCATACTTAAACAATTTACAAAAAGAAAATTCCAAGATGATTGTGAGCATGATTGTAATAAATAACCAGTGTTCGAAATAAACTGTGCGCCCTGATTATCAAATCTATACATTAGGGGAGTGTTTAGTTAAGCTTCTGGATGTATAGCTACAGAACGTGTGTGCCCGACAGGCGCACAACATAAAAGCTTCATTTCGAACACTGAATTAACATAATTATGTTACAACTAGGATGCCGCAGGCCCGTAACTAGGGGGGGAGGCGGGGGTGGCGGGCCACCCCCCCACAAATGAAATGTGTCCAAAAGTTCCACCTTCCCTTCAAATATTTAATGTGAATAGAACTAAAATTAGTAGGAAACAAAAAAAGTACCACTTTTTACTACTCCCCATCCCCCTTTTCAAGTTCAAATTATTGAAAATATAGGCAATAGTTCCACTTGTGGAACCTCGCCACCTCCCCCCACCTCCCCTCACAAATGAAATTTTTTCAAAAGTTTCACTTTCCTATTAAAAAATGTATGTAAAAAAGAAACTTAAATTAGTAGGAAACATTGAAAAGTTACAGTTTTTACTGCTCGCCACCCCCCTTTTCAAGTTCAAATTCTTGAAAATATAAGCAAAAGTTCCACTTCTGGAACCTCGCCACACCCCCCCCCCCCCCATAGCAGAAGCTGGGTACGGGCCTGGATGCCATGGGATTCTTAGACCATTCACAATATAGAAAATTTGAATTCTTAAGCATTGTACCTATGGACTTGTATTCACAAAGATGCACAGCTTACTGCAGTGTCACCTGCAGCAAATACCGAATTCGATAATGGGTGGTGAACGAGTCACCTCAAACTGGGGGCCGAGTTCAGCGTAGCGTGCCTTCACCGGGGCCTCGATCAATCATTAGTATCGACCCTTATCAAAGGCGGTTGTACACTTCACGACTTGGGCTGCCATACCGGCGGCAGATGTTATGATATTACAGACGAATTCGCGGGTGTTTGAGTCATGTAATTTTGAAAAATGGCAATTTGAGCATGATATACATCACGGGAAGAATTTGATCAAATACATTAGACAGACTCGGCCGTGTCTGAATCCACTTGCTCTAAACCGTGTCAAGAAGCGTAAGGGATGTGTTCACACTCTTGCAGTGTCAATGGTATGGCCCATTACATAAGTGTCTCACAGGGGGTCCCCAACCCACCCCCCCCCGCCCAGCTGGGGACATCTATAATTAGCACTATGTTTGGTTGTCTCATTTTAGTTATTTCCCAGCCCTTTCTATGTCTGACCAGAGGTGTTGGTAAAGGCCTAGACTGCAGAGCAACCCACGGGGAGACCTGCAGGGCTATCCCCCTGACCTCTTCCCGGCCCCCTACCCATCCTAATCCCGTCAGTCCCACAGAGTAACGCACAGGGGCTGATGACTTGTGGAAGAAAAGAACCTTTTGATAGGGTTTTCATGCCGATTTGAGCACTTTGAAAAAAATCCAAATTTAAAACATTTATGACTCCCAGTAGGAGTCAACTATGGGTCAAATGTGACTCTTAGGTTGTAGCCCCGAGTGAGAAGGACAATTCTATACATGCCAGAAAATTCTGTGATGATTACAAAATTATCTAGAAATTTAGAAAGATTTTTCACCTTATTTTTATACTGAAAGACTCAACCAATGGATTTTGCTAAAATCTTTCATAAATGATAATTAGGCCCATCTTATGCCAAAAATGTCCCCTAATTGATGGAAATCCTTTTACATATTTCCCAGCCTTTACTCCATGTCCCTGACCATCCCTCTATGAATAGCCACCTCTAGCCTCCTGATAGTCTCAGGTTGCAAAGAGCTGATGACTTGTGGAAGAAAAGAAGCTTTTGATAGGGTTTTCATGCCGATTTGAGCACTTTGAAAAAAATCCAAATTTAAAACATTTATGACTCCCAGTAGGAGTCAACTATGGGTCAAATGTGACTCTTAGGTTGTAGCCCCGAGTGAGAAGGACAATTCTATACATGCCAGAAAATTCTGTGATGATTACAAAATTATCTAGAAATTTAGAAAGATTTTTCACCTTATTTTTATACTGAAAGACTCAACCAATGGATTTTGCTAAAATCTTTCATAAATGATAATTAGGTCCATCTTATGCCAAAAATGTCCCCTAATTGATGGAAATCCTTTTACATATTTCCCAGCCTTTACTCCATGTCCCTGACCATCCCTCTATGAATAGCCACCTCTAGCCTCCTGATATTCTCAGGTTGCAAAGAGCTGATGACTTGTGGAAGAAAAGAAGCTTTTGATAGGGAATATCAGGAGGCTAGAGGTGGCTATTCATAGAGGGATGGTCAGGGACATGGAGTAAAGGCTGGGAAATATGTCAAAGGATTTCCATCAATTAGGGGACATTTTTGGCATAAGATGGGCCTAATTATCATTTATGAAAGATTTTAGCAAAATCCATTGGTTGAGTCTTTCAGTATAAAAATAAGGTGAAAAATCTTTCTAAATTTCTAGATAATGTTGTAATCATCACAGAATTTTCTGACATGTATAGAATTGTCCTTCTCACTCGGGGCTACAACCTAAGAGTCACATTTGACCCATAGTTGACTCCTAATGGGAGTCATAAATGTTTTAAATTTGGATTTTTTTCAAAGTGCTCAAATCGGCATGAAAACCCTATCAAAAGCTTCTTTTCTTCCACAAGTCATCAGCTCTTTGCAACCTGAGAATATCAGGAGGCTAGAGGTGGCTATTCATAGAGGGATGGTCAGGGACATGGAGTAAAGGCTGGGAAATATGTAAAAGGATTTCCATCAATTAGGGGACATTTTTGGCATAAGATGGGCCTAATTATCATTTATGAAAGATTTTAGCAAAATCCATTGGTTGAGTCTTTCAGTATAAAAATAAGGTGAAAAATCTTTCTAAATTTCTAGATAATGTTGTAATCATCACAGAATTTTCTGACATGTATAGAATTGTCCTTCTCACTCGGGGCTACAACCTAAGAGTCACATTTGACCCATAGTTGACTCCTACTGGGAGTCATAAATGTTTTAAATTTGGATTTTTTTCAAAGTGCTCAAATCGGCATGAAAACCCTATCAAAAGGTTCTTTTCTTCCACAAGTCATCAGGAATTTGCTTTAGTAACAGAGCAACGCACGGGGAGACCAGGGCCGTCCCCCTGACCTCTTCCCGGCCCCCTACTCCCCCTAACCCCGTCAGCATCACAGAGCAACGCACGGGGAGACCAGGGCCGTCCCCCTGACCTCTTCCCGGCCCTCTACTCCCCCTAATCCCGTCAGCATCACAGAGAAATGCACGGGGAGACCAGGGCCATTCCCCTGAGCCCTCCCCGGCCCCCTACCCCTCCTAATGCCGTCAGCACCACAGAGCAATGCACGGGGAGACCAGGGCCGTCCCCCTGAGCCCTCCCCGGCCCCCTACCCCTCCTAATGCCGTCAGCACCACAGAGCAACGCACGGGGAGACCAGGGCCGTCCCCCTGTCCTCTTCCCGGCCCCCTACTCCCCCTTACCCCGTCAGCATCACAGAGCAACGCACGGGGAGACCAGGGCCATTCCCCTGAGCCCTCCCCGGCCCCCTACCCCTCCTAATGCCGTCAGCACCACAGAGCAACGCACGGGGAGACCAGGGCCATTCCCCTGAGCCCTCCCTGGCCCCCTACCCCTCCTAATGCCGTCAGCACCACAGAGCAACGCACGGGGAGACCAGGGCCGTCCCCCTGACCTCTTCCCGGCCCTCTACTCCCCCTAATCCCGTCAGCACCACAGAGCAATGCACGGGATTTTTTTGCTATATTATCTAGGTCATTGGGTCAACTTAAGGAGGTGAAAGTTTAGTGGCAGCTCCAGGGTTACAGGCAAGGTGGGGGGGGACCCCCTGTGAGACACTTATGTAATGGCCCATACCATTTACACTGCAAGAGCTCTTACACATCCCTTACACTTCTTGACACGGTTTAGAGCAAGTGGATTCAGACACGGCCGAGTCTGTCTAATGTATTTGATCAAATTCTTCCCGTGCATGTGCAACAACGAGTTTGATCTCTGACTTGTACTACTTATCTGTGATCTTGTCATATTGCAACTCCTGGCGTGTAGTGTAATAGGGCCTTTAACCGGGAGGGGAGGGGATGGCAACATAGCCTCTTACCGTTGTAACTGCCACACTTGGCTGCATAGCAGTCTGTTGCTTTCTATTTGCATTTGCATTCCGACAGAAATGATTGCGGCCTACTTATGTAGACAGTATCCTTTATCAGAGCATTTGGAGACCAAATTTGATCCATAGGTAATGTTAACAGCAATATGTACTTTTACATATATCGATATGAAACAGATATTACGAAGTTCAATGTTGGTACAAAACATGGCCATACATCCTTTGGCTGAGCTACTATGCCGCACGACGCATATATGCGTAAACTTAAATCTCTCAAAATATTACAAAATTATATCGTAAAACATGTCGAAATGTGAAACTACGTACACCTATTTTCTAGCAAAACGTGCCGCAATAAGGACCCAATTGCGAGTACTGGTACGCCCCGCCGTAGATCTCATATTCTTAACTATTTTAAACCATGATACATTTATAATTGTATTGTTTAAAGAAATAGGCGACTTCTTAGCCGTTGCTGTTTCAACTGCGCAAGACGACCTGTTCCTTCACCTGTTGCCACAACTACCTACAACCTACAAGTACCACTACAAACTACAACTATAACCTACCTACCTCAAAGTAGTTACCTACAGTCGTTGTTGCTTCAGCTGCACAAGACGACCTGTTGTCCCAATCAGATGTAGGTATGAATAGCAAACCCGCTTGGTTGTCGTTTTTATCACCGCCCTCATGCCCAGCGGACCATGGTGAGGGTACCATGAAAACCAGGTCAGTGGAACCAGTTAGGATCTTTTTTTCTACGCTACGTACAGTTCTATGATTAAACCCATTGGTGCACTTGGTCGTTCAGTTAGGAAAAATGGAAAATTTAAGGCAGGTTTTCACAAAATGACCAAGTGCATCAAATGAGCTTAGTCGGCTGACCAAATATATCAACCACAGCGACAAATATCACTTATAGGCTTTAAGATGGAAAGGGCTAACACCTATCAAGATTAATCGGTGGCACTTTGTCATCCTGCAGTAACCTGCCTTGAGACAGGTTCCCACTGAGTGCTGAAAGTGTGTGGAACTAAAGTTAATTGCCCAGGACGACTGAACACACCTAAAATCAAACATTTCTGTTATTTTGGAGGTTAGTCGGCCGACTAAACACAGTTTAGTCATCTACCAGCCTGGGACCAGAGCATTTAGTCACTCGCCAATCAATTAAGTTTAGTGGATGACTGCTCCCTTTCAGTTTCACTGCCTTTCACCAAGTGCAAATTTCACAGCTACCCATGCCTCTCTCCCAGTCGATGGTGGGAGAGGCCCTCTTGCGCCACCCAACCATGACTGAGGGTGTGGGGTGATTGTGAAAGGAAGAGTTATGATTTACCTTAAATAGAAACAGTTCCGGGGAAACCTGCCTTCTAATGTTTAGCCTATAAAGGATGACCCTGGGCTACAGGCCATTTTTCCTCGGTTTTCTCTGTTGATGGGTTGTTGGTGTCCCAGGTGCATACAGTGATCAGTGGGAGGTCAGTTAATACTGTTTACTCAGCCCCAAGATTACCATCCAATGTTACTTTCTAGATTAAGCCAATTAATGGTAAGGAAAATTGAACTGCACTCACACAGACTCAGTATTGTATTAGTATTGCCAGTTTTCATACAATAAGGGCGGGAAATTATAATGTTAACATATTATTTTATGACAGAATATAATCAATTCAACTTATTCTACCTGTGATATTACATGAAATAACTTCCGTGAACTCATTCATTAAAGAATCTTTAAAATATTGAATATTTCTTTGATAACTTTGGACATTACTTTTAGAGGTTTTGTAGCCAGTTTTCACACACTGCTGCATATTTTTGCACATTTTGCGGCTAGTTTTTGCGCATTTGAACACACCTTACATAAAATTATGATACAACTGCCTGGTTTAATGTCATTAGTTTTCACGCAGGGGTCTATTTTCTGGAATATTTTTCAAATTTCATATTTCTTTATAATTAACTGACTGGATATCTCTAGCTTTTGACAAAATTGGTTGATTTCATTGTCTCATTATTTAAAAAAAAGATATAACGTTTATTAATTAAGAAATATCAAATTTATAAGATTCCTAAAAATGTTATCCTAACAGGGGATCTATATGGATAAAGTCGCCAATAAAATGCACAAGTTTTGATAAATCAAGCTATCACCAAAATTCATTATGATGAGATAGCGAAAAGGTATTACACAACAAGGAAAGCAAATTTAATATGATACTAACTGGCACGGACCACTTTGTGCTACTTACATTCATTTTTCCTCGCTTCTAATGACTGTCCCAACATCATTCCATCCTTCCTGTTGTGAGCCATCTCCTACATAAACAATCATGCATGCACTTCAGGTGCCTTGCCATTCACCTGTGCACTAATACCTACCCTCTACTAAGCCGCGAGGGAAAATGGACTGTCCCCTGACCCTGAGTATACTGATACAAGGGAAATTCCTACAAGACAACATGTATCTATATCCTTAAAGGTAAAAATAAATTTTTAAAAATTAAAAAATTAAAGATAAAGAGCATCCATTAAGGTGTTCAAATATCAGAGGGGTGAATGCATGGACCTCTTTGCCAAATTATGTTAGATGCATATCATCTCGATTTGAGTTTAAGAAATATACTAAAGAATTATTGATTAACCAACAATATTGATATAATATTATAAAGAATTATTTTGAACCACGCCCATAATATTAATGATATTATGCTGACCACCTAAAGTGACGGTGCTCTCCTGAAATTGTCAAATCATATACAGATTTATTTATAATAATTCCAACAATCATGCTCTAGTAATACTGATTAAACCATATAATTCCCAGAGTGTAACTGCCTGCTGGGAGGCAATAAAAACCAGCCAATAATGCCTGAAGACCCTCTCAGAATAAATCAAATGTATCAAGGTGCGTTTCCACAGAACGACAAACCCTCCTCGACAACTATACTCTTTTATGTGGTATTGCTGTAGTTTGGAAAGCTTAAAGCCTGGCTTCCACAGAACGACTAAGTGCTGCCCCTTAAGCTAAAGGGGTGTTAACCCTTTCAAGCCTTGACGACCACAGCTTTATTTTTGGCTTGTTCGCTGGGTGGTGAAAGGGTTAACAAATTTGGTTGGCCAACTAAACTTCTTTTCTGCACTTGGTCATTCTGTGGAAACCTGCCTTAAGGCTTGTTTCCACAGGACGACAAACGACGTCCATTGGCAGCCATCCAGTGTTAACCCTCTCCATCCTTGACGACTAAAGCCGGTTCCCCACATGGTGACTAAATGCTGGTGATTAGTTGTATGTGGTGGCCTAAAGTGCCAAACCCATCCCATCCCTGGCAACTTGTGCCCCATAAAGCACTAGTCGCCGGGGATTGGATAGGTTTTGTACTTTGGGCAACCATTTACAGCTAGTCGCCACATGGGGACGCAGCTTAAAGGTGGTTGGAGGGCATTGGTCACTGTGTTTTGAAAGGGTTAACACATTTGGTCGGCCGACTTAATACATTTCCTGCACTTCAACGTTCTGTGGAAACCAGTCTTAAATTTTGAATGGACAACAACTTTCATTGTATGTCGTTCTGAGAAACCTGACATAAGGGCAGGTTTTCACGGGATGACAAAGTCAAAATCAAAAGATTTAAAATTTTTGTATTTGTTATACCTTGAAACTTAATTTTCTTGTCTGAATGAGGTTCAACTCTAGGTGAAATCTGCATACCTTAATCTAGGACAAAATTGTATACCTTATTGTGGCATATTCAATTATTAATTGTGTTAGAAAAGCCTCTTCCTACACTTTGAATTACCTTATTGAAAAAGGTCCACTTTTTGGATATGGTCACCCCCCCACGGAAATTCCTGGATATGGGCCTGATTGCACCAGCACTTTTGTTGTAATTCATAGTTAACATTCATGTCTACCATCTCCATACAAAAGTTTCCTTATTGCATGTAAATAATTGGAATAAAAAAGAACTATACATAATAAATTTCATTTTTCCACTTATTTTCATCCATTAAACATTAATCAAATGACCTTGACCTTCACATTTATCAGTAAAAGTAATTAGGAAAAAAGTGTAACACGCCAAGGGTCAGAGAGGTAATAAATAGCACTAGCTCATAATGGTTCAATGGTGCCTGTCTGTGGATAACGACCCTTGACCTGGCAGGTTAACATTGATATTTAATCTGGATAGGTAAATATCAAATACTATAAATATTACATAAATAACCACAGGACGCATAAAATTTGAGTAAAAGTGATACACAATACAGTTTATTCACTACCTAAATCTAGTTACATGAGGTCTGTCATAATTATCATTAGAATCCAATAAACTATAGAAATATTCGATAAATTACGGGATAACTGCGTTAACAATTACTGACACGTATAATTTACATTAAAGTGACGAGGCCTAAAATGAGAAATAGGCTTAAATTTCAGTAGTCAAAGTACATGACTACTAAGTTGCTAGGAAATGCTAGAAGTTGGACGATAATAATTAATTTTCTAGTAAATAGGCAAACAAGGCCTGAAATATATAAGTCTACTAATAATTACTTTGTTAAAATATCTCTAGATTATGTAAAAGCGGTGGAAAGTTCGCTGGAATCAGCCTAACTAGGCCTTAATTCATTAATAAATATCCAAGGGGGAGTTAACGGGGGTTAACTAACCCTAATGTTGGAAACAACAAAGTTCAGTTCGGTGGCACCGGATCCGTCGGTGCCACCCTGCCACACCCACTGGGCCCACAGTGACAGAGGGAGAAAATGTAAACAAACCCTAAACTTAGGGTAAATTCAGGCTAAAATGCCACCAAACGTCTCTTATATTGTATTACTGTCTTAAATTATTATCAACAAACCTTGTTGATCGAGTGGATTCATAATTACTTTTACTTTTAGAAAGATTCAGGGGAGAGAAATGACTTCTGCCTGTCCTGTTCTGGGCACAGAGCAAAAGTGACTTCAAATTCCAGTGTTGCTAAGGTGGTTGTCAGGGAGTGACATCACTGATGACATCACAGCCACCCAGCATGCCACATGCAAAATGGCCGCCACTGGATAAAAAACAAACTTTTCTGGGATCTGTCTTCTTGAAATCTATCTATTTGAGGAGGAAATTACTTGAATTAATGCTTGAAATGGATAGAATTTTCGTGGAAATAGGCAGAAACATCCGCCATTTCCGCCCAAAAGTGCCTAAAGTGGCGGGAATTCGTTCGTCCGTTTCAAAAGTATAGCCATAAAATGCTGCTTTATAAAAGTTTTCTTGACAATTGATGCTTAATTGAGGACATACCAGCTAGATATAGCAAATCTATCAATTTCTTACCTTGTGACCTTGAGAGGTCAACAAATAACCTTAACCTTTAAAAGAAAAACATTTTTAAAAGAGCAGGACCTAAGGAACATATTTGTCTATAATTTAAGGCACTTTGAATCCAAAAGTGAATTTGCTCAAATTCTGACACAAGCCTGTGGACTATAGTAGAAACCTGGCTTACGCCTGACTGCAGACTGGCCTGGTTAGCTAAATTGTTCTTACCTGCAGGTACAGTTATAGGGCGACTGGACAGGAAATATATTTCTTTTGTTTTTTGTCTTCTGTCACCTTGGATATTTTTCTATCGGTATCCATTTGTTGTTAGCTTAATGCCTGGTCCCCAATGAGTTAAAGGCGGGTCCCCACAGAACAACAAACTACATTTGTTGTTGGCCGTCCAGTGGTAACTCTTTTCAACCTCAACAACCAAAACTGTATGGGTTGTGTTTTTCTGCATGGTAAGAAAGGGTTAACACGTTCGGTCACCCAGCTAAGTTCAAAAGCTGCACTTGGTCATTCTGCTGAAACCTGCTTTAAAAGTGGGGTCTGTTAACAAAATTTTCGTTACAGAGTGGATAAAAGCACCAAATTTGGTATGAGGCACCTCTGAGGTATAACTATCAAATCCGGAAGGGGAGTTACCTTGGAATATCAAAATGAAATTTGGGCAGATTTCTTATGGTTTTAGCATTTGAAATTTGAGGTATTTAACTAAATTTATTGGCTATCTCAGATTAGGTCTCTTGTGTAGATTTCCAAAGGAAAATGATTGTATTCCCTGTCCCTTAATCTCCCAATTTTGAGACTAACGATGTGTTCCTAGGCATTTCAGAAGGAGAAAATTATTTCATTGAAAGTCTGCCATTTTGGATTTTTGGCCCCCCATCGGGGTTATGTTCATATTTGAAGGTGGCTCCCCTTTTGAATTCAATGAAGGGTCCCATGGGATCATCATACCAAATGAAATCAAGAAATCTTGTGGCGAAAGAGTAAAGTCTATATTCTTTCTTTTAGATTATTTTGGAATCCAGCAGTCATTGTCAAAGGTATCATGCTAATAAATTCAGCCATTTGAAATCTGTGATATTGTGTTGGATGAATATTGTATCTATAAGCCCATCCCATTATACATGAACATCAAATTTTACCATGAAATTTCATAGCAATTTCTTTCTGATTTGATCCCTGATGATAGAATTGTGAAACAAAATGGACCAAGGTGGTTTGGTTGACAAATTGCTCCCTAAAATTTGTAAAATACAGCTTTGTATATTGGCCTTTTTCCCATAGGAACCAATGTTAAAGCCTCTCAGTGAATCCTGTAATGTCCAACCCTATTTATCCTGAAATGCAGCATTTTGATTGGCTGGCAAATCTGCAAATCTGTTTATTGGTAAAATCTAAGAAATCATAATGTTTTATCAGTACTTGGTGAAATAGAAAAACATAGTTCTTAGTTATTCCAGTAATCCTAGCTCTTGGAGGCAAGGATCACATATACTGTAATTTTGTCTGACCCTTGTCCAGCCCTGGGATATATCCATTGTGGGATGGGCTTATTGAGCCCTCTAGGTTATAAACAACTGATATTGGAACCATTTCCGCTTGTCTAGATACTTTAGCAGCTGAAAATCATGTTATTTCTCAATATTGGTCACCCATCTTGGATTTTGGATTTCCACATTGACTTCAAATGTAAATAATTAAATTGCCTGACCCATAATCTCCCAATTTTGACACTAACCATGTCTCTTTGGTCATTTTAGAAGCTAAGATATAAGATTGTTAATAGCAAAAGTCGGCCATATTGTTTTTTTTGCCCCACATACATCCCATCCCTATTTTCAAGGTGATTCCCCTTCCAGATTAGATAGTTATGCCTCAGAGGTGACTCATACCAAATTTAATGCTTTTATCTGCCATGTAACAATTTCACTAAAAAATTACCTTGACAGACCCGACTATAAGTTGGCTGACTCGTGCCGTGTCCCCATGATCATTTATCATTTAAAAATAAGTAGCTTCCCCTATTTTTTGCACCAGTCTATCTACTGACCCTTATTCTGGGGGCTCCTTTGTCCCGGTAATTTTCCCTAAACTTTTTCTCCTTGTGAGTACATGCTTAGGTGGGTCTCCACGGAAGAACAAACGTGAAAAACTTGTATTGACCCTTACCAAACACATCAACTATTGGCACCAGGAAGCAGTGGTTAATTGCTGAGGATCATTCTGTGGAAACCCACCTAAACACCAAAAAGCCTGATTTCCACAGAGCGACCAAGTGCCGCTGATTTAACTTGAAAAATTAACTTTTAGTCCCTTGTCATGGGGTGTAGTTTCTCAGTGGGACCGGGGTGAAATGTTTGATTTGAGGGCGTCGGCGATTAGACTAACTTAACCATATCTGTTTACCCTATCCATACAGAGCGACTAACCCCTCCTGTGTTTAAGTGTTTAGTCGTTAAGTATGGAAAGGGTTAACACCTATAAAAAATTTGTTCGCAGCCCTTGGTCGTTCTGTGGAAACCAGGCTTAACCCTGGTCCCCACATGGCGACTAAACCTCGGCAATTAATTGTATATGGTGGACCAAAGTGCCAATTCATGCCTTCCCTGGCGACTAGTGCTCTATGGGTGACACCAGAAAAGGCATGAACCTGGTACTTTGGGCCACCATATACAACTAGTCGCCGGGGTTTAGTCGCCACATGGTGACGCGGCTTTAGTTTGCCGACCAAATCTGTAAACCCTTTCAAAACACAGTGACTAACTGAAATGTAAAGCTTTGGTCGCCGAGGCAAGAAGGGATTAATATATAATTAATGTCTGTCAGGTTTAGTCATTGGCAATTGGTCGTTCTGTGGAAACCAGCTTTTAGTCAGCCAGAACAACTATTGACATTAGCCAGCCATCCATTTAAGTCACTTTCTTGTCCCAGTTGGGTATAGTCCACCAAGTGTAAAGATCATGATTCTATGTGTAGAGATTATGATTCGGTGTGTAAAGAGCATGATTTTGTCAGTAGGTATCAAAATAATTCCAAGCGTACAACTCTTTGAAGAGGTGTAAGGGGTCGGGAAAAAGTGTACACCTCTTTGAAGAGGTATAAGGGGTCCCCACCAACCAATTAGCCCGTTATAACACGGCTGGGGGCAGCAACTTGCCGATCTAGAGGTCCGCATGTTGTAAACAAGCAGTGTAGATTGCTCAACTCTCATCAACCCTTGTGAATGAAGTTGACATGACGGTCTAACAATGAAATATTTAATTAAATTAAATTAAATTTCCTTAAATTCCCTTAATAAACCATGAGAGAAAGACAGAAATTTATGGCGACCTTAATGGGCTGCTGAATTCAGTATTTTTAATTTTCAAATATTACACATACATATTTATCAAAGTACCTAGATCTAAGATCTGCAGTGGTTAAAGAGCGGTGAGTGTGCCCAACTCTACCAGTTCCCTCTGTAGCATAGGAGAAAGGTGTGGGCTTTGTATGCAAGAGGTCCCTCGTTCAATTTCCAGCATGGCCAAAGTTTTTCTTAAATTCAAAATAATTTCTCTTCAAAACTCCTCTAAGAGTATAGTCGAGCAAGAGTGCGTTATTTGAGACCAAAAGTATATCACCGGTTAAACAAAGGGAACCCCTGTGAAGTTGAAGTACGAGTGGTTTATGTGTCTGATAATGGACTTGTAGTAGTGCATAGAGTGAAACACTCGCCCTTCGTCCCCATGTGCTACAACTCGTCCATTATTCTATACTTCCATCCTCGACAACCATGATTCATGGGCCCAGTGGTTACCCAGTTTAAGTGTTACAGCCTGTAAATTGCCCATGACCTATCTACTGATTGGGACACAACTAGAGTGCCCTACATAGTATTTTTTCTGGTACAGCGCCTGGTTGTGTCGCCACCTGTTGATAGTGCCACCAAGTTCCAGTTTTGGCAGTTTAAAGTGGTGTAGAACTATAACATACTATGGTTTGTTGTGGATAATGAATGAAGACTTGAAGACAGGAGGTTGCAGTCAATGTTATGATATACTTTTTTACAGCCTCACGGGTATTAAGACAGTCTTTATTGGACACCACTGGACCCAGTGTCTCCCTCTACCAGTATTCATAAGTTTCATAAGAAATAAACGTGTAGGTCTCACGGAACTAAATGTGGCGCCATCTGTAGTGTTGTCGACGCGAGGAGCGCGTCGTTTTCCTGGAATCCGCTAGGTCGCGCTGCAATCGGGGGACGCGTCCAGGGGCGGGAAGCAGCATCCGGGAGCGGCAACTGGTAGATGATCCCTGACCTTTGACTGAACCACAAGTGTATCTTGCTGCTCATCAGAGGCCTTCATTTCACCCTCCAAGACCACAAGTAAGTGTTATATACATGCCAAAGTATTACATTGGTGCCAGGAGTACTTACCCATGTGGATTTTGTGAAAATTGGAGAAAGATTGAGTGAAATAGGACAGTTTTGTGGAGATAGACTTTTCACAGGAGACAGACCTACTTTCCTATTGTTTACAATTGGAGTAGCTCTCAAAAGGACACACAGGAACAACTCACAGGATTTACACCCACAGGATTTATTCACAGGAGGATTGTTATACATTTGATGATGAACTTTATGTGAATTTGGGTGGTTTTAGTGAACTTTTATGGGAGTTTTGTAACTTCCTTTCCCACCCAGGAGGGAGGGTGAGGGTGGCCATTTTAACCACCCCCAAATTACCCCCTCTAATCAAAAGCCATCCTACATTTCTAAAGTCTGGAAACTATATATTCAACATTTTTATGAACTTTATTCCCCCTATACTTTAAATTATAGGGATTATTTCTGCATTTTGGACACTTTCTGATAACTTTAACTCTGACCTATTTTCTGAGTGACCTGAGCCACACGGTTTAAGGTCATCCATCTTGGATCAGACCAAATATAGCCTATCATTGACTCAATTTAATCTGGGCCATCCTTTCTTATAGTCAAACCATCCACTCCTATTTCTTATGAATTTAAGTTGCAATTAGTCTAGGCTACCCACCCTGGAGATTATTTTTGTGACTTTTCCTATTTTTTACCTGTATTTAGGAGTTTTCATTTTCTGTAACCCACAGCATTTATTCTAAATCTGGCCATTATCCATTGCCATCCTGTCATTAATAGTGGTGTTATAAATGTAAAACTCAGTTAGTTGGAATTATTGAATACTGGGCTTCAAAACCTGGTGGTTATTTTCAAGACTTGAATGATTTTTGCCTGACTTTTGGTGATATTAACTTTTGGTAGGCATCTTATTGCAACAAAAAGTCAGTTGGCGGCCATCTTGAAAATTTCAAAAACAGGAAGTCAGTTGGTGGCCATCTTGAAAATTCAAAGACAGGAAGTAAGTTGGGGGCCATCTTGAAAAAAACAATAACAGGAAGTAGGCTGGCAGCCATATTGGTTTAGACAGGAAGTTGGCCGGCGGCCATCTTTGAAATACAACAACAGGAAGTCAGGTGGCGGCCATATTGAATTTGAGAGGAAGTAGACTAGCGGCCATCTTGAATTTGACAAAAGTTGGCTGTCCACCATCTTGGTTTGGCAAATATATTGACTGAATAATCTATAACTTCTAATCTGTTGCCATCCTATTACCTATAGTATAATACAACCAATCAGGTACCTTTATTGGGATAACCATTGACTAAGCTTTATAGCCTGGTGTTTATTTTGTGATTTTTTCAAACTTTTGACCAACTTTGATAACATTTAGAGTTGGTGATTGATATTTGATTGTCAGAGTGTCATCCATCTTGGATTTCCGCCATCTTGGATTTCCGCCATCTTGGATTTCCGCCATTTTTGCAACCGGAGATACATCCTTAGGTTTAAGAAAAAACGAACTTTAATTTTAGATTTGGAAATTCAAATTTTGGATTTTGGAAATTCAGTTTGATTTTAATTTGGATTTGGACTTTGAATTTTGATTTTGAACTTTTGAATTTGATAAATATTTTGGTTACTCACAATTAGGGATTCAACTTGATTAGAATTTTGATTTCAATTCTCGAATTTTGAAATTCGATCCAATTCGAATTTAATTTCATTTAATTTAAAAAAAAAAAAAAAAAAAATTCAGTTCAGAGATTTACTTTGAATTAGAATAACATTTTCAATTCCCAATTCTGGATTTCAATTTAATTAGAATTTAATTTCGATTTTCAACTTCGAAATTCGCTCTGATTTAATTTAATTTAAAAAAAAAAAAAAAAAAAAATATCCGTTCATATCGTTTTTTTTCTAAGTTAGAGATAGAGAATCTTGGATGAATTGCTTGCCCGGGGATATTGCTTGTGCTTATTTTAAGTGCATGATCATACGATAGACTCACTTCCTTGACGTCTCCGGATTGCGCGGTAGTACTCATCTTTGAGTTCTATCACCTTTTATCCCCTACTAACTTCTAACCCGATTGGGCTTTAGCCTGAGGTTTGCGTTTCAAAGTTGAACTTCAGCTTCACATTTGCGCACGCTATCGGGACGGACAGAAAATGGCAGCTGCTACCAACACATTTAACATCAATACTGCTAGCGAGGACCAACTGCAGGTCATCCATGGGGTGGGAGAGGTACGTGCTAAGATCCTGAATAACATCATAAGGGCCCGGGGCCCCTTTCAGGACATGGTTGTTCTCCGTGCCCACCTCGACCAGGACCAGGCTTTGGCTAAAAGTTTAACTGCGGCCTTCATCGGGGGATGGTTTGACTTCGGCCAAACAGAACAGGAACAACAGGCAAAGAATGCCTTGGCTCCAATCAGAGAGGAGTTGTCTGGTTTACAAGCAAGTTTGAATGCCACAATGGACCGATTACAGCGGGTGGAGGAGGAGAACCGGGCCCTGAAGTCTTACGTACCTGACAGAATACGACAGATGGGGGGAAGACCTTCATCGGAAGATGAGTCACGACCTCTCCAGATGGACCCAATGGGAGGGACCTGGAAAAACTACACCTCGCTTCCGCAGGCCGTGATTGCTTTGATTGAGAAGTTTACCCAGGGGGAGCTGGGAGTTGCACCGATGCAAGGAGACACCATGCACCTTGCTCAAGGGGAAGCCTTGAAGTTTGGGTCCAGGGAAGCCCCGTTGGAAGAAAGTGGCCAGGTGAGTCCAAACGTGGAATGGAAACAACCCCGACAACTCTCACCTCCAATGTGGAATGGTGAAGTACGAGACAGTGGGTACATCCCTACTAGAAGCAGAGAGGTAGCGCCAGTAGGAATACAACACAAGGTCCTGGAGAACAGAGCCTTCGACAGCCGGCCAAGGGGCACAGGAGGTGTAAACCCAACACCTCAGTTAGTTGCCCGGCCTGAAGATGGGGGTCTGAGGGCTAGCTCAGGGGCTGGGCTGGCGTATGACTCTTCCTCCAGCAGTGAGGATGATGACGCTCCAAGTGTCAGGGCCACAAGCGATAACGGGGCCCCAAGGAGGCGAGACACCGGGAAAATCCCAACGTACGACGGGAAAATAAAATGGTTGATCTATGCTGACCAATTCAAGAGGATCGCGAAAAAATGTGGCTGGGACAGAGAGGCCAAGCTCGACAACCTGGTCCAGCACCTACGGGATGAGGCACTCATCTACTTTGGGTCCCTATCCCGCAAAGAAAAGAAAGACTACAAGCTTGCCAAACAGGCGCTGAAGGAGAGGTTTGGTAGCGCCAACCCTCCGGTCACAGCGAGGAGAGAGCTCCGGAACCTCCGTCAACAACCTGACGAAGGGTTGGAGAGCTTTGCCCAAAGGTGCCAGGTCTTGGCACGGGAGGGTTTCAGAGGGGGCCAGGAAGGCACCATCGAGAGGGCTGCCATGGACGCTTTTCTGAACGGCTGTATGGACCGCAGGGCTGCCCTCACAGCAGGTGAGAAAGGCCTTGACTCAATGCAAGAGCTGATAAAAAGTGTGAGACACTCTATCCACAACATAAGGGCCATCCTTGGCGACAGGAAGGTACGGGCCGTCACCTTGGATCAGGGCCTCGTAGCGGCTCATGTTGAGAGGAACCAGGGCTTACCGTCGGAAAACTAGGTAGGGATGGCCCACGCGACCAGATGCCATCCCTTCCGAACAGAGGTCGCCCACCAGAAATAACACCCACCCCTGGTCCCAACCCTGGTACTAACTGCCCACAAAGTTATTAAAGTAGTAGCATGCAATATATATATACCTCGTTTGACCCCCAACCCTAAAACATAAGTAGGATAAGCTAGGAGATAGGTAAAACTAAATTTTAGAGCAATTGACTCCAAATATGGAGGTTTCGTTGGACCCCATGCCTACCCCCCATACATAGTAGTAATTAGATTTGAGATGCTAGACCAAACTTGGCACACTTGGAACTTATATATATGTGTGAGTGACGGTCAGCAATAGACTAGGACCAGATGGTTCCTGGATACCGGTTTAGAGTGGACCAGGCTAGGCCTTGGGCCTGGCACGGCCTCTCTGGATTTGCTGCACTCTTCCTAGAAGGCTAGGCCCAGAAGGGCAGGCGAATTTATCAATGGCCAATAGTGGCCCGGGGCCTGATGGTCCCTGGTTACCAGAGTCTGGAGTGGACCAGGCTAGGCCTTGGACCAGGCTAGGCCTTGGGCCTGGCGCGGTCTCTCTGGATGTACGGCACTCTTCCTAAAAGAAATAGAACGGGGAAGAGTGTTGTCGACGCGAGGAGCGCATCGTTTTCCTGGAATCCGCTAGGTCGCGCTGCAATCGGGGGACGCGTCCAGGGGCGGGAAGCAGCATCCGGGAGCGGCAACTGGTAGATGATCCCTGACCTTTGACTGAACCACAAGTGTATCTTGCTGCTCATCAGAGGCCTTCATTTCACCCTCCAAGACCACAAGTAAGTGTTATATACATGCCAAAGTATTACAGTAGTGTCATATACCTTTCTGTCCCGAGGTGAAGGGGATGCCAGTCTCTGAGTGGCTGATAATGGGATAAGATAAAATGATAATGCAGAATTAGAATTCACATGATACCCCCTACTATTTCTGAGTTATTTATTAAAAAAAGATCCATGATATGGGGTGTTTGGTAAATGTCAGTGGGGTTTTAAAATGGGCGCTGTGCTCCATGAATTTGGTCGCTGCAAAACTGCTAAAATGAGGGTAGGTCAACATCTGGGACTGTTGCGAAAAATTTTCACGGTCAACCTACCCTCAAATTTTGATATTTTGTCTCCCAAAGAGGTCTCAATAGGTTACTGAGTGACTTTAAGGTGTTGCAATGTTTGGGATATTTTTTTTTTCAAGATATGCTATATTAAACTATACAGGAAAACATTTGGTTCCGTGAGACCTGTAGTTTGTGCAGCCAAGGTGGCTAAAATGAATTTGGGCTTCCAAAATTGCCTTTTTTGGGGTTGGTTTATAGACAATTGCTGACCCTTGTTATGTTTTTTTCATATCATAATTTTTTTGTAGGTTTTAAGCAGAAATTTAGGTTTTGGCGTTAAAAATAGGGACTTTAGCGATAGGTGACGTCTGAAAAATATCGAAATCCCTCAATTTCCCTATTTGGTCCTAAAATGTCAATCAGGGCATAATTCTCATCTCATTTGGCTGATTTCAAGTCATCTGAGTCCTGGGTATTGTGTCTTGGGGCTCGCTTGAGTTTGAAAATCGATCAATTTTGGTGTAGCGCGACAAGCTGAAAATGGCCGAATGGAGCTGAAAGTTAAAAAGAATAGTTGCATTCACTTCAAAGTGTCTGTACAAGGTCTCTACATTAGCAGCAACTATAATATGTACATTAGAAAGCCCTCCTTGTAAGGCTCTCAACAAAAAAGTCAGGGCAAAATGCAATTTTTGTCCATTTTTTGAGTTCGGTCGGCCAATTTTCCAAACTTTTGCCTGATCCACACAAAAACTGGGCTGAGCATTCCCTCAATGATCCTTGTTCCTAGCTTAGGCGGGTCATAGCAACGTGTATGCCAACTTTCATGTCTCTGCCTTTATTATTTCTATAAATCAGGGTCATCTGACTATGTTGATGCAGTGTCCGGAAAAGGCCTTGTTGAACGCTGGTCATTTCCTATAGACAGGGGCTCAGGGCAAATAGGATTTTTGGAGGAAAGACTGATGCTATGAAGGTAAAACTGCACAGTATTCTCAGAAATAGGTGTGGGAAGTGGAAATAGAGGTTTTTATAGGCTTATGAGGCAGTCATGTGCCCTTTGTAGGTCTCACGGAACTAAATGTGGCGCCATCTGTAGTGTCATATACCTTTCTGTCCCGAGGTGAAGGGGATGCCAGTCTCTGAGTGGCTGATAATGGGATAAGATAAAATGATAATGCAGAATTAGAATTCACATGATACCCCCTACTATTTCTGAGTTATTTAATAAAAAAAGATCCATGATATGGGGTGTTTGGTAAATGTCAGTGGGGTTTTAAAATGGGCGCTGTGCTCCATGAATTTGGTCGCTGCAAAACTGCTAAAATGAGGGTAGGTCAACATCTGGGACTGTTGCGAAAAATTTTCACGGTCAACCTACCCTCAAATTTTGATATTTTGTCTCCCAAAGAGGTCTCAATAGGTTACTGAGTGACTTTAAGGTGTTGCAATGTTTGGGATATTTTTTTTTTCAAGATATGCTATATTAAACTATACAGGAAAACATTTGGTTCCGTGAGACCTAGACCATAATTTGTTAACTGTTATTACATATCCTTTTGATGTACTTTCTAGACACCATACACCATTTAAAATAAGCTGAGGCTCTTTTTATTAAATCAGCAAAAACATTTGTCACCTCCCGTCGCAAAACTTGCTCAGGACAAGGTTGAATAAAATGGCAAAGTAGGGGAGAAGAGTCACGAAGTCAGAAATCACGTGGCAACCACCTTAACTTTGCACTTTGATTTCAAAGTTATAAATGATCGATCATGTATGTTATTGATAGGTATTTCTGTTTATTAATGAAGTCTATTGCTATTTGCATTATCATGATGAGAAATAATATCTGTAAAGGAAGTTTCCCTAAAATGGATATAATTATGATATATCAAACCATTATAGTTTTGGTTGTAATACTGTTGGAAACATTATTAATTCTTTCACCATGCCAAATGTCAAAGCATCCTTTCATAAATCATAATCTATCAAAAATCCAATTTTCATACCAGCAACTTTTGCCTCATTATAGTCCATATTCCGTATTGCATCGATCGATTTGTGTTAGGTGTATTTCTTGAGCAAATTGACAACAACACACATGATATCAAGCGATGCAAGGTGGGGTATAGATTATATATGCTTGCGTTGGCACTTGCGTTGGGTTAATGTAAGTGCTAACACATACTTATGTGGTGGTGGGATCACATTGATTTACTATTGGTAGCAAAGAACCATTCAAATCTGTAGAATGGGTTTAACAACAGTTGAACATTACAGGTTGAATTTGGTAAATCTTTTTAATCTCAGATTCTTAAGGATACTCTTAAATACTGTGGTTGTATACAAAGAAAGTCCAGTTTCATAGGTATCAACATAATGTACGTCATGTACCCCGTATATCACTAAGAATATGAAAAGTGCATGTTAAGAGATGTCCAATTTCAACTTATGCAGATATACTTTAGAAAATTTTATAAATTATACATGTCAGTAAAACTCACTGATTCAAACTAGTCAAATCTTAAATTATATGTAAGACTTTTGATATAATTATTTGCAATATTACATTTTCTGTACATAATGTAGAATTTGCAGACTTCATATTTCTCTTCCCTGTAGTAGATCCTTAGTCTGATTTCTTTTTGCGGTCTGGTAGTATCACTTTCTCAAGAGCCAGGAATGGAACTTCAAACACTAGCGTCATACACAGGGAGACAACAATAGTTAGCATCAGAGTCCCAAAGTACTGGTAGATCTGAAAGTAAAGTGAAAACCTATTATTCACTATTTAAAAAAATGTTAACTGAGTTTCTGTTCACCCAAATCTATTTTAAACTATTCTTCTGGATAATAGTTATTCCATCATTTCAAGCAAAATGCCTATTTTTGATATTTATTCTGTCATAGCTATTTGTCATGAAATTAGCTTTTAGATAATGTATTGCTATCTTTATTGGACATCTTTCAGTGCAATAAAAATCTTGATGTTGGGAAAGTATTCACTGGGTCTCAAATAAGTGCTGATTAGGCACCTAGGGTTACCAAATATTACAAATTGTTAATATCTGTGTTTGTCACTAAATAGAAATATGAGGTTGCATGTTGAAGAAGCAGGGACAGATTTAGCCAAGGTCATATAGGTTAAGGAGACCATTAAGGGAGGGATAATCTAGCCTATGACAGAATGTCCAATTTCCTGAAAATAAACTAAGTTTACTTACCGCTGTGAGATCCTGCACATAAAATGGTTGCCTTTGGGAGGCAAGCGAGACAAAGTGAATCATGGGATGAATGAGGTATCCAGTGTATGTCAGCTTGGAGAGTGGAATCCACAGGCCCCACGAGAGGAACGAGTTGATCAAACCTGTGTTAGGAGAATGGGCAATGCTTTATTGAATCAAGTTTAACCCAGAGACATAGCATTGATTGGATTGAAAGAGGCTGAATTCAATGAGCCCCCAGCAGTTGATTTATAAAAGTAGGCAGAATCTGATTAACTTAAAGTCCTTGTCGCGAGTTGTGTAGATAACACCTTGTTGACTGGCAATAATTCCCTCGTGACAGAGCTTATATCTAAATAAAAAAAGAAAAATATTTTCCCCTTGGGTTATTGGCGATCACCACTTCAAAATAGTGTATCACAAAATCGTTCAATCATAGACGTCCTACCTCCATATCCACAGCAGCAGGCAAATACCATCCATGCAATTCCTGAAAAAAGGATAAAGTTATCCAGGTGAACAAGTGTTATATAATTTCTTCTAACTGAATTTGATGATCTGCATTAGGTTATTCTTTTATAAGTGTCCAGTTGTCGTGTTTAAACTTAGGTATTGGTGCGTCAATCTCAGGGGCAGATCCTTGTTTTCCAAAGGGAGGGGGTCAGCATTATGGATTAAATACTAAAATGGCATGAACATTTGCACAGTATTTTTCCTTCTTTGCCTAGTTTACGTATATCCGCTAAAATTTACCCCAACTTTCGGTAAATATCATCCCTTCAGAAAATATATAAATTTGTTGCAATGTAGTTCTGGGAAGGTATTAAGCCCCGTGCCCACGAGACCAATTTGGACTCTCAATTCGGCTGTTGTTGATTGCCAATGAGAATGGGGTATTGGAATTTACTTGTTTGATCTGAATCGCTGCCAAATTTGGGTTGGAATGAATCTTCCTGTTTATGTTTATTTGGCAACAGGGAAAATATATTATGTTGCTATTTATATAGTTATACCCAGATGTTAGGAGAGAGAAAAGAAGTTAAGGATAGACAACACCTCTCAGCTGGCCATTGGCGGTAATCCATATTGCGCTCGCTCTATTAGGGGTACAGTAACTTAGTTGATACCAAAGGAAAGAGCATATTTTTCTGTATCTTTTGATATAAGGTATACTGTGTTCACGCCAATATTAGAGAAAAAAGAGAAGGAAAACTGATTTTCTTACTTTTATTTTTTGAACATGAATATCTCAGTAACCCCTTAATCAATTGTTATAAAATTTTGGGAGAATGTTCAAAACATCTGTATGGAGGAAAGCGTCTCTCAGATTTTTTATTAAGGCCTTAGTTTTCATTTTATGTCAAAAAACGGGAAACTTTTTGTAATTTTTTTCAAATTAATTTTCTACATTTAATAAAACAAAAACTAGGACCTAAATGGAAAATTTGAGACACGCTTCCCTCCAAATGAATGTTATCTAGGCATACATAAAATTTCATGCATATATATTAATTATTAAGCGAGATATCCTTGTTCAAAAAATAAAAGTTAAAAATTACTTTTTTGACATCTTGGTCAACATTTACAAATTCTTTTCTACATATTGGAAAATAATTGACATTAATGGATAGAGTTTGTAATTGGCTATTTAAAGATGTATGGTACAAACAATTGTTGTTTACAGTATTTGACATAGCCCTCCTCAAAGAGACCCCTGCGAAATGGCCCCTGAGAGGTGTTATCTATCCTTAAGGGCTGCAACGTCTCGATGTTTGCAGTGAGGAAAGCGGGCTTTGTTAACTTATGAAGGGCAAATATGCATTCATTTCTCTTTGATTCCTTATGACACAGGCCAGCAACCCAAACAATAATGCTTTACATGTAGAATATGGTGTAGGTGAAGAAATACAAAATCATTTCTGAACTAGTGTCTAGGTGGGCCTTACCAAGTATGAAGGCATCATGTTTTGTAGAGCTGTATGCCACTTGCATAGCCTTGTTCCACACTACACAGTCATCACATCCCTCAGCGCCTTGGTTATATGTCCCGAATATGACCAACATCCCCAGCGCAAAAGCCAATACCCAGCCTATGGCAACTACAATCTATAAAATAACATCCAACACTTAATAACACACCTTTGTTGAGTACGTATGATGCTTACTCCTCTGACGGCAACCGTGAAGTCAATAACACACCTTTGATATACCTTTTTTCCTTTTTTAGAGGAACTAAGAACCAATGTTCATTTCAGAAACGATGAGATTCCCAAAATTAATCTAATATTTTAATGTTGAATATTTTATTCACATCTCTTTTTTTGTGTTCTTTTGACATACGCTTAGATTACTTAAGGGAAATTGAATTAACAAAAGTTAGGAATTTAATAAATGTATGTGCTAGAGACCCTTTAAATAAAATTGCCGTTTTTAAAAGATGGACGGCATGAGTATCGGTGGCAGCTTTTCTGTATCATTATATGAATATCAAATTCTGTACAATAGATTGGAAGAGGAACAGACCAGCCCCCTCACCTTGTTTATTTTCACTTTACATTTGGTCCTGTGCAACAGATAACCCGTTCCGATTCCTATGGCATAGGGTCCAAACCGGCACCACGGTTTTATGTATATTTCTATAAACTGGAAGTCAAGGGGTACTCGACTGGAAAGTAAGCAAATAAAATCATAAAAAAAAAATAAGCACCTTTAATGTGTCTCCAACATTTCAAGCTAGCTAATACTGTTTATGGCAGATGATCGTTTCACAGCAATTTGAGGAATACATTTTAATTTCGAACCAACCTAAACAAATAGCGGACACAAATACGAAATGGAAAACTTTGTATTGCTCGTTTCCAATAATAAGAAGCCATGAATTAATAATGATATTGTACTGATTAATGGAAAATATTTATGATAAAGCCTCGTTACTTGGCATCATCTTTGCTAGCATGAATCTTGGTCTAAGCTGGTCTGCAGGTTAGTTTAGGCTTTCCATGATGAGAATTAAACTTGTCACAACCGCTTCCCATTAAGTGGCATATATGATCAAATAGCTGACAATAAACAGCAAACAAAAAATACCTATGTTTTAGGTTTATGTTAACAAACTATTACCTCCAATATACTCATATATAATAAGAGTGAAGCAAATGTCTTGATTATGATTATAAAATTAGTAACGTAGAAGCAATGGGGAAAATGGTCTAGAAATTAACCCCAGAAAAGTTGTCATCCTGTAAATTGGAAAATCTCACTAAATAATTGATTTACAGGAAAAAAAATTGATTGACATGCTGAAATCATCTATTGAGAAAATACTTTTTACAGATTTGTAAACAAACTCATTTTGTTTTATAACATGAAGAACAAATTATACCATAAGTGTAAGAAAAACAATTGGATTAGATTCCTTTAATATGACGCGAGGCAAATGATTAAGTTGAAAACGAAGTAAGAACGGTGTATTGTCCTTCAAGGGAAGCCCCGTGAAGTCAAGGGAAAATAAGAGTTGCATATTAATAATCATTGTAGACAAAATAATGTACCTACTCAAACATGACGACCCGAGCAGCCAAGGATCCACCCCAACCAAGGAAGAGCAGTATGCCCCCTCCAATTGGACTCCTGGTGGGACAAAACAGAATTAAATGTATGTTAGGCTGTCCCACCACACAACTCCTGAACTAAAGGGACTATATCAAACATAGATACATATTATATTGTGGTTAAAAGAAGAGGAATGAGAAGGATCTTTACAATCTTGAAATTTCAAATAATATTATCAAAGTGCAAACAGGTTAAATGCTACATAGTTTATGTCCCATGTAGGGGACATTTACCAAAGTCCCATTTACTTATAGCGCTACCTTATAAAGCGTGTATAACTAAGGTTGGCCACATCAAACAAGTAGTCAGAGCTGGACTTGATTGTCTTATTTCCTAACACGCTGCATAAAGTACTCACAAGAATAGTACTGTCGCAAATACTGGTACGACAAGGAAGAACTGGAAATCATTGGCCAAATACCATGCCCAAGGCAGGCACTGAAATAAATCACATTACTTTATTACCCTACTTCTTCTAAAATGATATCCTTTCGCATGTTGCTGCCTACATACTGAACTTTGGAAAAAATTATTCCTCATCCCCTCATGACCACATGAATTGGACAGAAAACAATTTTGTGGTCCTGATACAGGAACTGACAATCCACATCTGTTGAGACACTAAGTCACACAAAGACACTAAGTCACAAAAAATATATTTGTGTGACTTAGTGCCACTGTCAAGACGCTAAGTCACACAATGTTTTATGTCACAAAATCTTGTGTGACTTAGTGTCTTCCTATCTAAGACACTAAATCACAAAATGACAGCCTCTTCCTATCTAAGACACTAAATCACAAAAGATACCGTTACAAAATTGAAGGAATTTAAATAAAAAACATTGTAGGGATGTAAGACTGCATACAATCTGGTTTATCAAATATGTAATGTTATGTGAGTATGCAAAATTTTGAATATTTATGTACAACATATTTACCCAAAAAAATATTTCCATGAGAATATTTTCTGAAAAACCTTATGCTAAATTTTACTAAAATATTAATTTCTACATAGCATAGATATTAGTTTTTTGATTTGATCTATAATCAATGACTTACCATGATTGTCATAAGTTATTGACTAACATTGTAAATATTTTTTTTTATTGATATCAATTGGACATCATCATTTTATAATATTGATTAATTTACAAAATGATTAAATTTATTCATTCTGACAATGTTAATTGATAAATTATTGATTAAATCATCAAATTAAAACTATTCCGAAGTACAATGTAATATAACAACTAAATGACCAGAAAAAATATATTCATGCATATATAGGTTTCAAATGAATCATACTTTATTTTGTTACTTAGTGCCATCTGATGTTTTGTGATTTAGTGTTTTCACCATTTAAGGATTTTTTTTGTCACATAGTGTCTTGTAATGGCTCTAAGTCACACAATGGTACTAAGTGACACAATTTTGTGATTTAGTGTCTTTTGTCACTTAGTGTCTTAACAACGTCTCCCACCCCTACATACTGAACTTTCTTCATGTCTTACCAAGAACCAGCGAAATGGGTCATAACCAACCTGTCCATCTGTCTGCTGTTTTGTTAAACTGCTTTCAAAAGGACCTGTGGAAACCAGCAAATTGCGTCATGACCCCATTTCTTAGTTCCAGCCTCATCCTCCATGGTGTAGTGGTTAAGACCCTCACCTCCAAACCCAAAGGTTGTGAATTCGAATCCTGTCAAAGCCACTTGTTACTTTAAATGTTTATGTGGTTCATACAAGACCGTTCACCATTTCACCTGTTTTGAGCAAATTGTTAACACAGTATCCTCATTTTCCATGAGAGAAAGTAACTAGGTAATACAGGTAAAATAATAGGGAACAGATGACAAAAGGGGTATGATAGCAAAAGCTATTCATTTTAGTATAGCACAACTACCAATTGCAATCAGCATATGAAATGCCGTTGAAGCACCCACCATTTTGTCTGTTCTCACTAGGTTGTTGACATACAGTAGGTTGGTCCACCAGCTGTCCTTACAGTTGTCAGCAGTTGCATTCCACTCTGGCCACAGAGGCCCATTCCCAAAGTACATCCACAGGTTGGCCCAGATCATGATGAGGGCTGCGTACAGAGGGGTCAGTCTAAAGGCAAAAAATGTTGGTAATTACATTTCATCGGGTATAGAACATTGCCATTTTTACAAAATAGTAAGCTCGTGTAGATTCAGTGTGATAGTTTCATCAACTTTCAAGTCTTTGCCTCTCCAGCGTTCTTTTACCTGGCTCTTAAAAACAGTATCAAATATATCTATAGATTGCAGAAAATCAGAATAGAAATATTGTCATTTCCTGAAAAATTAATATCTTACCTCCAGTATCTGTGGAAAACATACAGTGCCATTTCCTTAGCAATGTTTGCTCCTGTAAAACACATTTACATACATACTTGACGCAGAGCCGAGAAAATCTTGTGTTGTGTAAAAGGAATAGTGACAAAACGACATGTGCCATTATGGCTGTGTGATATCAGAAGTATAGATAACATCAGTATCTGAATTTATTACATGAGGTATAGAATAGAGGTAAAACATGTTCTAAAAGAATCTCCCTTGTAATCACACTTTTTTGCCTAGTCTATGTATATCAACTAAAATGGCACGAAACCATTATTTTATTTGATAGTGAAGTTGAGACTTCAGAATGTTTATACAATGCTATTTTAGTGATGTTAGGACCCAAAATACAACCAAAACAGAACATTATAACAATATTAAGTTTTAGTTGAGAAATTGAACCACAACTTTGCAAGAATGTCACACTGTGATGTCAAAGCAGTAAGTTGCAGCAACATTTTGGAAGCCATAAAAATAACATAACAAAAACCAAAATAGAATGAAATAGAATATTGCTTTAATGATATGATAAGTGCCCCGTCGCATGATGGGTCTCACTGTTGTGACGATTGGCACACATGAGGACACCTGTCCTTGTTCAACAGTGAGTGAATCCACCTTTTATCCTTACAGCGAGGAGGACATTTTGGGGTTATCATTTTAAGATTATGTTTTCAGTAAATGTTAGATGTGTCCTTTGGCTTATAAAATGTATAGGAGGCCAGTGGCGGAAATATATTTATTAGCCAATTAGATTAAATTCAAAGTGTGTGCAAAACCATCGCAACATCGAGGATTGGTACGTCCCCAAAACAAAGATTAAAAAAACAGCGAGAGAAAAACTAAAACATTTTTAATCTCCCGCTGTTGCGAGCATTTGGTTATGCAACAGACCAAAGGTCATATGCTTGGCTGAGCTGTCAATACATACAATACAGCTTTTCAAAAAACATCATCGTTTTGTATACCATCATCTTATTGAGACTTTCTTGGAAGAAATATTTTATGAGTTGTTATGATAAACATGAAATATTTATTATCATTGTAAGCATAGGCAAATATAAATACATGTATATTACCTCTGTTCGATTTTTGCGCTTTAAGGTACTGCAGGGTTTTCAGAAAGGACACAGTGACCAATGTACCGCTTAGAAAAAAGAAGCAGTTTACTCCTATCATCATGTTGTTTATAATCATATGGAAAAAACGCCCCAGTAGTAACAATTGGCCATAGAAATTCGCTGAAAATAACACAGGACACAAATGAGTATAAGGAATTAACTTACTAGCTATAGCTCAATACAAATATTTCACACTTTATATTTCAATATTTTGCTTATTTATCTTTTAACTCCTAAAACTTTTTAACATAATTAATTGCTGCACAGATTTCTTACTATTTTGTGTCTTTGCCTTTTAGAACTGTATTCGAGATAAATAATGATCTGTGAAAATAAGAATTGATATCTTAGCCTCAAAGCCACATGAGTGATTCCCAATCTAAAACAACCACACAATTACTTTAGAAATATCAAACTGATATAGCACCACAGATTTAATCAATCATCTCAAAATGAGTCACCTTCACCTATCAAATTTATACTCACCAGCCAGCATAGTTCGTGGGTCATTTAAAGCATACAGTTCTAACTGATACGAGTGTCCAAGAATAATCCAGGTCATCGTCAAAAACCTTAAACCATTCATGCAGTTGTAGCCCCGGCTCTTGGTAGACAAAACGCTTGGCAGATTACGCCAAAGTGAAAAGGTCACCAAAGCTCTGGTCACTGAAGCTTTAAAAGTTATATTGAGTACCCATTTGGGGAAAAATTTACAAACAGTAAAAGGGAAGTCCTAAAAAAACTATTTCTGCCAGTTTGTGGTAAGCGCTCTTTCGGTATGTCTAAAATGTCAAGCAAATTAGGTTAGGTGTATTTAATTAGATCAGAACCGGAAATCTAAATAGAATATTGTGGCCATTCCCACAATCAACAGCAAGAGAGTGAATAACAGCGAATGGCATCCTTGTTGCAAACGTTACTCTTGTTCAAAATGATAAAATTCAGGTGATATGAGTTATTATATGCCAGGCAACTGTTGATTGGTGGAAGTATCTCAAATCCCTTCTATAACACTAAAAAACCATTCCATTAGTATGCCAGAAAACCCCTCTGTGTTTTTTCACAAACCCATAAACTTACTTGGCTTTACATCTCTGGTGGATGACTGCACTCTCTGCTCATCTGCCGGCTCTGTGCTGTTAACTTCCCCATTACCTTGCCTAGCCATTTCAGCATCTAGGTTAGTTTCATTTACACTGCAGGACTCATTTATCTGACCATGTCCATGAGATTGTTCAGTGTCAATGAATGCAAGCCCAGTTAGGACGGGAGGAGATTCGGTGCTTTCTTGGAGCCGCTTTTCATAATGCATGTAGAATGTATCAAATAAGGTGGAGATTACAACCAAAGCCAGGAAGATACCAATTATAACCCTGAAACAACGATAGTAAACTACTGCATTACATCCTGAAGTGTAAGAAAGATAAACATTTCCCTGGCCTACCTTAACCTAACCTTATTATAAAGAACATGTTTTCTTGATTGGAATATGCTTAAACTACAAGTATTTTCAGCCATCACTGGAATTTATCAAGTTTTTAGACATTTTATTTCTTATGATCTAACAGCTTCTGGTTTGATTCAAATTATCATAATAATAATTATATAAAAAACATGGAAAATGTACATTTTGAGGCAAGATAACAGGTAGGAGTCAAATTGATATAATTATGAGCTTTGTTCCCCTTCCCAAGAATTATACTATTTGGAAATGGTCCTCAACAATCGAAACAAGATTTCAGATATCCATCAATTTTTTTCGATGATTAGTGTTTTGTACATTTTTGTTCAGATAAAACTCAGATGCATTATAAATTTCAGGAATATTGCATTGTGAGTCTATCATGAGGTAATATTAGTTTCTTATGATGTGTACACCAGGCCTAACACCCGGTAAGATGAGTTGTTGTAGTGTGTACACCAGGCCTAACACCAGGTAAGGTGAGTTGTTGTATTATGTACACCAGGCCTAACACCCGGTAAGGTGAGTTGTTGTAATGTGTACACCAGGCCTAACACCAGGTAAGGTGAGTTGTCGTATTATGTACACCAGGCCTAACACCAGGTAAGGTGAGTTGTTGTATTATGTACACCAGGCCTAACACCAGGTAAGGTGAGTTGTCGTATTGTGTACACCAGGCTTAACACCAGGTGAGGTGAGTTGTCGTATTATGTACACCAGGCCTAACACCAGGTGAGGTGAGTTGTTGTAATATGTACACCAGGCCTAACACCAGGTAAGGTGAGTTGCTGTAATATGTACACCAGGCCTAATACCAGGTAAGGTGAGTTGTTGTAATATGTACGCCAGGCCTACCAGAAGACTTACAGTGCCACGATTCCCCCATCGTTCTCTTCTAGTGGTGGCTTGGTACCACAATACGAATACTTCAAAGTGTCAGGTGCATCTGAAATAAGACATGATTTCCTTAGTGTTTCACAACCCCAATCCACAGCTCCAAAATTTGGAGAATGCAGGCTAAACAAATACATTCTAAGAGTTGTGTTAGAAAAATGGACTTGTCAATGAGTATCACTACAAATACTCGGTAAGGTAATATGGAGCCAGAGATTTGTTTCTGAGAGAAGTTCATCAATTAAATACTCATTCTTAATAATTCCAAGTTTTCGTTGCGGCCCCTTCGTTTTTCATGACCATGGGAAGTATTATACATAATTCTTTATCTATAAGATACACATTTTTCTGTATAATATTTTGCATCCTCCTTTTCAGTGTTTTTATCCTTGTCTAATGCAATTTATAGGTTCTTACCTATAATGGCTTTTAGTATAATAGTTATTGTTATTTGTAAAGCTGTGTGTCCGCGGGGCGATGACACCATGTAGATATGGGTAGTTCTCCGGCCACCAGAGGTAAAAGACGATACTCAGGGGGAGTTGCACAACATTCCACTGAGTTATTCGCCATAAATCTCCCCATATAAACCTAAGAAATAGACTACCATAGTGCTTCAAATTCCATTACTTGGAAATCCGTTACATATATATACATGCCCCATCAAATGATATTTTTGGTTTCTTCAATGATTTTACTTGATATTCACCTTTAGCGAAAGAATCGTACGGATTTTACTACATTAAAGTGTCCACTATTCATTTGGAACAGTCAGTCCCCGAAAGACAGTCGCTAAAAACAACGGAATGTTATGCAACCCCCTCATTGGCTCTTTGAGACCCGGTTTTATGAATAGTCGTTGACTAGTGCTCAGTTTTACTTTACCGTTGGAAACCCACCTTTCATCAGCTCAAGTATGTCTGTCCTGTTGCAGGAGGTTGGTTCGCACCTTCCCCGAGAGAAGCCCACCTGACCACAAACATTCTTTTATTATGAAATACATAGGTTAAAACGAAAAGAGAGATACAATATCTCGATTCATATGATTCGTGTGTCATGACAAACAGGATGCAACATAATTCCCATGTAAAACAGAAACGTTTATCATTATAAAATCTTTAAAAGTAAGATAAAACTGCAGATGCAAGCACCTACCAGAGATGACAGATCCTTTGGGACGTATCTTTCCTTGCAGTAGTGTGCGCTAAAGTTATGGTCGCCCATTTTAATGAGGTTATTGCCTATTTTGAGGTAGACGGGTTTGTAGGTGGCGGTGGCGAGCAGACACTGGTCGTAGCTGCCCGTCGACTCGGCCCGCCCGAGCATGGTGCCGGGCGGCGGTCTGTCGGGCGACGGGGTCGCCTCTGCCACTGACATAGGACACAGGATACAGATTACGTTAGTGGTATATATTATCATGCTTAACAGAATATCATCTCCATTAGCATAGTATTTCTTGAACAAATATACTTAACAGAACATCACTACTATCCGCCTATCGATTATAGAATAAATATACTTAGGGCCTAACAGAATATTACCTTTTTTAGCTGATTGATTATAGAACAAAATTTCAAAATATTTAATAAAATATCACCTCCATTAGCCTATCAATTATAGAACAAATATATTTACTTCTTTGATGAAAGAAGAACTTGGAAAATGTTTCGCTTTTTAAAAATTCTTAATGTTGAAATTACTAAGTCGTACTCAATAGGCATCTAGCAGCATGACAAAAAGTACCAAGTAATGACTGTAGTGATTGTAATTTTGCCGTTATCAATCCTGATGAAGGTCCGTAAGGTTTTATGCATGTTGATTCGAATGAATAAAGTGAATCTTTGATGGAATCAACTATTCCGCCAATTCTTGGAGTTGAACATGATACAGTTAATTATAGTATCATTATCAATTCAAGAGCTTTGATATAGAGGGTCTAGAGGTCAGGGTGGCAAGCATGTACACGAACAATATCGAATACGGCACGTGTATTATCATACAGTTATAATAAAAGGTTTTACATAAAGGGTATGCAGGTCAGGGTGCCCAACACATGCTGTCCATGGCTGGCTGTAGCGTGGGCCCACTATGGACTATTTCTAAGGGGGCGGATGCAGATTGTCAAAAAGGGTGGTGTCCGCATATTAGGCAAAGTAGTGCGGTTGATGCACTGGTTATTTGAAATAAATCTCCCTACAGAGATCACAGCTTGATAAGCACAACTTGAATATACCCTTTTGTATCCGGGCTTGCCTCTTGCAGATTCACACAGTTTATCTTAGGCTGGCTTCACACTTAATATATAAACTCCGCAGCCTATATTTCTTCAGCATGTGTGTCGATTCTATACCCATGTGACGCATTAAACTGGCTGTAGCCTAGTGGGAGTAGTTATCTCAGTTTTGAAACTTTTTTTCTCTTTCCTTGTCTTCTTTAGTCAAAATCTGTATTAATTATGTTGAATTGCATTATGATACTAACATTCTGTAAGATTACCCTCTGACTGAATTAGCTATTAATTCTATAGTTATCGAACCTCTCTACTATTTGGCCCCGTGTTTGGCTTATGCAAATAGTATTTGAATCACTATGACGGACAACCAGGCACAAACGAGGTTGGTTATCATTTCAGCAAATCTCTTATTAAAGAGGAAAGGGGTGTATACTAAGAACGGAACAGCCATAATGATGAAGTGGTAATGTGGCAAGTCCAATATTCATATAATAACATTTTCTATTCTCTATTTTCTACTTGAATATATTAAACAAATATATCAAATGGTATTTAAATGAAAATACTACAAGTGAACTTATAATTACTTTCAATTTCCTATTTTCTTTCATACAAATACTGACTTATGTCATAGAATTGAAAAATGCACAAAGCAGAAAAACAGACAATTGAACCCAGTTTCAATATGCAAATGAGCATACATGATTGACAGGCATCACTCTCCAAGCAGGTTATCACTCTCCCAGCAGAGCATCACTCTCCCAGCAGAGCATCACTCTCCCAGCAGAGCATCACTCTCCAATTAGGGAACTCTACATGTACCTGTTATGCTTGGAGTGGAGATTGGTGGTGGGAAACCAGCGAAAATGAATATTAATGAGGTGGGTGGTACCTTATTTGCATATTAAGACTTGGGTTCAATTGTCTGTTTTCCTGTTTTGTGTATTTTGCAATTTCAAGGCATTATTGTTCAATATAAACTATCAGTATGAGAGAAAATAGGAAATTGATAGTTATTTTAAGTGCTGTTGAACTTATTTCATTTTCATTGCATTTGATATATTTGATTAATGTATTTATGTAGAAAATAGAAAATAGAATATGTAATTATATGGATATTGGACTTTGCACATTACACCTTCATCCATAATCCCAATGGGGTGGTCTATCATTCCAACACTTCAAAGATCTCCTGGAAATGTAAGGTTTATCCCAAATAGCTGAGGTAAAGGTTATTCTAACTCTATATTTCATTGATACACATGAACATTCCAGTAATCATTGGTGTGAAATGGAGAGAAAGATTTCTTCTGTATCTCCCCCTACCAGGAAACTTATTTTGACAATTAATATTTCAGTGAGGTTTAAAAGTTGTACGTACATGTGGTTGTTTTTCAATAATTAGGCTTACGCCCCTCCTCTATTTGGAGCTGTTATATCAAAGGGACACTGGTCAGTAAATGACACCTCCCATACCTAACCCCCTTCAATTGATAAGTATTGGATAGACTCAAAATGGATGACGGGGATTTAGACCGTACTTAGCATCATGAATCCATTCTGTATTCTGCCTTTCAAAATCTCAACAATTGTAGTACTTACTTAATAATGCCCATGTATAGTTGTCAGGTGCTAGGAGAGCCAAATTAACTAAGTCCCGATCTTTTTTACATTGCGGACTGACTTTCTGGCTGCCGACCTCGGCATACGCCGCCCCCAGGTTCCGCGACCTGTTGAGACGCAGGTAGAACTTGACCAGTTCGTCCGGGACCCTGTTCTCAGCCTCCTCTGATGGGGCCTGCTGGAAGCCACCCGCCGAGATGAAAAGTGTGCTGAACGTTAACAGAATCAGGACTAAGAGGGTTTGGCTGGTCGGAGCCATGGTGTGTACCATAGGGAACGAGGCCTCCGACTCAAATGTTTGGATCGTGGAGATGTAAGACTGTCTTCTATTAGGGACTTTAGGAACTTTATCTAGGATAGGTTTGATTTTCGATTTTCTAATGTCAGCACGTTTCGAAGTCCATTACTGCTATCTATTCACACCAGTGAGTCACAGATAAGGGAGTCCTGGTGATTGGATCAATGATTTGACTTTAAATTCTAAAACCTATTAGAGACTTACTGTACCTTTTCTTGTGTCTTGCTAGACACATAAGTCATTTATTCCTGGCCAGATAGGGCGCACCGGTACAGTACGATATACTTTACCTACAAGGTTCAAATGAGGGGATACACATTACATTTATACCTTAGGGTGATACAGGTTTAGTAGTTGAGAGTTTAATGCATGCCGTATCAAACCTTGGTGATAACCAGCCTTGTATCGCCCTCCAGGGCAATACAGCAACTTTTATTTTTCAATAATTCATTAAAAAAATGAGATCATTAAGAAATGAAAAATCTAGCACATACATTATCTGCAGAATGTTCCTAGCTACATTGTACTTGCTTACTGTTTGTGGATTTGATGAATATCAAAAAAGTAATATGAAGGAACATAAAAACATGTGCAGCATCACGTAGCCCTCCCACCTTTCACATTCACTGGTGACAATTCTATCGATGCATGTGTCAAGTCCGTATCTTTCGATGGGACTTGTGTCTTTAGAGATAAGCATTGGTAATGTTTATTGGAATGTATAATCAGACGTTGTTTATCAAACTGACACATTGGAATATTTCTAGATAGTCAGATCCGGTAGATAGACAACATAGATGCATTAGGGATTCGGATTAACTGAACCTGTAGCTCCCTTTATAACTGGAGTAGAGACAATTGACGAATCAAGTAAAGGTAGATGTAGATATTTTTTTTCCCTGATTTTATTCTAAACATATTTCATCTTAACTGAATTTGACCAAGCTTTTTAATCATTTTAGATAGTTACATAGGTACATCGATCATAGATACAATGCAATTTCCTACTGAGGTTAGAGTAGGGTGAATTGATGCCATGCAATGTTATCCATCAGTAACCAATAATCTTGCTATTGCATGAGTCTATAGAGTGTCCCTGTTTCCTCCCAGGTAACAGAGGCACGTGTTGTGAACGTTTGAGGGACGGGATCCAGGGAGGTCAAACACGTGTTTTAAACACATGTACAACACAGGATTCTGTGGACCTCATTTCTGGTGTTTCCCACGAGTTTCTGACACGAGGTTTTAACACGAGTTTTTACATATAAAACACCTGTGTCTATTATATATAAATCTATAGGACCTCCCTGATACATTTCATGCAAGAAACAGTAATAATATCTTAATCCTATAATATTTATTTCATCCATTTTCTCTTACTTTCTGTAAACATGCCCAACACAGCATCTCATAACTCTTAAATTAGCACTGGGACCCCCACTTTTCTTTTCACATATTGGGTTTGTATCACCAGTGGATCAATCATGCCAAGTCATAATGCATTTTTCTTTAGATAAAATATTATTATCTCAAGAAAGAAAATGTTATATGTTTAGCGAGGGTCTTTTGCCGCCCCTGATTTTGCCTAAAACCTTCTATAAAAATATCTAGACATGGTACTGTTTTGAAGATCACTATACATATACTTACATATGCTGTGTACAATCAGCATAGGCACTGATGTGTTCTACTGGGAGAAAGAAATATGTGTGACAAACAGAAACAAACATTGTACCTTTTTGGCATGTTTTGCATTGAATATTGGAGAAATTATGCAAAATAATTAAATTACCCAGTAATTTTCAACGCAGCTAAAGTTTTTACCACATATTAACGTCAGTTTCCTTTATATAATCAGCCATTGGCTACTAAGGGTGACATTTCCAAAAGAATGTTTTTAGTGACCAAATGCACAACATGAATTAGTAAGGAGAACGGAAAAGTAACTATATCAATCAAACTTTGGTTTAAGATACTAAAATGGACCTCTGAGACTATAAATAAGTTTTTCGATTAAGTAAGGACAATTCTCTATGTCCTAGGGGGATTTGACAGTTTTTAACACTAGGGAGAAGCAGGAGTTTGTGGACATTTACAAAAAAGATGTCTACCTACTGATTCTAGGAGGTGTTATTATTTTCGAATACTTGAGCAAAGCACAAACAACAAAATGAAATTGATATTTGAAACAGAAGCGATTATGCTTATTTTTTATTCTATAAATTGTCTTGAATATTCGTGTATGACATCAAATTAATAGACATATATAAACTGCCTAAAAATGTCATCTGGAGAGTTGATCTGGAATGATCAGCGTAGCAGTGTCTGGAGCAATAGGCATGATTAAGAGTTGTAAAAGGTGTCATATCCTTTGACGTTTGCAAATGTTGCATTCATTGTATTTATTACATTTCTTGCCCTGAGCAGTGAGAGGTGTTATTGTGGCTATAGCTGCTGTAGTATTTTAATGTTATTGTCCGTGTCTCCAATAGAAAGTCTTCATCAGATAAGCATTACAAGACACTCATGTGAAACGAAATGGTTTTCTTTTGAGTAAATCATCACGTTTCTTCTCTAAAAGTTATCAAAAATATTCAAAAGTTGTAAAATATGTTTGCAAATCTATGATCTAACATATTTCAGGACTCTCTTGAAAAGGTTTTAGACACAGAAGTCCACTAGACATTTTTTTAGAAATCAGCATATTAACATTTCCATTTGCATTTCTGTGACTGTGTGTACAATTGAACATACCTCATAAACTTACATATAGACGTTGTGCCCATGTCGCCACACCTACAAATATTTGGTTGGGCGCCATATTGTTGATCAATTTTAAATCATCATGATTCAGTTTAAAGGAATATACAAAGACATATCTATGCCAAATATGTCTAGCCTTATCTCATGAAATCATAATTGACAATTTACATTGTTCGGAAATTTACTTTTCTTTTTCTTAGTCACATGGTTATGATGGGCACATGGTGATCACCAAAAAGTGGCCATGTAACCACATTTGCACAAGGTCTAAATCATAAAGAACATCATTAGTGTTAAAAGATGCTCGATTTCAAACTCTCAATTTTTGCAAATGTGATGTACATGTAAGTAAAACATACTGATTCAAACTAGTCAAATCTCCAGTTTTATGAAAAACTTTTCATTTATTTACAAGATTACATTGTCTTTATATAAATGTTTTCCTGAGTTGCAGACTATTTTTCAGCTCTATACTAGATTCTTTGGTTCATTTCTTTTTCCGTTCGGGTAGTATTACTTTCTCAAGAGCCAGGAATGGAACTTCAAACACCAGCGTGAAACCAAAGGAGACAACAATAGTCAACATCAGATTTCCAAGGTACTGGTAGATCTGAAAAAGAAAATTGATATATTGTAAACAGAATCTAATGAATCATAATGATAGTATTATGTTCTGTTCTCGTTACCACAGATTTGCATATTTTCTATATAAAGATCGAACACTTGGTCTTTTAGATACTTACCTGAGTGTGTACTGGAAACATTTTAATCATGGCCTCCCTCTCATAGACATTAATTTTTATATTTGTGAATGGCGTCATGAATTACACTGGTACTTATACTGATAATTGGATAAGTTATAAAGCATGAAAGATTGAACTATGGGGTTTTGATTAACTGTTAATTGTAGGGATATATTTAAGCATTATGTTTTTCAATTATTCCAGTATGCTATCTCTTTCCAATGGCAGTCTGCTCTCCATCATAACTGCAGGTCATCTTGAAACCTAATTCTGCATTAAGAGGTGACATACCACTCGTGTGAAAGGATAGTATTTAATAATCCTAACATAAGATATATGTCAATGTGCTCCTGTTGACAATCACCATTCCAAGAGGTGTAGCCCACTCAACCCAACATAGCCAACACTCCTAGCCTTCCTGCCTGCCTATCCGCAGACTCCTGGCAATAGTAACCAGAGTCCAGAGCCTGCTACTCTATCTGAGATGTTAGCTTACTGCTTGCGCAATGCAGTCTAGCCTGCTCTCTGCCCCAAGCACTACTTTAAACCAGCCCTGTGACATTGCCTGCACTCTCCAAACATATCTGCTATAGAGAGTCTCATTCTAAGCTCCGAGATTGCTTCCTCATAAAGATGGCTAAGCTAACTATGGACTGACACCTGTGTCAGTACAAGATTATGCTTAATATAACCTTTCCAGAGTTTTAAGAAAATAAGTACTGAAAAGGTGATTCTCAAGGGTTCGAAGGATATAATGTAATTAAATTTCTTATTTATTTAGATATTCTACCAGATACGTAATGTTGAGCTTTTCAGCTACTCTCCATGTTTTCCCGAGGTAATATACTACCATCAATTGCTTCTTAGATGAGAGACAGTATTACAACGATTGCAGCCTGCTTACTATGAATAGGAATCTTGGAACTTTTTGTCAATAGTACTCTACAACTGAACTGACTCTCTTACCACTACAACGTTATCAATTATGATTAATAATAACCATTACATTAATACTACTTACCGCTGTGAGATCCTGCACATAAAATGGTTGCATTCCAGAGGCAAGTGAGACAAAGTGAATCATTGGGTGAATGAGGTATCCAGCATAGGTCAGCTTGGAGAGTGGAATCCACAGGCCCCACGAGAGGAACGTGTTAATCAAACCTGTCATGGGAGAGTGTAACATCAGCTTCAATGAAACAGGAATTTTGTTCCATTTTGAAAGCTTAATGATAGTGTTTGCTTGAGGTTGACCGACAATATTTCCTAGAAATCTTTACAATTTACTTCCTCAAGAAACTTGGCAAATGTCTCAGAAAAAACACTGATTTAATTGAAACATTTTTCCCAGGCTTATCTTCTTGTTGATATGATTATTGAATGCTAAAAAAGTTCAATTATAATGGAGTAGCCCTTCCATTAAGTAGGTATGTATCAAGGATGGGTCTGAAATCTGCATGCTTGTACTAAATGGAAGTACCCTACTTATGACTCTTTAATTATTAGAGCCATATAGGTATCTTAGATTAAAGTAATTGATGGAATAGCACTTTAATTTACTCTCTATGACTAGCTTCTACAGGTTAACCCTTTGACTTAGGAAGTTACATAGAACAGGAGGAATCTAGCTGTCAGGAACTGAAACGAGTCTTCATAAATTTCAATTAGAACCAGATACATGGAACATCATAGCATCAGTTCATTAGACACAAACAGAAATCAATTGAAGAAACGTATAGAGACGTACACAGATTAGAATTTGTCATAATAATTCAAACTCCCTTGAAGCTAATAAAATAAACATTTTATTAGGGGGAAAAGGGTTTAAGGAAATGTTTACACTAATTTTCATATTCAGTGCAATACCTCAGTCATTACCGAAATAAACTTACCTCCATACCCAGCACAACATGCAAAGATCATCCACGCAATGCCTAAGAAATAATAAAGATTATTTAAATGATGGTTTATTCCGTTTCCTTTTTTGAAGCTTTACCTAAAGGGGTACCCATTATGCAATCAAATGTATAAAAAAAATCAGAATGAAAATTTGATTGAGTTATTCAACTGAGATATTCCGAACCCTTCAAAAAATCAAAATAACACATCTTTCAGCTGCAGTAAAGACATTAATTTTGTTAAAAACAATATAACTATAAAACTCTGCAGTTATTTAACTTCATGCAAAATTAGTAAAAGTCTTACTTCACTTACCTAACGTAAAAGCATCCCTTTTTAATGAGTGGTAAGCAATGTTCATGGCTTTGTTCCACACCACACAGCCGTCACAACCCTCGTCACCCTTTTTGTATGTCCCAAATATCACCAACATACCCAAACCAATGGCAAGCACCCACATGATGGCCACTACAATCTGCAAGGAGAATGCAGGAATATACGATTGGAGGTAAAATATATTGAAAAGGGTAGAGCACCATATAAGATAATTTAGACTGTCTGATTGATAACCCAGTCCCACGTTGGGTATACCCCAGGGTTGGACTAGGGTTGGACAAAATACCTGTATAACATCCATGTCTCCATGAGTTGGGGCTACAGAGTTAAGCAAGAATTATCTTTTTCTTTATCCCTAAGTACTGCTTAAACATTATGATTTTTTAAATTTTAGTAATTGGCAAATTTGCAGGTTTGCCAGCCAATCAAAATTCTGTATTTCAGGACAAAAATTAGGTTGGACATAATAATGTTAACAATAAAATTTTGTTCCTATGGAGAAATGCTAAAAATAAAGCTGTATTTTACAAATTTTCTAATAAAAAAAGAATTGCTTTGGTCAATTTCTCATCACCCAACTGTTTTCAGGGGATAAGAACGGAGGCAATTTTCAAAATATTACATTGCAAATGTTAATGTTAGATAAATCTGGGATGGGCTTACTTCACCAACCGAGTCCACAGTAGCTCAGTAGCTTGTCCAACATTGTCAGGGATTTTTATCTTCATTGCCGTATGATTATAGTGTATTAATCAATGGCAAGTATTGTATTTCATGTTAATAAAGAAGTATGTTAGTATTCTGATTCTAGGTTATGCCAACAGTAGTATAATGGAGTCGCTGGCGCGCATAGTCAATGCTACTAATTAGGTCACTAGGTCAATACGAGTGAGCATAGGCAATAAATAGGTTCATAGACTAATAGAGACTTTGAATAATTAGGTCATTACGACCTACTTTCGTGACCTACTTTTAAAAATACGATTAAGGAATGTGTTATTTCGTTATTTTTTCATTTTTTTTATATATATACTTTCTAAGTATATTTTACCAGATAATTTTACCGGACATTCTATGATTTTCGTTATTTTTACATTTTTTTTGTATAATTGTAGTTTGTATACGTTTAGGTTATTTATTATTCATTACATATAATAAATAAAACAAAACAACATTTGTTTTTAATTATTATTTATTAACAATCGTAAAAAGCAGATTATAATTTATATATACAAGGCGTTTCTTTTAGATTTTTAAAAATTGTTAAATATTTTATGTTTTTTCCTATATTTTATACTTTTTTTTGGTTTTTCATACATTTCCTATATAGTGAAAATGTTTCAGGTTTTTAGCTATAGTTCATTGTCCTTGGGCAGTCATTTTTCAGTTTTTTAGCTATACTTCATTGTCCTTGGTCAGTCATTTTTTCTTAAAGGGCGAAGGAATTGTTGGAGCATGAGAAACCACAGCCTCTAGATTGCGCCGAACGTTCTGTGAGTTCTTCCAGCTTACTTTGCAAGTTGGTAACTGCGAAGATCAGTCGGTCGACATTAGCCGACAGGGCCTCGACACAGTCAATGGTGTTCTCCAGATCATGTTGCATGCGCCCTAGTGATATGGGACGTCTCTTAGGCATGTCCAGTATTACATCTTCTTCTTCTGATGACTCTCCTTTTTCCTCTGTATCTGTAGATAACCACATTTCTAGCGTTTCAACATTTGGTGTTTCCGTCTTCTCCATTTCCACCGGTTTAAGTTCATGTAAGTAAGAACTGTCTTGTCCATTAGGTTTGTCATGGCTTGGGTACCTAGCGCTGACAGTGTGACGTAGGGGTTGAGAGTGCGACATGTTTCTATGAGAAATCGAACACAGTGCGCTCCGCAGGTGGTGCTTGTGAGTGCTTGTAGTTGTTGTCAGTTATACTCCCAGATACCGTATGACGAATGTTGGCAGAATGAGATGTAATTTATAGCTATTGGTGGTAACCCAAATGAGTCAAAATAGAAAGTTTTCCCTTGTGGTGATACCCAAAATGCTACCCAATGTTCCCCTGGTTTATTGTGAGGGTCTGTGTTGCTAATGAAACAAGTGAAGGGTCATGGTTTTTTTGGTATTCTATCAGAGGGAAAAGTTCCAAGGAAATATCTATTTGTGTGGGGATGGTTACGTAGAATTTTGTTCAGTTCTGAGGTTTTGAGAACCATCTTCAGTTCTACACCATGGCGTAGTCAGTGACCGGCAATCGGTCGGCTGTTAGCTGGATCAAGCTGTTGTAAGTGCTCAGCATAATTACTGAAACCGCGTGGCCCAGAGCTTCAGCAAACTTCAGGGACACCGAAAGCTTTCCCTGTTGCAGCAGGTTGATGCGGGCGTCCTCCGGGGTTCGGTCTGGGGTCAGGTCGAAAGCAAACAACGTGTACCCGTTCTTAAAATGATGTAACTGAATACCACAGTCGTGACCCGAAGCTAATAGGCCAGTCTCCTTGAAGAGTTGACTGTATCCTCTGCTAATGTTTCTGTTCTGAAAGTCTGTCTTCACGTGGAACTTCTGATCGTCGAACTGCAAGGCTACCTCTGTTACGTCGTAGTGCTTGAAGTTGAACGGGTTCTCCGTCTTGCTCCCTGAGCTGGCCGACTCTTTGACGAAGCCAATAATCACCCCCGTGGGGATCTGCGTTGTGTCGGGCACGGTCCACGTGTACTCCGATGAACCTTGCGTGAGGGTGTGCTTTGTGACCTTGCTCCTGGTGATCGGGTAGTTGAATGGTCCCATCTTGGGGTCGCGTACACTTTTATTGTGTACCTCCACCACCTCGTCCCTGATGTGAACTTGGCGCATGGTCATTTCAGCCTTCTTGATGATGACTTTGTAACTCTCGTTAGCGGCCATCTGCATGTAGAAGCTGGCGGGCTGACGTTCGAACACGAGTTTGATCTCGCAGTGAGAGGGTAGGAGTTTACACTGAGTAAACAAATCGAGGTATGGTCTTGCCACCATAGACTTAACTCCTCCGACATGGACTGTTCGTCGTGAGTTCCAACCTGCGTTGGCTGCACCTCTGGTGTCCATTTTTTCCGTTGTGTCCATGAACCAGTTCTGGCAACCTTGGAGGCGACACTTTCTGGCGCCCTCCTCCGTCGTCAAGAGGTCGATGAGATAGGACTTGTAGGAGTACTCTTCGTTGTTCGAAGTAACCTTCTCGCCGTTGATGAGAAGCTGCACGCTGCTGAAAAGTGAATGAATTAAGCTGTTGACTGGAGCTGCATCGTGTGCCACGGTTAAGGCAGCTTCGTCGTTTCCTTGAACCACATACTCTAGGAAGAGTTCAGCTTCGCTGAGGTCTGTGTAAAGATTGCTCGGTTTGAAGGTGAAGTCAAAACAAGTTGTGGTGTCAGTGAGAGCGTTGTTTGTTGTTTTTTTGACGAAGTTGCCGCACAGGGGTGAATGAGACTCATGATGATCTCTTTAGAAAAGGGTAGACTTACGTCTACCTACACTCTTCTTCTTCCCGTTACCACGTCTTGCACCTTGAGTTGCTCGGCGTCGTTTGGCAGGGGGTCCATCGTCGTAAGTGTTTAAGTACCTTCTGGCTGCACTGAAGGCTGTGTCCATTAAGGCACTTCCTGCACTCTTTGACCTTTTTACGATGCTCTTCTTAAAGTTTTATCCAGCCACGACATCATCAAAAACGCCTTTTCCTGTTTTGACGATGGTGGGGACTGCTGCTTTAAATGCTGACGCACCGAGCTTCTTTATCATGGGAAGAGCCGATCTCATTATACTTCCGAATATTCCGTGGCCATGTTGTCTTTTAGCTCCACCGAAAGCAGGTAATTGTCCACTTCCAAATTGCGAGCGCTTATAATATTGTCCATATTCACCTCTTGGTGATAAATACAAGGGTGGCACATTCGTATAGTAACTCACCATTTTTCCAATGTCTTCATTCTTACACTAATGTACTATAGGGATGAGAGAGAGCTCTAAAGGTCAGTACTACCGACACTTCCCTGTGCTCAAATGGTATAGGTTCGCCTGCACTGTCTCTTAAGTACACTCCGATCTCTTTGAAATGTGTTATTCGCAGAGGATGGAAAATCAAATTGGGAAAGTTTATTGTGTCCATTGTTTTTTGAGAATAGTTGTTTACGGACATACATCGAAGAAGTGGCGCTTCAGTATCTCCTACTACGCCGTTGTGAATAATGTCAGAGTAGAAATAGACTGTATCGTTTCTAAAGTTGACATCTGTTATTTGTTTTGCTCTTGTGCGCCTACCCATGTATATTTTTCCTTCGAAACCAAGTTGATAAGAAAGGTTTTCTGGTATGACCAGCATTGTGTTGGAAGGCAGTGCAATAAGTGTTTTCATTGTGAATTCGTTATAAGAGAAAATTTCATCTGGACCATTTCCTTTATTTTTTCGCTTTTCTTCTTTCATTTTCTTGATGACTTTTGGTATATTTTTCTTCATTATTTTATTCAGGAGTTTGATGAGATCTTTGTTAGTTTCCACTCGACCGCTTTCCATTGAGAAACGAGCGTAAGACCGTTTTCCTGGAAAGTGCTTCCTTGCTAATGAATCGATGTAACTCGATGTGGGAGGAAGCTTTTTTGGGTCATCAGCATCAGCTTCTTCGAATACTTCTGCGGGCTCTGGTTGATCGTCATCGTCATCGTTTTCTTCTTTTTCAACTCCCTCCATTTCAACTTCTAGTTTTCTTTTCGGGGGTGTTTCATGCATGTGGGTTACCAAATCAGTATCAAACATGTCTGTTAGGAACGGTTCTCTGTCACGTTTTTTCCTACTGCTCTCTATTTCACGCTTTAGTCGAGTGATAGCTTCAACGGGCCTTGTCGGAGGTCCTTGTAATGGAGTAATTCCTTCTCTAGGTTTCTTAGGAGGCATAGGTCCGTCGGAAGTGTGAGAACTTGGTGTCGGAGGAGATATACTCTCACTAACTGTTCTTACAGCTGACACTGCATCTGAAATAAACGCTCCAGAAGACTCGTCATGATCAGGGTCTGGTACTGTCGATGATTCAATTGAAGCAGCTGCATTTCCAGGTGTAGTTGTGTAAGTAGCAGGAGAAGAAGGATCTTCATCGGAACCGCGGGAAGTTCTTGCCCTAGTTGGTGCGGTGTTATCTTTCTTCTTTTCTATTGGTGCTTCTGCGGTGAGAAGGTAGAAAGCTGATTTCCGCACATTGTACCATTTTACTGGAAGCATTATTTCAGATAATGCACAGTCTGTGTCAGCTGGTAGTACCATATACTTCTGTAAAAGAACTCTATAAGTGCTCAGAGTGTTGTCTGGAAAGGTCTTAGTAGATGAGTTACTGGGTAGAGTGCAGGTTACATCCATTTTTGTATGTTCTTGACTGGTTCCCAACTGTTGAATTTGTCTCCGTATCCTTTCCACTTAATGAGTGCTTCTCTTTTAGTACCTTTTCCTCTATATTTAAGGATGCTCTCGACAGTGTACTGCTTCCTCGGAGTAACTTTCACCTTCTGAACCTCTTGAGGATAAAACCACCCCTTTATTCTTTATTGAAGGGTATCTTCAATTCCATACCCTTTAATATAGTTTGGGTTCTTTACAGTGAATATTTCTTCACTCCAATTTGGTTCATATCCACGATTAAAGGTTTTCTTTTTCTTAGAATTCGTGCTCTATCACCACTTTTCATTAAAGGTTTCCTTTTCTTCTTTAAATCTTTATCTCTCACTCTTTCATACAAATGATAGAACAATCGGTCGGCGTTATCTTTATTAACGTCTACCGGTCGACCTCCTATGGTAGAATGAAAGGTGTGGTTGTAAGAATGCACTAGAGCTTGAAGTACATCTATGTATGTGTATGTTTTCATGTGAGTGAAGTATCGCCACATTTTCTGTTGTAAGGTGCCGTTGAACCTTTCTGCTATAGAACATTTTATGTCATCATTTTCTCCAGTGAAAAAAAGATACTCCTGTCTCTTTCAAGTAATCCTGAAAAGTTTTGTTCAGGAACTCTTTACCTTTATCTGTTTGAAGGTATTTAGGACATCTTTTAACTGTCATAACTTTGAAAGCTTCCATAACATCTGTGGCTTTTTTACTTTTTATAGCTTGTGCAAATCCAAATCTGGAGAAGACATCTATGGCAACCATTATATGAATATCCTTTGTTATACTTTTTGAACTGTTGCATATCTATCAAGTCCATTTGCCATTGTTTATCTATTCCAAAAGTCTGTGTTTTACGCCTAGGAAACCGTCTCTTGAATGGTTTGTGCTTAGTATAAGCATCCACAGATTCAAGTGCATCTTCAATATGCTTGATGTCAGTGTTTTTGAAATAGTGTTTCTTTATTTTGGATGCGCTTGTGAAGCTTGCTGGCTGTTTAGGATCAGTGAAGTGCTTAACCACATCTTTCTTCAGAGCCTTGTAGACCATTTTACAAACGGTGTTACTGTAAAGTGTCGATGTCTCTTACTTCTGCCGTGACCTTCTTGTTGAGGAGTCTTCTCTTTCCGCCTAGGTGTTTCCACCTCTTCATACTCCTCTTCACTGTCAGAACCCTTCATGTTGTAGTTCCTTATATATTTCATTTTCGGATTTAACTTCTTAACAATCTGGACGAATTGTTTCTGCCCCGGTAAGCTGGCTCGCTTCTTAGTAGTCGGTCGCACTGCACTCGAAAGAAGATTCATCAAATGAGTTTCATCTATAGGTGTGTCTCCTAGAATGAGACGACCGTCCTTTGTAAACTGTTTTCGTGATTTGGCCAAGGTCTTGTAGAGATTACGCACAGAGTTATGGTAAGAACCCGGAACTTTTTCTAGTGCTTTTTCCATCTTATGTGGTAGTACCTTTGGCATAAGTAGTCCTCTCGGTTTTGTAGAAACTCTTTTAGGTTTCATGATAGTCAGAGAAGGTGGAGGAGATGGTGAAGGAGAACGTGAAAGGTGCGATGTTGAAAACAACATACTTTTAGCTTTAGAGGAAAGGATGGAGGAACTGGTCATGAGGTCATTGTATGTGGCTAGTTTATCTTCTCTACTCATCATTGGATCGTTCAATACACGACTCATTTCTTTTTGTAAACGAGTTAACACCTCCACGGTAGACGCTTTAGGTTCAAGTTTTTCTTTTACCATTGACCTTTCGAAAAAGGAATCCCTGTCACTTTCTTTGGCAGGAGGTGGAGAATCAACTTTGCCAGAAACAGCTGAACTCTCCATTTCCACTTTGTTAGAACTTTGCAACACATCTGGATGAACGAGCAGCATTCGTTTATAGCTTGTCATTTTCTCCTAATGATGTCTTGTAAGGCCTCCGATAAGACTGGATATGAGTGGAACAGCTAATCCCAATAGAGTACCAATAAAGCCACCTTCTTGTTCAAGAATCATACGTTTGTATCCTACTGTAGTTGAAGGCTTGGTAAGACCCTTGAGTTGTTTCTTGTACCTCGTTAGACGACCGACTGCTTGTTTATTGGAGATGTGCAAGTTTTTATTTATAATATTCACACCTATTTGCGCTATCAACCTTATCACCTCATTAGACATTCCCATAATTATATGTTTACACTCCTTACCAGTGCATTTAGACAGATGTCTCAAGAGAGGAAGGTGTTTCTTTATGAGAGCGAGTTGTTTAGCCTTCATTGTTTCCATGTAGTAGGAATGAATACAGTTGTCTTGAGAGGTGTAGTCACGCTGTTACGCACCCTTAGTGTGTTGGGTGTAGTCTGCTTGAAGTCCAGCACTAGATATGAGTGTCTCGCCGATGTTTCTTCGTTATATACGTTAGTAAGAAAACGCGGATGAGTTGGAAACACTTGACGTGATAAAGCGTGAATTTGACTCATATCTCTTGGATTTTTGAAAATTATCATGTAATGAGAGTTCAGACTAAGTGTTCTGAAATCCTTATTAGGGAGAAATAAATTTTGAGTTATGAATATAACACTCATATTTCTATGGTGAGAACCTTTTATGAATAGATCTCTTATAAGAGGTGCATCTTCTTTATCTAACAGATCATCTATTATAAGTAGAGAATGTTTAGATAAATCCTTTTTTTTATGTAAAAGTTCTTCTCTTGAAAGGAGACCTTCGTTGAATTTCACTTTTCCTTGATACTTCTTGAAAATGTCTTGCCATTGTCCATAGCAATATATAATCTCATTGACTGGTGGGTTTATTACAGTTTTCGCCTTTTCTATAATTTCAAACACTAATTGCGTTTTACCACATCCTGAAGGTCCAGCAATAAGACATGTGAAAGGTCCTTGTAGTCTTGGGTCAAATGCGATTTCCTTTACACTTTCCATTTTTTCTATTTAACGAAGTTATAACACGTCTTACCCGGTCGAAGGTTAATATACTGAATGACACTTTCATGAAAAACAATCCTTTTTGTTTGGTTTTGATAACATAAGAGTGTTTTTCCTGTAACGAAATAAAATAATGACAAATGAAAAGAGATGTGGTCATAACAACATTTTATGAGGAACGAAATAAAATAACGACAAATGAAAAGAGATGGCATCATAACAATATTTTATGTGGAACGAAACAAAAGAATACCAAATTAAAAGTGGAAACTGTGATAACATGGGTTTTTCTCTTTCACAAAACAAAAGAATAACAAATTAATGAAACCGAACCATAAACGTTCTCTATACGTTTTGGTTTTTAATTGATCGGTCTTTGTTATGGGACAGCCCCTGGACGTCGGGTGCAAAAACGCACCCTCCCACCCAACGCCGTTTGAGGCGTTTGTGTTTTTATTTTGATTAAGTGGTTATAACCGTTAACGTATGGTTAGAGTTACAAGCTTGATAGTATCAACTCGATTATCAGCTCGTATGTCACAGGAGATAAACCTAACCAGCATCTAATTTATCACTACATAAAGGTTTTGTTTCAATGGCAACATAAATAATGACATGATTTATAGACCTGTATAGCAAATAAACGGACGTCTTTACGTTATAAGTGTGAGAATAAAAGAGATTGGTTGAAGGGTGGTTTTCTACCTTTTGGTAGAAAACCGAATAGTCTGGAGGAGCATAAAAGGATCTTTATTTACTTTTTTAATATTGGAGAGTATGAGTAGGAGTAAATCTAGGAATAGAATAAGCCGTCACGAGACTTGATTCCTCTTCACCGTTCCTTCCGACAACCCTGACAATATGGTCACAACCCTCCTGACCATGTCCGATTTCTGTATCGAACTCTTTTTCATAGAAGAATTTGTTGTTGTCAAGGGTGTTGACTATTTTGTCAAGATATCGGATGGTTGCATTAATAAGGGGAATAACAATGTCAGCGTGCAGAAATATAGAAGGTTTCCCATCTGGTTCTGCTTCTGATTTACGCCAAAAACGTCTCTGTACTGTTTCCTTGACAGAGTGTCGCGCAAAAATGTGACTCAAGATGCCTTGTGTTGTCGGTAAACCGACAACACAAAGTTTCTTGGTTATCATATCTTTGAGCGTTAGATTTGGTTGTTGGGTTAGCCGAATGTTTTTCAGAAGTTTGCAATTTTGAAATAAAATGTTTGGATGAAAAAGCAAAAGGCACCTTGACCACCTCATTTCGAAAATGAGATGGTCTTCCAATGAGCAGTGCCAGCAGTAAACGGTGTTGAACCGAGGGTTGTGCGTTCATGTACATGGTGAGACTGGTGCGATTGGTGACAAGTCTAGAAATGAATCTCAGATAGTCTGTGAGAGCGTATATTATCATTTTTGTTAACGACCACAATACGTATCTCCAATGAAACCGATACATGTAAATTTTTGAATATTTGTTATGGAGTGCACGTGTCAGACTCTCGCGTCGCGTCACTAATGGAACCATGTACTCAGTGATATCTGCTTATCGGTAACAAAACAAAATACGAATAAAATAACGGACGATGCTCATGAAAAACTTTGTGAAATTGGAAAAACCGTCCTACATTTAATCGACGTTGATAGTAAACTTTTGTATAAAAGACTCATGGGCTGGAGTCTTCTCACACTCGAGGGAGGATCATGGGAGGACTGTTTTTGGAATGAGGTGGAGACCTCCGGCCGTGCCTCCGGTCTCCACCTCATTCCAAAACAGCCCTCCCATGGGCTGACCGCACCGCCCCCTTTGCAATTAAAATATATCAGAACATATGTAATAATTTATCCGTAACCAGAATATAGGGTCCTGAGAAAACATGTCAGGGGAAGAGAGCGTTGAGGAATGATGTGCAAACCTCCGGCCTTACGGCCTCCGGTCTCCACGTCGTTCCACGCTCTCTTCCCCTGACATGTTTTCTCAGTGCCCCTGTTTTCTAATATTTCTGACATATATTCTCTAACCTCTGACCTCTGACCTAATTACAAAATTAGCTTTTAAAAGTAGGTCGTAATGACCTAATTATTCAAACTCTCTATTAGGCTATGAACCTATTTTAGACCTAAACTCGGTCGTAGTGACCTACTGACCTACTTAGTAGCATTGACTATGCGCGCCAGCGACTCCATCATACTACTGCCAACTATCAATTTAAAGTTCTCATAAAATCTAAATTGGGATAACAGAATTCTATCATTCCGACTAGAGGGACGAACCAGCACACTTTACAAAGCGAAAATTAATGTTGAGCTTACGTCCTACCTTATTTATTTTGACTTTACATCTGGTCCTGTATATGATGTAACCCATCGCTATTCCAATGGCATAAGGGCCAAACCTGCACCATGGTTTGATATATATTTCTGTAAACTGGAAATCTGCTTGATTCCTCCTAAAAAATGTAATCACAAACGAAATCATAAATGTGAGCAACCCGATAAATTATTGTGATATTCGGTAGGATTAGCCTACTCTAGATACACAAGAAACATCTCGATAACTATTCTTATTTCATTTGAAAACTAAACGGATATGGCGCCACTGGAGCTGGCAGAAGAACAGGCTTTGGCTTCTAATGGTCTCAGTAACAAATAAAACATCTCTCAAAAAATATGTATATCACAATACCTCCGTAGGCAAGAATGAGAAAAGATGCACGAAGGGACATTTAGGCTACACAAAGTATTTTGACTTTCTGTAACGATGTATTTATGCAGAATACCTCAGCATTTCATTTCAGCATAATAATATATTGTGATATTATAACAGTACTAAAATAAAAATGTGCATACTCACGAGAATAGAACAATCCTGGCCGCCAAGGAACCACCCCATCCGAGGAAGAGTAAAACTCCCCCGCCGATAGGACTCCTAAACAAGGCAAATGGGGATAATCAGTTCAGAAATAGAGCATCGAATAGATGTAAAGGTACTTCCCACAGTCCAGGATGCCACCTGGATGGGACATTCTTTGTGTTTGATACGTACTTTTGAACCATGACAGGTTTTAAGAGAAAAATGTTGGTGTTTTTTCACTACATAATTTTTTCCAATTCTTCCCTTTGAGAACCATGGTGAATTATAAACCTTAATAAGCCCATCCCACATTGGGTATATCCCAGGGTTGGACAAGGGTTGGATCAAATAACTGTGTGAGCGTTCCTTGTTCCTAGAGCTAGGATTACTGAAATAAGCAACAATTGTATTTTTCTCTATCCCCAAATACTGCTTAAACTTTTATGATTTCTTGAATTTTATCAATTGACCAATTTGCAGGTTTGCCAGCCAATCAAAATGCTGTATTTCAAAGCAAAATAGGGTTGGACATTACAGGCAAAGATGACAAGCTTTCAAATTGGTTCCTATGGGGAAAAGGCCAATATATAAAGCTACATTTTACAAATTTTAAAGGCAATGTGTCAATCAAATTGCTTTGGTTAATTTTGTATTATGCAGATGTCTTCAGGAAATAAGCATGGAGGCAATGTCAACAATATTTTATGATAAACTGCAATGTTGATGTAAACTGGGATGGGCTTATTACCTTTAGGACAAATATTCAGTGCAGAGTATGATTAGCACTGCGCCTTAGGACACTGTCAATTTCTCAGATACTAATACATTTCATTTGATACAAATCATATATAAAAAGTATGTATAGTCAAGGAAAGAAATAATATAGTATGATACTTACAGGAATAGAGCAGTTGCAAACAAAGGAACAATCATGTAGAACTGAAAGTCGTTGGCGAGATACCACGACCAGCCCAAACACTGCAGCAACAGAGAAACCATTCATGTGATTGCATAAAGTAGCGAGATACAAAGACCAATACATACACTTCCCTTTGAGATCTTTGGGGTACAGCAACCACTACATACACTGTAACACCAGAGAAAATCCGTTCACACAATCTGACACGTGTTTCATGATATTAGAAATAAGATATTATTCATGAGTGATCAACTTGTCAAGAATATTGGTGTCAAAATTAAAACTCTTATGCCCCACTACCCCTACACATTTCTTCATTATTTCACATTAGCCATTTAACATGCTTGGCTTGTGTTAATTGTCTGTGAGGAACCCACCATTCGGTCTGTTTTCACTAGGTTGTTGACATACAATAGGTTGGTCCACCAGCTGCCCTTACAGTTGTCAGCGACTGCGTTAAACTCTGGCCACAGAGGCCCATACCCTAAGTACATCCACAGGTTGGCATAGATCATGATGAGGGCTGCATACAGAGGGGTCAACCTGAAAAACGCAAGTGACAATTTTTGGTCAATATTCAACCAAAGTTTAATGAGTTTAAGGAACTAGCACAAATAAAGAAGGTGACTTTCATTATATAAACCTGTCGTGAATGTTAAATGATGGCTCACTTTGCATTGATGCCCATTATCCATTAACATTTTAATTCAAAAGAGAATTGAAAATCCGTGATCGAGAAAGCACTATTAAACACAGGCAGAATCATTGAAAGAATTTATTCCTTTGGATTGACAAATGAACTTCTCTCAGGATAAGCCTGGAAACATGATTATTTCCTTTAAAAAGGCTTTTTTTTCTTACCTCCAATACCGATGGAACGCGTATAGTGCCAGCTCTTTAACACTGTCTACTGCCCCTGGAATCATAAATCATTAAGCATGGATTTCTTGTCACATAATATGTTTATGTGATGATACTCATAATGAAGAATCATGAGTAATTTAGCTGTAAAAGCAATGTCAAAGTCTTATACTATGTAAAATACTAAAAGGTTTTCTTTTATTGCTGTTATTTATCGGAGACATTTTCAAGGATCTGAGGCACCACCGCTCAAAAATGTTTCTAAGTCAATTAGTTTTATCTTTATTCAACCTATTGAATATTGCTCGAACCTTTTGAAGTTTATTATACGCTATCTAATATTCACAATGAAGGGAGTGTTACAATATATGTTGAGTTACAGCGTGAAAACACCGTTGTGAAAACTTTGGAATTATCTTTTGTCATATCCAACTCCATACTCAACTCTTGGGGCAACAAAGCGTTTTGTGTACTGGGGTTACTGCAGATTACATTGAGATGTATTATGGGTAAAATGTCGAAAAGTCCATTTTGCACCTATAAGTCTAGGTTATTGTGACATCATTATCTGTGGTTTCATCTTTTAAATCATGGAAAGCGAAGGTAGCAGCGTTTATCTGTTTGCATTTGTATCATTGTACTATTGTTATTGTTCATTCAAAGTTTATTCAAAATGTAATATACTCAAAAGAGTTTGCGCCTCAACTCTCCGACCGACCGTTACCGTCGTTATAGTCCACTATAAAGATTGTGTTTTGACAAAGAAAAGCTTCAAAAATAAAAGAATTGTCTTGAACAGCCGGTGGAGCAACCGATCTTTAAGTCTATTACTTCAGGTAGTGAATGAAATAAAACGTTGTGTATGAATGTTGAGTCAGGACCCCCCGACCTCCCCCTCCCTTGGATCCGCCCCTAAACGCGATGGATATTACATTTGAGTCTCCTAACAATACAATGAAAAGAAACATAATTGTATTACCCTTTATTGATTATCAATTATGAATACGTCTTTTACCCTATGGTCTACAAACTAGGTACCTTAGCCGTACATTACCCGTATACTAGATCTTAGCAGTATTTCAATTATTACCTGTATTTCTCGACTCATCAAACCGTGATTTCAGGTATTTTAGAGTCTTCAAAAAGGAGAAGGTCACAAGGGTACCACTCAGGAAGAAGAAGACCTCCACGGACAGATTCATGTTGTTGATAATGGTATGAAGAAAACGCCCCATAAGGTCGAACTGTCCGTAATAGTTTGCTGTAAGTAAAAGATTTTTCTCAATCAAACTCTTAATGATGATGATGATAAAAGTCAAAAGCTGTGTGATTTATAAAGAAGGAGACAATGATTAATAGGATCAGGTTGTTAAGGATAGAGAGTGGTGATTAACGGGCATTTTAGTAAAATTGCAACAGTTTTGCCAGTATTGCTAACTGATTGATGTATCAAATGAAAGGGCAGATTTTTATCTATCTAATGGCATAGATAGGTTTTTAATGAAATGGGAATTAGAAAAAATATATATGAAAAAGTGAATTTTTCACTTTTATTTTTTGAATATTGATATCTCCATCAACGTTCTCTCTGGAATTCTGAGACGTTATGGGTAATGCAAAAATATTACTGTGGAGGAACTGTGTCTCAGATTTTTGTTTTAGGTCCTACTTTTCATTTTATTGAAAAAAAAAAACAGGTAATCTTTAAATAATGTTTTCACATTTATTTTCAATATTTTCTTAAAATTTAACTAGGACCTACATCAAAAATCTGAGACACTGTTCCCTGCATAAGAATGTTTTGAATATATATGCAAAGTGTCTAATAAGTACCTTCAATATTAAGTCAGTTAACGAACTTCAAAAAATAAAAGTTAAAAATCAAATTTCCGTTTTTATCATCCATTTACTCAGTCAATTTTCATTGAACAATCTTATTTCATATAACTTTATGTAGAGGACATATTCAAGTGTAGATATGAGAAATATTAAGCAGATATTTCAAAAATTGAAACATTGATAAATCAATGATGCAACTACTGCAAAAAACGCCAAAATCACCACTCTCTGTCCTTAAAACAAACATAACAAGGATGTCTCCACAAAGGTTAAACAGTAACTTAAAAAGTAATAATCAGCAGGAGACAATAGACAATAGTATCAGTCTACATGTTCATGATATTAGGTATAGTATAATAGAAGACATACAAGCCATCTGAGGCAATAGCTCCTAATAGCGGCTATACATTTTACCAATTTCACACAGGATACATTCCTATGTTGCCCAGGCTTGACTGAGATATGCCAGCAGGCCAATGATAAAGCCCGCGGCGAAAAATTGAATGGCGCATATTAAATCGGCACCGTACCTGCGAACATATTCCTTGGGTCGTTTAGGACAAACAACTCTAACTGATAAGTGTGTCCGAGAATGATCCATGTCATGGTTAAGAACCGCACTCCGTTCATGCAGTTAAACCCTCTGCTCCTGGTGGACAGGACACTCGGCAGGGTGCGCCACAGGGAGAAGGCCAGTAAGGCCCTCACTACTGCGCCTGTGGACGTAACACCAAATAATATACAATTCATTTAAACATTGAAAAGAAAGGGGATCGTGGCGTACACAGCAACAGTAAGATTTGTGTTATTTACTCAACTCTCAGAAATAGGTAATGAGTTTACCAGTATTATATGGCATATAAGATAAAAGTACAATGTCATCTACCTTTACAATAATTTATTCATACTAACATTGTCAGTCAATGAAATATTATTATGATTTCATTTTTTTCCGAGTGACTCCTGGGAAATCAAGGGGGAGGTGGTAGATCAAAGCACTTCACTCACTTGGTTTGGTTTCCTTTCTTGGCTTCTCTTCCAGTTTAAACGAGGCAGTTGACGCATGCCCATTTGACAAGGCCACGTTGCCATTGGACCCCTTCACCTCGGGCATCTCCACATCAGCCTTACTCTCCTTGGTGTCAAACCCACCATTAACTTGTCCTACTTCGTTGGAAGTTGGCGTTACGTGGCTCGATTTTGTTTCTTTTTCGGTTGAAGATTGGTCCTCAGCTTTCTGGTTCTCTTCCCAGTGGCGGTAGAAGGTATCAAACAGTGTGGCCAGTGCGACCAGGGCCAGGAAGATGCTCACTATCACCCTGAATCAAGTATTACATTGAATTACATGATGTATGGTAAATATTCACTTGGAAACATCTAAACAAATCTTTCTCATTATTACGTGCTGACAAACACTGAATATTACATCCAACCATCCCCTTTTGGGCCAAATGTCCCCATAAGTATATAATAAGAAAGTCATATACACCCCAGGAAATGCACATACACATTTTCTCCCCACCACACCATGCAGCGAATTCCATAGCATGGTGGTTAGAGGAAATGCCTCTGCTGTATAAGGTTCCAGGATCAAAACCCCCAGAACAATATACATTTCTGCATTGTTTCTTTATACATTTTCATACACACGTATTTCTGCATCAGATTCGAAAAGTAGCCTACACTGACTTGAGAATATGCAAAATATTATAGCAATTATTGAGGAGGCTCTAGGAATTATAGAGCTGATTGATCCTACTTCAAACGGCATTGGTGAACAATCGTTTCAGCCGCCACGATAGTCTAGTGGATAGTGGATAGCCTTTTGGATACTACATCCAAAGGTATATGTTTCGAATCTGGGTATACTATATGAAAACTGAACTTTTCCAAAATTTCGAAATTTAAAGTATTTATTGATATTGACTAATTGAGAAGATTCCGAAAATAACCTCCGGAGGTTAACCGAATGACCCGTAACGAGTGGGAAACTGTATGTTACGCCCAGAAACCTATTTTAAGATCAATAACGGAATATACCGACAGTAGTATGAATATATATCACATAATTATATACTTTCATCATTTTGTATATGCAAAATAAGTATACAATTTCAACAGTTTCAGTTCGTTAATACTGTAGACCCCACTTACAGTGCAACAATGCCTCCAGTGTTGTCCTTGAGTGGAGGCTTTGTACCACAGTAGGTGTACTTGAACTGAGGAGGACGATCTGAAAATACATAGAAAACTCAATATATTAACTTTCATTACCATCGAAACTTACATACCGTCCTCTACATATTTCGGATAGTATTTATGATATAGAAATTCGCTTGTGAAATTTAGAACTTTTGGATGGCCCATCGGGAGGACCCTTTGCGATTGTACCGAAGTTGGACTTCCAACTCGGTCTCCCATAATCCCCTCTTGGTCGATCTTATTCACGAGTATGCGCACTACACCCTTCCATAGAGGCATTGATTCCATATCTTTTAGTCTTTGCCCAAAGAAATCCATATCCCAACTCATTGGTAGAGGAGTGCCAAAATAATGAAAAAAAAGGTCTACACAAGTACCTTCCATGAGTTCGTAGACGTCGTTCCTGTCGCAGGAGCTGGGCACGCACCACCCCTCCGTCACTCCCACCTAGACGGGGCATGCACAAATAAAGGGACAATTAACCATAATAGGTTACTGAATAGATTAAGGTAGTTGTAAAGCATTAACCATGACACTTTGCTGAAGCCCTTTAGAATAGAATTTTATAAAAAGTGAGCCCATGAAAATGGGCAGCAATACTGTAATATACAGTATTGTTATACAATTGAATTGATTTTCAAAATACTTCTTGTAATGTGTATCGCATATAACCAGTTTCATCCCATCTTATCCATTCTTCAATCCTATCTCAGTCAAATCATTCAAACTAGAAAACCTGCACAAAGCCTCAGGTCACTGAAGTGTCAGGCTATTATATGAATGAGTTAGCTGAATTTGATGTTTCTATGTTTTTCGTTTTTCTTATTCTGCGTTTTCTAATTAAAGACTAATGAAATAGAATTCAATGAAAACATGGGCAATAGGTTATATTTGAGAAAAATTGTAAATAATATCATTGAACAGTATTGAAGGCGGAAAGGTGGGGTAAAGAAGGATAAAAGAACGAAATGGGACACAGGATAATTGGAAAAAGAGCCTGACAAATATTTGTCTAAACTCTCAGGCATTTCCGACTAGACTGTACTCAAATGTCCGAACATATATATGCGTACGGTTAGTATAAACAAAGTTGATAGTATATAATTATTATCTTCTATCTGAAAAGCAATAGCAATGATAAAAGATCGTGAACAGATAAAGTTATCATTTATTGTGACAGGTGTTACCTTACATACCAGCATGTTCATACACCCACCGAGAATGGATTAATAAGTTGCCAATATGATTATTGTCGTTAGCTGTATTCCTTAGAACTTGTCACCAGAGAAAAGTTTCATAAGGTTAGCCTTGTGAATATGGAAATCTTTAATTAAACCAGTGATAAGCTCATTGCAATATAAAACCTCAGTTATCATTGCAACTTGAATTGAGGCTGTGATTAGAGTGAATCCCAGCGAGCAGCTCACGCCTTGTTTACACGTGTTTATATCACTTTTAAAACCAGTGTCAAACGCTGGAATATGTGAAAAGGAAAGTATGTGTTGAGCACGTGTTTTTTTAATCAGAATCTGTTCAACACGGGTTGAACACAGGTTTCAAAGTATGCTATTAAACTTTGTTCAAAACACGTTTTGGTAAAACACGTGATGGGCGTGTGTTAATTGTTTGCTATGATGGTTATCTCAAATGAAAAGAAGTTTGATTAAATCATGTATTTTACCTGAGGGTAATGAGGGTTAAACGTCTTGTTGTGGGGGAAATAGAGGTATAGATTAGAGTAAGAAAAATAAAAAGTGGGTTACATTCAATAGATAAGAAAACAAGGGTAAATGTGACATGGGCATTGTAATTATTCGCTTGTTTTATTTGCTTATCCTTTACCGCACAATACTGCTTCAAATTTACTTTGGTTTCCCTTTACACATTATATGCAGGGAAGATAATCTAGGACCATAAGAATTTACGAATAAAAATTATATCATTTAATACCCTAGATCTCAAAGATTCAAATACATCTTCATCTGTTGATATTTGCACTCGCACTCAATGACCGTTCACCCAGGAGTGCGCACGTTGCCTATTTTATGTATATTCGACTTGAATAACCCAAACCATCTCGTTCGTAAGCGTGTGTTATCTTTTCCTATAACTTTAGTTTTATTATGTAAGCGGGGTAAAACAATCAGTACTCACCAAGTTATTGGAGGCGAAGTACCTGGCCTTGCAGTAGTTCATCTTGAAGTCGTAGACGCCCACCTTGGTCCAGGTGTCGTCGAGCACGGTCTGGTTGGTGGGCTCCAGAGACAGGCACTGCTCGTAGCTGCCCGTCACGTCGGCCCGGCCCAGCAGCAGCCCGGCCTGCTCCTCCAGCACACCCTGCGAGTTCTGGACTGAAACACCACACGGCAAACATCTCAGCCCCAGACACACCAGACAGTTTTTAATTAGCCTGGCAACGAATCGGTGTTTAAGCCGAATAATTACAATAATAGTTAGATGTTTGTATTTAAACATATTATTATGTGGCCATACATCGATATACTCACACATAGAAGAGTGACTGATGATATCAATTAATATGTTCTTGAGTTAAATACCATAAATAATTATAATTGTGTGTGTGTAAGTGAGTGTGTAAGTGTGCCTATGTACATATGGAGGATATTCAAAGAGTCTCCCAATTTATGTTATTATTACTGTGAATATCACGTACATGTATAGTCCTTCCTAAAACTGAATGAAAGTCAGTGGTAGGAAGACGTTTTTCGTATTCAAATTTGTAAATTTGTAGTTATTTGGCTGAAACCTTTAGGCAAAAACATATCTGCTTGAAAATGATATATAGATCTAATATATCGGCGATACCGTGACATGATATCATATCGGTAATAAATCTATACAATTCTAACCATCTAAAACATACCTCTCTATAAATGGAAAAAGAAATAGTTCAATTTCAAACCCAGCGAACCGTTCAACCAAGTTAAATACGAATCAGAAAATAGAGCGTTTCCTTGACCTGACCCTAGAGTGCTAATACCGAGAAAAAGGTGTCACGTGCTCTCATTTTTTATGACGGTTGATGGGTTGTACTTTCACTTTTGATGATATTATATAGCACACATAGATTGACGGAAAGGTTCTAGATATATAAACATGTGACCCAGTATTTCATTCATGTTAAGATCTCAGTTGTTCTTTCAGCTCTGACAGCTACAAATTTCTTTATTGAAATTACAAACATGCGGAAACTATTTATCCTTATCGTTTAAACAGCATCAAACATAGGCCTATGAAAATATTGTGTTGATTATCAATCAAGACAGGTTTTTAAACACACCACTGCCGGATTTGCAGATATTGCCAAACCATACATTATTCAGTGAATCTTATATTTAAGGATAAAACATTCTTATAAGCCTAGCATCGTCAAAAACAATCTAAGGATAAAATATCATAACTGACATGATTGGGAAAAACTGTCTTTTGAAAATTATCATGCACACAAAGAAACTCCTTTTGATATAGAACTGGTAGCTATGCCATTGTTTAGATAAAAACAAATATCCTTCTCAGGTCATTCTTGCCTCAGTGTTGTTCTTGTTATTTGTTGTTGTTGTTTTTTAATTTTATTTAAATCCAATCTTATATAAGTAAGTTCTTCCTTGGATATTATGATAGATGAATTTGATGATATGATATAATGTAGTCTCAATAATACAGCCTCCCAAGAGTGCAAATATACAACCATATGTATCACATATAATCTATTTATATAATCTGTTCTTTATTGCACTCTTAAACTGCTGCTTATTTTCTAATAATTGGTCATTATAAGACAAGGTATCCCAAAAGCCAACTCTCTGATAATAACTGCTGTGTGACAATTCATCATTTCATGACAATATTTTAGAAATTATTGATTCATTAATGTTAGTCATATAATATGAAATAGGAACCCCTCAGAGAAACGTTTTCGTGGGTTGAGTCCTATATTGGTATACATTTCAACATCATAATAGTATATGCTAAACCATAATCGTTTCGATGAAAAAGAACTTCACAAACTGATGTGAGATCCTCATAGCATAGCATAACAGTAGTTTGAACTATCCTAACGTGAGAGGAATGGTTTTAGGATTCTTCGCCAAATAAACGATGCATCTTACGTTTCTGGCATCCGATAATTCATCCGACCAACATAAATTAGCAAGATAACATCTACTTAATTCTTACATTCTAGGAATAGTTCGACAGCTAGTAGACACGATGCAAATGTAATCAACAAAAAGCAGGAATCATCTACTTACTTGGAAACAGCCATGCTGTGTTGTTAATCAAATTCGTCGATCCTTTTGAAATAACATCCAAGTCTTTGCGGCATCCGGCGCTGACTTTAGCGGGGTCGGCCTGGGCTAACAAATCCGCAAAGTTTCTCCGTATAGCTATTTTGTCCTTGACGTGGTCGAAGTACTTGTTGAGGTCTTCCTCTCCGTCCAGGGTGGGGTAAATCCACAGTTCTTGGGCCCTGGAGAGGCTGCAGCCGGCGGCCAGGAGGACCAGCAGGAGGCGGAGGCCGGGGTTCCCGGGGAGGGCCATGGGGGCTGGAGACGGGGGGCGGCGGGCACTGTCCTGGGTGCTGGGCACCGGAGTAGTTACCTGTCCGGGATGCACACCTTTATCTGTATCACCTACCGGCAGAGGTAGGCTTCGACCTTCACCATCTGACGTAACAGCCGCTCTCTGAGAGTTTAGGATGCAGGGGGAGGGGGGCACTTGTGGACCTGATGCAGCCTGATGTAGAATTAAGCTGAAAAAATGGGACAATGCTAAACTTGTCAAAATCCTGTCAAACTGACAAGTTCATGACAACTTTGGCATTGTTACCGAAAAGAGGAGTTTTTGACAACCACATCGTCAGATAGTTGTCATAAATTTGTCATAAACTTGTCAAATCTTGTCATATCTAGGAGGCACTGCACTACAATTAAGAAGCAAACATAATCACTTTACATAATTTTATCATTTTAGCATGATAAAATTAGGATATTATGAAAAGAATTATTATAGAAAGTACCAATTTCTTTAGCAATATTTGGTGGATCCAATTTTATGTATAATTCTAAAAGAATTCTAAGTGGAACTGTGGATTGTTCTATGTAAACACCTTTTTCAAAGTAAAATCAGAATTGTGACTACCCAAGGCTGCTTAGATATTTGCAACTCAACAGCAGTTCAGTTCCAATGACTGTAACATAATGCTTATCCTATATACAACTCATAGGACCATTAAGATGGAGCATCTCATCTCTGAAGTACAAGTAAGTAATAATGATGGGGGGGGGGGTAATTAAGTTAAATGAGGGTCAAAAAGGCCTCAAAAAGTGCAAATCATATTTCATAAAACTTGTCAATTTGACGACATTTCGACGGCCCATCAGTCAGGTTGAGTTTTTGACGGTGCCAAAGCCTTCTATTTTATGACCGTCGATTTGACAAGGCAAAAGTTGTACCGGGAGACAAGTTAATGACAAGTTTAGAAGACCTGATTTTTTCAGTGTATAGCTAGGTCAAATAACAAAATGACGCACACTTTATCTATGACATAATCATTCGAAAGCCAAATTAGGAATGGAAATTATAAGATAACAGTGGTGGACTTTCCCAGAAAATGTCTGTGTCTTTAAAGTAAAATTTGGGCCAATACTCATGTATGATTTTTTTCCCGAATAGTGTCCCCGTCCTTTCCTGAACCGCCACTGAATAGTCCCCCCCCCCTCCCCAACCCCTTAAGTGTTTGATATAATCCGGCAGTCTGAGTGATGTGGATGACGGTGGAGAGGGGTGAAGGTCTGACTGTCACCGGGATCAAGGTATAGCTATCTCTGATGTTAGGGACACAGGTCCGGGTTATATAACGTCTACTGTGTCAGCAGTTACTAGGTGCCTGATAAGGTGAGATCTGATTAGACAGTCATCACTAGGTGCTTGTCACTTGACAACAATATATGTGTATTCATGTATTTTTGTTAACAAACAGGGGTCGTCACAAAACTATAAATTTTGATTATAGTCCTACACCAAACCTCGCATCCATCCATCACTTATCAGTAAAATTATTAACTTTAACGTTATGTAATTTTTTGTGTTTTTCCAGTATTGCCAATAATGTATGAGAATAAGATTCGAATACCAAAATAATATCTTTTTTAACGGATGAAAAGTATCGGCAAACCACACACCTTTAATGTCTCAAATTTAGTTTTACCTTAATATGCGAAAACTTAGTGTTCAGTGATAACCGTGTGTGTACACACCTTGACGGTGTCCAACCATCCCATACTGAGATGGTCTGAGGGGTGTGAGGGGGCACTGTAACCCAAGAGCCTGGGTTTCTACGTTATTATAGGAAACATAAGGTATTATTTTCAAATCCAAATATAATATAGAATAATGATTATAAAGTTGCCTCCTTTTGGATATTGATCACATACTTATATATCTTTATCATTATATCAAGAAAACATAATTTTATAAAGATTGATTTTTAAGCTACTTTCAAAGAAAAATTGAGGAACTTTCCAGAGAATGACTCAGCCACATGCTGCTCAGTGATAAACCACAGTGACAGGGGACTGGAGAAAAACTGGCAGTGTAGGTGAGAAGAACTGTAGTACCTGCTTGACTTTTTTGCTAGTAAATCCCAGCAATTAATATGATTTGTCACTGCCCAGTTTGGCACCAGTATCATAGATGACAAATCTGGTTTGGGATACTTTTCCCTGCCATTTTAATCACCGAGAGTATCCCAACATGGCTATACAGTTTCTCATAGACAAAGATACGTGTTAACACCTGGCAATGATTATCTTAGAGGCCTATATTTTTGGCCTTGTCAACCTGTAAAAATACCTTTATCATACCTTAGGATGATCCACATTTAGTAGTTAAGAGTTTAATGCATGCTGTATCTAAACTGGGTGATAACCAGCCTTGTGTCACCCTGCAGGGTGCTAACCCCCCCCCCCCCCCCCCTCGTACCACCTTCTCGGTTGGTTATATGTATTGTTTACCAGGTGTTTATTGTCTGTTGGAGACATGGCTTCAAGGCAACTTGGGAGACAAAACATATCAAACATGCCTGATTTTTCGCCACCAAACCAATTTGGTAAACAATTTTTTCTACCAATAGACAAATTATCGCCGTCGATTTAATCATTAAGAAGGTCCCAACATGGCAATAAATGGATTCAGTCGAGTGCTTATTGTCTTATGAAGAAATGGCTTTAAGCCAATCTAAGGCAATAAAATATGACTATAAAGGTGTATTGTTGGGCAGCAAGGTTAGTTCCCATCGCCACACAACACAAAAAAGTAGCCTCATTAGGAAAAAGTTTACCACTGCGTTGGCATGCCCTCAGTGACAAAAACAGTGCACTAAGTGCGCAGTTAACCCTTTTACCACTGACTATGTCATTGTACAGTTCATAGTTACTTAGATATTGGCCCAAATATGAAAATTAGTCTAACAATTTCCTTAAATTCAAAGATTTTATTTTAATGTCATTTAGATGAAAAACATTCCAAAAGTTGGCAACATGCGAATGGGAGAAACTTGACCTTTTTGTCAATAGCAGCACTATATTCAATTTGTGGTTTCCATGGCAACCAGCAGTTAATGGAATATTGTTTTCTTTTCTTTAAGGAAAAGATAAAGGATTTAAACTGCTTGTGATTATCATGACTGATTCAAAAGTTATGAGCCTTTTAAAATTACGTAATTTTCTACTAATTAGTGCTATATTTAAAATGATAACTGCAAATTCATTTGTGTAATTTGCTAAAAGTTTGTTCAATTGGAAATCTATTATTTTATAGTGAATTGATGTTATAATTTTGGAAAATTCTTCTAGTTCCTGACAGAAAATACCTCCTTTGTAAAGGGGGTTCCTATGGGTATTTACTATAGAGCCAAATTTGTGGCTTCCAGTGCTGAGAGGGTTAATAAAGCGTGTGTGGTTGTAGTACAGGAACCTTCCAAATGTTTTAAAAATAAAAGTAAAAGTCTTTAGACATGACAGTGTGGATACTATAGAAACCCTGGCGTCAGTGGTGTAGAGATATACTAGTAGGCATGTTGCTGGGCCCCAGAGGGATCTGATTGGATGATCCAGCCCTTGTTGGGACTGGGCTGTGCCAGACCACAGGCCCAGCCCAACATGCGGCAAAGGGTGCTGCGACATGTAACGGAGTGGATTCCGATCTGTGGAGCCACTCCTCATTAAAACAATTTAGTCACAATAGTAGGACGCACACAATGTTAACTGATACACACATGGAGAATGTACTGGTTGAGCATAATAACTGTACTTCAAGTGTATGTGAATTGAGCTTGTTATATCTAATGTTTAAATGCCAATAATAGACCTATCTCTATTAAACCCTCTCATTAATTTATCTGGGTAAGTGGTAGTCTTGCTCAGTATTATGGGAAGTACTAAGCCCATTGGTGGAAACTACCCTGGTCTTAGATGGAATCATGTGTAAAGTGTGCAAGATCTAAGACCATCATAACTACATACAATACACGCCAGTAAATCTAACATAATAGTACAACAAATAGTACAACAGCAGTGGCAATCAATCCAAATAACTCTGAAAACCAAGCTCTAAAAACCTTAATTATTACTTATAAAAACCATTACAACAAAAACAGTGGGATTGTTTTCCAAGTAAAATGGTGCCAGGCAGCTTGGTAACAATTTGTTTTGTTACTAGGTTTTGCAATAAACTATCTAGCAGGTTTGAATCTGTTTATTACCAATGATGATGGTTTCCCCCTGCCACACTGGTTGTGCATGGTCCGTATGTGGCTTTGATAATTTATGTATGCAAGCCCATCTACCATCGAACTCAAACTTGTCACCTGTTACTTTATTCTGATATTCAAAGCCTTGTTGGTACATGCCTTTATTAGGATGTTAAAGGGGCACTCTTATGAAAAAACGTGTTTTGCACACAAAGGATATAGAATTCCCTAACTGATGGTGAAAACAAAATGCAAATTGAGGCAATGGCTAAAAGATTTTGGACAAATCAGGGTCTATCAAGCTCTCCACTAGAAGAAGCCATTTTGTCTTGTTTTGCCAGCATGCGCTCCATCAGCTTATTCAATTGTTCTTCCATGTAGGTGCATACATAACTAACAAATATATAATTATTCAAGTAAGAGATAGTAGGTGAGATACTTATATGAAGAAAATTAGGGACAGACACTAGGTTAAGTGTCAGGTTATAACTTATTCTAATATCAGATTTACATATAAATACGAGGTTAACGATTATAAGTAAATCAGGCAAATAAGTAAACTGAATAAGCGACAAGCTGATTGCACCATTATTAACAACAACTAGCTATCGATTGCTTGATTGATGCTAAGTTAAGCATCATTTTAACCTCAATCGTGAGACATTCATCAAGTATCACTCCTAAATAATTATAGGTGTGACATTGGGACAACATAATGCCTCTCAATTGTACATCCAAGCCATTGGTGTTTTTCAAACTGTTTCTCATACCAAACAGACAAGATTGAGATTTCCTAATGTTGACGGTAAGTCTGTTCCGTATAACCCACTGGTCTAGGTTTATTGCTGATAATTGTAAAGATCTTTCTACAAGTGATGGTATATTAATTTCCCTTGCTGTAAATTACTGCATCATCAGCATATAATATGAGATTAGTATTGGCATCAGCCAATACATTGACAATTTTGTGGTTCCTTTTGGCTTTGTTGTATGTGTCATTTATTACTTTGCAGTGTCACATTGAGTGTAACATACCAAATTATCATTTTGTAATATTCAAAATTATGAAAACTGAGTATGGTCATAAATTTTATACCACATAGACACCATAACTATGGTGTTGTTTTTTCCCTAGTAACCATTTCTGGGATTTGGTTTTACCATAGCAACCAGTCATTTAAACACCATTAATGCTACCAGAGTGCTGGAAACCCTTTATACTAAACTTAGACAATGTATCCAAGTTGGTTAGCAACCAATTCTGACATTGAGTCGCCAGGCAAGGCTGTTGCTAGGCAGAACCAATAGTACTTCCTATGAAAACTTTATGCTGTTGTAACAACTGATTGAATCTTTACCCCTCCAACCCTCTATTCCTGAGAATATTAGGTAGAAAATATATGTAGACAAGAGAAAGTAAGCTTTCAAATGCTGCAAACCTTTTTAAAATATTCCTTTTAGAAGCTAAGATATGGTTGTATGAAGTGCCCTACTTCTTGTATAATAGAAACACCCCAGTCCTTATCATATTACTTTCCATGTTATGGCAACTTGAACTTTACCATATTTAGTAAGGAAAAGAAAACATATCTAATTATAGAAAATGATTGAAATGTAATAACTTTTTATTCAGAAGGTAATTTCTCTATCTGTTTGAAGTATTAGACGAACAAAGACATTTTCTACATTACCCATGACAAATGTTCCCATAATGCCTCATTCATAATAATTTTGTTATTTTTGTAAATGCCATTGAATTCTCTGCAAATTTTCATATAAGTCAAGTTTTCACACAAAATTACATAAGAAAAGTTTTTTTCCAAATAATTCCTTTATCATTGCAATTGGGAGGGAGATTTCGAGGTTTTGCCATATTTGCCCTAATTTGGGCATGATGTCCTGTACTTAAATATGTGTTCTAAAAAATCTAATTATCTTTGAAGGATAATATAAAAAGCTGAAGATTCCTTGGAGGATCAGGAATAGTATGATATTTACCTTTTGACTGTAGGTTAAATACTCAGTTTGCAATTAGAAAATAACCATAACATTAGGTTCCAATTTATGGGCAACATCCCTGTGGTGGCCAAGGGGTCTTCCATTAAGTACGTACGCAGCAAGGGGGGGTGGGGGGGTCTGAAATTTTTGAAAATTTGCGTACGTTCCTGTATAAATTCAATGCGTACTTTAGCTTAAGGGGGGGTGGGGGGGTCTAAAATTAAGGAAAATTTGCGTACGTACTAAATGGAAGGCCCCCAAATATGGCCTCATGGAGTTAAACCTTGAATTTATATGGTTAAAATCTGAAAATGTATATGGTTCTGTAATTCGTCATTGGTCATTGGTGTTCCCTTTTGATATATTTCCCCCAACTCTACCCAAAAAAAAACGGTAACCTAAGTCTGGCCAAATACACGATGTAAAACACTTCCTCAAGGAAAAGAGGTGTCAGCATCCCTCCACTTCTTAAAATTTTCTTTGGTGTTTTTTTTACGTTGATATGATGTTTATGTACCACGTGCACTATCCGTGCAATAGTCTAATGCATATATATATACAAGGCAAGATGAGAAAACTGTGAAATAGACAAAGAGGTGTAGTTATAGAGGACGAGAATAATTTACAAGCAGAGAGGAGAGAAGCTGAGAGGAGAAAATGTGAAAATGATGTTCAAATTAAAAAGTAGAATGAATGGTATTAGAAAAAGAGAGACTTAACTATATAACTTACGTATAAACGCGAGGAGGGCCTGGAGAAGGATCCACCTCTGAGGTGCGAAGACGCCCCGCCCGTATGTTAACGCGCCCACCACGTACACTATGGCGGGCCGAACATACTGCCGAGTTTTCCTCCTGGGTGACTGGTCAAACACTTCCTTTACCTGCAGGAGAAATGTTTCAATCTGTGGTTTGTTTCAGAACAAATTGGCCTATAGAGAAAATAACAGAATATTACGGTTCATAAGCTCATCGGGTGTGGCTAAAAACGGCATAAAGGGCATACTATGTCAGCCAGTTCCTTTTTTCCCTCCACAGGCCGCTCTCATTATTTCAAAGGAAACTAACTGGTCACCATACGTTTGTTGTCAAATATGCATTAGTTACAGTGCAGTATTGAATCTTATTCTTGATTGTGTCAGTTGAGTTGTTATTTTTTGTCTTTTCTTTTTCATTGTAGGGGAAAATAGTTTCCTTTGTATAAACCTATACGATTTATAGGGCTATTTTGAAAGTTGTTCTGAAATTTTTGTTATCAGAGCAATATTCATATAATTACATAAATTCCTGTAGTTATTCCCAATCAAAGCCTGTAAAAGCCCAAAATACAGGAAAACAGGGGAGAAAGTCGGTGGAATTCAATTAAGAAGCACAACACTTTGCGGTGTAAAGCACGAGGCGGCTCTTCTCCAGCTCTCATGCCAAGGCCAGAAGATTTTGGCATGACTCAGACATTCACACTTCACAGGACTTTCACATGACCAAAGGGGTGGGCTGGGAGGGCCGGGAAGATTGGGGGACTATTGTAGAGTATTCAGGCTTGTCCCACTGCAGTAAGACAGGGAGCAGCGTTTGGCGGAGCACTGTATCATGGGCATTGTCTGGACTATTAGTCTCAATCATTGCAAACTGGGCATATCGCCGGCAGGCATTATGTGTGATAGTTCAGCGATCATGATACAATTAGATCTCTCTGTTTCATAATGATACTCTTGTATATTTTTTTTAAATATCTCTGTGAATCACTTGACATGTATGGCTCGGTCTCTTGCCAACCGGCCATATATCTGCATTATATAGGCAGGCTGTTCTCCCACATCTTGATTATGCTGGTTTTGCTTTGATATCATGTTGAATAGGTCAAAAAAGAGTATTGCAGCTTCTCCAAAATACTGCATCACGTATGTCTGAAGGTGCATTGAACCAATCATTTCCCAATAGGCGAATGACCATGAAGGATGAAATTTGTTAGTTTAGAACAGAGGAGGGTTGTTCAATTATTATGTTTATTATTCATATGCACGAATGAAAGCCACTAATATTGCGGTACTTAAAAGTCTGACATGCCAGGGTTTCCGAGTATCCTGATTTTCCAGGAATTGTCCCAACCTTTAGACCTTATCCTGCTCCTCCGAATTTGGCACAAAATGCCTCGATTTTCAGGGGAAAAAAAGATTATATACAGAACGAAAAACAGAGTTGACTTTGTTCAAATTAACCTCCTTTATACAACACAAATTGCACAAGTTTCTGGGGATGGTGTGTTTAGTGGCTTCTGTTTTACACTTATTTTCCCATACTCTTTCAGAGGTTATGATTGCATTATCTAGGTCAATTCCCAGTTTCCTATAGTGAATTTTCCTATAGTAGATTGCTCGTTTCGCCATATATTTGATTTCTAGGTCCAGGAGGCCCGTTTCCATGAGTAGATTTTCATGTGGGGTGGCGTAGGAGGGGGGTTCGTTTTGTCAGAGGGGGGTTCATTTTGTCAGAGGGGGGATTCGTTTTTATAATTTTGGGCTAAAATATGCATATATTTTTTAATCTATAGGGACCATAAAAGTGATATTTTAAAGGAGGGTCCGTCCAAGGGGGAGGGGGGGTCGTACGAACCCCCCTAACCCCCTTGGTCTCTGCGTAATGATGAAAGGCAATGGTACTTTTCATGATAATGATATTCATTAATGACTTGGGGGGACATACATTGATAACGCACTGATAGTTGTTCAGGGGGGAGTTGGGGCTCATCACATCAAAAACTAAGAGCCAACATCCGAACTATGAACTGCTGATGACCATGATTCATATGGTATTTCTTCAGCGGACACAAGCCTCAGATTGAGCAAGCTCCTGAGGCAATACAAAGTAAATGTGGAGGTGCCAATACCCATAGATACAAAATATGTTAGGCCCTTTGTCTCCATAGACCCCGAACAAACCCCGAACAAACCCAACCCTCACAATAGTCTTCATACATCGGTGATCAGGTACAACACGACAGACAGCTCGCAGCTCTCATAGTATGAAGGCCTACCGACGGAACTCGGAGCGAGCAATGCCCGAGTAGGAACAAGAACTAAATTACAAACGAGCGTGCCACTGCAATATACCAATTTTGTAACGATATAGTCCATGTAAACATGAGAAACAGGTGTCTATTTGCAATCTCTTCGACGTTTCTCTTCATATCCAACGGCATATCCAATCTGTTAGAAATGTTTAACTAACAGTAGACCAAAGGCTAGATAAAATCGTAAGAGACAAGTCTGCTTTGATAATATTATGGTTAAATCGTATATTCCTTATCTGATTATTCTGGAAGGCTTTCTTTTGAATTCTTGCTGACAATTTATTTTTCCTTTATGCCAATCTTCGCCCGCAACCCCATCCTCTACTATAGCCAGCTTCAATGGGTTTTCTACTTCCCCTTCATGACCGAAGTTTTTCTCGCACGTGTTGTCCCCGTTCAATATCCATTGTGAGTGTCCAACCTGATTCTGGGACATGCTTATTAGATGGGTGTTAGGCCCAGCCCTGTAACTAAGGCTTCACTGCCAACCCCCGAAGAATGGCCCAGTAACGAGACAACCGGTATTCACTGCTTACATACATTCGCCATCGTGGAACTCTGAGGTTCACAACGAAGGGCACTAGGGGAGAGTGGGGTTCCCCTAACTGTGGGTAGCTTGAACCGGGGCCCTTCCTGGCTAAAGTACATGTGTATAGTCATGGGCACCATGCAATGTGTAGCGTCATGAAAGTTGACCTTCTAATACGAGAAATAAATAAAAGAATATATAGCCACATTTGAAAGAAATATGCAGGAAAGAGACTTTCCCAATCCCAAAACAGCATTATTGTTAAGAAATATTTAGGTTACGTTATGGCATATAGATGAAAGGCTGTCACTTATAAGTTGGTGATATATAAAGACAACTATGATAAATTACACCAATTAGCTGGGATAATTAAAGGAACCATTCATTTTCAACCTTAATCATAATTAGTTAATACTGAATACAAACATATATTATCATCACACCATACAGTACCACTTTTGAGCTATGGCATTTTATTCAACATGCATAATAATGTATCCATGAAAATGTCACATATAATAGTGTAATTCCCTGAAAGGTATAATATACCTATGAGAGGAGTAGCTAGGCCAGCGCAGGTCTAACGTCAAAATAAGCCATGATGTCGCTGGTGATATGATGATAATCCGACAGGTTCACATGGCATTGGTGTAACATGGGCTTAACGGTTCGATAAATTCTTTCTGGGACTTTTATTTCGGGAAGTGGATGAAGCAGCAGAGTAAATGCTACAAATTTTCGGAGAAGATAATCAATATCGAATATTTCAATAGTAAATAATATAAAGTTGTTAGCACAGAAACCCTACCCCTTCATGTGGTTTATATCTGCATAATGGCCTAATAATTAAGGCATGCGCCTCACATCTGAGCCCGCCGCATCTCTAACGTACGGTGAACTATACCTCTCTACATGTTCACTGCATGTTTTCCATAATAATTATTGTAGATGCTGCATGGATAAACAATTATAGAGAAGCATCTTTGTGGGTGTCTTTCGGTATCCGTACGACCGCCTTAAGGCCGTGCGGTTTGCGATGGGGCGCGATATTTGGCAGATCTGCAGTGGTCCGAGGATGATTTCTTTTCATTAAAAAACGAGGTTTCAGCTGTTCTCCATGGGCACTATGAATATTAGTTCTTCTGAATACATGAATTATAGGAAGGTTATCTAACACATCCGTCTGTTCAGATGTAACTTCTTGGGCCAGGATAGAAATTCCATGCTATTAATCAGGGGCGTACAGGTCATCAAAGCGTATATTGCACCCCACCCACTCCAAATTAAAAAAAGGTGTTCGTATTTCTACGTATAACGCCCTTCGCTATTGAATTTGAGATTTAATTTCGTAGACCAATTTTATCAAATATACCGATCCCTGGTAAGAAAATTATGAAATACATTATGTATTGTAGCCCATTGAAAAAAAAGAAAGTGATTTGATATAGACACGCTATGTGTGGCAGGCACATGGGAAGCCGTGAAATATTGATATTAATGCGTCACTCTATACATCTTCAAAAAGATATTAGTGGCGGCTTTAGGTAGTGTTATTAGCAATGCCTTTAATGATGCCAAAAAGTGATGTGCTGTGATAGTGTATCATGAGAGCATTTTATTCTTGCCTGGTCCGTCTGACTCTGCCTCTTGATTCTGCACCTGGCACGTCAGGCTTCTCAGACGTCTTCTGCCACCTTGGGGGTCGGACCAGTCTCGAACCCCACACCATTCACACTGAAAGCCAGCATTCTACCTGCTACGCCATCGGGCTAAAGCCCTCTTACTGAAAACTACATGTTCATTATAAACCCGAGGCCCTTTTCGCTGGTGCCCTGCGGAAACAGTCAGACCGCCGGGTACCAGCGAAGGATTAGCCGTGGATTAGGAGACAGGTGAGGCGGGCCCGCCGGCCGGATTAGACCACTCTGCCGCATCGAACCTCTCGTGAACCTCACGTGCATGACGAGAGGCAGTTAGGTGAAATGGTACAATGATATTTTGGACAGGGACGGATTTCGGACGAGGGCTGACGGACCTGGGGTGCCAGGACCGTTTTTTGATACCATTTCCGCGCCACCTTTCTAGAATTCCCGGATCCGCCCCTGTTTATTTAGTGTTACCTGCACGGCTGAGTGCAATCTGCGACAAGCATGTTTACTTGTAAGCTTTGGTACCTCGCACATTATTACACTGTTCGGCTGATTCTCCACACACTTGGGCCCTATATGCATTTTCTTAAGTTCAATATTTGACATCACCCCCCCCCCCCCTAATCAAGGGCCCCAATTTTAATTAAAAATGTGTCAATCAGCACTATGACTAATAAAACCAGGAATCACAATGGGAATTAATACGGCACTGAGGCTTGCTCATGCATGTATGCGCAATAAAATATGTATCAGCTTAGCCAACGTTGTTTGTTCTAGCTATAATTGTACTAGGCGGATGTGGATAATTGAATGACAGTACTGTAGGAAGAATGATGGGTAAGAATACGAGATATGAGAGGGAAGATTAATAGGCTTCATAAATTAAATAAAACCTGAAACTAGGATATGACAACGCAAGCAAACAATGTGGAACTAGTGATTAACTACTAACCATCACATTCATTAAATATTAATCATAGTTAAATACAAGGAGGAGTAAGTATACAAACATAAACATAACAGAATTGAACCATAGTGTAAGTAGTATAGGTTTTGAGGGAGTTCACGTCATCGACCATTTTTAGTGAGGGAGTTCACGTCATCGACCATTTTTAGTGAGGGAGTTCACGTCAGTCATCTGCCTATTTTACTTTTGACTAGTGTGACATAGCTGTAAATCCAGTAATAGTGTTCTTTCACAAGTCTTATGTTGGTTTAGGAAATTGATAGGTTTTGAGGGAGTTCACATCACCGACCATTTTTAGTGAGGGAGTTCACGTCATCGAGCATTTTTAGTGAGGGAGTTCACGTCATCGATAATTTTAGGGGGGTAGTTCACGTCATCTGTCTATTTTACTTTTGACTAGTGTGACATAGCTGTAAATCCAGTAATAGTGTTCTTTCACAAGTCTTATGAAATCAGTATGTTGGTTTAGGAAATTGATATTTATGGTTTGGGCACAGATCCAGGTATTCTTTTTTTGTGTCAGTATGTGTATTGGTTTGAGTAATTTATATAATATTGGTGACGCAGTTGGGGCGAACGTATAGCTTGGAAGAATAAACATAATCGACTTGCTTGATTATAATGGTTTATTTGCAAAAAAGATAAGAAAGCGTTAAGATATATATATATACAGTTTTGTAGCATATTAAAGCGCAAGTGTAATAATTGACAAGGTTTAATTTGGGCTATAGCAGTTATTATATTTGACTTTAGTGAAAACAACCACTTTATAATGCATTAATAATTGAAAGCATTTGGCTAAGAATTGTATGAACATATTATTAAGAATGGTTAGTACATGTAATACATTAAGGTTTATTTTTTAAAGGTAAAATATAAGTTTACAGTGAATATGTAAATAAACAGCAAACTTGAATAAATGTAAATACATTTTGCTCAAACAATAAAGTGTTGTGAACACATTAAAATTGTAGCTTTTATATAAATTGGTTAGCTGAATATTGTAAATACATTGAACTAAACAAAGTGATGTGAACATACTAAAATTGTAGCTTGGATATATATAAATTTGGGTAGCTGATAAGCTGTTGAGGTCTAATGGTAAGTCTAAATATGATAGTTATTTATTTCTTCTTGTGTGGTAACATACCTTCTTGTAGAGGTACGAGGAGGGGTTTTGAGATACATATGTATGTATGTTTATTGATTTTTAAGAGTTTGCTAAGACATTTTTGAAATATTTTAAAATGAAAGTTTGTTTTATAATAAAATATGCTTCAATGTTTAAAGTTTAAATGATTATATTAAATTAAGAGTGAGAGAAAGTTTATGTATTCCCTTTCAGTACCTTACATGGAAGGTTCTGGATGTTGTGTCTTGTTTCCATATGGGTATTTTTGCTTTGTACGAGGAGGTACTGAAGGGATAAAAGTTTGAAACGACTTTATAAAATAGCAAATTATTAAATATTCAATTTTAGATATTTTCGTTTTGTTTATATAAATGTAGTGAGAAAAGATAGTTTAAGTTAATGCGTGCGTTTTATAATATATACGCATACTATTTTGGTTTATTATTAAAAGTGAAAACCTATAAGCACCTTAAATACTTTCACAATCATAACGTAATGTTATTGTCTTGTGATTGGCTGAGACTAATAAAGAGGGTATAAAAGCTTTAAGTGTTGATCTTTTGCGCACATTTTTTTGGTGTTGGTTTGGATGTGTGTGTGTGGTTAATTGTAGTGTGGTAAAGAGCGCCGTTGGGCGCAAGTGCGTGCTTTGCTGGGCGTAATTCTATTGAAGTTGGAGCAGGAGTTATTGATGTCGAGTTCACCACATTAGCATGGGTTATACGGTAGGTCTTAAGAGCACACAGGACTTTAACCTGACCCATATAGCGGCTAAGGGGCACATCTGTTTTACATTACTACAAGTCTTGACATAAATACTCTAACCACTTCACCTAGTAGGACAAGATAACCCTATCGCGCTGCCATACATTAGGGTCATGTATTTCAAACAGCCTCCAAGTTGACTTTATTACAACAACATTTTTAGTATTTGTAAATGTCCTTTTAATTAATTTTATGAGATTTTCAATTTACTTTTGTTTTGCTGTGGAGTCCCCTATCATAGTGTGTAAAGGCAACAATCCATATGAAATAATTCATCAACAGGTGATGAAATCTTGAAACCAATTTTGGAGGGCCTACCACAAAATTAGCTTTGGGCATCAAATGCTTTGGTGTAGCACTGAGTTCTGTTTGTATTTGTTTGAGCTTAGTTTTGTCACAAAGATGATTTGATGGTAATCTAGGAAGTTCTTAGTTCTTAAACAATTCAAGCTTGATTATTTTAGTTTCATCTTTATCATATGTTTTTTGTTTTCTTTTAGTGATGCTATGTATTTTATATATCTACGTTATTAGATCATTAGTTGCAATAACTTGTTTAATCATAATCAAATCATACGTAGTCTACGTATGTAACACTTGTTCAGAGGAAATACCCATTTCTTTTCTTACAACACCACAAGAGTTACAACATCAGAAAATGTCCCTGTTTTCATCGGACTGTTGTGCCACTCACACCAGTGAGCAGTGACAGATATAAAACAGAACAGCTGCAGCTATTCGAACTTTGACTCTTACATGTGTCATGTAGGTCAGGTTAAAGAATATGTGTTATGTTGGCTCTAGACAACTGGTATAACTTTATATGGTACATTTGAATTAGCTCATTATGATTAGAGATCCTTTATTTGTAAATAGGGCATTCATTAAGCATTGAGTCAATTAACAATATTGATACATTCTGTATCATGATTAGCTTTACAATCAAAGTTAGTAGTTGTAAATGTATAATGATGGTATAATGCCTGAAGATATAAGAATGTTTTAATATGATACAGACATAGATTTTGGCCTAAATAATATAAAGAATCGTTCATTGTCGCACTAATGTTATTCAACAGCTTTGTTTATAAGGTTGACATTAAATATGAGTTATTTCTATTTCATTTTTGAGCATAGGATTTCAAGGGACCCATCATTCACTATGTAAAAATCAAGCCAAGCAGTTTTGTATGGATTTAACATGGGTTCCTATGGGAATAAATTACTTTTGTTTTTCATACAAATTGAAATCTTTAAGATTCTAAATATTTGATGGGTGTATTACCTCCACAAGGCTGTTAGCAACATTTCACTCACTTATAGACTTTGCACAAATGTAGTCCCATGATCACATTTTAGTGATTACCAACATTACATGAGACTGTTTCTTGTAATTGTAAAAATTACTGCATTTCAAATGCCTCAGAATTGTAAATGATAATTATGGTAAATTGATCACCAATATGCCGCTAGCCTATTCTGGGTATCTGTTACGTGATCTGCACAACATCTATTGTACATGATAAATTGTTAAATATTTAAGATTATTAAGTAAAGGGTAATGATAAATTGTAATGTTCTCCAATAAATGAGTAATTGAACCAAATTATTCTTTCAGAAACTATTTATAATTTTGATCTTTCAACTTATTGCACCATTTCTTTAAAACTGCCATGTGTAATTTATACTTTTAGTGGTAGCAGGCCACATCGTACTCCTTACGTTCTATTATTGTGTATTTCATTCCCATGACAGCCCTGCTCCCATTCGTAGTGTAGACGTATTGTTGTGCAATATTACGTTGTACATACGTTGTAATGAGCCCCTTCATATATAAGTGACTTTGTGTTAAGGATCTCTGCATTTGAATCATAGCAGTGACCAGGAAGGTGTATTTAGTCCATCAGTGGGAACGTATTGGGAACGTGGTAGGAACAACAGCAGTCAGGGCTTTTCTCAGACTAACCTGCGTAACCACAGGGACAATAACCACAGGGACAAAGTAAGGCACAAATTTTACTCTCAACAGGTTTAATAATTGACTAGTTTCAGAGCATTTGTGAGACTTAGAGGACTTAGAAAATTTCTCAGTTTATAGATATTGCATTGAGATTACCAGACTTATAGATTGGTGACTGGTAAAGTTTCTGAGTTGGGTGACTTTTCACAGAATTCCTTTCTAGTATCTTTGACTCATTCACTTGTAAGATAGGCTCTAGAATTTTACTACAGAAAATACAAAATGGTTTATCCATCAATGGTGGAATTAAATCTCTTGAGATTAGTGGACTTAGAGTTTGTTTGAGTTACTTGTGTTGTAGAAATGTTCTTCAGATGAATAAGTCTAATAGTTGACTAGTTTCAGAGCATTCATGAGACTTAGAGGACTTAGAAAATTTCTCAGTTTATAGATATTGCATTGAGATTACCAGACTTATAGATTGGTGACTGGTAAAGTTTCTGAGTTGGGTGACTTTTTACAGAATTCCTTTCTAGTATGTTGTGCCACTTTTACCAGACAGGAGTGGTGTGCAGATACTCAACAGAACAGCTTCAGCTATTCGGACTTTGACTCCTACTTGTGTCATGTAGGTCAGGTCATAATATTTTGGTACTTTGGCTCCTGACAACTGGTATTACTTTATATGCTACATTTAAGTGATGAGAGATCCTTTAATTGTGAGTAGGACATTCATTAAGCATTAAGCCACTAACGACGACGTTACGAAAAACGTGTAGGCGAGGGTTCTAGTCACGTATCTTTGTGTGGCTATACCATTTTTGATTGTATGTAACAATAATTGTAAATTGATCACCTATATGGCACCTAGATTATTCTGGGTATTTGTTGTATGCCATTTTGATAAAATACCTATAAGAATTGGGACACCATATCTATTATACATGATAAATTGCTAAATACTAAAAATTCTTAAATAAAATGTAATGGTATATTGTGAGTATAGCGGGGTCTGCGACAGTTCCTTAATAGGGCTAATTATAGATCCTCCTCCTGGTGACAGTGGTCTAGGGCCAGCCGGGGGTCGTCGAACTTTACCATAGAACTTTACCATAAAAAGACGGGGAATATCAATTAGACTTTGTTATCAGGTCAGTCCGACTTAACGGGACGCCCTGTTCGACCAGGACGTCCCGAGATCTCAGAACGTCCTCTTTTTCCTATGTTAGCCTGGACCTGTTTACTCATGTGCAATAATTCATTATTATTTAATTCCCAAATTATTTCTTAAGGGGATTCCCATCATAATGCGTAGTAATAAAAAGCCCAGAAATCAGGGAATCCCCAAATTTTCTTTTCTTTTCTATATAATTCACTAATAATTCAATATTTTCATGTTTCGTCTTTTTAAACGTGTTCACAATACCTAAGATCAGTCAATTACACAAACAATAGAAATTTGTAAATTTATGTGCAAGGAACCCTTTAATGAGCCATTTCTTTAAAACTGGCTTTTATCTCTATACTTATAGTGGTAGCAGGCCACATTTAGACTCTATATATTGTATTATTGTATTTGTGCAATTCATTTCTCAGAAATCATTACTTAATACCTAGACATTAAATATATATCCATAAATTATAAACTGTATTAACCGATTAAACCTTGTTCTGGCCTCTGGTATGTTGGGCATGCACACATTTTAAGTCATCTGATTTGTGAGCCTCATAGTTAGACATGCTATCATATATATCTATAGTATTCGCTACCAGGTAAAAACTAAAACGTCCCCAAGTTCCAAACGGGCCAATCTCCTTAATCTTCTCACATCTGCTATACATACTCCAGCTTTTTTCCAGTATTATAAAATGTGACCTCTCACCACTAAATATGGCATAAGTTGCACTGTCAAGTTCTGAGGAAATAACAAAATAAGTTAAAATGTAAAAATATTGAAAAATAAGTTTTCTGCAAATTGATAAGATAAACACCTTAATGTTACATATGAGTAAAAAATTCTATGTATTTAACATACTATCATGTGAAATAGGTAGATAGTCTTGACTGTCCTGAGTTAGGTCTGTGAGAATGTGCACTGCAATATAAATAACTACTATTTTCAAAGTCATTTTTTACTGAACAACACTTCCAAATATGTCCAACTGCAAAGAGTTTTAACTTTGATTCTAATAATTATAAACATAGATTTTTTTTGTAAACTACCATAGGCCTGGAATACCATATCTGTGACTTAAGCCTCATTATGTAGTGGGGGGTAATAAATGTGATGAGAGTACAAAAAACACTTTATGACTAACAGTTTTATAATGTGACTTATGCCTTATTATGTGGTGAGGGGTCACAAATATGATCAGAGTACAAATAACCCTCTATTGACGAACAATTTTATCTCAAAGACTGCTGCTAATATTTTGATTATAATTGTATTAGTAATTTTGCAAACCAGTACAAATTATGGTTATTTCATCTAAACTATAGTAAAGTATTTCAGATGAGTGTTTTTTTAGCTTATAATTATTTTCTAATAAGATAAAGTCTAAAATTAATTGTGTTTGGCAATGGTTAACATAATCTATGAAGTACTACGCAATACAGAAGACCTTTGTAATAAAAACTTCCTTTTGGAACATTCTTATGATTCTAGAAGATTTCTCAATTGGAACATTCTTTGGATTCTAGAAGATTTCGTAAATTCTTTGGAATGTGGTGGAAATGTCCTTGTGATTAACAATTTACTATGAGTTTACTGAGAAGACCAGCAGATCAGCAGTACAGAAGTAAGGGCCTCGCATTGTTTGTCAAGCCAGCTGCAGTGAAAGGTAGGTTTGAAATTTTAGTATACAGTCTAGAGTTATATCCTAAGAGTGTTTTTTCTGATTGAAGCTGGTTCTGCCTCTACATCTCCTGAGCAGGACATTAGTGTCGACTCTGTGGTTGTTCCAGTCATCTAACCTTTATATGTTTAATATGTATCAATTGTGAAAGTAAAAGGGCAATCTTGGTTAGCTATACTTGCGACCACTGGAGCCAAACCACAAGGTGCCATATAACAATCCCAGTGACAGATGAAGGACACCGTCTGGTCGGCACTCTGACAGTCTTAGTGTGTACAATGAGTATAGACAGAAAAGAGAGTCTATTGAGGCTGGGGGATGACAGGAGAATGTCAAGGGACTTCACATCTCTGCATTTGGTCGGTAGGTGGCCAGGAGCTGCCTGGACATCTGGAGTTATGCAGTTTATAAAAGGACAAAGGAAATCTCCTTATGCTTAGGTATACAAAGCTATCTAATACTCAGGGATAGAGGTTATAATTACCTATCTAGAAGTCTGATAAATTTTATTTCAAACATCTAATCATCAATAAACTATGGTAGAAAGAGCACAGAAAGAACTAAACATCGCAGAAAGTTTTAGCCAGGTTCCTGGAACTAGTACCAATGGTCACCGGAAATGAGTGATAAAGCTTTTAATTTGAAAATGATTTTATCATATTCAAATGTTCTGTTCTTAAGGCTGCTCTAAGCTGATGCTACTGTTTTGAATGATCGGCCTACGGAATGTTCTTTTCCTTGGGTGAAACCGTAGCTGTGGCTTAATGATTCAGGTGTTTCTGTTCTTAAGACTGCTCTGAGCTAGTGCTGCTGTTGTCAGTGATCGGCCCAGGGGAATGTTCTCTTCCTTGGGTGAAACAGTAGCTATGGTAGAAAGAGCATTTAAAGAACTTTACATTGCGGAATGTTTTAGCCAGGTTCCTAAAACTAGTACCAATGGTCACCTGAAATGGGCGATAAAGCTTTTAATTTGAAAATGATTTTATCATATTCAAATGTTCTGTTTGATTATATCATATTCAAATGTTCTGTTCTTAAGGTTGCTCTAAGCTGCTGCTACTGTTTTGAATGATCGGCCTACGGAATGTTCTTATTCCTTGGGTGAAACAGTAGCTGTGGCAATGAGTACAATAAGAACTTTTACATTGTGTAAACTTTTAACCAGGTGCCTGATAATAGCATTTGGAATCAGCTGAAATAGAATTTTCCTTTAAGAATCACTAAAATCTAATTTTGCTTTGCCCTAAATTGAATTTTCTATCAAGCATTATAGACACTTCAAGTCTTTTTGCATAGTGATTGTCTCTCTAATCCATAGAGTTTGCAGATAGAAATAATGTCTTTTTGTTTGAGAAGTAAACATGATTTTGGTTTGCTTATCATCAGACTGTCTGCACCAACTGGTGTGCTCACGCTCGACTGTAATAGGAAGAATAGAGCAATATTCCTATTATGGAGGTTTTGCAGGCAGTGCTCTGGAGGTTTCTTTGACCTGGATTGGCCCCCTGCTTTGTGGCACCCCGAGCCTGACCCTTTATGCTCACTGTGGTGTGGCAAGCAGGGTAGGATACGTCAGCTCTGTCCTGCCATAGGTGGTCCAACCAGTGCCTCAAAGAAAGCTTTAATGATGATCAGCTACAAATATACTTTATTTAACATATAAACAAATTCTCATAGGCATAAAAGACTCTTTTATATCTAAAAGACTTTGAATAAAAATTTATTTCACAGAAACTATCAGAAAAGTACCTAAAACAAACATCAAACATCACCTGATATGCCAGATAAATCTTTCCCTTTAAACATAATTCTAACATATTCAGGTGTTTCTGTTCTTAAGACTGCTCTGAGCTGAAGCTGCTGTTCTCAGTGATCGGCCAAGGGAATGTTCTCTTCCCTGGGTGAAACAGTAGCTATGGTAGAAAGAGCACGGAAAGAACTTTACACCACAGAAAGTTTTAGCCAGGTCCCTGAAACTGGTACCAGTGGTCACCTGAAATGAGTGATAAAGCTTTCAATTTAGAGTTTGCAGATAGAGAGTCTTTTTGTTTGAGAAGTAAACATGATTTTGGTTTGCTTATCATCAGACTGTCTGCACCAACTGGTGTGCTCACGCTCGACTGTAATAGGAAGAATAGAGCAATATTTCTATTATGGAGGTTTTGCAGGCAGTGCTCTGGAGGTTTCTCTGACCTGGATTGGCCCCCTGCTTTGTGGCACCCCGAGCCTGACCCTTTATGCTCACTGTGCTGTGGCAAGCAGGGTAGGACACGTCAGCTCTGTCCTGCCATAGGTGGTCCAACCAGTGCCTCAAAGAAAGCTTTAATGATGATCAGCTACAAATATACTTTATTTAACATATAAACAAATTCTCATAGGCATAAAAGACTCTTTTATATCTAAAAGACTTTGAATAAAAATTTATCTCACAGAAACTATCAGAAAAGTACCTAAAACAAACATTAAGCATCACCTGATATGCCAGATAAATCTTTCCCTTTAAACATAATTCTAACATATTCAGGTGTTTCTGTTCTTAAGACTGCTCTGAGCTGAAGCTGCTGTTTTCAGTGATCGGCCAAGGGGAATGTTCTCTTCCCTGGGTGAAACAGTAGCTATGGTAGAAAGAGCACGGAAAGAACTTTACACCACAGAAAGTTTTAGCCAGGTCCCTGAAACTGGTACCAGTGGTCACCTGAAATGAGTGATAAAGCTTTCAATTTAGAGTTTGCAGATAGAGAGTCTTTTTGTTTGAGAAGTAAACATGATTTTGGTTTGCTTATCATCAGACTGTCTGCACCAACTGGTGTGCTCACGCTCGACTGTAATAGGAAGAATAGAGCAATATTCCTATTATGGAGGTTTTGCAGGCAGTGCTCTGGAGGTTTCTCTGACCTGGATTGGCCCCCTGCTTTGTGGCACCCCGAGCCTGACCCTTTATGCTCACTGTGGTGTGGCAAGCAGGGTAGGACACGTCAGCTCTGTCCTGCCATAGGTGGTCCAACCAGTGCCTCAAAGAAAGCTTTAATGATGATCAGCTACAAATATACTTTATTTAACATATAAACAAATTCTCATAGGCATAAAAGACTCTTTTATATCTAAAAGACTTTGAATAAAAATTTATCTCACAGAAACTATCAGAAAAGTACCTAAAACAAACATCAAACATCACCTGATATGCCAGATAAATCTTTCCCTTTAAACATAATTCTAACATATTCAGGTGTTTCTGTTCTTAAGACTGCTCTGAGCTGAAGCTGCTGTTCTCAGTGATCGGCCAAGGGGAATGTTCTCTTCCCTGGGTGAAACAGTAGCTATGGTAGAAAGAGCACGGAAAGAACTTTACACCACAGAAAGTTTTAGCCAGGTCCCTGAAACTGGTACCAGTGGTCACCTGAAATGAGTGATAAAGCTTTCAATTTAGAGTTTGCAGATAGAGAGTCTTTTTGTTTGAGAAGTAAACATGATTTTGGTTTGCTTATCATCAGACTGTCTGCACCAACTGGTGTGCTCACGCTCGACTGTAATAGGAAGAATAGAGCAATATTTCTATTATGGAGGTTTTGCAGGCAGTGCTCTGGAGGTTTCTCTGACCTGGATTGGCCCCCTGCTTTGTGGCACCCCGAGCCTGACCCTTTATGCTCACTGTGGTGTGGCAAGCAGGGTAGGATACGTCAGCTCTGTCCTGCCATAGGTGGTCCAACCAGTGCCTCAAAGAAAGCTTTAATGATGATCAGCTACAAATATACTTTATTTAACATATAAACAAATTCTCATAGGCATAAAAGACTCTTTTATATCTAAAAGACTTTGAATAAAAATTTATCTCACAGAAACTATCAGAAAAGTACCTAAAACAAACATCAAACATCACCTGATATGCCAGATAAATCTTTCCCTTTAAACATAATTCTAACATATTCAGGTGTTTCTGTTCTTAAGACTGCTCTGAGCTGAAGCTGCTGTTCTCAGTGATCGGCCAAGGGAATGTTCTCTTCCCTGGGTGAAACAGTAGCTATGGTAGAAAGAGCACGGAAAGAACTTTACACCACAGAAAGTTTTAGCCAGGTCCCTGAAACTGGTACCAGTGGTCACCTGAAATGAGTGATAAAGCTTTCAATTTAGAGTTTGCAGATAGAGAGTCTTTTTGTTTGAGAAGTAAACATGATTTTGGTTTGCTTATCATCAGACTGTCTGCACCAACTGGTGTGCTCACGCTCGACTGTAATAGGAAGAATAGAGCAATATTTCTATTATGCAGGTTTTGCAGGCAGTGCTCTGGAGGTTTCTCTGACCTGGATTGGCCCCCTGCTTTGTGGCACCCCGAGCCTGACCCTTTATGCTCACTGTGCTGTGGCAAGCAGGGTAGGACACGTCAGCTCTGTCCTGCCATAGGTGGTCCAACCAGTGCCTCAAAGAAAGCTTTAATGATGATCAGCTACAAATATACTTTATTTAACATATAAACAAATTCTCATAGGCATAAAAGACTCTTTTATATCTAAAAGACTTTGAATAAAAATTTATCTCACAGAAACTATCAGAAAAGTACCTAAAACAAACATTAAGCATCACCTGATATGCCAGATAAATCTTTCCCTTTAAACATAATTCTAACATATTCAGGTGTTTCTGTTCTTAAGACTGCTCTGAGCTGAAGCTGCTGTTTTCAGTGATCGGCCAAGGGGAATGTTCTCTTCCCTGGGTGAAACAGTAGCTATGGTAGAAAGAGCACGGAAAGAACTTTACACCACAGAAAGTTTTAGCCAGGTCCCTGAAACTGGTACCAGTGGTCACCTGAAATGAGTGATAAAGCTTTCAATTTAGAGTTTGCAGATAGAGAGTCTTTTTGTTTGAGAAGTAAACATGATTTTGGTTTGCTTATCATCAGACTGTCTGCACCAACTGGTGTGCTCACGCTCGACTGTAATAGGAAGAATAGAGCAATATTCCTATTATGGAGGTTTTGCAGGCAGTGCTCTGGAGGTTTCTCTGACCTGGATTGGCCCCCTGCTTTGTGGCACCCCGAGCCTGACCCTTTATGCTCACTGTGGTGTGGCAAGCAGGGTAGGACACGTCAGCTCTGTCCTGCCATAGGTGGTCCAACCAGTGCCTCAAAGAAAGCTTTAATGATGATCAGCTACAAATATACTTTATTTAACATATAAACAAATTCTCATAGGCATAAAAGACTCTTTTATATCTAAAAGACTTTGAATAAAAATTTATCTCACAGAAACTATCAGAAAAGTACCTAAAATAAACATCAAGCATCACCTGATATGCCAGATAAATCTTTCCCTTTAAACATAATTCTAACATATTCAGTGTTTCTGTTCTTAAGATTGCTCTGAGCTGAAGCTGCTGTTCTCAGTGATCGGCCAAGGGGAATGTTCTCTTCCCTGGGTGAAACAGTAGCTATGGTAGAAAGAGCACGGAAAGAACTTTACACAACAGAAAGTTTTAGCCAGGTCCTTGAAACTGGTACCAGTGGTCACCTGAAATGAGTGATAAAGCTTTCAATTTAGAGTTTGCAGATAGAGAGTCTTTTTGTTTGAGAAGTAAACATGATTTTGGTTTGCTTATCATCAGACTGTCTGCACCAACTGGTGTGCTCACGCTCGACACGCTAACATATAAGCAAATTCTCATAGGCATAAAAGACTCTTTTATATGTAAAAGACTTTGAATAAAAATTTATCTCACAGAAACTATCAGAAAAGTACCTAAAACAAACATTAAGCATCACCTGATATGCCAGATAAATCTTTCCCTTTAAACATAATTCTAACATATTCAGGTGTTTCTGTTCTTAAGACTGCTCTGAGCTGAAGCTGCTGTTCTCAGTGATCGGCCAAGGGGAATGTTCTCTTCCCTGGGTGAAACAGTAGCTTTGGTAGAAAGAGCACAGAAAGAACTTTACACCACAGAAAGTGTTAGCCAGGTTCCCTTACTTTGCTGCACCCCAAGCATGACCCTTTATTCTCACCGCATTGTCGAAAGCAGGGTAGGGCATGTCAGCTTAAAGAAAAGTTTAAAAGTTTGTTATTTCATTCAAGAATACTGCAATCAGAAAATAGTTTCAGTGAATGTTATGTTAACATTACTTTGTATATTAGAAAGTATATTCGAAGGTTTATAATGAGAAATATTTTTAAATCTTGAGTTCTTTCCTCGAGGATATTCAATTAATTTTATCATTTTTATTATTTGATTTGGTTTGATTTAGAGAGATGTGCTTATATAGAATTTTGAGGGTTTTGGCAATTTAGTATGACTTTGCCAATGTAAAGTTGATATTGAAATTTTTTTACATACCAACTTGAGAATTTTGATATGGAAAATGAAAAAGGAGGAAAGATGCATAGATGAAATAAATTTAATTAAGTTAGGAAATATTTTGAATTAGATCTTGATTTCAAACCCAATGACACGGACACTTTTTTAAGATTAAAGAGAGTCACCTATCAATGAGTCCACCCACGTACTCTAAGCAGCTTAGTTTACCACTTTATCCTTGTTATATCCAGCAATAGTGGGAGTGAGTGAGTGAGTGATGGAGCTTTTAAGCAGTACCAACAATGAAGGTCATTTTCACAGCGAAAACAACCCTAGGACCACTTGGTCGGTGTAAGGTCCCCCCTATTGATTGCCTTTTACAATGAGCAGGGGCTGTTGGGGGCCCATATTCTTTGCAGAAGCAAAAGCTCAATAAGTCTAATAGTTGACTAGTTTCAGAGCATTCATGAGACTTAGAGGACTTAGAAAATTTCTCAGTTTATAGATATTGCATTGAGATTACCAGACTTATAGATTGGTGACTGGTAAAGTTTCTGAGTTGGGTGACTTTTCACAGAATTCCTTTCTAGTATCTTTGACTTATTCTCTTGTGAGAAGGGCTCTAGAATTTTACTACAGAAAATATGAAAAGGTTTATCCATCCACGGTGGAATTAAATCTCTTAAGATTAGTGGACTTAGAGTTTGTTTGAGTTACTTGTGTTGTAGAAATGTTCTTTAGATGAATAAGTTTGATAGTTGAATAGTTTCAGAGCAATTGTGAGATTTGGACTTAGAAAATTTCTCAGTTTGTAGATATTGTATTGAGATTACCAGACTTATAGATTGGTGACTGGTAAAGTTTCTGAGTTGGGTGACTTTTCACGGAATTCCTTACAAGAATCTTTGACTTATTATCTCTTGAGAAAGGCTCTAGAATTTTACTACAGAAAATATGAAAAGGTTTATCCATCCACGGTGAAATTAAATCTCTTGAGATTAGTGGACATAGAGTTTGTTTGAGTTACTTGTGTTGTAGAAATGTTCTTCAAATGAATAAGTTTAATAGTTGACTAGTTTCAGAGCATTTGTGAGACTTAGAAAATTTCTCAGTTTATAGATATTGCATTGAGATTACCAGACTTATAGATTGATGACTGGTAAAGTTTCTGAGTTGGGTGACTTTTCACAGAATTCCTTTCTAGTATTGTTGACTTATTCACTTGTAAGATAGGCTCTAGAATTTTACTACAGAAAATACAAAATGGTTTATCCATCCATGGTGGAATTAAATCTCTTGAGATTAGTGGACTTAGAGTTTGTTTGAGTTACTTGTGTTGTAGAAATGTTCTTCAGATGAATAAGTCTAATAGTTGACTAGTTTCAGAGCATTCATGAGACTTAGAGGACTTAGAAAATTTCTCAGTTTATAGATATTGCATTGAGATTACCAGACTTATAGATTGGTGACTGGTAAAGTTTCTGAGTTGGGTGACTTTTCACAGAATTCCTTTCTAGTATCTTTGACTTATTCACTTGTAAGATAGGCTCTAGAATTTTACTACAGAAAATACAAAATGGTTTATCCATCCATGGTGGAATTAAATCTCTTGAGATTAGTGGACTTAGAGTTTGTTTGAGTTACTTGTGTTGTAGAAATGTTCTTCAGATGAATAAGTCTAATAGTTGACTAGTTTCAGAGCATTCATGAGACTTAGAGGACTTAGAAAATTTCTCAGTTTATAGATATTGCATTGAGATTACCAGACTTATAGATTGGTGACTGGTAAAGTTTCTTTCACAGAATTCCTTTCTAGTATCTTTGACTTATTCACTTGTAAGATAGGCTGTAGAATTTTACTACAGAAAATACAAAATGGTTTATCCATCCATGGTGGAATTAAATCTCTTGAGATTAGTGGACTTAGAGTTTGTTTGAGTTACTTGTGTTGTAGAAATGTTCTTCAGATGAATAAGTCTAATAGTTGACTAGTTTCAGAGCATTCATGAGACTTAGAGGACTTAGAAAATTTCTCAGTTTATAGATATTGCATTGAGATTACCAGACTTATAGATTGGTGACTGGTAAAGTTTCTGAGTTGGGTGACTTTTCACAGAATTCCTTTCTAGTATCTTTGACTTATTCTCTTGTGAGAAGGGCTCTAGAATTTTACTACAGAAAATATGAAAAGGTTTATCCATCCACGGTGGAATTAAATCTCTTAAGATTAGTGGACTTAGAGTTTGTTTGAGTTACTTGTGTTGTAGAAATGTTCTTTAGATGAATAAGTTTGATAGTTGAATAGTTTCAGAGCAATTGTGAGATTTGGACTTAGAAAATTTCTCAGTTTGTAGATATTGTATTGAGATTACCAGACTTATAGATTGGTGACTGGTAAAGTTTCTGAGTTGGGTGACTTTTCACGGAATTCCTTACAAGTATCTTTGACTTATTATTTCTTGAGAAAGGCTCTAGAATTTTACTACAGAAAATATGAAAAGGTTTATCCATCCACGGTGAAATTAAATCTCTTGAGATTAGTGGACATAGAGTTTGTTTGAGTTACTTGTGTTGTAGAAATGTTCTTCAAATGAATAAGTTTAATAGTTGACTAGTTTCAGAGCATTTGTGAGACTTAGAAAATTTCTCAGTTTATAGATATTGCATTGAGATTACCAGACTTATAGATTGATGACTGGTAAAGTTTTTGAGTTGGGTGACTTTTCACAGAATTCCTTTCTAGTATTGTTGACTTATTCACTTGTAAGATAGGCTCTAGAATTTTACTACAGAAAATACAAAATGGTTTATCCATCCATGGTGGAATTAAATCTCTTGAGATTAGTGGACTTAGAGTTTGTTTGAGTTACTTGTGTTGTAGAAATGTTCTTCAGATGAATAAGTCTAATAGTTGACTAGTTTCAGAGCATTCATGAGACTTAGAGGACTTCGAAAATTTCTCAGTTTGTAGATATTGCATTGAGATTACCAGACTTATAGATTGGTGACTGGTAAAGTTTCTGAGTTGGGTGACTTTTCACAGAATTCCTTTCAGCAAGTTACTTGTGTTGTAGAAGTCAGCAAGTCATCAAGGAATTAAAGCTTTAAGAAATAATTCTATATTTAAGCCAACTTTGCGTAGGCAGGCTTGTGTTTATGGTTGTATTCCACTTTTTGTTTTAAAAGATAAAACATTAGAAGAGTTTATTCAAAATCCTTGTGATTTGTAAACCATTTATTATATATATATATTTATATCCAACGTGGAGGAGGAAGCGACGGATATTTATTATTTTATTTTATTTAGCAGGCAACTGCTAAAATGCAGCAGGCAACTGCTGTAATAATTATTTAAAATGCCACAGGCAACTGTTGTAATTATAGGGAAGGGGTGGTTGAAATACTTACGGATAACCGGAGCTAAAAAGTGTTAGTGTTTTTCTCATTCTAGTTTGAGAATTTCAAATAATGTTTACAAGGATGTTAATGTTTGGATAACCAGCTTCATCCTATCAGTTATTTGTGATAATCATCTAGAAGTGAGTTGTATTATAGTGTATTTATTTAAGTAATGCATGTTGCATTTGTTTTAAGTAGCTTGCTTAAATATATGTAAGAGTAGTTTATAGATGCATGTAGCTTGTTTAAATATATTATTAGGAGTAGTTGTAGTAGTTTGTTTAAATATATTAAGTTTAAGTTTGCCTGTCTTATAATAGTGTATTTGTGTATCATCTAATACATGCTGCATTTGTTTTAAATAGCTTGCTTAAATATATTAAGAGTAGTAGTTTGCTTAAATATATTAAGAGTAGGAAGTAGTTTGCTTAAATATATTGAGTTTAAGTTTGCTTATATTGGTAATTAATGCTTGTAGTTTGCTTAAATATATTTGTAATTGTTAATAAATAAATAAAAATAAAAAAAAGTTTGTGCTTCTAGTTTGTTGAATAGAAAGAATATGCAGTCTAATCAAGAAAATAAAAGGAATTTGTTGATATCTATATATTTTAATCCATTACATTCATCTTCATTTTCTTCTATTTGAAAATTTCTACAAAACACTCAAACATATACTTCGTTTAAACCTGTTCAAAACAATTTTTTACAACGAAAAATTATTGTACGAGGAATAAATGATCAGTGGCAATTAGATTTAATGGTAATTCCAAAGTTGAAAGATTATAATGATGGGTATACTAATATATTAGCTGCAATAGATTGTTTTTCTAGGTTTGCTTATGTCGAACCTATGAGAACTAAAACACCACCATCACATTTTTGGATATAATTGACAATATATAAAACCACTGCACGAGCATTCAAACAGAATTGTATATCATGATTTGCTCTATAAACAGTAATTAAGTTTTTCATATATGGATTCACTTTGCTTTCACAAGGACGTCTTTTTAGAAACACACGAGCATCTTTTAAGCTAGATTGTACAGCTCTCTTATATTCTTTTTCAGTAAGATCTAATGACTGTAACATATCTTCAAATTCGATGTCTTCTGATATCTCTTTCTGTTCTAAATAATCTTTCACTTTACACAAATTTTCTTTATCTTGTACCGTTTTATCTTTTAAAGGATGTAATAAGATTTCTTTAAATGGTGGCAAAGGAAAGTTAAATCGACATTCTTTTTTCGGACCTTTCTGACATGTCCTCGAATGTCGATGTATCTGATACTGACAAAGACTTTTGGTATTATCATCAACACTTAATGAACAAGACACATATCTATCCATGTATTTACAGATTTCTTTATTATCACCACTATAGATATACTCAGGAGCTCCTTCACAAAATAACAATATATGAACATGAGGACTTCCTCTATGTTGGAACTCAACTTTGTAAAAATGATCAACTACTTTTCCAACAGGATTATATTCGCTATAGATCACGTTATTTAGGAAATTCTTAAATCGATTATCGAAATATCTAGCTGCCATTAAAGGTTCTGAACTAATAAGTCTTGCTTTGTCTTTCCATTCTAAGTTTTCGGCCTCAACATCTGTCAATACTTTTTTATCAATAATATAACTCAGACTGCTTAACAATGTACCCCACTTTGTATCGGCTGCAGACAAAGACATAAACCATGTAGGCAAACCTAATTGTCGAATCATTGCAAATAAATCTTTGCGTCTAGAATTAAGATATTGTGGACTATTTCGCAAATTTCTGAACAAGTCAAATCCACGATCAACTCTAGACAAGTTAGTCTTTTGCATTTTGGTACGAACGTCTTTACATTTGTATGAAACACCACCTCGAACATTCTTTAATCCAAACGACTGAATTCCCTTAATCTGTTTCATTTGATATGTCTTATACATAAAGAAAATCTTTTCTGGATTTCTCCGAACTCTGTTATCATCAGAACAAAGTTCCCATCTTACACGATTAGAGAAACTAACATCTGAAGGATATATATATCAGAAATTTTCTTACCACAATAAATTGTAGGAATGCCAGTTCTTCAGAGTTTTCATCATATATTATGTATCGTGGTGTTTCATATTGACATGGTGCAATATCAAAGTGCTTTAAAATCTCTTCATCTTCAACAAATGTATCAAACTGAATATCTTCTTCAGTTTCTCTCAAATCAGATAAATGAGAATCTGAACTACTAGATTCAGCATCAATCTGAGAATCATAACAGAAATCTTTTTTGTACTGGTTATCATGTTTTTCAGAAATGTCGAGTATTTCAGTAACATCTTTTAAATCTGATTTACTTTTCAAATTAACTATACTATTTCTTGAATTTTCTGAATCTAAACCACAAGTTTCTGTAGATATGTTGCACTCTTCCAATATAATACCACTTTTTTCTATAAGACTTTCATCTAATACAATCAAGTTACCAAAACCATCAGCTTCAAGATCAGTGCCAAGATCTTCGACATACACGCCAGATATTTCATTTGTTTTATTCTGAGTATCAAACTTCTTCTGATCTACTCTGATATTACATCCAACTTCTTCTGAGAGAACGATATCTTCAAACTCAGTACTTCTATCTTCTGAATCATCACGACTAGAATGGACAATACCCAAAATATCTGCTTCTAATAAAGTCTTTATAGTTTGTTCCAACCAAGAATGATTTATACAAACATTTTCATCAGTATACAAATCACTATTTTCAATCAAAAATTGAAGAGCAAGAAGAACTCGATGCGGTCTTACATTATATGTTTTGTAAACAATCTTAGAACTAAGCTTTCTCTTTAATCTGACACAAACACTACCATCTTCATTGATATATCTAGGTAATCGTACAATCCCTGATTCAATACGTGCAGGAACATTTATGACATTACCCAATAAACACAATTGATGACCTTTAGGTAAAGCTTTGATACGCATAAATGGTATACGCAATATTAGGCGCTCCTCTCCAACAAATATATTTAAATCATAAGGCATATCGGGAAAATGCATTCCATTTTTATGTGACATAATAGGACACTTTCCTTTAGAAACATGATCACGACAAACACAACATACAAAGAGTTCGTCATTATTCACAAAATCTGGTTGTAAATATTCAACATAACGTTGTTTTGTGACATGACTTAATTTCCGAACACTTCTTTTGAAAAACACTTGATAACAAACACAACATATGTATTGCAAAGGTTCATCAATGCTAGAAAAACACATAACATTCTCAGAAACATCACATGACTTATCTTCTTCAGTATTACTCGAACTAGAACCACAAAATTGTTTTTTTGATATCTACAGTATCTGTCGAAGATATAACGTGATATCCACTTTTATGTCTTACAGTAGATGGAGTCTTTGAAGGTTTTTCAACATAATTTGTACAGATGTCTGATTTCTCTACAAAAAATAATTTATTTCTCAGATACTGTACCTTACACATCAAAACACGTTTCTCTCGACGATCAAAGGAGTTTTACTCCTATGTTTCTTTTTCAGATTCTCAACAGGTTGAAATTCTATTTCACGTTCTTTTTGATCAATCGCATCTTTACTCTCTTTAAGCACATTCCGTTGAGCTCGACAACCTGGTTGTACTAGTACTGGTACACGAAAAGTTGTACATTGTGAAGCAAATATAGTAGGTATGTTACCATAACTATTCATAGTTTGGGGCACAAACAATACCACATCTTTTCTCATAGTAGCAGATGTTTTTGCTAAACTGATACTACATGTATATATGTCAAATTGTCGACATTTCGAAATCTCATAAATTTTTCGAATATGTTTGATCATGTATTAGTAGTAGAAATTTCAGATAGAAAAGAGCTCATGCTTTTCTTGTTTCCAACATTTGACTTAGGGAATCCAGGCCACGAAAGCACACCACTCAAACCTGGTGTTTTACCAATCGTTGGATATGGTTGTATATCAGGTTGTTCAATACCGATATATGTAAACGGTATAGAAGACAAACTCCCATTAATACTACGACCTACAAGAAAACTACCGTGAGACAAACTGCACACATACATCTCGACATGTTCTAAACCCATTCGTTCTGGCTCTATGACATGGATTTGTTGATCACTTCGACGAGATTCTAGATACAAAACATTATTTCGATTTGGTGGAGGCATGACTTTTTGTGCTTCTTTGTCTATACTACTATCATTGCTCACGCAAACCTTTCTTACACGTGTTCCTGTAGGCAGTTCGTCAAAATAGTCATCAGACTGAGTACGAATTGTTTCTGGACGTTCCATCGTCATACGGCATGCTTTACGTTCTGGTCTTCTTCTATCCATCTTCATTCATGTTCTAACGACACCTAAAAATCAGAACATGATACTAAAATACAACCTCTAGAATTTACATGATATGAGGTACATTACAGAATCCTGTTGTTTAATCTCGAATACCCAGTTACAAGACATTATGACTACTTCTCTGAAACTATATGATGAATACAACGTACACGAGGCCTCCACACCCATACTGATAGACATTTACTCGACCATTTACTACAGTATCAACAAACTATGATTTATACTGATCGTTTAATCATAAGTGCAGTTGTATCAAAAAGCTAATAACTATAATAGATAGAATCAAACTTACCAATGACGAACTCAGTCTTTGTCAACAACGTGAAGAGTCAGAATTCAGATACTAGCCCATCTTACGAAGCCGCCATAACACAACAAACGATCAGCTGATCTCTTAGTATACAAACTGATCACAACACATACAACCGAAACCAGCGAAAACCTGAACTCTCCAAGCCGAATTCTAGAAGAAATTGCAATAGTCTCTCGACTAAACACTGCTTGAAGACTACTCAACATGAGATAAATAACAACATGTATCTAAACAACTATACGACATTGATCGCCTTTACAGTAGTCAGATAAAAACGAACAAATAGTTTGAACTACACAATCGGAACACACTTGAACGCAACCGTTCCGACTGAAGATTCGACTTATTCATAAACTTAATAATAAAGTAATATGAAAACTTAATAAAGTAATATGAAAGCTAGAACAGACCGACCATGTATCATACATTTGGATTTATATAAATTTTATTAAATCAAGATTTGTTGTTTGTTTTTATTTCCTAGTATTAAGGTTAACCACGATATGAATATTTATATATGAAGTTTTAAGTTTAACATATTAAGTTTACATGATATCAAGTATACGCTAAATGTCTTATTCGCTAGATGACTCCTACTTCGTCTTTTGACTTAATCGCTAGATGGCTCTGACTTCAAGTATTTAAAAGATAACGCTAATTGAGGTCATGCAATTAAGGTTAACGCTAATGACGTAAGTTGTCGCAAGATGACACTATTTACTGTAAATGGCAACGTTGATGAAGTCGAAAGACATATGGAATGAAAAATGTATATTAATTCTTAAAATCTTTAGTTTATAACAATATCTAAAGACTCTATCATTTTCTCACATGATTTAATGTATCAACATGTAGGCATAATATTCAGAATCTTTGTAATGGAAAGTGAACTTGTATAAACACCTTTTCTATAAAGCTAGTATTTCATTTGAATTCCTTGATGATAGACAATTCCTTTAACATTCAAAAACCGAAAGCTACCTCTCTAGCCAACCGAGGTTAATTTTTGTAGGCGTATCATGCTGGAAGTGTTGCAGGACTTCGCTTGGTTGCCCTTTACACAACCCATGAGCCGATAATTAATCAAAGATAATAAGCTTAAATTATACTGGAGTTGTCACAGTAATCGATCAGTATTATATATATAATTATATATATAATTGCTGGTAATTCTCCAGAAAATGAAACGAGGAAACAGCAGAAGCTATCATCTAACGATGAAGAGCAGAGACGATTATAACCATTGGAACTCACTGGCTCAGATAACATTATAACTTATAATAAGCATCGGCTTCAATATGATTATATCAATAAATATATAACATATTAATAATTGAAGAGTCATGTATCCCTTTACACAACTCATAGGCCGATAATTAAATTAAAAATAATAGGCTTAAATTATACTGTGATTGCTGTATTATCATAGTAATCAATAGTATTATATATATAATTGCTGATAATTCTCCGTAAAATGGAACTTAAATTTGCAAAACTATCTCAGAAGGCGATCACTCCTACAAGAGGATCAGAGGGAGCTGCAGGATTTGATCTATACAGCGCTTATGATTATAATTTACCTTCAAAGGGGAAAATATTAATCAAAACTGATATTCAGATTGCACTTCCTCCTGGATGCTACGGACGTATTGCACCTCGTTCATCGTTTGCATACATCCACTTTATTGATGTTGGTGCTGGAGTAATCGATCCAGATTATCGAGGAAATGTTTGTGTTATTTTATTCAACTTTGGAGAAGATGATTTTAAAATTACTAGAGGCGATAGAATAGCACAGTTGATTTTAGAGAGAATTTTTATCCCTGATTTAATTGAAGAAGTTACATTAAATCAAAACAAAGAGAGGTGCACAAGGCTTTGATTCATCTGATGTGAAATCATGGAAGCAGCAGAGACGATTATCATTATAAACACTGGACATAAAGGCTCTGATTCATTAATGTCAAGCCATGTAAGCAGTAATAAATATATCATATTATAACAATTATGAGTCATGTATTTATTCATAAAGAAACTCTTAATTGAAATATTAAATTAATATTTTTAGCTTGAATTATACTGGAATTATCGTATTATCACAGTAATCGATCAGTATTATATATAATTGCTGGTAATTCTCAGTAAAATAAAACTTAAATTTGCAAAACTTGAAGCAGTAGAGACGATTCAAAGATAACTTAAAATTACACTGTGATTACTAGGTATCACTTGCTAGTTTTATACATAGAATTGCTGATAACTCTTCACAAAATGGAACTTAAATTTGTAAAAATATCTGACAAGGCAATCACCCCTACAAGAGGATCAGAGGAAGCTGCAGGTATAGATCTATACAGCGCCTATGATTATGATTTACCTTCTAGGGAGAAAATATTAATCAAAACTGATATTCAGTTTGCTCTTCCTCAAGGATGTTACGGTCGTATTGCACCATGTTCAGGACTTGCATACAGACACTTTATTGATGTAGGTGCTGGAGTAATCGATCCTGATTATCGTGGGAATGCTTCTGTTATTTTGTTTAACTTTGGAGAAGATAATTTTAAAATTGCTAGTGGTGATAAAATAGCGCAGTTGATTTTAGAGAGAATTCTTATCCCTAACTTGATTGAAATCAACAATTCGAAACGATGTAGTTACATTGAATCAAACGAGGAGAGGCGCAAAAGGCTTTGCTTCATCTAGCGTGAGGAAACAATGGAAGTCATCATCTTACGATGAAGAGCAGAGACGATTATAGCCATCGGAACTCACTGACTCAGATAACATTATGATTATAAGCATTGGCTTCGATATGATTATGCCAATAAATATATAGCATATTAATAATTGAAGAGTCATGTATTTATTCATACAGCACTTTAGACTGCTATCATATTAACAAGTTTAATCTAATATTTAATAATAATCTCTTTTAAGACATATGAATAAATGATTCAGAATGTTCTCTTCACAATATAAGCACTGATTTAAGTTAACCTTACTCAAATCGAATAAGCACTGATTTAAGTTAACCTTACTCAAATCGAATCTAGTTTTTATTTGAATCAAACGATGAAATCGGTTTTGTGCAACTAGAATGACAAGAGAACGTAAACGTAGTCTCGAACAGGTTTCTTTCAATTCATGACTAAAATTGAAACTAAATTAATATAGTATATTTCAATTTATTTTCGATATTGAAATAAACTTATATGATATTTAGTAAATAAATACATACAAATTAACTATTTATACTAAAGCAAATCTTAAATCTCATTAAGACTACACGAAATGGATATAACTTTCGGATGCTTCGCTGTCTGCACCTCGTAAAAGCTGTATTAATTACTACTCACTAGGCTAGGTTGCTCTAGATTAAAATAATTTTCCTTAGCCGTGAGTAGTAAACCCCAAGGTCGAGTTCAACTCGTTGGCGCGAAATGCGCGCATAAATGAGCCCTAGCTAGAGCCGATAAACCCTGCGCATTTCGCGCCACGAGTTGAACTCGACCTTGGGGTTTACTACTAGTGTATACACACGTAAATATAACAAAATTGAATCATATATAGTGTCATGATTAGTTGTAAGTTATATATGAAGCTTATAGTCCCCCGTGCCTTATCGGTGGTCAGAGGTACAGATAATAATGACTGGTCGCTGTTCGCAGGGTGAGGAGGCACCGCATGCTCTCCACCTAAGGGCACTCATGTCTGGTAAATCGGATATATGAATACTGTTATGATGCTATCTGCAAATCTACCCAGTGACGGAACCAGAAATATGAAAAGGATATGCGCAGTACAGGAAAGATTTGCCCACACCATAGGCCTATACAAGGGAGCACGTAACAGAAAATGGGCATTGCGCGCGCCCGACTTCCACCTAATTAATTGGCTTCTGCTACCGGTCATAATGAAGACTTGTTTCTGCATGCACAATAAATTATTATCGCAGGACAGACCAATGTGAATCACAATAGTCATACAAATAGCCAGATTTATAGATAAGGATGACAGACAAGTTAATGCCTCCGTTACTCATAGTTATATTGAGAGTCATGTTTAGCCATAGCTATAATCAGTAACTTCAACTATCAGGCCAAGTCAGAGAGCAGAGATCAACCCTCTCTGGATTACAGAATACGGACTTTTCGTCACCACCCCTCGTTTCCTGAACGCATTAGCAATCCCCGGACTTTGCGCAATAAATGGTCATCCTGGAGCAATGAACCGGGCAGGTCCGGCACCCAGTGAGTTGTTCATCGTCTCGTGATCGTGATCATAACTGGTATAGTACCTATAATAGAAAGAGAACTAAGAGTTAAAAAATATTTTCAAGTAGATCTTTATGACTAAGCGACTGGAGAACGTTGACTAAATAGGTCTACAGGATATTTTATGGCAGTGGTGAACTATAGGACTACTTTTACAAGTACCCCTTAGCTAGATATCTGTTGATCATTGCCTAACACTCTTGATGGGTATAATATGGTTTTATTACTAGATTACGAGGGGTGGTGACGAATAGTCCGTATTCTGTAATCCAGAGAGGGTTGATCTCTGCTCTCTGACTTGGCCTGATAGTTGAAGTTACTGATTATAGCTATGGCTAAACATATGATAATTCGGCTGACCATGTCTACCAGACAGTGGCTGTTAGCAGTGGTGCGTTCAGATACACATAAATACCACATAAGGAGGAAAACTTTCTATGAATTTGATTATTTTCATAGTTTTATCATCAAAATGTTAATGACCATTTCACCCTTTCTATTTTACTCAAGCAAGAACTCGAAGTCACTCCCTAGGTTTTCAACATAACAATTATAACTTCAAATAAGAGACGTAATCATAAGACTAGGCACAGTCAGTGAAAATAGTAATGTGTACTTTTATCAATAATCATTGCATAATGTTAATGTTATTGTGTATCAAACGTCTCCCTTTTCGGTAGTAGAGAGCTTTTTTGTTTATCTTTATTTGAAATCATGACAGTATGGAAAATCTCCATAATCAGATATCCAGATCCTCCACGGGGACAAGCGCAGGTCTAAATTCTTCTGCTACCTCGGTCAGTAACTTGTCACCTGAGCCGATAAAGTGGAGGACTCAAACCTTACTGACGGTAGACATGCCGACTATGACAACTATTAGAAATATTCGCCCAGCATGTAGACCAGTGTGAACTGAGGGCGGTGAATACTGGGGCGCTGAATGTGGCGGTTGTATGGGTCATGACACAGAGAAGCTTCTTATATACCAGCTTCAGAAAAGTGCTTTTGATATCGTTGTACAAAACGTGTTGTTTTAGAAATGTATGATCCTTGTCGTTTATACAAGTTCAAGTGTAGACCTTAACTACTCAAAAAAAAATGTTTAGAAAGTAAGTCAAGTCAGGTTTTCTATATGAAATAGTAGTTAGAAATGGCCAATCAAACTTTTTATTAGCTATGCCTTAGTCAGAAAAGGTATAAACATTTGGACAACAATTTTTTTTTTGAAACCATAGCTTTTTAGATTAATATTTTAAACCCCCAACAAGAACTCCACAGAACGTTCAACTGTGACGTACCCCCGCCATATGGCTTACCGAGACGCGCTTTCTCTCATGACTCATACAAAGATAAAGAGGCATTATAGGGGGGGGGGGGCAAGGGTTAAAATGTGGAACGCAATATATCTTTGCTACCCATCAGATACCCTTGCGCCAATGTGCTTGTAATTCCTCGAATAGACAAGTGTGAGAACAAATTACGTATGGTAGCATAAAAGATAAAAATATGTTTTCAATAATCTTATATTATTACAGCTATCAACAATCAGTGAAATGTATGAAGGATGATTTATTTTTCCTATCGTAAATTCACAACCTTCTTTTTTTATCTCAATTGTACTTTACGTTTTTATAAAGAGTGACTCTCACGAACGTGGAGAAATATTAAACAATCCTTGCAGGTGTTTGCCCTAATTGACAAATCATTTAGAGAAAGAAATATCGGTAACTGCAATCCAACAAAAATCATCAGGCTTATGTTTTCCAAATTTGTATGAAGATCAGATTAAAGTTATCATCGCATTATGGTATTATACCACAACAGCCCACCGACCGACCAGAGCCTTCTGTGTGTTGTGTTGTGTTTGTCTTCGACACCTAAGCTGACCTTCCACCTTCAGTCCAACCTTCAGGAGGTTTACACGTGTGGTCATAGTCCTTAATATGATAACATTTATGATTGCTTAGATATTTCTCCTGGGAGTCCCGAATGCCTTATGATTTCCCCGACAATATTTCCAACACTATCAATTAATATCTTAGAAAGGTTAACTTTATTTTTTTCTGAAATTTTATCTCAAATCTGTTAGTATATTATTGTAATGACCGTCATAGGAGTAGCTGTATCGTATTCTGGCGTTACCATGCTATCAGAGGTGCGCCAGTATTACTGTGTGCCCACAGGATCATGGAAGCGTGCGGGTTAGAATGTGGAACACAAAATTAGGTTATCCGTGCATTTGCTGTAGGTGACACTACATTATAAGGTGTGGATGTTGGTGTTTAAAACGTCATAGGCACAATTCGAATTAGGCTTTTCTACGTTGGAATAAGCTATGCACCCTAGTTTTAATATATGTTTTAGTGAATTGTTTAATATACTTTTCCAATACCCTGTCCATAGCCATAGCCTTATCAGTAGCACCCGTGGAGTTGTCACCAAAGAAGGTAAGTCTGTTTGTTTTGTCCCAAGTTGACCTTCCACCTCCTGTCCGACTATGGGTACCATATCAGAGGTGCAAGTATTAGTGGATATCAGGATCATGAGATACGGGCGACTCACGTATGTGACTCATTACCATGTGACCATGTGACCATGTCCACGCCACAGAACCGTTTTGAAAATATCTTGTTTAACTGAATGATAAAATAAACTAATCGCTTCACACATCACAAGGACGAATCCAGACTTTTCAAAAAGTGGGGGCGCCGTTATGTAGAAGTTTACATTTAACAAATCTTAATTTGACAGCATACCATTCAGCAGTGATTGTCACATTTCCTTTTGGGCATTATAAAACCATTGGCCTCTAAATCTTTGACACTTTGTATGCTTTTTCTTAAAAGAAACAAAGGCGGGAAACCAGCTTAACTCCCCGCGTCTTCATAGGATCCGGAGTGAACTATAGAGGTTAAATATCCATTGTAAGTTAGGGTGTTATTTAATCCTATTTAGATGTTATATTGTTTGTTCTCATAGATATTAACTAGCTCCATTGGCAGTCTGTCTCTGGTCAGACTGCGAGTCCAATACATGATATAGTCCTGCATTATGAACAACATAACACTCGCATGAAAGGATTAAGTTTATTAGTATCCAACGTGTGTGTACCTGTCACGATCTCCCATTGACAATGAACAATCTAAAGGGTAATGCCCACTCAACCATATATATATAATTATGTAGATTATCAATGAAAGAAAATTTGATTTTTGAATATTGATTTTCTGGGCTTTTCAGTACCCCCCTCGCTACGTCATAATCAGAATAATCATCCATGAGTCATAATGATAATTTGGGATTTGAAGGGTAAAGAATGATTGTGGATATAATTATATACGTCACAACATTACTGATAGTTATGATATTATGTTTATTCAACTACGTTTTTTATGGTTTGGAATTCCCTTTTCTGGCAAGATGGGAGGGAGTTAGATGTATCAGGAGGCCCGCCCCCTCTCTTTTCTTTTGTTGTTGTTGGCTACACCCCTTAGCCCCTGCTCAGAAATCCACCCCTGCCGGGTATTATAGTCTCTAGATATATATCATATTCAGTGGCCGATCCAAGGGGGGGGGGGGGGACAAATGGGGCAATTGCTACCTCTTGACCCAGGGGACAAGATTTTGGCATCTTAGGTAATTGGAAGATCTCTGAGATCTGGGCCCATATCTTCATAACTAATTTAGCTGATCAGGGGAAATTCGATTAGGGTCCTATGATCAGTGATTTTGCCTTTTACCAAAATGTATAGTATAATTGCAAAATAGTATCGAAGGGGAATTATTACACTTAAAAATTATTCATGATATACATAATTTCTGATCATGGGACCCTGATCACATTTTCCCTGATTAGCTAAATTAGTTACGAAGATATGGGCCCTGGTCTTTTTATTTTTCATTTTTATAAGGAGGTTCAGGGTTTGCTTTGTTTTCTAAAGACTAAAATAGAGGTGCCGAATCTTCTTTTCTATCAGGAGATCTCCTTTTCTCCTTTTCTCACTTTCATTTCTCCTTTTTGTAAGCTCAATTTTTGAAAATCATTTATACAGATAATGTATTGCTTCTAAACATAATTATTTGACACTAGATATCATTGTAAATTTTCTTATTATTACATTTGTCAAAGTAAAAACAGACCTAACTTCCTGAACTTCCTCGATCAATGACAATTTTACGTAAAAAATACAACTTTTTTTTTCATAAAAAATAAAATAACCTCACGGAAATCACCTTTGCCCTTTCCTTGGCACCAAAATAAACCAGAAAAAATCTCCTGATTCGAGCCATACCATTACAGGAGTCCGAGATCTCCTTTTCTCAACATTTCTTCATTTGGCACCTCTGCTAAAACCAGAGGCAGAGGTCCGCTCTGTAGAGGTACGCTCTGCCTTCTAAATGACAGCGCGCGAAAACCACTACGATGCTGCCCCCTGGCGGTGGTTTCTACTCCCCACTTTTGGCGCCATCTATTGGATTGTATTCTGGGCGATAATACAGCGCTTCGTGAGTCGTCAGTGATGAGCGGACTGCGTGTGGCGCAAGAAGTATAACTACAGATTTCCACGCTTTTAAGAAGAAACTATAGATTAGTAACCTCATCAAGGAGTTACCATGAAAATCACTACGGGTTGAAGTTGTTAAAGGATCATGGCAAACCCGAAGAAAGTAACGTTCACTGAAGGGAGCGGAGGTCCAGTGGGAGAGGAAATGGATCCTGAAAAGAGGCGCAGGTACAGTATGGAGTATGGTAGTGGTAGATGATCTAGATCTACCTTTTTTTTATTATACCTTAGGGCGATACACGTTTAGTAATTAAACAGGTGATAACCAGCCATGTATTACTCTCCAGGGTGATACAGTAACTTCTATTTTTCAATAATTCATTACCAAAAAATGAAATAGATCTAGGCCTAGATCTAATTAAGAAATAAAAAATCTAGCACATGCATTATGATTATCTGCAGGGTGTTCCTAGCTACATTTTACCATTATTTTTACTTGCTCACTGTTTGTGGATTTGATGGATATCAAAAAATGTAAGAACACGTGCAGCATCACAACCCCACCATCACTGATTGCTGTGTGTCCTTCTTTGGGAGCTTGGAAGTTGAATCTAACAGAAAAGCTAGGTGTAATAAATCCATAACCAACCTCAAAGGGGGTCCTCGGGAAGTCAGCACCCCTCGGCCTGATCCTGCTATAAGCCTGTAGGCCCTGTCCTTAGGCCGATATCGGGTTCAGCCTCGGGTGCTAACCCCCCTCGTACCCTCTTCTCAGTTGGTTAGAATGTATTTCCTTTAAGTCTAAAGGGTCACATCTAGACCTTTCAAAAGGCTATGGCACTATTATATGACATAAACAATTAGGTACCAGAATTTAACATTAAAACAACTTTCTGTAAAAAAATTCTGAAAAACATTGCACATGCACACAGATTGAAATAATTTTGTAAAAATTAGTATATAAAGAAATATCACAAAAAGCAAGACCTTAATTAGGAATACAAACAGGTGGTGATCTTTGGTTAATACACTTTTAATATTTTTTTATCATCTTCTGCAATAAGTTTGTTTGTCTATTCTTAAACACAATTTGCTTTCACAATTACGGGTCTCTTCATCTTGTATATTCCATAGAATAGCACCTCTATAATAGACATAGTTTCTATGGAATATTAACTAGCTCCAATGGCAGTCAAACTCTGTTCAGACTGCAGGTCCAATCTATAACGTAATTCCTTATTATGAAGGACATAATACTCACATGAAAGGAATAAATTTATTAAGTCCAATGTACAATACCAGTTGTAAGAATTCCCGTTGACAATGAACAATCGAAGGGTTAATGTCCACTCAACCATACCCAGTCAATGCTCCTGCCTGCCTACCAGTCTATCCGCTTCAATTCCACAACAGAACCTAGCTTGCAGCACTGATCTTTACAGGGTGTTTAACAATTGACAGTGAGTAGCATTCTGCCAAGTGCTGCAGCTTACAAGTGCTTACATATGTACCCTAACCCTGCCCCCTTACACTCTTGACCTGTAGTTCAAGAAGAGTTACACTCTTAGCCCAGATGTTTGGTTCTACACAAGAACCGCTAAGTTAACTATAGACTGACTATCTGTGTCAGTACACTTGTTTATTTATTCCACCCTGCTTTGAACTAAAAGTACACATCTTGAAACTACACTTTGTAAGTTGTATGTATAAATACATACAGTGTTCGAAATTAAGGGCGCACCTGCACCCGTTGTGCGCAGGTTGACTTCAGGGTGTATACTTTTGTGGAGGCATGCACCCGCCATGTGTATGATTTTCTAAGAGAATAAATACCTTTATATAGGGCTGTGCTCATAATAGATAGCCGGGTGCATGATTTTGAACCTCCATGCCACTGTGTGTGCATAAAATAAATCCTTGATTTCGACCACTGACATATTTATTATCCTTTAATGGATAATGGCCTCGCAATAACTGGATTGAGGTAAACACGTTGAGATATTAAACCAAATGAATACATGTACTTTGAAATCTACAGGCTGGCTGAGCTTGAGATCAAGGTGCGACACCGTAAGGAGTGTGAACGTAAGGCCCAAGTCATCGTAGAGCGACTGCTGGAGAACCCAATCAGTGAGGACTTTCTTACCGGAGCAGTGAGTCAATTCTACATAACGTTACCGCTAGGTCAGGACAAAAAAAAATTGAAGATAGTACACTCGGGCAATTTGAAAACAAATATTGGTAGGGCTCAAAATTATGACTTGTCAAAAATGAAAATGCGTTATATAGAATAGATCTACATGCACGTTGTTTGTGAGATGGCCTCATGATAACTAACGATAACTTTATGTGAATTCCATAATACTCATGTCATTTATGCCTGAAGGCAGCAATGTTTTTAAACAAACCAATTTTGGTGGGTCACCAAAATTAATTAAAAACATATTTGAATGTATTTTGATGAAGTTCAAGTCTTTACTGACAGTCTATATTTTGTCACAGGCCTAGGTTATGGCCATGGAATATACATGTCTATCAATAGAGTCTTGCAAGTCTTGTGTAAAACATTGCTTTTGGCTCCGTTATCGATATATCTGGATATATGCAAGATTATACCAAGGTTTAAGGTGAATTATTGCTCAACTTTTGCACTTTTTTTCCTCTACAGGCCCAGTTCCTTCACGTCTCGCAGTACGTGGACGTCACAGAGGAGCGAGCTATAGCTCGGCTGTGTGGCTATCCCCTCTGCTCAAAACCATTACCAAAGGTTTGTGTTGTCCAGCACTCTATTTGCCATCTAGAGGAAATATGACGAATGCAGCCTATAGCACTAATAACAGTGCATAACATTACATTAGTAATACCATATGGACGGAACCTCTTGCCAGAAAGTGAAACTACCGGTAACTTCATGTGGTTGATGTGGTACCGGTCATTCAGCTGAGATTGAACCTAGTATTTATTATGTCTATTCTAGAATTGTTTAAATCAACTGATCATTTGGTCTACTTAATAAGCGAAGTAAATCTGCATCATATACTTTGACTGATTCCAACAAATGATTTTGATTTTCTTCATTCAATTCTGTCTTGTATTTCATAAAATGCAGGTTTTTTTTTCTGCTCTCAAAGTGAACTGATATTTAATCTATGCACTTTGCCTTCTTCTTTTCAGCAACCAAAACAGAAGTACCACATTTCTTTGAGAGAAAAGAAGGTGTACGATCTAACAGAAAGAAAGGTGAATACAACGTCGGCATTATGAGATTTAAAGGATACGTATATATACGCAATGAAGATTACATTTCTAATCAAACTATTGTATTTTTTAAGAACTAACATGTAACATGAAACACAGCCTAAATTACCATTTCTGCATTTTTTTGTCCTAAGGGGCCTTCCATTAAGTATGTACGCAGCAAGGGAGGGGGGGGGTCTGAAATTTTGAAAAATTTACGTACATACTCAATAGAAGGCCCCTAAATAAGATTGAAAGTCACCGCCAAGTATGAAGATGAATAAAAAAGAAATGTTAAGATGCATTTTTAAATCGTTTCAGAATTTCTGTAGTAACCAGTGTTACAAGTCGTCAAAGCATTTTGAAAATCAAATTTCGACTACAGCGGTATGGGCGCGACAAAAAGAAGCACCCGTCAAGTTCAGCCTGCTGCCCCTGAACGCCGAGGTGAACAGGTAACGTCGGCGCCAGCAACTTTGACAAATTTACAAAAGCTTTGTAACCTAATTCTCAACTTTTGCATATAAAACGTAACTTGCTGTTTTACAGTTCTTGAAATATGTTGAAGTCGGTTAAAGAAGACTCATTACAGTGAAAGAAAATATTTCGCAAAAAAAACAGTGAAAGAAGCTTAGGTCTGAAAAAAAGAACCAGCCGTTAGATAATCAGAGGTTAGAAAAAACTTAACTACCTTTTTTAAGGCTAATGTTTCCTAATATCAATTATTGTTTTCATGTACTATATAGTGTAAACAGTAAGTAAACCTGTACACTTAAGTGGTCAACCATGCTGTAATCACAACGTCACATACTAAGATCCCACTTTCTTGCCACCAGGGGACGCGCTGGAGAAGTGGTCGTTACGGACCCCACAGCCAACATCAGGTTAGAACTGGAGACCCTGGAACATGAAGACAAGAAGTGGGACAACAGTGCCAATAAGGATCCAGATAAGACGTTGTCGGCAGAGAGCGGGGTCAAACCCGGAGTAGATTCCGCTGCTCAGGAGGTTGGCCTAGACGAACTGGCCGAGCAGGTATCCGAGATGCTGCTAATCAACAGGGCCGATGAAGGTGTAAATGACGCAATCCAGAATGATTCACATGGGAAGCCCTCTGTGGATCGTCGGACTGATTTGGACGTCAGAAATGTTGAAATAGCCCAGGGGCAAAGCCCCATGTTAGAGGACAGAGACCCTAAACCAGGCCCCACAGACCGGCCGGTGACGCCTGCAGGATCAGACGTCAGGCAGCAGGTCGAAGCCCTTAGGGTTGAGCCTGTGACTGTAAACCGTAAGCAGGACGTTACGGCAGACGCCAACAGTAAAGGTAGACTGCTGATGGACCTTCTGGACCGCCGGGACCAGCTCAGGGGTCAAGGTCAGGTCACAGAGACGCCCCCTGGTGAGGTCAGTCATCCCCAGGTCACTCAGGATTTACGTTCCAACTCACCTCTTGACAAAGACACTCAATCAGGAGAAGTGACAACGTGTCTCCGCCCGGGCCTTGACCAGTCGTCAGAGACTGGCAAGAAGGCGCCTAACGAAGACACTGACAGAGTCGCTAAAGTGTCCAGCAATAGTGTCATTGACAACATCCGACGAGTCAGCTCCCAGCAGAAGGTGGCGAAGCAGGGGAGGAGTAGGAAGACACGGAGCACGCAGAACGTGTCGCCGCTGACCCCCATCAGGAACACCCTCCTGGAGTGGAGCACCCCAGAGACCGTGGCCTACCTGCGCCAACCAGGCCCGCAGGACGAGGAGGCCGGGCTCTCCGACTTTGACAAGAAGTACGCCCAGCTGGGTCTGCGGGTCGGGGCGGCCGATCTCTCCGGGGTGCTCGGGGAGGAGGTGGTAGAGGAGGACACATTATGCACGCTCCCCCTGCCGGACTACACTCAGCTGCAGCGAGACACGGCCCAACTGGAGGTCAAAGTACGCGAGTTTTACAAAGGCAGCACCCGATTCCCGGTCCTACAACCAGAAGAGTCAGACAGCCCTGCAACCGACTCGGGCCAGCAAAACAGTGAGCCACCGCAGGTAAGAATCTTGACTGGCACTAGAATTAATTATTACCCACAATACATTCAAAGAGACATACGCGATTACCTGTAACGGTTATTCATTAATTACAACACTTTAAGTATCCTCATTGATAAGCATATATATAGTACCATTTCCTTCTGTATGTGAATTACAAATCTTTATGAGAAGCCACATCATATTGATGATCATTATTCTTGTTCTTTTTAGTCTTGTCAATTGTCGTGCATTTTCCGGCTCTTCTACAAACCCCAATGCTTGGTTCACACAAGGTTTCAGCTTGACAAGTGTAACACGTTGATTGATACTCAAAGCAAATATGTCTTTGTTTAAAGGACGGGGAAAGGCCTGTACGAGAACCAGTGATGCCGCTCGTGGATTCTCATTCTCAAACTGCGATGAGGCGCAAAATAGTCTTTGATAAACTGGATCGTGCGTAAGTGAAACATAAGCTTTGACAGTGCTTTAAACTCCTAAAATATATGCAGTCTAGTCATTCAGAATAAGCTAGTCCAAATACCGATCGAGAAAATCAGCAATTATGATGTGTGTTCGGGAAAATATCCAACCAGTATCCCGTCATGTTCTATTATGTGTTGGTTCGTGTCTCTGAGCGTTATCATCTCATGGATAGTACGGATAATCAACTGTTTACAATATGCTGTGTAGACCTCTTTAACTATAGAACACAGTATTTCGATAAATGCAATAGCCACAGAAGAAGTGGAAATTGAACCACAAAAAAGTAAGACAGTTGTTATACATAAAATCCATGATTTTTGCAGTATCAGGGAATCTGTTAATCAGTATTTTTTTACAGTATAAAAATGATTACCTTGTCTTTACAGGATACCGGTCATACTGACCCCCTTGAGACTTCCTGTACAGGAAGTAGCTGGCGAGCTAAGGGAACTAGTGCGTACCTTCAGGTGAGTATCTCAATTAGTTGGAGAAATAAGCACATTTAGGTTAATATCTTAATTAGTTGGAGAGCCAAGTGAATCAGTGCATATATTAAGTTTAATATCTTAAGTAGCCAGAGAAAAGAAGGAATCTCTGCATACTTTCAGGTTACTTTGTTAAGTTACCGGAGAACTAACGGAATAAGTGGCTACCTTCAAGTTAGTATCTTAAGTAGCCGGAGAGCTAGGAGACTACAATGGAATGTTGGCAAAACGTGGCAAATCAATTCAAGAACCCTGCATTCCCATTCTCATATATGAAGTCGACTTGTGACCTCGAGAAGTCTAGAGCCTCAGTAGAGGGCTCTGCTACGGTTTTCTAGTGTCTTTGTGATTACAGATAAAAACTTAAACATGAAGTGACTATAGATCAAAAATTAGACATGAAGCTCATTTAATTCCATGTTTGTGCCCGTTACAGGTTAACAGCGACCAACATCATCCTCAAGACCGGGGAGTGGACTCTGATGGCATTTTTCCTTTTGCGACTGTAAGTAAATCATGGATAGGTTTCTGTCGTTAATAATCAGTCCACAATGACATAAAGTGAATTGAGGGCTGATACAAGGGATTGAAAAAAAAAGATGCGTGTCATGATACAAACGATATTTCCAGCGTTGCAAATGCCACCACGTACTTTTTTTTTTTTTTAAACATATTTTCCTTCAAGTTTTTGATATTTTGTACTTTGCGTCACGAAATGTGCTATTTTGTAATATTATTGATAAATATTTTCAGATAAATGAGTGATTTTAGGATGTAAGTTTTCGGTCTGTGAAAGTTTCTGATTTCTCTCATATACTATAATACAAAAAGAGTATCTTAAATTTTAGGCGTAGTATTAACATCCATCACCCCGGTTTGGTCTGTTTTCAGACTGGCCCTGAAGAAGCCCTCAGTGGACGCGGCCCTGACAGGGAACACGGCCACCACCACCCTGCGCCCCCTGCTGGGGGGGCTGGGAATCACCGACCACATGGTGGACCAGGTCGTCCACCAGGTCGCTGGCCGGGACGCGCGACAAAGCTGAGGTCCAGCAACAGTTATTTATTTGGTTTTAAATTAATACTTGGCAAACAACAGACTTGGCAAACATTCTGTGTTACAGAAAGGTCTTTTATAATAGATAAAACCCATTTTCTTAAGAAATGTGTATCCTCGGATTAGGACTGACCGTAAACAACATTTAAAAGTGTGAAATGTCATTCTTGTACACATGAAATCATTGTTATAGGAATAAAATATTTTTGTAAAGAAATATATATATATCTTTCCTGTCATAATCATCTTTTAATAAAAAATAAGTAAATAAGGCGAATTGATAAAACTGAGAAATGCGTAATTTCAAATACAGTTTATTGTCAATGGAAAACCGCAAACTCATATACCCCTGTTTTATACAATGGAAGCCTTTGTTCTTTTAACAAAAAAAACAAAAACTGTCATAACAAAATGGAAAAGGTTCTCTTTATGTAGTTTAACACATCTTACTATTCAACATACTTCTCTCAACCTACTTATATACATTGAAGTGTGTCTTCCTACTTCTCTGATATACAAAAATAGTATCTTAAATTTTAGGCGTAGTTTTTTAACAACGTGTACAGCTCGAATATATTTATATTGACATGCACGGAAATAAATGTCGAAACAAATCCAATGTATGGTAGGACCCAGGTGTGCAATTCGGAATCAAAATTAAAAATATCCGAAATGCTCCACAACATGATCTAACAAGGATGCAAGTCTGGGTTAATGAAATAATCTGAAACTCTAGGACGAAAATTTGAAATGTTCTCTAGTTGATATGTGATGGGAGCAATTAATTTAGAAAATTACTATTAGTGGTGATGCCTTAAATCATGAATCAAACAAAATTCTTTAAGCAACATCCCTGAAGGTTCTGAGCAATTAACGCCCCACCCACCACTAGATATGATTAGGTGTTGAAATTGGAGACAATTTGAAATCCCGACGAAAATGTGAAAAATTGCATCCTTGAAATCTAGCTGCGCGTTAACCATCTAAGGGAAATTCTAAAATGGGCACTGCGTTTTACATCAATACTAACTTATTGACCTTTAGAACAATTAAAACGAAAACGAATTTCTCTGTGAAAGAATATTGTCAGGCTTCTTACAGTCATTCTACTGAGTTTGCAAGTGCTGGGTTTTGAACCCATATTTCATCGAAGTTCGGGCGACAAATGATGCGACTGATGTACTGAAGGTGAGGTACCAGTCATAAATGAAACAAGTATAACTTTACGCAAACTAACTTCCCTGCAGGAACTGTATCATTTTTAAATATTTAAAGTTCAAAGGGAGGTTCACAATCTGACCTTGCATTGCATGTTCCTTTGACAACTGACAACTTGCAATATGGTTGTCTTTGTTTAGTGAATTAAAAGATTAGCTGCACTGTATTAATGAGGATCATTTCATGATCTCGTAACCATATGTAATAATGACAAATAAAATAAGAGGCCCCCCAAGGAAATAGAGAATCCTCAAAGGCGCCACAAGGATCGTTTCCTTCATACTGCAGACTACCCGAGTAGTTATATTTCCAATTTTGGGTAGATGCATTACACAAGTAGGCGTCTGGACTAGTCGTTCTGTACTTTAATTTCGCGCGTTGTACCGTCTTCAGCATGTATGTGTAGTGTACCGTCCTCGCCTTGCGTTGTTATGTGTAGCGTACCGTCCTCGGTATGGAGGGCTCCGTCTTCGACCGGCGTGGCGTTTATCTGCAGCCCGCCGTCCTCTGCCTGCTGCGCATTGATCTGGATGGTCTCGCCGGTGTCGGTCGTCACCACGTGGATCCCCTCCTGCTGCGCCATCGACACGGCCACCTGAATACCCTCGTGCCCTTCTCCTGAGTGCAGTTGCTGGAAGCAATAGGGCATCATGGTTTAGACTAAAGATGCCACTCAGGAGCGATGAAAAATCCAGAAAAGTAGGAAGACCATTTCGGATTATCAGTTTAGATAGTAAAATGTTGTAAATTCTTATCAGAAAACGTAAATTTATTGATTACATGACTTAGAAAGGATATAGGAATAGTCTGAAGTGCAAATTGGTGACTTTGGTAAAACCATTTCTATTCTGAACTAACTGTACATTACAAAAATCCGGAAAACGAAGGGAAAATAGCATCTCTGTCGACTCGTTTAGTCACAAGTGTTCGGAACACTGTACAAAAGTAACTTCCTATTGTACAGAGATGCCATTCAGTTTCACACTTTCGGAAATTCATATTACACTACACAAAATAAGTGGAAATAAGGAAAGTAGACAGTTTTACCAAGGCTCATGTTTTGTGAACCTTACACATGCAATGGCCCGAAAGAAACTGAAATTAATTATGTTCGATGCTCACCGAACGGATCTGTTTGAAGTATTTGATTCTATGAAAATTTCAATGTAAGGGGTCACACGATGAATATTAGGGTACCGTCATTCAGACAGTCATTGTCCTAATCTTTGAATTCTACTTTTCTTCAAAAAGTTTCTGAAGCACGCATTTAAAAAAAAGAGAAAACAAACAAAGATTAACTATTACCAGAAAATATAATGTGCTTGTATTAATTTATAAATCAATAGACATACCATGACTTGGCCATCGCCCTGCAGTATCTGTATTTGGTGTGCCTGCTGTAGTTGCGCGACCTGTTCGGGCGTGGCATGGAGGACCTGGATCTCCCCGCTGGCCGTCTGCAGGATCTCAGCCGCGCCCGCTGCCTGCATCTGCTGCAGGTCAACCTCCCCCTGCAACGACAATTAAAGTGGTACGTCAGCACCGGCCTCGGCCGGCGAACACGCAACGCGAATCTAACAAGGCATTCTGGTAACATGCAAACTACGCATTGAACCTTCTTGTTGCCATTTGAGTTGTATTCATGCAGAATTACTTCCGATAAAACTGGCTACTTTTACGAAAGAATTAAGAGACAATAACGAAATTAACAGTAAAAGAACTCGTAGGGTACACTGGGTATGAAGATCTTAATGGTAACATTAAATCATGAAGATAACCATGGGGGCGGTACCAGCCCTCCAAAAACATTACGAACAGTCGACGACTTTACTAACATCTTACATATCAACAATCACACGGGTAAACTTAGTTAATAAGATACACATGATACACTGGTAGAACACTGAGGGGCAGAGAGGCATCAAACTGTATTATGCATGGTTTCTCAGTCAACTCCCTTCTCCCCACTTATGACTACAGACTAGGCTGCCCTCCCCCTTGCTCCACTCAGCTGTGAAACCATCACAAATCGAGTAGCTGACCTGGTGTATATGAAGTTCCGCGTCCTCCTGGAGGGAATCGTCTGAATTAAGGTCAGAGATCCCGGGATGACCGGCTGAAACATGCATATACGTTGGTGGTGCCTTTCCCCGGAATGCCTTGACAGTGAGAGGTAAGCCCCGTACCTTGCGCCTGAATGCAGTCCGGCACTTGCTGTCAATGTTCTGTTTGATTCGGTGCCAGTCCTGCTCAGTAATGCCGAACCGATGAATTAGGTGACCTGCGGGACGAAACGGTGGGTTGGTTAGAGAGAGGAGGTTTTATGGGTTTTTTTCTTCCATCTAATTCTTGTGGTATTCCCCTCATTTGGGGAGCGGGGTGGGGAGGCAGAAAACGACTATGCTAAAGATATCATGGCCACTATGAAAAAAGTTTTTTTTTTCCCCTTGGGTACAGCATCTGTGAGGCGAGTTCTATCAAAATAGACTATTCACTCTTTACAAGCCACAATCAAAATGTGTTTGATACGTCTAGCAAATGTGTTTTTTTTTATTACAGACCCTCATTATCCCCTTGGAATAAATAACAGTCTCCCAATCCAAATTTTATCAATGACGGCCTCGTGAGCCCAGTGTGGGTCAACAACCAGTGACACTTGTGTACAGGAGCACCGCCCAGCATACACAGAGATCCACTACTCCTTTAAAACAAATGTCGCTGGTCGGTGACCCGGGCCAGCCCCTGAGCGCCTCGTCGAGCAGGGAGTAACTTACATCGGATTCCGTAGATCATGAGCGGGTCAAGCTGGCGCTTGCCATGCTTGCCCAGCCCTGAAAGGTTGGACGTGGCTTGCGTCTCCCTGTCAAACAGGTAGTCCAAGAGGGCCAGCGCCATCTTCTCGGGTGTCCGACAGTTGGAGTGTACGTGTAGCAGGTCGCTGTCAACGAGAACCAGATGCTTGTTAAACCGAAGCAATCTCCTGTTTACGTATCGCGACCACATGAAGGTTCATTAGGACCAAATTGGACTGAACTATGCAAAACGATGTATGTACCGAAGACAACAGTCGGCCGGGCAACAAATAATATATTATTCTGGATATACAGAGCTGTGACCAACTCAAAGGTTGTTAAGAATACCGTAGGCAGCAAAGCGACGGTCATACAGTTACAATCTCTTGATAATATTCTTCTTTTCAATTTGGTAGGAATTGAAGGTGATAAACTGGTAAACGTATGCAAACCTGGGTGTGATGGGGACGCGAACACGCATTTCTGGATTATTTTCATCGCCGAGCCAGGTCCCGTTCGGGAAATCCTCTGTTAAGAAAATTTTAAAAGAATATCGTTTCAAAAACTCGATTTCAAATACTTTATGAAAATAGGTGTTAACTTTTGGGTTTAGTGAAGGAGAGGCACTCAGGTACTTATGACCACTGTACTGAAAAACAATTCAATTTAAAATATGCGATCGTCACAAATTTGTCAATAGTAATTTCATTTCAAACCCCCTTTATAAGACCTTTGGTGAGCTGTCTTGGCACCCTGAAGATGGTTAGGAAAACGTCGGGATTCGGTTTCACTTCAGTGCAACCTATCAGTATTTGATTACTGTATTAAATCGGAGACCCTACCTTCTGTGTTCAGTGTGATGAGTTGAACGTTGGGGCCGAGGCTCTGGAAGGACGGGTCGAGGCCGGACAGCCCCGACTGGGAGTCATCTGACGCTACAAGTACATACAGACAGGTTACAAGTGACATCAACGAGATGAAGTGAAGCTAACGTTTATTTTTAGTGACCTGTACCTTATAGTCTCGGAAATATGTGTGTCACCGGGACTATGTCATAGTGCCTGAAGTACAAGTTCTTCTTTGGCAAGCTGATATAATGAGATGTGATGTATGATGAATAAAAGACATTGCAACGTTACATATGTAAGAACAAGTCTTACACAAAAATAATGGTGTCCACTCAGATTTCACTTTCAGATTTCCTGAATATCTCTTTGTTCTACAGTAAATTATCAGTCTTGTTATGCATACTTTGTTCCAGTGTATGATACTCTCCATGTACACGAAAACAAAAATTGGCAAATTGTTAAAACCCATATATTTTTTTGAGTAAGGAAATCTAGAAAATAGGAAAACAAAATATCACGTGTTTCGGACAAATTTTCAATTTCCTGTTTTTTCCCTAGGGCGGGGGTATGATTTTTCTTTTACACTTTCGCCGCAATCCTGTGGAGACAAAAGTTGCCAAGTTTCCTCTTTTCCTGTTTTCTCTCAGTATGTTTACTTAAGGCCTACACACAACCAGACAACCTAGGACAGTTTTATTGACACAGTTAGAAAATGATCTGATTCTTAGGTTTTGTTGCCGATTAGAGAATACTTACTGCTGCCGCAGTTGGCTCTGTCTTGGGGTAGACCAACAATCACAGCACTTGACCGCTTGTAGCCACCTCTGAAAAACGGGGTGCATGGATATTATAGCAGACAGCAGGCAATACGACTAACTTAAATGATACCTCAACACATACACGTACGTTTTAGGTGCCATTTGAATTGCCTTTTCCGTAATATTTTCTCATATTTGAGATAGATTGGTCTACTAACTAACTTTTCAACTTTTTGTGTCGGCGTCATTCAATACATCTTAATAAAAAAGCAGAAATATATGGACTATCATATACGTACATATTTTCATACTCTTCATTTCGATTAATAATTTCCGTATTTATCTGAATTATCTGGCTTACCTGCTTGTAGCGCCTGAGTGTACAACCAGGTTGCCATTCTGTTTGAGACTAGACACCACTTGCTCCACCTTGTCCTCCAAGTAGCGCGTTCGGGCACTCACAGTTTCCAGCTTTGACTCTATTCCATCCAGACGAAGACATATTGCTTTGTTGATGTTAAAAAGTATTTGCTGAAACAGAATATGTATTTAGTTTAGATCGTTCAGATTAATTTTACCCAGAAAATTAACGTTCAATTCATAAATCTTGACTATATTACTCAACAAGGTTCTCATTTTCCCATAACTTAACTTCGACAGCACTTTCCAGTTTCCAGGATCATGACACTGTTATACAGTTACCTTTTCCTTTTAATTTGAGAACCAAACACCAATATTGGTCTATTTCTGGAGAAATTGTCACGATTATTTCCAGGTTTCCTAGGTAAGGTGAAGACCCTGCTCAAAACTGCGTACATACTAGAACCTTTTTGTTGACTGTTGACTGCCGTAGTCGAAACTACTTGGCCTCCTCCGTAACTGATAAAGTGGAGTTCTCAAATAATGCTAGCAACGATACGGTCATAACAGTCAGTCTAAGCAAGGATAGCAGACATAATTTCTTGTCTGTGTCTGACTTTGAGGATGGTTGTATATTGGATGATATACCTTGATGGACTGGTCCATGTTGATCTCGCCAACGCTGTCATCTAGGTGTGGTCGCTTGGCTGCAGGCTCCCCACTTCCCGGTTCTGCAGGTAACAAAATAAATTATTAGTTCGGGTAAAAATATAATTTCCAAATTAAGGAAGTATTTTCAAACACAACACGGCAGGGATAAGGTTCGGGCCGCACAGCACACATTAATTATGCAATTAAAACAGAAAAACCGGCATGTATTGAAAAGTTGGATGCGCTACTTGTCTCTAAATACAATTTGGGGAATTTCTTTTCGACATTTCGCCAATGATAACTTTGAGTTTTTTTGAAACGATGGAAAAACATAATCTACGACAAAACCTGTTCATCATGGCATTCCTGCTCATACTTGGTGCATATGAACATTATTATTACAGCACAAACCAGCAGTGCGATTGTGTGTGAGTCCTGTTATCTCACCTTGATTGAGCTGGCTGACAGCCAGGTGGACTGCGTCCACGAGCTGCTGGGACGCAACACCATTGTCCGCGGATGAGGAGGCGCTCACGCCACTCATAACGGTCTGCTACAAAATAGACATGCAAAAATGAGTTTACAATACATGATAAACATCATTTCTTAACCTTTTGAATAACTACAATGAAATTGATTGAGCTTACAGTGTACGAAATTAACTTGTCAGGCTGTCAGTGTCGGCCCATAGTGAAACCTATTACAAGTGTGAAAAATCAGGGCTGATTTTAATGCAATTTAACAGCCCTGATTCAAAATATTTTTTTTATACGATTTTCAGATTCTTGATTTGGCTTCAGTAACGGATTGAGGATAGGGGGCATAGAATGTCGGACGCTTTTTGTCTATTCTGCACATAATATTGATCCAGAAGTTAATCATTGCTATGCCTCTCCCTGCCAGAAATTGGGCAAGTCCTTGTCTACAACTTTGAAAATGTGTTTACTGTTATATGACTTTTTTTTTAATTCAATAACTTACAGTATGTTCCAAGATAGCCTACTTTTTGTGACAAAAGTCAAGACATTTCTGTCAAAAGTCGGACATTTATTTGTGGTTGGTTGGTTAGTTATTGGGGTTTAACGCCGTAGCAACATCTAAGGTCATATCACGGCGAGAACAGGATTTGACAATTCTGTCTTTGATGATCGTATCTATGGAATGAACGAATCTATGAGAAGATAGAGACCATACTCCTACACATTTACCGAGGTAGGTGTTCTTTAATGTGCATGGTCCCATAGACAGGGCCACACACACAACAGCCAGTGACTCTCTAGGAGTCTTTGATAACCCAGTTGTTGCCACTGGGAGACATGTAGAGGGGAGCAGCAGCCAGCCCATCCCGGCCCAGGATTGAACCCGGGCCGCCCGCGCAACAGGCGGACACGCTGACCACTACACCACCCCACACGCCTCATTTATTTGTGTTTTTTCAATATCTTAGCCCCATCAAAAGCAATTTTCTGAAATGTCTCAAAGCAAGTTAGAGATAAAACTGTTTATTCATGACAGGCTAACTTCCAATATAATAGATATCATTAAGCAACTGTTTTCTGGAACACTTTTTTTTTTCAAAATAGAAAAAAGGTAATACGATGTCAATGTCACAATTAAACTGTATTTCAGATGCATAAAAAATAAAGGTTACTAATTTCAAAGAGTACAAACTGTCTCTAGTCTAGAATAGGTAATAAAAGCAAAGCATGGTGACTCACTAAGACACCAGTCAATAACATTCAGGTAATTATTTTCTAAGAGGAAAGGTTTTTTTTTTTACATTTATCAAAAATATTCTAAAAATGTCCGACTTCTGACAGCTAACTGTAGAACTTGGACACAAATCTGAGATACTTATATTTGTAGTTCATGCTCCGTAATTAACCTAAGTTATGGTCAGCATTTCTTGGGCTTGGCACATGAAAATGGGCTGGGCGATTGTAATGAACCAACCATAGAAATACACACTGACATGTCTAAAACGTAATCATGAACCCTTACACAAGGCAAGTCAGTTGCTGTCAGTTGTGACAGTGCCATAAATCATAAAATCAGCGTTCAATACCTTTTTTCATTAATGGACACACATTCGTTAAAGCAGATCTTTACTTTAGTAATCGTTTTCTGGAAGTCTGAATTGTTGCTTTCAACAACTTACTGATTTCTAGCAGACGAACCTTGTGCACATATGCACATGACAAATTTTTGACCGACATGCTCTCAAAATGGCTTCTTCGCGCAATTTCCGCGCCTCTCACAGACATCACGGTGAAATCAACCCCCGATTTGCCTGCGGACCAAGATTTTGAATGTTGTCGTGGGCTCTAGGGCCTAAACTTACCCCCTAAAACCTTCAATATCACTTTGGCGCTTGCAAACTCGAAATTTTGACGAGATCACGTCGATTTCTCGACTCGCGATAAAATGGCGTCCGACGTTAATCTGCGAGAAAGGGCGATATGCGCATGACGCCGAGCTCTCGGTGACGATAAACACCTCTTTCTATGAAATACTGTATGATTTACTTCACGAAGTTGTACATATTGTACCTCATTAGAACGATAAATTTTCCATGGTTCAAACTACATATCGATCTTTCTTGTACATACCACAGTTTCATGGAAATTGGCGTTTTTCCGAGCTACAATTCACGGGAGGGAGGACGTTCACCGCAGAGAACAGCGCGTTGTAACCGGAAGTGGCGCGCAGGAGGCGGCCGGCTGAAACAGCTGCTTGCGTGTCGTCTGTTAGTTTGTCCACTTCATAAAGGAAGAAAAATAACCATTAGAGCGTGCAATTAACAAGAATCAGAAGAAGCGCGTGTTCAATGTATGAGACACTAACAGCCTAATGGAGAAGATGCATTCCTTGCTTGCTGTGCTGCTCGTGACGGCCTTTCTGAGCCCCGTCTCTCCCGACCCGGCCGACGGTCCCGGGGACACGGAGACGGACCCGGCCGACGCCGTCAGCCCGGCCGACTCCCTCGTCTGGGGCCCGGGGCTCGACACTCACTTTGTGGTGCCCGTACGCTACTTCTTCATACAGTTAAAAGACGACCAGAAAACAAAGTAAGTGCGCTCGTGTGCAAGTACTGTGTATTTAGATTGTAGTGGGTACGGGGAATGTATCTAGAATTCAGCATTTCATTTTCAGAAATTCAGCCAAATTCAGCTCTCTCTCAGTCACAGTGACACAGAATTTTGAAATGGCTTGCCATAATTAATGGCATAAATCTGGAGGTCCCATTGGCATTGCCTCAACCTTGAAGTGGTATATGATTTATAGCGTGTCCACACTCCACAGGACACCCTCAGCCTCAGGGACTCCTGTTTAGCCTTAGGCCTAGGTCCTGTGTGACAGTGTCTTGTTTTAAAGGAGAACTAAACAGCAAAGGCAAATTAAATTTTGATATTATTGTGATGAATTGTCCATTCATCTTAATATGGTACAAAATATGAAGCATAGAAATAGGGTGTAATCAATTAGCAATGTGAAACAATCGAATAATGTGGTAATTGCTGGCTAATAATGATTGAAGTATGTAATGGAACAATATGGGTACAAAAATGGTATGAAACGTGTAATTGAATACGAAAAGCATGAAAAATGGTAGTGACCGGAAATGACGTCACGAAAGTCACGTGATTAAAGTGACCAATCAGAGTTGACCTGTAAACTATAAAAGGGGGCGTTATGGTCCAAAATAAACAGTTCCTTCTTGGTACTCCTTGTGTTTACACACCTCTTCTTTGATATGTCCTGCCTACCAGCCACCCCGAGCTTAAGATCTCTACAAGTAGACGTTAATAGAATAATAATGTCTAATTAGGACTCCTGAGTTCTGGAGAAGTTACCCCTAGCATGAAACCCCATAAGAGCCTGAAAGACCGGCATGGTATGAAAGCCCGAAATACTGAGTAACCGGCCCAAAACGACAGGAACGAAGGTGCGACCAGCTCGGCGCTACACTACCACTCTCTAATTGTGAGCCACGAACTGACTTCCTGGACTGAAGGACTGGCACTGTGGCAGGCACCCAACCTGAACATACAAGACCGGCCTCGAAGGTATTGACTGTGCCCCTCTCCCCGGCCCCTCTGTCTGTGAACATCCCGTCCGTTCACCGTCGTGTGCAAGGCAAGACTCCCAACCGTACAAGTCGGCCTCCTGTCCGAGCAGAGGTGGGGGAGTAGGGGAGGGAATGCATCATAGGCTAAGCTAACACATACATGCATACATGCTTATGTTTCTGTATCAATGTCAAGTATATCTTGCGGCTTATGTATAAGGTGTGAAGTTCATATTGAGCTCACAAATAGACTATTGCAAGGATACTTTTTTGTAGTTTAGAAGTAGCAGGTGTCTTTCCATGTATTGATACAACAATATTGTGCAGTACAGCCATAAATAAATAATCTAGGCCTAGAATAGACGTTATTCCAGACCAGTCCAGAGGCAGAAGGACACTGAGACTCGCAGAAATTATTCAACTAAACATTATCAGGGCTTGACAAATCAATTTGAAATCTGGTTGCCCACTGGGCAATGTGAGCCAAAAAAGTGGTTGCCCAGTAACAAAACGTGGGTGCCCAGTAATATTTGAAGAGAATGATGTAAAATATATAAAAATAACCCAGGAGTCATGTGTGGTTGATTCCATGGATTGAGGGGTAAAAGGTTGATATTCATTTTCAAACCAACATTTTGGACCCTGACTCTGGTTGCCCACTGGGCAACTCAGGCACTCATTTCAGTGGCCCAGTATGACTTTTTGGTGGTCCTGGGCCACTGGACACCCGATTTGTCAAGCCCTGAAACATGCCCGGGACCTGACAGAGTCCAGGGTTGAAAATAAAGTCAGTCCGTCAGCCATTGGCATTAGCTGATTGAAATTTTTTTAGTGTTGAAGAGTTAGAGTAGGCCCTTCTATCATCCTGGATGTCTGACCAAAAAAGAGAGTGTAATTTAAATTTCTAACCCTGAAATATATTTGAAAATTTGCATTAAAAATAGGGTGGGACAACGCTGTTCTATACAACTTGCAAAGGAAGCACAAACAATGCTATTTATGGGTGAATTATGTGATTTAATAAAACAAAAATATGAAAAAAGAAATACTTACCTACTTTAGGGGCAGTTATTTTTTTATTTTTTTTAAAATTTTTTTATTTATACTGACACGTGATTAGCAAATTAATGCTAGTTTACATCAGATATCAGTCACATATGTACATAACAAACGGAAACATATATTCAAAATATAATACAGTAATCATTCATGGTACAATTTTAATCCACAAATTGAGTATCAATCTTAATGGGGATATGTTTACAGATCATAATTTATTTAGTGCAGGTAAAATAAGACAGATTTAATAACTATTAATTTTTTAGGTATAACTCAGGGTTCCCACGCAGGTCTTAAAAGGTCTTAAAAGGTCTTAAATTGATTTTCTCAAATTTAAGGCCTTAAAAAGGTCTTAAATTTGACAATTTTGTAGCTAGAGGTCTTAAAAAGGTCTTAAATTGAATTTTTCAAGAAGTTAAAATGAAATCACCTTGAACATTTTAATTCCGACTTTCAAATAAGTACACTTACATCAAGTTTATGTCATATAATATGTTCAGAAATTTGTCTTTGCAAGCAGTAAATAGGTCTTAATTTTCCCCACTTTTGGTCTTAAAATGGTCTTAAAAAGGTCTTAAATTGATTTTCAAAAATGCGTGGGAACCCTGTAACTTAATAGCACACCAACATCGGGGGGGGGGGGGGGGGGGGAAATTACTGTCAATAATAGAAAGTCCGAAATTAACAAGTCTATTACTTAATTGGGTACAATGGTTGATTTCAGCCAATTTTTCTGATTGTTTTTAAATTTTTCAAAAGTGTCTATATTTCTTATATCAACAGTTAAATTATTCCATGCAATAGCACCTTTATATAATACATTTCTTTTGTACAATTCACTTTTTGGCTTTGATGTTAGAAAAAGAGGTGCATCATGCGCTCTTGTTCTAACATTTCTTTTATTTACAATTTCTTCATTCGACAATTGTTTATACATATACAACCTTATATACATCAATCTCCTACAATCCAGTTTGGCAATATAGTTCAATTCATGCAGTCTAATAGTAGGAATATGTTCCGGTATATTTATGCAGATTCTTAAAGCTCTATTTTGTAGAGTTTGTAGTTTATTGATTAAGATATAGTTTGCTCCATCGTATATGATACAGCCATACTCAAGTATTGGTAAGATCATCGTTTTGTAAATTAAGGTTGTCGTTTTGCAGTTGATGTATCTACGTATCTTTGAAAGTAAATACACTTTATGTGTTGCATTTTTTAAACAATTTGCCAAATGCCTGGTATAATTAAGGTTCATATCCAATATGACGCCTAAGTATTTATAAGAAGAAACACGCTCAATTTTTTGGTTGTCAATGTACAAAGAGTGGTTAGTAATTTTCCTAGTTTGAGATTTAAGTCCATATGTAACATATTTGGTTTTTTTGATATTGATAGTTAATTTATTTTGCATGCACCATTTTTTAAAATTGTTTAAGTCAGTCTGTAATTCAATTGTAGTATCATTTAAAAGGCCAGTTTTATAAATAACAGTGTCATCAGCATATAGAAAATAATTTGTATTTATCAAACTAGTTGCTAAGTCATTAATATATATTAAAAATAATAGAGGTCCTAGAATACTTCCTTGGGGTACCCCACAGGTAATGATCTTATCATTTGAGAATGTATTATTAACCGTTGTATGTTGTTTTCTATCAGTTAAATAGTGCGTGAACCAGTTTAATAAATTGTCATTTATTCCTATTGAGTTTAGCTTAGAGAGAAGGATTTTATGATTTACGGTGTCAAAAGCTTTGGACATATCGATATAAGTTGCTAATGTTATTTGTTTATTATTGATACCATTAAAGATGTCATTGGTGAAATAAGCCACAGTATTAATTGTTGAGTTGTTTTTTCTAAAACCACCCTGCTTAACATCTAGTAATTTGTTCTCATCTAAGTGACATAACAAATGATTATGAATAACCTTTTCCATGATTTTAGATGGTAATGGCAATAACGAGACAGGTCTCAGATTATTAACATTATTTTTGTTACCATCTTTTTGTAATGGAATAATATTGGCATATTTCCATTTGGCTGGAAAAATGCCAGTACTTAGGCTAGTATTTACAATATGAGTAATTAGGTCTGGACGGCCCAAAAACACATCTTTTAAAACCCTACTAGATAAGCCAGGAACAGATGAAGCCTTATGTATTTTGATGTCCTTGCAAATATTTAAAATCTGAATTTCATTTACTACAATATTACTTAAATTAACATTAGAAGTTCGACCCTTATAGTTCCAAGGTTCATTTAAATTTTTAGCAAGATCTGGCCCAATATTGATAAAGAAATCATTAATATAATCAGCTGTTTCTTCCTCAGGAATTTTTTGCTTAGATTGTTGGTCTATCAGCATAATTTTTGTATTATTATTAATTTTGGGAAGCACACCCTGTACTATTTTCCAAAATTTGTTTGAATCATTTACGTGGGTATTTAATTCGTCATTTACAAAATCACCTTTGGCTTTCCGGATCCTTGAGACACAGTCATTTCTCAGTCTTCTAGCCACTATCCAATCATCCTTTTTATTTGATTTTTTAGCTTTTTTTTAAGGCTTGATCCTTATCCTTTATGATTTCAAGTAACTCGTCTGAAATCCATGGTTCTTTAATTTTTTTAATACGGAATTTTTTTATTGGGCACATCTCTTTGAGGCAGTCTGAAATTCTGGATGTTAGCACATCCCATAAGGCATCAGGTGAATTGTTGTTAAAATAGTCCTGCCAGTCCATCCCATTGATATTATCCAGTAAAGATAATTTGTTATAATTTCTGTAGGATCTTCCTTGAAATTCAGAAGAAGTTATCCTGAAAGTCTTAATATTCAACCCTTTAGAGTCTTCATGATTTTTGTGTTAATTTTTTTTCCATTTTCCTTTTATGACAGCATCACCTATTCAGTAGGGCCTAACCCCTTCGACATAAGCATCACACAGGAGAAGGAAGGCCGGGTTCGTGTTCACCTTCAGCAGCTGGACAGGAGTGATGGGTCTTACATTGTACGCTACAAGCTCTACCAACCGTTGCAAGATGCAAAGGTCGCAATCACATTTAGAGGTGCACATGTTGGCTCCTCTCCCTACTACATGAAAGGTGAGACTTTTATTCATGTTGTCTTTTTTATTTCTTTATAGAATAAGTTGTGTAACATTCATTTACCCACTAAACGCTGGGGATTATAGGGTTGATAGCAGGAAATATAACATTTTATGTTCACCGTTAGGTGTTACGTGAGCGGGCAATATGATAAAACTTATCTTTTCGCATTGTCCGAAATTAAGGGTGAACTCTGCACTCGGTGTGCACCTTTTTGTAGCAGGGTGCTCGCTTTTTGATTATGTGCACCCGGATGGTGCATGCTTTTTCAATAATTTAAATAGTTTATAGCAATGTTCACAAAGAAGTATCACCAGGTGCATAACTTTAGAACCTTAATTTCGCATACTGTCATGTTGGTGAAAAGCTAGGAAAGAATGTCGCCCTGTCATATATAAGAAATCTCGATGTCGCCCTGTCGAATTTAAGAAATCAGTTTCGTATGTCATTTAGGTAAAAACGGCCATGTCGGTTTTAAGGATCTACACCCATAATTTTCTAAATGAGGGTTTCTTGCGAACCGCCTAAAGGTAAAACATTTTTCTTCCACAATCTACCATCAATTGATTATGACTGTACTTTACCCTCCGTTTCAGGTAATGTCTACCAGGAGGGATGTTACTGCCCAGTACTCAAAATAGATAAGTGGCTGAAGGCTATGAAATGCCCAGCCTCGTATTCCCAGATCGACAGAGACCTGGCCGCTTTCCCAGACATCCATATGAGTAAGGTGGCCCCTGAGGTGCAGAAGCGCTTCAATCAGTCCGGTTCTCGAAGTCTATGTCGGTACGTCATAAAAGACAATAAGGTATGTATTGAACTCGCATTATTCTCTTCCAGATGTTTTTATGTTTCAATAAAGGCTAAATGTACGGGGGATCTTGAAACTTTCTTATCAATTATTCAATATTCTAATTATCCTAGTTACATTACTTGTACCTTTTTCCTTTACTCATTGGCTCGAATCATGTATTGAATAATCTAGATGTATCCTATATATATATCATGTAAGACTAGGGGCAACCCTGATTGATGTTTTTTTTTCAGAAATTAAAAAAAAAGTTTTTAATTGTTTGATTGGGAACATATTCATAGTACTCTTGTTATTCACACACTTAATTTTCTTCTCTTTCTGTTTAGCTATATCGCAGTACTATGGGGAAACATGTTGGGTTTAAGATGTTCTCCGACGCTATGATCCTGTCACTTCTGCGAAAGGTAATACTTTTTTGTCTGTTGTATAAACAAAGGAAGTTATTCTATGTGAACTGTAGGGTCAGTTAAAGAATAGCGAGTGTACCGCACGTGAAACAAATTACGCTGAAGATCTAGTCATGAGACCTTGGCCTCACACGGCCAATACTTTTGATTGATGACATCAAGTACCTATCCTATTCGCTTGGTTGTCCTAACTGTGTTGGACACAGATAGTGCAGTTGTACTTCGTGAAGCAAATTTGTAGTATTTTAGTATTTGTACTACCGAAGCGAGTAAAAGTTTATAGGTTTTCGTCAGATTTCAGATTTTTTAACTCTAATACCTCTAATGTCAATTCCAAAACGGAATGCTTATGTCACATTTTATGCTTTATTCTAGGTTAAAGTGCCAGACATGGAGTTCTTTGTAAACCTGGGTGACTGGCCCCTGGAGAAACGTACGCTGAAGGAGAACCCGCTGCCCATCTTATCGTGGTGCGGGTCTGACGACACGCAGGACATCGTCATGCCCACCTACGACCTGACCGAGTCTACCTTAGAAACCATGGGCAGGTAGGGACCAACATCTTCTAGCCCAGCAATAATGTGCACAATGCATGATTCATTTTTCTAAAGTTTTCTGATCTGCCTGATCTTTCGGACCTTAAAAAGGTAGCCAGGGTTGGAAGTTCGATACAGAGGGCAAACAGAATACTGATCAATAAATATGTCTATCGTGGAAGCATGGTTTGAAAAAAAGCAATTGTCCAAGTTTAGTTCTGCCTTTTCCTGTTTTGTAGTTGCTTGACCGAATTTGTAGGTTTCAAATCAGTCGCAGTTCTAATTAATACTTTACGGATGATCATGAATAGCATGTATTCAATACATCCAACCCTGTAAAGCATACCATACTTTGAAACCTAGACGTTAGAAAGACACTAAACGAGGGCCCAACTGGAACTGACGGCGTTAATTCAGGTCTGACCACACCATCTCTAACACGTACTACACATTTCCTAGCTTCCTAAGTATACTGTACCATTTGCTTCTAGCTTAACTATTTGTTTCCCTCTTTTGCACATTCTGTATCTTCAAATATGTATTAGTTCAAAAGAAAACATGTAAGTAGTTTGCAAACTTCTAAACTCTCTTAAAAATTTATTTCATGTGTAAGATACCATAGAGATCATAGTACTCTATGTCTATGACCATACTAAGGAACTTAAACGAAAAATGTCTTTTCAAACTCTTTTGGTTTTGTTTTGTCCCCTGCCTGATAGGTGTGAAAATACTACATCAAACACACTAGCAATGCCAACATATGAAATGGACGAAGAGAAATTGTCAGGGTCTTGTAGGTGAGAACTGTGCCCTCCAACTTAATGTACCAGTAGTTGTGTCTTCTCTTTCTCTGACAAGCTAATCTTTGTATTCATGCACCTTTCCTTCTCCTACCTCATATTTCATTTTTATCTCAATTCACACCAAACCATATAGACGATGCTGTGATAGGCCCATGTCCCCATCTTTGAGAGGGTATCATCAGTTTTATATCGCAAATCTTTTAGGTCTATTTAGAGCAAACCTTATGGGGGGAAATCAGAATACATTGTCTTCAAGTTTGAAAAGTGAATGTTCTGTCTTCTAAAGAATTAACCTTTAGAAAAGGAGCATTACCCAACTACAGACTTTATACGAATAGTCTTATATGAATAATCAAACCCAAAAGTGAATTAACGTTAAATATGAAGACTTTACCTCACAAAGATGGACTGGCGTCACAGTGTCTTTATGTCACATGGCCGGGCTGCTATTTCAGAGATCTCTTCAGTCTCAGGGCATCTTCATCTTTTCCTTTATCCGCTAGTGTGTATTGTTTGTGTTTCTTTTGACACTTTTGTATTTGAAAGGTTTGTTGGAATTTGATGTGTTCATTTCTCAATTATTTTGTTCATTTTCCTCCACGTAATCCCCCAGAGATATATAATCTATGTTTTATATGCTCCTCCAAGTTCACACTAACAGGATCAGTATACGTGCGGTCACATCGCTGTTGTTTTACCATACAGCAGTGCTATTCTTACACAATTTTAAAGAACCAGAAGGTAGTAAACAAGGAACAAATGTCAATCTCAGATGACTTTGAACGTTGACGTTGAACTAACAACTTGTACCACGGATTATGAATAAATCTGTAGACCTAATGTAACCTAAGTAACCTCAGTAAAGACTTCATGAAAAAATAACTTTATACATGAAGGAGTGTTTTCTGTCCCCAGGACTACCCTGGACCTGCTGTCCGTGCAGGGAAACACCCCCTGGGCCTGGGGTGACCGCTTGGATACAGGCTTCTGGCGTGGACGAGACAGCCGTCGCGAGCGACTTGAGCTGGTCAAGATGTCCCGACGGCACCCCAAAGTCATAGACGCCAAACTTACCAACATGTTCTTCTTCAAGCACGAAAAAGAAGAGCTGGGAGAGCTAGTTAAACACATATCATTCTTTGACTTCTTTACGGTTTGTACCATTTGATAGTCAACTAACTGAGTGAAAAATTGAAATTCGCCTGAGAATTTATAAAAGTTTCCATTCTCATAGAGTGGCGTGTCACCTAGCTTCGGTTAAACCCTGTTTATATTTGGTGACTCTGAATGATTAGACAGTGATCATCATAACACAGTTTGTTAAGGAATAGTTTGTTTTAAAAAAACCTTGGGATTGGATTTACAAATTATGTTGAATACAGAAGTAAAATCCGGCGAGTGGGGAGCACTAAGCCTCGTCTCAGAAAGCAGAAGTAAAATACAAAATGATAATGTCTTATGATGATGTTGATGATTGTTCTCCGGCATCGCTGTCGATGCCGTCGTCTCCGGTCAAGCCCGGAGTGTTGTGTTGGTCATTTAGGCTGATCACAAGCTCTCTTCTTCTATGGGTCAAATCATACTGGTACCGGTAACCAGCTTCAGTCAGAGAGGGTGTTGTCAGGTTGACCCTGTGTGTGATTGGAGAGTGTTGGCCTTTAAGCTTGGTGTGAGTGGAGATTTTCATATCTAGGTCACACAAAGACTCTGCTCGCAGATTGATGCATGTCCATATTTGGTCATATCAGGGGGGTCAACCTCCACAGCATGTGGAAGTGCTGGTGCTCTTCCCAAAAGTAGGTTGCCTGACTGTCAGGGGCTGTAGTGGAGGACGGCATGGGCATCGTAGTCATAAATCTTTTTGTTTCTTGCTTCATCCGATAATTCCTTTTCATCCTCTCATTTCTCATCAATCTATTTAATATCAAGTAAACGAAATAAAAGCGAATAAGCCGGAGTTTTTCGGTTTTCTAACCGACCTTTCTCTCCCATACTTCCACCTGTGACCTTGTTGGAGCTTATCGTCCACTCAGCAATTTTTCAGCTATTTATATCAAGACTAATGTCTTTTTGTGTTGTATTCCAGCATAAATACCAGATAAACATTGACGGTACAGTCGCTGCCTACCGGTTCCCTTATCTGTTAGCCGGTAGGTCTGTCACCTTAAAACACAATTCTCAATATTACGAGCACTTCTACGGAGACTTGGAGCCTTACGTGCACTATATACCCTTCAAGGACGACCTCAGTGACCTTCTGGAGAAGCTGCAGTGGGCCAAAGACAATGATGGCAAGGTATGGCACTTTACGTAGCTTACAGTGCTCGTTGGATAATATGTTTATAACTTGGTAATATTCATTCTTCTCCTGACAATATAACGGAATATGGGCCCATAAACCCAAAGTATATGGACATGTTGTACCTTGACAGACCTATATTACCAAGCTATATATTAATATATGTGTTACACCTGGTATGCCAATATAACATAAATTATAACGGAGATCTATATGTTGGACCTTTACAGATCCATACAACCATACTATATGTTCATATTTTAGATAGACCCATATAACCAACTATAATTTATATCTATATGTAATACCTTGACGGACCCATAATAACCAAACTAGATATATGTTTAAATTGACAGGCCCATATAATAACCAGCATATAATGACTGCAGTGTATCCCAAAAACCACCGGACATCCGGACATGTCCAGCAATTTTTCATCAATGTCCGATGTTTTATCCTTTAACACTGGACATTTTGTCCGATGAAATTTCCAAACTTTTTACAAAAAATATTATATATTTTAAATAATGTTTACAGAATTGTTCTCTATATTTCATTTGATTATGACATGTCCGACATAGTTAGGAAATGTCCGATGTGATCCCTATAAATCTCGGATAATTTGTTCACCATTTAAAAATGTTTTTGGGATACACTGTGACTGTATTGTTTGTACCTCACCAAGCCCATATAGCCAAAATATAATGGGTTGTATCCTGACAGGTCCAGCAGATAGCTGCCAACGCGCGGCAGTTCGTGGTCGACCACCTGCTGGCCAAGGACATTTACTGCTACCATGTACAGTTATTCAAGGTCAGTCAAAGGGTCATATTTGTGTTGTACGGATACTCGGGTTTGGATTAGGATTGAGAATCCAAGGGTATCGATGTTACCATTGGTAAAAGGAAAGATTCCTGAGATCCGATTACATGCATCTCATTCAGGCAGACGTAGTTTCATTTTACATTAGACGTTTTACCCTAAATGTATTTCCATAATTATACAGTGTACATGTAAATGTTTTTACTCAGTCAGGACATTTTCTATATCAAAACATTCTTGTTTTGTGCTTAGCCATTCAAGTGAAAACTTGAGGTCATTGTTATAATCCAACGAGGTTTTTCATCCAGTTAGCTTCTCAGATAAAGGTCGGCAGAGCCTTTCCTGCATTTGATAATTGTCTTCACTTTGGAATCAAATGGACTCTTGTTTCATCTTGTTGTCTGTTGCAGAACTACGCCTCCCGACTGCGGGATCAGCCCGAAGTCCTGCCCGACATGGAGCATGTGCCGCAGCCGGACGAGAAGTTTGACACCAAGTGCACCTGTGTGCGAGGGTCCCAGAAGGCAAGTACCCAGGGAACAGGCCAATTTGTTTCTCAGTGTGTTCTATAATGTTGAATACTGGTAAAACAAATAAATCTAACTCAGCGTTTCATATAAAGAAACACTGAGAAACTGGACATAGGCCTATTTGCTAAAATGAAAGCTGAAACCCAGGACGGTATCAAGTCCATTGTACAGATGCTAGGGAAATATGTGCGGTTACTTATTTAAATGAAAATTGTATTTTGTTGTAGATATATTTCCATTTTAAGAAGATTTTAACTAAGTGGCACTTAAATGTTATGTTATGCAAATTTCTTGACTTGTAGTTTTGAACGTGTTTGCTGTGACATACTGCCATAGTATTAATTACTGTTGACGCTTTTAACTTTGACAGACCAAAGACGAATTGTGATGGATCGGCGTGTGAGGTGAAACAGGGCTGGTCTGGTAGTGGCGGGTTCCGACTAGCCGTGATGACAAATGAGGCCGATCCAAGGACTGCGCGCTCAACCACCGCCTCATAACCAATGTGTGATACATATAACCAAGACGACTTGCCATACCAAAGGCAGTTGACGCCCAGTACTTTCTTCATATCATCAAATATCTCAATGTTATCTTCCACATACATCTTGTTGAATATTTGCACTGGGTATTGATCCCTCATAATCATCTGATGCAACAGAAATGGGTATAAACTACTCAGTTTTATAGAGTATTTATGTTTATATATAAGATGAATGTTACGATCTATTCCTATGAGGAAAAATATTTTTACACAAGCAAATTAGTTTTACTCGAGTTAATTATATATGCTGAATGCTAGCGGAATGTTTTGATTTATTCATAAACCAAGTATGTATGATAACATGAGTCATTTTGACAGCTGTTGAGAGATGTTATTTGTATAGAATATTGAAAGATAATTGTTTATACAAGTATTGAAGTAGTGGCAATAGTGTGTTGTTCTATATGACTTGATTCTACTTCATAATTGATTTACTAATAAGAGTTAACGGAAAAACGATAGAGAGGTCCTTCCTTATATAGCGTCTGCAATATCATCGCTTGGTATTGAACGTAAATCTAAGATAGAATTAGATTTCAGTACAATGTGCCTTTTTAAATTGTCCTTAAAATAATTCCATGAGAGATGCATCTTTCGGTTTGTACACCGCGAGACATGGATCGATAAGGCAGGGCGATGTTACGGTCAGCTACCTAGTATAGTTTGCATTGTGGCATAATACGTTAGTTGACATATTGTTTTAACGTTGTATACAGGGAGTTATTATGTGCGATGTAAACTAAGGAAGTGTTTGCTCATATAAAGGACGAACCTTAATCTTCTTAAGATAAGTTCACGTTGGATAACTTTTTGTGACTGGTAGCTATAAGTATACTGACCAATAGGTAATATCTACGAAGTTAAATTAGTTAAAGTGTGGACTAAGGGTATAGTCGAGGCTGTGGCAGTAATCTGTCGCAATAATGAACGGGAGGAACGCTACATCAGCCACTTGTAAATGTGCGGCAGGCTGCGAAGAAACTACGTGTATACCCTTTTCACTATGGACCATGCCCCATATTTTGATATTTGCAATAGGCTCATTGTGTCACTCACAAAGATACGACAACATAGGGTTCAGGTAAGACACTATGAGGTCGTTCATCAACCATACAGATGTATCTCAGGTTGATTTCCTACTTATTGGTAATGTTCAAGCAGCTGTTAAAAAGAATCTCGCTCAGTCTCGTCAGTAGCATTACTTAGAGAACGCATTTTTGTGCAAATATCAGGGTGCTACAAGTAGTTGCATGGGGTAGAATAGGATCCTTAGGAAACGAGAAATATTATTATCATGGGAAATTAAAATGTTTTTGAAAAATCATGGATTTCAAAAGTTAGCAAAATACGGCGAACGCAACATTATGATGATATTCTGTCAGTGTCACCTAAAAATTGTAGTATAGGTGGTCGTCGATAACTCATGAAAAATACACAAACTACAGTTTTCTTTTCTTAAACTCAATAGGAGGTTGGTACAGTAATGTGTAGTGGGATATATTTACACGCTAGTGCAACATGCCTAATGGGTGTCATGGTGGCATTGAGTCTAAAGGGACGGAGATTCACTCCCTCGTTTGACCTGTGTATACCTCTTATTCATTTTCTGAAGAGCAATTTGTCACTCACTACGATATGCAAGCCACAGAATGTGGTTTAGTTGGAAGAATAGATCTTTGGTACTGTGGACATTTTTATTAAGATACCAAGTTTTGCTCTATACAGCATGTTTGTACTTAAATATGATATCATATGGTCATTATCTAAAATATCTGCAGAATTCGAGAATTCCGTTCCAGCTATATATAACCAAGATTGGAAAACAGCAATAAGAATGTACTTACACAAATTTAGCCCGTATGAATACAAACGCGGGCCCGGAATTTATTATTTTTAATCTTTGACTTAACAAGGTATAGAGATACACAAATAATTATTATAGATCCAGTGATACACATGTAAAATTTCCAGGGATTTCCAGGCCGCTTAATGGGATTTCGATTGTCTCAATGTCTAATACATTATCAAAATGGGATTCCGGAGAAAGTGAAGACACTGGGCTAACCATTCCGCACTGCCCTCTGTTGGGCTGCTCGATAAACTTGGGGACCAAATAAACAGGATTTTGTGAAAATGAAAGAGTTGATTTGATTATTTGGAGAAAAACCTAATACGATGTGAGGGTACCTGCAAAGTGTCAAATGGATCTTCCCAAATATATCGCCTTGAAAGTCAGATTTTTGTTTTTGTTTTCGGTTCTTGCATTCCATTGTGTACAGAATACTTTGCAAAGTTGGACAAAACATTATTTCAATTTTGAACACAAAAGGATTTCCGTATACAAATTTGTCCAGTTGTTCCCTTTGTCACAGATATAATCTAGATCTTAATTTGCGATACTAATCTGTTTTTTGGTTAGTTTTTATGACGGTTAAGTCATAAAAACTGTTAACATTAATGAATAAAAATCCAGTTTTCGGAGATCTCTGAGACAAAGTAAATTATGCTTCATTAATTAAGCCATGACTGGTTTCAACTGTCGCGTTAAAATACCAATAACGAAGGAACCACATGTTACTTCCTTATTCTATTTATTCACAAAAACTTCATTACACCTTATAAATATCATAAAGCCACATTTTCTCACTGCTACTACGTTAAGTAACTATTCAAGAGCCTCGTCCATGAAATAATCGTTCAGCTATTTGAGCTAGCTAAATGACTGCATGATTATATGAATTGAAAGGAAAAGGATTTACATCTATCTTAAATCGATACTGAGGGCTAAGCGATACAGTGTAGTATGCTATATAACTTAAGTGCTTCATTATTACTCTCTGCAAAGCACTTTAGGGCTAAAAGTAAATATGATTATCGTATAAATAACAAGTAAAATCACTAAGAATGCTTCATGGAACTATTTCCTAGTGCGTTTTGTCCTCAGCTTGAAGGTTGTATGAAGTCGTTATGCTGGACAAGTACCCCTTTGGGGCTGAGGTAAAACAGTTTGTTGGTCATGTTCTTGTGAAGCCAGAAGCAATACAGGCGGTTATCAGGCCGACCCAAGGTGCGGCTTTTTATGACCTCACACCCGTCTATCAGGTTGGCAAACACGACATAGGCTGAGCACGGTGAGGTGGTGTATATAGCCAGCACAGGCCCAAAAGCCGACAGGATCTCATAGAGTGTCTCGGTATCATACGCCCTTACAGTGGAGAGCCGGCCGATGTTACGCCATCTCACGACAACCGTGGAGAGGGGCAGTTGGCGGCGCTCATTGACTTGGAGGTTTTTCTTGGCCAGTTTCTCTTTTCTGCAAAAGAAAATAATTGTGATCAATCAAAGTGTCAATTAATCAAAATTCTTACATTTTTTAAAAGAAGGTCATAAGCAGACCAGATGTGCCGCTTTGTAACTTTTCTTTGATTATAATCTTAGATTATTGTTTTCATAGATATTCACCGACAGTGTTGGTGAATGTTGCTGAAGTTATATTTGCCTATCAAATCATGCTTTTGGTAATAAAATCTTGAAGTGTGACTTTAAAGGGGAAGGGGGTGTATATAAAGGGCAGAACAGCCATTATCTCAGTTGGGGGTCATCATTCCAACAGTTCAAAGGGCTCCTGGAAACTTTAGGTATATTTGAAATATCTCAGTACTAAATCACTCTAAGAGTCTGATTATTCAGTCTACCTTATGAACATATCAAGCATCATTATTGTGAAAATGAAGAAAAATATCTCCCTACATCTACCCCAACCAGATAATTTCTTTTGATTGTATGTCAGTTAAATTTGAAAGTTAAAGCTGTTCCCCATCTGATGTTACACCCCTCCCCTTGTTGGGGCTGTTATGTCAGGGGGTCAGTGTCACCCCTGACCCCAAGATTACCTCATTAGGGTCATAACACCCTCAGCAGGAGGGATTCGTTAGGACCCTAACAAGTTCTTCCCCTTTAAAGATATCAGGTAGGGCAGGGCGGGGTTGGGGTAACGCTGGGACTCATAGAGTGTGAGGTAGGGTTGGGGTGGGGATGGATGAGTGGTACAGGTAACACTGGGACTCACCTGTCCTGTGCCCTGTTGGGGGCCCTCAGGTAGGGCAAGGTGGGGACAGGGGTGGGTGAGTGGTACAGGTAACACTGGGACTCAACTGTCCTGTGTCCTGTTGGAGGCTATCAGGTAGGGCAGGGTGGGGGTATGGGGTTGGTGAGTGGTAAAGGTAACACTGGGACTCACCTGTCCTGTGTCCTGTTGGGGGCCCTCAGGTAGGACAGGTCGGGGGTGGGAGTGGGTGAGTGGTACAGGTAACACTGGGACTCACCTGTCCTGTGCCTTGTTGGGGGCCCTCAGGTAGGGCAGGGTGGGGGTGGGTAAGTGGTACAGGTAACACTGGGACTCACCTGTCCTGTGCCTTGTTGGGGGCCCTCAGGTAGGCCAGGGTGGGGGTGGGTGAGTGGTACAGGTAACACTGGGACTCACCTGTCCTGTGCCTTGTTGGGGGCCCTCAGGTAGGGCAGGGTGGGAGTGGGAGTGGGTGAGTGGTACAGGTAACACTGGGACTCACCTGTTGTGTGTCCTGTTGAGGGCCCTCATGTAGGGCAGGGTGGGGGTATGGGTTGGTGAGTGGCACAGGTAACACTAGGACTCAACTGTCCTGTGTCCTGTTGGGGGCCCTCAGGTAGGCCAGGGTGGGGGTGGGTGAGTGGTACAGGTAACACTGGGACTCACCTGTCCTGTGCCTTGTTGGGGGCCCTCAGGTAGGGCAGGTTGGGGACAGGGGTGGGTGAGTGGTGCAGGTAACACTGGGACTCACCTGTCCTGTGCCCTGTTGGGGGCCCTCAGGTAGGGCAGGGTGGGGATGGGGGTGAGGTTGGATGAGTGCTGCAGGTAACACTAGGACTCACCTGTCCTGTGCCCTGTTGGGGGCCCTCAGGTAGGGCAGGGTGGGGGTGGGGGTGGATGAGTGGTACAGGTAACAGTAGGACTCACCTGTCCTGTGCCCTGTTGGGGGGCCTCAGGTAAGACAGGTTGGGGGTGGGGTTAGATGAGTGGTGCAGGTAACACTAGGACTCACCTGTCCTGTTTTGTGCCAGGGGCCCTCAGGTAGGGCAGGATGCGGCTGGGGGTGGGGTTGAGTGAGTGGTACAGGTAACACTTGGACTCACCTGTCCTGTGTCCTGTTGGGGACCCTCAGGTACAGCAGGTTGGGGACAGGGATGGGTGAGTGGTACAGGTAACGCTGGGACTCACCTGTCCTGTGCCCTGTTTGGGTCCCTCAGGTAGGGCAGGGTAGGGGTGGGAGTGGGTGAGTGGTACAGGTAACACTGGGACTCACCTGTCCTGTGCCTTGTTGGGGGCCCTAAGGTAGGGCAGGGTTGGGGGTGGGAGTGGGTGAGTGGTACAGGTAACACTGGGACTCACCTGTCCTGTGCCCTGTTGGGGGCCCTCAGGTAGGGCAGGGTGGGGGTGGGAGTGGGTGAGTGATACAGGTAACACTGGGACTCACCTGTCCTGTGCCCTGTTGGGGGCCCTCAGGTAGGGCAGGGTAGGGGTGGGAGTGGGTGAGTGGTACAGGTAACACTGGGACTCACCTGTCCTGTGCCCTGTTGGGGGCCATCAGGTAGGGCAGGGTCGGGGTATGGGGTGGGTGAGTGGTACAGGTAACACTGGGAGTCACCTGTCCTGTGCCCTGTAGGGAGCCCTCAGGTAGGGCAGGGTCGGGGCATGGTATGGGTGAGTGGTACAGGTAACACTGGGACTCACCTGTCCTGTGCCCTGTTGGGGGCCCTCAGGTAGGGCAAGGTGGGGGTGGGTGAGTGGTACAGGTAACGCTGGGACTCACCTGTCCTGTGCCCTGTTGGGGACCCTCAGGTAGGGCAGGGTGGGGTTGGGTGAGTGGTACAGGTAACACTGGGACTCACCTGTCCTGTGCATTGTTGGGGGCCCTCAGGTAGGGCAGGGTGGGGGTGGGTGAGTGGTACAGGTAACACTGGGACTCAACTGTCCTGTGCCTTGTTGGGGGCCCTCAGGTAGGGCAGGGTGGGGGTGGGTGAGTGGTACAGGTAACACTGGGACTCACCTGTCCTGTGCCCTGTTGGGGACCCTCAGGTAGGGCAGGGTGGGGTTGGGTGAGTGGTACAGGTAACACTGGGACTCACCTGTCCTGTGCCCTGTTGGGGGCCCTTAGGTAGGGCAGGTTGGGGGTGGGTAAGTGGTACAGGTAACACTGGGACTCACCTGTCCTGTGCCTTGTTGGGGGCCCTCAGGTAGGGCAGGGTGGGGGTGGGTGAGTGGTACAGGTAACACTGGGACTCACCTGTCCTGTGCCTTGTTGGGGACCCTCAGGTAGGGCAGGGTGGGGGTGGGTGAGTGGTACAGGTAACACTGGGACTCACCTGTCCTGTGCCTTGTTGGGGACCCTCAGGTAGGGCAGGGTGGGGGTGGGTGAGTGGTACAGGTAACACTGGGACTCACCTGTCCTGTGCCTTGTTGGGGGCCCTCAGGTAGGGCAGGGTGGGGGTGGGTGAGTGGTACAGGTAACACTGGGACTCACCTGTCCTGTGCCTTGTTGGGGACCCTCAGGTAGGGCAGGGTGGGGGTGGGTGAGTGGTACAGGTAACACTGGGACTCACCTGTCCTGTGCCTTGTTGGGGACCCTCAGGTAGGGCAGGGTGGGGGTGGGTGAGTGGTACAGGTAACACAGGGACTCACCTGTCCTGTGCCCTGTTGGGGGCCCTTAGGTAGGGCAGGGTGCGGGTGGGGGTGGGTAAGTGGTACAGGTAACACTGGGACTCACCTGTCCTGTGCCTTGTAGGGGGCCCTCAGGTAGGGCAGGGTGGGGGTGGGTGAGTGGTACAGGTAACACTGGGACTCACCTGTCCTGTGCCCTGTTGGAGACCATCAGGTAGGGCAGGGTGGGGGTGGGGGTGGGTAAGTGGTACAGGTAACACTGGGACTCACCTGTCCTGTGCCTTGTTGGGGGCCCTCAGGTAGGGCAGGGAGGGGGTGGGTGAGTGGTATGCTGGGCTCCCTTCTCTCTTACGGCTAGGAGGACTCGGCCTGAGAGAGTGCAGGTGGAGGCCATTGTGTCGATGGATCTGATTAGTCGAGAAGTGGTCACGTGACGCCGAGTTAGCCAAAATCTGACGAACTGGGCGGTGGGCTGAACCCGCGCCTATTCATGACGTACAGCGATAGCGTGAGTTCGAGGCGGGGGTACCAGCGTAGGTGAGTGGTACAGGTAACACTGGGACTCACCTGTCCTGTGCCTTGTTGGGGGCCCTCAGGTAGGGCAGGGTGGGGGTGGGTGAGTGGTACAGGTAACGCTGGGACTCACCTGTCCTGTGTCCTGTTGGGGGCCCTCAGGTAGGGCAGGGTGGGGTGGGGGTGGGTGAGTGGTACAGGTAACACAGGGACTCAACTGTCCTGTGCCCTGTTGGGGGCCTTTGGTATCGGGTAGGAATGGATGCATGGTACAGGTAACAGTTCAACTTACTTGTCCGGGACCCTGTGGTGGGCCGTCACGTCAGGCAGGTGCGAGGTAGGTGAGTGGTGCATGTAATGCAGGTAACGTCCCACCTCCTGTCGAACTGGATCCTTTTGGGATCCACAGCATGTAGGCACACTGATGGGCACGTCGGCAATGCTATTTGTTGGGGCAAGCACTTCTGAAAAGCCAGATATTTTATATGTGCTTTCTATAGGAATAAAATAGTGAGGACGTACAAGATTCCTCTCTCACCAAACTTTATTGTTACCTGTATAAAAATCTACTCTCACAAGAAAGACGACTTGTTTAATTTCGTAATCCTGATGAAATCGTGCCTGCCTTCATGCAACAATGTGAAAAAGAAAGGGTCACCTGGAGGTCGGGAACCTATTTTTGTTATTAATTTTATCAAAGGCCATAATTTTCTAAGTTGTCCAACACTTCTGAATAGCTTTTTCTACTCTTGAAATGATCACGATCTCCAAAAAATTAGCTTTAAATTTGTGTAAGATAAACTTGTGATCTATTAGATAAATCTTCTTTAAAGAAGAAAGAAAAATGGTTTCACTAAAGACTTGATAAATACAAAAAGCAGTCAAAAACTCCAATCATTACTTGTCTATTACTCATAATAAATCTGTCATTCTGTTAAATATCTTATTAAGCATGTTTACCATATAACTTTTGAAATATAAAACTTTCTCAAAAGATTGTGCAACCAGTCATTGAGAACAAAGAGAATTAAATGGCTAAAGACATGACTGATTGAGGGACTCCCCACCATTAGCTACAATACTATATAGATATAACTAGGGACTCCCAAAAACATCTTATCCTAACAGAGATATTTGAACCCGATGGGCAAAATATATTTACATATTATCTGCATTTTAATAGGCCTATGTTCTAGAGTATTCTAAGAATTTGTTTTTAAAGGCTCTTTGACAAAATAAATAGGTCATTAAAAAAATTAAATTAAAAACTGTCTTTTGAAATTTTCAATTTCTGTATATTTTTCAATTGAATTTCTCAATTAAATTTGATCAAGGATAAGAAATTGAATTAAATTTCGAAAATTAAATTAAATTTAACAAATCAGTTTTTAAATTAAATTTTTAAATTTCTTTACAAATTTTGAAAAGACAGCTGCATACATGAGTTATATGTTCAAAATTGATGCAAAGTAAAATATGACACATATATTGATTTTGATGTATACCATATGATCCTTCAATCATATGAAGTCACTCACTTTTCTCCTTTGAATCATGCTGATCACGTAGCTGTTTCAGACCAGCAAAGATGACCTGCCCCGCCGGATCTTTGAAAAGGAAACACGAGTCCAGCAGCCGCCGAAACACCCGAGCCTCTGGTCCCTAGGCACCATAAAAGACACATCTTAAGGGATTCCTTGTACATTCATTTTCCAAGGCCCATTTTTTATTTAATTAAGTACTCTTGGGTCTTCTAAATGTATTTTAAAAGAATTAATTCGAAAATGTTGAAGTATAACTGAATTACAAAGGAAAGAAAAGAAAATTCGGAAATTCCGTAGTTTGTGGGCTTTCAGTTCTGTCCTTGCTTCCTCATAATAAAGGGACATCCCTTTCAAAATAGGTTGGGAGTTTCATGTAATTGAATCAATTTAGGTTAGTAAAAAATGCAAGTATCTACAGCCTGTTTGTGGCCTAATATAAATATTTAATGCTAAAGATAGAATCCTTTCTGTACACTTTTGAGAGTTGGGGATTCCCTTATATTGAAAGCTGGGGACTTCAAATTAGTATCCTTGTGACGTCACAAATTAGAGGATTTCCCCTAGAAATACATAAAATAGACCAAATGTAAAAGTCTCATAACTGTCTCAATATTTGGAATATCCTTGAAATATTTCTACCAGTACCAAAAATAGTTCCCGAGGCATATTTTATGGTAAAATAATTTCACAGAAAAATATCTAGCCTTTAACCATGCGCAAGTTTTCTCTTAACCTGATTAGTTCAACAAGGCAGTGCTGATGATCACCCGTTCATTTAAAAAGGACAAATCCATTGATATTTTTCATGTGTGAGTAGGCTAATTAGTTTTGACATGTTCAATTCATGTTTTCAAACATATAAAGTCATATAATCATGCAAAATTTGATGTTGTTAAATTCTGAATCTGGAATGAGCGTCTAAGTAACATGATTCTTTTCCCTAAATAATCGTCATGAATTTTCATTTAATTGAAAAAAAATGTAGTGACATCAACATGTTACCTTTATAAAATTACAAATTTACACTACCGTAAAACTCCTCATTTAAGCTGCACCCTAAATTAAGCCGCATCCTAACTTTTGGGTGTATCTTCATCTTTTCCATAATTTAATTATTTTTATGGCTGGATAAGGGGGCAGACAAGGAGGTTATCCTTACCCTTACCAGGATAAATAAAATGATTTTAAAAAAAAATGTATTCAAGGGTGTGTAAACCCCTTATTTAAGCCACACCCTCAAAGTTCAGACTTAGTCTTATTTCTGAAAGTAACTCTTATTCAAGCCGCGGCTTTAATTAGGGTTTCTATGGTACCATTACAAACGTACAATTTCCATATACTACTTAGAGGACCGGAGCCTCCAGTCTTGTAAGTAGTATACGGAAATTGTAAGTGGAGGGACTGCATGAGGTTTGATGAACTTTTCATATACCACTATGTCTCTGACTTAAGCCACCTCAGACTGAGAAGCATAAGCTGGCAAAGGTTACTAATACTAGTATTATGATGGCTAAATCCAACACTTAGCCTTTTAAAGGTAAATACGGGTGACCACAGCAGCGCCACCTGGCATGATTTAATTTCTATTGCAGGATTTCCTTGAAATTTCACAAATATTTCAGGGAGCACTTAGTTATGACTGTGAATTTGTGAATGAAAAGAAAAAGGCATAAGGCGGCTTTTAGGCCAAAACAAAATTTGTTATGTTCAGGTAACATAGGTCGAAAAAATAGGGTAGGTAGGTCAAAATCTTTTTTTTTTTTTTTTTTTTTTTTGCTTTTTTTTCTTACTTCCCAAAGAGACCCGGCCTGTGCTGAAAATAAAAAAATATTCCAAATATCCCCTAAAACATTTTCAGGATCTAAAAGTCCTTACCCTGATTATATGTATGTTACTTATGGTTTTCCATGCATTTTTAGGTCAATTCTTTTGGATTTTGAAAAAAAATAATTACGAATTTAAAAAAAGTTAGGGTAGGGCCAAAAAATTAGCTTATGTAGGGTTACCTGAACACAACAATTTCTTTTTGGCCTAATTGATAAAATATAGTTAATTAAGCAGATCTTCATTTTTCTTTACTTTTAGGGATAAAATTAGATTTTCCGTGGTGACCTAAGGTTTTCTTTGGCCTAAAACACTCATTGGGGCCCTGCCCACACATTGTGAGTATATTTGAATTAAAAATCATGGTTGTTTATTTTTAATGCCAATTAAACTCTACTTTTCTCCATAGACTCCAATAGTAAAAACTCATTTTTTCAGATACTCATATCTCTGAAATTGATATGGTAAAATGTTATTTTCAAAGTTCTTAATGTTCCTTGGGGATTATGGATGGAAGGGGGGTCGCATGTCGCATGTCAAATTAAAGAAATGGCCATGTCACCTGTCCCTATAATAGTATATTTCAAATTAGACCCATGTCCCATGTCGAATTTAAGAAATAGCCCTGTCCCATGCAACTATCATTTTTAAAGCTGCTGTCCCATCTCGAATTTATGGAAAGAGCCATGTTATTTGTCCCTTAATTGCCATGTCGCCTGTCGAATTCAAGAAACAGCCATGTCGCGCTGTCAAATTTAAGAAATGGCCCTGTCGCCGTGTCGAATTTAGGGGTCTAGACCCATTTCCTTAAATAGTACATCCACCTATATACACCCTGTGGGTTTTAGAACTTTGTCATGGTTTTTATGAAATCACCCAAATACCACCCATAACTTATTCGGGGTGCCCACGCTTTTTCAAAAATCAATTAAAGACCTTTTTAAGACCCATTTAAGACCAAAGTTTGACAAATTAAAGACCTGATTGCCACATGTAAAGTAAAATCTCTTTGGATATGTTTGGATGTACAAACACTCGGCAAAAAAGTGTAATTTTGTTGAACCGGTCATTTGATTTGCAGTTTCAAATCAGATTCAATTTAAGACCTTTTTAAAATTTAAGACCTCATGTAAGAAAAATAAGAAGTTAAAGACCTTTTTAAGGCCTTAAATTAGGAAAAATCAATTAAAGACCTTTTTAAGACTTAAGACTTGCGTGGGCACCCTGTTATTATCTTTAGGCTTTAAACAGTTTCTTTCGACTCCTCTATTTAAGAAACATCTAAATGATAGGACTTTGTTTGGAAGGGCACTTTACTTTAGCCTAAACTAAAGTAAAGTGCTGAAGTTAATTAGGCTTAAATTGTGTGGACTGTTTTCTTTACAAAATATTTCAATATCATTATGAGGCCCATAGCCAGGTGGGGTTTTGGACCAACCCTCCTTTAAAATACAACTTATATATGGTTCTAGACTCCTAAATTCAACAGAGGCATTTCTTAAATTTGACAGGGCGACATGGCTGTTTCTTAAATTCGACAGGGGACATGGCAATTAAGGGACAAATGGCATGACCCTTTTCTTAAATTTGACAGGGGACAGGAGCTTTAAAACGATAGTGACAGGGGACAGGGCCATTTCTTAAAATTCGACAGGGGACATGGGTGTAAATCTAGATATAGGGACAGGTGACATCCCCATTTTTAAAATTCGTCACGTGACACGGGACCCCCCCATCTATACCCCCTTATATGGTAGACCTAAAAATAAAAAAAACGACCCCCCTCCCCCCCCCCCTCCCCCACACACACCCCTCTGAAAAAAAACTATTAGTCAAAAAATGAACCCCCCTTTCAAAAAAAGGTGGCTACGGGCCTGATTATAACTATACTCTTTAGGCTAGTTCTAAATTGGAGATGGCATTTTTTTGATTGATTGACTGCAAGATGAGTGATGATGATGATTGAGTAGAGTCTACTGAGTTGACTATGAGACAGACTTTAACAATGTCGTAACGTCACGAAATTTGTGCTGCTTGTCACTGGGAGTATTTTTGTCAACAAATGAACTGGACTTTGGAGGGTCACCTCCAGGTCAAAGGCTAGGATCACATTGTGTACTTGATAAGCAGTATTCATTCTAACTAGGATCCATAGAGCAGAAAGGGGGCTACCTGCCAATGCTTTTTTCAAGATAAATGCATGAAGAATTCCCCAGTATCCAGCAAGTTGAACGTACATGTATACTTTATTTCAATATTTTTCAAATAAAGCATGTCTGGACACAAAAACAACCTGTTTAGACAGATTCTACACACTCACATAAACTTAAATCCCAAGTTTTAAGCCTGTCTGACTAGGTCCACTGGTAGTTTTGTGCGATCCAAAACTTGGTAGTATCAGCGGCACGCCGCTTGATTTACACGCTGCAGCGAACTAATTTCGTCATTAAAAGTGGTCATTTTGGTTAACATGGTAACCGATGCCATGATTTGAAAAGAATGGGTCTAGACCCTTAAATTCGACAGGGCGACAGAGGCATTTCTTAAATTCGACAGGGCGACAGGCCCTTTTTTTAAATTCGACAGGTGACATCGGAATTAAGTGACAAATGACATGGCCCTGTTCTTAAATTCGACATGCGACAGGAGCTTTAAAAAGATAGTGACAAGGGACAGGGCTATATCTTAAATTCGACATGGGACATGGCTCTAAACTGAGTTATAGTGACAAACGACAGGGCCGTTTTTTAAATTCGACACGCGACATGGGACCCCCCCATCTATACCCCCAAAAGACATATCTAAAGTATATTCAAACAGCAAGATAATTCCAATAAACAGGGCTTTCAAATTATACCACATAGAATGCTCTATGGTGAAAGCATCACAAAAAAAATCCCATTGTTCTATCCTTTCTATAGAATTGTCCGAGAGGCCCCGACCCGACATTACCACTCTGTCAGGGGGGAGAGAGACAGTTAGAGCCGTTCTCGAACTACTATAGAATCACTTGACTGTCAAATCCGACAACATTTTTAAAGATAATTCTGGTTCTAGGAAACATAGAAACATAATTCAAACAGATTTGAAATCCTCTCTTTTAGCTTGTCAAAACAACCTTCATACTTAGTTTGTACAACCACTTTAATTTTTTAAGTAAAGGCCCGAGTCACTCCGACTCAAGGGCTTGACGGGTGTTGTTCTGACTTATAATGAGTCAGAACAACACCCGTCAAGCCCTTCTAGGCTTCTAAAATCTAGCCAATTTCTTCATTTTTTTGTTCTACTCCAACTTCAAGTACTACCAATTCCCAGACTACAACCTACTCTATCAATATTACAACTGCTTGAATTGCTTACGTCGGCCGAGATGTACTTGGCCCTGGTCGGGGGTTGGGGCGTCCTCTCCGTGGAGCTGGGTTTTACCTGCGACCTCCACACGGTCAGGGCCCTCTGGGCCGGGTGGGGCCGCATTCTGACATCTACACACTCCACAGCTGACCAACGACCATGGCGGCAATACGTAGAATAGTTTTTACTTCACGGGAGGACTGATAATGATGTGCTGGTCCTACCTCTCTGTTCACATGCCGTTCTCTGTGTGCTGCTCGGTGGTGGCCATGACGACGGTCTGTCATGGCGACCGGTCGTTACGTCATGTTACCTGGAGGACTACCTACTTGACGACCGCAATCATTTAGGATTAGGCCCGGTCAATATCGGCAAATCAGCGTATTGATTAATCTTATGCGTGGAGTGGGTTCAAAATTTATCAACGAAATACTTTGATGACGTATTTCGCCCGAGTACCTAGCGGCCTCAACGCCGCCGTCACGCTTACGTCGTCTCGGGTCACGGTGGCCCAGTAGTGGGAGAGTTCGCCGCGCTGTAACTACGCCTACGGTGGCCCAAAGTACAAAGCGTGTCCTCAACCCCTCAACCTCAAGTCAATGTCTCGCTTCAACCCCCATAATCAACATAATATAATGCATATAACTCTTGTACCATGAATATAATTATATGTAGAACATTGAAACATTTCTAAGGTTATTTCTTATTCCATGTTGAACTTAGCTACATAGAGACTCTACAGCCACTGTCTCACCCTCCTGTTATGGGTCTAGACCCTTAAAATCGACACTGCGACATGGCCAATTCTTAAATTTGACACGGTGCCAGTCATTTCTTAAATTGGACAAGGGACAAGGCAATTAAGTGACAAATGACATGGGCCCTTTCTTAAAGGGACAGTCTCGTCCGTGAGGACGACGTTATTTGCTACGTTGTAACTCCCGTTCTGACGCGCCAAATTCGTGACGTGACCAATCACGTAGCAGGATTACGTTCCAACGTCACAAAACACGTCGCCGGGTCTCCTGTCGTTAGGCTAACGTCGGCGTACCTTAGCCTAACGACGGCCGACGAGACTGTCCCTTTAAATTCGACATGGGACTGGAGCTTTAAGTAGATAGTGACATGCCAGGGGCGGATCCAGGAATTGTTTAGGGGGGGGGCCAAGATTTGAAAATATTTGTAAGTAGTATATAAGATAGAATTTTGGACGGCGGAGCCGTCGAAGGGGAGGGTATGGAAGGGGTGTCCCCTCCCATTCGGGGGGTTTGGGGGGCCACTCCCACGAAAATTTTGAAAAAATAAGCCCTTGTTCATGCAATCTGAGGCATTCTGAGATACTTTGGAGACCTTTGGGGATTATATGAGTAGTAAAAACGAAGATCGAGTTCAACTCGTGGCGCGAAAATGCGCACATTAGGCGCTTGCGCATTTTCGCGCCAACGAGTTGAACTCAATCTTCGTTTTTTCTAGCTCACGAACTAGTGGTCTAGGCTCTATAATAGCGGCTCTGCCTGGCAGAACCGTTAACACGAAAGCCAGTTGCAACCGCTGGTAAAACACAACCTCGTCAGGTGTGTCATACTTTTTAACATTAGAATCAGTTTAGTTTCTGTAAGTCAAGCATTGTCTCTAGGAACGCAAGGTTGTGCAAAATTACCTATTTTCAGCATTGATGCAGTGGAGCACAGAGCATCTTGCAGTGGAGCATTCTCAATTCTGCTGTTCTGGAGAGAGTACCCTTTCACCAAAAGTGTAATAGTTAGCTTCAAATAGCATCATTTGAGTTACAAATGATAAATGGTAGGTAAATGAGCCCATCCCAGAGTGGGTATATCCCAGGCTTGGACAGAGGTCAGACAAAATTACAGTATAAGCCATCTTTGCCTCCTAGAGTTGGGGTTGCTGAAATAAGCAACAATTATATTTTTCTATATCCCCAAGTGCTGATAAAACATCATGATTTCTTAAATTTCATCAGTTGACAGAGTTTCAGGTTTGCCAGCCAATCAAAATGCTGTATTACAGGGCAAAATAGGGTTGGACATTATTGCCTGGGCTGACAGGCTTTAACATTGGTTCCTATGGGGAAAAGGCAAATATATAAAGCTGTAGTTTACCAATTGTAAGAACAATTTGTCAACCAAATTGCTTTGGTTAATTTTGTATTATGCAACTGTCTTCATGGAATAAGCACAGACACAATTTTGAAAATATTTTATGGTAAACTTTAATGTTGGTATTCTGGGATGGGCTTATTGTCCTGGGGATTCAAGTTCTGGTCGTGAACATACCATAGATTTTAGCAATACGAGCAATTACCATAAATAATGACTGGTCACACTTCTCTGTTATATAATATATGGGCAAGTGGTTAGAAATATTGGTCAAATTCCAGGTACATTTTTCTAAATAACTCTGGAACTAAAAAGATATCAAGAAGCGGGAAAAACCAGTGTATTTCTCTCTGAGCTCTATTGAACTATTGTTAATGTTTGTTTTAATACTGCGCGATGAATATATAACTAAGTATCCATGAGTCGTTTGTCCAGAATGTCTGAGTCAATCAGACTGCGTTTAAAGTTAGCTCATTCACTTCCCAATAGTTCAAAAGAAATGAACGATGAGGGAGCTCTTAATATGAAAGGGTTTTTATTCAATAAACATCTCATCCCGAGTCAAAGCCACTATGTATAAGTCTCCATCAGTCCACCTCCCATCTCCTATCAGCAATCAACCACATTTAGAATACAAGTTGTTCCAACACATTCTAGACCGCTCTAGTGCTCAGCTCTATCACAATCCTATGCCCGAGGTAGTTGGTATAGGTAAACTCCAGTCTGCTGCGCGGGAGCCGATGTACTAACTCCAAGTAGCTCCTTTGCTAAACTTACTCAGCTGACATTCTCACTTAAACTGCTTGCTCCTCACTTTGCAACGCATTTTATACTGGTTAACAGGTGGCGCTGGGAGCGTAAGATATTTCTTTCTAGAAGTAGACTAGACGTAGACTTGCTAAGCCTGATCCTTGTTAGATTATACACCATGATGATATATTAAAAGTGCTAAGCTATTAGTACACTATTTTCAGAAAAGAGAAGAAACATACTGGATAATAATATATTTTTCTGTGGTAGTGCCTACTCTTAATTATGAAGAAGGCCCTAACAGGTTGAAACATGTCAATTCTACATGTCACATTAAAGTTTTAATAGTCTGAAATCAACTATATTGAGTTAGGTTTGTCTACAACTTAACTCTGTACTACAAAGTATCATTTGTTGTAATTTTTTAGAAATTTAGCACCAATTGTGATAACCTTCAGATCTAGAAAACCCCGCAAAATTACAATAGAACTCTGAAAGATTCTTGAACACAACATATGCCACCTCTGACTTGGAGCATAAACATACTTTAAATCCTTAAACAATTTTCTATATATTAGATATATCTTTTCTAAAAATCTAATGTTATCGTGATATTGGTTAAAATATTACCAAATCACAGACATCATGAGATCATATCAATAGATTATTCAGTATTCCTGTCATGATATTGCTGGTAAATTTTCGCTACGAAATAGCGAGCCTCGCCGGGTACAATTTCATCATGTAAAACAGATTGAGAAGGCATCAAATTTGATCATTACATAGGGCTAACATTGAAATAAGATCACATTTTGACATGTGTTTACCTATCCCTAGCACTTTCAATATCTACAACACTGCTATTTCTAATAACCTCATCCCACAAGAAAATATCCCTAACCCTCAAGAAATCTTAAGTAACAGTTTGACTCTGATGACTATGATAGTTTTGAATCTATCAGTGAAGAAACGAAGGGTATTGAGTTGACAACCTTTTCTGTTTCTTCCTCTCAATCTAGCAATCAGTGCTCTTCCTCAACAACTCAACAATTGAAATTTAAAAAAGATAAAAAGATGTTTGTTAAAAATACTAATCAGAAAATAAGGACTGTTTTTGCAAAGTTATCTGAAGTACATACCAATTAACTTGTAACTACTAAAATAGAGATGCTCAAATTATATACTCCGACTGTACTTGTCCTGATTATGTTGTTTTACCCTGATTGTTTAACCGTGTATGTTTCTTACTTAATGATCAGCAAGGAAAGAAAAGTTAGCCGACTTTTCAAAAAATAAAAATGCTAGAGCATTAGGTAAGGAGGAGTTTGCATCGCATATATATGATTGTGAGCTCGCATCATAAGTTATCACAAATTCAACACACAACTAATGAGATAAGATTATCACAAAATTTATTTGATATTTCGAATCTGAAATGAAGTTACTATTAATGCTTGCATCATAAGTTGAATGCGCATGTATTATACATAAACAGTTCTAGCTCTGTTCTATCTTCTGAAATATAATAAAAGTGCTAAGCAATTAGTACATCCGTCAGTGATCAGGCATTTGAAATAGAAGAGGTGAACGATAGGATTTCAAACCATAGCATTATATTTTTATTTTTCATTACACAGGAAACGATTTAAATGTCTTATTTAGCGATTCTGACTTGTTCCTACCTAAGAAATACAAATATTCTTCGAATGGTTTCTTGATCAATCTTAGTACTGAAATGAACATGACACACTTACGCAACACGCGCAAAATGTCGTGGTCTCCTTCTCGTGGAGAAAACTTGAACCTTTTACAAAATATAGTATACCTCCCTTTCCCACAATGCTATACACGATCCAATGTCAACTTTGAAATTTTAAGCACTTTCTGAAACATTTACTTTTTCTTCAAATTTATTCATTTTACACACAAACTAATTTTCATTGTCTAAAAGGACTCTTTAATATCTGATTAAATTTGAATGAAAATTCACATCCCAGAAACTTTAGCTAGCTCACTAAAACTAGCAACAAGAATGATCTGAAATGTTAGATAAAGCTTCTCCTCTAGAAATATTTTTAACATATTCAAGCGTTTTTGGGCTTAATACTGCTCTAACCCGGTGCTGCTGTTTTCATTGATTGACCTAAGAAATGATGTTTTCCTCAGGTGAAACAGTAGCTGTAGAAGAAAGAGCACAAAATGACCTTTAGTCATTTACTTAAAACTAGAAGCATGAATCATATTCTCGTCCGCACCCAGTGCAGAGCTAACAAAATAGTTCTTCTAAACCACAAGATAAAAATTCTATCAACCATAACTATCAGCCTTGTATGTCTATTCGATTGCTATATAATTCAAGCCTAAAATAGTTGTCAGAAGTTTAGTGGTTTAGTTCCCAAGCTAGGTATCAGGTGAAGTCTGAGACTGCTCACAAGTATTGGAAATATAACTTCTTTTATCAATAAATTACTTTGTAACTAGCTTAAATAATCATCATGTTTCGACCCGTTAGGACCTTCATCAGGATTACAAATGCTAATACAGTTACTTCTGAAGTAAGGAATTCACATGTTAAATATGGTATGATTTACGTGTAGAAAATAACAGATGGATTTTTCATTAACAGTATAATTCAGTCTAGGCTTTGTTTATAAATGATAACTATATCTGTTCTTGGAATCTCCAAATAAACTATATCAAATTACTTTGAAAAGTTCAACGTATGCTAAATGACAGGGTGACCAAGGCTAAAAGAGCCTCATCTGCAATTAAGCAAGCAATAAGTACCACCACAAATGTCTCAACACAACTATCCACATCGCTATTTGATAAGCAGATAGAACCTATTCTACTTTATGCTAGCCCAATATGGGCCATACCCAAAAGCACATATACACTGAAACTGAGTTGTATTGAACTTAACCAAACCAGCACTAGAGCTTATACGAACAAATGCCTACAAGTTAAGGTTTTAGAACAGACAGACACTTTATAGATCGAATACAGACCAAGTCGAGTTTGTATAGATACACAAAATTCTAAACCTCAATCCACCATGTAAAAATGAACTCAAAGACGATGTTATTGAAATACTATGTACATTTGTCAAACATGCATACCAAATTGTACTACGCCAACCTAAATGACATGAATGTATTGCTTACATTAGTCCAATAAACTTACTTACTACTTACTATGGAAAGATGTTAATTATAATCCGTATATTTCCACAATAAAATCTAGGCTACATTAGTCCGTTGAAAATCTGCATGTAAAAACTTTTTTGTGTAATACAATTACTAAGATAAAGTTAAAAGTTAAGATCTAGTTAAAAAATAACATCCGCTCGTGGAGAAGAGTCGTTCCTTTTTAAGGTAAATTACTAATGAGGTATTGGAACAAGATTAGCTCCCAAAAGAAACAGCCTTGCCCAGGCAGTATTTTGTCCAAGCCATCGGCGATGTAGTTAATTTCCCGTTGGGGTTGGTGGGTGGATTAGTGGTTTCGCTGTTGGCCTGTTGGCGGGCCGTGGCAACTGCAGGTGAGGCGGTACAGTAGAATCAACCACTGGTGGATGAGCGGATTCGGTGCTAGTGTCAGTTTCATCCTCGCTGTCTCCGGTGCTGGATTGATCGGTTCACTAGTCGGTTGTTCCTGCGTCATTGTGGTTGATGGTTGGTTAGCAGTTTGAGTGTTCTCGTTGGGGCACTCCACAAGAACGATCCAAAGTTAGGCAGGGGGGTTAGTTTACACGGTCTGAAAGGTAAAGTGGCGACAGCTGTTATGAACACAGTAATTGATGGACAACATGGGGACCTGGTTGTATGTCATTTGCAGCTTAGGCTATCCCCCTCTCCACTCTCTACTGTCCCATGCCTACTTGCGCCCTTCACAACGGTTGTTAGGGACGCCACTCTCCACAAACATTCACTTGACGGACGATACCCGCATCGTACGGACGCTTAGCCACCCACCCACCCCCAACATCATGACTTTATTATCTTTGTTTATTTACAGTAATTATTTTCTTCTACTATTACATTTACAAACTTCATTCATCCCTAAGTACGGGTTATTTACTATTCTCATAAACCCCTTTGTGTTTCGTTGGGGTTAATCCTAAAAGTAATAAAATTCAAACAATTTTCCCAAGCCGCCGTTACATCTTGTTTCTTCATACCGTAAGGATAGCTAGTGGACTGCTAATGATAAAAGAAATTAAGCATTTTAGCACTTACTAATTTTCCAAGCAACAAGAATGTGGACATACTGCATATAGTAATTTTACACTGTTTAAAATTTATAAGTCAGGGATGTTGTTTCATATTTTACGCAGAGACCTCTAAACAACTTTGAAGAATATTTGCTCATAACATGTTTCATAACATTTTAAAATCATTTCAGATTTTGAATATGATGTTTCAGATTTTTTCATTAATCTGATTCGTAACCTTCATAAAAGACAGTTTCCTTATCATAATAATTATACTAACCAACGCTTTGCTGTGCTTCTTCCCCTTCCGCACGAGTTTGTTTTTTGAACTGAAGCGCCATTTCGTTGATTGCTAATTAGGAAAAGAAATTGAGAATTAGTAGTATCATTCCATGCTTACTTTGCTAGCACAAGAGACAGGTTGAAGAACATTGTCTCTAAGGGTAGTAAAGTTTTTCTATACTATGGGTTTTAATTTAAACTTACATTATGATTTAATTTAAACTTACATTATGATTTAAGTGAGCATACTGAACTGTCTCTAGCTGTTCTTCTGCGCTTTTATTTGCAAATTTATTTTATCAATGTAGCAATCATGATGACACTTACTCTCAGCAATTCTTTCCTGATTCTTTGCCAATACCTCTAGTGCTTGCGTCATTCTTTCGGACATGTCGCGGTGGTGATTCATGCTTTCGCTTAAACTTTTTGTTAGAGTGGCTAGGTTTTCACCAAATTTGGAACAACATCCGCATTTCAATAGCCTAACAGGAGTGGTTTGAGCTGTAAAGAGATTAATATAATTATTTCTTAAAATCACAATATATCTTTAACATTCAGTCAGGAGAAATTTGGGCAGATAACTAAGTTTTGATCTAAAACATTCAGTTAGGAAAAATTTAGTAACAAACAAATTTCCTTCAATTTAGTTTAAAAAATGTTTCAGATATTTAAAGATTTCTAAATTATCTTACTGATTTTAATAATAAGTACCTTTTCTTTTGGTCTTCATCTTTGTGAAGGCAGTCTCACTGTGCTCCTCTTCATCAGTCTTCGTCTGCCATGATGGGCGATACAATCCAAAAACTCGGGGTCGTTCTGTGCTTTGACTTGGTGAGACTACAAGAGGAAGTTATATCTTTTAGAAAAATATGCCTGAAGAGCAATTCATTACAGCAAAGTTTAAGATACTGATCTAATATATATCTTCTTGCATTACATGTTAAGTCTTTTCATGTTAAGTCATGCATTTCAGGATAGAAATTTGAGAAAAATAAAACTTTATGTATTTACAGTCACCATTTTAAAGAAACTGCATATACCAAGGTCTATCGTTACAAAGGTTTGATACCTTACAGGTTTTATTTAGAGAAACATCACCATTTCTAGTTCATACTCTCTATTTAAGTGCTTTCAGGGAAATCATAATTTAGTTAGGTGAGAGTGCTCCCTTATCTTTGATCCTGGATTCTTATTTCAAACCGATACTTACCATGTGAAAAATTAGATGATTCAGAGTTCTAAAACTTTATTTATTTACAGTCACGATTTTTAAGAAACTGCATATACCAAAGTCTATCGTTAGAAAGTTTTGATACCTTAAAGGTTTTATTTTGAGAAACATAACCATTTCTAGTTCATACTATTTTAGTGTTTTTAGGGAAATCAAGGATGTTGCCATGTCGAATTTAAGAAATGGGCATGTCATGCTGTCGAATTTAAGAAATATCCAGGTCCCATGTCACTATCTTTCAAAAATCCCAAGTCGCATGTAACAAGGTCTCAAAAACGGCCATGTCGAATTTAGGGGTCTAGGGCCCTATTCTTTGTATATATAATATTGTTTCATATTTCAAACTGTTACTTACCATGTGAAAAATCGGATGATTCGGAGTCCGATGACGGTATAAGCTCACTCTGACTCCCACCACGACTACTTTCCCTTTCTAAGGTCTCTGACTTTGCTGAAAGGAGAGATAAGAACACCCGGTGCTTAATATTTTCAACAAGGTCTAACACACGCTGCTTAATATTTTCAACAAGGTCTAAATTTACACTTTAAGTGGGGTGCGGTGACGGGGCTGTTGACTCTCTGGTGATCAAGACCGCGAATGACTAGGTGAGTGAAAAAATATTTTCACATTCCCTCCAGTTGCCGCCTTTTTGTATAACCTGGCTGCCCATTGGTCAGTTTTGTTTATGGGTGCCATGCATGGCAGGAACAGCTGCTCTGATTGGTCATTGGGGGTGGCCCTGCTGGCAACAGCAGGCTTACACCTGTGTGTCAGGGGGTGCGCTGAGGCTAGCCACAGCTAAAGGCTGTCTGACTGTCACCACTTTTTGTAAAATGTTGTTGGGAAAAGGGGGTGGAGGAAGGAGGAGTCTTATTAGTGGGCCCGCGGGTATTAATATTAATAGGGGCAAAGATCAATTTGTTTTATAGGCGGTTTATGCGCGGTTTCGGAAGATTACCTCATCAGTTGTATCTCACCGGAGTCTACTTTTTTTACATCGCCCTACCCCAGTTCTCTGGCCCGCGGATTCCATCAATCCACAGTCCAGAAAGCCTTGTAAGAAAATTACAAAAAATAAATTTACACTTTTAACTCAAAACATCTTATTACATCTCTGAAAGTTTTGAATTTGAGACTCTAAATATATCATCACTTGAGAGATACCTTATTAATCTAGTACTTTTGTTTAAAATATTTTTGCTCTGAGTGTTATGAAAATGCATTATTAGCTGTTTGAGCTCCACCTGGCCTACTTAAGGCTGATCATTTTCAGAAAATTCCATTAAAATCAGCCTTAAACATTTTAGTATGTCTGGGCTGACAGCTTAAAAAGTTAATTTCGAGCCCTGTTAATGTTTTACTGAGTAATGTTGTTTTTTGAATGCTTACCATCTTCGCTTTGTTTATACCGTTTGTAATGAGGAGAGTCATCGCCTTCAGTAGCATCTTCGTGGCTTCTCTGGAATAAATGATTGTTTTTAGTAGCGACTGAGAATCAAAATTTTACAAACATTAGATCTTTATGGAATTTGTGCTCCCCGAAGAAAAGCATTACTATGATATTTCTACTACCTGAATTGAAATCCTATCATATTTTACATAAGTAACAACATTTTCAACTCGAAATATGAATTGAGTATGCAGGCCCGTACCCAGGGGTGGCGGGGGTGGCGGGCCACCCTCCCACAGAAGAAATCTTTCCAAAAGTTCCACCTTTGCTTGCAAAATTTAATGTAAAAATCAGTAAATAAATATAAAAAAGTGGGAAAATATTGAAAAGTTTCACTTTTTACTGCTCGCCACACCCTCTTCAAGCTCAAATTATTGAAAATGTTTGGCCACCCCCAACCCCCTGCCCTCACAGAAGAAATCTTTCAAAAGGTTCCACCTTTGCTTGCAAAATTTAATGTAAAAATCCGTAAAAAATAGTAGGAAAATATAGAACTGAGAAGTTCCACTTTTTGCTGCTCGCCACCCCCCTTTTCATATTCAAATTTTTGAAAATTTAGGCAACTTCGCCACCCCCACAGCAGACCCTGGGCACGGGTCTGGTATGTATGAGCGTTTAGACAGTATTCCAGTTCACATCTTTGTTCACAATCTCTATTAATTCAGCCAATGTTTGATAAAAAATCTAAAGATCAGGAGTAGTCCTATGGTGTCTGGAACCCTCTTGTTTTTATGTTGAACCCCTTTACACTTGTAAAGCTGCCAACAGTCTCAATGTGGTTAGGACACTCCCAATCTTTAACCTGTCCCATCTGTTCTGATTACAGCGAGAAATGTTCTAATAGATACAAGTCAACCTTGGGGACTGAAATGATCATTCTAGGCTAGGATTACATTTTTATCATTTTCTATCATTTTTTCTTTACAAAATTATAATAGTCATTGCCTTTTTGGTGAAAATAAATGCACCAAATGTATATCAATTTTGCAATATAAGTTAATTGAGAAATAAAGAAATATGTGCGTAAGTTAGGAAAAATAAATGTGTTTTGTATGTAGGCCCGGTTTCTCAAAAGGGCTCAACTTTGATCTAAGGTTCAAATGGGTTTTTCGAAGCAGTTCAAGTACTTAATCTGCAGACTTGAACCTCAAAAGTTGATCTAGCCCAAGGAGATGGTTAAACTCTAGATTAAAAAATTAATTTGATTTACTAAAGAATTTTCACAAAGAATAATGTTATAGACTATGAAATGAAAAGAAATACTAAATTTCAGGCATCAATTCCAGTTAAAGCATATGAAAAAGCTACAAAATTGAACTGCAGTACTTGAACTTTGTAAGGTTAAACTTCAAAATTAGCTCAACTTTGATTTGTTACGAAAAACCAGTCTTCTAAAGTATTGGAAACAATGAGAGGCCCGCCTTAAATTTGCTCGAAACCCTCCTAACATTTTAGGTCTGGTTATGCCTCAGGTGCTCATGATTCTTGATTGACACACTCGCGTTGTTTAGTTGCAATCTTTGCTCATTTTTCCCCTCTGTAGTGAAATGCGAGCATTTATGTTCAGGTTATTTCCCAACAGTGTCATCATCATTATTTTAGTGCTGTTTCTATCGACACATTTAACAGAAAATAGGGATCATAGAAATTTCTATTTTCACTGAATACGCTCTGGGTTCCCTTCTTACAGATATATTTTCAATAAATCTCACCTTTTTTGAGAGTACTTTTGGGTCCATTTCCATCGTTTTACAAATTACAAATTCCTTTTCTGCATCAACGAGAAGAAGCACCGGATACACGTGGAAGACTGATGTCAGCTACTGATGTCGTCATGTCATGTGGTGTAAGATGTAGCCGTATCATTGGTCTCTAACCCGTTAAAACTGGTACAGCAACAATGCGCCAGCCTTACAATGCGTTTATACCCTAGTGTCTTAGAATTGAACTAATTCACTTGGAAGAGTTTATTCATAAACCGGTAGGGCGCTCTTGCGACTTTCATTACTCAAGATTTGTTGACGTAGTACACTTACACAAATTTCACTGAGGAAGCACACAAAGCAAAACAAGCGTGTTCCAAACTAACTTTTTATTTTTTCTCTGCAAAAGTCTTCATTATGTCCTCGGATTTTAACCTGGTTTATTCACTGGAGGATATTGAGAGAGCAGCATCCATGGCAGCATCATTGGCATTCAAGTCTCTTAAACCAAACTCTGATTCGGCGCCTTGAACAGAGGTGAGAAAATTTGATAATGGTAATGCCTAATGTGCATACCTCTGAGGGGATAATGCTGCTTCCAGAGATGCTTTTTGAGACGACGGGTCGAAAAATTCACTGTTACTTTACATAGTAGAATATATATGAAACACATCTCCCTCACGGAATAAAACAGGATCAGGTCTTATAATACTACAATTTTATTTTGAAATGAAGTGAGCTTCCATTGTTAAATTATAGGACAAAATATCTTAATTCCCACACTTTTCTTGAGAAATAACAATAAAAATATATTTAATATTTCAATCTTTACCTAAAACTTTCGGTGCTTTGCATGGGGTATTCATGATCTAAAAATATATTCATTTGATTAAAATAATATTTTGTTTATTTCTCGCCAAATCGCGGGAGGGGCAAAGGTTTACACTTTCCCATCGCAGGCGTTAGGAGTAGCGTTATCTAAAGTTACAAAACGACGAAAGGTGAACCAAGCAGCTCAGTCTTACATTCTTGGAAGCACACCAGCCCCCAAAAAACCTCTGCGTATGGGACAGGAGCCCCTAGTTCTCTGCCTCTCACTCAGAGGGCTGGCTGCTGCAGTCCTCTCAGTGATAGCCATCCAGGATTTCCAATTTTTACTGGAACCCTGAAGCAAACTCTACAGTACCAACCCCTTACCAGTAAAAACTGGAAAAGGGAAAAGTGGAGGGTGGGGCCTCATATTGAGAGTCCCACTGCACACATAGATTTATAAACCATCACACTTTATGTCAGCAACAAAAATTACAACAGAATAAACTGAGCATTTGTATCTGTTTTTCATTTTGAGCCTTAACATCAAAATAAATACATGTATTATGAGTTTTATCCAAATTTATATTTAAATTTTCATATTCTGAATGTGTAGCCTTATCTCCCTCATGGGTAGCCCTGTGGTTAGTGGTGACTGGTGCCAGCTGGTTATCTGATCTAGGGAAAGACACGGGATGGTTGGTCACAGCCTGGGATCATAAAGTTATTCTCTGAGTGAAGATAGAAAAGTGTGGAGATTTATAGTAAATTGTTTATCTCAAGAGCATTTCCAGAACACTTCAAAAATGTAACCAATCCCCTATGTTGTTGCGCAATTTTTTTTGGCGAAAGTCCAATATTTTCACAATTTAAGGCTTAACTAACTTTTCAAGTGATTTTTGATGCTAGGTTTAAGTACCGGGCTAATAGTTTTTCTTTCTTACAAAAGAAAAGAGTATTCAAAAGAATGAGTGTAATGAATTTCAACCCGCTCTTTTATTATAGTTGACTCAACAAAGCTTGGATAAATCCTTACTTCTACACTGATGTTGGTTGGTGAGCAAGTTAAATGCCCATGGAAATGTTTTAGGTTCTTTTACCAGCTTGGACAAGGTGGACAAGCGCTATTTCAAACTTTTTCTTAGAACTTGAAACAGTTTAAATCTATCGTTAAGATTTGTGCTCTTTTGCAAATTTACTAATAGTATGATGTGAATAATAAAAGTAGTCTTTTCAATAAAACTGATAGAAATAAAGGGTTTATGTGTACTAGCATTTGTGAACAGAGCAGCATAATTTGGATAAGATTTTTTGCGAAAGTCATCCAAGTAGTGGAATATTTTTGTAATTTAAGGCTTGCCTAACTTTTCAAGTGATTCTTGATGTTAGGTTTAAGTACCGGGTGATTTTGGTTGGTGAGCAAGTTAAATGCTTATAAGCCTTTTAGGTTCTTTTACCAGCTTGCACAAGGTGATGCTTTTCAGCTCAGTGAGTCTTCTCAGTACAGTCTCATGTTGAATTGTTATCCCAGAACATTTCCAAATAAGCATTGTCAAGTGCTATTTCAAACTTTTTCTTATCAAAGAACTTGTAACAGTTTAAATCTAACGTTATGATTTGTGCTCGTTTGCAAATTTACTAATAGAATGATGTGCCTAATAATACCATGAGAAATTATAATGATCATAGTTTATCAAGTAAATTCATCTTGTCTGAAACTTTTAGTCCTAGAGTCAGAATGGTGTGTAAAGTGAGTCATGGTTCCTAACCTGCTCAGTTGGGTGTTGTATGTAAAAATGATTAACTCTGGGGCAGAGTTCCTTTTCACCCAGGCTTTGCACACAGGAGAACCCGCACAACAGTACATTACAAGAACTTTGCATTTTGGCAAATAATCTTGCCATAAACAGGTTAGGGCGACCATGGGGAATGTCACATGAACTGTTTCTTCTAAGAAATTGAACATTCCTTAGGTCGATCATTGAAAACAGCAGCACCAGATTAGAGCTATCTTAAGAACAGAAAGGTCTGAAAATAATAAAATCAGTTTCAGTTAATAAAATCAGAGCTGGCATATCCCCTGCTTGCTGCACCACGGACCTTCACAAAAAGGAATAATGCTCTATTCTTCCCGTTACAGTTGAGGTTTAAGCGCACCAGCCCATGCACGCAGTCTGATGATAAACAAACCAAATCATGTTTACTTCTCAAAGAAAGAAACTCCTTTAAAAATTCAGTTTAGGAGAAAGCAAATTAGATTTGAGGTGATTCTTAATGCTATGTTTAACTAGTTTTTCTTTCTTTCAAAAGAAAAGAGTATTCGACCCGCTCTTTTACTATAGTTGGCTCAACAAAGCTTGGATAAATCCTTACTTCTGTACTGATGACGGGTGGTGAGCAAGTTAAATGCCCATCGAAGCCTTTTAGGTTCTTTTACCAGCTTGCACCACGTGATGCTTTTCAGCTCTGCTCTAATAATCTGCTTGTCTTCTCAGTACAGTCTCATAATAAAATTGTATGAAAAACGTAGTATTTCAAATAAAGCAATGAAAACTGTGCTGAACTTGACAATTCCGAGCAAAATCAGACTATGCATATCATTTAAATTATCTTCAAGAATAAAACTTCCAAATTATCTCGAATTCGCTTTCATTTTACAAAAACTGAAAACTTTTAGTCTAAAGACAAAGTCCTTTGTGAAGTACGCAAGACGAGCTGATTTATTAGCATCTGCTTTCGAACAGACGACAAAGAGCCTTGAAACTCTGACCATAAACCAGTTCATCTGTTACTTCCGGTCTAAATACCGCAACATCACCACGTTCGGACAAAGTAGTAAACCGATGAAGTGCAGCTGTTGACATCAGGGACGCTCATAATTTAAGGCGGAACTTGAGAGCCTAGGGGGTAACTTGGTCTCAAACCTGTCTGGATGCGTGTCTCAAAAGTGAAAGAAATAGATCCGTTTTCAGCTCTAAGCGAGTGGAATGAGTGAAAAAATTTCGCGCAAATTAGGTGTAAAATTTGTCACTATACTCAAAATAGGTAAGAAATTTTGAGGAAATGTTTGCAATGATATGGAAAACTGCTCTGCAGATTTAATTCTTTGTAGAATTATGTTATATATATATATATTAAGAATAAAACCTAATGAGTATCGTATTAATGGATTTCTAAATCCCTTCAATATAAGTATGTTTTACAAAAATAGGATTCTCTCAAAATGACCTAGTTTTCTAGCCCCTCAACACACATAGACATCTGGGCACTGAAGATGGGAAGTTACCTCCCTCGCTTGTGAGTTGCTCTCATCACGTTCCAAGCTCGAGGCGTTCGCTTATTCCAAGAACTGCGCATTTCTTAACACTAGTAGAAGGCCTCTCTTGTTTCAAAATAAACTCAACCATGTCTAATATAGGTATAAGTCTTAAAAACTTCATAAGCGCGATGGAATCTGGGATGATTTGCGCTACAAACAATACTATCTATTTCGGTGAAAGAAATAGATAGACGAATCGCTAAATCTACCCAGTCTGAACATAGCCTTTCAGATAACTTTAAAAATAAAATCTGAATAGTTTCGTCAGATATGAGCAACACATTTTTATCATGATCCAGTATAAAACTTAAAACAATTTCCTTAAGGTCTTCATGATGTATTTGTGTAAAAGCTGAAAGTAAATCGTTTAAATAATAATCTTTATCAACTCTGCTCCACCATAAATTCAACATATGAAGTATATTTGAGAGTAACAACGAAGCTCTATCTCTACCGTGAATTCTAAAGAACTCCTTACTGTCTAATTCTAAATATATTGCTAGTTTTTCCCAATCATAATATAACTTATCCGCAATAGAATATAAAATTTCATCAGAAAAAAGACAAAAATCTTGAGCACTCATATTTCTTGAACTCAAGTAAAGCTTCGTCAAATAATAATCTGCGTCAATGATGAATAGGCTTCTCCAGGAAAAGCTTGCCCTATTTTGAACTGTTACTCATCACAAGGGTATTTCTAGGCCAGCAGAAGCACGCCGTAAAACTCCTAACAGAAATTCCCTGAGATAAAAATGGTCTTAGAAAATAAGCAGCAGGAGAAACTCCCCTGAGATAAAGACGGACTTAGAAAATATGCAGCAGGAGAAACTCCCCTGAGATAAAGTCGGACTTAGAAAATGAGCAGCAGGAGAAACTCTTCTGAGATAAACATAAACTTAGAAAATGAGCGTGAGGGAAAATTCCTCTCAAATAAAATTTTACTTACAAAATAAGCAAAAGGTAAAATTCCTATAAGGTTAATATTTTCATAAGCCTCGTAATCTCAAATGCATTTCCCCGAACTAAAATAAATAAGCCCTAAAATTATAAGAACTGAAACTCCATTTTCGCACCATGACACACCCTAGATCTAGAATTTCGCACGGTGACACGGACCGGATCTATAATTTAGCACGATGACATGAACTGGATCTAGATTTTCGCACGATGACACGGACTGGATCTAGAATTTAGCACGATGACATGAACTTGATCTAGAATTTAGCACGATGACACGGACTTGATCTAGAATTTCGCACGATGACACGGAGTGGATCTAGAATTTAGCACGATGACATGAACTTGATCTAAAATTTCGCACGATGACACAGACTGGATCTAGAATTTCGCGCGATGACACGGACTGGATCTAGAATTTCGCACGATGACACGGACTGGATCTAGAATTTCGCACGATGACACGGACTGGATCTTGAATTTTGCACGATGACACGAACTGGATCTCCCGTACTACTACTTATATGATTTCTCCCCAATAATTTTGATTTAAGTAGGAATATTTTAAGGGAGGGACCAAGATTTAAACATTTTAAGATCTTAAAAGAAGCAGATAAGGAAGAAATTTTAGACAGTGATACCTACCATTGGGGGGGGGGGGGGGGGCGACCCCCAGGAAAATTTTGAAAAAATAAGTTCTTATTTGTACAATCTGCAGCATTCTGAGGCACTTTTGTGTCCTTCAGATATGATATTTTTTCCTAACATTTTCATAGCCTTCCAGGGAGTGAGAGTGGATGTGAGAATGTATCGGAAAGAAAGGGTATGGGAGGGATATCCCCTCCCATAGGGGGGTATGGGGGGTCACCCCCAAGAAAAAAATGAAAATTTAACCTCTCATCCATACAATCTAAAACATTCTAAGGCATTTACGTGAAGAAGAATATAAGAAATATAGGATTCTTTTTTTTTTGCAAAATAAAGGAAAATATAGGAGTACCAAAAAAATATAGGAAAATATAGAAATATAGGAATACATGTATATAGGAACGTTATGACCCCTACCCAGGGCAGAGTGAGAGGCTCAGGGCCGGGAGGGGAGGCACAGTACAGGGAGGAGAACCAAAATGCTGGGAGGGGAGGCACAGGGCCGACAGGGGAAGCATAGGGCCGACAGGGGAAGTATAGGGCCAACAGGGAAAGCATAGGACCAATAGGGGAAGCATAGGATGAGTATGGATCTAGCATAGGTCTATCAGCCTTCACAGGTCAGCCCCTCCCCTCTCACACATACCATATGCTGGGCTTGCGCTAGCTGCTAGCCGCTCGCCATGCTCGCATTTGCGAGTCCAAACCCTGTGTAGCGAGGACAAATGACCCACAGATTCGCCACAGTGCGAGGCCTTTATGCAAACAACCTAGATGTCCAAAAATGCGAGAAAACCCACTTTTTGTGATCCAATATTTCAAAAATTGCTGTTTTTTTTTTTATTATCATGTCTCTAATGTTCGCTCATTATTTATTTGATTCATTCATTCAGTTAAGGGCCACACTACAGGACTCAACTCAAAGTAACTGTTGAGTCGTGGAGTGTTGCATAGCTCAAGACTAAAGTCTTAGCATTTCTAAGACTGTTGAATCGGGTCTTAGATCTTGAGATGTCAAAGATGTAGGAGTGGATCGTCAGGTCTTAGGGGACAGTGTAGTAAATATGATATATACCACAGAGTCTCAAGGCAATGACACTGCAGACCTCAACAAATCCAGTCCCTGGAACGCTCGTGCCGCCCCCATGAACACCCTGGACTGCCAAGTGGCTCCAATGATATGCTGTGTCCGAAATTACGGTTTTATTCTGTGTACTCACCAGGTGCACATGTTGTTAAATTGTGTACCCGGCAATGTTTCTGTGGGCACTTTTCTGTAATAACCCATCAAAAAGAGTGAAAAATCATGAACCAGCCAGGTGCACATATTTAGAAAGCTTGCACCCCCCTGCAGAATTAAGCACGACGTGGTGTAGGGTGAACCCTTAATTTCAGACACTGGAATGTTATCTATCATTTTAGTGTACAGAATTAGGAATTTCTTAGGGACAAGATGTTCTGTCTTCTGTCTGCTTCTTGAAAATACAATTGACAGCATAAAGCAGCCCTTGTGTAAGCATGGTCACGTGATCACTTCTTGTTGAGCAAGATGGGATGATTATAACTACATGGCTATGAAATTCAGTGCGCTTGTTAGTAGCTATATATTGTGCATTAAACATGTATTCTAAATGCAATTGATAATGACCATAAGTTAGATCGCGCACTAATATGTTGGCCAACACATTTTGGGATAGGTGACGTAATCTAGCAGGGAGGTTAAGCACGGCCAACGAATCAAGTAACGCAAACGTATATTGCATCTCATAGAGTGTCACTTTCTCGGGCTATTCCCCCCCACAAATGAATTTTTTCCGAAAGTTCCACCGTCCCCCTTCCACCCTTCCCTTAATGTAAAAGAACAAAAAAAAATAGTAGGAAATATTAAAAAGTTCCACTTTTTACTGCTCGCCACCCCCCTTTTCAAGTTCAAATTATTGAAAATATAGGCAAAAGTTCCACTTGTGGGACCTCGCCGTCCTCTCACAGCAGAAGCTGGGTGCAGGCCTGACAACAGTATACTTACTAGCATTAAATAATTTGAATCAATTAATTTATCCATCATTTTTCCATCACAATAATTTGTATCATTACGGGATATCAAAGGGTATAGGAATTGTGACAAAAATATGGTTAGGTAAAATAACAAAAAACAAAAAGTGTCTTAACAAATGCCTGTACTTTTGTTTCCAATGTTGGACACCTGATTGTGCATGCATGGTTCAGTCTAATTAAAAGTAACAATATATATATTTGTTAATTATATATTTTTAACAAGAATTTGTCAGTTACTATCTGACATTTATTTTGAATGTGAAAGGACTGGCCAAAAGGAGGACCGTCTCAGAAGCTTTGTTGAAGTCGCTTTCATAAAATGTGGTAAACCAGATGGAAAATGATGCAATTCAAAAATAATCAAAACGTAATTTTCAGCAAGTCAGCCTGATATGTTACTATGAAAAGTTACTGAGATATTTATGTTCCAAAAATGAAAAGGGAAATTACAATAATTTCTATAATTTTTGAACGATTGCATTCAAGCATGTCAAGCAAAAAAAGTCACAATTCATAATACATGTATGTATGATAAGCTTTTGTAACTCTTACAACATTATTTATGCCTCAGAAAATTTGGGAAAAACAGTGGCTAATCAAATGTGAATCCAGCAGCAAATTCACCACAGTGGCTAGGTCATTTTGAATCCTAGCGCGACCCCAGCATATGTCTACCAGCCCTCACAGGTTGGCCCCCCCTCCCTATAACACACATCCAAGGCCTACCAGCCCTCACAGGTCGGCCCCCCTCCCTATAACACATACCATACATCTACTAGCCCTCACATGTCGCCCCCCCTCCCTCTAACACACATCCAAGGCCTATCAGCCCTCACAGGTCGGCCCCCCTCCCTCTAACACATATCATAGGTCTACCAGCCCTCACAGACACGGCCCCCCTCCCTTTTTCTCTTCTTTTCCTTTCTCTTCCCTCTCCCCGCATGCGACATGGCCAATTCTTTAATTTGACATGGAACATAAGTCTAATCTGTGATATAGTGACAGGCGACACGGCCGGTTTTTAAATTTGACGTGCGACGTGGGACCCCCCCCCCCCATCTACACCCCCCCTGTTGTTAGGGTTAAACTTTAATTCATGTGGAACACAGGATTGATATGGATTATTGTACTTAAATCAAAGTTACAGTGCTAGGAAAACTGTTTGTGTAACCATGTATATATTATAATTATGGTACTGAATATGTATTCTACAGCTAGACGATATTTTAATATTTTTGACAACAACCTACATGGAAGATCATATTGTATGAATGTGGTTAATTTAATAAATAAACAAAAAAAAGGGGGGGGTTACATCAATCTGCTGATGTTGGTAGGGGCCTAAGCGGCCAGAGTCGGCAAGCACCGCGTGATGAGTTGTGTGTAGTATCTATTCTGACCACTGCATAATCAGTGCTGCCACCTATTATCTGATATAACATAAACATATGCCCTGCCATCTGTTATCAATAAATAGTACCATCACCACCATGACAAAGCATGATTCCAGTCCTGATCTTTCTCATCAATAAGACCCAATTACTTCGCAACCATCGCGCATCTAAATTATTACAATGGCGACAAGGATAATGGAATGATCAAAGACTCTGTAGGTACCTGCCCAGCCGTACTATAAGGCTCCTTTCTACCAAAACTAGTGGCCCAAAATCTGACTGATTGAAAATTGGTGAAAGGAAGGGGACCAAACCATAGGAAAAGCTATTGGTACCAGTCTGTGAAGTGGAATCTGTATAAACTGTTGAGTGCTATCGCGTGGAAATAAAGTGCTGCTGTGTGTGAATAAAGCATAAGCACTGTGACTATCTGTTGAACACTATTTATCAAGTATAGTGACCTGAGTAACCACTCACAATGGCAGAAGGCCTATCCCTGTCACAATTCCCTGCATTTGACACCACCACAGACCCAACCAGCATCGGGCCCCGATGGAAAAAATGGATGATCCGGTTCGAAAATCGTGTTGTAGCTATGGATCTGCAGAATCCAGGGAGGAAATTAGCCCTGTTATTGGACTATGCTGGGGAGGGGGTGCATGATGACTATCTCACCTTAACCATACCGCCCGCTGTCGCTGGTGATAACCCCCCACCCGGTGACGATATCTACACGCGTTCCATCACAGCCCTTAATAACCATTACGCGCCGCAGGTCCAGAAGGAATATGAGATCTTCAATTTCCGGATGGCCGCGCAGGAGACGACCGAAACGCTCGACCAATACGTGACAAGACTGCGAAAATTAGGGGCAACGTGTGACTTCCCGAACCTTGACGCAGAAATAAAGTCTCAAGTAATTCAGAAATGCCGCTCAACCAAACTTCGCACCAAAGGGCTGGCCGACCTCACAATGACATTAGACGCACTCATCAAAATGGGAAACGCGATGGATCGTGCGATGGAATATGCGAAGGGCATTGAAGGTAAAACCGAGACAACCGTGAACAAAGTGACCACCAGAGGGCGTAATAACTACAACCAGAGGGGCAACTACCGAGGACGCTCCCGTGGACGTCAAAACAACCAACCTAGCCAACCGGCCAACAACAGATCAGATGACCCCAACAAGACCTGTGGACACTGTGGGAAACCCTATCCCCACGAAGGAGGTCGTGAGAACTGCCCTGCATACAACTCAACATGCCACAACTGTGGGACCGTAGGACACTTCGCCCGGCTGTGTCGTAAAGGCCAGGCTCAACCAAGCAACCGCGGCCAGAGTCGTGGTCGAGGACGTGGCCGAGGGTATGGCCAGGGACGTGGCCACAGCAACAACCGAGGTGGACGTTCCGGCAACCAGGTACATAATCTCGAGGCTTCAGGCGTTGACCAGGGAGATGACTACAGTTATCAGGAGGATGACTACCTATACACGATCGACTCAGACAACCGTCCAACCGCAAAGCCGATGTTCTTGGTACATCTCAACGGAGTTCCAACACGTATGCTTGGTGACTCCGGCGCCTCAGTAAATGTGATCGACGAGCCAACGCTCCACAAAATGAAGCCCCTGCCATGCCTACAAAAATCCGACATGAACCTTTTCCCCTATGGACCCAAGGAAAAACCAATACCGCTCCTGGGAATGTTCAAGGGCACTTTCACTACCGAAACCGATACCGTTATGGCGAAAGTATACGTGGCTCGGGGGAGTCATGGTGTACTTATGGGACATGATACTGCTGACAAACTGAATCTTATCAAAATCAACAGAGAGGCTGTGGTAGCCAGCATCGTCACTGACCCCACAACAAAGTCTATCGTGGAAGAATTTGAAGATCGATTCAAAGGACTAGGAAAGGTCAAAGGAGTACAGGTTCAACTCCACTTGGATCCTAACGTGACACCAGTTATCCAGCCACATCGCAGAATTCCCTTCCACCTTCGCCAGAAAGTGAAAGAAGAGCTAGAGCACCTTGAAGAAATGGACGTGATCGAAAGAGTGACCGAGCCAACTTCCTGGGTATCTCCACTGGTTGTCGCTCCCAAACCCAAAAACCCAAACGCTGTGCGTCTATGTGTCGACATGAGACGTGCAAACGAAGCAGTCAAAAGAGAACGTCACGTCATGCCAACGGTGGATGATATCATAAGTGATCTAAATGGAGCCACCGTCTTCTCTAAGCTGGATCTCAACCAGGGATATCACCAGCTCGAGCTCACACCTGAGTCAAGAGATGTGACCACATTCTCAACTCAAGACGGACTCTGGAGGTATAAACGACTCAACTTTGGCATATCAGCCGCATCAGAAGTATTTCAGCACACCATTGCGAGAGCTCTGACCGGAATCCCCGGAGTGAAAAATATGAGTGACGATATCATCATATTTGGGCGGACCAAAGAAGAACATGACACCAACCTGAGAAATGTGCTCACCCGTCTGAGAGACCAGAACATCACCTTAAGGCGTGAGAAGTGTGAGTTCAACTGCACGGAGCTGAAGTTTTATGGGTTTGTCTTCAGCGCTAAAGGAATGACCGCAGACCCAGAGAAGATAACGGCGATCAACCACCTGGAAAAACCTACAACTGTCCCAGAGCTGAAGAGCTTCTTGGGAATGACCAACTACTGCTCGCGCTTCATCAAGAACTATTCTGACGTGACCGAACCTCTCCGTCAACTCACCCATGAGAACACGCCGTGGTCATGGGGCAGAGCACAAGATGAGGCGTTTAACCAGGTCAATAACATGCTCACTGAACATCCAACTCTGGCCTACTTCGATCCAAAGAAGAAAACATGTATTGCCGTCGACGCCAGTCCTACCGGACTTGGAGGAATCCTCACCCAGGAGGACAGTCAAGGTAACCGACAGATCGTGGCCTATGCAAGCAAAGCTTTGAGTGACGTGGAGAGACGATACAGCCAGACCGAACGTGAAGCACTGGCGATCATCTGGGCATGTGAGCACTACAATCTGTACATCTACGGCCAACCAGTGACTGTGCTCACCGACCACAAACCACTTCTTGGGATGTTTAACAAACCTGGGTCAAAGCTATCAGCAAGAGTAGAGCGATGGGCGATACGACTTCAGCCATATGATGTAACGCTGGAGTACAGAAAAGGATCTGACAACCCCGCCGACTATATGTCACGACATCCTGAGAAATCAACTCGACCAACTGCAAGGGCAACCAAGGTCGCAGAGGAATACATACACTTTCTGTCACAGGAATCCAGACCCCTTGCGCTAACCGAAGAGGATCTGATCAACGCCACCCGGAATGACAAGACCTTGCAAGCTGTGACTAATGCCCTGATCACTGGGAACTGGCGAGCTCCCGAGGTCGCACCATACCTCAACGTGAAATCCGAACTATCGATGACAAAAACTGGACTGATCCTACGAGGAACCAGAATGTGTATACCATCTAGCCTCCAGGACCAGGCTGTTGAGCTTGCTCATTTGGGGCATCAGGGAATCACCAAGACAAAAGCCCTTATCCGAGAGAAAGTTTGGTTTCCAAACATAGACAAACTTGTAGAAGAAAAAGTGAAACGCTGTATGCCGTGCCAGGTATCGTCTACCCACACCATCAGAGAACCACTTCAGATGACAAACATCACCAGACCGTGGGAGGAAGTCAGTGTCGACTTCGCTGATGTTGGAAATGGATACCACATCATGGTACTCGTAGACGACTTCACCAGATATCCAGAGGTGGAAGTATTATCGTCCCTCACGGCAAGAGCTGTTATTCCGAAATTAGAGGGAATCTTTGCTAGATGGGGAATACCGCTTGTAGTCAAATCAGACAACGGACCGCCATTCCAGGGCAAAGAATTCGCCGATTATGCTAAAGCGTGTGGATTCAAACATCGCCGTGTTACACCCCTTTGGCCAGAGGCAAACGGAGAAGCTGAACGGTTCGTCAAAACAATCAAGAAACCGATTCAGGCAGCCAAAATGGAACACAAAAACTGGCAATATGAGATGAACATTTTCCTCAGAAACTATAGGGCGACTCCACATGCGTCTACCAAGGTACCACCGGCAACTGCGATGATAGGACGACCCATAAGAACAGGCCTGCCGCAAACATCAGCAGGCAAACCTTCACCTATCGACAAGCAAGTCAAGCAAAATGACGCAAAATCAAAACAGGCAATGAAGGAATATGCGGACAAGAACCGACACACCAAACAGCGAGACATCAAAATAGGAGACAAAGTGATTATTCTCCAGAAAGATGGAAAGAAGCGATTTAACCCGGAGATCTACACAGTGGTGAAAGTCGCAGGTTCACAAATTCAGGCCCGGAGAGGAGAACGTGTTGTGACCAGGAATTCCTCCTTCTTTAAGATCGTTAATGACATTCAACAACAGGAGAGGAAGGAGAACATGGAGGACGAATACGACATAGACATTGACATCAACGGGAACAACAACAACATACCTGTTGACCAAAATGGTCGAGCAGGACAAAACAACCAGCCTCACTACCAACCCCAGCCGCGGGGCCAGCAGCTTCAGGCTGAACGCCCTGTGAGGAACAGACGTCCTCCGAGATACCTGAATGACTATGTGAGAGAGTAAAAGTGAACCACCGTTTAAAAAGGGCACAATAACCCCTTGTGGTACACTAACTAGATCAAGTAATCTAGTGTTTAGAGTCTAAGACATGTTCAATACTTTCATGTTTTCATATCCAAGTTACTTGTTCAAAGACTTAAGTATATTTCGAGCTTAACACCAAAGATAACGTGTCATAAAGAAAGTAACTCGTTTTAAAAAGTAAAGGCACCAAAGACACTGACGATGAATCTTGAGAGACTCATGACGAAGATGTAAAACGAAAAAGACACTGGTTTAAAATTTGATTTGTCTATTTGTCTAACATACTTATTTTACAGTAGACTTCAAATCTAAGGAGAAGAGGGAATGTAGTATCTATTCTGACCACTGCATAATCAGTGCTGCCACCTATTATCTGATATAACATAAACATATGCCCTGCCATCTGTTATCAATAAATAGTACCATCACCACCATGACAAAGCATGATTCCAGTCCTGATCTTTCTCATCAATAAGACCCAATTACTTCGCAACCATCGCGCATCTAAATTATTACATTGTGTGTGTCTAGAGACCAGTAAAGCATATCTACCCAAGTTCCTGGAGTCTGTTCACCTTTCAACTTGGTGTCAAAACAAAATGTTGATTGGAGTGGTAGACTTTTCTGTGAACAAACATTTTGTTGAGTGTGGTAATGGCCCAACTGTAGTGTGAACTTGTGCTCAAGGCCCCTTGTGATCATCATAACCAAAGTGCACGTGTTGCTTATTGTCAAAGTTTGGGTATGCCCAGTGGGTTTACTTGTTGTTCCATGGTTTATCACAGTTTATAATTGCTAGTGTCTGTCTGGGTAGCAAATTCAGAGTTTTGACACAAAAGTGCTAGTAGTGTGTATATGACTGTGAAGTGAAAGGTGTCAGGCCTAACAGTCTATTCTTCTGTGACAAAGTTAATACTTTAAACCAGTCATGTCGCGTCCATAAAAGCCCGAACTTAAGGTTAGAGTAGGGGGATGAATGCCTCTATAGTGTTGGTCTCACTTAAATGCTTATAACTCTCTCAATATATAAGATATCCTAACATATCATATATCAAAAAATAGCTGCTGTTCACATCTATCATGTCATATAAGTAATAGACATATAAATTAACAAGTCCAAAATAAATAGGGGTTGACAGTTGAAATTTTAATTTTTCAACTTTTATTTTTTGAACAACAATTTCTCACCTAATAATGAATAAACAACAGTGACAGTTTTCAAATATGTTGAAAACATTTCTCTTGAGGGAAGCGTGTCTCAAAATTTTGATTTAGGGCCTAGTTGATATTCTATTAAATGTAGAAAAAAAATGTTTATTTTTTTTCAATATTTTTTATATTCTACATCATAAGAAATAAACAAAGCCCTTAATCAAAATTTTGAGACACGCTTCCCTCTAGATGAATGTTTTTAGTATACTTGAGAATTTTCAAGACCATTGAGGTATTTTTGAAATAGAAATCAATGTTCAAAAAATAAAAGTTAAAAAAATACTTTTTTACTTTCTTCCACCTATATCACGTTTAAAACCAAGGATAACTAAATAATGTTTAAGACCATAGGAAAGCTTAGACACTCAGCTTTAACTTGATATATAATATGTCTAAATTGAGAAATAAATGACAGTTATAACAAAACACGCACAACTGTTGTAAAACACGCACTGATCACCCTACTCTAACCTTAAGCTGACTGGCAATGTCACCAGCCATCACTTCATTGGGCTTACGTCAGCGGACGCAAGACTATCAACAGGAGACAGCGGCTTAAATATATTTTTTTCATGGTTTTCAGTTTATTCCACGTAGATATAGGAATTCCTGGGAACCAGCATCGATTCACTGGCCTCCATCAGCGAGTTTCTCAATATTAAACGGTCTTATTTTGAGGGATGCAAAAACGGCACTCCTAGATTTATAGGAGCCATATCAACGATATTCCAGGAATTAAAAGATTCTTGTACCTTACTTTTTTCTTTAATCTTAACTTAATACGGAAAAATAAAGGCTTTTGAAATACCAGAGTAAAAATAAAGATCCCTAAGTTAGAAAGGGATATTTCAAAGGTCTACCTTCGAGGTCTAAACTGATCAATATTAGCTTCAGGGAAAAATATACAGAGAAAGTTCATATATCCGGGTTTATGCGCCTTCCAACATTATCATACGCAAAAGGGGAATGGATCATTGCTACAAAAGAAAACTAGAACACAGACGTAGGATTAAATCCTTTATTGATCTCCATTTTTACATGTATCTTTTCCCTTCTCAATATTGACATTTTTTTTCGCTTTCTTTTCTGCTCTTTTTTCTAACGATTTTTCTACTTTTTTTTCTAGATCGGACCATTTTAATGGAGGGTTATTCACTTTTTTTTCATTTTTTTCAATGTCTTTTGTGGGGTTTAGCCAGAAATAAAAGGGTGAGTGTAACTAATGTGCCACATTCACTCAATACTACTTCTAATGATTGGTGTAATATTTTGTTCAATTTGGAGTTGGTTCTGATTGCTGACTGATTCGAGAAATGGGCACACTAGTTCACTACACTCCTCTATTACTGGCTGAAGACAGCTGCAACGAAGAGTTATGGATGAAAAATATGATCATAACAATTCACAATCTCTCGGATCATTTCAAGTCATCAGCTTTCTGAAAACACGAAACAAAACTTTTTATTAGTCTGGCGCCTTGGTCGATTTTCCGTGGTTGACTGTCAAACCTTTGACGTACAGCATCCTACAATTAAAAACAGAATAAACCAAATATGAACAGAACAAATAGAAGAAATTGTAGTTGCACCACAGACGTGTACTCCACCTAGGTGTGACATATACACGTATGGACTAGTTGATAAGAGCAACGTGAAAACAAAACTTCTTTTTCAAGTGAAAATTTAAAAAACACAAGCCATTAATAACTTCAATTCTGTCCCCATGGACATAAATAAAATTCATGAGCGTAATAGAGCGGTCAGGTATGGACAAATCGTTATAGGATTTCAGTATCTCTTCGCTCCTTGTAACGTTTTTTTTTTTTCATTTAAAGTCCCAGTGCCAAAATGATAGGAGGAAGTGCATAGGCGTCGCTTGAGAACATAACTAGCCACATATGGGTCGGACGCTGTACTTTCTAGTTTTGATCCAGCTTATTTGCCATCCGATTTGTCCTTCCCTGCCAAGTTGGGTTTTCTACCGCGATACTTTTTTTTTACTAGGTTTTGTAAAGAGATGTGAATTAATTGACACCTTGTAAGCTTCATTGACTGTACTCTGAGGGGTCGGGGAACCTTGTACACATCTAGTATCCACACACGCCCGTCCTCCCGCAAAGGGATCCGCGACATCAACACAACTAGCTCAGGTACGCATAAACTCAGGGATGCCAGTGACCCCCAAAATTGAATATATGAAGAATACGTTTATTTGTGCAACACTCTTGTTATTTTTCGATCGTGATGTCTCTTACAGAATTAAGCAGGAAAGTTGAAACGTCATACAAACTGGCAGCCCTGACACTTATTGAACACACCGGGAGGGAAGAGTCGAGCAGTACATGACAACACAGACAGGCACACCCACACATACCTCAACACACTCGTCACGTCAGGGGCGAGGAACGGACTACGGGATTAACATCCGTCACGTCAGGGGCGAGGAACGGACTAAAGGATTTACTATCAACAGGCAGTCATCTAGCCGCTTTACATTTTTTTGACTTATGTTAAACCCTTTTTTTAAAACCTAGATTTGATGCCCGTGAATGTACAATCTAAAATACCTTGATTGCACATGAAGATCAAGAGCTGGCATTACCATAACATTTTTTTCTGTAATGCCGTGGACAGAATGAACAATATCACTGATTTCTACATTCTTTTTCTCTCTTAAATGTTAAATGTACATTGTTTGATTAGATTGATAAGACGTTTTTTTAAATTCTTTTTCTTTTCTGAAACTCAGATCTGACGTCATAATGATCGATCAGTGATAAAAGATTTATTTACAATGACCATGTAACGTGATCGGGCTCTGTGAAGGATGAGTAGATGAAATGAACCTTTTTTCTTTAAATAAATATGCTAGTTAACCTTCCTTTTTATGACAATTAGACGGTAACATTAAGAGTTTAATGAGGAGTGATAAGAGACACTTCATCGCCTGTCAGACTCACACTCGGCCATTCAGTACGGGGAGTACCACGAGCTCCGGCGGGCCCTGAAAGACAAAAGACACGTCTGTACTTTAAACAACGCCCTCAACTCAAGGATTCAAGATTAATTAATTTCTTTAGGGTCCAGTAAAAAAAACCAAAAAAACATAAGAAACAAACTCAAGGAGGGAGACATCTGTTTATTAAACAACAGCTGAAGTAAAAGAGATATCTGTGATTCAATAATGGTATTTTTACAACAATCAAAGTTTACATCTGTACTTTAAATAAAAAGAAAATACAAAGTGCATGCTGTAATTCTTATTCCGTTATTGCTGTTTGGATAGGAGACATACTTTTTTTTCTGAGTTTTTCTCCAAGAACAGGAGAACATGCTTACAGCATATATTCCACCAGTTCAAAGTTACTACAGATCTAGATATGATTACGATACAAGTACTAAAGCACTTAGAGAAGTTGCGGGCACAAATGTCCGTCCTTGGACGCCGGAATATACAATTTTCAATATTCTGTAATACCCATATGAAGGTTGGCAATCTCCTTAGTGGAAAATAGCGGCGCACAAAATTAACTTTAGTTTTTATATTATGTTTTAATGCAACAACAAATAATAATTTACAAATATACTGGCTAAATCTTTGTATCCTCACCTGAACCTCCCTCCTCTACGCGGTTGGTACCCGCCGCCGCCGTAAAACCCGGAGCGCGGCCGCCTCCCATAGCGCCCCCGCGGAGGCCTGTTTGTTGATGAGATACCAGGTCGGTTTGTTCTCTTTGAGTTTACCTGAAACATAAAAATATAGTCATAAAATTAAATTTTAAATAAATATCAATCTGGATTGACACACATGAGTTCATAGCCAACATCCTACAATGATAGCGTTGGGCCAGGTAGCGTGCACCGGTGCACATCGTGTTAAAATCGAAAATCACAGTAATTTAGCAGATTAAAATTAAAACTGCGTATGATGCAGCATCGGGGTTGTCAACTTCAATCTACTAATGGAAAATTGGACCTAAATATGAACAGAGTACCAACCGAAAGTCCATTTTCAAATTCCCTGTGTTTTCCCTGAGATTTCCCTGTCCTGCGGCAATTTTTCCCTGTGTCATATCCAGCAAGTTTTTCAATTTTAAAAGCCTCTGCGTGCAGAAAATTTTTGGATGACCCAACAACAAAATGTTAAATCCCTAATATCTTGAGGATCAGGAATTTCAGGACCTGGACAAATGAAATTCCCTGTGTTTTCCCTGTGTTTTAGCAAAATTTTCAAATTCCCTGTGTTTTCCCTGTCAGGGAATTTTTTTTTGCCATTTTCCCTGTTTTCCCTGTGTGGTTGGTACCCTGTATGAAGTATTGTGCTGGGATCGGGGACGGCCGACAGGGATACAGCATTGAAACAATAAATTCTTTAATGAAAGTGCGCATCAAATTAGAAAAGCTGAAACTATAGAAGGTGGAGCTGGGCCTAAAAAGTCGCGAATTTTGATAATATTGGCACAACCCCGAATCGGCGATTGTGAAAATTTCTGATCACAAGCACTAATCCAAATTACTGTACTTTGAGTGAGTGAGTGAGTGTTGGGTGTTTTACGCTGTACCGACAGCCAGGGTCATTTTCACGGCGAAAACCAGATGGGACGATTCTGTCTTTGGTGATCGAATCTATGAGATGAAGATGACAGGGCGGGCAAGCAGCAGGGGATCAAAACCTAGCAATCATTTTTGCTGCACCTCATCCCTTAGTGAACCAAGCACTGACCGGGAATTGAACCCAAAGAACCACTTGGTCAGTGCAGGGTCCCCCCTATTGTCGCCTCATACGATCAGCAGGGGCTACTGAGGGCCTATTCTTACCCGGACCCCCACGGGGCACTGTACTTTGATCATGTACCTTATTTACCGGTACTTAAGATTCACAACCTATAGTAATTCTGTTTCAAAATGGAGATGAATTTTTGTCCACACTGAATACATGATTTATTACTGCTGCTCGACTGAAAAGACGTCACTCACCTTAATTTGTCTACCCCTGAACAAAGATTCGTCCAAAGCCATAGCTGTCGTAACAGAATCCTTGTCTGCAAACTCGACATAAGCAAATCTGAAGTAGAAAAACAGATCAGTGTAAAGTTAAGTGATAAGTTGAGAATTTGATGATCGTGCAGATCTACCGTCGCATCAACCTAAATGGGCTGGCCGCCATATTGGTCATCGGTTTATGGTCCTCCTTATTTTTAATTATTTTTTAAAAATTACAGATTTTGCATCTATATCACAGCCACGTGACAATGATTATTATAGGGTGATCACTAAAATTACATCCCTAATCTATGTCAATTTCGGTTTTCTTTTTTACTGCAGTAAATACGTTTATCGAGGGTTAACGGAAACTCACTCTTCTACTGAACTTACACTACGTTTACTTACCCTTTTGGATGGCCCGTGAACTTGTCACATAGAATGGTTACTCGGTTTATGGATCCACACCCGTGGAAGTGGGCTTCAAGTTCTTCTGCCGTTGAGCCATAGTCCACCTGGTAAAAAAAATAGTTATCGTAGAAACGGCGAGCAGGGCTAACTATTAGTCACTCCCCATTCCCATCCTTATTCAATTTAATGAGTTACCTTTAACCTCTGAATGTGTTTATCCGTCAATATTGTTACTCTTGGAAACAGGATGCTAATCACTTAGATTGTCAGGGTCCCCACCGATTTAAGATCATTTTAAGACTAATTTCAGACAAAGTAAGTTAAATCTCAAGTAATTTTACTCATTTGAAAGTGGAATATAAAATGTTCATTACTTCATTTTGACTTCTCAGAAAATTCAATTTAAGACATTTTTAAGACCTCTAGCAACAAAACTGTCAAATTTAAGACATTTTTAATGCCTTAAATTAGAGAAATCAATTTAAGACCTGTGAGGGAACCCTGACTGTACGTCTGAATTTGATTTTAGATCGGGCTTGACAAATCGTTTTCAGATCTGGTTGCCCAGCTTGGCCACAGACTTTTACCGGGTACCAGTGTTAATACAGTCAGATTCCTAGTGACATGGTGCAACATTCACTAGGACTATGAATATGATTAATGGAAATACTGATACTCACATTACCAACGTAAATTGATCGAGCATCAGCATCTATCTTTTCTTCAACGGAGAGGTTCAGACTGGCTGTAGCGGTAAACACAACACATACTAATTAAACACCATACCAACCCTTACAAAGGTCAATGAACGTTTCGCTGTTAGGAAATCTCCCTTGTTTAATGCCAAAAAATTGTTACTTTGTATCGTAGCTTGATACAGATTTAACATTTACATAATAAAAAGAAACAGCTTTATCAATAGTAAACAATGTTCCACCGCAAAGAAAAAAGTGAACCAAAGACTAAACTAAAAAATTGATATTCTTTTGGCCTTGAATAAATACGATTTATGACGTTCTTTAAGGATAGACAACAGTTGACAGGAGGTCTTTTGCATCATCTCTTCTCATTTTCTTAATTGATGAGATACAGTGTCGTTTTATATATCAAATGAAAGGTAATAATTTTATCTTTCTAATGACATAAATGAAGTAACAGTGAAATCAATATCTCCGACATAATAAATTAAAAACCATTTTTTTTACTTTTATTTTTTAAACATGGACATCTTCTTTAATATAAAAGTTATGGACTTCAAACTTTGTATGCTTCCTAATGAGGTTCTTCTGGAGAGAAGCGTGTCTCAGATTTTTTATTTAGGTCCTGGTTTTTGTTTTATTGCAAAAAAACGGGAAACTTTTTGTTATTTCTTTAGACTTAAATTTCTAGATTTCATAAAATGAAAACCAAGACATAAATCAAAAATCTGAGATACGCTTCCCTCCACATGGCTCTCATCTTTATGTGTTAAAAATTTCAAATCGCTACATGCAATATTAAGAGAGATATCCATGATCAAAAAATAGTCATAAAAAGTGAAATTTTCTAATTCTCGGCAGTCGTACACAGGCACTGGTACACATATATTTATATGATTTATATCAATAGGTTGGGTTTTCATTTGGCTATTTAATGGTATATGATATATGAATATGATATTTGGGATATCAAAGTAGAGAGCATATCACTACGACCATACCAAAACCCCCCTTATCAACAGTTGTCTATCCTTAAGACATTGGCAAGGACCCTGTGATATTGGCTTTAACATGAGTTCACCGGACTGGGAGACAAGCTGCGCGAGACATTACATAATAGTATTTATGAATAGGTAATGTGGGTTGGGGGATCACTCACGCCAATGGGGTTCCTGGATAACTAGGTCAAACTTTTAAAAAAAAAGGAAAATAATTTTGGAACAGGAAAAATCTGGAAAAATCTTAAATGGCCAGATTACCACATCATCTAAACTCATGCCAAATTTTATAATTTTCCTTTTCGTTAATTGCATTTTGACAGGTGTTATCAGTCTGCTTTCTTGTTACCCTGACCCTTGTGTCCCTCGATAATGGCGGCCTCCATGGTGTGTCTCACGATTGGACTATTGGTGATTACATGGGAGTATTTGAAAATCCAGGGTACCAACCGAAAGTCCATTTTCAAATTCCCTGTGTTTTTTCCTGAGATTTCCCTGTCCCGCGACAATTTTTCCCTGTGTCATATTCAGCAATTTTTTCAAATTTAAAAGCCTCTGCGTGCAGAAAAAATTTGGACAACCCAACAACAAAATCTTAAATCCCTAATATCTTGAGAATCAGGAATTTCAGGCCCTGGCCAAATGAAATTCCCTGTGTTTTGGCAAAATTTCCAAATTCCCTGTGTTTTCCCTGTCAGGGAATTTGTTTTTGCCATTTTCCCTGTTTTCCCTTTGTGGTTGGTACCCTGAAAATCTGACTCTAAATTGTGTTTTCACTCACTTGTACTTGAGGAGCTCATGTTCATTTGTTTTTCAACTTCGCTTTGCATTTCCTTTAGTTTTTCTGCCTCCTCTTCCATTTCTTTGACTCTGGCTTTGATGGCTTCCAACTCCTGAGGTGAGATAAAAACAAAACACAATGGAAATGTTCTTAATTCAGTGCTGACAATGGCATTTCTCTTTCTAGTTTGAATATGACTTTTAAAGTTTTAACAAGTAGGCCTCGGACACATTTAATCAACGTTGCCAAATTATCACCAATTTAATTGTAAACTTTTGTCAGATACTTTTCCCAAAAATATTTACTCCATATTTTATATTTCATTTGGGATTTGCATCGCACATACCGATTTCTAGTCAAACATATCTATTTTCGGGCGCAATTTGCAGTTTGTATCTTGCAGTTAAAGAATTAAGTTATTAAGCCTAGGCTATAATAGTAAGGGCTTTTGGAGGTATTCCTGACAGGCTCACTTTCTACTGGGAAGTATTAGTAAACTAATAGTAGTAATATATCCCTCTCTTCTGATAGATGATTAGATCTCTAGGAATCCTTGTTGCATACCTAAACGGTTAACTCGTCCTTATTCCACAGTTTGTGGGTAATTACCTACCAAAACGTAATTGGGACAGAGTTCTCCAGTGGCCTGAGTACTGGAGAACTCAGGCCACTGACGAACTCGAATCGGGAGAACTCAGGCAGCTGGAGATCTCGGACCACTAAATTTAAATATCAGTTAATGGGCTAGAAAACTAAATATATATATTATTATTCTCCTCTTATTATAATATAGGTCTTGAGGATTTACACCTAAACGGTTAAATCGTCCCTATTCCAGTTTATGGGTGGGGAGCTGCTAAAATATAATTAGGCCCGAGTTCACCTGTGCTCCATCGCATAAGCCAATCCTCACAACATGGAGAGCACAGCAAGGACTTAGTAATGGGTCTCGCAACAGCGATATCCTTAAGGTTTGCACTGTCACAATCCTCACAACAGCTATGGTTTTGTACACTTTTTGGACACATTTAATTGACAGATAAATACATTACTGCCACTTACCACCTATATATTTCATAAGCCAAAGGACATATCTAACGTCTAGTGAAAGCAGAATGTGAAAATAACCCCAAAATGTCCCCCTGATTAATTTAAAATATAGGTGTGCCAAACCGCGCAACAGCGAGGAAAGTTGGATACACTCGCTGTTCAAGTCGACAACAGCGATGGGTCTCGCTGTTGATGACAACTCTCGCAACAGCGAGGAGATTGTGCGAAGGACCACTCTAGTCCACTGGCCCGAGTTTGCTAGCGGCCCGAGATCTCCATCTACCGCCTGGAGTCAGGGTCCCAGGCGAAATCCATTTTCATATTCCCCTTGTTTTCCCTGTCTCGCAGTAATTTTTCTATGTGTCATAATGAGCAAGTTGATCAAATTTAAAAGCCTCCACATGCAGAATAGAATTGGGCCCAACTACGAGAAGTCAAATCCTTAGCCTACTATTTTGGGGATCAGGAAATTCTGAATCTGGCCAAATACAGGCCTGCCAAGTATTTCCCGGGACAGTCCCGAATTTCCGACCCTGTTGAGTTAAAAAATTGAATTAATGTGAATACACTAGGCCTAAAATGCATTAAAAAAAATTGAGTCCTTTCTCGAAAAAAAATTCTGGGGGGAGGAGTGTCCCGAATTTTGGAGCTTATAGTTACAGGTTGGCAGGCCTGCAAAGGAAATTCCTTGCGTTTCCCGTGTTTTGGTAAAATTTGCAAATTCCCTGTGTTTTCCCTGTCAGAGTTATTTTTTTGGGGCATTTTCCCTGTTTCCCCTGTGCTGTTGCCAATGTTGGGACCCTGCCGAGTTCGCCCGGACCGAGTTCTAACGCTAGCTCTGTAGCTGCCCGACCGGACCGGTACGGACCTGGACCAAGCCGCCGCTGAGTACTCACTACAGGGATGAAAATCTGAATAAACCCAGCTCTTACCGTGTCGTCAACGGCTTCATCTCCTTCCCCGTCGGCCGACGCCTCAATCGAATCTTCGTTCGGTCCTTCTGCTTCATATTCCTCGGTTTCTGCACCGGTAAAAGAAAATTCCTGTTCCTGATCGCCGTTTTCTGCCATGGTTCTTCGCGGTGGACTTCGGTCCCTTGTTTACCTACAACGAAGTGAAGTACAATTAAAATACGGTTATACAATAATCAAATGCAATTTAGACTATCAAATCTACACAATATGATGATGTAATGGATAGAGATGGCTCTAATAATTATAGATTTAAGACGTATAGTTTTTCACTTACCGGCTTTTCTTCTGAAATCACAACTTCCGGTGCCGCACGTACCCGCGGCGCCGTCTGGTGGGAAAAGAGGAAACTGTTCTCTCGTGCTGCCACCTGGTGTTGACTACAGGAAGTGTCTCAACGATGTGTAGGGGTAACGCCCAAGGCCAAGACAAATTAGCGCAAAACTAGATCTATGATATTTCCATAGCCCTACAGTTACCTTACACAGCAAGTAAGTATATTTCTAGCTTTCATGGTAAGAGTCAGACATCAAATTTATCTCAAAATATAGCATAAACTTGCCGGGAACTGAAATGCAGATGGGCGATAATACAAGAATTTGGTTGTTTACATGCACCGACTTGTGACACTTGGGTCTTGACTCAACGTCTTGACTAGTCTTGATTATCTAGATCGAAGCAGCAAATTGGGAACTTTGGACTAGGCACATTCAAGACCATCTTAAACAAAATCAAAACATATTGTACCCAAATAGTTTTCAGAATTAAATTTTAGTCTTTCGGGGCAGTCCATCAATAACGACGTCATGCTATTTTTGACCACTTTTTACACCGCCTGGGCCCCTCCTCCCTTTGTTGTGTGACCCTTGACCCCCCTCTTAAAAGAACATCACGTAAAGTCTTTAAGAGTACCCCCCCCCCCCCTCCAAGTAGGTACGGGAGTAGGGGTGGAGAGTGTAAAGGCTATGTCATTGTTCAGGTAAATAGATGTGTAGTGTACCAGCAACTCCAGAGTGAGAATGGTAGATCTAAGCCTGGTAGGCACATCCTCGTGGCGCTCAGCACTGCAAACTCAGGTTACTGACTGGGTGAGTGAGCAAGGCCAGGCTGGCGAATAGAGCTCAGGAGGGTTGGTTGTTAGTGGTTGAGTGGACAACCTCTCTGGACTGGTATTGTCAATGGGAGCACAGCGACACATATTTCATACTTTGGACTTACTAAATATTATCCTAATACAGGCTAGGAAAATCTGCGTGTCCGCGTGTCCTCGACGACCAGAAAATTGGTGTGGACGACCAGAAAATGAATTTTGGTAGTCCTCTTGACGACCAGATATTTTCTAGCAATTACTGAAATTTTCTCCTCAAAAAATTGACAGTTTGTCCATTTCAATAGCTATTTCGTGAGGTCAAATTGTCCTAAAATCGTGGACAACCTTTGAATGGGTGTGGACGACCAGATTACTATTAGTGGTCGTCCTCTGACGACCAGAAAAGTGGACGAATTTTCCTAGCCTGTAATACGCAAGTGTTTTTTGACGCCTCTGAATGACGAGCTACGTACTGAGATACTTGCGGTAGAGAGAGGATGGAAGATACTGGAATCATAAATACGGAATAATGATAACTGTTAACCTAATGATTAACTGTAAAGTAAAATCCTATAGTTCACCCTTTCGTGCAAGGTAGACTCTATTGTGAGCTACCTTTGCTAAAAAAGTGAGGGTTGGTCATGTGTTGACAGTGTTCATCTTCTATTGCGGTTTCAGCCTTGCAGCCTCATCATTCGCATAGTGGGGGTTTAGATTTTAATGTGAAAATGTTGGGTTGATGGGGTCCTGCGGGTCAATATTTAAATGATTGATCCTGTTGTGGCTCCACCACCTGTGTTTGTTCTATCAGTTCTTATATGAACCAACATGTGGGCTTTTTAAGGGATATGGAGCTCAGGTTAGTATTGTGGTATGTTGAAACTGGGGATCATATTGTAAATGTAATTTTTCCTACTGTTTTTTGTTGTCACATACTGTGGAGGTTTGTGAGATGGCTTTAATTTTTTTCTGCGAGTTAAAGTTATCTCACAAACCTCCACAATAGGTGCCAATAAAAAAACGGTAGGAAAAGTTACATTCACAATAATTGCAATTTAAGTCTATGGTCTTTGCCGACAGCCATGGCGGTGGGGCGACTTCGGGTGAAGCTGGTCGCCAAGTTCACCTCCGTGCTCGCCCTGGTCTACTTCCTGGTCGCCATCATCGGTGAGTGATTTTGAACTGCTTTCTTTTCGTAATTTCCTTCGCAATCCAATTGTTTTTAACTTTGTTACAACTCACAATGATCGCACCAGGAATAATTTAATACCAATACACTTTTTATTCTTTCACGATTTAAAAGTTAACTGGAACTACAGTTTCTATAGTAAAGAGGTCCATAATGTTACTGACCTCATGCCCATATGAATTTGTTCAACACTTGAGTTTTGACTTAATGTTTTTTCTTAGTCGTAAAGAATAAACAAATTACGAACTAGCATCAATATTGTACTTTAAATATTTGAGGTCCACGAGGTATAATAGTTAACTATAACTCATCTATAGGCTACTCCTATTGCTATATGATACGTCGCTCATGACAAATTAATGATACACGTTGTTTTCATACGGCATACAAATAGCTACGATCTCGAAAACAGAGGACCCCTCTGACAAGCAGGTGCTTAGGTAAGTAATATCATTCTAGATATTTGATGTAAATAGTTCACTCATTTGAGTTACTTTCTCCCAAAGGTCTTGGGTTCTAGAGATTACTTAATTATGAAAAGTCTAGATTAAAATGAGTTATGAATAAGATACGTTTTTGAAAATTTGATATAAAAAAAAACAACAGAAATAATCACTGTTAGAACTTGGCCATACATACCTGTAATTAAATTAGGTAAAGCGCAGTGTGACCTTATTAGTCATTAGGTTAAGGAGCTTATTGTACTATCTAAGGATTTCCCATATTCATCATGCTGATATCTTTCAATAGCATATTTTGTTTAGGTGCTGTATTCCTGAGTGTTGGTTCAGGGTACCCACTGCACAGGGAAAACAGGGAAAATGGCAAAAAAAATCCCTGTCAGGGAAAATGCAGGAAATTTGCAAATTTTACCACAGCACAGGGAAACACAGGGAATTTCATTTGGCCACGATTTGCAATTCCTGACTCTCAAGCTATTAGGGATTTGACTTCTTATTGTTGAAGGCTTTTAGATTTGAACAACTTGCTGAAATGACATAAAAAAATATCCTAGAGGGTGATGACACTTAGAAAAAATTTCCACAGGACAGGGAAAACACAGGGAATTTGAAAATGAAATTTTAGTGGGGAGTCTGTATTTTCACCCTACATGATTCTGAGATCATAAGCGAATGACGCTTGAATATGTCGTCGGTCCAAAGCTGCATCTCTTGACAGTTGAACCATATCCTGTGAAACCCCTCATATTAATGTAAAACCCTTTCCACCTTTCAGAGAGCTGGGATTCACCAGAAAACACACCCCTCACGTGGGGTCAAACCATTCCCAAAGTCCCCTCACGACACCCAAGGCATGTGAGGTAAGTCTCAATGACGCCATTTTGATATTTAAGCAAAATATTAAGGGTAATAGTAAAACAAGGGTTTTATGAGTGCAAAGGTAAGAAGTAAAACAAGAGTCTTATCAGACCTCACGAAATCCAGCATGCTGGGTATCGGTAGCCTAACTTACCGTATTTACCCTTTTGTGAGTTATGTTTTCCCGTGTCCAAGCAGAAGTATTGATATTGTTCTTGTTCTTGCAGGAGATTGACGTAGCTATCGTTGTATCGGGTAGCCACGAGGTGTTGCAGCACGTCCACATGTTGAAGACGCTGCTGTACTTCCGGGAGAACCCGCTATCGCTGCATGTGATTACAAATGAACCTACAAACCACATTCTGTCCACCCTGCTCGCCACGTGGACCGTACCAGGCCGTGAGTCAAACCATAGAGATACATACTTATATATGTCTATGGTCAAACAACCTTTCGCCCTCAGAGTGTGAAATATTACTTGACGTGAGCCATATACATGTTTGCAGTTATCAGTTAAAATCTGTAATTTAATGATACATAGGACTAAGAAACCTGTATCTTCTCTCAATATATCATCTTTTCATTGGCAATAGATTTTCAGTGGGCCGAAGCAAGCAGACGGCTCGGAAAAAAATAACAGTTTTATGTATTCCCGACATTTACACTAGCAGTAAAACGTCACCTAGAAAGAAAATCTAAAATATGTTGTGATGGTGCCGCTGGAGTTAAGGTAAGACAGGAGAAATCATCTTACCAAAAAGTGTTTGTTTATATAAAACCAAAAAAAAGAGCAAAAGATAAGAAACATCTTGTAAACAGTTTGTCTGTTTTTCAGTGAAACCACAGTTCTACACTACGGACAAGGTCTCAGTGAGTGTGGCTTCATTTTTAAATCACATTCCTCGCTGAAAAAAAACCCAGAAGTGATCATTTAACTAAAGAAAGAATATCATGGATGTTTGGTGCTGTCCATCAGCTTGGCCTTAGTCTTCAGGCCTGCCCTCGACTGGGTTGTCCAGTTGCAGTGGCGGACAAAAGGGGGTGGCGCGGGGCCCCTTCCTAATTTTTGGCCAATTTGAGATTCTTTTAAGGGGCCTTCCATCTAGTACGTACGCACATTTTCAAAAACCCAGACCCCACCCCACCCCTGGGGAAAAATATGCATTGGATTCGTGCTAAAACGCACATACATTTTCAAAAATGTTGACCTCCCCCCCCCCTTGATGTGTACATACTTAATGGAAGGCCCCTAATGTAAAATTCTAGTAAAAAGGCGGTGCGTCTCCCCGCCCCCGCCCCTTCTATTATTGCAACCCCATCTTTTTGAAAAGCTGGATCCACCACTAGGTTGTATTTGTTATTGTAATTTATTTGGGTCAGAAATTTACATCCATATCTGATGATTATTGTATTATCAAATTTATGAGAACATGATTGCGTTCCCCTATAACAACTTGGTAATGTCCATGTATTTATTTTTCTACACGGATGGACGTCAATTTAAGACGTGTTTGCTTACCAAGTCGCAGTGACGATTTCTAAGGATTCTCTGATTGACGTATGACTAGTTTTTCAAGTTTTCCCGTTTTCATGCTGACTGTCAATGTAAGCTATATTAGTAGTTAAAAAAAAGTTCTAATTTTCCCTCAGGCCTCATCTACAGACATCGAAAAGCTGCGAGTTAAACTCGACCTTCACTCAATACTTCCCGATTCCGTCACCAAGGTAGGACATACAAAATGTTTAGATTAGAATACTATGGTTTCTTTTAAATATTTAGATAACTCATTTTACAAGTGAAACGTTCAAGGCTTAAAATGGTGTGTTTTGATAGTCGTACTGGAGCGCGCACCACACCCCACCACGGCCCCCTCTATGTGACCAGCGCCAGGACATGTCTCCGTACTGAATACATGTAAAATAATTGACTGTTTTATTTTCAGACGTGTCTTATTGATAATATCATTAGGATATAAAGTTCCTCCTCAGACAACGCTTTGCATGAATTTCTTAATCTCATCAAAATGGTTTTACAAAAAAGACTTTCTCTTTGTGTATTAGGAGCATAAACATTTAGTGGAGAATTAAGAAAAAAGGTGAGTACTTGAGTCAACAAATTGTATGTGTTGATCCGAAGAAAAATGCCCTTGGTAAGTTCATGGTTCCCACGCAGGTATTAAAAGGGCTTAGATTGATTTTCCCAATTTTAAGCCCTCCCAAAGGTCTATGATTTGACGTTTTTTTAGTTAGAGGTATTAAAAAGTTCTCAATTTTAATTTTCTTGAAAGTTGAAAATGTTGTAATCAATAGATTCCAACTGCAAATTTACATCATGCAATGTGTTCATGCAATGTGTTCATGTTCTTTTCTTTGCACATAATTATCAATGTTTAATTTCCCAAACCTTGGTCTTATTGGTCTCAAAAAGGTCTTAGATTTATTTTCAAAAATGCGTGGGAACCCTGGAAAGATAGATTGCTTTATTTGCTGGATAAGGTTACACTTTTGTTTTAAGAAAGAGAAGACGTCAGAATGCACAGGCTGTGACCAGGGCCGGCCGCCGAAAGTCAGTACTGGTGGTGGGGTAGAGGCTGCGGTTCAACTTACACTTAGTTACATGCGCTGTTACCGGTGATGGGAGGGGGTGGAACCCGAAGGCCCGACACCTCACCAACCATCTATGACTTTCTGCGGCAGGTCACGGTGTATTTTGACGTCTTCCCTAAGAAAGAATCATCAGACAATTCATAGTATTAAACAGTTGCACATGCTTATTCTAAAAATATCATCAGATTGTATATGTCTATTATGATCACTGTTGCATACAGATGTAATTATAATCTCTGTATTGTTGGCTTCTAATAGCATTGGCAACGGCTGAGTCGCAGGTTTAGAATCATCACACGGTGCTCTGGAATCGCACACAAGTATAAACAATAACGCCTACTGCTTGTTTACTTTCAATTTCTAATAAATTAAGATGCGATTTCTTAACAGATGAATTTTGGAGGATTAAAGTCCTTGGCGAGGATACATTGGTCAATTTCACCCGTCTTTATTTATGTGCAAGAATTATGTTTTAGTTTTTTTAATAGAGTCTTTAGACCTCGTATTTACGAATATGTAACTACTCGGGAAATGTAGGTGTTTTTGAAATATTTTAGGTCCATTCTCTGACGAGCTGGTACAGCTTATTTTAACACTGAGAATGTGGAGAATACATTTTAGAATCCACACTTATAGTTTTCGGTTTTATGCTGCATGATGCTCAAAACAAGACATTGGATTAACATGTTATAAAATATAGACTGTTCCAGGGTCTAAGTTTAAGCAGGAGTTTGTGAAAATGTCTCAGTATAGATGTAGATAGAGAATACTGTCAGTCAAAACCAAAGCATTATAGAAATGGCTGGTGCAGCAGCAGTATGGGATAGGTGAGTCAAAGAACAATGCACAAGACAAATCAAGCTCTGTGGACAGACAGATGAGTTAGGAGAGCAAGCCTCATTAATTATGTATACAGAAACCAACACAGAGTACAACTGTCAACATTTGTTACATCTGGAGTAACCACACCTTGGAGAGGGAATCCATAACACATGACACATGCGTCCTTTTGGCAGTGTGTAGAACAGTATTGACCACCCCCATCTAGGTGACAAAAGCAGTTGAAAAAAATGTTCTGTTTGCTTAGTTTTATGTCCTAACTTACACAGCAATTTTAGAGTTTTATAATCTTCTAAATAATCTAATATCAATGAGTAAAACGTGGCTCAAGAGCCCACTTTTGTCAGATTTTACCGCGAAAAAAAAAAAAATCTAATATCAATTATACCAGTTGTGCCTTTACAATTATTATACAGCTTAGGAAAACCTTATAAAGAAATACATACGCCTTGATGATACTCGTGCAATATATGTTTTCATGTACAATGATACCAGTATATTTTGGCTATACTTTCTTAAATACACTCTTAGGCTCTCTATACCTAGGGTTATTGATACTTCCACTGATTGTTACAAAACTAAATTTTAAAAAAGAATAGATCCCAGACTTCTACAACGTACTTCCTTTTATAATTATATGTGAAATGTTAGGCTTGTACACAAGGTTGATTCATGATACATGTATAACAATATAACGGCCCGGGAATTGATGCTGCTGCTTCAAGGCTGTGCCTTCAATGAATGGGTAGTGTTTTGGGACAGTCCAACGACGTCAGTCTAATACAGAGGATTCAGTTAAAAGTACTGCGAATCAACGCTTGGTGGTTACCGGGGACAAGTCTGACCCACTCACCTAAATACGGGCCTAAAAAACAAACCTAGGGCCATGGTCAGCCTTCTTTCAGAAATAAAAACAAAACGGATGATAAAATGTTTCTTTAAAGAGATTATATACAAAAGCAGTTTTGTATTATCATGTGCTTACAGGTAAAGTCTTGATGCCCCAGAATAGATTATAGAATTCCGGTTTTGAATAGTGTCTATTCCGGTTATACGTTTATACATATAGATATGCTAAAATTACGAAGCAAATTTGATTTATTTAGTGGAAATACCACGTTGTTAAAAATAATTCCTCAGTTCTCAACAAGAACTAATTCTATAAATCACGCTAAGATCCATATCAGCACATTCAACCTATAGTCCTAAACAATATAAAGTGTAAACTCAAAGTCAGGGCTCTATTCATGAGAGGTCATTTCAGTTGTTTCTGAACCCAATTTAGAAGTCTTCCCTGATCTTTATTTTTCGTCAACCTGGAGTGTCATCCCCTGACTCAATGTCATTCTGGTTTCTGCAGGTTATTGTATTAGATGGACGGATACGCTTCGCAACCGACATTGTCAAGTTATGGAATGAATTTAGCAGTTTCTCCAAGGAAACAGTAAGTCAGTTGTGGTATACATTTATATGCACAAGTTAGGTCAAGTGATACAGAGCGGCAAGTCTTAAAAGTTCTAACATCGATTTCTCAAATTTAGCCCTTAAGGCTTTAAAGATGTCGTAGATTTGGTAATGTTTGGAAGGAAAGTCCTAAAAAGGTCTTAACTAATTTCTTTGTTTGAAGAACGCTTTCTGTTTGAACTGAGCACTAATAATTTGTCATCATTTTGTAAAATTTGCCTGCTGTTTTACACAGTTTTGAATGGTCTTAGAATTGTCATGTGAAAGGTCTCCATGCTTAAGAATTTACAATAGGTAGTCAAGTGTAGGGGATACCAGTTAAGTACTCAAGTATGTATACTAGAAAACAAGAAAAGTGTCCTAACAGGAATAAGCAATCTGGGAACGCAGAGACTCTACCCCTCTATTTTTAGATTCATTGACCCGCCCCTGCTACCCGTTATACACATTAGAGACGTACGCAGTCCACTGGAATCTAACGCAATCCTTGCTTTTTATCTGTTTGGTTCCCTCCTGTTTTCAGGTAATGGAGATCTACAGAGGAAACGTGAAGGTCAGTTTACAATTAATTTACTATCATTATACTATTTATAGACATAAAACCTCAGATTTAACTTGCAATTGTCATTTAGTGATTTGGTCAGCAACCTTGTATTCTACTTTATCTTATGTTTGTGGTTTAAAGAAGAACTCTCCAATATCATGCTATTGGGACTTATTGGAAAAGTGTCTTTGTCAATCTCAAAAAGAATAATTTAAAGAGATTTTGTTATAAAAAGAAGATTTTCGTTAAGCCTGAAATCGTTGTTAAAAACTCAATACAATGGACGATTTATAATCTTTACTTCACTGGTTCCCTCTCCTCCAGTCGAAGCCGCAATATTCGACGGACGTTCTGTTGTTAAACCTGGAGAAACAACGAGAGGCCATCACCTTCCCAGATTCCGTGACGTCGTCGGTACGTGATCCAAATCCAGTAACGTTGGACGACAACGTATCAGAAATCCATTTGGAGCCACACTTAATGGGCGTCTGGTGCATTGACTGTGAACATTATTCTATCAAATTGTTCTATCGTACCAGCGTACATTTTATGCCCAGCTTCATTTTTTAACAAAACGAGATTTTTTTAGGAGAAATAAAGTAATGAAAACATATCAAAGACAAAAATTACTCCATGTGTACTTGTTTACCATCATTTCAAGCCTCACCGAGTATACCCTTGTACGACTGGGCTGGCAAGTCTTCCTACCGTAATCAGGGTTCTTACATGTTTTGATTGGTTAGATGAGAAATGTAAAATAGTCCATCTAGATGTTCAACACGTATCTTTTTCAGTTTTTCGTTGATTTGTCCAATTTTTCAAGGATTCAAATGTTACAAAGCCTTGGTCTCAAATCAGTCTTAAAAATGTTGAAGACGTAAGATCTAAAATTATGCTCATAATCAAGGCATGGATGCTACTGAAGTCCTTTTAAAGTCACTTGAAGTGTTATTTTTGCACTTTTCAGGAGAAGGCCAATAGTTGGTTTGAAAGCAATCGGGAAATGGTGCGTCAGCTGCCGTGCGAGTGGGTGCTGAGGTTTCACGACTCGCCCGGGGAGGAGTGCCTGCAGGGTAAACCCATCAACGTACGTTTACAGGGTTTAGTTTGACAAGAATATTTATTCTTAGGGATTATTCTATATTGGTCAGGAAATAATTACATTTCAACTTATTTTTCGCTTTTTAAATGGTAAAACGTGTTTTTTTCGAGTGTGCCGTTTCTATGTTCTTCTAGTGCAATCGTCTTAGGGCCAAAGTATGGAGATAATCGTAATAAAATCTCTCCGAATCCATAGACTAAGTTTTAATCAAGTGTGAATAAACAAGTTAGTAGAAACTGTATGGCTGGTAGAGTTCAGGATTTAAGCAAATACTCAAAATGATTATAGGAAATAACACTGTATCTGAGAGGGCGATTCGGACCTTGTCGATCTGTTTTTGAATGATCGCCTCGTACATGGTATTCTGGTTAGGAAATGAGTATGTAATTTGGATGGCCACAAAATCTATGTATACTTGTTCAGTTGAAGTTGTTTTTTCTTCCTCAAGGCGATCTCTTGGGACAACGCACCTGTCCAGTTTTCATCCAATCCTGAGGTGGAACAACTCAAATTGCTCATTAAGTCGATCGAGCAGAGCGACGGTGAACTACTCCGACACTCCACCTCCCCTTGCTTCAAAGTGCCTTATGAAAACTTCGCTCTGCTCGAGTCCTGCAAAGAGTTCCGCTACGCCTCCCTGATCAAGCGAAGGACCCATGTGTACATCTACGGGGACTACCAGCAGAAGGGGGCCTTTACGAAGGACCCTTATGACGTGACGCTGGTGACCCAGCTGACCCCGGACCGCTTCGGGGTGCTGGAGACGATGGCCGCCCAGTGGGAGGGCCCGCTGCACGCCGTCTTCCACGTCACCGAGCAGGAGGCCCTCGGCCTGCCTGCTCTGGCCCAGGGCTCTAAAGTGATGAGTAAAAGGAACAACATCGCCTTCCATGCGGTGTACAAAAGAGGGGTTAGTAGCTGCGGCATATCAGAAATAAATTCCACCGATAAAAAGAAATTCAAAACTGTCTTTCTACATAACTTATTAAGGATCACTGTTTTAGTCCTTTCAATTTAGAATGTGATTATTTTTTTACTGACATTATGTTCCTGAGAGTGCATATAGCTTCATAAAATGTTTCTTTGCAATTATTGGATATATGTGATTATCTCTGTATTTTAATGGCTCTGTTTTCCAGTTGTTCAACCCTATTAACTACTTACGTAACGTGGGCATCAATGAAAGTGCCACACCTTATACTTTATTCGTTGATGTGGATCTAGTGCCAAACAACGGTATCTACAAGGAAATAAAGAGAAGGATCCCTATTGATATGAAAAACCCGAAAGAGGTGAGGCGCCAAGAACTATAGATGCTATGAAAAGTAATAATCCTTCTCAATACAATTCATTAATAATTATTGTTTACGAAAACAAGCCTAAACTATCATTCGCATTGTGCCAAATTACAGAATTACACAAATTTCATTCGCATTTTGCCAAATTAAGCCTAGTGCTACTCAATTCTCTACTTCTACATAACAATACAAAGTATGACTATGACTTTCCTACACTTTCTTTTACACATTATAGAATAAATCACATCATTTTCATGAATGTAAATTACTAAATTCATGTTTGATTTCAGTTTTCATTTCAAAAATCAAAGTGATCATATGAAAAACAAAATCCCTAAACATTTCTGTTTTAGTTTTTTGCAGCACGAATAGAGATTTGGTAAGTGTCACCAAACAGTAATATCCTCACTCACCTTTCCCCTCTCATGTTTTAGACCCTGGTGGTGCCAGCGTTTGAGGCACTTCGGCCAGTTCACGTCTTCCCCAACTCTAAAGCCGCCCTCCTCAAACTGATAGAGAACAAGACAGTAGAGGGATACCGGTAAGTCAAGCCTTCCGTTTGAATTCATCATTGATATGTATATGATACTTTGTTTATCAGTGAATTCATAATTGAAACAGGGGTATAGTACTTTGATTATCAGTAGAATTTGTTATTGAAACTGGGGTCATATAGGGGAAACATCGTCATATTCTTTGAACTTTTAGAGGAAATAAGCAATTCAACAGCTTTCAGTTTTAAAATGCTACAATTAGATTTAACTCGTAGTTACAAATAATTTTGAGTACAACATTCGTTGGCTGCCAAATAATCACAAACCCACCAGAAAAGTACTGATAATCTTACCTGGCTCTAATCCTCTCGTCCTTCACTGCAGCATGTCCAGAGGCTGGAATCTGGGACACAAACCCACGAACTACCCCAAATGGATGACGGCCAAGGAACCATACTTGGTATATACCTGTACAATTTGATTACCTTATATGTTGACAATGACGTATTACTTTCAGTTTGAGACCCAAAAAAATAAATTTTACTTCGTGCATAATGCTGTAAATGAAAGTCTTGATTTTTCGGAATCTTAATATATTTTTCCATCTTTTTGTCCCCAGACATCTTGAGTAAATTCGTCATTTCTGTTGAAAAAGAAACACTGAATTTTCAGATCCAACTCCAGTAGAATTCCCCCGATCCTTTCCGTTTGAGTAACACTTTGAAGACTTGACACCAGAACATGGGGAATATGTCTTAAGAGAAAAACAAATCCTTCTTCAGGCTGAGTTCCGAGATGCCTTCGAGCCTTATGCAGTGCTCCCGACCGCCAACCAGCCGCAGTTTCAGGAGACGCTGCTGGAGCGGATGGGCGACAAAATAGCCTATGGCCGGATACTCTACGCTATGGGGTGAGATCTGTTGCATCGTTTTATTTTCTCATACAATTGTTTATAAAATTAGGCTGAATCTTAAAGGGAGCCAAAACCAATGAGATTGCCAAAATTTTCAAAACTCAGATAAGTATAGAAATATGTTTGATGCGTCTAATTAAGGTCAGCCAAGTATTAGCCATGAAAACTAACTCAAACCAAAGTAGAATTCCATAAGAGATGGTTATATTTGCATTTGTTTGTAAACAAACCAAATTTTTGCAGATCCACATTAATTCATTTGAGCAAGGAAAACTTGTTTTTAATGATTTTCTACCATATTTCATGGTTTAGATTTTATCATGGGCCAGAAATAGGCTCAAGGAGTGGATTTCCATGATTATTTGAGTTTGAAAAGTTGTGTTCATTTTATTGCTTTTGGCTCCCTTCAAAGCGACTGTATCGTCCTTGTGTTGGTCACGTTATGGGCATCACCCCTAGTCCTAGCGACATCATAGCTGGTGTGATGTTTTGCCACTTTGGAACTTTTGATATTTTTTTATCTTTTTATTGAGATTTCTATACAGACTAAGTTCACCTGATTAGATGTGCTTCCAATATAGTCATGTGGAACATTTGGGCAGAATTCCGTGCAGGGGTCATCCAAATGTCCCATTTTCATTGTGGCAAATGGCACTGCACATGGGACTCGAACCTCCTGACTCCCACAACCAACGCCTCAAAGACATTGGCCACCCCGACCCATAATGTGACGACGTCGTTGGTCACGTCTTGAATTTGTCGCAACGTTTGGGGAATATATTCGTTGTATCAAATTTTCACTTTGTCACGGACGATACCGTCGCTTAAACAATATCTGCCCTTTAATCTGCTTCATAACAATGTTCGAGGTTTTATAATTAAACTTGTATTATTTTGAGAACTTATGGATAAATGACCTTTTAGTAGATAGGTTGATTGTCCGGAAAACATGTACAGCTGCTAATCAATTTCTCTTTTTGTTCTTTATCTAATCTAAATTTGTCATCAAGAAGAAATATCAATCAGGATTGCATTTGATACTCATTCGGTTCCCCTTCATAGCTTTCGCAGTTGTTCAGACTATTTGTTTGGACTTATAACTAAGCCCTCTTGCTGTTTACTAACATATAACGTATTCACCGTTTCGACTCACAGTGGCTAGTTATTCCCTGGACAAAATGTAAGATTTAAACCGCATTACTTTCCTTATCTGAAAGAACTTACGTTAAAGAGCCAGACACTGAGAATGCGACCATTTGATGCCCGTTAATGATTAAAAAGTCAAGCCACTAGGTTTATGCGTAGAATGCAGTATGAGCCACATGTTTTGGGATTTTGTTCAAGATGTTAAGTTTGACATTTATACATTAATTCATCAATTTACTTTCATACTGTATAGCAGCAGCATGTTAGATTATTTGTAATGAACCTTTGTAATAAGGCATCAGATCGCAAAGCATCTTGGGACTTAATCACGTTAAGGATTACATGTATTCAGGTGTAGCTGCACCATTACAAGCTATATTCCACATACCGATTTCGATGCTAGCAATTTTGTATTTGTTTGAAATTCTCTAAGCATATGACATGAAGCCATACATCTCTTATACCACCTGAAAGAGAATTTTACAATCTTTCTAGATATATATAATAATTATGCGGTAGTAAAATCGGCATGTGGAATAGTCTCCTCACTGCAAGTTAGAATATCATGAAGGGTAGAATGAACCCAATTTTACGATGTAAGGATAGACAAGGGATTTTTAGAGTATGATAAGCGACCATCCGCACGATTGATGGCAAAAGGCAAAACCAATGTTTTACATCTTCTATTTTTTTAACCCAAACCTCTCATTTAAGCCCATATTCAGTTTCACGATATTGAGCTGGTATCCTGCTATTTTGAATAATGTCCTGGTACTTTTTGGCAAACATTTCACAAACTGATTAACTTCAGTAAGGAGGGGAACGAGCCTTCCCCCAAACACTCAAGTGAGTTAACAATATTTGCTTTCATGTTAGTGTACTTCAGGAATGTCTAGTGAGTATTTATATACCTGAAATCAACAACCTTTCGGTTAAAGGCACCATGTGGAAGGGCAATAGAACGTTTACTATTCTATCTTCAGATGATTTTTTTCTTATGAGGAAAGGGATTTTTATGTGGAAATAAATTGGCTTCTATGGGTCCTTTCTGCTCTCTCCCTAAACACATGGTGGTAACCTGCCCAGACCCCGCCCTTGATATGACCCTGGCAGTTGATTAGGGCGTGAAGCAACCAATAACCAACCAACCAACCTGACCAGACCAGATAAAAGGGGAAGGGGGGACGGGTATTAACCAAAAACAGAACGGATGTGGCAGTGCCCTGTTCCTTTCTCACGTCTCCTATTCCGCCTCTTTCGAGGTGGAAGGAGTAAACTTCGTCATCACCTTCTCCTTCACCGTCTCTTATTCATACAACACTGTCAGGAACAAGGGCTAATAACCCAGTGTTTCAGAGGGACCGTGTGTCCATCGAATGCGAACATACACTTTAACACACATAGATCCCACATTTCTGAGTTTTTTTAAACAACTCTGACCCATTTCGCTAGGTTAATGGTTCTTTCAAATATTTTAGGTAAATACTTTACATGTCAGATTTCAGAAACTTTACATGTCTGTGGAGGGTACGATAGTATTGCTAAATCTCCCTTTCATGTTACTGTTAGGTCACGATTGCCACTTCTTATATGGTTCAATAAAGGCAATTTTACTGGTATTTATGTATGTAGTCCAAAAAACACTAGAAAATCAGAAGATATTGATTTATATATACTACATATTACATGAATGTTTAATTGAAATAAAGTAAAACCAACTTTAGAAAATGTTAAATCCCTATAGATTCAAAGAGAAAAAGTATGAAATGATAATACAGAGGAAAATAACCTTCCCACGACGGGACAGATTTGTCTCACCTGATTGGTCAATCCTTATCTCATCTCCTTCTTTCCCGTCATGGTCACTCTTGTGTAACTGTTGCTAAGGACTTCCCTGATATAGGGAAAATATCAAATATCTTATTTTGTGTATTGGCGCTAAAAGCTAATGTGTTCTATGTATTACCAGGTACCAGTTCAAGGTGCTGCCGGATCAGTATGTCATTCACTTGCCGCACCCGGTGTCTAAGGGCACCAACATGTGGAAGACCTACCCCAAGTATGGCAGGTACGTCATAGTGCAATATCTTATAGTGTAAAAAGGGCAGCCACATATGGAGGGCTTACCCCAAGTATGGCAGGTACGTCATAGTCAATATCTTATAGTGTAAAAAGGGCAGCCACATATGGAGGGCTTACCCCAAGTATGGCAGGTACGTCATAGTCAATATCTTATAGTGTAAAAAGGGCAGCCACATATGGAGGGCTTACCCCAAGTATGGCAGGTACGTCATAGTGCAATATCTTAGAGTGGAAAAAGGGCACCAAGATATGGAAGGCTTACCCCAAGTACAGCAGGTTTGACATAGAGTAATATCTCATAGTGTACAAAAGGGCACCAGCATATGGAAGACCTACCCCAATACAACAGGAACATGCAGTGTCTTACAGTTTAAATATCTTAGAATTGATTGTTTACCTCGAACATTACGGAAGATTTAGCATTTTGACAGATGAGGGGAAAGCATTGGTGTTTATATGTTTTTTAGGTCTAATTTTACATAGTTACTAAATGCATTATCTGTTCCTTTATATCTCTAATTTTCCTATTGTAATCATCTATATGAACTAAATGAATGAAACGTGGCTAGTTCTCTCTGGTTGATACTACCGCAATGTGAGGAGGCCCTCTGAAAAAGAAAAATCTATATAAACTTGAAGGATGAAGTCATTTTGAGTTTTTTGATGTCCCAATTGAATCTGTACCATTTACTACCTCATCATGTATAATAAAATCTCACCTCCTGCTTCCAGGTGTGCCGGCGTCCTCTTTGAAGAGTTCCGCAAAGAGACCAAACGAAAGTACCCATGGCAAACCATTCGATAATGTCGCCTAGAACAGTTCCTCATATTTTGTTATTGTTGAACCCAAATCAGTGACTAGTATACCGTTCGTGTTAATTCCCAAAGACAGCTGTTATTTTTTTAATTTCTTTTCCTTTATATCTATTTTATCTCGTCGTATTATGTTTTACGAGTAAATGCGGGTGATAGTGTGTTTCAGCAGGTTTTGGCCAATAATGTTATCATGTCAAACAAATGTTCAAAATCTTCATCGCATGTTTCTTGCTTCTTCGATCTCATCATATTTTAACAGATTTCATACGCTTTCTTCATTGAAATTACATTGTCCTACTATGAGTGTAGCGGTCATATCGCTTCGAGGTTCATGTACTTATACCTAGGAATATCTCTCCGCGTTTTTATACTTATACAAAGCGTTCTCTTAAGCCTTAGCATATCCATGAAATCCACATTCAAGATTTTAAGCTTTAAACTATCACCTGTTGAGGAATAATCAGGTGTTCTAATCGCCCAGCTTTCCAACAGAGACAGAGACTTGTCAAGTAGATTCCCCCGAAAAAAGGGATCGTGTGTTGTGATAGTCAAATTATGTTTTTATTCTTTCGAAATTAGATTCAGGTTACAAATGACTTATATATAGAAACATTGTATTGCGGATACAACTGCTAATATATGGAATATACAATGTTGATATTGATGTGATAGATTTAGGGTTTCATAATGTACTTTTTATAGACTTGTTGTGCTAAAAAAACTATTTCTATTTTATAATTCTAAATACACTGTCTGGCTACCCGGTAACTATTTTCATATGCCTTTTTTTCTATCAAATTTTGTTGAAATTAATTGTTGAAACGAACTTAATTATAGACAAATGTTTATTGACCTTGTTTGCTGTAAAGTTGATTAGGTTTTAGAAGTAGATTGTTTTAAGAGTGGCCACGTTTCAGTGCATGTAACCGTCAGACGTGGTCCTATTATTTTTTTTTTTTTTTTTTTTTTTAATTTCTTTAATTGGCAACTTCATGTAAGTACATGTTTGCAACTGTTGTATGTGATATGTGTGGCCGAAAACTACCATAAACCCTAATATAAGCCTCGACTTCAATAAGGGTTTCTCTGAAAAATAAGAGCTTATCTGGACTTAAGTTTGGGGATGCGGCGTAAATTAGGATTTTCCACACCATTTGACACTATGTGCTACTGAAAAAAATGCTTTCTGGAAAAGTTGACTCTAGTGCACCCTAACTCTAAAAGTTAGGGCGCGGTCTAAATTAGGGGTTTTACGATACTTAAGGCCACCATTAATTCTCCTTGTACTACTTTACTGTAAACCAGTGATACACATTACTGTGCTCGTAGAGACATCGGCTGTTTGTGTGCCACAATTATTTCCCAACGAGGTCAGGGCTGGTTCCTATACTATGATACTTCTTATGTCCTACCGCGCTCCTATGTCTAGTATGTAACCATTGAATTCCTAACCGAACCTCCGTTTTTATGTGTTCGGAAAGAGTCTATTTTAGGGCGGGGTGTTTGTGGGTGTTGTAGCAGCATTATCAGTCAGAATCCAGTTTGTGAGAGTAATGCCAATTCTCCTCCGAGCTCGTTTACTTCCAGTCGTTGAAACAAGCTCTGCAATGTAGACCTTTTTACAATCAACCAGCATTATAAGATCACTACGCGCAGTCTGGTAACCATTACTTAGATTATCTAATAGGTGGCTAAGAATAAGCAGACCGTAGGTTTTAGCGGTCTGAAACAAAACAAAAACAGTGAATAAAATGTTTGAACCATTGTATGCTACAATGTAGAGATCGTTCTCGGCTTGAGAATGGTGAAGTGGAGGTATACCGTTTTGCTGCTACTCTTTCCCATTAAGACATGATTATTTGTTCTCACTTGCATAACTATCTGTTACTGTTAACCTGACGAACGTGTACATATCATTCGATCATGTAGGATCCTGTAGTGATTCGTAGCAGGGAAAAACTTGTTATTTTAAAACTAGTTCAGATACTGTTCATAAACTGTGACCAGGGTTATTTTAAAACTAGTTCAGGTACTGTTCATAAACTGTGACCAGGGGTGATAGTTTGAATGTGATACAGAGAGCAGTTGGTGTGTATATAGAGAGGGGGTTAGTAGTCGTATTAGATCTTTTGTACATGAAGAACTTGTAACAAACATGCCCCTTTTATAGAGTATGTATCAAAGTCACAAAAAGTCCTAAAATATTTTCAGTTTTCTTTTATCTGAGTATATACGAAATAAAACGGTCATACAAAATCCTTAGCATAGCAATACATCGACCCTTGTAAGGCCGAACCAATTGGCATTTAATGCCGCCACCGTTTGCTGTGGTTTGTTTGTGCAGCACTTTGACAGGTTTGAATAAATATATATATTATGAAATAGAATCCTATCATTATAGGTTATGCCTTTTCCTATAATAGGCAATTGATTATGGTATTCTTATGAGACATACATAAGACAGTCTTACAGCAATAATGCCAAGTGTTTTACTAAGAGGTACGACAGGTTTGCGCGCCCTATTTTCCTCGAGGGCATGTCTATCGATTTAACTAGGTCCTAAATGAAAGTAAAAAAATACCATATCACCACAGGGCACGGCAAAGCCTTTTAAGTTGAATTCTTCTGGGCAGCCATACTACTCCTGTCCGAGGTAAAAAGTACCTGTCAGATTAAAGTAATGAGGTACAGATCATCGTACTTAAAACTTTTATATGTTAAATGATGGACATATGTAAGCTGCAAGCAACAGTAATATATGCATGTTTTGAGGCAGTCGGAGATGTTCGCAAAGTTTTTTCTGTCCCATCAGATATGTAGTTCTCAAGACTTAATTGCCCATCTAGCATTCTACCTGTTCCGGGCATGTGGGAATGTGTTGGTGCCCTGTAACAGAATGGTGGAGTTGGTAGACGTGGGACAAGGTCTCCAACATTGGTTTACCTGTAACTGAACATGGAATCATTTATTTACAAGTCTGGTATTGAGTATTAAAGGTTTGTTATCAAAACTGACGTTTTCATTGAATTTTATTATTTGTAGAATTAGTAACTACGTGAGATAAGGTGTTTTATAATGCGTGTAATGTACAGAGGAACGGAACATCTCATTCAAGCACACTTAAGATGATGTCAAATTTCAGTTATTTCTTATAAAAGTGATCAAATGAAAATTGGATGAGGATGGAGGTATAAATTAGAATACGCACGAGTAGACTAGAAAAGGATCAATCTGCACTCACAACACGGGCCCGTGCAGAATTAACGTTTACTACTAGTCCCTATTATGGTTCATACAAACGTCCTATCTTAGTTTCCCTGTACTACTTAAAATTAATGTTTTAGAGTAAGAACAAGGCAAAGAATACGACTTAAAAACCAATTTACAGTGTATACCGAGCCAGGGTTTTTCTCTGTCACAATGATGTACTAAGGCTGATACCCAGGTACTTTTCCCCATTCGTCATATCTGTTGAACTAAGGTCTGAACGTGCTCGGGAACCTCATATTTTAAACACTGTAAGGTTATTTACAGGGACGGATTCAGGATTTCGGTATGGCGGGAGATGAGGTGGAGTCCCCATAATAAAAAGCTTGGGACTAAAATGCTGAGCATTCCTGGGAGCACCCTCTTCGTCTATTGTATTAAGCTGTCCGCCCCCCCCCCCCCACCCCCCAACCCTCCAGTGTCTAGGTGGCACTAATATCATAGCCAAGAGTACCCTATAATGCCACCAGGAGTCATTAGTGTGCCACAGGCGGAGAGAGGAGGGATGGTTATCGGCGCTCTGGATTCCGCTGTAATCATAAGGGTTGGCCGGACGTTAAACTACCCCAACAAACAATCTACGGAATCAGAAGCGACGATAGAGTATGGGATGGTTGTGGAAACGATAACAGTGTAGATGGCATATAGATTACCCGCCTGTCCACACTCCACAGGGGCGAATCCAGAGGGGGGTTCCAGGGGGTCCCGACCCCCCCCCCCCCCCCATGGTGGACCCCTAAAGTACAAAACGAGGGGAAGCTACCGGCGCGTGCACGCACGCACTTTTTTTGTCATAAACATCTTCAGGTTTCCCAGATCTTCCAGATGTAGTATAGGTTTACAATTAAAAGAAACAACTAAGGTAATGTACATGTCATCATACGCTGCCCATAGTTCTACAAAATTTCTTATAATGAAACATCCTCAGATCCCAGATACTGTTTAAACCTTAATATATACACATGCACACTGTTAATTAGCCTTGTTACTGACAGCCCCTCCAATTTGGGAAATCCTGTATCTGCCCCTGCTCCAGAACCTGTTCACTGAAATCTATCACAGCAAAGTTGCGTCTACTTTTTAATGTTCTCTTTGGTATTCCATGTCATACAATGCAATTCAAAATCTCACTACTTCTATGTTGTCGTGACGTGGAGGAAGTCTCAAGTAAATACACGAGCTTTGCAACGAGTCAAGAATATCGCAAAATCTTTTTCTTTCCGCCAAAAAACAAGAAATTGGTCGGAGAATGAAAAACAACCTATAAGAGTATTTGAAAAACTACATTCCCCTTCAATCATTTTATATTGAATTATGTCATGCCCTTTTCGGCCTAACGGCCACTGCCTGGATTGTCTCAAAGAGAAACGTTCACGATTGGTGTCAGTAGATCATATTGATGATTCCACCCATTCCAACCTCCCCTACCCCTCCATCGCCATAAGCCCCTAACGAGCCGATGGTTTCCGAACGTGCCCGGCCCGGGAGGCGGCAGGCCCGATGAGTAATGGTAGTCCGTTAGTGTAATCTCCTTTACACCGTCCGTCATCTCTATAGGAGGCCGTGAACGGTAACCTTTAGGGCAGGTGCCGTGCAGATTGTAGTTTACGCACATTTGTCTAATGCTTGGGACATGCACGCATACAGGGGCGGACACAAGGGGGGGGGGGGGGGTATGGGAGTTATGCCTCTCCCCCTCTTTCTTTTGAAAACACCTAGACTATTACCCCTTCCCCTACGACAGCAAATATTCTGTAAATCCATAGATGAGGCCATAACTACACGTTCAACCTTTAAGTACACCCTCTACCTCCCCCCTCTTCCATTTTCGGAATATATACTTGTAAAATAAAAAAGAAAAAGAACATGCCGACCTACCGACCCTATATTTTTTCAAGGCCTTAAACCTAAACTCAAAAGCCTTTTCTTTTTTTTCTTTGCCTTATGTCATTTCTAAATGCCCGCTTGTTCCCAGTACCCCGGAAACAGGAAATATCGCCGCATCCCCATCCCCACTGGGGACATTGTCCAAAAGGAGTATTACATTTTCTTTAAAAAATACTTTGTGACCCCCCCCCCCAGAAAGATGGGGGGGGGGGGGGGGTGTAAGATATTGAACACTTACTTTCTCTATATAGGCCTATATGGTATTATACAGATAGCAGCGATTTTCGTCTCAGGTGATTTTCCGATTAACCATGCAGCAAAGAAATGGAATTTGCATTGGCTCACTTCAGTATCAGTAAGGTAGGGTGATGTTTGATTTACGGAGCGACATTCTGTGTTCAGCCAGGAACCTGAACCATGCTGGGGCTCTGGATGGCGGGGGAGGGGTGGGGGTCACCATACACATGAGATGTTGAAGGACAATTGAAGCCAAATTTAAGGAATGTCGGTGGATATTCTGGGAACCTGCATGGAGTACTATTTGACCAAAAGGCTTCAGTTTAAAAAGTAGCAAACATGCATTTCACCACAAACAAAGTGGCAGCTATTTGTGCACATAAGGCTTGAAAATTCTCATTAAACTGCTTATTATTTAAGACTTCAGGCCCATCTGCACTAGGCCAACACACACTGCCAATAGGTTTTAAAGGCAGCCCATGCATGAAATAAACGTACTATACGAAATGTATTGTCATCGTGTTGGGATGCTATGGACAATCAACCACTTCAGACAAGGGACATACCTTGTAGGCTGACTTACAAGTCCTGTCAGCTGAAAAAACACATCATCAGCCAACAATATAAAATATGTCAGAATTTGCGGCACAAAAGAATGGACCATTTGATAATTAAGGTCAGGTTTGGCAGCGGGCGGCAAAACAGGTTTAAAGGCTGCTCAGCATGTGAAAATACCTCTTTATGTCAACTTAAACCAGCGATGTTTTAGAATAGAATGCATCAATAAAATCTTCTAAAATAGTCAAAATGTTGAATAACTGACCAACATGAGGTGCACATTTGAGCTTAGGCAAAATACTCAAACCAATAACCACAACTGAAATAGTTGAGTCTGGCGTTTTTCAATTTCATCAAATTGGCCTATTGGTACGACATAGTTGTCAGACATTAATATTGATAGCTTCACAAGTCAATACAAAGGTGTGTTGTTTTACACTGTCCTGGGTTGGCCATAGGACACAATTGTACTATCTCTTGCTAAGATAAAAGGTCAGTATTCCCAAGGATTCCTCTGCTCCTTTTTAACCTAGGAATTCTGAATCTGTTTGTGCATAAGGGGACAGCATCCTACACCTCCAATGAATCTGATAAATTTTAGACCGTTGCAGAGACCGGGGCCTTGGGATTAGCACCATTTGCCTTATATAAATGAATTTACGAATATTCTGAAACTCTGTTATAGGCCTATGTGTGGGGCACTCAGTGACAGACCAAGACTGTCTCCTTCATCATATTTTTTGTTCAAAAGTCGGGATCGAACAAACTAAATCCATAAGTGATTTTGCTGCTGGCGGGTTCCATGTCATTTAAAAAAAAAGAAAAAAAAAAAGATTACCCCCCCCCCCAATAAATGGGCACCCAGTGTCATGAGCAACAATGATGACTTATGTAGCCACGGTGAAATGTGTAACCATGGTGATATGTGTGACCATAGTAACCTGTCATAAGGGAAGGGTGTCTCGTCAGTCGGGGGAGGTTAGAAGATTACTAATACCCACAGGACTCGGTGACAGGTGACAAGAGGAGGCTTCACCCTGGTGTCTCACTTCTGCCGCTGCCATGGCAACCACACCTTTTATGAAAACTGAAAATATCTTTATTGTGTCTCAACAATATCGGTGGGGGGAAATCAAACTCGGTCAATTCCTTTTTATTTATAGAATACTTGATATACATGGGTATAAATCTCCATTAATTTGGTTTATCAAAAATTATTACTCTTGCAATTAAGAACCATTTACTATTTGGATTGGTTGGAAGGACCTACATAAACATTTTTCTTTGAATCCCTATATTTGTGTCAAATCCTTTACTTTTTATTTGATACTTCATTTATTAGAGGGTAGTATGATACATTGTTTTGGTAATTGAATATCTAATCATTAACCCCATAGGACAACTACCCCTAAGGACAACTACCCATTAGGACAACTACCCCCATAGGACAACTTCCCCTAGGAACAATTACCCCTATGGGTAGGATAACAACCCCTATAGGACAACTACCCTTTTAGGACAACTACTCCTATGAATAGGACAACTACTCCTGTAGATAGGACAATTACCCCTTTAGGACAATTACCTCTCTAGATAGGACAACTATCCCTATTAGTAGGACAATTACCCCTATAATACAGGGGCGGATTACCCCTATTGATAAGACAACTAGCCCTTTGTTATGACAATAACATCCATAGAGGTATTACTACTCACGGAGGTAATTGTCCCTAGGGGTAGTTGTCCTATGGAGATAATTGTCCTAAGGGATAGTTGTCTTTAGTATAGTTGTCCCAAGGGTAGTTGTCCTATGGAGGTAATAGTTCTAGGGGGTAATAGTCCTAGGGGGTAGTTGTTCCCAGGGTAATTGTCCCAGAGGTAGTTGTCCCAGGCGTAGTTGTCCTGTCACCAGCTGGATTTGGTACATAAACACAAGATATTGTAAGTATTAAAAGGAAGGAGCACCTGTGTGTGGTAAACATACAGGAGGTAGGCCTACTGTAAGTAGTATAGTGAAAGAGGCTTGTGAAAGAGAAGAACATGCAGGGCTAGTGTAAGTAGCAAAAGGAAGGGGCACCTGTATATGGTAAACAAACACAGGGTACTGTCAGTAGTATAGGGAATAGGGCACCAGGATATGGTGATACTGAACGTAGTACAGGGGAAGGGGCCCCTAGATTTGGTAAATATACAGGGGATACTGGAAGTAGTATAGGGAAAGGGACCACTGGATTTGGTGAACATACAGGGTGTACTGTTAGTGTAAGTAGTATAGGGAAAGGGGCCACTGGATTTGGTGAACATACAGGGTGTACTCTAAGTAGTATAGGGAAAAGGGCCACAGGATTTGGTGAACATACAGGGGATACTGTAAGTAGTATCAGGCCCGTAACTAGAGGGGGGATGGGTGTGGCGCGCCATCCCCCCCCCCCCCCAAGGACAACTTTCCAAAAGTTCCACCTTTCCTTCCAAAATTTAATGTAAAAACCCCTAAAATTTGAGGAAAATGTTGAAAGGTTCCACTTCTGGAACCTAGCCACCTAACTTTTTAAGTTCAAATTATTGAAAATACAGGTAAAAGTACCACTTCTGCCACCTCACCACCCCCTTTTCAAGTTCAAATTATTGAAAATACAGGCAAAAAGCTGGGTACGGGCCTGAGTATAGGGAAGGGGGCATCTGCATGTTGTAAACATTCAGAAGTACTATAAGTAGTATCTATAGGGACGAGGTCCCTATGTATGATAAATGAACAGTGGGTACTGTAAGTTGTATAGGGAGGAGCAATTGGGTGTGGTAAACATACAGGGGGGCTGTAGGTTGTATATAGGGAAGGGGCCATCCGTGGGTTATATACAGGGGGCACCTTTTGCAAATCAGCACAAATGTATGACTTTGGTTATTAATATATGGCACAATAATGTATGTAATAATGTCATGTGTAACATTTTATAGAGGTTTTATATCCGTTCTCTAAGACCCATCTTCCCTGTCGATTTTGAAAAATTCCCATGTGGCCGTCCTGATATTGCACTGAGATGTTTATTCTGATTTGTTTTTTCCCATCTAATTACCATCTTATAACCACCCAACCTAACCCAAACACATGGCACTGTCCCTCTTTCAAAGCAACCCCTACGGTGCTACATCACAGACACATTTTAAGATTTCTGATTGCATGCATTTTACGACATTTCCAACACCCGCTTTACTGGTTCAGGGTCTTTCCCGTCATTTCCGGATGGTTCCTTTCAACTTGTGTATGCTTATAACTCAGGGGTTTCAGTGGCTGACTGTCGAACAAAAACATTATGATGTAGGAATTTTGTAACATAATAGAAAATGTGTCCCTGCAATGCAAAGAGTCTGTGAAAAGAATCCAGAAACAAAATTAGTGTACATAAAGTCAAAGATATTGACATCATTCTAGATATCCTTGGGCATAACAGACGTCCTAATTTTAGGAACATGTAAAACATTGTACAACTGCAACATTCTTCGATTTAGGACGCACTCGTTGCTATACACTGGGTTTGTGAAAACAACTCCATAGATACCACAGATAATGCTATGGGTAGGGAAGACGGGAAACAATTATGTATTGGAAAGATGTACTTCAATACATAATTGAATTCCAGAAATATATACGTATAGGAAACGAATGACATAGACATTATACTAAAATGAGGATTCTAGCCTCCTTAAATTGTTCAAAGACAAGCAATTACATGATAACCATTGAGCCTATAGGGATGTGTTCAGCAAAGGTAACTCTACGGAGCTATCTATGCTAGAGTAGACCTACCGGATAACCGACAAGTGGCACTGCCCACCTCCGGGTTCGAGCTTGGGCCTTACCTGCTACACGACTGTGCCTTACCATCGTTCCCACCCCCATAGGTTTGATCACAGTGGTTTGTCTAGCCGAAACCCATGAGTTGTTCCGGAAATAGCTAAAACATTGCTGATGGACCTTAAGCTTCAACAATCATCACTATCATCACTACGTCGGGGGGTTAGGGGGTATGGTGTCTGAAACTGTCACAACACGAAGTCAGATGCACATGTAATTAACCCGTTTACAGGCCCAGAAGACACCTCTACCCTGGCGGGTTCCATGCCCACTAATCCTGCACCATGTCAGGAAGCATTAATCATGGACACCCCTACCCATAAGCCAGGCTTTCCATTAACCCAGTAGCAGCCAGGGCGGCATTTCAGTTCTTATTTCATGGGAAAACAGTTATTCTAACTGTATATTATTGATCTATTATCAGTCCAAACAGTCAGGTAGCATACTAAAGTTAACCCTGACATATCCGCCTGGTAAAGGACAGTAATTGTAATAGCCAATAGACATACAGGTCATCTAAGGGCCTATAATTATATACTCCTGACAATAAAGCTATAGTAATATAAATGAAATTGATGCTACCCCATCTCTCAAAAATAGTTATCTGTATCAATATGATCAACATTACATACAACTCCTTGCCTCCAGTCTTCATTTATACCCACTATAAAATTACCTTCCAGGCAGGTCTGCATGTGGGCGGAATCCGCAAAATTACCTAGACACGATGTTGTCAACTTTAGTCTGGGAAGGTTTCTGATACTCGATTGTAGAAAATGGTCGGCATATTCATTTGACGATGCACGTTTTTTCTTGATTATTTGTCCACTAGTCCATGGGGCTAGTGGTGATGTTTATCCACTAGCCAAGTTCTAAATTCCAAAAGTCCTTATGATAAGATAACATTGTGATTCCAAGGCTTTTCACTTTGCCACCGGGCTAGTTGTTCACAAACTTCACTAGCCAGAGATTTTTTTACTAGACCCTGAACTAGTAACTCAGTGCTATAGGTAAAACTCTGCGATGCGTTTTTCCCCTTGAAAATGTTCTCGTTAATGATACCCTCTAAACCTTGAAGAGTATTTTACTATTGATTTACCCTTCATTTTTATTCTATAGCTCGAACAATTCATGCATCAATTTTTGTTCAAGAACTCATAGATTTATGTTATAGTTTGTTGCACTCAAACTTCTTAATACTTCCTGAATGAATCCTGATGATGTGCAGTACTATGAAGAAAGAGCCAATATCATCAGTTCCCAGGTGCTGAAGACGGGTTCATGGGCAAAAGTACTTGACTACTAGGCCCCTGGACGTTATTATTTATTTCATTTAAACACTTTTATGAACATATGGGCATATGTCTTAACAAAATGACTTTCAAAAACCAGTGGTAAAGATATATTCAATTGGTTTTTAAAAACCAGTGGGAAATATAAATTCGATTGGTCAGTATGGAGCAGTATAAACATTTGTTGCTTCAGTGTAAATGTTGACGCTGTACTTTTCTTGTGGGGTATTTTTTTTTAGTTAGCTGTCCTGTGGGGAGATCAGGAGTGCAGGGGACGGGGGTGGTGGCTGGTGGTTCCTGTTCTGAATATTCACCCTGAGGCCTCAGGCCTACTGAATGTGCTGGCTCCTAAACTTTCGCCTTTTACATGGACTCCAAATCAGACAGTTCAATCCTTGTACTCTGGTCCACCGCCCTTTCAGCTTGGCCAATCACAGCCCAGGTTTGATATCAGATCAACCAATGAGGAGTGGATGCTTTCTAAGAGATCAGATTTTGGGCTATAATTATAGGTAGCACAGTGGTAGAGTGTCGGCTTTGTCATCGAAAGGTTGGTGGTTCAAGTCTCTGTCCTGCTGTTGTGGTATAAGACATGATCCCTGTGGTCAATGACATGGTTATCAAAGGCCTAGTGCCACCAGCTGTTGTATGCACACTGTTAAAAAAACACGTCAAATTTACGGTAAAGTACTGGCAACTATGTTGCCAAACTTTTAGGTAAATATAACGGGTGACCGTAATTCTGTGTGACCGTATTTTTTACAGGTGAACACCGTTTAAGTCAAACAGTAATATACCGTAATATGTCCTGTGTACTTTCATTCTTAAGGATGAAAACCATTTTAAATTTAACAATAATATACCGTAGTGTGTAAAAAAAAACACATAGATTTTACATGTAAAACACTGCTATGGTACTATGCCATACAGTTTACACCAGATGTAATGTTGGCAAAGACGTGGAGGTGGTCCTCACTGTCCAGATGTAATGTTAACAGCATTGAAAGTTTTCTTGTAATCACACTACAGGATTATTGGTTTAGCCTTGCATGGGTTGTCTGATTGTTGGAGGTAAAACCTTCAGGGGTATAGCTGATAAAGTTCTTGTACTAAAAAGGTGTCTACATGTTAATCCTACAGAAAAGGTGTTTTAAAGCCTTTTGCAAATGTTTTAGGGGTGTTCTGGTTGGTTGACCACACCAAAATTAGCAGGCCAATGAGGTTATTATCTTAATGGCACTACAAAAACTTAAAAATCTAACATTTCTAATCACAAAGTTCTAAATTCCTAAGTGTATGAAGAAACTATTTTACTAATCATGGCCAAAAATATGGACGGCATGTTGCAAACCACTAATAGTACAACTACTGTATAGTGGTAATTTGATAACTTCACTAGCCGAGATTTGAATCCGGGGCCCCTCACATATGAAGCCTATGCTCTACTACTGAGCTGTGGAGGCCTGTAGGTATACACAGCCCAGCTTTGCTACTTAACTGAATAAGTAGGGGTATGAGAGTACTGACCTATTGTCTGTCTAATGTTGAATACTTGTATAGTAGTACTTATCCTACTCATTGGTGCTGACCATGCCAGTGTGCACTGCATGCAGTCCAAGTTAGCTCAGTTGGTTAGGCTTCTACCTTGAATGTGGAGAATGTGGGTTCTAATCCCAAAGTGTCCATTTTTCTTGTCCATACCAGTATACAATTCCAAAATACGCTACATTACTGTGAGGGTAATTTCAGTAATAAATACAGTTATATACTGTTAATTGCTATGATGTTGTGGTAGATAGCCGTAAGGTAAAATATGGTATAATACTGTTGAGGTTTACAGTATATAACTGTCAAAGTTACGTTTTTTTAACAGTGTGTGGTGCCCTGCCTATGGGACACTGCATATAAAAGAACACCCACTTCAGTAAAAGTGTAGGATTATGGTCTCTACCTTCTCATAGATTTGCTCATCCAGGAGCAAGGGTGAAATATCCCAGTCCTCAAGAAACACTGAGTCTGGTGGTTCAAACCAACAAACAAACACAAACAGATAGCCTCAGATCTCTTTGGGGTCTAAGCTGGGAGGAATGGCCTCAGGGCAACTCCAGTTTTGTAGAAGACTTTATAGGAGTCTGCTAGAGTGCCTGGTAGTCTAGGACATCATATGAGTCGGTTGGAGGAATGATCTAAGGATACCTCTAGCCTCAGAATACTTAACAATTTGTAACCGATCTGGGTGCTGGTCAATGACTGACCTGAGAAGGTAACTCTAGACAGTGACTGCCATATTTTTTTAGGCCTAGTGATTGGAGGAAGTTTTATTCTAGGCTTTTATATATGAGTGAGTAGCTATTGTCTTTGGTTCACATGTGGTGGGCTTTTGTGTTATATCTTTGTCGCTCATTAGTATAGGAGTGATTGACCTGTTTAGGGAAGACTCCTGGCTAAGGATGAATTTGACGTAGATTCTATTTACCTATTCCCCCCCCCCTTTGTGGTACATAACTTAGCTGCTCTTTTATAATGCACCCAAACCTCTTTTTTCCTTTGATCTGCCTATTGGTAGGTATTCTACAGGACTGGTAATGTACAACAATATTTAAGAGAAGTATAGAGTATACTCTGAAGTGTTGCTATTACAATAGAGTGTTATTTCAATAAACTATATTTTAGCTAAGAGTTTGGTCCGTTTTTTTGTTCACTTATTGCCAATCCTAGCGATTGCCTTGGTCTCCCCAGTAGCCTAGGGGAGCGCTACAGTAATAATTAGAAATTTTCTAGAATTCTAGAGCAATCAGTGTTATCAAAATGCATGCACATACTTTTTCAAGCATGGGGAATCAACTCATTGTTAAATACCTTTGAAATTTTTAACAATGATCTAAACATCTGTTAAATTCCTCTATCAAAGACATCTGATATTGGTATTTTGTAAGTATTGGTAATATGCTACACGTCATTGAACAGGAAGACCCCTCGAGGCCCATTCGCTCTGGCCGTCGGAGTGCTAACGACGCTGTAAGTCACAGGTCTACAAGAGACCAAATCCAACATGCCGGATCAATTCATTTGAATTACAGTGTGAATGCTTTTTTTTCGATTTTGCGTTCTCACAATCATTTTATCGCTCCTCAGAGGATCGTCTTCTGCATGAGATAATTTTATCACTGCCCCGTGCGACAGAACGATCGGCCACGGGCCTTCAGTGCGGGTGCTCAGGGATTCAGGCCAAGGTGGCAGGACGGTTTACAAGTTGCTAGAAGAGGGCTTGATAAAGGATTTATCTTCCTTTAAAGTATGTTCGTGTATATTGTTAATACGGACTCTTGGTCTGTGATGAATGTTTATAAATGCTCAGACAGAAAATGTTTCATTATAGGAAACTACATTTTTGTGGGCGTATTCAGTGTGGACGTCATAGACTTTATGCCATAAGTCTTGTTCCAATGTGGAAATCCTTTTAATACCTCCTTGATTAAGAAGTCCCAGTCAGCGATTGCCAATTACAGGCAATTATCACCAGCGGTGGTTTAAAATGGACCGTTCTGAGCTGGCCTCCTGCCACAAAAGTGAGTGGCGTAAATCGCATCCGGTAAAACTAATTTGTAGTGTCGGATTAATAGGGTTGGTCTGGTGGTGAACTCCTGCTGCTTTTGGCAAAATTTAGATTTTCTGATGTAAAATTCTTGAAAAAAGAGGGTGCAACCCAGTTTCTATTAGCGTGCCCCCATCTTATTAATAAGATGCATATGGATCCGACACTCCCACTATTAGTCCAGGAGCCAAATCCTGAAATCAGTCAAAATAAGGATTTACCCTCCGCGGTGAGCCCCCTGGATTTTTTTGATTTTTTTCATCTTATAGCATCCTGGGGACAATGAATCAAGACGGTTCCGAAGAATTTAGGTATGCGAACACTGTCTAATTACGCGATTTGTGGTTAATTAGCAAAAATTGAAAAACGCGTTATTTCTGAATTTCTCAGGAACTATATAAGATATGATAACATGCTATATGTCATCTGAAAGGTAATTTTTTTCCTCATTTTTTGGTATATTGTTTGATATTGTCATTAATCATGGCAATGAGTGATCAAAGAAAAACTGTTGTTTTAGTCAAAATCATTAGAACTTAAGGATCCAAGATTAAACTTTGGAGTTGATAAACCAAGTCCTAGGTATACTTAGAGGAGATCTTAAGACAGTTTTTAAAGAAGGTTGCATCTGATTTCATTAGAAATATAATGTAGAAATCATTTTTTGCTGATTAAATTCTAACCGACTACTGGTTCATTTTGCACTTATATTCTAAAAGGAGAGATGATATCATGAAAACAACACAATATATCCTAAAGAGAGGTGAAAATGATAATCATAATCTCCTTAAGCTGGTATTTCAGTGCTTTCTGAGCCATTTGGTCCACTGTAGACAACATCGGAGTTGTAAAATAAGTTTACATTAGCAAGAAATATTTGTCCATGTAATTTGCAGCCAAGCTAATTTTTGTTGACTGATCAAACTAGGATTGTCATTGATTTATTTAGTCAAAAGGGTATGGATGGCTCCTTATATTGCCAAAGATTCACACATTGACATAACAATGTGCTGCAAACTTCTATTTACATACCCCTCTACCCACTCATCATTAAACCCTGTTCCTATAGGGAGAGTGGGAGTTCTAGGCCATAATACTCTTTTAAATACTCCCATTACTGGCCCCAGTGTCCAATGTTTACCTCATACCTGGGAACAGATAAGGCCTGGAAAGACAGAGGAATGATAAAGATGGCAGACTATTTTGGCTACTTATAACTGTCTTATTATTCCATTTTATCACATAATTCCAAAAGGAACATGGGACACATCACTGCAACTGGTGAGATAAAATTATAACTTTAACTGTTTAGACAATGCTGCCTTACAGCAGTGAAATGAAGGTAGTGGATCTTCAGAAACTTATCAGTGGTGGAGATGTCTAGCCTTTTCCCAGAGTAACCTGAACTGGGGGATAAAACTTGAGTGTTCGCAGATCCAGGCTGAATGCGTTCAGTGTCCGGTTAGCTTTATACCCTTTTGTTTCTAAGACTATGTATTCAGTGTTGGATTATTAGAACTGGTCATAGATTAGAAGATTATTTATGTATTTGAGTAATGACTCCCTCAGTATTTACCATAATTGACCTTTCCCTTAGTACCTATAAACTGTGTCTTGCTGTAGGTTAAGAAAATTGGATCCTTGTTCATAGCAGTTTAGAAATGAAAATGGTCAATTATATTTTGATAAGGGAAGAATGTTGTTTCTGAGGCTTAAAGAACTGAAAGTTTGAGACTACAACCAAAATCACAGCAATTTGTTGCTCTTGTATTATCTCCTAATACCATAGTGCCATGGTTATGGTCTCACATCAAGGGTGCTGTGCACATGCTGCTCAATGTAGTAATGCTACTAGATAATATTGGGAAACCAGTAATGGCCATACCAAGAACTTGTTATTTTGAAATAGAAAGCTATATCAGCTACTTCTGTATTGTTTCAGGTCTTGATATCTGTTTGAGGTCTTGGCAATGATATTGATACGTATATACATACACAGAGGTCTCAGTCCCCCTGGTACACCTCCTGATAAAATTGGATATATGGCAGAATCCTATTAGTTGGTAGGATGAATCTGAGTGAAGCATGACCATAGGCTGGTCATAACTTGTATTGCTAATTTGGAAGGATTGGAAGTTTGGCTCTTATGAAATAAACTGTGACCATGATCATAATTTGATATCAAATTACTAAAACCAGTAACCCATAAGATATAAGATATCCATTTTGTGTAGGGTCAAGCCAAGCTACTCATTTATATAAGCACATGGGTCTAGAATCCTAGAGTTTAAAGTACAATCTAGTAATTTGTTAAAACCAACAATTTGACAGAGATAGCACACCTATCAAGTTTAACAAATATCATTGCTAGGAAATAGCATTCCTGGTCTTTTTGCAATTGGCATATTGATACAAGGACTGTTTTTTAAATTCAGAACCCTTGATATATGACAACATATGTTTTGGGACTCATCTCTTCTTTAAAGTAATACTTGGAGGCTCCCCATGTACACCCTAAGAAACATGGATTGGGGTCAGGTAATGGGTGAGTCTACTATGAGCTATTCTTTTCTTTTTTTCAGCATGAAATAGAGAGAACTATATGGGGCCTTCTATTTAGTAAGTACATACATTTTCAAAAATCCCAGACCCCCACCCCTTTTGGGCAAAAGTATGCATTAGATTTGAACTATAAAGTGCACATTTTCAAAAGTTCCATACCTCCTTCCCCCCTTTGATGCATACATACTTAATGCAAGGCCCCTAATAAAATGTTTTTGTAATAAAACTGAGACATTATCATGGTATTTTACTGGGGAAAGAAATCTTACTCAAACCATAGTTTTATTGTGACACATCTCTTACTGTGATCCAAAATGCTCTCCAAACAGCCACTATATTACATGCATGTGCCCAAATGGCTCAGAAAGCACTGAAATACCAGCTTAAGGAGATAATGATAATTAAATAATGATCATTTCCACCTCTCTTTAGGATATATTGTGTTGTTTTCATGATATCATCTCTCCTTTTAGAATATAAGTGCAAAATGAACCAGTAGTCGGTTAGAATTTAATCAGCAAAAAATGATTTCTACATTATATTTCTAATGAAATCAGATGCAACCTTCTTTAAAAACTGCCTAAAGATCTCCTCTAAGTATACCTAGGACTTGGTTTATCAACTCCAAAGTTTAATCTTGGATCCTTAAGTTCTAATGATTTTGACTAAAACAACAGTTTTTCTTTGATTACTCATTGCCATGATTAATGACAATATCAAACAATATACCAAAAAATGAGGAAAAAAATTACCTTTCAGATGACATATAGCATGTTATCATATCTTATATAGTTCCTGAGAAATTCAGAAATAACGCGTTTTTCAATTTTTGCTAATTAACCACAAATCGCGTAATTAGACAGTGTTCGCATACCTAAATTTTTCGGAACCGTCTTGATTCATTGTCCCCAGGATGCTATAAGATGAAAAAAATCAAAAAAATCCAGGGGGCTCACCGCGGAGGGTAGATCAGGATTTTCAGGTTTGGCTCCTGGACTATATTACGCATCTCTTGATAAGTGGTTTACCTAATGTCGTAGAAAATAAGACATTACTACCAGGTGGTCATCTTTAGACATTTTATGAAATGTAAATGTTTAGAACCTGAATCAATTTGTCATTGACAAGTGATTTATGAATGGAGAGAATGCTGACACTGAAAACCATCTTGGTTCAATCCTTATGTAACCCATATCTCACGGTTTTTACGGTTCATTGCACAACCCTATATATACTGGACTAGCAAAAGCAGTGGTTTGGGTGGGCTCAGGGCTCAGCCCCTCTAAGAAGCCCTTTGTGCTCTATCTAAATACAATCCACAGGGTTACATAAGCAGAGGTCCAAGGTAAATCGGTAAGACATTTCTAAGTATAGTAAAAGGATGAATAAAAATGTCTTGAATAGAAATGAACACAATTTCTTAGACACATCATTATAGATTAGCAGTGTCACATCTTAGAATGGCAAATAGCATGGCAAACTCCACGCCAAGAGCCCCTGAGGTCGGGAATGGGAACTTGAAATCCTGAGATGCTGTAAAATCTATGCTCCAAGGGACACCTACCGCTGAGAGCATCCACTCCCATGTTGCCGCCTCTCCGGGCTATAGGCCTAGGGGCGCTCCCCCCAGGCACCTATATCATAGAGTCGTTGGGCTAAAACGAGGTCACGTGATATCGCAATTCGTAGGCATTGGTTGGTTTGGGCCCGATGTGATGGGAATGGTAACAACTCTCTCCAAACCCAGGCAACTGCCACCTATCCCTCACACTAACTACAACCATGGCGTCTGGGTAAGAAGTGACCACCGCCCTGGGAAACTTAGTTTATCATTATCATCAATCCTCCCCTTCACGGATAGCTTATTTCCTATATTTTACCTGCAGACTAGTTGTAATGAAAATGAATGCTGGGAAATATGCCGACAAGTCACAAGGCTAAAGTATATATAGGTTTCAAGGTGTATCTGGGTATAATTGATATATTTTACTTAACGCTACCTCTCGACTAATCACTTCTCATTAATTCTCAGTAATATCATTAAAAATAATAAAATTAATACATGTGGGGTTTAAGATTCCCCAATTCCCCAATTCCCTGCCCAATTTATTAATGATATTGGAATGAGATAAAAACATAACATCTCACTGGCATACAAAGGAAGTGTTGAGAAGGACTCGAAACCAAACCGCCAAATCTAATTAGATTGATAATTAGTTCCTGCTAATGCGTCAATGGTACTCCCTCCAGCTGAACAGTTTGTGGAAACTGCCACGGTCACGCTATCAGAACATTCTGATGCTTTTCTGGGAAACGCCCTAAAATGGTGTTTGTTTTTTACGGCAAAATCTCTCTTGATTGAACCTCTGCAATTTCTTTTGACCAGTAGAGATGATCGTCCAAAGGTGTCATTTAAATTGACTGAGAAACCAGTTGAGCACTACTGTATGTTTATGGTTAATCGTAATTATTGGGGAACTGTCCGAGATATCCACTGTCGTTGATATTACTATTCTTAATGGGTGCTAGTCAAGTAGTAAGTGAGTTCATGAGATGGGCGCTCAATCCATAACATGAACACCGCTTGGCAGTAGGTCAAGTTTATTTGTGGATACGATGATGCGTATATTTGCCAATGAAGAGATGATAAGTCTTCTAGGTGTCACAATTCTAATCCAGTGAAGAGTAAGCTTTCTCCTCGGAGTCTGCCTAATCTCACATCCAACAGTAGTGCAGTAATTCTCACATAAGTCACCAGATGTCCCTGTTGCTTTGCGTAGCTATCTAAACCCCTCGAATCTCTCGATCCGTATTGTCCAAACATTAGTGGTTCTCTCTCTGCCTTTATATTGCGCTCTCACTTCATATAGCAGTCTGGTATTGATTTTACCCGAGCATCGATGCCTGCTGGGAGGTGTACCCTGCTGAACACCGTCCATCAGGTATATTTACACCTACCAGCGGCACCTGCCATATTTATACTGTGTACCATCATAAGCTATGTAATTTGGAAGAATTCTGATTATCCCCTTGTGTTCAACTGGTGACCTTTACACTATTTCAATTGATATGCGCAAAGTAAATGAGTTAATTTCTACCTTTGTGCACAGTATCTTAAGTTAAATATTGCAACAATACAATTTGCAGCGAAAGTCACATAAGGGGAATGAGGATTGACAAAACTGGGTGAGGACAACACCCTGTATATCTCATTAAAGCCTTCAATTTCACTGGTATTAGCCTAGCTGAAAACCTGGGTTTCACTATAAATAGCATTCCTCGTGCACTCTTATTATTAGGTGTATAGAAAACAGTCAATTACTAAACTCAAGGCCAGGTAATCAATTATTGTATAAGCAATTGTATAAGACAAAGTCCATGACGTACAGGTGAGACCGCCGTGGTGAGCGGCAGAATTAGTAAAATTACAACGCCTGCAAAATCAAAGATGGGATTCTATCTTGATCTTATAGTTGACATCTCATGATATGATGAAAGTTCAGGATAGGGAGGACAGTGCGCTATTCACTGTAACTACACTTTTTAATGTTTCCTAAGTCACATAATTGTGTAGCACACATACAGGCATGTACTATAAAAGTTTAAAAGGCTTAGAGTGTGAGCTTTACTCAGTGATTTTAAGCTGATTCAAAGGAGCTGACAATTTACTTAGATACGATATGGTAACAAACAAAATGCATAATGCTCAAGCATACATAGAATTTGGCTTATTATCTCACAATTCATTTACTCACATTACATCAATTTCATAGTAGATTTCTCAAAAGTTATGACAACAGTTCTCCACGCCACATGGGGCCCTTTGAGCGCTGTAGTGTAAAATGTCCTCGGTTGAACAAAGGCGTTATAATCTACAGTACTCACATTTGGTTATGGAAGAAACGGTAACAACTTTGCCCTTCTCTAAATGTTGTTATACAACGTTTTATGACTGCTGTTTCCGCAGTTGAGGAATCATATTTCTAATATAAATTTCGTCTTTTGTTCAATTTGCGTCTTATAAGGCTAGAGCTGACAAAAGATAATGTTGATAATCGAGCAGCAGTTCAACTATTCTAAGGTGAGGCAAGGCAACATTCTAAATAAGAAGAACATGTTTTCTATGGATTCTATGAAAGTCTTCCTAAGTTGGAGGGATTCGGGGGGGGGGGGGGGGGCGTCAATGGTTACAGTTCAGACTTGATAACTTAAACTTTCTCAAGTGGTTGGGTGTGGTTGAGTAGATGTTACCCTTTGGATTTTTCATTGTCAATGGGAGATCTTGTCACTGGTTTACACACATTGGATATTAACAAGAGTGTTATGTCCTTCATAATACGGAACTATGTTATGAATTGGACTAGCAGTCTGGTCAGAGAGCTAGCTCCATAGACTATGTCTATGGAGCTAGCTTTAAATGGATATTTAACGTCTAGAGATCAATGCCCTGATCAAGATTGCCTCAACCTCATCTTGCACCAATCCAGCCTGCCTCAACCTAAACCACCCCAACCCAGCCTGCCTCAACTGAACCTACTCCAATCCAGCCTGTCTGCCCTCAACCTCAACCATCCCAATTTATCCTGAACCTGCCTCAGATTATTCTACGTGGAACTGAAACTGACAACATGCATGCCTAAAACAGTATTTGAAGCACTGAAACTTTAACTGCCTAAATATTACGTACTTTATAAGGATCCCTCTCTCTTTTTTAAAGTAATGAATCTACCCTTTCTATCAGCTGGCCCAGCAAGTAGGGATATGCGTTTTGGGAAACTGTATGCTGCCCTTTACAACGATTGGTAATGTCTTGATAAGCTTTTCGCCAAAAGAGGGCATGTGAGTGGCAACATGTCTAACATCCCATTCTCCTCATTCACCTTTTCTTTAAGTTCTTTGCAAATTTGAAATCGCAAAAATAAATTATCGTTATTTTTATAGAATTTTTTTACTAAATCATATTGATACCTCTGTGGTAAAAACTGATATTTTCGAAAAATTATGATTCAAAGTACAAATTGAGCATAATGATACACCATATTGCAAGTAATCTCAATAAGAAATCAAGTGATTTGATGTAAAAATCCATCTGTCCCTGCTCGCCTAATGACTAAAAGAGGTTGGAGACTTTCATTTGATCTCAACCTTTGTAACCCAATAGATAGACCCACTTATGCAAATTAGTTCCCTATATATACAATATCTAGTTTTTCATAAAAGGATCAGTGGAGGTCATTAATTTCCTTAATAGTGCATTATATCAGTTATTACGGAAGTTCTGTATGCATTATTTAGGTACGTCTGATACGTATCAATGCATGTGGTCATCCCATAGGAGTAGATTTGTAGACGAATAATTACCCTAAGTGCTTAAAACGTGGATGGCTGAAGGTAAATCAGCATTGAACGCTCAGCATATTCCTAATGGTTTGCTTTGTGAATGGGGAGTAAAACTAGATCTGCTACTGCTTGCAGTCTGGCCAAAAGAAGTCACAATTTCATTTGATCTCTCCCTTTGTAATTAAATGAATAGGCCTACTTCTGCAAATCAGTTTTCTATGCAACAACTAATTATTTATGATGGTCGGCGAAGGTTATTCATTTCGTCTAATACATGTTTTTATATTAGTTATTCAGGGACGTTCGACAGGAATTAATGAATGTGCTTGTCCGATATGAGAGGGATTATAGAACGAATAATTACCCTAAGTGCTTAAAAGCTGGCTTACAAAACGTAGAGTGCATTCACACAAGCAAAACATTTGTACGTTTTTCACATCTTAAATTTCTAGATAAATGATTTCTCTGTCGTTACCGTTAATATCCATAATACATATCTAACATCAGAGACATGGGATAGCAAGTCTGAAGCACTACCATATTAAAGTCAATATTGTATATTATTTGAAAAATTCGATCTTTGGTTTAAGACCAGTGTGAAAAGCCCCCAACACTGACCCTGAAAGCTGAACATTTCCTAATGGTAAGCTTTTCTGATCGTTTATCATCCGTCTACAAACGGTCTCTATCAGTCACTAACAGGCCTGATGGGACAGAAACAGCTGGGACATCTATCAGCACAATACACGCAGTTCTTTATGACTTGTCTCACGGCAACTATGTCAGTTTTACTCACACTAGAAATTCACGAGCAGAGTGGACGAACAGAAAATCAAATAAGAAAAAGACACTTTCAAAAATTGCCTTTTTAAAAAAAAATATGGAGAGAGATGGGAGTTAAGATACTCTATCGACTGGCCAGAGTCTAAATACAACAATTTAGCAGAAGGTTCGTCCATAAATATTTACCACTTTTCCGATGTTTTGATATTCGGTTAATGGTCTGTCAAAACTGAGTTATAGAATGGGCTATAATCACTCCTCTTAAAACGTCTCCACCCCACATCCACTTTCGTTATCAATACGAGTGATTTTCTATTCCCACTAAACACCGTTCACGATGGATTGGTTTATTTTCGCTTTAACCATGTACTGTCGAATCTGTCTCTAGAGGATATAGAAAATGATTGCAGAGATTGACACTGTCGATCACAAGGGATGTCAGACAACACGAGCTGATTTCTATAATCTATACTGGCGTTATTTGGCATTTATTGTCTCAATTTCTGCAATGAATACGCTCAACTTATAGTGGAATAATTATGGCTATCCCATATTTTGCTCGCTAACAAATCCTATAAAGACCCTACTAAAAAATAATTTCTATGAAATCTTCCTTTTAAAGATTAATTACCTGGTTTCACTGAGCGATTCATCCCGATTTGGATTAGAATATGCCCATACAGTATCCATATATTAGTCATTTTTCTACATTTTTCTATGTGATTTCTAAGATGGTTTAAATTAAGTAGCTTAATGAGTTTTGTCGTCACTATTTGACCACATTATTAGGCATGCCCTCCGATATTTTGCCGAATTCACTCATGTAAAATCATTATCTCGGGAGGTGACGCTGAAAATGTTAACAATATAGCGCTCCTCATACATCGGATCTGTCCCTTGCAAATGGTGCTTATTTTCACATGTTTCTACTCATCCGACTTTGAAGCGTTTCCCTCCTTCCTTTCTTCCCTCCTTCCTTCCTTCCTTCCTTCCTTCCTTCCTTCTTTTCTTTTTTCCTTCCTGATATAATGACTTTCTTTTTCCACATTAAATTTATGACATTAGGTTTAGAAATTAAAGTCATTAGGTTTAGAAATTAAAGTCGTAAAAACTTAGATATATATATCCTTTTCTAAAATAATAATAGCATATATAATATATAATATATATATATATATATATATATATATGCAAACGTATACGCATGATGCACACAAACGTACAGCAGCAGCAACAACAGCAGTGCACAGAAGCCACCTAAATATGTAATAAATACATTCCTGACTCTCTCCCCCGCCCCCCGCCCCCAATTGCCACTTCTCCACTTCTCCGATCTGGTGGCCAATCTAGTGGTGCCCGTCTCTTCCCTTCATATCTCTAACTGCACCGGTCTGCTATTAATAGAATGCTCTATTGATAAGACGATGTTCCAGAAAGGTTCGTGCCATTTCTACCATCATTAGATCAGAACGTTGCCTTGGTAGCTACACTTCCCCAGTTTCTTATCACACATTGACACATATGTCATTTACGCAGTCATAAGCCTTTTACAAACTAGCCCCATTGTGCATTATTCCTGCTTTGCACTGTCAGAATATGCACATTCTGGGGCTAGTCTATAACATGAGCAATAATAAGCCCATCCCAGTTTACACCACCATTAAGGTTTACTATAAAAGACTTTCAAAATTGCTTCCATGCTTATTCTCTGAAGACAGTTGTATGGTACAAAATTAACCCAAGCAATTTGGTTGATAGATTGCTCCTAAAATTTGTGAAATGCTGCTTTATATCTTGGCCTTTTCCCCATAAGAAACAATGTTAAAGCCTGCTACATCAACCTATAATGTCCAACCCTACTTTGCTCTGAAATACAGAATTTTTTTTTTTTTTTTTTTTTTTTTTTATTTATTAACCATACTCACTCATAAGAATGATCTTCCGTATAGGTACAATGATGAAAATAAATCATACAATCCATTATCATTATATACAATTAGCAGAATTAGCCTGGTCATATATCTGAGATCAGAATCTATGACGAAAGCTATATACATATACAGAGTCAATGATAATTTGTCTTATGGCATCAGTCAGCTTAACATAAATGTCTTTGTCCGGGGCTTATCTTTCTCAATGCATTTACCTAATCAAGACCATTCAGTTCATGTCTTACCGCACGCTTGAATGAGCTTTTATTATCAATGCTCTGAGTCTCAGCAGATAAGGCATTCCAAAGGCATGCACCTACATAGTATGGCGATTTCCTATATAACTCAGATCTCACAATCTCTGTTTTGAAGATGGGCCTATTAGCAAGCCGAGTGTTACGAGCAGGAATTAATAAATTTGAGGGTTCAAAATGCAGTCGGTACATAATACATGCAAGTTGTAACTGGCGTCTATTATGTAGTCTTTCTATTGTGGCCAGAGCATGTAATTCATCAGTTGTTATGTCAGTAGGCCTTTGAATATTATAACAGAGTCTGAGGGCACGATTTTGTAATTTTTGCAGTTTTTCTACATCGTGTTTCCGACAAAGGGTCAATACAAAGCTTGCATATTCCACCAGTGGAAGTATTGTCTGTTTATATACAGTTACTCTAGTAGATTGATCCAGGTACTTCCTTATTTTGCCAAATTGAAAGATTTTATATGAAATTTTTTTAAGAATCTGATTGAAATAGGATTCCATATTTAAACATTCATCTAGGGTTACACCCAAGTAGTTATACTGGTTGCATATATTAACACATTTCCCATCAATTGACAAGCATGATTTATCACAGTGATCCAGCTGATGCCTAGTACCAAAGTAGCATACCTTTGTTTTATCAATATTCAAGTTAATACTGTTGTAATTGCACCAGCAATATACGTTGTTTAAAGCTTGCTGTAAAGAATGATGTATTATATTACTATCAGTACTACTACAATACAGTACTGCGTCATCTGCATAAAGACACACTTTAACACCAGGAACATCCACTTTATATACCAGGTCATTTATATAACAGAGAAATAAGGTAGGACCCAAAATCGATCCTTGAGGAACACCACAATTGATACTTCGAGCACCAGACTTAGTGTTGTTAAATTTAGTACAAATCAGTCTATTAGAAAGATAGGCTTTTAGCCACCCAATCAGTTGAGGACTTATACCCATATCCTGTAATTTCTTAATAAGCATATTGTGATTAACAGAATCAAAGGCTTTTGCCAGATCAATATATAATGCACCAGTTATAAGTCTGTTATTTATATTTGTAGTAATATCTTTAACATAATCAAAAATTGCATGAGTTGTAGACAAACCTACACGAAAACCATATTGTTCTTTACACAAGATATCATTGTTAAATAACTGTGTGCATAGAACTTTACAACAGAGCCTCTCCAAAATCTTCCCTACTAAGGGGATAATAGATATTGGTCTCCAATTTGTCAACTTAGACAAATCACCAGATTTAGGTATTGGGGTTATGTTTGCAGTAGACCATTTTTGCGGAAATAATCCATGCAATATTGACATATTAAACATGTGAGCCAGTTGTTTGGGTATGACAGAGAACGCATCTTTTAATATAAATGTAGGTATGTAATCAATGCCTGATCCTTTATAAACTTTTATATTTCGGATTTCATCCAATACATCAGTTTCTGTGAGCAAGAGTTCCTCATTCAATACATCTCTATTGTAAATTGGAATATAATTTTGGGTATGATTTGTCTTACGAAATTGTTCAGATAAATTTTCACCAACCGAAGCAAAGTGATTATTCAATTTCTCACTGATACTTTCTGATGACATGTCAGTTCCATCATCATTTTTAAAAAATTGATTTTGGTTCTCTTCCGACTTTTTTATGAGCACGCTGTTTACAATCTGCCAAAACCTTTTAGGATCTGATCTATTTTGTTCAAGATTATTTAGTATAAATTCTTTCCTAGCATTTTCAACTATCCTATTTGTACGGTTCCGACAATCTCTTGCAGCTTGTAAGGCATCCTTATCATGTGCAGAATTATGCAGAAGTCTATATGTAGCATTTCTGTCATTTATGGTCTCTATCACAAACTGATTCAACCATGGAGGTCTGCTGTTAGCAATGCGTATTTTCTTTAAGGGACACATTATATCTAGAATACTAGTAATTTCATGCAATAACATTTCCCATAAAACATTAGGGTCTTGAATGGTATAGAATGTATCCCAAGTTGCTGAGGTAAGAAGATTTTGAAAATTTATCATATTATATCTTAAATATGTTCGTCCGTTAACATGGCTGTATGTTTGTCTAAGTCTATTCTTTTTAATACAAGCGAATATAGGATGATGATCACTTACTACATCCATTAAAACACCCGAACATGATAAGTTACGTGCATTGGTAAAAATAAGATCAATACAGGAACCACCGAACCCTGTTATATGTGTATTTCCACATATCAATTGATTGACCCCTAAGATTCTGGAAAATTCTATTGCTCTTTTTGTATCAACGTTATTCCGCTTTTTATAATCTATATTGAAGTCACCTAATATCCAAAATTCCCTATCCGCTCCTACATTGACACTGATGAATTGTGATAAAATTGTAAAAAAGTTATCAACTGATCCAGTTGGTGGTCTATATATATTTAGTATATAGCGTATTTTATGACCGGGATATGTCATTTTCAGTGTCATTACTTCAATATCATGGTCAGTATAACACATATCATACTGCATATGAGTACTATTGGCATAGAATGATTTAACGTAAATGGCTAGCCCTCCTCCTCTCTTCTTGGTGACGCCATTAATAGCACCATTACTTCGATCCCAACGATATAAGGTATAGCCCTGGACATTCAACATCAAATCACAATACATTTCATGAAGCCAAGTTTCACTATATGTGATGACATCAATCCCCTCAAAAATATGAGTCAATTGATCTAATTTGGGATAAAGGCTACGACAATTAACATGTACTAATTTGAAGCCCTTTTCTCTTGCTAGTTCAGCAGCTGTATCAATCATGGTTTAATTATAAACATTTTCAAGAAACAATACTCAAATTTGTAATCCCATGATAACATCCCGCCACCAACAAATAAAGTAGACACATATTCAAATGGTCGTTCAGTGTCAATTAGAAATGATAATGAAATACAACATAATGATGAAGAAAGGTGATACAATAGATTCATACTGCCGCGATAATTATCGGGACGTATTGATACTTACAAACTTTTATAGTGCAAGTATAGACGTAATTTTGATTGGCTGGCAAACCTGCAAATCTGTTAATTGATAAAATTTAAGAAACTATAATGTTCAAGCAGTACTTAAGCATATAGAAAAACATAATTCTGTCTTATTTCAGTAATCCTAACTCTTGGAAACAAGGATGGCTCACACAGTTATTTTGTCCAACCCTTGTCCAACCCTAGGATATACCCAGTGTGGGATGGGCTTATTAGGCCTATATTAACATTTCTAGACCTACTTAGTACACTTTCTGATACTAGCCTCAATAAACTTGTACGTCATTCTGAAAGTTCAAAACAGCCTTCCAGGAAGAATGCACATCCTGAGGTTAGTCTGTAAAGTGTGCGGAGAGGCCGTTTAGAGTCAGACCGCTATAGTACCGTATAATACAACTCGAATCCTTTAAATACTTCTATTGTTATCATTTTACAATTATAAAGCAGGTACTATCTTGTAAATCACTTGAGTTATTTGAGGTCTTGGATCCGCATCGTGGTCAGAAATGCGTGATGCCTATATAATGGTAAAACTAATTGGTAGCTATGCTCCATTCATGTGCTAGCTCTCTTTATCGTTAGTATATTTCTATAGACTAGTCCTATGTACGAATCGTGGCTAAAGGCCATATGACACTATGCATCGGCTGGCTCATGTTTGGGCCATTTTGGGCTAACGTGAGTACCCGACGCATGCTGGAGCACCCAACGCATAGTGTTATATAGGAAGAATTACATCAAACGCGAACTGGGTGCCCAACACGACCCAACACGACCCAACACGACCCCAGCGAATCCCAAAACGCATAGTATCTATCCGGTAAATATGATGTGTATACAATGAAAAAAGTGATCAGAGAAAATGTACTAATTATTTTATGTGTACAGAGGATGTTTACGACCATACGTATACATGTACGAAAATTCGTATACAGTACTTTCTGTGGATATTTACGATGGGTCAGGGGGGTCAACATGATTTCATTTTCTCCATAGGAGCCAATGCTAAACAGGGTTGTATGATCAGCCATACAAGGATTATTTCATTGTTTTATTAAGGTGACCATTCATATATTGTATACTTGTATACTCATATTCGTAAATTCATATTTGTAAACCTTCAACCAGCTCCAACTGGATGTGAATAATACCTTATAATGAATTATAATGATATGCATGACATGTTATGACATGTTATGACATGTTATTTACGAGAGGTCGTAAATATTTACGAATATGTTTCAATACTATACGATATGGAGTGGTGAAGTCTTTGGACACATTTTTCTGGAGCAGATGTAAATTCTTATTCGTATATGGGGTATGTGTTAATGCGTCGTAAAAATCCTCTGGAACACCTCCTCCTGCGTAGTTTAATTAGGGCTTTATACGTAAAGGGTATTGACTTCTACAGAATAACTTTTTACGTATAGCTTACACAACGTTCCTTTCTTACTTCAGGAATTAATTGCCTGTCATTTCCCTTTGTCCGATGCGTCCACGTAATTTCCGGAACGCAACCAGTCTCTACTTGCACCGTACGCACAACACTCTTTTAGAATCATAATATCTAAGTTCGTAATGATTTGCACCGTGGCTTTCATAAGATTCTCTTGCCATTATGATTAATTTTACAGTGAAATGGCTGCACTGAGCCGCAGCTGAGAGTACTCTGTCAATGTGAGAAGAAAACTTGTTCTATGTGGATGCAACTATATCAGGGAGGCTGCAATACCCATTAAATTTTCACCAGATATAACCATATATAAAACAAAAAAGTGTTTTAGTGAGCCCACACTGCAGAAGTACTTGATTTCTCATGTTTGGTTGAATTTGTTGTAAAGCTAGTTCAATATTGTGAACAAGTTAAAATATAAGTACTCACCAAGAGGGATCGTTTTGGACCTCAGCTTGAGTGAGTATTTTTTAGGCTGATGTGCTATGGAGTTGAACTGGCATGAACAACCACAACTACCTCCACTCTCAACCCCTCCCAGACACATATTCTACACACTGCTAATAAGCAGAGACCCTGACCATTTTAGTGGGTACCTATTCTCATTGACCACTTCTCCCAGGGCAGTAGGCAAGATTGTAGACTATATTGATATGCATTCCCTTCAGCAGGCTTCATGTTTCTGCTAAGAGGGGGCGCCAGTTTTAGATAGATAGATTTGATATTCTTACTACCTTAAAATATCATCTCTCCAGGTGCCAAGTTTCAGTCACCACAAATCATTTCTAGTAGGGTCTACCATTCAGTATTCCAAGCAGTTAGGCGGTTTCCTCATGTAGCCGTGAGTAATTAGGATTTTAGAGTGTAACATGTTTCACTTAAATATCAGATTTCTCTCAGTGATATTATGTATCAAGTTAGTTGAAAAAAAGTTTATGTTTCTCTACTTTTCATTGTCCTCGGTGGCTGCATAGTGACGGATTAAGGCGGGGACATCCCTCCATTAGTTATTTGTGCAATTTGACTGTTTTTGGTATGCAAGTTAAGCCAAACCCATTAACGGTAGAGAACCCGCACAATCGTACACTGCCCTTTCTAAATCCTCTGTCCAACGTTGGCCTTCTGCTGTCTGTCTCTGGGGGTCCTTGCTCAGGGCCTGGCTATTTCAATATCATTGTTCAGTGCTGGGTATCAGTGGTATCTGTAGTGTTATTTCCAATTACTTCTCTTCTGTATACTAAAATAGGAAACACCCGCCGGGGGTATTTGGACAAGTCCCATTATCCTTGGACTCCAAGAGTGCCCGAGGCCGCTATTCCGAGGGTATCAAGGATCCACTGACAATTATGTGATATCGAACATATGTACCCTGCGGCACACACATGGGTCTTTAGTACCTATGGCAAAGATGTATGAATATGATATCTGTATGAATATGAATCAATTGCCTTGTTACCCTGCAGTTTATGCACCGTGATCTTAACCGCAATTCACAATGATTTATCCTGCAGAGCCTGTACTCAAATTACAATACAATACCCAATAATTGGTCTGAGTGATCGGTTATTTCAATAGGGGGCTTCCGTAAAGTAGCCCTACGTAAAACAAATTCAGACTTTTCACCTAAAGTATGCATAAGATATGTGCAGTATAAAGTACGCACTTTTAAAAGAATCAGACCCCACCTTGATGCATACGTACTTAATGAAAGGCTCCCAACTTTGATATAAACGATTAATATGGCGTGTATGTATTAATTGTACTTTCGGACGTGAATTGCTGGTATTCTTTTACAATTTCTCACGTTTTACTTCATCATTCTTTGGGGTATAAGTGTAGAAAAAAACACTGCTTGGCTTCATTTTAACAGCACTGTTTTTTCAGTGGTGACGATGCAAGTTCCTTTTTGTTGCCTTTATAATGATATCAAACACAGAGTAAATCTTATGTTATCTTTTTTCACAGCCTGAGAACGTACAGAGCCCTGTGGAGGGGTTTGTGTTTGCACGGATGTTGTTTGGGTGGGTATTCTCATCTGTACACTTAAATGAAATAAGACCCGAACAAAAAGGGCTCTCAGTGCAGACATTTGTCATTTTCACATTAATGTTTCAAAGCACCTTGTGATGATTTTCTCATTGTCAATTGCAATCAAACCTCATTACTTTGCATCTTTTAGAGTGCGAAAGAAAATAATTACCCAGTTTTCGGCAGAGGTTTATGCAGCAGAGCTGGAAATAATTGGAAAACGAGGAAACTGCCATCAAAATAACAGAAAAAACATTGTTCATTACAAAAAGACTCTCTTTATTAATTTCTTTATTCAACACCTCTTCATTTACACAAAGTTCTTCCGATGCCGGTGATACATAGAATTAAATTAAATATATACAATTATAGTTAAGTGATCGTAGTAAATGAACATATCTATGATACATACAAGTAATTAGTAAATCAAACGTTGCAATCCAATTCCATTATTTTCAAAAATCATAAAAATTCTTCGGTCAAGAGCCAGCTGCTAAAATTGAAAAAAACACTTAATTTAAAATGTAATTTCGATGACATAACTTGCAATTGTATGTGATTGAATGGTACGCACAGAAGTGAGACCTCTTGTCTGTCCCTAACATTAATATAGTAAAACGTTACAGCCTCCACTAGCTTTCCATGTGCTGTGTTAAGCTGTCTGGCATGGAGTATTAATGACTTTTCAAGATAGCTTCAAAACAGTCATCCTGACAAAATTAATAAATGTGAACTTTTGCCTATCTAACCTTAGATAGACAACAGTCATGTTCGACATGTTTTTAAGCTGATTCATTCATTGGAATTTAAACATGGGTATAACTGTTTTCTCTTGATATTGACGTTCGACCTTCTAATTATCTGAAAATGGCGATCCTAGCTATTGGCTATGCTGAAAGAAAACTGTTGCTCAACAGTCATAAATTTTGTAGTGTCCCTTCTGCAGCAGATCATTTTGTGAAAAACAAACAATAACAAAATAAACACACAAATGCGATGAATTGAGCCTATTTCATCAGTTTAGGCATGAAAATGTAAAGTTAGAAATTTGTCACAATTCTCGTACAAAGGTGTTCACACCTCTTCTTCCTGGGATGGACAGCCTCTCACCTTAGCCAGAACATAGGACCTTGGTAAATGGGAGTCCTTCGACGAGTTAAAGCCCAAGTTAGAGTTCCGTACTTAGTCGAAAAATAGGTGAGACAGCTTGAAAAATGCAGGCAGTAGGTATGAGCCAGGGGAACAAGAGCCCAAGCAGTTCAGCTACGGACTACCACCCCTTACTTTCGAACAACGGCCCGAGTTTCCGAGCCATGAGGCCAACCTAGAGTAGACTACAGCAGCAGAGACAGAGAATAGCCTGAACAGCCACCTACATCTTTCTTTCTCTCTCTCTCTCTGAACCATTTCCAGCACGACACCCCATGGGCAAACCCTAAATCCATTCACCCTCGTGTGCAAGGCATGACTCTCAAATAGACGGTCTCCCATGCTGAAGAATCGGTTATACCGAGACCGAAAGTCAACCCCCTTACACTTAGGAGAACGGAAACCCCCGCATTCCTAATAACGTCACACAAACAAACACAACCTTAAGGCCCATTCGCCCTGGCAGATTTGGTACATGCGATCCCTTGTGACCTTTATCGTTTGCAATTCTGGTACAAACGATACTTCAAACGACAGGTCTGGAACCGATCAGATCTAACATGTTGGATTGAATCGGTTGAATTCCAGCCGATTCTGACCAACAGCTACTTGAGAAACTGATCGGTTGCAATCGCAAGGGCCCCCATTTGTCAGTGTGAATGCAATTTTTTCATTTTCGCTGGCATACGATAATTTTATCGGCCCCCGGATAATCGTCTTCTGCTTACGATAATTTGTTCATAACACCAAACGACAAAAAGATCGACCAGGGCGAATGGGCCTTGAGGTGATATGGGGCCCTATACCCGACGGTGGGACATGTCAACTCCCCAGGCATGTCGTCAGCATCGTGTGAACAGGGTCTGAGGCTGTGAATAACAGGACGCACATCATCATAACTTCTGCTGACGGGCTTCCGTCAATAAAACCGTTTACCTGAGTGGAGCCCACCAAATGGGACGAGGGAAATAGATTGAAGGGAATACCGGAAAGACAGCTGTGATTGGTGCGAGGGGAGGCCCTCCGTGTCCATGGTAACACAATAGAAACCACCGTTTGGATGAACACACAATAACAATACGAATACTGAGGATGGGAGTTTTACCATGGGCCCAGTGCCCTGTCACATAACGGAAGGAACGATATCGCTCTTTAAAACAGCGGGGGTTTGGCAAAGTCTCCCTGTTATATGTGAAATTCGACATCAATTTTCACCCATTTCTAATCAATTTTCCGGGATGAAAATTTCAGGGATTTAAGATCTTAATGTCTAGTTTCCAGAACTTTTTACAGAATTAAAATCGGTTGAGCAGAAAAGCCGCAAATCAACAGGGGGCACCATCGCAACAGGGAGAACTCTCCTAACAGGGAGAGGGTGCAAACCATCGCTGTTGCCAAACTCGTTATGCGACAGGGCACAAGGGGAGGGGGCAACTTCATGCTCGCCCCACCCAGATAATTGAGTCGAAAAGTGAAGGACATGAGACCATTTTTCAGCCTATAGCGAGTGAAATGAATGGAAAGATTTCACTAAAAATTGCTATTAAGTTTGCCACTTCACTCTAAATAGGTAAGGAATTCTTGAGGAATGATACTCAATGATATAGAAACTGCTCAAACTGAACTATTTCTATGTTGACTAGACCAAATTGTTGAAAGGTGGGACATTTTCATACAAAACTATCATAGTTATAATAAAACACCTAACGCAGGTATGAATTATTTACTGCATGTTCCTTTTATCTGTATTTTCTACAGAAACATCTGTCATTAAAAATGGGTATGTTTTCAAACCCCAGACGCAGCTCTGGGGGGTACCAGTAACTCACCCCCGAGTAATCCCCCTTGGGATACTCGACCGGCTGCCCTCCCCTGGGAGAGGGCCCTCGAGGGTGACGTCCAACACTCGCATGTTGAGTTTAAGAATATAATGAATTTAAGAGATATTAAATGGACAAGGAATAGGGACGAGTTAGCCTTTTAGGTATGAATCCTAAAGTTCTATCATAAGATAGATTATTAAAAACTGTGGAAGTAGGGCCCGGCGGGACCAACCCCTCATGGGCCCAATTAGAACTGGGGACGCCGACCCTAACTCCTTACATAATCTACACGGGGGGTCAGTTGCCAGGCACGCAAATCTGGGCATTGAAGATACAAGTCGCCCCCCCCCCTTCTACCATGAGCGCTGCCATTGTGACCTCTCACCACCGAAAGACTACACAGCCCGGTGGGAGTTTATGCACCACCCTGTATCACTCGCTGGGCAGCTATTGATTAAGGCGTGATCCACGAGGTGACTAAATAGGATTGATAATGGACCAATTTGGAAATCAGTCCACTGTCGGTTCTAAAAATGTGGCAGTCCAAAATCGGTTTGGATTTCTCTTGTAAATCAGCTCCTGCGTCATGCCGACCACTTGTTTAAACCTGATTTTTTTGAGGCAGCAAACGAAATAGAAATACTTTCCAATCAGTTTCCAACCGACAAGGGAGTTGTAAAAACAATTATTTGACATGATGAATGTTATTTAACACACCAACAAAGCAGATGGGATGAGAGGACCCTCTGGATCACTGCCTGTACCGCCAGGAAAGTATGCACCGTTATATAAACATTGCACTAACGTTCTGTTAACTTCTGCTTTGGTTCTTGTTGTATTGTTGTGATGGAACCTAATAACCTCTCAGAAATAAAAAATTCTCCATAACACAGATAACTGCTTTACAGTATTTTAAGTACCTTCAGGCTAATTTTGGCTTATTCTGTCGACAAATACATATGGACATTTATAGAATATACAAATAATTGCCATATTTCTAAGTGTAATGAATGGATTTTCAAACCAACCCCAAAAATCATTGACACATACAGATAACAAATGAGAAAATAGTTGACGTTGATGTCCACCATTTCCAACCAAAAATAATTTCATGATTGATGAAAATTCCTATACATAAGCCTTGTGACTTGTCGACATATTACCCAGCATGCTCCTGAATCTAGGCTAACCGACAGGTAAAATTTAAGAAAGTGGCTATCCGTGGTAGGGAAAATTGCAATGCAATATGATTCTGGTGACATTCATTCACTTAAAATAACGTTATCATAACTTTCTGAATTGGTATGGCCTCAACTTTATTTTAATGTTATGTTTCTATAAGACTTTGTTTTAGTCTCAACACCATGTAAAATAAAAGAAATTTTAACAGAAATTTATCAAGTAACAGACTGACCAAAAAAGTATGGTTGCAGAACTAGCTTGGGCCTGCCGCCGTTGAGAGTACACGTTTGATTAGGTGAACGTCACGTGATAGTACTAGGTAGGTTTAGATATTCCACCCCGTTGACTTGAACGCTACGTATTGACTCTCACGGCTGATATTTGTTGTTGCAAAATGAGCTTTTACAGCTTCCAAGATAACACAGTAATCAGTCTACCACTTGCGCCCTATTGGGAAGCTATCTGAGTGGACGAGTGTGATGAGGGAGGGGAGTGTAGAGACTGAGGGATGTCAATGAGGGGTGTCAAAGAAGGAAGAGGAGTGAGTAGTGTCAAATGAGGGAAAGGAGTGAGGGGTGTCAAATGAGGGATGTTAAAGGAGGGAGAGGAAGAGGAATATTGAAGGAGAGACAGGAGTAAGGGTGTCAAAGAAAGTAAAGGAGTGAGGGGTGGCAAAGGAGTAAGAGGAGTGAGAGGTGTCAAAGGAGAGAGAGCAAAGAGGGATGTCAAAGGACTGGTGGAAGTGAGAGGGGTCAGAGAACGGAGAGGAGGGAGGGATATCTAAGAAAAGAGTCGGGTGACAGGTGTTGAAGGAGTGAGAGGAGTCAAATGAGGGAGAGGCATAAGGGGTGTCAAAGGAGGTAGAGGACTGAGGGTGTCAAAGGAGAGAGAGGAGTGAAGGTCGTTGAAGGAGGGAAAGGAGGGAAAGGAGAAAAAAGTGTCAAAGCGGGAGAGAAGTCAGGGGTGTCTAATGAGGGAGAGGATTCAAAGATGTCAAAGGAGGGAACGGAGTGAGGGGTGAGGGATGATGATGATGATGTGTTGGAGCTTAAGGTCTACTCAGCAATTTTTCAGCTATATCAAGACCAAATTATTATGTCCTGTGATGTTTATGTATGAGTAAAATGTAACGTCCTGTGATATGTATTTATCTTATTGCTGATGTTTTAGTATGATGATATTTACAAGTTTTTCATGTATTTATGTACTGAAGTTGGGTGGGAGGACAGGCAACAGCTTGACCCCCTTCAGGAAAATTTGATGAACAAAAAAAGCCCAAAAAACTCCAGTTTTTGAATGTACCAATTGGCTGATCGAATCTATGGGGTGAGAACGACGCAAAGCAAGGCAGTGTAAAGCCTGGTCCCCACGTGGCGACTAAACCCCAGCGATTAGTGCATTTCAGCGGCGACCAAGGAAGAAATATTGGTCGCTGGGCATCTAACTAATCGCCGGGGTACCAAAAAATTAATCACCACGTTGGGACGCTCTTGATGTCAAACTGACGGCGACTAGAGGACCCACAAGTCGCCCTACCCACCGATTAACTGCCTTAATCGCCGGCGACTAGAGAGAAATATTAAACATGTCGAATATTTTGCCCAAAAACCACGGCGACTAGTGGTTTAATCGCCAGACATCAAAGCGCCAGTGTATGCTAAGTCGCTGGCCGACTAAACCACCTATTTTCGCGTTGGTCGCCGTAATATTTTTGCAAACTAATCGCCCTGTGGGGACCAGGCTTAATGCCTGGTCCCCACTTGGGCGATTAATATCTTTGGTCGCTGGGCGACTAAGGTTGTTAGTAGTCCACACTGGCGCCGTGATGTCTGGGGACCAAGCCCTGATGCCGCGTCCCCACTTGGCCGACTAATGACGGTGTTTAGTGCATTTCCCCGGCGACCAAGGAAGGAATCTTGGTCGCTGGGCGACTAAGTAGATGCCGGGCTACTAAAAAATTAGTCCCCACGTTGGGACGCACTTGTTATAAATCTGCCGGCGACCAGAGGCCACTAGAGGACTTTTTAGTATGTCGCCCGGCGACCAACTTATCACCTGTGGCCATAGGAACATATTAAACATGTCAAATATTTTGCTAGATAACCACGGCGATTAGTGGCTTAGTCGCCAAACATCACGGCGCCAATGTGAAGTTGATCGCCGGGCTACTAACCATCTTAGTCCCCCGGCGACCAAGGAAATCTAATCGTCCAAGTGGGGACCAGGCATTACAATGACACTCGGGATTCGAACCTGGGCTGGCCGCATGCGAGGCGACACGGTTAACCCCTACAATGTCCCGCCCCCTGAGAGAGGGATGTCGAAGGACTGATGACGGTGACGGGTGTCAAAGTAGGGAGAAGAGTGGGGGTGTCAAAGGACGGAGAGGAACGAGGTATATCGGAGGTGTGAGGGGAATGAAAGGTGTCGAAGGAGGGAGTGGAGTAGGGGTGTCGAATGAGGCAGAGGAGTGAAGAGTGACAGGACAGGGAGTGTTGGAATGAGAGAGAGGATTGAGCAGAGTATTGTTCAACTAGGGACCTTTAAACTCAATGCAAACCGGACTGTCACTGAGGTCTCTGTGAACCAGAACTAGGACAGCTTTCACCTGGCAATATTTTAAGTGCAATCCCAGCTCCTGAATACTTACATCTGACATGTTTCCAGATCTCACTGTTCCACATATGAGACATGGAAAAGAAGAGCAAAATATGGTTCTCATCAGGAAGGTGATCATACTTATGTAAACATATTGCATTTTAAAATTGAAATATTTGAGGTCAGACAGGTGTAAAACGGCTTCTTACGTAAGGGCTCTGAAATCATAGTTCCGTTAGTGGTTACATCATTATGTATTGAGAACTACTTAAGTGTTCTAGATCTATGTCAATATCAAGGACAGGAACCTACTTGGAAGCTACCCTTGCAGGAGGAACTTTTTGGATTGACCTTATTTCAAGTTGAAAGGAAGGTTACCCTGCCAAAATAAGCTTCAAAACCAGTCAAATAAAAGAGTGGAAAAATGCAGATTATTTATAGGACATAATATATACTATGAGGATTAGCCAATTTCGTAGCGGTTTTCAAACTCTTTCAAGACAATATTTTTCAAAAACTCAACTAAATGTGCAGCACTGTGACAGTGTCCGTGTTGCCGCTCACCACTCACGTTATGTGCTCTACTCCACCGATTACGATAGGCGCAGATACCAATCAATCTATTCAATGCATTTCTCATTCTGAACCTGCGGGCATATCCCCGCCCTGTCCGTACAGAGTGGAAAGCCTGATGACCCATGATAAACCCTTTCATGGAGCACCCTCACCAGTGGCCAAACTAGTAAAGAATGAGCATTATAAAGTAGCACTTACATTTCCCCTCATGAATGGCCACGTCTTATGTGCAGCCACAGGGGGCTGTTTATAAGTGTACTGACTCAAAGGTCTTCTTTTCTCAAATATGGTATTCTGACTTAAGATGACTTTTTCTAGTTTCTTTTGATAATTAAGCATGCAGGCAACATCGGTCTAGCGGGTTGTGGATCAATGGTTTTATTTTAATACTAATGCGTATTACATTCTAAACAGGGGTTGGAGGAAGGGGTCTAGAAAGCACATTAAAATGCATACGTAATTAATTGACAGCCCATAACTACAGCTTATATCTGGATATTCCGACCGGGAAAAATAAACCTATCTTAGATTTAAGATTAACCTAGAATATTTTTCTGGATAGAAAAGGGGGCCGCATCAGAGAAGCAGAGTTATGTAAATGGTTAATTCCAATATACTACTTTATGTTTCTATGTTCGTGATTACACAACGCTGAACTATTTTATAGTTTAAGGATAGAGGATTGATATTTAGGGAGTAGGGTTTTTCTAGATACATTTACGCTGGTCTCTTACCCTCAAGAGTGCTTTTTGTTCATTAAGTAACTGTTCTTCATCAAAAACTTTAATTACTCCAAAAACCACCTAGAGCTTCTAGGCTAGCAATAACTGCCTGCAGTCATTTAAGTCATTTGTGAGAGGTATCGTTTCTAATTATCCAAGTACCAATCAACATTAGCTGTGTGTTACATCCTCACAGTATATCTACACTCGTACATTACAGCAACTATTCCGTAGTGAAGCTACCCTATAGATAAGCCTTCGTAATCCAGCACTAATCTGCAGTCTATACATTAGCCTGCCTACTGCTCCAGACTACCTCATCTGTGAACTTGGCCTGCACAACAGATACTACCAGTTTTAATGTTATTATTTTTTTTATTTTTTTATTGATTCATCATCACATACAGTCATGTGCTTTTCATGATGATATACAATACCAACAGTATTATATACAAATATATACAAACCCTTGATAATTACTTAATCTTCATCAACTTGCGCCTAATATGCAAATCGTACAATAATTCTGTAGTCAAACATTTAGAGAATTCTACCTTTACATCCTCATGCTGTAATTTGTAAGGAAGTAGTTTCCAATAACTGTATGCTCTATATTTTACATTCCGTTTATAAACCTCAATATTTGGTTTATCCATCCGCATTTTTCTTCCCTGATCACTACGTAATTTTCTCAACTCATTATTACAATTTTCCTCAGTTCCTCTCTGTACAATATCAAACAATAAACACAATATCCTCCTCAGACGTCTTATATATAACATTTCAACTTTACAGTACCGATGAACATTTTCTTCATCTTTGTCTGTTATCAACCTTCCTTCGTATCTATAATTACAGACTATTTTCAACCCTCGATTCTGTAATACCTGTAACCGATCTATCAGTAATTTTCCTCCTCCATCAATCAACACATCTAAATAATCGAAAAAAGGGAGTATCATTTGTTTATATACCAAAAGAGCTGCTCCAAAGGTTAACATATATCGTATGTTAGGAGGCTATCCTACAAACAGATGCTACCCAACAAATGTTTGTGGTTTATAAACTAACCCTATAGGAATATAATACATTTCTATTTTCATCTTGATAGAGAGTATCCACTTTGGGTTGTGTTGTAAAAAACATCTGTTTAGTTTTATCTATGTTAATACTTAACATGTTAATATCACACCATTCAACATATTCATTCATCCCCGTCTGCAGGTCATAAAGCCTATGTCATACTTATTCAAGCCTATACCGCTTTGCCTCCTAGGCCCTATCGGTGTGCTGGTTGTAGGGGTCTCGGGCCATTCAGCAAAAGCAACGCTTCACGAAGGTAAATCAGTTTAGTTTGATTTCAAGAGTATGACAAACTGACATCACATAATCCATGAAAGTGAAATATGCTAATGCCTTGAATATTTAGGCGAGCAAACATTATGTTGACCCAAGTTTATTGTTCATATTTACGTCGCAGCTAGAACAACTTAGAATATATACAGGACAACAAACAAGGTAAATTGATTTGGACATATAATAAATAACATTTATTTTAATCCTCCCTGTAACAATAATTCTAAAGTTTAAAATTCTGCAGCGATGATGAATCTCTGGTGGTTAGAACGAGAATGACCAACGGTCAAGCTCGGGCGATTTATATAGTCGAGGTACAACAATCTCCGTAGCGATGGAAACGGAGGGCGATGACGTCACGCTCACTCCGAAATAAATAAATTGCTTAGGTATCGCTACACAATTTAATATCATTTACGTCGCAGCTAGAACAACTTAGAATATATACAGGACAACAAACAAGGTAAATTGATTTGGACATATAATAAATAACATTTATTTTAATCCAATTCCTCCAAATCAATTACCTAACGTAGTGATAAAAATTTATCATAATTAATTTTATCGGAGATTGAAGGCCTAATATATTTGTAAATACAATCAGATGACCATTGGCCTCTCTCCTTAATATAAGTTAAGGAAGCACCCTTATTATACAAGTCTGTGGTGCCCCCCCTCCTTAGAGAATGGGTTGAAAAATTACCCTTAATTTTTGAATTTGATAACATTTGTTTAAATTGTTTATTAACCATTGTGTAGGATAAATAACCAATTTTATCTGTGGAGAACAATGGATCATCCCTGGACTTTGGATGAATTTTAAATAATTTCTCCAATAAATATACAGCGCAGACTCTTTTATTTTCTAATCTATTAATAGGTATCTCATGTACCTGGCCTGGCTTTTTTGTTTTTGAGGATGTAACCTTTACAATACAACCCCATTTATGAAACATAACATTTTTTCTCAGAAGCATGTGTTCCGACCTCACAGTGTGTCCTACTCTAAGTAGTGTCCTAAACAAAAATACAATTACAATGTATATTAAAATCCCTAACTGGTCGGACCAATCTACCTTCCTATACAACATTTCTAAATGCTTCTCTTTCAGTGGTTCTTTACTATCCACCTCACAAAAATTGGAATTTTTAATTCCTTTTACAACCATCTTTATGTTTACATCTGACCATCCTGCGACTGGCTTGGCCTTGACATTATGATAATAGATAACCGCTTGATAATAGTTTATCACAGAGGATGCTTTCATAAATTTTGAAATATAAGAAATATACAGACAACCCTGGTTAGAGTCACATTTATAGGGTGCCCAATGAAATTTTTTACATACCTTTAGGTAACATTTCCATTGCATCCTCCGCAATTTCTGGGTATTTTCCCCTACAGCGGCTTTTTTCAACGTCACAACGCGCCTTTTCAGGCTTATTTTCTCTGCAAAATTTAAAAATCGCGTTAGTACAACACAAATTTGCCCCTAGGATACACTTTTTAACTGCGTCCTCACTTTTAAAATACAAAATGCGAGACAAAGTGTCAGCCACCAAATTATTTTTTGTGTTAATGTAGTGAGGGACCAGTCTTACTCTATAAATTTTGCAGATCCAAAATATCTCTCTGAGCCAACTCATACAGGTTGGATTACAACTAATGCCCTTTCTGATCATATGAAAAACCTGTGTATTATCAGTATAGATATTAATGCTATGGCCCACAAGTTGGCTCAGCCATTCCTGTAGGCCACGCATAATTGGAAATAATTCCAACTCATTTATATTTTCCTTATTATATACAATATCAGTAGGGGCCGGTATGATATGTTTGCATTCAGATTCTGGAAAATCAATGCTATTGTCCCAACTACCTGCCCTCCAGTCACTACCCATATACACTGCAAAGCCTCTCATAGAAGAGTCTGATACCATTGGGTAAGGAAATTCTTTATATTCTATTTGTTTTTTACCATTAAAATTTTCCAAAAATTTTTCCCACCAATTTAAGTCGTCCCTACAGGCTTGGCCAATTTTAATAGCCTTTAAATTATTATTTAAAAGGACTTTATACAAGTTATAAACCCTGCGACAATATATTCTGCCACCATCCACTACATGAGCACAATGAGACAAAAGGCCCCCTAGGCTCTCCAATTCCTTCCTACCAATAGTAGCTTTTTGCCTGTATTTACACACTAAATTTTTTAGTTTTTCTAACTTTTCCTTTGGAAGGCGTATTTCCATTTTAATGGAATCAATTTCCAGACCCAGGTAGGTACATACCTGAGCTGGTGGAGTAACTTTTCCCCAGCTTATATGGAAACCTATGTATCTCAAAACCCTTATTACTACCTGTTGAGCCCAGGTCGCCTCCTCCAGGCTTGAACCAATGACAATAAAGTCATCCAAATAATTTACAGTCTGGATTCCATAAATATCTGACAAAATATGATATATAAATTCAGAAATTTCATTAAAATACATAGGTCCTAGCCTAAGACCAAATGCCAAGCGGGAATCCTGTATATATTCAGTTTTACCATTAATCTCCCATCTAATTCCCAAATATTTCTGATGGTCTGGGTAAATAGGTACTGCCCTGTAAGCTGACTTTATATCAACTACAGCCATATAATCCCCTGGATTTAAAAGGGCCACAACATTGTCCACACTTTTATATTTGAACTCCTCAATAATATTTTCACAGAAATTATTTACTGAGATTTTTTCAGGCATACTACAGTCTGTTATTGGTCTTATGTTACCATCAGGCTTTGGGACTGCTCCCATAGAGTGAATACAGGCAGGCTTTTCCTTTACTATTTTAAGGTAACCCTCAGCTAACTCCTTGCCTATTATTTTGTCCATCTTTTTCCTATTGTCACCTTCAAATAGGGAATTATAATTTCTGCAGTCATAACTTAGACCCCCGCTTGGCACCGTCTCATCAACTATTTTAAATCCATCTATAATACCATCAACCATAGGTCTGAATCTATTTTTGCATTCCTCTGAGCCCAAGGAAAGTAAGTATTCGAATCTACAATGCCTTAATTGGCATAATGAGCCATTGATATAATAATCGCACGTGCACTCCCCCCGGGCGCATTTCTCGAATACATTGACAGTTTGACCACTCGGCGAGCGCGCCGAGACCAGAAGATTATTTTCAAAATATTTAATATCTCTTGAACTACCCGATGGAATTTTTTCAAACTTGGGGTAATTGTCGACAAGGACCTCAACTCCATCCCTATCGACCGTTAGATAAGAACTGTCGGCTAGAAAATCTATATTTTGAACAAGTTTACCTTGCCGATTGACATTTTCCTCCTCCTGCACCGACACCGCTTGTGTACTTTCGACACGGAAACCCGTGACGTCAGCGGTATCGGTGCTTTGACCCGGGCTTGACCCCGGCGATGCAAAGTACCGGCGTGTACCGATCGTACCAATACTGGAGATAATATTTGAAATACAACACGAATCGTCGTCCACCACGACTGGATTAATACTTTCTACCTCTAGAACACGGAGGAAACCACCATTATGACCTGCACTTCTGGAATTACTGTATAATTTAACATTTTGAGCTGGCGAGCTCGGACACGACTGAGAAGAAACCCATGTACCCGTGACGTCACTGTCAGATAAGTGTTTACCGTCTGGAATCTTCTCAGATTTTTGAACGATATCCTATTTTTTATCGCTGCTTACACGTACACAGTCCTTCTTGCTGTGCCCTTTCTTGTCGCAAATTATACAAGCATGGTTGAGATTACACTTGCCATAGCATCCGCTGTCAGAGTTGAAGCGAAAACAAATCTTTTCGGAGTATGTTCTCCCATTTCCCTGGCTTTGTTTACCTTTGTAACCCCCTCCAGATTTGCTACTGACACCAGCCTTGAACGTGTTGTCGAAGGAAAAAGATGACATTATCTCCTCCTGGTCAAAATTGCCAAATTCATCGTGTCCCAGCCTCCCAGCTCTTTCCCTTACTGAGATATCATATTGATTAAACGTGTCGAACGTGTACAATCGCTTAGAGGCTTTCTCTGTCAATAATTTTACATGCTTGACAGCGGGGAGTGGATCTTTTTTATCCAAAATTAATCTCTCGATAGTCTTCAATCCTACCAACAGAACCTCCTCCACATTCTTAGGCTTATCTCCGCTTTTGCAATACAATTTCTGTGCATATTTCTTTGTTTTACCTTTATCTTTTGTAGGCGAGGCGGACCTATCGCTGGAGCAGCTCGACTCATCGCTTGACGACTCGGCGGCGGGGCTGACCGGCTTGGGCGATGATTGCATCTTCCCCCTCTTCTTCGTCTTAGGCCTGGATTTTCTTGGAGATACTTCTATCCAGCCATCGCTGTCGTCGTCGGAATCGTCTCTTGGAGGTACCTTGGACGCCTCTTGCTTCTCCGCCAACCGGTTGACAGCGCCTACGAGTTTAGAGATGTTTTTCTCCATTACCCCCATCCTGTCGTTGAGAACTTGAGTCCCAGCCTTCGGAGGCGATTGGATCGCCGCCGGGAAATTGCCCGATGGGCTCTTCCCCATCTCCATTCCACCACCATCATCGCCAGAGAGGCCATCCGACCCCCCTGTTGCAGTCTCTTCAAGGCGATTGCATCTCTTCCCCGTCGGGGCGACGTGCCTGGATTGACAATTTCTGCAAAAATTCTTCTTCTTCGACATCTTGGTAGGTCTCCGTTAAATATTTTACGAAGAATAATCGATCTAAACCCCTTAAGATCGAAGAAATAATTCAAATAATCGCCTAAAAATGGCTTTAAAATTCTGCAGCGATGATGAATCTCTGGTGGTTAGAACGAGAATGACCAACGGTCAAGCTCGGGCGATTTATATAGTCGAGGTACAACAATCTCCGTAGCGATGGAAACGGAGGGCGATGACGTCACGCTCACTCCGAAATAAATAAATTGCTTAGGTATCGCTACACAATTTAATATCTATTATACGTTTAATATTTTAAAGAGGCCTAATAAGTGCAGCCTTCATATTTGCCTGGCCTTTGTTGAAGGTAGATAAACGGAAGCGCCACCAGCGTTGAGTCTCTAGAAGAGGGGAGTCCTTATTGTAATTCGACCAAGAGTTGCCCAAGTTGTATGTCACTGCAATTGTATTCTCCCTGTGGTATCGTGAAGCTTGCTGTCAGGGACGGATCCAGAGATATCCAAAGGTGGGGAGTGCTCTAATATACGAATTTGAAGTGCCCCATCAAGGGGCAAGAATTTAATATTAAAAAGACCTAAATTAGGCACAAATTAGGGGAGGAGAGCACCTAAGGCGCCCCCTCTAAATACGTCCCTGGCTGTGACTAACTCAAAAAACAATCATGTCTCTCCATGACGACCTAAAGATTAAACCCACAACCTATATATAGCTACCTCCCGTCCATGATGCAGGCGTAGGGTGGAGCAGGTGGGGGAGGTAAGGGCCGAGGAGGTCTACGGCCCACTCACTGCTAATGGAGGTAGGACTAGTTTAAGGACACTCCCCACCCTGAGAGCGGGTCTCACACCTATAACGTTACAACTGGCCTCGTCCTGGGTCAGTTGGGAACGGATGAAAGGTTACAGACCGCGTCTGACTGAATTATTGGGAGTATTACTCTTCCGTCAGCTGTGGAGTAGGGGCGAGTAGGGGATTAAGGTCGAAAGCAAGAGATGGTTTTGAAAAGAGGAACATGTATATATATATATATATATATATATATATATATATATATATATATGGATCTTCACTTTCACTTTCATATTTGAGAAATCATACATTGAAACTACAATATACCACAATGCCAATCATCCGCTGAAGACACAAGGTTGTCGGAAGGTCTTCCAAAAGTTGTCAAAGGGTTGTAATAGTATGTCAGAATGTGACAACTCTGGGTCGTACCAGTCAATGATGCAATATATTTCCTCAAGATGACAACTCTAGCCATAACTGAAAGGTTGTCATTGGGTGATTTTAGGATAAAGTGGTCAACTGGTCAACTTCTCATGCGACAACTTTGGGTCAAAATGGTTGTCAGACAGCAGTTGCAGATTTTGCCATTCTAAGATCCTAAGGAAACATCTAGTTGGTGGAGCCAGAAGAATGCTCCAATATCTAAGAACTTGGACCTTATGCTTAGCTTCTCATGGGAAGCATAAAGTACTAATACTTGATATATATCGACAACATAAACAGACGTTTAGCGAGATTGTAACCATAAACCTTCATAATTCAATGAAAGGAAGAAGGTTTCTAGGTTTTGGAAGAAGAGCCATGTATTCTGATCCAAACCCAGATGACGTCCTTGCTATCGATAGCCCCCTTACTTCCCCACCCTGTGCCTAAAGGCCCTATTACACTACACGACATGAGCTACGATATGACAATGTCATAGAGAAATGACGTATATTAGAGACAAAATTCTTGGTGACATCTTTGTAACATGCTCCAAATTGCCAAATTTTGATAATTATATTGCTGGTTCATGCATATTTAACTGTAATATCAACACAATGTGTCAATGTCGCAGCTCAAGTCGTGTAGTGTAATAGGGCCTTAACGTTCGCCGGTCCCAGAAGGCTCAGCGGTGCATTAACCAAAGTACCTGGTGTCTTGACATCCGGGATACCTAAAATAACCGCCATGTTGGGAGGCGGAAGGCGTGAGGGCTCGATATATATATCGATGCCCACCCCTACAGCACAAGTGGACCCCAGGGACCCATGCAGCTTGACAGTAGATTAGGCGATCAGACCAGTCAGCACAAATAGAGATGGAGCATCATGCATATCCCTCCTAGAGATCCGCATTAGAGTTAGTTCGATATCTGCAATCTCCAAGCTGACACCACATACTGCATGGTGAGACCCTATGCCCTGGAGGAGCTACAGTCTACCTCTGCTTGGAGAGTGGGCCGGTCGATGCAAACTGGGTGAAGTATGCGTCCTGCATTCTTTTGCCCGCCGACCCATTACAACAGGTGTACACACACACCCGGCGCCAGGCGGCGCCCCTGTCGCCGGTAGGTGATAACCAGCTTTAAGGGACGTGAGGAGCGCCTTAAAGGTCGGCGCCACAGACATAATGGCACATAACTCGGCCGCGCAGACCGGGCTCATTCCGGCCGAGACGTGTGCGAGCAGTCTGTGCAGCTGGCATCCGTCCCCGCAGGTTCCCCAGAGAAATCGGCCAAGCAGCATTCGTTTTGATTAGGTTGTTTGGCGTCAGTTAGCGGCGTCCGGGGGGTGGTGTCAGGGCACTGCATGTCGGGTTGGGATGGGCGTGAGGGGACTTAACCTTGGAGCTCGGGGGCCCAGCCGTGAGATCAGTTACTTACACTGCCGAAGTAGGAGGGTGCTGCGGTCCCATAGGCCTAATGTGGTTTGGGAGATGGGTATTGTGGGAATCAGGCAAGAGAGAGATTTTCCTGTAATAAAAAGGCCTAGACATCTTTAATGTAATGAACCATCCATCGTGTCAGTTCTACCAGGGAGAGTGAGGAACCGCCCACAGTCTGCCTTCTACCATGGCCAGCCAAGAATCCTGAGAGGTGGACAGGGTTACCTGAGCTTGAGTGTTTTATTCTTAGTCAAAGTTCCAGATATCTGCTAGATATCATCCATAGATTGGAACTGTTTTCCCTTTGCAATTAAAGTAAGGTTTATTTCAATGACCTGGGATTTACCCTGACCAATCTTGACCAGGAGGTTCAAACATTTAACTTTCCCTTAGACATCGGTCAAGAAGGACGTGGGACTGAGGACTTCCTTTAAGGCCTTGATTGTAGTTATTTTGTATGTGATGCCAGAGAGTGGTGTTTGCAGTGGCTAGAATGGAGCACCGGTGACATAGTGTTATAAGAATGAGTGTCAGGTGGTTGTAACCTTTCCTGAACGAGAATAATCGCCAATGAACTATTCAGGACCATTTTAGCAGTCTTTAGGTTCTTGGTAAAAGGCGAATTATGTTTCCTGACATAAATTAATCCTGGCGTGAATGTTCTGAACAAACAGGCCTCAGAACGTCGAAGGGCATACTTTGACGCACAACGTTTGGGAAGCATGCTATTATCAGCTGTTCACATTATAGTATCCTTGTAATGGTTATGAATGATCTATAGGAAAAATGATACCATTAAGACATTAAGTTTTTTTTATATACAGAAATTTACTTTCATCAACCATTTTAAACAAAAACAAACAAAAATGAAAGCAATTTATTTCCTATTTATAATGGTTTCAATTCGTCTTGAATTTTCTGTCTATCACTTGCCAAAATAATCCAGGTCGAAATAATTATTCAAATAGACATTGATCACTCTATCAATTCTGATGCATATGTATGGAGGAGCATCTTTGAAGGATGCCTCATGCGAATGCCGGATTTTCTAGCCTCCCGCCTCCAACCAACCCTGTCGCGCTTTTGTCACATTTTTGCCTTTATTTAGTTCGACCTCTATTTTTATCCTTCCGAAACACGTCTGCACGCGAAAACACAGTAGTATATTAAAAAGAGGGTTTTGCGAGGCTATCTAGAAGCGGAGGGAGGGAACGGGCCTGTGATTATGGAGAGACGATTAACTGTTAGGAATGCTCTTACTGCGTTCACAGAGTGCACTTTATGTTTCACAAATGTCATCACCATGACAGATTCGCATGCACATTACAAATATACAATATACGCTTATCATCTTTATCAAAGCTGTAACGCAATTATAGATTCCACGTTTTACGTATATTCTACTGTGCAAAACTATAGGTTGGAAGTTACCAAGTCTTATAGAGGGATTTCAAAAAGTGTTCTTCCCGGAGATAATGTTAGTATAAACCGAAGTGTTTTTCATCATACCTCCAACATATTTAGGTGCATCATGGATGTCATAAGACTCTCATACATATCAATTAATTGAAATTACATCCTTTACTCCTTCTACACACATTAGTTGATAAAGTAATCAGCAGTTTTACGAAGCGGAGCATATCTCCTATCATCCAATAACATTAGTGTTTGATTAACACGAAGGAGGACTTCATATTACACGTGGTAATATTCTTTTGTATGTAAGATTGAATTCAAAGTTGTTTTTGAAAGTTTCTGAATGCTTCATAGGAGTTGTTTCTGGTGTAATTAATTAGACAGGGTCATGCACAATCAGACATCCAAGATTAGATACAAAGGTAGAGGCGTTTATTCAGATTCCTTAAGTAGGCTATACACCAGCAAATTGTTCATAGACTTACACCTTACATTAAGAAATAACACATTGCTTCGATGATAAAGTCAAAACAGAAGGTTGTCCTTTACCGAGGGCGCTCAGCGGTCACATGACGTAGGTAAAGCTGGTCCCCACGCTTAGGGCTGGTCAGGGGCCGGTCCTTCCCCAAGCAAGAATATGACGTTATAATAACGTTGCAGCAACGTTCTGTTTAGACCTGGTTTGGTTCTTGTTACGTTCTTTTGAGGGCACCCAAAGACATCTTTAGCACCTAGCGTTGCGACGTCACACTAGAACGTTCTTGTGACGTTCTTGTAACGTTATTTCACGTTACAATAACGTTATTATAACATTCTTTATTAGTTTGGTCTCAACTTTACCAAAATAGAATGTTATTATAACGTTCTTTTTCAGTAAGTCTAAACCTTACCTAAAATAACGTTATTGTTATGTGAAAATTGGCCAGGTCTCAGACCAATTTAAAAAAGAACAGTCGCAGAACGTTCTTGTTACGTTGCTGCTTGCCTGGGTCTCCACTGCTGAGGCTATTAGGCCGTCATAAGGAAACCCTGATGTGTGCGAGCGGCTCTCCCTGATGGGACAGCGCCCCCTCACGAGCTTCCCGCGCACTGCTCAGGGTCAGCCCTGAGCCCCTAGAGCCTCTTACCCCCAATTACCACCAGGGGGCGCGGGAGGCGGCGTCACACCTCTTAAAGGGCACATGTCGTCACACCTCTTAAAGGGCACATGTCGTCACACCTCTTAAAGGGCACATGATTTCACACCTCATTATCAGACATGTCTTCATACTTCATTATGAGACATGTCTTCACACCTCTTAAAGGGCACATGTCTTCAAACCCTTTGAAGGGCATATGTCTTCAAACCTGTTTATGGGATAAATCTTCACACTTTATTATGTCTTCACCCCTTTTAAAGGTCACATGTTTTCACGTCTCTTTATGAGACATGTTCCAATACCTCTTTATAGGACGTCTTCTCACACCTCTCCATGTGAAAATAAGGCCCATTGGAGATGTCCCAGGCGTCTTGGCTGGCCGTCTGGTGCTTTGTTCCCCATACCTGCCTGTATTGTACTGCCATCTTCATCCATCATAGCTCTCATGCTCGTGCCCAAATGCGCCTATATTTTCTAAGTTCAACATTCTGCTTTTACTCTAAGTTAGCCTATTCATCTTCTTTTGTTTCATTAGATATTCTAAGTTCTGAAATGGCTCCAACTAAGGAAGAAAGCGGTGTGAATAGTGAGTACCTTAAAGGGACTGTTTATTCATGTGCAGCTCTCTGCTTTATATCACCACAACTGGCACTCTATTGGTCAGTTCAGATCACAAGGCTTCATTGACTCTTACAGAGATCACTTCCAGTTACATGCTTCTTTAATTACTCATGCTCTAATTAGCCAATTTCGTACTGACATGTTACTTCTTGTGCCACTCCGCACATTTCGATCCTAAAAGCTAAACAATCATAATATCTCAACAATCCAATTCCAGGCACTTATTCTACATCATTTATTAATAATTATGAAATGCTTCTAAAACTCAAGCCTCGAATTACGAAGTGATATCTGAGTCATCAAACGACAATTAATCCCCTTACATAAGTAGCCGATGTATTTATATCAGGGCAGTACAGTGTCTCTAGGTAGTTAGTGCCGAACTACAAGACAATATTGCATTGAATTATTGCTATAGTAAAGACCGTCCCAAGCAAAAATATGACGTTATAATAATGCTGCAGCACCATTCTGTTTAGTTATGCTTTGGTTCTTGTTACTATATTTTGGTGGCACCCAAAAACGTCTTTAGAACCTAACGTTGTGACGTTGCACTGTAAAGTTATTGTGACATTATTGTAACATTCTTTCACATCATAATAACATTATTATAACATTCTTTATTAGTTAGGTCTCAACTTCACCAAAATTTAATGTTATTATATCATTATTTTGTAAACAAGTATTAACAATACCTAAAAATAAACGTTATTGTTACGTGAAAATTGGGCAGGTTTCAGACTAACCTAAAAAGTACAGTCACAAAACGTTCTTGTTACATTGCTGCATACCTGGGGTTTGTAGTGAATTACAAAACAATAGTTTCAATAAAAGAACATCATCTAAATCGCCACGGTAATAATGCTACTAAAGCTATTAGAATTGGAGCTCCACTAATATAGGCCTATACATATTTATATGATTTAATCATATGTTGTGATCTTTATCAGCCCTAAGTGTTAATGGCTTACTATTATATCTGAATATCAACGTCACTTGGTGATTGCCAACAGTTTCAGACGTGGTGATTTTGTGAATTTTTTACTCTCTTTTCTGGTTTGGGTTGGTTGTAGCGGAACCTTCACAAGACGTACTGCCGTCCACGAGTCGCAATTAAAGTGTCAAGGTGTGGGGGCCCACTAAGGGCTAACCCAATGATCCCCTTCTATTTCCGCGGCCTGCGGGCATCTTGTTAGTGGTCCACGCAGACTTATTTCGCTGCAGCACATCAAGTACTTTGGGCCACTCTTTCTGTGTTGCTTCTTCTTCAAGTTCTTCCACTTCTTCAAGTGGAGGTGTTATTCATTACTGAGGAGCTGTTTATTTACCTGGGTGATTGAATCATGCGCGAATCATGTAGTGTAGTGTATCAGGCGTGTTATAACATAATGTTTTCTGAAACACTAGTCAAATTCTGTTCTGATAGGCCTATCAACATTAACGTCACCGTAACTGTCCTAACCGTGAGTTGTAAAGCGGGCAAATCACAGCAAAAGCAATTATATGAATATCTAACCAGATAACAATACAATCAAACAGTACCCTTAACTAAAATAGCAAATTGAAGCTTAAAATCAGCTGATTTATTCAACTCACCGTTTTGAAGGCTCATGCATATAATGCTAAGGGCTTGTTGCGTTTCCTCTTAACTGATTCGTAAAACTTTCGTAAGGTTTTGGTAAAGTGTTATTTTGACAAGTGGTAGTACTATACTATTAGCACTTCACTGCTCTTCATAAAGGACATCCCCTTGTCGGTGAATATTAACATGAAGACGAGTCTGGAGGCTTTTGTAGCCTACAATCCGCCGTGCCCACAACAGCTGGAAATTAAATTACGTAACCATGTATTACATCAGTTGTACATGTCAGTGACACAGTGCATCTTTGTAGGGGCCTCGATACCACCATAGGCATACATAAGATCTTATGTATCTCTATGATACCACCCACTCGTTGTCAAAGTGCCAAGTGCATTAAGTTCTAAAGGAACTGAGTCAAAGTATAAGGGGGATCCAAGTACAGGTCAGCTAACCAACATATCCCTGCTTCCTTTCCCTGACCTGTCCTCATATCTATATACATCTATACACTTAACACTTAATAGTTTTTTGACAAATTTGTCCAGATGTAAGTGTATGATTACCCAGCAAACAGGGCACGTGAATTCCCCAGTTTGACACACGTGTTAATCCCATGTATCACTGGTGTTTTTGGAACTTATGAATAATGTCAGTACCTTACTAGGTTTTATCATTAACTTTTCACCTAGTAATGCACCTGTATAATTCTCTTTTTCATAATAGCAGTTAAAAATTTGTTGTGTTCAGGTAACATAAGTCGAAAAAAATAGGGTAGGTAGGTTGAAAAAACTTTTTTTTTTTGCTTTTTTTTTCCACTTGCCAACTAGACCCGGCCAGTGTTGGAAATAAAAAAGATATTCCAAATATTCTCAAAAAACATTTTTAGCATCTGAAATACATGCCCTGAGTATCCATGTGCTGTTTTATGGTTTTCCATGGTACTTTAGGTCAATTCTTTGGATTCTGAAAAAAAAATATTAAAAATTTCATTAAAAAAAGTTAGGGTAGGGCCAAAAATTTAAGGTAGGTAGGGTTACCTGAACACAACAATTTTTTTTGTTTGGCCTCATGGAGTCAATATAATTCTGCTTCTTCTTATCATATTCTTTAATGGTTTTACGTATCCTTTTATGTTTTAATGTCGTTCTAGATCCATTTTGTTGCAGTGATAATCCCCATTTAAACCATATCCATTACAGTAGTTTTTACATTTGATATTTTCATGTAATCCTGGAGTTATGTACCCAGTCACATATGTGACGCTATTGTGACGTTCCTCGGTAGTTCGGGGTTTCCGATTCCTACAACAGAGGGATGTGGGGATTGTTTCGGGTCTCAGCCGGACAGGGAGTCCGAGCAAGAAGCCGAGATGTGATATTTAGAGTCGTGCCTCGCGCACGAGGGGGTTTGAGCGGGTCGATCGGAAAATCGGTATTTGTCGACAGGGGAGGGGTGTCTCGGCCGGGCTGGACCGAGGGGCCTCAGCCACCGGGCGCGGGGTACGGGCACTTCTGCCAGCGGGCGGAGGACTGCGGAGGAGGAAAAATGGTAGGGACAGGTGCAGGCCGTTTCCTTTGTGCCGGCACTCTCTTCGGGACCCACTGTGGACGATCTACCCTCGTTCTCGTCCAGCGGGGGTGTCGGGCCGACGGTCGCCTATTGTTTGGTAGCGTGGGGCCGAGCCGGTCGCGCCTTCGTACCCCCGGTTCCTGGGTTTTCGTTCCCTATTTCGGGCCCTCGTGCCAGTTCGGTCCTCCGTCTTCGGGACTCCATCCGGGTCATTTTCGTGCCTTCGTGCCCTGTTTCGGTCTCTCGGGTCCTCGGGACCCCGTCCCAACTTTCGCCTAATTTCTTCTAACTTTTGCTATTTTACTTGTACTTTCTAGTCAATTAGCCTGTATTGGATCATCTTATCGGTTACCATAGGAAGAAGACACATGTTGACACAAGGAGTACTGCGAAGGAACTCTTTTATTCTCGGGCCTCACCGCCCCTTTTATAGTCTAGTGGTCAGCCCTGATTGGCTGTTTCTGATCACGTGGTTACAAATGACGTCACTTCCGGTTTACATTTATCACTTCCGGTTTACATATTTCGGGTTTCGGGCTTTTACAATTTTCGGGCTTTTCGGGCTTTTCGGGTTTTTCAGGCTTTTCGGGCTTTTCAGGCCCGTTACAAAATATACTTTAATCTGTCGCACCGTCTTACTTTTCATATTTCGACCTTGATAATTGATGAATAGGCATTCATCACACCATCATAACAGTGCAGCAATGTTCTGTTTTGGTTCTTGTTACATTATCTTGATAGCTCTCAATAACGTTGTGATGTTGCACTGCTATAATATTATAAAATTCTGGTTATGTTATTCAACCAAAACAGAGTGTAGTTTTAACGTTCTGTTCTAGTTTCATCCTAACCTCACCAAAAATTGATGTTATAATAATGTTTTATTTTAGTGAGGTTTCAACCTCACCATCGCATTGCCTGTGAAGGATCCCCAGCTGAAAAAGTCAAAACGAAAGTTTCACATGTCAAAAACTCGTGGGGAACACTAGAAATAAAGTCCACTTAAATCTTGAGTAGGGGGTGTTTCACACTGGTCGTAACTCTAAGATCGTATTTTAGTTAAGATATTTTGACAGTTTCGTAATTGTGTATCAGACTTACGATCTTGCATTCCTGTTGCTAACTTATATTATGTAGAGTTTGGCATCCTCAAACGTTCAGAACATCAGTCTTTGTTACCTGGGTGAATATAATAAGCAGCCAGGCATTTCCAAGCATTAAGTGCAAGTCCCAACATCTTTGAAAAGTGGCAATTCACTCTTAACTAAAAATGTGATTATGGTTAGATGCGTCACCTTGCCTTTCATTCAACGTATTCCTGTAATATCTCACACACACACTGAACTTTCTGTCCTAAGCTGACAACACAACTAATGTTGTTTAGGATATTATCTAGTGGTTGAAATGCATGGTATCACCAGAATAGTTTGTATCTCTAATATCTTCCGCCGAGACATTTATTATGTCTCTTAACACCGGAAGCATTTAGAGTTTAACAATATGTCAGATATGTTTTACCTTAACGTGCCCACAATACAGATACCCTGACCATAATCATTAATTTAGCATATCATTTGGCAGCGCAACATATTGGCATTTCTCAGAAGATGACGTGACCTGGCCATTGTAGTTCTCTAGTAGGGCTATTGAACAACTGCAAACCTGAAATGTAATGGTTAAAATTTTAAGGCTATAGATCCATGAACTTTTCTGGAATAGCATCCTGGTTGAAAATGTATGCTATTGCCAGCCATTTTACCCATTAGGCCTACTATTGGCAAAGATGCAATAGGTAGTAAAACCAGAAAATTATTGAAAATGCAATAGTTTGCATCTAGGTATTTTGTTTAAAGTTTTTCATGAATTTTCTTTTAGGTCAGGTCGGATAACCTTAATATAATTCTTTTGGGCCTTACGGAAATCTAATAAGATAGGAGCCCAGATAAAGCTTCTTTGCTTGTAGTTTGTCCCTTGTCCCTTGCGTTAATGTAACAGGGGCGATGGGTGTTGCGGAAGGGGGATGCAGGGAAAAGGACAAAGGGGTGGTCGGGGGTGGGCATAAAGGGGCGGGAATAAGGTTAGCAGGGGAAGCAGGGGGCGGGGCAGGCCCTAGGCCTGTTTGCCCCGTGTCGCGCCTACAATCAAGGCCCGGAGATTGGATTGGTCCTAGTCAGGCATGATCCACGGGGAAGGCGCAGATAATAGCCACTGAGACCCGGGCGAGCATAAAAGAACAAGTGGTCGCCTTTCCATTACCTCGGCAGAGGGTCGGGTGGGGTGAGAAGGACTGCGGAGACTCCCAAACAGCCCGCCGCTGTCCGCCTCTAGTCTGTCCTGATTGTTTGACGATATACTGGACGTCTTTTACAGCCCGCCCTAGTAGCTGCTTCAGACAGTTATCACAAACTGATTATTTAAACATACACACTGGATAGTCAGTTTTTTTTGTCTGTTATGCTAAAAACCATTGCCCCACCTGGTGGCTGGTATAAGACATATTATGTAGCCTACTCCTGAACTGCAAAATTAATGGCAACAGCTCAGTGATAAAATGCTGACAACGTTCGTGAAAGGTCCACGTTTGGGTCTCCCAGAGTCTTTGTAACAGAACCAACTGCAACAAGGAAACAGAGAGTCACGCCTGCCACAATCTCACCCCAGCAAACAGTACTCCTGTTTTCGTTCACTTTTACGCACAGCTTTTGGATTGTAAACTACCTCATGGAAAACTCTGTATCTGTTTTTGGGTTAGTGTTCAACTAAAATTTTACAGATGTTTTACTAGGATGTTTACACCCTGAAATGTTACAGAAAACTTGCGAATACCAAGAGAAAAGATGCGATGAATATGAAAAATGGTGTTAACAAACTCGCGTGAATACCACCTCTTTTTAAATCCCAAAACTTTCTTTCTAGGCCCTGTACATTTTGATGTTTCATTGTGTTAGCAACCTTTCAGATCATCGCATACCCCTTAAAACCATCCCCATTTGGCATATGCCTTATTATATACAAATGATGCCAATCGTTTAACTCTTTCATTGACAATCAACACTACTTTGCCTGCCATCGTTACGTGGGTTTCTATTAATTCTTTATGGCATCGCACAAACGGTTGCCCCTTCATATCATAAAATGTACCAATTAAACTATATATCTTATTAAATTTCCGTGGTCTGAACCACAGAACTGCAACCTTAAGTAGTTATTCAAATGGCCGTACATCATTGATGTTCTATCTCGTGAGGCATTTTCCGAGTCAAGCATTTTGGTTTGACGAAGTCCAACGAAATAACCGGCAATTCTGCACACAAGGACTTTTCTGAGAATTGTACCAGAAGACATTAATTCGATGAGTGACCCATCAGAACCATTAATCTAATGACTGGTTTAAGTCTAAAGGAAAACAATTTTACCAGAACCAAGTCTGCTCTTAACCCTTCTCTGACTACTTGATAGCTTTCTTTGCACGTTTGCTGTTGACTTGAAAAAGAATATTACGTTTGATACCTTGCATTACATAATAAACCACACATAATTATTTATACAAGTATGTGCTTTACATCTAAAAACGTATAGACCATATAATTGCCCATGAAGGTATTGCATGTTGTAGTTATGCTAAAAATAAGGTTTTTCGATATTATCTTAGACTACAATTTATGGCAATGGAATAGTTTAAGGAAACTTAAAAATAAACGCAAATTAAGTATTTTCATTAGGCCTAGAGAATAAATTTTGGCTAATTGAATACAAATCTCCAAGGAATGTAAGTCACTTTTTCTCAAAGAATCTGGATTAAAACAATAGTTATGCTCAATGTAACACCTTTCTCTGGATTCCCGGTGGCATTTGACCTTTTTGTTAAGGATTCATGCTACATTTTGTAAACCATATTTATTGGTTATGATTTGAAAAATAAACGATGCTCGACCTGATATCATTAATACATAACATGAATATAATTTCTGGCGCGGAGGTTTTGGTCAAATTAAGTTTTCAACCAGGGACAACTCTGAGTAAATATGGCTGACCGGTTCAGCTTAACTGCATTCCAATATAAAAGAGGCCAGAAAGAGTGATGATGGCAAGCAGATTGCTCGAAAGCTCTTCTTAGTTGGAATTAAGCGCTCATTTGAAAGAAAGATAACGAATGGGCATGCTCAAGATCCACCAAATCCAAAGGGCTCAGTTGTTAAACGGGTTACGCGGGGGGATCATGATCAAAGGTCAAAGGTCAAGGAGGTGGGGCTGTGTCAGCCGGGGGATGTAGCCTGTGGAGCCGCCTACCTCACTGCGGGCTTTGGGTCAGTACAGGGGCAAACATTTTAAGGGATACGTTTTTGCAGAACGACGGTAATATCATCACTCAAAAACAAACCAGAATTGATGTTCTGATTAAGATGTGTTGCTTGGCTTACTTGTTAACTTCAAAAGAAATCCCTGCCTCAGTGAATGAATAATTATATAAACCCCCTCCGACGGGATTGAACCTCACGATGAGAACGGCTGACCACAAGAAGGTCTAACCTTCTTAACTATATAATAAGTCTCTAACGCGTCATATGGCCACTGGTTGGATCAAGTTTGGGTAGACCATTACCAGCTTGCCTTTTCGACCGGAGGATATAAGAGCGAGGGGCTAACATTCGACACCCAGGACGTCATAATCATCTCTAGCGTCCTGGGCGTCCAATGTTAGCCCCGACCTTATATATCGGTTCACCTTTTCATGGCTTGGTAACATCAGATATACGTGAAATACTCGAGCAATGACCTTAGCCACGGTGTTGCCTCTTGCTGGGTTAGTGACACTATCTTCTGGTGCATAATCTAACTAAGCCAGGGGCGTTAACAAGTGTCCTAAATAAGTTAGGCCTCACTCAGATAAGAGTTTGTGCAATATCACTAGGTCAATATTTCCTGAGGAAAACTGTTCAGCCTAAGTAGACTTGGCGCATGGAAAATGCCTCAGTTGTTGTATCACATCCATTTTCTCAGCAGATATTACAACAATCTATATGCTTTTAACGTCAACAATTAGGTTACACATGTGGCTTTAAACTGATGCGTGGCCTCATCTTTTATATTTTCATTTAGGAACAAAAATCTGCCAGGAAAAAAAAGAATTGAGGGTACGACAGTGAGAAAAGCCAAGGTGGTGCACCCAGACAGTAAGCAGATAGGCAATTGTGTTTGACAGGTGACGGCCAGTCAGCACTGAGAGCCCATAATTACTGACACCTGTCTAATCAACCACCATTACCAACAATAGCAACCGGTAGGAGTAGTCCTGACACAGCCTATTATGTCTCCTGTCATAGGTTGGTTGGTTATTGGGGTTTAACGCCGTAGCAACATTTAAGGTCATATCATGGCGAGAACTGGATTTGACAATTCTGTCTTTGGTGATCGTAAATATGGAATGAATGAATCTATGAGAAGATAGAGACCATACCCCTGCACATTTACCGAGGTACTTGTTTTTTAATGTGCATGATCCCATAGACAGGCCATACACACAACAGCCGGTGACTCTCTAGGAGTCTTTGATAACCCAGTTGTTGCCACTGGGAGACATGTAGAGGGGAGTAGCACCCAGTCCACCTTAGCCCAGGATTGAACCCAGGCCGCCTGTGCAACAGGCGAACACGCTGACCACTACACCACCCCACATGCCTTTTCCTGTCATATACTATGGACCATTTACACATGACTTAGCTTTCATTGAATTTCTGCACACTTGAAAACAGTTTTAAATGTCAATGGCAAGATTATTCTGAAAAGTAACCTGGGACAGGCCTGCATCTGACCACTCAAGTACGATGCACCTGTAAAAATGTAAGTAAACCTGGGAAGAGAAGAGCATGGCCCTGATGACTGGTCAATGGTGAATGTGTGGTTTAATCCACTCATGAGGGGAGTGGTCTCATAAGCTCAAATACAACCGCCCAGACTCTAAACACAGTTTGACATAGGTCTCTGAAATAACTGCACAGCTTATAATTAAAATAGTATTGGGCACATCTACTTTGATCAGGTAACACACAGGATCGTGCCCAATACCAGCATTTCATGAACACATAACACGTCAACCCATTTGCTTGAAATGGATATTATTTCTATAACTGAATGTCCGAGAGAGTTTACATCATAAGTTTTAATGAGTCGAAGCATAATTACCACATGGCAAACATAGATATTGGGTAAGAATGTAGATGTACTACCATTTTGAAACAAATAGCAAAACTCATCAAATTACAAAAATTGCATTCAACGACTTCTGTGTGTGTTAATCTCTAAATATACGTGTCTTGTTAAGTGGGCGGAAGTTGTGTCTGCTACCACTAACATGATAAACTCCTAATGGGAAACTATAGGGTCGAATACCAAGGTCCATCTCAAGGTCAGTTCACATTATTCAATCGAAGAGCAGAACCACTCGTGCATACGAAAAATGCATCAATTAGTTGCCAAAGAAACAAACAAGCTTTTCAGTGTGCTTATTGCTTAGTCTAACTTTAAGCAGAAAATTAATTTGTTAAGTGCCTATTAGCATTTCTGTGTGTTCTTTCCAATGTATGAAATGAGGGACATTTCTGATTAAATGCAAGGTAAATGAAAATTTCGTAATCTTCCACAGATGCACTGATTTGGACACCTCGGGGAAGGTGCATAATATTCCATTTTATTAAAATGGTTTGTTATACCTTTTCTTTATTATGAAACAACGAACCAGATACACAGTGTTGCATACTAATTTTCGTTAATAGTTTTTGTAAATCTGAAAAAAAAGTGATAATGTAACATTTATTTTCTACTATGTTTTTTGGGTTGCCTAATGGAATATCCATTAAAAATAAGCAGTTACGAATATCAATTAATTGTTTTACAACACCTGGGTCTCCGTTAACTATATAGCAACAGTTTAGATTCGTTAAGAATCTTTGAAAGATACCGGAAAGTTATGCAACCCCCTCCTAGCCGGAAAGAAAAAGCATATATTTTGAATCTGAACTGCAAAATGTTTTAGACTTGTAATCACATATTTCATTTGTTCGTTATTTGTTATGTATAGTTGGGAGCGAGGACTAGAAAATTTACCCATTTCAACATTTAAATTGTAAGAAACTCAATTTTGATTTTGCTGGAGTAAACGCCCGCCCCCTTCCCAGCCAGTTATGACCACTAATAAGCTACTGGCCTTCATTCGTTGACAAGCCCTGGGGCATCGCTATTGTTCTATTTGCTCTGGGTTTTGCATAATTTTAATCAATGCCTCAACACTTTATTATTAGCTGCCTTGCATAGGTCGTGACCTATTATTTAAGATTCTGAGATCGGATGTTAACCTTGAGATGATGACATGCGACTTAAAGAGACTCTGCCGGATGTGAACCAATCAGGTAATCCGCTGATCATGTAGAGATGAGACTGAAATAGAGAAATCAATTTACAAAGAACTTTAGGCCTCGCTTACTTTGGGCAAGGGGTAAGTGAGGTGAAATATTATCCTTATTATACTACCTGCCGGGACCGCCCGTATTAGTAGGCTATCTGACTCCACAGGCAACCTTAGGTCAATGGCCTGTTTCATATAGGCCTAATGTATCTAAATGAGGGATAGCCAATGGAAAAGTAACGGACTTTTGAAAATAGAAAATAGAAGCTTCACAGAGAAAGTGTTTCCCAATGGCCTCAAACGTCAGCTAGAGGCCCCAAACAGAAGTTACGTCCTTAATAGATGTTTTATTAGCCCTATTATGACCAGCATTATTGCCCATTTAAATCAGAAGATTTTGAATTAGAAGATTTGTATACAAACACAATGTTTCACATTTATGTATACTTGCCATATATCTCCCATATTGTATACACTATAACCAAATGTCTCAGAAACGACTATAAAGACCTAAGATGATAATAATAGATCTTTATATTTGTAAAATATGTTTTGTTATTTCGATTCTTCCATCTCTCCTTCGAGAAATTAAGGACAAAATGAGTTAGTAATGGGTTAGGATTAGATCAGCAAAAAATTGTTTCTACACATTTCCATTTCTTAAAATGAGATGAAACCTAGTTGTGGGGTCTGTTAACAAAATTTTCATTACAGAGCATATAAAAGCACCAAATTTGGTATGAGGCACCTCTCAGGCATAACTATCAAATCTGGAAGGGGAGCCACCTTGAAATATCAAAATGAAGTTTTGGCAAATTTCTAATGTTTTTACCGTTTGAAATTTCAGGTATCTAATTAAATTGATTGACTACCATAGATTAGGTTTCTTGTGTAGATTTCAAAGGCAAATTAGTGGATTTCCTGTCCCTTAATCTCCCAATTTTGAGACTAAGAATGTGTGTCTAGGCATTTTAGGAGCCGAGATATAAGATTATTTAACTGAAAGTCTGCCATTTTGGAATTTTGGCCCCCATCGAGGTTATGTTCATATTTCAAGGTGGCTCCCCTTTTAAATTCAATGAAGGGGTCCCAGGGGATCATCATACCAAATGAAATCAAGAAATCTTGTGGCAGAATAGTAAAGACTATATCCATTCTTTTGCATTTCTTTGGAATCCAGCGGTCATTGTTAAAGGTATCATGCTATCAAATTCAGCCATTTTGAAATCTGTGGTATTGTATTGGATGATATAATATATATTTAGCCCTCTAGGTTATAAACAACTGATATTGGAACCATTGTCTAGATACTTTAGCAGCTGAAAATCATGTTATTTCTCAATATTGGTCAGCCATCTTGGATTTTGGATTTTCGCATTGACTTCAAATGTGAATAATTGAATTACCTGACCCATAATCTCCCAATTTTGACACCAACCATGTCTCTTTAGTCATATTAGAAACTGAGATATAAGAATGTTTATAGCAAAAGTCAGCCATATTGATTTCTTGGCCCCCACATCCATCCTATCAATATTCCAATGTGGCTCCCCTTCCAGATTTGATATTCATGCCTCAGAGGTGTCTCATACCAAATTTGGTGCTTCTATCCACTGTGTTATGACCTTAACAGACCCCACTATAGGGCTTATTTTAAAAACTGCCTAAAGATCCCCAAAATGTAAAACCTACAACTTGGTTGATCAACTCCCAAGTTAAGTCTTTAATCCTTAAGATCCAATGGCAGTTTTTCTATAATTGCTCATAGATATTATTGATTGCAATATTAAACAATATGCCAAAAATTCAGGGACGAAAATCACCTACAATAGTACCTGAGAAAGAAAGAAATAACACATCTTTCAATTTTTGCTAATTAAGCACACCTTTTATATAAGACAGTGCTTGCATACCATAACTCTTTTGAACCATCTTAATTCAGGGTCCCTAGAATGCCATAAGATGAAATAAGTCAAGAAAATCCGTGCGGCTCATTCATGTAGGGTGATCCTTATTTGACTGAATTCGGGATTTGCCTCCTGGACTATTATGGGTCTAGAAATTACTAAAACGCCATGCATTCGCCCATGCGTTTATCTTTTTCCCCTCTTTGTGTAATTTTACGGTGGTGATTAAATTCCCACCCAAGTGGAGAGATGAGGTTTGTTGAGTAAGGAGTCCTGGGGACCAAACCCTCATGTTGGCAATCAGCCCGCTGGGTACTGTAGATCGCCGGCATCCTGCGCCGACGTGACCCGCCATTACAATGATTGGGGTAACGTTTGGGCAGAGAGTAATATTAGTAATGTGCGACTAATTCCGGGGAGAGAAGTAGATATCAAACGTCCCGGTGTCATTATAGCCTTGTCATTTGATATGTCAGACCGTCTTCTATGTGATATGTGTCTTGCAATCATGTTTTTTGGCAAATTCGTTCGTGTTTTTGTTCATGCAAGGTGCACTTCTGAAAGATATTACCCTGGAGGCAGGCAGACATGGCCAATGAGTGGTTTTGTTTAACCGAATGTAATCAGTTGTTTCCCTCCAGTCAAAAGTTTCAAATCAAATGTATCAAGTTTCTGTCAATCATCAAATTATTGGCGTGCAATATGAATTAGGAAATCAATGTTAAGAAACAAGCTGATGGATTAAAAAAGGTGATGCTTCATGTTCTCAGTGCTGGGATATAGATAATGTAAAGGCCATACGATCCACGATGCAACAAAACGCCAACCAATTTTCTTCTCATGAGGGCTCCAGACGGAGGGGGGGGGGGGGGTCTGATGTTGCGTGTCGAATTTGCTCTGTTGCAGTGTCACATTTAAGAATAGCCCTTGTAGTGGGGTCTGTAAAGGTCGTTTTTTAGTGAAATCATTACACGGTGGATAAAAGCATTAAATTTGGTATGAGACACCTCTGAGGCATAACTATCAAATCGGGAAGGGGAGCCACCTTGAAATATCGATAGGACGGATGTAGGGCCCAAAAAAACAATATGGCTGACTTTTGCTATAAACAATCTTATATCTCAGCTTCTAAATTGTCTAGAAACACATGGCTGGTGTCAAAATTGGCAGATTATGGGTCAGGAAATTCAATTATTTACATTTGAAGTCAATGCAAAAATCCAAAATCCAAGATGGCTGACCAATTTTGAGAAATAACATGATTTTCAGCTGTTAAAGTATCTAGACAAGAGATTCCAATATCAGTTGTCTATAACCTAGAGGGCTCAATAGATATAATATTCATCCAATACAATACCACAGATTTCCATGATACCTTTGACAATGACCACTGGATTCCAAAATAATTAAAAAGAAAGGAGCCACATTGCCACCTTGGCCAACAATCCAAAATGACAGCATTTCAAAGAAATAATTTTATATCTCAGCTTCTGAAATGTCTAGAAACACATTGTTAGTGTCAAAATTGGGAGATTAAGGCACAGGGAATCCAATCATTTGCCTTTGGAATCTCACAAGAGAACTTATAAAAGATGTCCAATGAATTTAGTTAAATACCTCAAATTTGAAATGCTTAAAACAATAGAAATTTGCCAAAATTTCATTTTGATATTTCAAGGTTGTTCCCCTTCCAGATTTAATAGTTTTGTCTCAGAGGTGCCTCATACCAAATTCGGTTCTTTTATCTGCTCTGTAACGAAAATTTGATTAACAGACCCCAATATTGTCGCATATCATTATAGGCAATATTGCCTGTCGATTTTAAGAATTACCTCTGTCGCAGTGTTGATTTTAAGAAACGCCCCTGTCACTGTGTTGAAGTTAAGGGTCTAGACCCATTTCATGCATTTTTGCATATTTGGAATGATTTTTCTCTGTTAAAATACCATTTTACTGATATGGATTATTCAAAATTCTTTGGAAAATTGCATGATTCATAAAAAAAAATTATTTAACAAACGGATTTTCAAAATCGACCCAAAATCGCATCATGTATCATCCCCTTGAAGGTACACATAGGCCTATTAATGGGTAATTACAGGATTTTAGTAGGCCTTTAGCCTAGTATTCTTCTTGGAATGCTATTATAGACTCTGATTTAGACTAAGCATTCTAGGTTTTCTACTTGGCTCAGCATGCCTGGATTCTATCCAAAAAAAAGGGCGATGCTGATCATAGATAATAAGGCAAATAATGGGATGGCCTATAACGAGCTTATGAACTTACGTCAGCCTTTAAAGGGAGGGGCCAGTGACCAAAATCTAGTATACTGTTGTGATCCTTACTACCCAAGGATTAACCATACCAAATTTCATACTTTTATCTCTAATAGTTTCTATTTCATGCACATGTGTGTATCAAATCTAGTTTATCTGCCTGCATCTGACAATGCCTGCACAGAGCATTTATCTGTTTGTGACGTCACAAGCAGAACAGTTAAAATTTATAAAACTGAAAAAATATGCATTAAGAAATTTATTAAATGTTCTTTATAAGCATAAAAGAGATTAAAATCACAAAATTAAATGATCTATAAAAGAAAATATGAAAAAAGTCTTTTTTTTATGGAATTTAGAAATTTGAAATTTAAATATAACTGTCATTTTATGTGACGTCACACACAGACCTCCTGTGTCAGGGGTGCAGGTGATCCAATGTGTCATCTGATGTTTAGACAATGGTTTCTATGTAAGATAGCAATTTACAGTTATAGAATTGTTTTGCACTCATATCTAAGCATTATATCTACAGTATAAGATGATAATTTTACAAGATTAAAATTTCACTGGCCCCTCTCTTTAAAGGATAGGAGGAAAGACCATTTACTTGCAACCATGTATCGTTTTAGTTGCTCTATGCTCAATTTAGATGTATCTAAACATAGCAAAGTATTACAAACGTCTAACAAAGTAAAATTCTTAGTAACTTTTACATCACTTAGTAAAGTACATTAAAGTAAAGCAGAGCCCTTTTTATAAAGGAGCCAGGTTATGGGAGATGCTGTCAGCAAACGTACAAAAAGAAACAGCAAAAGTCGAATTCAAATCACAATTGAAACAGTATTGGTTAGACAAAGCTAAGACTGGCACTGTGCCTGGTTCTGGTTTTTGAGATAGATTTTGATTTATGCTGACCATCATAATAATTTACTGACAGCTGTTTTGATATTAAGTAATGTTAAAAATCTAATTTGGACATATGTGGCTGTGTATATTTGTATAGGCCTATGTATTTGTTTTGTTGAAATCCATCGTACTCATCTCTACGTACTACAGCATTCTCATCTACAGACAACTGGATGAACATAAACCTCATTTATATGAGGTTATGGACAAATAAAAAAAAAACCACCTATCTTGGGTTCATGGAGCTATGTCGTGACGGCGGCTCATCGTTCCTTATCACCGTGTCCTTCAGATGACCCTCATATACCAGGCGATAATTGGGGATGTAGCACCACGTCACCCTTTTAGCATCTACTGCAGGCTTAGTTTACAGCTCATGTCCGTATTAAACAACACAACATTCCCAGGGCACTACATCTTCTTGGTCCATTAAGCCAGCAATCCAAGATACAATTAAAACTCTGCCACACATTTTGAATTTCCCAGCACTCAGTAACAAGAAAAACTACCTTATTGTCGTTCAAAACCTCTCTATTTATTTGAGAGGTACAATCTAACATACGCAATGATGCATTTAACAATTTTCAAGACTGCATCGATGGTCACGTTTTATAACTCTAGAAACTTCACTCATGTTACACTTTTACAAGTGCTCATCTGATTGGAATTGTAAACGGCAACCTGCTGGATGAATCCCGTTAAAACGCAGTTTCCAGTATTGAATTAACCACAAAATTAGCTTGTATTTAGCATATGACATTGAAATATCTATGAATATTTAAATATGAAAAGGGAAATTACATAACATGTTTAGCATATTAAAGTGTTGTAACCTCGGATATTTGAATCTGTGCCAACGATTAGGTATATATATTAGTGGTCCATTGTACAATTATGGGTCTGGGCCACTAAGTTCGACACGGCGACATGGCCATTTCTTAAAAGTGACATGCGACATAAAGCCTTAACGGCATGACATACAGCTTTAAAACCTTAGTGACATGTGACATGGATATTTCTTAAAATCGACATGTGACATGGGGCGACAAAGACATGCGACATATCCTTATATATAGCTTTTTATTATTACGACCGGTAGTATACAATGGGCTGCAGGAGGAATACAATGCAAAAAGGACAATAGTAGAAAACCTCCAGAATGGTAATTACAGATTGTAAGTCAAAGAGTCCACAGGTGAGCATGGAATTTGAGCATTACCCTATCTTAAGGAAGTCTTACACACAAAGCTGTTCTGCCCCTTTATGGGGGCTTATTACTGTGCCACCTTGAAGACTAGTGGGGTCTGTCAAGGTCATTTTTTAGTGAAACAAGTAAGTAGGTGGTAGGCATGGCAAGATGTCAGGTCATATACAATATTTTGTTTGTAAGGCAAATTGAGGTCAGTCCTGAACAAATGAAGGCCCTGGGAAGGTGCGTAGAAGGTGGCCCTAAGGTAGACCCCGTTCAATCACAACTAGATTAGATAACTACAGCAAGCCACTGATTGATACCCTACACACCCTTTACATCTTTCCAAGTAATCCCCCTCAGGCTCCAAAACCTACGAAAACCCTGAAATATCCCAAGGCCCATCCATCCCCATTTCCAAAGCATTTCTAGATGGCAGGGCAGGCATATGCAAATGTATAACTTCAAATAATACTTTTGGAAAATGATAATAAGATGAATACAGAATTGCCAGGATCAAAATTTGTCCATAAAATACAGGCCTTAGCCGCCCTTCGGTGGGACACATAATTATATTGGTGTTTGGATGTAACAGGCCTTGACTGATAAAACATAGCATAAAAGATAGAACAAACTTCCTGCTTGGAATATTATACAAAAGTAAACTTACAAATAAAATGAGAAGAAGGAGCTCTTAAAGGGACGTATCTAATGGTGTATTTGAATGGTAGTAGGCTGTGGAAGTCATATAAAAGCTACTGATTTTAAGCATAATCATTACACGTACGATGGACAAAAGCATCAAATTTGGAATGAGACACCTCTGAGGCATAACTATCAAGTCTGGAAGGGGAGCCACCTTGAAATATCGATAGGATGGATGTTGGGGCAAAAAAAACAATATGGCCGACTTTTGCTATAAACAATCTTATATCTCAGTTCTAAAATGTCTAGAAACACATGGTTGGTGTCAAAATTGGCAGATTATGGGTCAGGAAATTCAAATATTTACATTTGAAGTCAATGCAGAAATCCAAAATCCATGATGGCTGACCAATATTGAGAATTTACATGATTTTCAGCTGCTAAAGTATCTAGGCAAGTGGAAATGGTTCCAATATCACTTGTGTATATTCTAGAGGCCTCAATAGATAGACTATTCATTCAATACAATACTACAGATTTCAAAATGGCTGAATTAGTTAGCATGATACCTTTGACAATGACCACTGGATTCCAAAATAATTCAAAATAAAGGATATAGACTTGACTCTTTCGCCACAAAATTTCTTGATTTCATTTGGTATGATAATACCGTGGGACCCCTACATTGAAGTTGAAAGGGGAGCCACCTTGATACATCAACATAACCCTGACGGGGGCTAAAAATCCAAAATTGCAGACTTTCAAAGAAATAATCTTAAATCTCAGCTTCTTAAATGTCTAAAAACACATTGTTAGTCTCAAAACTTGGAGATTAAGGCACAGGGAATCCAATTATTTGCCTTTGGAATCTTCACAAGAGACCAAATCTATAGCTAAGATGGTCAATGAATTTAGTGAAATACCTCAAATTTGAAATGCTAAAAACATAACAAATTTGTCAATATTTCATTTTGATATTTCAAGGTGGCTCCCCTTCAACATTTGATAGTAATGTCTTAGAGGTGCCTCATAATTTGGTGCTTTTATCCACTCTGTAACGAAAATTTTGTTAACAGACCCCACAAGAAGGGCAGGGGCACTGCCTATATAACCGCAACATTGCCTCAATTAGTTCAACTATTTACGCGATAATGTCGCGTGGATTGGTTCTACTATGCATGTGACATGGTAGTAGTATATATGGAAATGGGAAAGTATAGAAGGTCTCATTATTTTCATATGATCCACTGTACATGTCATATTTTGAGACTTGTCTGCCTATCTGCGCGACGTCCTCTCAATAAGATCCACTATAAGCAAAGATACCACGTGAATTGACTTTACTGCATACACGACAACTCATTCGCATCCAAGTAGCACATGAAAATGGGAATTTGACGCTTGTCGTGTACAGCGTTCATCTTATTCAGGCGATGTCATGAATACACTGTACCTTTTGTACACGGCGTGGTGTACACACTTTGCCTTGTGTGCACGACGTTGCATATACAACGTTGCGTTCATAGCTGGTTCGCAGGTGGTGGTTCCGCGATCTGCATATTATGGGTGTAGATTAATGGCATAAGATGAGAGTTGATGTGCAAAATGCTATGAATAGTTTAATTTTTAAGGAATCTTTTGAAATTAGTACAGTTCTAAAATGTTTTAATGACTTCAATGTATCTAAAAGGTATTGACGATAAAATTGTATGGTATTATTGTTATTATTATAATGAATGATCATGCTTTTTGTTGTGTGTATGATAGATAAAATACACGATGTGTTAAAGGTATATGGAAATGATACACTGGAGACTGTCGCGAATACATCGCATACAGCCGCTTGGAGGTTTCGACGTTGGCAGAGACCCTGTTATCTTTCCACCTGGTTTACCCGCAGCTTGGGTCAGACAGAGTTACAGTAACTTCCAAAGACATGAGCCCTGTTTCTTATAAATATGACTGTAAGCTGGGAAGGTAAGCTTAACGATTGGTTTTTACAAGTACCGGAATGAATACAGTCTGTATTGTATCCCAAGGTCTTACAGTTAGGCAACAATATCAAGTAGGCCTAAAATGTTGCATCATTAGAAAGACATTTATGATATGATTTAAATTTGATAATTTGCAAGTGGAATGGTGTCCTTGTTATAAAGTCGTCTTTGTATCATGGTCCCTTTAGTTAAGGTGCGGACATAGGTCGTCAAAAGATCAGGCATACCTTGAGTCTTTCAAACCGTTAAGGCAAAAAAAAATATAAAAAACTGTAATTTGCTAAATGGGTATAGGCCGTCTGGTTGTCCCCTGTCCGGGCCCGTGTACCCCTGACGACGCATGCGCGTCCGCCTCGTTCTCACGTCCCTTACCCGCCCGCCACCATCCATTCTCACTGTCTGACAACGTCCCCTATGACTCCTCCATCTTTCTGTCTCCGTATGACCTTCTGCCCAACTTGATATATCATGGATGTAACGTTATACTTCCTGGCTTCATCTTTTATAAGCCACATAACTATGTTAAGCTAATGCATCCGTCTCATATTGGCTGATGTTTTAAGCTTTTAGTAGATGTTGCATTTTTGTTAGTTTTTTTTGGCGGATTTTACCTGGACTTAATTTATAAGATTAATAAAAAAAATCACCTCTGGTCTCAAAATTGAGAAAAATTATACATCTATTTTAGTGGCTTGTTGGTCCTGTACAAAACTTGATTTTTGTTTATATCATTTTCATTTTATTCCCCCTACTTGAAAAATATCCATACGTCCATCTGCAAGCATTTCTGAATATCCTTTTTTTGTGGAAGCACAAAATACCAACGATTCTGACAAACATCATCCTGGCTCAAGTTCTAGGTGAAACTGACAGTTCGTTGGTTTGTACAAACAATGGAGGACAGTGGAAAAATACCGTTTCTTGCGTTTTAACGCTTTTCGTTTAATATTGATTCATTGAGGAGTTACATTACAAGGTTTATCCTCAAAAGGTTAATCTCGAAAACATGGATCAATAAGTTGAACTCTGAGATTAAACAAAATATTCTTGATAATATGAAAATAAAATTTGGTTCAATTGAGTTGTATTCTATGGGTATAAACCGGAGTTGAAACGCTGCATGCAGTATTTCAAAAAGACTGTGTCGGGTTTAATCTGTCTCGTTAAATAGTTTGGCCAACTTTTGTTTGAAAAAAGGTACATTTAGTTTTAATGGACGGCCGTTTGCCCTGATATCGATGCCGTATTAGGAACAACAAGTTTTCTATTACCTACCTGAATGCTGGCCGACAAATAAAATTGCCCATATCAACGCACGCAAAGAGCAAGAAGGTATCTATGTAGCGAATTAATTAATAATCTTCCAGAAACCTTTCACCATGGGTATGCCATTGAACACACTATATTCAAAACCAGCTCCAATTGTAACGAATGACAATGCTGTTTACAGTTGCTACATTGAATAATTAGCCTAAGTAGCCGCGGTAGTCTAGCAATATCAACATATCAAGTGCGCCCAAACTTGGGGCAATAAACATGCTTTCCACCTTCCGTTCCCATCTATATTTAACCGCTCTTTGCAGGCTATTGTTGAAGCCACTGAAAGCCGCCATATTGTGCTTTATCTTTCTCTATGGTATTTGCTAATCGGCGGGCCCAGACAGACCACCGCTTGATGTACAACTCTGAGGCTTTTTGTGTTATTTGTCTCACGATATGGACAGCTTCCCGTCTTAACCAAATAAGCTTTTCTCATAAAGTGTATGTTTTGTCATCGAGGTTTGAACTATTTTTTCACAGAAATGAAATACTTACCTACAAAATGTTAAATATTTTGAAAAGACGAAAAAAGTGAGAGAAGAGTATCGGTTGGTGTTGCGTCGCACGTTGCTGTACTGTGACCAGAGGCAGCCACGACCTGAAATCATCACTAGTATGGTATTTTCATGGTATTCCATATGTTAAGTATTAAGTACAGGTTGCAGCTGTTTTAGAAGAAGAGGAGAGGCCTGATACACAAAGCGGTGTTTAAACATTCTAAAGGATTTTCAGCTAATCACTCGCCATGGCTAGGGTCCCACCTCTCTATATATACGGAGTTCTTTGACCACTCACATCTTAAACTTGTCACAAGTAATATTTTGACACTCGAATTTATGTTGGTGAGAATGACATGAGATAGGGTCGTTTGAGTCAACTGCCTCCAGAATAAAATTCTGTAGTTTGTATGAAGTCCACTCTAACACTAAAGAAGGCAATGACCTCTGGTACTTCCTTTATAGCGACGTCTCACACCTTCAACATTTCCCTTGTTTCCCACACGTTTTTGTGATCACTGTGGTCCCTGTTATGCTTTCTGCAAGTTCTTAGAGTTAAAAACTCCTAGTATCAAACATCGAACACTGACGTAAAACTGGTGTTATAGACACAAAGTTTTCTTATAGGGTATGTTGATAACGATGTGTTGGAAGTTCACTCAACAATTTCACTGAAATAAGAGTCCCCTCCGGTGGCAGTTGAATCAGGTGATGCTGCAGGTGATTTCTGTGTAAATGACCTCGCACGGTAAATGCACTATGCATGTCGAATACGTATTCATCGGGGGGGGGGGGGGGGGGGGCAGGATGGATTCAGGCCTCCTGACCCCCCTTTTTTTGGTGAACCCCAAACAACAAAAAAGGGGAATATGCCACACACATGTGCACAAATGGCATTTATGCTCCCCCCCCCCCCGCCACACACACACACACACTTTCGGAAATCCTGTATCCGCCCCTGTCTCATACATTTATGTAATGAACAGTATGGAGCAGTTGAGGACCACAATCAAGATTCAATTACCTCTTATTTGAAGGGTTCGGAAGAAGGTTCTCTTCTAAATTGATTAAAGGATATTTCTTTATTGTTCAAGTCGATCATTGTGGACGAATAAGCAGCAACCAAATTGGCTGGGAGCGACCCAGCGACCCAACGTTACAGCAGACAACAAACCAGGCTTTTCTTGCCTGTCTCCAGCCCCCGCAACCTGTGCTTCGTATTTTCATTTCATATAAATATAATCTTTTTGAAAATTATTTTCAATTTTGATATAAGAACCATAACATTATACATTCTAAAGTTACTATGTTTAAAGTTGTATCAATTTATTTCATTCATAGGTGCTTTTCTTTCTAGTAGAGCCTGCTTATCCATTGTACTCAAAATGGTCAGGGTCAGCGGTGTATACGTCCAACTACATGGTTTGTATTCCATTACTGTTATGGATAAACATTCTAAAGGATTTTCAGCTAATCACATGGCATGGCTAACACCTCTCTATATACGGAGTGTTTGACCACTCAAATCACAAGTAGTATTTTGACACTCGAATTTATGTTGGTGAGAATGAAATGAGATAGGGTCGTGTACCAGGCAGGGGTGGATGGAGGGGGGCGGGGTCAAGGGGGTTCTGATCCCCCTGCCAGGCACAGCCCAGGCTTTAAGGCAGGACTCCACATGCCAGTCAGACACGTTGCCCACTTCACATTCCCTCCCCCTGGAGATGTGCATGTTGAGTGGGTATTGCAGACTATTGCATTGGCAATTATGAGAGAGTCGTAATTAGTTAGTCGGTCTACATTACATAGTAGAGGTTACTGAAGAATCTGAGTTTGGAATCTGATGATGATTGCTTCCGACGATTTGGGTTGGACGCATTACACCACGAAGCTCAACATTATCTTCAAGAGAACCAAGTGGAATATTTTTATATTTCACTGAAATATCAATTGCATAATCCACGCTGTTGGGTTGAAATCTAAATGTTGTGCTCAGGGCATTATGACCAAGGCGGTCTTACTTAAGCATTGTTTCCAATGGGAAATAGACTTTACTGTATATTTTGCTACTTTGTAAGGATGATGAACTTAACTTAAACTTTTGAGCTAAGTTGGGCAGGCTTGGAAGTGCACAGAGGTATTAGTAGCGCTGATGTGTATTCGGTAGGGGAATTTATAATACTTAATACATTGTGAGTCACTGTCAAATGGTCAAATTATTGCTAATGTATTAATTGTAACATAACACATAATTATAACGCCAAGGTGAACTATCAGGACCGTCGTAACACTTGGGTATCAGAAGCATATCATAAGCATTTTGACATTATGTGTAAATATCCCTTCAGGCAATGATTTTTGGCGTATTCAAAAGGAGAGGCCTGATTCAGTGTAGTTTTTATGAAAGGGTATTTAGGGAAAACGGTTCATTGAAATAATTTGTCGACTTGCTTTTGATGGAAAGGGACATTTATAACGAACATTGTTCATGGTCAGAAAGGATCACTGTAATATGACTCCTCTGGAAATCTGCTCTAAGAATTGTTTCATTCAAATCTCACATTTCCTCATGTCAGGCAAAATGAAACCAGAAAAACTAATTTTTAAGAGGGCACAACCTTGCATATACAAGCCACCAGTGTGTGTGGACTGTACACCCGTGTATGCAAGAAATTCTGTGCATGGCTATCTTATACCATGCCCGCAAGTTCAACCCCGGAGGAATAGGATGCAATGTCTTGACATGAAATGCGATCTCCCACCATAGGTAGTTTGCAAGCTATCGTGGATATCCCGTAGCAGTAGGGCTAAAGGCTCTTTTACATCTATGCGACTTAAAATGCAATATCGACGTAAAATAAGCATATCACAGAAAATTCACATTCACAAATGATGAAATTGTATAAAACTGCTAATTTAGAGTATTTTCACATGTGTAACAAAGCTGTTTTATCTATTATGATTATTAGTAGAGCGGCCAAACTCAAAAAGAGCCTTATTTAAGGAAAAACCCCAACCGGAGGTATAACAAAGCATGCCATACCTCATTAGAAAGATAAATATCTCAACTTTATGACCTGATAGTTTGTACTAAAAAAAGTGCGTCCCAGCATATCGTAAATCACTGGTTTCCATGGCAACCACCCAAAAATCAGGTAATTCTGAAATCAACACTATTTTTGATATATCTTCCTTAATTATCAAGGTAGAAGCACAAATGAGATATCAAAATTAAGCATTCCTAGAGTTCTATGGGATAGAAGGCTGAAATGGGTTGTCTTGGTTACTGGGTTGCCATGGTTACCAGAAATAACTCCAAAATTGACCATAATTTCAGTTTCTCTTCTCTACTTGTTACCATGGCAACCATAAATATGGGTTTAGCAAGGAACAACATATCTCATCTCAACAGTACATATCCCCTCTATATGGAAACGAGTGTTTTTTGTCAAAACAATGATATGGAATGCAGTAAATGACTGGTTTCCATGGAAACAACTCAAAATTCATGTTATTTCAAATTTAACAGTATTTGGACAGTATCTCCCTTAATATACAAGATAGAAACACAAGTGATATGTCAAATTGATGCACTCTGAGAGTTACATTGGATAAGAAACTGAAATTGGTTGTTTCTGTCACTCGGTTGCCATGGTAACCCAAAATAACCTCAAAAAAGACAATTTTTTCACTTTTTCTCTCATTCCCGTTACCATAGCAACCAAGAACATAGATTTTAAGGTATAACAGAGTACAGTCTATCTTATCTGAAGTGTATTAGTCTCTTGTGTGTATATTTAGGGTTTGTACTGAAATATCTTGAGCATAGAATATAATAAATGACTAGTTTCCATGGTAACCGCCTCAAAAAAATAAGAGTTTCTTAAAATAAAGACTAAAATGGCCATATCTTCCTTAATATTCAAGCTAGAAGCACAAGTGAAACATCAAATTAAAGCCCCCTGGGAGTTTTATTGAATAGCACATTGAAATTGGTTGTCTTGGATACTCAGTTGCCATGGTAACCACAAATAACCTCAAAATTTACCATAATTTTAGGTTTCCCTCCTGTTTCTGTTACCATAGCAACCATGAATTTAAGGTATAACCAACCAACAACTATCTCATCATAGGGGTAAATGCTCTTCCTTAAAGATTTGGATGAAATCATTTCAAAACCATGCTAGGAAATATAGTAAATGACTGGTTTCCATGGAAACCACCCAAAAATCAGGTTAGCTAAAATTCATCAATATTTGGGCCATATCTTCCTTAATATTCAAGATAGAAGCACAAGTGAAACATCAAATTAAAGCACTCTGGGAGTTCTATTGAATGGTATATTGAAATTGGTTGTCTTGGATACTCAGTTGCCATGGTAACCACAAATAACCTCAAAATTTACCATAATTTCAGGTTTCCCTCCTGTTTCTGTTACCATAGCAACCATGAATTTAAGGTATAACCAACCAACAACTATCTCATCATAGGGGTAAATGCTCTTCCCTAAAGATTTGGATGAAGTCATTTCAAAACCATGCTAGGAAATATAGTAAATGACTGGTTTCCATGGAAACCACCCAAAAATCAGGTTAGCTAAAATTCATCAATATTTGGGCTGTATCTTTCTTAATATACATGATAGAAACACAAATGTCTTGTCAAATAGATGCACTCAAAACATTCTATGGCATAGAGGACTGAAATGGGTTTTCTTGGTTATCCAGTTGGTATAGAAACCAAAGATGACCTCAAAATTTATCATAATTTTGTTTTCCTTTTATTTATTTCAACATAGCAACCAGTAGTACAAGCTTTTCAAGTCCAAGAAATACAACGTATGACATCTATAAGGTGTACAGATTTCATCTATAGTCTCAAGAAACAGGCCTGAAGGATAGTCATCACAAGGTTCCAGGTAGATCTTATAGATTCACACATGGTTATAAAACCGAAAAACTCTGGTCTATTCATTTTTATTTTGAGCATATAATATTAAATCGATTAAATATGTGGACTAGGAAAGGAGTTATTGGCGAAACAAGAAACAAAAAGATTTATGACCATGATGCTGATGCGGTCCTCCTGCCATCATCCATGTTGACATGCGGAGAGTACTAACCTTGCTGTCGATGCTGATCATGAATATTGACATAATTCTTCATTTCATATTGACCTGGACCAACTCTAAATATTAATAATCCATAATATATCCTCTATAATGCCTGTCAATACTGATTTAAAGGTGTACAAAGGGCTGAAATATGGAGGATTGAGACCACCGTACCAACCAGGACCACACCATGTTGACATCAGCTGATGCTGTTTTGACAATACCAGTGAGCAGTCCGTGATCCGCCCTGGAAAATATGTGTGCATCCCTGAACTAGTCTCGGGTCAGACCACTAGCACCTGCCATGCTCGCAGTCTTCACCCTACTTTTCATAATTTATTTCACACTGCATGGCAGCTTAGACCGTATAGGTTTTCTAGTTTGTGGAGTATGTGAACCCCAAAATATAACCATATATAGAAGTCTTTCAATCTCTAAGAGGATGAATTGGGGACCCAGATTTTATAGGAACTCTATGTTAAACCTACAATCTTCTCTGTATTTCTGGTTTTTTGATTGCCAAATTCAAAATTCTGAATTTGCCAGTAATTTCCTATATATTTCAATGGTTACTTTAGCATAAATGACCAACTCATCTCTCGGGCTTGACCAGAGGACAACAGCATTGCGTTTCTGGAGAAAAAGGATATGACTGATGACCAGTATAGATGCTTGAATTGACAACCATCTAAAACTAATCAATCTCTCTTACAATAAAAAAATGAATGTCTAATGAAGATCATGATCGAAGTTCATGAGTCAAAATGTACCTGTCATAACTAGTCTCCCTGTTAATACCAACAGTTATACCAAAAGAAATCAAGTATCGCCAAGAATCCCATGGGTACTTACCATTAGATGCACCTACGGGGTGCCCACACATGTTTTATAAGGTCTTATTTTGGTGCTGTCATTTATCAGGCTATTAGAAACGTCTTATTTTGCAGTAAGAGGTTACATAAATGTCTTATTTTGAGGAATCCATAAAGGATTAGAATTATCATGAACATACCTTTGCACAGGTATGTGGGACTGAAGAGGGTAATGCTTCGACATAGCTTTTACTCAGTGCCCGACAGGTTTGTGCTGGGGATTTTTCATTAAGCCCCATGCCCATTAACTGATTTGGGACAGTGGAAGGGTGAATCAGCATTCCCACCAGCCCACCCATTGGAGCTGCCGTTGATAGACGCTGACTGAACAAGGCATACCAACGCACAATTAGCTTGGCTTTCTAGATACAGGAAGATGATGTAATATCGGTGCCCCCGGGGGGTCTCAGGGCCGGAAGGGAGGACAGTTCCTTGGTCAGACATAAGGGGGGAATTGACCTCAGTCTGAGCAGCTCGGTTCTGGTACCTCCTGTGGGGATGGGAGCAGTTTAGAATTAGGTAATGGTGTAATCTTAGGCCATGACAACACAGTTAATGGGTCATTTTGTCCCCATGGTCAAGAGGTTTATGTACAAAATGGTCATCAGTCAGTAGGGGTCTCTGATATTTACCCAACTTGTTTTGTATATTATTACTTTACACATTTATGGAAGTATTTCCAGTGTTTTGATCAGATTCAATGGACAGATGAGGATTTGCTTTTTCCAAATATATAATTTTCCACCCCTAAAAAAATTATATTCCTTGTCTAAACTGGAAATGAAATATGTTTCCCATGCATTTCTATAGTGGGGAGGGGATAAGTGTCCGCCCTTCTGGTGTCTGGACAGGCTGGGAACAAGCTGCAGTCCCTTAAAACCATGGGAAACCCGTAGGTTGCAAGACACGTATTACCACAGCCATCGGTGCCAACCACTGACACTGCTGCTGATGGCCATGTGAATCCATATTAAGCATGTTTCAAAATTTGGCATCGGTAGGGCATTTAGGGGAGGAAGGGAATGAAGGGATAAAGGGGTAAAAGGATAGAGCATACCTTAGACATCTTAGGGGGACTTTCAGGCATAATTGTGGGAGGTTGGATGCATCATAGGCAACTATTAGGCACACCTGTGGTACATCTTAGGCATTTACCAGGGGAATCCTTGTGGGATCTTAGTGGTTTTATATAGAACATAGGCTACAGGGTCTATGAATTTTGAGGCACATCTTAGGGGCATTTTATTGGCATCTTAGGTGGTCCTTTGGGGCATCTAGGTGGAATCTTAGGCACATCTTGGCACATCTCAAAGAGATTTTAACTGCATCTTAAGGGGGATCTTTATGGGATCTAAGGGGCATCCTAATGGTATCTCAAGTGCATCTTAGGCATATCTAAGGGGATCTTAGGACCATCATATAACATTTTAGGTGCATGTTTGGTGTATCTTAAGGGGATCAATTTTGGGATCTTAGGTGCATCTTTTACGGAGATCTTTGTTGGTTCTTAGGGTGGATCTTTGTGGAATTTTAGGTGCATCTTTAGGGCATTTTGCAGGATCTGTTTTATGATCTTTAGGGCATCTCTGGGAGATCTTTGATCTAAGGGTGCATCTTTGTGGAATCTCAAGTGCAAATTGGGCAAATGTTATGGGAATCTTTATGTGATCTTAGGTGCATCATTGAAACATCTTAGGTGCATCTTAGGGAATTATTATTGAATCTTGTTGCCATACAGGAGGTATGAAATATCCAGAAATTAGGGAGGATATTTCCAGATTTTTAGTTCAGAAACTAAAAAAGTGGACATATTCAACAGGAAATGTACATCTATGGTTTAAATGGATTAGAAACAACAGATGTATACATTGAAAAGCAGAACTGGTGACTTGGGTTGAGAAAAAACTCATGTTCATACTGAACTGGCAAAAATCTGGAAATCTCTGGAAAAATAAAGGGAAAATGATATCTCTGATCTTAGGCACATCTTCTGGATCCCAGAAAAATCTTAGATGCATCTCAGGTGAATCTTTCTGGGATCATACAGTGATCTTTGGTGTGTCATAGGCAAATCTTATATGCACCTTAATTGCACCTTATGGGTAAGTTAATGGCATCTTAGGCGGATCACGGACTGCTCACTGGTATTGTCAAAACAGCATCAGCTGATGTCAACATGGTGTGGTCCTGGTTGGTACGGTGGTCTCAATCCTCCATATTTCAGCCCTTTGTACACCTTTAAATCAGTATTGACAGGCATTATAGAGGATATATTATGGATTATTAATATTTAGAGTTGGTCCAGGTCAATATGAAATGAAGAATTATGTCAATATTCATGATCAGCATCGACAGCAAGGTTAGTACTCTCCGCATGTCAACATGGATGATGGCAGGAGGACCGCATCAGCATCATGGTCATAAATCTTTTTGTTTCTTGTTTCGCCAATAACTCCTTTCCTAGTCCACATATTTAATCGATTTAATATTATATGCTCAAAATAAAAATGAATAGACCAGAGTTTTTCGGTTTTATAACCATGTGTGAATCTATAAGATCTACCTGGAACCTTGTGATGACTATCCTTCAGGCCTGTTTCTTGAGACTATAGATGAAATCTGTACACCTTATAGATGTCATACGTTGTATTTCTTGGACTTGAAAAGCTTGTACTACTGGTTGCTATGTTGAAATAAATAAAAGGAAAACAAAATTATGATAAATTTTGAGGTCATCTTTGGTTTCTATACCAACTGGATAACCAAGAAAACCCATTTCAGTCCTCTATGCCATAGAATGTTTTGAGTACATCTATTTGACAAGACATTTGTGTTTCTATCATGTACATTAAGAAAGATACAGCCCAAATATTGATGAATTTTAGCTAACCTGATTTTTGGGTGGTTTCCATGGAAACCAGTCATTTACTATATTTCCTAGCATGGTTTTGAAATGACTTCATCCAAATCTTTAGGGAAGAGCATTTACCCCTATGATGAGATAGTTGTTGGTTGGTTATACCTTAAATTCATGGTTGCTATGGTAACAGAAACAGGAGGGAAACCTAAAATTATGGTAAATTTTGAGGTTATTTGTGGTTACCATGGCAACTGAGTATCCAAGACAACCAATTTCAATAGACCATTCAATAGAACTCCCAGAGTGCTTTAATTTGATGTTTCACTTGTGCTTCTATCTTGAATATTAAGGAAGATATGGCCCAAATATTGATGAATTTTAGCTAACCTGATTTTTGGGTGGTTTCCATGGAAACCAGTCATTTACTATATTTCCTAGCATGGTTTTGAAATGATTTCATCCAAATCTTTAAGGAAGAGCATTTACCCCTATGATGAGATAGTTGTTGGTTGGTTATACCTTAAATTCATGGTTGCTATGGTAACAGAAACAGGAGGGAAGCCTAAAATTATGGTAAATTTTGAGGTTATTTGTGGTTACCATGGCAACTGAGTATCCAAGACAACCAATTTCAATGTGCCATCCAGTAAAACTCCCAGAGTGCTTTAATTTGATGTTTCACTTGTGCTTCTAGCTTGAATATTAAGGAAGATATGGCCATTTTAGTCTTTATTTTAAGAAACCCTTATTTTTTTGAGGCGGTTACCATGGAAACTAGTCATTTATTATATTCTATGCTCAAGATATTTCAGTACAAACCCTAAATATACACACAAGAGACTAATACACTTCAGATAAGATAGACTGTACTCTGTTATACCTTAAAATCTATGTTCTTGGTTGCTATGGTAACGGGAATGAGAGAAAAAGTGAAAAAATTGTCATTTTTGAGGTTATTTTGGGTTACCATGGCAACCGAGTGACAGAAACAACCAATTTCAGTTTCTTATCCAATGTAACTCTCAGAGTGCATCAATTTGACATATCACTTGTGTTTCTATCTTGTATATTAAGGGAGATACTGTCCAAATACTGTTAAATTTGAAATAACATGAATTTTGAGTTGTTTCCATGGAAACCAGTCATTTACTGCATTCCATATCATTGTTTTGACAAAAAACACTCGTTTCCATATAGAGGGGATATGTACTGTTGAGATGAGATATGTTGTTCCTTGCTAAACCCATATTTATGGTTGCCATGGTAACAAGTAGAGAAGAGAAACTGAAATTATGGTCAATTTTGGAGTTATTTCTGGTAACCATGGCAACCCAGTAACCAAGACAACCCATTTCAGCCTTCTATCCCATAGAACTCTAGGAATGCTTAATTTTGATATCTCATTTGTGCTTCTACCTTGATAATTAAGGAAGATATATCAAAAATAGTGTTGATTTCAGAATTACCTGATTTTTGGGTGGTTGCCATGGAAACCAGTGATTTACGATATGCTGGGACGCACTTTTTTTAGTACAAACTATCAGGCAGGCTGCGGGACATAGTGTACAAATGGAAAAAATTGGTTTCAGCTTGTTATACCTCCGGTTGGGGTCAACTCCCAAAAAGCCTCCTTGGCCGCAGTACTATATGTGTGAGTTCTCTGCGACATCATCATATCGCACCAATATCACATAGTGTAAATCCACCTTATGTCTTAAGGTCGTCATTGTTCAAAATATCTTAGGTACTTGGTTGGCTTATAACGGTCTTTCTCTTTTGTCTCCTTAGCAACTGGTGAAGGTAGGTATGCAATATATACATATGTATGAAATACGTCTTAAAGGGGCATTCTCGTCCTGCTGTTGTTAAGCTTACATACGCCGATGTAAGCCTAACGACGCGACGGCCGGCGACGTGTTTTTCAGTTTTGGAACGTAATAACGCGACGTGATTGGTCACGTCGTGAATTTGGCGTGACTTGAGTGGGGTTACAACTCCTCAAATTACGTCCGTCTCACGGACGAGAATGCCCCTTTAAAGGACAGTAATAATCATCTCTGTCTACTTCCCAGAATACCTCCGACAACATAACTGAAAACCAAGACGCATCCTCCTTAGCAACGGGTCAATCTGCAAACCGCGAGTTTTCCTATATCAAATAAGCAATAATAAACATCCCTGAATAGATGGAAGCTCCATCAGTTTGTTATTTTCCATGGTAGAGAAAACTCTCTTTTGGAGAATATTGTAGCTAATATCAATCAAGAGACATATCAAGATTTTCCAAGGTTTGGAACTGTGATAGAAACAGTTGAATATTATCATGTATAAGTTCCTGTTACCCTTACAGATTATTATGCTTGCAATATTCTTATGCTTTCCCATTAGCCCTTTCCCTATGCCACCAACATTTCATTCAGGATTCAAACAAGACTACCGATGTACTGTGGTAAATAGCCTCAAAATACGCCACATACAGACACATGACCCTATCTAAACCTAAATTAGGCCTCATTGGCCCGTTGCAAAATGGGTTCGTAACAACGAAAATAATTTTTTGAAAAAAAATAATATTTTCGTAACAAGGATGGTTTATACACATTGTTTTTCTATATTTAGAATGCAGCCAGAGAGCTGTAACTTTTACTGATTTGTCCTTAATTTTCTTCCTTTTTACATCAATTTACAGAATTCAATTTCATTTATTAGAACCAGAGATATTACTATGTTTGTAAAATCGTAACAAAGATATCTTTAATAAAGATATCTTTGTTTGATCCTAACAATGAAACTCTATTGTGCAACGGGCCACAGATGAGATAAAAAAAATTATCTATTAGATATACTATATCATGGACGTTTGCAAGGTTTTGGAATGGTAACTGATTTTTTTTCTTGAAAATGTAGCTTTAAATTCACTATTTCAGAATTCATTGCATCTGGCATGATTTGGTTGGCGATGACTCAATGCATCTGGAACCATTTTAAGAACAAAATCGTAGTTAAAAAAAAATTTCTTTGTTGTAATAAGATTTTCTTAAAGATAAGAGAGGTTTTAAGAAAGAAAAAAAAATTCCTTGTAAAAGCTCTGCATAAGAAATCTTTGTTGTTGACTATCATTTCCTTTATGTACCTACTCCCCTAAGAGACCTTAAGTCTGATCTTAGACCCAGTATGGCCAATGTTATATCAATGGCAAAACACAAGTAAGAAAATAATTATATCTAGGTATTTCATAACATGATGTTAAGAATCAATTGATTCTTAAAAAGCATCTTTGTCAAATTCACCATTTTACACATTCTTAGAAGTAAACTATGAGAATTCTTTGTAAAAGCCTTTCATTTGTTTGACCCTTTGAATCTATGTATCTTTCACAAGCAGTGCCTCCTGCAGGAGGGTATTTCATAAAAAATTCTTTAAAAGAATCGTTGTTGTACAATTTTCTTTAAACCTAAAGAAATATTTAAGAATTTACTTAGTTATTTTCTTAAAACTACTGTCGTAGAACTTTCACTTATAACATAATACATTCTTTGTTAGTCTTTCTTGTGGTATTCTTTGCCTTGGACTAAAGCCCCATTCCCACTAGGCGATTTTACCGGCGACTGGCGACGGGCAACAGCAGAATCACTGGTCATATCATTACTAATTTTGATCAAATGTTAGTATGTAACATTTCAATGTTACATACTAACATTGGATCTGAATTGGTGACGATTTTACCAGTGATTCTGCTGTTGCCCATCGCCAGTCGCCCATAAAATCGCCTAGTGGGTATGGGGCTTTAGTTGAGAAGTCTAACAATAATTTGCTTTTGAAAGGGTTTCACAATGAATTCTTAAAGTTAGAATTCAAGAATTCTAATTCAGCGTTATGAAACAGAAATTACTATCTTTGTACCGCATTTTTGGCACATGGTCCTTATGAAATACACAGGTCAAAATTATTTCTTGGCGACCCATAAACCATTGAAATTTCAGTGTCTGAGATCAGATTTTAGGTCATCTTAGACCTCCAACTACTCATAAATCACTCACAGGAGAGTAACTATGATACTTTATGAAAGGCTTAAATGAAGAATTCTCTAATTTCTTCTAAAATAAAACCATAGATGAAAAGAAATTGGAGTAAGGAGTAGCAACAAAGATTTGCTGAAATAAGAATTGTTCTGAAATTACCTCCAGGATCCTGTATTCAACAGCCAAAAGTATAACAACAATGACAAAAGTTTAAGATGGCTCTTTTTAAGAAAGTATCAAAGAACTTTCTTATATTTTCTTTTTATCTTAAGAATATTAGAAAGATTCACCCGTTTCTTATTATTTTGTTATGAAAAACCTTGTGTTTTTTGGCTGGTGATGCCTCAATGCATCTGACGTAGTGAAAGGGTTTAGGAAATGAGCACAGTCAGAAGGCCGAGGTGAAATTATGAAATATCACCATTTTGTGCTGGTCTTTCCACTATGCCATATGGGCGCTGAGCAGTCATCTCTATTGTAAAATATGTGCTTATTTCTTGCCTATTCTTGTCATACATATACACAAATAATTATCTAAAATTACTAACCGGTTTTCTAATGATACTTGCATAATTATAGGTGAATGACACATCAGTAGATTCCAAATCTAATTCTCTAAATCCCCATCGAGAGAATTGAATTAAAATGTAAATTGAAGATTCTATTAAGAATTACATCGTCGGAAGTCAGGAAAAATACAAAATTTCAGCCAATTTCGGAAGACATAAACATTCTAATAATTCAAAATACTCAGTTGAAACATATTTCATCTAGATTAATATTCTATATATTCCCAGCTTTACGACACCAAGATGAATAATCAAGAATTGTGAGAATTATGAGAATTTCATTGAACATGTTAGGGCGACTTAATGTTTTTGATCGCAATTTACTGCTATTATCTATAAGAATATCCGTTTAAATATAACACCAATGATCTGCATTACATGGAAATGAGAAGAGTAAAATATTCCAAAAAGTGAAAAAAAAGAATCCTTTTAAAAAAGATGTATAAATGTACCGTTATACTAAGTTTGATTTGTATAATATTATGCTTTGAAGAAATTCAATATTGAAAGGATGTGAAGAGGTGATGTTTCGCACTGAAAAGGCCTGATAATGACAGACTTCAGGTCATGCTGCTATTAGAGTTGAACCTTGACGTCTGGCAATGAAACAGTTCATCCCTCATTCGATGCTGTCAGTGATTAAATAGCCAGCGAGAATCATACCAAAACAAAGTTTATCATCAAGGCTGGCAACAAATCCCATTTATCAATGGGGTTTTGAAGCAATTAAATCCATGTCTCTACAAGGCTATAAGTTTGGTGCCTAGCAACAAAAAGGTTTGTTGCCTCATTGGGGTGCTCTTGTTGACAAAGGTAGGCCTACCAGCACTTAGTGTGCCAAAAAGTGTGTGGCAAACGCTTGTTTGTCAATGGGGTTTTAGGGCGTTAGATCAAGCATGTTTTATAGGGTTTGTTTCCTTTTTCTCTGTCGCCAGAGTTTGCCCACCACTTTTCTGGATAGTCATCTCCTTGTGCAGACTAGGCTAATAGCTGTGTCTCCACGGGGCAACAAAAATACCGCAATTTAGGCATATTGCCAGGTGACAAACTGGGCAACCAAAGCGCTCGTGCTAGACTTCCACAAAACGGTTTATTGCCAAGGATTCTGGCCCCGTTCTGTTTCCCAACAAACGGTGTGTGGACAAATATCAAACAGATTGGGTTTGTCTCCAATATTCTCGGATGGTTGTGTTTGTCACTGAATAAAATGTGGCTTCCATAATTGCTTGGTGTTAGCCTGCAGCTGTCTGGTGACTAACATGGTCATCTGGCTTCTTGTGGCCTGCTCATTTCCTAATATACATCGCCTCATGGTAAAATGGCTAAATAAAGCATGTTTGATAAGGTCCATCGCCTGCATTGCTGTTTTTGTCATTGACACCCAGGTATATCACACATCAGTATGGGGCTTCCTTAATTAATTGGTGTCAGCCTGTCTACAACGCTTGCCAACAAAATATTACTTCTTTATAGTACCTATGAATTGCATATTTTTGAGCTTGTGGGAGATTAGTCTGAACGTGTTTTCTGCATGAAGACAGTTTTCAGATATCCAGTACTTTTCCGTTAGGGACACATACAATCTACGAAAATTCCTGGTATGGGTACTTTTTTTGGTGGTATTTCAAGCAAACCCTTTGTGCAACGAACTGTGACGGGGTGTCAAGAGGTCAACTTATGAATCATACCAGCACCTGGGTAGTGCGCCGGGAAAGGTCCTGAGTGCCTATACGTTTTAATCTTGGCTGAGATTGATCATGGCACGTGGACGTGCCCACATCTATCACTGAAGGAGAGGGCTCAACAAAGACTGCCATGTTTGTCTTTTTACAAGTAGGTTATTATTTGCGCCCTTCAGCAAGGCGTCCCTGTAAACAGTGTGACCATGAGAACTTCACTTACACATACCAAAGTAACTAAACAAAACGAACACCCATAAATCGTTAATCGGAGAAGTTTAATAGGTTAATTTCACATTAGGTATAACCCAGGGTTGGACAAGGGTTGGACAAAATAACCATATAATCTTTGTCTCCTAGAGTTGTGGTTACTGAAATAAGGAAGATTTGTATTTTTCTATATCCCCAAGGACTGGCTCAACATTATGATTTCTTAAATTCTACCAATCAAAACACTATATTTTAGGACAAAATAGGGTTGGACATTTTAGGCTAGGCTGAAAAGCTTTAAAATTGGTTTCTATGGAGAAAAGGCCAGTATATGGGTCAGTTTTTCTGAAAGTGTACAATATCACGTACGTTCCACTTTTTGGCATCTCACACTGGTTCCTAAAATAAATTAAAGCATTCCTGTACAAACCCTATTTATTTTGAAAAAGTAAGTCTTCTGCATTCTGCAAATGTTCATTATACTGGGTTTCTCCAATGCTGTCAGTTTTTATAACTATTCAAAGTCTATGATATTTTTTCTCTGGGACGTACGTGATGAAAATGACCTATGTGCACCTAACTGAAATTTTATTTGTATTATTTCACCCAAATCACACAATAATAAGTCTACAAACTCATAAGGGATTGTACATTCATCATTCCAGAATTCAAGAAAATCCATCGAAAACTTATATATTATATTTACCTCCAAACTTGGTGCATAATTTCAGAATTTCTTGTTTTTTCATGATTCAAACAACCACTTCTTTTCAATTTCATTCCTGAACATAAATATAGACCACATAATTCCTAACTGTCTTATTTCAGGACCTTATCATGTTATCTTATGTGAAATAATAATGGTTAAAGTCTGCACATCATATACTCAATGTACTACCCTCGTAAACTCAAGTCATTTTTCATCACGTACATTCCAGCTATATCATGTACGTTCCACTCTGGGTATCACGACACTTAACGAACTCCCTCTTCCTAAATACATTGGAAACAACTCCAAACTCATTTTTTAGAGAAGAAAACATCCTAATTTTATTATATACTGCTTAAATAGTAAGCAGAAATCATTAACAACCATGTAAATTCTGTGTCAAATAAACAATTCTCAAAAAGTATTGACTATTTTTGACTTTCATTTCACTTATATTGAATTGATTTTACTCAAAGATTACTAAACAGTGTTTGATAATCTTATACAACTTCTTCCCTAATGAAAAATAACATAAATCATGTACAAATATTGATTAAAGTTTGAATTTCTTACCCATTTGAAAAACATGTCAAAATATCTCGTACATCCTCCTGAAGTCAAACTTCATGTAAATTTTTTTTTAACTTTGGAATACATCTAACACTAGGCTAGACATGGTTCACATGCTTAAGAGAGGCCTAACACACTTCTCAGATTTGTTTACTATATGGAAATGCAACACTAGAATACTCTATGACTTGAAAAGTTCACAAACTGTCCTCTCAACCAGAACATGTCAAAATGTCACGCACGTTCCTGTTAGTTCATGTACGTTCCATATTTACAAGCAACTTTCTAAGTCGCTTCCTGGACAGGTTAAATACTAGGAATTGATTGCATATTCACCCTGAGGCTAGGAAACATGTTGGAATATTAGAAAAAGCTGCCACAAACCCTCCTTGCACCACAGTTATTTACTTACATCCTCCTGAAGTCAAACTTCATGTGAATTTTTTTTAACTCACTTTGGAATACATCTAACACTAGGCTAGACATGGTTCACATGCTTAAGAGAGGCCTAACACACTTCTCAGATTTGTTTACTATATGGAAATGCAACACTAGAATACTCTATGACTTGAAAAGTTCACAATCTGTCCTCTCAACCAGAACATGTCAAAATGTCACGCACGTTCCCGTTAGTTCATGTACGTTCCATATATACAAGCATCTTTCTAAGTCGCTTCCTGGACAGGTTAAATGCTAGGAATCGATTGCATATTCACCCTGAGGCTAGGAAACATGTTGGAATATTAGAAAAAGCTGCCACAAACCCTGCGTCCACCACAGTTATTTACTTACATCCTCCTGAAGTCAAACTTCATGTGAAATTTTTTTTTAACTCACTTTGGAATACATCTAACACTAGGCTAGACATGGTTCACATGCTTAGGAAAGGCCTAACACATTTCTACAGTGTCATCACTACATATAGATGCAATAATCTAAAATTTCAACCTTTTTTTTATAAGGAAATTTTGAAATATCACGCACGTTCCCGTCAGATCATGTACGTTCTATATAGATACAAGCATGTTTCTGAATGAATACCTACATGTCTAAAACACCTCCAATCGATTATTTCTTTACTCTAAAGGTGGAAAACATGCTTACTGACCTAAAGACAGGTTAAAAAATAGTTCAGTTTCTAAAGTAGGCCTGAATTGACTTGACCAAGTCTTTCTGACTCAGTTCAAAAAAGGTGCACCGACCACTGCCCTGAAGTGTTGGAGGTGAAACAACAGTCAGTATATCGGCAGGCAGCATTTCCAGCTCGTCCTTCCATTTCGGCCACCTGAACTGGTTGTTGCACGTCTCGCGGCTTCCAGGGGTAAGAAAGTTCACTGTTGCATGGCCACCTTCCTCATCCTTTCCAACCACCTGTCCCACATACCAGCTGTCGTTGTACAGGCAGGAGACCCACTTTACTAATTCTGGAACAGCCCCTGTCGCCTCTGGCTGTGACGCCGCCGCCTCAGACTCTTCTTCCCCGAGCTCAGACTGTTGGTCTTCTGGCTCGGACTCGTCTGTGTCGTGCTGGGAGTCAGACTGTTCCATCTCGGAGTGGGTCTCCTCTTCAAACAGGGTGTGTTGACTCCACCCACCACACTGCAGGATCCACCGTCCCTCTGAGTAGCAGCACTCACCGTAGCACGACGTGGCGCGGAGGAATAACCTGCCGTAAGAAGGTGAGATGACGGCATGGGTCTTCATTGTGCCTTTCACAGAGTGTGCACAAACCACTGCTACAAGGTCTTGCCGGGCAGTCTGAATGACAGAAACTGGCACGTGTATGTAGTGCACTGCTGTAGGGACCCTGTTTCTGGCATTGGCGAAGTCCAAGGCGTTGTGAATGAAAATCTTCCTCTTGACGGTGTTGTCAGCCATACGCTTGGCTGCTGCCCCAACACCGTCACAGGCCCCTTTTCCGTGCCCAGCTTCAAAGTACAGCCATGTGGCTGTGAGACCAAACAGCTCAGTGTGTTTGGCCACGAGGCTGAAGATCGACAAGTTCCTATATTGAGAGGTGGGCCCGTCGGTCAAGTAGTGAATCTTCTCGATGTGTGGGTACTTCGACTTGATAAAGTCTATGATTACTTGGATGAAACAAAAGACGGACCCCGCGTCGTGCTTCCGGTCGTCTGTCACGATACTGATGGACCTGGTGATTGTAGCATCTCCCTCTTTCAGGTTAGTATGACAGGGTGTACCCTGACTTGCTCGCATAGTAGACAGACTGGGGCTCGTCGGGATAAGAAATAAGCCAGTTTTCAGCAAAGTCCATCTGAACTGTGCACTCCGTATCAGTCAGGTTGTTACGAAGTGAAGTGGCTGTGCGGTGTTGTGCGTACACACGGTACACGTGGTCTTAAAAGGCCTGCATGTCCGTGGTGAAGTTGTTGATGAAGTCTTCCTTCTCTTCCTGGACTGGCACCAGCCGAAGCTTCTTCGTGACCTGGTCATCCCCGTAGGTGACATCGACACGTTTCCACTGTTGGTAGTGGAGAACGGGAGGCAGGGATGCGCAGGCTGTGCGTATGCGTTCGGTGGTGCAATCCCGGACGGAAGTGTCTGGAAGAGCAGGCAGGCCTAGTCCACGCAGCACAGCCATCTTCTGGGTGAAGTTCTGATGGCGCCGGCACAAACAGACGTTGGTTGTGTTGCAGTGCTCTGGCAGAATGTAGCGGTTCTGCCGTCGGACAGCGCAGAAGAAAGAAAAGCTGACTTGGTTCTCCTGGTACACCTCGTTGTACTGCTGGTGGAGCACGTACAAAAACTCGGTGAGCTGCACCTTCTGGTACTTGATTTTCTTAATGGTGATAGTGTCCTTCTTCCCTGGGGGGGTGATTGAATGCTCTGGCATTTTAAAGAAACTAACTATCAGCTGTCTAGCTATAGCAAATCTCTCAGCTCTCTTGCTTTTCTTTGGGGGAGGAGAGATCAGACTTCTTCTATCTAGATCCAGGTCGCGTGCCAAAAGGGATGCACCACGGACCTGTTGTACCTCTTCTTTGGTGGTTATCTGACCCAAAAGATTGCAACGGGCTGACTTCGGAAGTACAGAAATGTTCCGCATGAAGGTGTCATACAGTTTAAGTTTGGTGCCGGAGGTGTCATGAGCTGGTGTGGGCTTAGGATGTGGAGGAGGACGAGACAAGGTGGGTGCAGCAGGAGGCGCCGGAGGAGAAGGAGGGGAAGAAACCAAAGGGGCCTCCTCCTGCACCCGCGATGTCTCCTGCGGGGCCTCCTCCTGCACCCACGGGAGGCGTCGCGGGCGCAGGAGGAGGCCCCACAGGGCAACGCAGGTGCAGGAGGAGGCCCCACAGGAGGCGTCGCGGCGCAGGAGGAGGGCCCACAGGAGGCATTGCGGGTGCAGGAGGAGGCCCCGCGGGAGGCGTCGTGGGTGCAGCAGGAGGCGTCGCGGGAGGCAACGCAGGTGCAGCAGGAGGCGTCACGGGAGGCCCCAGCTAACAATTTCACGTTGTTACAACGTTGCTACAACGTTTCACTTTGGTTGTAACAACGTTGCAATTTTACATTGTCACAACGTAAAAATGTGGACTCCCAGAAAGGTTGTAGCAACGTTATGTATAACGTTGTATAGTAACCATTTTACAACCTTCTCACAACCTTAACATATTTATGGGTGTGCACCTGGAATTTTCATAGAAAAGCATAATATTTTTGACACTACAGATTCTATTTATACTTTTTTTCAAGAGGTAGCAACCCCATCTTTGATCTATTGGGAATCTACATTTTGAATCACAAAATCATTTTATAACAAAAAATAAATATCCTATTCTGATAATTCATCAAAAATCAGCTTTATTTATAATCACGTTTTCTTCTTTCCAAGGTGTATTTACACCCAGAAAAACAACCTTAATTTGCTTAAGGTTAGGTCATGTCAGGTTAATGACCTGTTGCATTTACAATTATTCTGTCAATGCTACAGAGGGTCTGTCGAGTTAAGGAACTATGAAAAAGGTGTGTTACCAGAACAACTGTTTGAATTCCACTCCTAACAATAGTGCTTTGTTACATCTTTAATAGGAAACTAATGAACAGATTCAGAGTAGTTAATTAATTCATTTAAACTGAGGACTGTTTCTAAACATTCATCCAAAATAACTTATTTCAAAAAACGTTTTTGAAACATGTAACATTTTAAACGGTGCTGCCACCTCTATGTTGTATTCAGGTTATTTCACAACATTGCTGCAACATTGTGAATATAACGTTGTGATCGCAACATTTTTACAACTTTATTTCACAACGTTGTTGCAATGTTGCAACACAATGTTATTTTATTGGTTGTGGCAACGTTCTTGCAACGTTTTCCTTCCAATGTTGTAAAAAGGTAATGTTGCACAATGTTGTCTGAACGTTGTGTGTTTGCTGCAACGCAGGTGCAGCAGGAGGTGTCGCGGGAGGCAACGCAGGTGCAGCAGGAGGCGTCGCGGGAGGCAACGCAGGTGCAGCAGGAGGCCCCGCAGGAGGTGTCGCGGGTGCAGCAGGAGGTGTCGCGGGAGGTGTCGCGGTCGCACCAGCAGGCGTCGCAGTCGCACCAGCAGGCAACACTACACATGTAATTTGGAAACATTCCGATGATTGGAAAAACGCCGTAATCATAATGTATCCTAAAATGTTGTCACCTAAATTTATACGAAATTTGGTTTTATATGGTTTATTTATTATGTATTGTAAGCATTGGCACATAGGCGCTTTGATTTGTAAGTGTAATATTCTTGCTGCACTATGTATGTTTACCATGAATATTGATGTAATGCACATAACTTTCTTGGGTGATTGAGAGAAATAAACACTAATTAACTAAAACATCTTTAAACTTACATCCTTCCGAAGCAGGAACAGTAGTAGGCGATGCAGGACCAGGCGACGCAGGAGCACCAGGAGCAGCAGGGGGCGACGCAGGACCAGGCGACGCAGGAGCACCAGGAGCAGCAGGGGGCGACGCAGGACCAGGCAGACCGGGAGGAGAGGAAGCGTCAATCGACCTAAGGAACTCCGCATAGGTCACAGTCGAAGAAGACGGCTGGGCTTTGACCGACTTCTTGGAAATGACGTCCTACAACCGCTTTAACTCGGCCTCCAGCTTCGCATTCTGCCTTTTTTCTAGTCCAATTCGGTAGTACAGGTGGGACTTCCTTGGGGTCCTAGGACCATTTGGTTTCTTCCCCTCCTTCTCTGACTGCGACCTGAAATAAAGTATTAAGACAATGCATATAAATTACATAAATATTAAAATACTTATAACAAAAATGTTTATGGAAAATAATGGTTGTATTACACTTATGCAAAATTCTTACTGTTGTTTACTTTTTATTTAGGGAAAATAAAATCATGCGAGCAGTCTGTAAAGTGTTTTTCCATTTTTCCAAGATGTTACCATTACAGAGATAGAAGATGCAACATTCTGGTTATAACTACATGCAGCTTAACAGGTTATTGTTATTTGAAGGCCCATCACCAATAAAAATATACTTACCTCTTATTCTATACATGTATGTATAGATCTAGAAAAAATAGGCATGCATTACTAACAAGCACTTAGTACTACCAAGTTTAAATTGACAGTACATTACCTAAGTGCTCAGTGCGAGGACTGACCACTCTTCTTGGACGCCCTCCTAACAACAGCGCTGTTAAAGTACCAAGTATAACAGGAACATAAATAATGTGATAAATCATAATGACAAATAATTAAATGATAAAATCAAATCAATACAGAACTTACAGGAATGATAACAGGTTAAGAAATGAAATATTATGTTGAAAGACAAGTAGTGTTTTAGACATTGTTATAATACTTACAGAAGTTCCTGCGAGATGGTAGTTGTCGCTGGGCGGGGTTGCTCCTGGTCTTGCGGAGCGTCTCCCTTTCTGGTAAAGGTGCCAGAGCTGCTGTCCTGCTGCTGTCCTGCCGCTCCCGACCTCGTCTACCTTCTGCAAATAGTATCACAAAATAATTATATGTATTGAACAAAAATAATATATTAAGTAGTTATAGAAAGACTACAAAGTAGTTAAAGAAAGTAGTTAGAAATACTACTTTTTAGGTAGAAATACTACTATTTATAAATGAGAAGACTTTAGAAGAAAATTGAATCAATTCTACAAGCACACACATGTACATGTACACAGTAGTTGGTAAGCATGTAGTAGGTAGGTTATAAATTACACTTACTTTATTTACACAAAGTCTCCGGGCCAGTGACTCGGCCTGGTACAGTCGCTCCTCATCCTCATCACTCAGGCTGATACTGCGGTCCTTGACCCCGTCCCCGGTCTGCTGGCGCTTGGAACGGCGCACAAACGCCTCCTGGTGGAGCTGGCCACTGGTGACTCGGTCGGCGAGCTGTTTACCCTATAGGATATTAATGGGGATGTATTTACAAAGCTTGTGTAGTATAAGTATAATAATAGAGATGAATCTAAATACTTGTAGGTAGATCTAGAATAGTTGAGCCGACCACAACAAAATACCTATTACCAAACACATTAGATATAAATTTGCATTACACTAGCAAACATTGAATTATTGGGTAAAGTAGACTGATTATAAAATATTACCTTTCTAGACGGGGCAGGCTGGACCATGGGAGCGGGCTGGGGCTGGACCACGGGAGCGGGCTGGGGCTGGACCACGGGGGCGGGCTGGGGCTGGACCACGGGAGCGGGCTGGGGCTGGACCACGTCAGGAGGCTGGAGTAGGTCGGCAGGAGGCTGGGGCTGGACCACGGCAAGAGGCTCAAGAAGGTCGGCAGCAGGCTGGGGCTTGACCACGGCAGGAGGCTCGAGAAGGTCGGCAGCAGGCTGGGGCTGGACCACGGCAGGAGGCTCGAGAAGGTCGGCAGCAGGCTGGGGCTGGACCACGGCAGGAGGCTCGAGAAGGTCGGCAGGAGGCTGGGGCTGGACCACGGCAGGAGGCTCGAGAAGGTCGGCAGCAAGGTCGGCAGCAAGGTCGGCAGCAAGGTCAGGCAGCCTGGGAGACAGGGGACACACAGCTGGGCGCTGACCTCGGCCCTCAGTGCGGTGCGCGCGGCCAGTGGCAGGGACTGGAGGGGGGGCTGGGCCAGGTGCAGGTTCTTCCTGGTCGCCCTGCGCAGCCTGCGCGGCCTCCAGCTGGAGTCTTTTCTGTTCAGCCTTCTTCTTATTAAACCTTTCCTTCCTTGCCTTGGCCAGCTCTGCCTTCCTCGCTTTTTCTTCTGCCGAGTCGTGCGTGCTCTGGTGCTCTCTCAGCTTTGTGCTGATCCTCCCCCACCTCTTCTATATGCCTCGCCAGCCAGTCCGCCTGTGACTCCGCGTGTGTTTTTGTTCTGACCATGGTTGTTGATTGTGGTTGTGGTTGTGGTTGTTCCTCTTGCTTTTTGTGTACTTCGGACTCTGTAAATAGAAACAAAAATTACAAAATGAGCAAATAATGCAAAGAAATGGAGGTTGAAAAAAAAAAATCAAAATTTTTCTTGCCAGAATATTTTTTGCTCGTTTGATAAATAGGCCTTACTGTCAGGCATATGTAGGTACAATATAAAGGTCATAGGGTGAATATTTTTTTTTTTTTAAGGAAATAGGTACGGCGGGAACGTACGTGATCTACCAAATACAGCATTTCACTAATATAATCAGTTTCGATGTTATTTAATTTTTTACATAAGGAAAGCCCTTAGTTATACATGTAATAATTAATGCTCACAGACATAATATTGTTTGAATAAATAGGGTAACTGTGATGCCGCAGAACGTACATGACCTCGATCACGCACGTTCCACGAAGACTGGAATCCGAGCAAATAGCTTTGACAAACCCATCAATATCATGGAATATTGGTTCATACACATAGTTAATATCGTTGCCAACCTCAGGAAACATTTCAATGAAGGGTCAGTTTACTTGTAATGTTGTTTAATAAGGCTCACATAAAAAAAATAAGGGCATATGAACGTACATGAAGTGTGTCAAGGGCTGCTTAGGCTGGGAGGTAAATCAGCCTACATGACTTGAAAGCTAGTTTAAGGGTAATGATTAGCACAGAGGTACTCCACGGTCTTTATACAAAGATTAAGGCGATAAATACAGAGCAGTGGTCAATCAGTATGTCGAAATATTTAAATGAACTGTCAGTAAAACTCAATGTACAATCAGTAGTATTTCAGTAGCTCATTTAGATATATCTGTTTCAGGAAGTATACACTGCCGTTTTCTCCGGGTAGAATTAAGTGACTAAATAGCATGGTCAATGACCTGATGTTCAGCTGATTCAGCATCACAGAATGCCAGACGGCTGACAGGTGATGGTGTAACGTTACGGGTTCTATTACGCTGCGTGGGGGGAGCCGGTAGCAGTCACCCCGCGTGGGTGACAGTGTACCGACAGGGGCTGGACAATGCCCACCTAATGAGGCTTATCTCCCACCAACAGGCCTCCCCTGCTGATGGACAATGACACTCGGTAGATAACATCCACAGCTGGGCCCACGATCATAGGGCACCAGAAGCGTTGTGGTGCTGGGATGTGACAGCATTTTACCAAATATAACTAGCTGTAGCTGGCAATAGAAATAGAAACTGTGGCTCAAACTGAGGCAAACATGAACACTGAACATCATCAACAAAATATCTTGTTTTCCTATTTGTTTTCTCGAGATTCCCAAAAGTTCCTCTTGGTTTACGAGTATAGACATGACATTCTATTCCTCATGGAACACTAGATGATGAGGTTTAATGTAGTTTTTTGGAATAATACTTCACAACTGACCCCAATTTTGTCTGATAGAATGTACGTCTTTAGTTGTGCTTGATACCCTGATTATCAAGTTGAGACCTTACCAATACAGAATGTTATGATAATCTTTTAGTGAAATAACAGAACCAGAATGTTAAAATAACGTCACAGAACAACATTGCAAGTGCGCTGGGGAGGTAAATCAGCCTACATGACTTGAAAGCTAGTTTAATGCCTGGTCCCCACTTGGCCGACTAAATTTCAAAAATTGGTGACGACTAATGTTGTTAATCGCCGGGCGACCAACAAGATACTGGCGCCGTGATGTCTGGCGACCAAACCATTAGTCGCCGTGGGTTTAGAGCAAAATATTTGACATGTTTAATATTTTTCTCTAGTCGCCGTCGATTAGTGGAGTTAGTAGACGAGGTGGGGGACCAATGTGTCCTCTAGTCACCGCCTGTTTCATAGCAAGAGCGTCCCAACGTGGCGATTAACTTTTTTGGTTGCTGGTAACTAGTTGGTCGCCCGACGACGTACTAATTTCTTAATTGTCGGACGACTAACGTTAGTAGCCGTTCTTGGTCGCCAAAGTGGGGACGCGGCATTAGGGTAATGATAAGCACAGAGGTACTCCACGGTCTTTATACAATTATTAAGGCCAATGACAAGTCACATTAATCCAAGTATAGTTTCAAACCTTTAATTGATATAGACATTACAATCAGTATTCAGCAAGCTTAAAGTTTCAGTAAGGTACAGACAACCAACCAATCTCCTGCTTTACAGTCAGAGTCCTTGCCTGTTCAGAGTCCTCGTGAAGCAGCCCTTGTCCCAACTATGAGGAGGTATTGAGAGTCCACAGTTTTGGTGTATTGAAGCTTGTGTGTAGCAACATATATTCAGTAACTTTCTAAATGTAAACACCTTTACCACTTAAAACCATGTGTAACCTAACAAAGGAAACCGTCAGTACCTACCTGTCTGACACCAAACAGAGACTGATTAGTTCCAAAATATGTCACTGTTGGAAGGGCAAGGGCAATTCCCAGGTCATGAGTCAGCCTGTGACCTCACATTAATATTAGCCTGATGGACAAGGACAGTCTGTGACCATGTGATGGTCCTGTGACCTGACATCGCCCTGGCAAGGCCAGCCAGGAAATGGCCATGACCTTGCCTCCCAATGGTCTGTACAAAGAATTTGTCAAAAGATCAGTTTGTGGAGCGTGGGGCGAATGAGCGTGGGGCGAACGAGCCATGTCAAATCTGACAGCAAAGTGACAACTCAGCAAAGTGGGGACTGGCAAAACACCTGATCATGGAGAGTCCATCAAGAGGTAGGACCGACTAACTAAGGTATTTTCTTGTCTTGGAAAATTATTTTACAGTGTGTGTGTCTGATGGAATTCTATCTGTTATAACTTTTATTTTTTTGGACTAAACTTGTTAGGATTTTAGAATTGAATCTGATTTATTGATTTGAACTCCATATTTATAAATTGTCTTGAACTTCTGGTCCTGTTGACACCTGTATTTTGGAAATGTATATAGAATAGGTTTAGGATCTACATTCAGGACTTAGCTCACTATTTTAGGGAATTAAAATTTATCTAAAGTTTCCTACATTTTAGGACATTGGACTTTATTGGGAAATATCAAAGAAACATTTGAAGGTTTGGACATCAAGGATCTTTGGACTTAATATCGCAACATTGTGGAAACTTCGTATGCCTTGTGTTGTGTCACATCAGAATGAGTATATCAAAATTATAAATAGTACCTCATAGCTTTGCTTAAGTTAGACTTTTCCCCATTTACAGCTCAAATTAAATTTAGGATTATTACTTAAACCTTAACCACTTACATTGTCGACAGTAATAAACAAAAAGAGGTTCACAAGGACATCCATTGAGGCCCAGTAATCAGATTGCTTCCCTGGGAGGTCAAATAGATAACTCTTCGATGGCGACTTTAGGCCAAGTCTTAGGCACAGAGTTCCCAGGATCCTGGTAATCTGTCTAGATCCTAGAAACGACATACAACAATCTTAACACTTTTTTCTTGATGGTGGTAACTGCTGAAGATGATACTGGAGAGTTTGCAGAGTGAGCTCAGTCTTTCTGACCAGACTGCCTGAGCCCTTTTATATATGTTCATTTTTGTCCTTGAATGGTGACTACATCTGAGCCCATCTTAGGCTGTGGCCATGAAACCTGACCTGGTACTTATGTGCATCCTCCAACCTTGATATTGACCCAGGTGGGTTGTCCTGTGGTCAACCTCAGCCAATAGGTGACCTCTTCTGTTGTCCCTCACCCAAGCTGCCCTCTCCCAAACTTACGCTGTGAATCAGGGCATTAATGTAAAGCCGGTGATTCACGTGACGACATCTTCCAAAACGACGAAAAGGACTAGAGGCAAACCGATTTTAGGACCCACTTTCTTTTGTCGGTCCTGAATCGGTTTGGCAATTAAATTCTTGGTAAAAAAAAATCGCTCCAGAATTGCTCCAGAATCGCTCCCCTATCCATGATCCATTGTGATATTGAACACCGATTATTTTGTGTATTTTAGACTAGAAATTAAAAGGAAAACAACGAAAAAAAATTGGTTTGTTAATTACCAAAATTGTATTAATATTTTTACATTTCATGTGTACATATGTTCAGTACACTGAAATGTAGTTCATATTTGGTGTGTACAGATAAAAATAAATGAAAACACTAAATACCCATCGGAAAGCATAAAGAAATATATCTAATTGAAGCATATTGTACGACATGATAGTGATGTTTGCTATGTAATGGACCCTAAAATGAAAAATAACATGGAAGATGCATCAACTGAAGACAATCGGTCCAGAATCGGTCCAGAATTGGTCCTAAAATATTAAACATGATTAATAAATTTTGTCGGACCATCGTCGGTCGGAAATCGGTTGGAAGTCGGTTGCAATAATTCACTATCACCAATGTCGGTTGGAAATCGGTTGGAAAAAATCGGTTGACATGATCCACGTGATGATTATGATCCACAGTGGACCGATTTTCTACCGATTTTCAACCTATTTTGAAGATAGAAAATATTTTGAAAACTGACTCACCATCGGTCCAATTTTGTCGCAACGTGGATCACCGTCTTTACAGGGTGGTCAAACCTGGGTAAAATAACTCATTATGAAATATGTCAGATATACTTAGAACAAAGGCCATAGAAACCCACAAGAAGGGGTTAGATTTGGTTCTGCAATCAGTTGAAGCCCTGAGGCCTTGGTGAATGTGCCCATGACAAGTATATTCAGGCAGATTGCTCTTATATGGGGACACATAATGTTAGATTCTAAAGACGTTTTAGGTGTCATCACATTAACGTAAAAGGAATAAAAGCTGAACTAAACAGATGGCAGAATGTAAGCAAATACCAAAATGTAAAAAAAATTATTCTATTGGCCTTTCAGATGTCGTGAGTTTTGGTATTGACTGAATAGTAACTGACAGTAATGAGTGTACCTGCCGGGTACAAGTACAAAAGAAAGTTACCAACGTGGCGGATGGATAGCAGACGGCGCTATCAACAGGTGAAAATAACCCCTCCAGTTTCCAACCCCGTTGCTCATATCTGATGCCCGGGTCTGATGATGCCATAACACATACTTTTTGTACCATACGTCCCCGCTTTGTCTTGTCACCTTGTCATCGGAAGCCTCTACATTCCACCCCTGTGATAAGTCAGCTGCAGACGCTGGATAGTCCTCGCGGGAGGCCAACTTGAAATCCTGCTGCAAAGACCTTAGAATGCACACTTAGGTGGTCCTGTAGTCATCGACTGGTTTGTCATCTCTGTGCCGGCATGATCAAATTTGTAAAATAGGTGAAATGTCAGGTATTTGCGTCCATGTCTGTGCCTTTCCGTGTGTAGTTTAGGCAGCGCCGAAAATAGCCCTTGAACAGGATGAGATTCCTTGTGAATATGAGGGTTCCTGGTACATCTTATTCGGTTCCTGCTAAATCTGAGGGGGCTACAGACATCACTTTTGAAAAGATGTACCATGTTTAAAGTTTATTTTAGATCAGTACATTCCGAAATGCCCAGACACCAACGGAATCCCCCCCCCCTTAATGGGGTCTTTTCCCGACCTGGCGGTCATGGTCCAGTGGCTTTGTTTGTCTGGGTGTCGCTACGGTGACCACCAGGCTATGGGGGTCCACATCTGTTAAGTAATGGTGATAAGGACTGATTCAGGGCACCTGATTGGCCAGAAACTTTTATTGTTGAAAAATGATTTTAAAATATATAGCATGTATGCACACAGATGAGACATAAATCATATAAAAGAAAAATATTTGGGCTATTGATACATATAATCAGAATTATGCAATTTTGTATACATAAAAAGATATAGGTGGTGTAAAACCAGCAATTTACATAGGCTCAAAGAGAAAATAACCCCAGGCTTGTCTGAGTAACTGTGCATAGCCTATATCTCACACTAGGTGGCGTGGCCTGGAAAAACATTTATTGGTTTAATGTTAATCATCCTCCAAATGTATCCCCCCCCAGCCCCCTATCAGGACCCCGTACTCCCTGGACAGTCTGTAGTTGTTCAACCCATCCCCTGAAACTTGTAGTTAACATTCTCTACATTCTTTATAAGTACAGGTCTCTGCTTGGTGCTAACCGCCGCCAGCTGTTGGTGACAGGTCCCGAGTCGGACGCCGTGACAGGCAGACTGTTGGCCCTGCACCCAGACCGGCCGAGGATAGGTACAGGTAGGGGACATTGTACCGAAAGTCAATATCTTGAATTCACGTGATGTAACTGTTCTGGCCTAGATGTACTTTTGATCAGGATAAGATGATTGTCAACAGTTGTATATTTTCCTCACGTTTTTTCATCTCTTATGTGACCTTCATTTATATTTAATGTGATCTCCGTGCAAATTTGTTGGTGGCAGTATTTTTGAGAAAGATGCTAATTACTATTTAAGAGACGCAACAGTCAAATTTGAGAGGAAAATGGGTAGAATTCCATCATCATGATTTTTCAAATAGCACTTTTTTTTTCCTCCATGAAATTTTCAATTCCATGACTATTGTAAGACCGCATTCTTTTTCCAGTTTCTCCAGGATTTCCAGTAATTGTCCAGTTATCATTTTCGAACCTTAATATTTGTATAACTCTATCCCTATATTTTAGTCCACTATTTGGTACTATGTCCAGCTTGTTAAAGAGAGGGGCCAGTGAAATTTCAATATTGTTAAATTCTCATACCATGCCGTTGGTATATGCCTGAGTATAAATATGTGACATTATTATATCTATGAAGCGATCCCTTGTATAGAAAACTGGTTTCTTATATTTGATCATACATTGAACAGTTGTCCATCTTGCTGAGGACGTCTGTATGTGATGTCATACAAAAAAAACGTTATAGTTGTATTTCAAAATTAAAAATTCCATAGTAAAGTATATTAATTTTTTCAATTTTTCTTTCTTAAATCAATTAATTTGGTAATTTTAAATACTTTTAGGCTCATAAAGAACACTTATATAGATTAAATGTTGGTATTTTTCAGTTTTATCATTTTTTAACTGTTCTGCTTGTGACGTCACATACAGATAAATGCTCTGTGCAGGCAGTGTCAGATGCAGGCAGGGGAATTAATTTTGATCTCTGTAGATCTGTATAAATCAACAACTTTAAGAGATAAGAGTATAACATTTGGTACGTTTATTCCCTAGATGGTAAGGATCACTGCAGTATACTAATTTATGGTCACTGGCCCCTCCCTTTATCATTTCTATCATAGTCGGCCTCCCTTGGCCCATAGGACACTTTCATATTGACTATACAGGCACATCAAGAACTCCCAAGTCTCGGATTTCTATCGGAAGGCCCAGCATGGGTTGTATGTGCTCGGATACAGTATCTATATAGGCTAAAGAGCTACATTTTTGCCAATTAGGTGTTATCAGGTAGTTGTTCAGACAGCGAATGATAAGATGCTATCGGGTTTCTGATTTACATTATAGAGTCAAATTGTTGAGCTTAGAACAATGGAGACAAAAACAACCTCTAAATTTGATATGTATTCACAGTAATTGTCCAAATGTAATGAAATGTAATATAAGACAGACAAGGGGAGCTGCAAAGCATACTTTCACAATTGAAAAGTGAAATGGTGGTAAACATGAAACTAACCTGGAGGAAAACAAATCCAAGCTAGCTGGTATATTCTAGAAATTTCTTGAATGTCCAAAAGAATTCAACCTCTGAAGGGTTGGATTACCTTGCATTTTCTTGGACTTTAACAAGAGCTTGGATTTCAAGAAGATTCATGTTATTCTAACTCAGTAAAAAATACCAGCTTCTTGAAAAACCTTGGACTTTTGGTTTCTGTGTATTCAAGGAGCTTGGATTAGCTTGGACATTATTATTAGGCAGAATAAATAGTGTTGGATAAGGTTGAATTATCTAGAACTCAATATTTAGCAACATCGATCCAAGCTTATTCAAGCTGTTCCAAGACTCTTTGAGATCTCATCAGTTTGTCACATGACCATGAGATTTGAATTTTTGGAGGGAAAGTGGTAGACATCTTGAAAGCTGGGGTTACAGAGGAGGAACATAAAAAAGAATTAGGCCTAATTCATACCACAAAAATAGACCTAACAATCACTGGCTTACAGCTCACATGTCTAGGACACAGTGGATAGCTCAATGGTGAAGTTTCACAATTTAAGGTAGGTTATATGTTAGTTTAATTACCTTAACTAAAAATGGGAGGGATCATGTTTGTACGGATACAACAATAGGGAATATGTCTGCCAAGGAGGGGTGACAGTCATTAGATACCAGATATCTAAAAATGTGTTATGATTGTTACCAAAGTAAAACACAATGTTTACTAGGAACTTTTGCTCCCATCTGTATTTAAATTAATGTTCTCAATATCATCTGTACCATTGACAGTTGTGTATCTTTTCAATATTCAAGATTATTCAAGGTAATCCAACTTAAGCATGAATATGCTTGAATAAACTTGAATATCCAAGCGGCCAATACCAGCAAGTTATTTCAAGAGAATTCAACCTGCAGTAGAAATTCAAGAAAATTCATGTAAATTCAAGTTGGGTCTGCCATAGGATGAATTTTCCTGAATATTCTTGAATATTCAAGTGGCCAATACCAGCAAGTTATTCCAAGAAAGTCCATGCTGGAGGAGAGATTGAATTAAGTTGAATATTCAAGGATATTCAGGCCACAAAAAGCTTGGAATTTCAAGAAATTTCAACCTATATTTTCCCTCAGGTTAAGTTCATTTTATAAAGGGACTACGTTGTGCAATAATCTACCTGTTGAAATCCATAATTGTAATAACAAATGCAAATTTAATTGCGAATCATTAGAATTCATAAGTTTTTTAATGAAGGAAATATTTGATTGTATGTAACACATTTTTTCATCACTGTTGTATACTTGATCTGGAAGACCAGGGCTGGTGTGAGTATGGAGAAGTGAGATAGATCTCAGACAGGCTGAGATATTTATAGTCCAACCACTGAGGCCCCCTGGGGGGTTACCCCTTAAGATTGATTGAGAAATTAAAAAAAAAAGTATAGGCCGGGTCAGGACTGCCAAAAGATTATGCACCCCACAAATGAGAATATGATAGTGTTAGAAAGGTGGTCAATCAGGTGGGAATTGAGGGATCCATAGTTTTGGTGGGGTAAAGAAACTTTTGCTCATGCGACCTTTATCCACTTTATGTGGTAGGGGAAGGGAGTCAGGACCTTCTGGAGCTTCGATTCTCCCCCGCTTGATCCGCCGGAATACCGATTCTTGTTTATGCCAATTCTGTCACATTCAGGGAGTCAGAAGGTGTGAACTGGGCTTTACAGTCCTGCCTGAAACAACAAAGAAACCCTACTCCTTTTGTCAGAAATTTTCGCGCTAAGCAGATTTCGCGCATTTCCTGCCCAGAAAATAGTGCGCAAAAATTCCATAATACTACCAACATGATGTTCTTATAATTTTGTTTGAGAGTACAAGTAGAATCACAGCAATTTTTATGCAAAATTCGATCAGTAAAGCTAGTTTCACAAAACAAAAATTACGCAGCACGAAATGTCCACCTTCCCACCTTCCCGGTATAGTGCCGGCTCAGCATGAGCCGTGTCTCAGGGGTTTGCACACGCAACCATCATTTTAAGCAAATATGTTTCAACTTATCTCCAATTACACATAGTTATAAATGTATCTCTTTATTCATACTGGTATAAAACATAATATAGAATAAAAAGTAATGCATACTAATAAGCGCATTCCCACCTTTCCCCGACACCAAGCCGCCCACATTTCACTCCCTGCAGCTAAGCCTGTCCAGAAGTTAATTATATGGCATGCCACTTTCAATTAATCCAAGCCCAGGCCGGTGTCCTCACCGCGTCTGGTCGGTGTAAGGGGCGACTAGATGGGGACCGGGGAATACTGTTTTAGACCCTGGTAGCATTTCCACCTTCAAATCTGGAGCAACCGCAATTCGTGTAAATGTCTTCCAAACTACCAAGTTATAATCCACTACACTGTATGAGGAATTCTATGTAATCCGGAGAAACTTTACAATTTCCGATATGACGCGTTTAGGAAATCAAAGTAGTGCCGTTTATCATTTTCTCTAACGAACAATAATTTCCACTACTATTCCCCAATAACATCAATGTGCGTCATTGGGTTTATAGATCCTGTGTAAACAAGGTCACGTTACCAAATGTTTAGGCCTATATCATGCTTTTTTAGGCCAATTTCATGCTTTCATGTTATCACGCAGTCAATAGCTGCGTCATACAGTCTCCCTCCTGTAGTATGTGATGTCATCTGCACAGCATGAAAAGTGAGTTATTCTGATTGATTATTACGCCCTATATTTCAGGATAAGAAAGACATATGACGCATATCAGTCCCCAGCAAACAGAACAAAATGTATTCACTGGTTTAACATGTGTTAAAGTTGTGTGAAACTGGTGTGTCTATCTCAGTGTAAAGTTAGTATTTCTATAGGTTTCCTCATGTATTTCCAAGTAGTAATGCACTTATATCAGTTTCATGTTACAAGATCTTTTATGTATGTAAACTTATCAGTGCTCTGATCGTATCAATCAAGGTTAATCTAAAATTACTTTTCTGAATTAAATTTTTTTTATTTTTTTTTATTTCATTGATACAGGATTCAATTCAAACAGTGTGTCTGGTCTCTCATTGTGGTCATGTGTGGAGCATTTGGGCACAATTCCAAATTTTGAATGATAACACTTTTAAATTATATTGATCACCAATGTGGCGTCCATCCCATTTTGGGGAGGTGTGACACCATCTGCACAACGTCTATACTATGTTTTGTGATTCTGTTAGAAATGAAATAAAAACAGAGGCATGTTTCGTAGGGTCAACCCCCATCCCCATGAACACACTTATACATTCATTATGCCCAACCCCCACCATCACCTCGCAATGCATATGTAATTAATGAAAGGCTCCTTTCAAAAGCTGAGAAGAGATTTATAGGAGGAAATCACCGTTTTCTATTTGTTATTACCACTGAATTACCTGAATGCTGGTAAGCAGGTGCTGAGCACGTCGCTCCAAAAGGAGAAAAAAAGAGTTTAGTCAGGGAGGAAAAGACTTTGACAGACAAGGAAAAACTGTGAATCATTATGGGCGAAGACGAGTTGCCAAAGACTCTCAAAGATAAGCAGGAGCAGGACGGTGGCGATCAAGAAAAACTGCCAGACTTGAATCCTTGTAGATGTGAAAACAACAGCAGGTTCAGACAAACATGGTTTGACTCAAGGTCTGGCAGGTAGCGTTCGTGATTTGTCTTAGAGCGTGAAGCATAGGGAATTAAAGGCAAGGAAAGCACAGAAACAGTGCGAAGAAGGAACAGTTGCTAGACCAACCATTTCTACCCCATTTGGATGGCCTCTCTACCTTCCGAAAGCTGACAGACGACGACTCATTCTTGGCAATTTTTGTCTCGAAACGCTTGTATCATACCACCCCCCATCTTTGCAACTGAAAGATCATTTTATTGCGTATGTGAAGCTCTATCAAAACACAATTTTTGAGAACAAATAAATACTGTATATAAAGGTTTAACATGTATCGAGCCATACATTTGTAGAAAACGTTGGGACCAGTCTTTCACTACCACAAAACTGTCAGTTGATAGTCAGAGGGTAGCCATAGTAACAATGTTATGATGTCATACAGTGCTCTCCCTGTGACATCACACTTAGTGATGGTAACATGGCAACTGGTGACCAAGGTTGCAAACCATGTTATAAGGGATATCTGGTGTCTGCTAGGTTTCTTTGATATTGTGTCCAATATTACCATAAAGTAAATTATGATAATTTGTCTGAGATACCATATTAAACTGTTTTTATAAATGTTTGTGGTTTCGACTCAACTGTCTTCATCAGGCGCAATTGGTAGTGTATAAGCTGCAACTGGAGTGGTTCTAAGGTACACACTTTTAAAATAATGGTAAAATTAATAGTGGTCTCAATATCAGGATTATTGAGTGACATCTTTAATTTCAATTTCAATTTGTGTAACTATAGCCATGACATAATTATAGCATCTTAATAATCAATTATCTTAACTCTAATGACATATAGGTAACAATAGGAACATAAGATCATAAAGTTTGAAACTCAACCATGAAAAAGTCAAAATTTCTTAACTAAAAATACAATTTTAAAATTATGAACAGTGTGAAACTCCCCCATAAGTCCGCATGTGCTTAGTGACATGTAATTCCCACGCTTATTTCCCCCTTTCCCTGGGCGATAAGAAATATGGTTCAACGATTTGGTGATTTTTTTTATGGATTTTAGCCACACGTTTGTACTTTAAGCACTCAAAATGCCGATCCCCTAACCATCAATAATGCATTTATTCTGCAGTAGATAATTTTATTTAGTCTTCACGTTTATCAGTTTATATATTATGATCTTCCAGAAAGTTAATTGGCTAGAGTTTACAAGACACGTGAGTATTTTTCTAATGCCATCTCATGGGTCTAGACCCCTGCATTTGACGGTGTGACAGGTATTTCTTAGTATCTACAGGTGTTCTAGGCATCCAATAGACACGTGCAAGGTACAGGAGTGGGGTGCAGTGAGGGGGCTGACCACGACCACCGGCAACCCACTGACAACCCACTCCGCACCCGGACAGATGTCACATGCCATTTAGAAAAATGTCTGGGTGTAAGCGTAAATATGAATCACAGTGGTAACTGAAATGAGAAGTATCAGGTTATAACCCTGTTTGAGGCTTCATAATTATCTAATCATCTATCTGGGGCAATAGGGAGGTTAATTAACTGCAATGCATCTCGATGTATACTTCAACATATTATCCTTAAACTTTCACGAATGTCACGAATTTGGCGCCAATGTATGGGAGGTCCTCATGGACGAGAGCATGACTTTAAGTCATCTATAGATATATCTTACATTAGATATATCAATAATGCTTTGGTAGGAGAAGATTCTATAACAATAAGTCTCACCTCAGCTATTTTCAAGATCATCAAAAATTTCATGAAAAGTTAAAAAAGAAAATTAGCGTTTACGAGGCACTTTCACTGTGACTAATATTACAAGGAAATTGTCACCAACATGTTGGTAAATCTTGTGAGTGACACCAATGATTAGGTAGCACGAGCTGTGATCATCTTGTCGTGTAATCCCTTGACGTAATGATGTCATTTGTAAGAATGATCTGATGTGGACCCAGCGTCAATAGAAGACCTTGCGATTGGATTCCCTCAATGTGGCCGGAAGTGTCAACACCACGGGCCTAATCCCGCCGGGCGGGGGCGCCACCAGCCCTCTGATATTACCCACAAGTCACCGCGACTCCCTCCTACCCCCTACCTCCAGCCATGAGCCACATACCCACCCCTCCCCATCCCCCTCTCACCCACCCCCCAACCTACGTTCACCCACTCACCCCTGGTACAGGCAGCTGCAAGGGCGACTTGGCCTTTGGCGCCGAGATTAACTCGATATATCTAAGGTGCTGACAGAATGTCAGGCAAATTGGATTTGACCCCCCCCCTCCCCATAGGAAAAGATATATGTCTAGATTTGAAAGGAGCACATCTTAGACGTCAAGTGAGATATTAATATGAGACCATTCATGCTGTTTCAAATACAGTTGTTATATTGATTTATAGTGATGTCCGAAGCATTAATTTGACTGAACCCAACATGCGAGGTTACTACGGAAAATGCTTGCAGGTTTCTTGGATGTGTTTATGCAAGTTGGTTGCATATTTATATTTGACCTGTACTTAAACTGCTTTTCTTTTTATATAAAAAAGTGGTAAATTTGACAAAGTTCTTTTGTAATATGAATGAACTCTTCCTTCAAATTTATTAAATAATATTGCATTACAATTGATAAATAAATATTCTTCACTACGATAGTACAATTGCTACTCTACATACTACAAGGAGGTTACTGCACAGACATAATTATGTCTGTATGATGGCCACTGTGGAGACCGATTTTGCTGGTTCCCAATATCTCTGCTGTTTCATTACACTGACATAATATTATATGGTTTGATATGCGAGCTTCTATCTCAACATAAAATACTGGCTCTGATCAGATAGCTTCTACTTGTGGCACCACCAAGCAGATCAGTGTGGAGAAATGTGGAGTGGAGTGCACATCGGCCAATCAGATTGCTGCAATCTGTAGATGTCTACCATCACCAAACAGCCTGTACATAGTTAATGCTAACCTCTTGAAATTAAACAAAAGTATTTGCTCTCCATCTATCTAAATAATGAATTGTAAATCCAAACAAGAAAACAGGGAAGATAAGTGTTGCATCACACTATTTATCAATTGATTTCACACTTGTCAGAGGGGAGAGTATGCACCGAAAATAGTCTCATTCAAGCACGTGTTTAGCAGAGACAGTTTGTGTCAGTTTTTTAGATTTGCATGGATTCTATGATCACAGTCTAGTGTGGTTCTGTATGATTTTCAAACTGATAATAGGTTTACAATTTGAGCTCCGTGATATACGTGACAATATCACGTGAACTAGTATGGAAGTAGTATACGGAAACGGAAATGGGAATTTGAAGCTTGTCGTGTACATTGTAAGTCATTTACATGCAACGCTGCCACTTTCATAATCTATCCGATATTGTCGCCTGCATTGATCCTGCCATTATATGTCATGTGAAATGCTAGTAGTATACTAAAGTGGGAATTTCGAGCTTGTTGTATATATTATTATAATGAGTACACGCAACATCGACTTTGAATTAATTTTTAAATGCATAACGTCACACACACATAATTATATCACATAACGACAAGTCAAATTTTTCCATGCTACATTCTACAATTAATATTACCTAGCGTTGTATAAATGTGTTAAACAAATGCTAATAGTCTCAACCTTTGCATATATGAGTAGTATATGAAAAGAGCACTTATTCAGGCGCCGTCGTGCATACTCTGTCAATAGTTTAAATTATATCACATACACGTCGTCCCTTGTATAGCCAGTTCGTTACCTTCATTTTTTCCATGATGTGTTCTTCGATATATTGCTTTATCATGTACCTGTACTGTTGTATGTATATCTGATTACTATTACTTTCTCTTGAAAAGAACCTATACAATTTCACACTCCCACTGCAGCATCAATGACATTTGAGATCCTAAAACTAGTTACCCTGGGATATATACTCGTCCTTAGTTTCTTTTTTCAATTTATCGTATCTACATTGAAGAACATTGTGCATCTCTGAAACAAAGATTCACATTTTAATCTAGATTGCCTATTCCATACAAAAGTATATCTTCTAACTAATCTCAGGCTCAAATTAAGAAGATTGGAAGAATACCTAATAACGTGGGTTTTATGAGAAAACATAATCCTTATAAAGAAGCAATTTAGCCCTATAGACCAGATTGAGTCCACTAAAATACCTAGCCTCCCATGACGGATGCATGTAGATGTGGGTGTGGGAGGGGCCGTCTAACATAACTGCTGAGATTCAACATGTTGCTGTCATCGACTTGGCATTAGTAGCGTGTATGGTTTGGGGAGGGGCTTTAACTGCCATCTAACTGTTGAATTTCAACATGTTGCCAACCTCCATTTGCCGTTGCAACTCGAGTCAATGATTATAAAGTTGTAATGAAATAATGCCAATGTTGAAGTGAATTAAGCAGAGTACGTGTTTATGATAAAACTTTATTAGTATAAACTACTGTGCCTTTATTTTAAGTAGATCAGCACATCTGACAGATCCGAATGCCGCCGGGAAATCTTGGCTTTGGAATATACTGATGATTGCGTGCTGAGGATGGGCGATCAACATTGATGTTAGGTGAAAATCTCTACAACTTTTCCACGAACCTGCGCAGTGAATCTTCCCATTGAAGCCCTGTTCCCAGCTGTTCCCTTTGAAGGCCATGTCCCAATCGGTTGTTCAGGCCTATTCCACCTGCAGGGCACCTTTCTATTGAAAAAGGTCTTCTGGTAACTACAAATGAATGACCAGGCATTGTTTCAACTGAGGAACTTAACTGGGATCGTTGACGACAGTAACAGGCTGTTTCCACTAAAAACCTGAAATGAAGGGTTCTTCTGAAGTTATGTGAAACTCTGAATTCCTAAATTGGTTTCGAATGAAATCGTCACATAATTATAGTCATCTGGAAAGATCATACACATTTGCTTCGTTGCTTTGGGGGATCTATGCATTTCTGGAGTCATTTACCGTCAGATAAAAAGGCGTTAAAATTGGTTCCAAACAGCAAATTTACGTTTCCTCTATACAATTCCATCAACAATAGCCACCTAGCTCAATGTCGTTTGGAGTAAAGACCTTTTATTTCTGTAAATGGGTGCAGAAGTTTTCAACCATTCCACAGACTACTCAAGCGGACGCTTTCACCTGTAACGATAAGAGGCAAACATGTTATGCCCTGTGGATTATCTCTTAATACACTTAAATACTTCCGGAGATGCTCATAAACTCAGGTGGAACCAGTACTTAATCGTAGAAAGAACTAGGCATTCATACGTGATGACAGACGTATAACAGCTGACGATTTTCTGACGACTTGCACTTTTTCTCAGAGCTTACGTGCGGTTGTCAAGAATCCTTGAGGGTCGAAAGAAGTGTCGTTCAGAGGAGGGATAGGTTTTTACTAAACCATTAAAATGTTAGTATGTATACAGGCTACAAACATATTCATCCAATTTAAAGTAAAAGAAAACCTTTGGTAAGAGTCATCAACCCTGTGAAAACAGTACGTGCTGTACCATTTATAAACACAAACCATTATTCACATTATTAACCTATGACGTGGGTAGATTAATCTATGACGTGGGTAGATATGTATGCGATTTTCCTTTTTCATATGTCTAAGCTGAGGAATATACTTTGAAAGGTTACGGTTTATAAATGTTATCCTTAGCCTACGTTCAGTTGTCTCAAATACAGTACTGCTGTGGCAATCGTAAATGAAGTTTGAGTATAAAGCCTGGTCCCCACAGGGCGATTAATTTGCAAAAATATTACAGCGACCAACGCGAAAATAGGTGATTTAGTCGGCCGGCGACTTAGCATACACTGGCGCCTTGATGTCTGGCGATTAAACCACTAGTCGCCGTGGTTTCTGGGTGAAATATTTGACATGTTTATTATTTTCCTTAAGTCGGCGGCGATTAGTGCAGTTAATCGGCGGGCAGGGCGACCAATACGATGTTTAATCGCCAGCAGTTTGATGGGAACAGCGTCCCAACGTGGCGTCTAATTAATCTTTCCACCGGCGATTAAATAATTCTTAATCGACGGGCGACCAACGTTAATCGCCGTGGTTTAGTCGCCACGTGGGGACCCGCCTTAAGGTTTTGCTAAAGTTGTTATTAGGAGAGCTAATGTACTGAATATTGTATGGCTATAACTCCTTATATGGAAATAAAATTATTAAGCTTTTCTTTTTGAAATCGAGAGATTACGAAATCCCTGGAAATTGCAATGCTCTATTTGGGGTAATTAGTAGAGAAGCTTATAGAAAAACCATAATGGCACAGTCCTAGTGAGGGGAAATAACAGAACATTAAGGCCCCGAGGAAAGTATTACTATTAGTATATGAAATGCATTAGAAAAACAGGAAAAAAAAGAATTGAACTATCTCGATAACAGTACAACAGTATTTTATTTAACTCAGGCACCGTTGACATTAACCATCACAGGAATACACGTTTGTAGTTTTGTAGCAACAACAAATTGGCGAACATAACGTTTCTTTAGGGTTAATCAGCTTCAAGAATATTGATGTTTCGATAACGCAAACAGAAACGATATTGCAAGTCACAAAACTAAGCCCCATTGAGAGCCACTTATAATAAATAAATAAATATACATATACATATATGTGCTGGTAGAAAATTATCATAACTCCAAAAATGCTCGCTGTTTTATTAATATGTTAACCCACGATGCGAACAATGCGTCATTCTAAAGTGGTTTTGGAATATTATTTGGATTACTATTCTTATTATTACATTATTGGGCAGTAGTTGTTATTGTATACTATGTGAATACGACTGTGTAGAGAGTTAGAGTAAATCATCCGTTGATTTCCTAAGGATCGGTTCAGGTCCTTGTGTAAAGAGGAGAGAGTCGGCGAAAAGTTAATGCCATCGTAACTGCCCATTTACATGGAAACAAGTCACGAGGATTTTGATTCAACCAATCAGAGGGACCGGAATTACAATGTTTACGATCAGAAATAGTTTGCAAAGTCCCTCTAAGAAAGGGACTTTTGTCATCAATTTCTTTATCAATTTTCCTTTAAGAAACATTATCAACACGTGCTTGGGCATAGATGATCGCGAATTAAAAAGGCATACAAATAGAAACACTTGGCGTCTTGTCTCATCGTGGGCCAGCATCTTAATAAGTGAGTTTCGGGTTTTAACTAAACGCAGCGAACCACCAACTTGGCTCATCAGTAGGGGTGGGGTGTGAAGTTGTGCATGGGGAAGCCTGCCCCTTCGCGCCCACCATGTCGTCTGAACACAATATACAGTGAAGGTACCTTTGCGGAAATGCGTTGTGGATGCGGATGTTCAACAACAAAAAAGGTATGCGGAGGCTATACCGATTGCCATATAATTAGACCACTCTGGATAGCCTCAGCATAGGGAAAATCTGCTACCACAACGCATGTAGGAAAGGCACTTTTAATCCATAAGTTATATATGCAGACTGGACACTGTCTTTTGGGGTCTCTATTATGAAGAAACCCAGTGAGGCCTAACAAAGAACTGGTCATTACCGCCGCATCATGAGTCTTAGAAGTAGGGTCATTGTGCAATGAATTGTTATCTGTCCTAACTCCTTAGGGGCAAACAGTGCATAAATACATAATCTTGGGGCATTTTAATATCGCCTCTATTATAATTATTGAATATGACAAAATAATTCATTATATTGCTGCCCAAATGTTTTCATTGTAATAAGCTGTATTATGTCTTGAGTTGACTCAAAACAGAATATGTATACACTTATAAACTGTGATTGAAGATATTGACACGCCACTCGCCCAAACTAATAGGGAAATACGAGACTCCAATGTGAAGGACTTTTAACAAAAGATACAATAAAATAGCAGCAACTGAGACAAAATTTCAGTTTATAAAAATATCCACTATGTTATTGGATGTAGAAAAGTTTTCTCCTTAGTGTCCATGTTTTTGAAAATGCTCTTCTTAATGTTACCGTTCTCATGGATTATCCCCAAACATCACTTCAGAGGCTAAAATGCCCAATTATATTAGTCAAAGCACTTTAAAAAATATTGACGGCTGTATACATTTTCTCTTTTTCAATATACACTGTAATTAAATTACGTGTAATTGCCCCCTACGTGATGGACTCAATGTTCATGTGTCAGTATAAATAACAAGTATAACTAACGTGGGGGTAATCCCGCACCAAGTGCGGCCGGAAAGGGCCTTCATCTTATATCTGTGAGAGGAACAGCCACCTAATTGTCTTTCAGGTTCAGGGCGCCCCCTAGCTGTGGCCTTCAGGGGCTGGCCGGCTCCTGAATGTGACCTTCAGGGTTAGATATAACCTTTAGGGCCCAAGCCACCCCTAGATATGCTTTATTAGACTCAGAGTGCTGTATGGCACCTCAGGTCTGTGCCCTGGGTCTCTGTCCTTAAGGGGTCGAACGCCCCTAGATGTGCCTTTTGCTTATGTCTGTGCCTTGTAAAAGTGGCCTTCAGTGGCCGAGTAATCCATAGATGTGACATTCAATGGCTGAGTGACCCCTAGATGTGATCTTCGGGGTCTTGCACCCCCTAAATGCGTCTTTTTTCAGTGTATGGTCCAGCTTATGTCTGTGCCTCTAAAGTGTCCAGCAATCCAGGCCCTAGATTTGACCTTCAGGGGCTGAGTGACCCTTAGATCTGATCTTTAGGGCCTTGCACCCGCTAAATGCGTCTTTTGTCAGTGTGCAGTCCAGGTCATGTCTCTGCCTCTAAATTGTCCAGCGCGCCCTTGAGGTGACCTTCAGCAGTCGAGTGACCCTTAGATGTCACCTTAAGGGTTAGAACGACCCCTAGATGTCACCTGCAGGGGACTAGCATCCGCTTAATGCACCTTTTGTCAGTGTATGGTGCATCTACAGTGGCCAGCACTCCAGGCTTTAGATGCGCCTTTTTCAGGGTCTTGCACCCAGTAAATGCGCCTTTTTTCAGTGTTTAGTCCAGCTAATGTCTGTGCCTCTACAGTGTCCAGCACTCCAGGCCCTAGATTTGACCTTCAGGGGCTGAGCGACCCCTAGATGCTAAATACGTCTTTTGTCAGTGTGCAGTCCAGGTCATTTCTGTGGATCTAAATTGTCCAGCGCCCCCTAGATGTGACCTCCAGTGGTCAAGCAACGTTTAGATGTCACCTTAAGGGGCAGAACGACCCTTAGATGTCACCTGCAGGGGCCTAGCATGCGCCTTTTGTCAGTGTAAGGTCCAGCTTATGTCTTTGCCCTAAGGGGTCCATCCCCAGGCCCTAGATGTAACCATCAGGGACAGAGCGACCCTTAGATGCCTTTTGTCAGTGTGGGGGTCCTTGTTAAAGGGGCCCAGCTCCCCCTAGATGTGACCATCAGGGACAGAGCGACCCTTAGATGCCTTCTGTCAGTGTAAGGGTTCTTGTTAAAGGGGCCCAGCTGCCCCTAGATGTGCGTCTCGTGTGACTTGGCGTGTGAGGGGGTGAGGGTGCCCCTCCTGCTAAGCGTGCTGTGGCCGTAGGACCGTCCTGGGGAGCTGCCGGCCATGTGCCGCCCCCGCCTCCTTACCACCCGCACACACTGCAACCCGAGCAGCACCAGAGTCCGCCGGAACGTCACGTTCACCGCGCAGTACAGCACGAAGTGCAGCGCGAAGTTAAAGGCCTGGAAGACGTTGGTGACGACGATGAGCACCTCGTACGTGGCGAAGCTGCTCGGGTTGGTGTCCAGGCAGAAGTGGAGCAGCTCGGACGGCGAGATGAGCACGAGGAACATGAGCACCAGCGCGATCAGCGTCAGCGTGATCCGGTTACTCGACTTGCGCGCCGCGCCCTGGCTTCCGGCGCCGCGCGCAGTGTAGGCGACCGACTTCCGGAGTCGGCGCGACTCGCGCAGGGCCTGGATGAGGCGCACGTTGCAGAAGGCCAGGATGGTGACGGGCAGGAAGTAGCCGACGATGGCCCAGACGTAGGTGAAGGCCAGGTGCAGGTGGCCGGTCGGGGCGAAGGCGCCGTGGTCGATGAGGTAGAAGGTGACGTTGTCGGCGCTGTGCGTCACGATCTGGAGGGACCAGGACATGGGCAGCAGCAGCACGGCCCAGAAGACGTACGTCGACACGATGGCCAGCCGCGTGGTCTTGATGCCGAAGCAGAACCTGGCCTTGAGCGGGTGGCAGATGGCGATGTAGCGCGCCGTGGCCACGATCATCGTCAGCCACGTGCTCGTCTTGATGAAGACGTTCTGCGCGTACTGCCCGTACACGTGGAAGTACACGTCGAACGACAGCCGCTCGTACAGCACCCGCGGCTTGGAGACGAAGCCGAACGGGATGATGGTGAAGCAGAAGCACATGTCGGACACGGCCAGAGAGATGAGCCCGATCAGCGCCAGCTTCTCCAGGGTGTCGTCGTCCCGCTTGAGGCAGCGCCAGGAGAGGATGGCCAGGTTGAGCAGGTTGCCGAGCACGCCTAGGACGCCGATGGCCGGGATGACCACCCCGCCCAGGTAGGTGTGCACCAGGTGGGCCAGCCCGCCGCGACCCTCGTCCTCACCACCGCCACCACCGCCGTCCGCAGGGCCACCTGCAGGAGGAGGGAGGAGGAGGGTTAGTGCATGAGTAACATTGAGTGGGCAGAGGAAAGAGCGAATGAAACAATTACATAATGATTAGATGGGCGCATATCATAAAGGCAGAACATAAATCATTTATTAGCGGACAAAAAGGATGCCAGGAATAAATGCAAGAGACAAATTAGACAAATACAATCTATGCAAGTAAAGATAAGCAATGCAACAAATGAATGATTGTATGATAGAAATCTAACATCGCTTTAACGCGAACGTCTATATGAGCGACGTCGTTCATAATATATCCATGACCGGCATTAATACACTCGGCAAAATGTTGTCGGTCCCAAACCCGCAACATTCATATAACCAACATTGCCATTGAATGAATCAACTAACATTTTGGTCGTCCGCGCAAACAGTTCAGGAAATGTGAGCACTACGAATGATTATTCTCATCATGTTAAATATCTGTCCCTAGCTATATCTCATTCCGCCAATAATCTCTGATTCCAGTTGCATTGCTCCTTGGGTCCCCCTGAAGGTTGGGGGCCAACCTATTGTGCGATTCAAGTTTTAGAACCTAACATTCATGACTGCGACATTGCCCCCTATGTAGCAGCACCCGCTCCAAAAGGTGCATATAAGAAGCAGCACACAGGCTAGAACAACTATGAAACTGGTGTATCCAAACTATATTGACAATAAATGTGAATTAAACTTAATAATCAGATTATTATTGATGCTGGTACGGCCAACCAATGACCATGCAAGCGAAAACCCTCCTACAGTAAAGCTGATGAGTACACCATTAGACCTTATGGAATATTGGGAGTGTTCATTGATAATAAACTAAATTTCGAAAAAGTTCCTTTCTGAAAAATGTAATAGTATGAATAGGAAAATATGTCAGTTTGGCCTGATGCGAAAATATATAACCTGTGAAACTGAAGGTACAATATATAAGCAAACAATACTGCCTTATTTTGACTATGCCGACTTCATGATTGATAGTGGTCCTCAAAATAAAGTTGCACGGCTTGTGACATTGCAAAATAGAGCTATCTGATAGATAATAAGGCACATCAGCACCTAGACAGTGAGAGTATAGGAAAGATATATAACATTATCCCATTGACATATAGGCGCACAGAACATATCTGTTCCCTGATACTAAGACTCACTCTAGTGACAAAAACCTTATAAATGATGTGCAGCCCAAAATCAGACTTCGAAGTAGGAAAAGAGTAAAATTCCTATCAGTAAAGCGAAAGTATGAAAAGTTCTTGAAAAGCCCAATGTCAAGAAGAATCTCACTCGGGGATAGGTTGTCCCTTGACACACAAAGGTCAACAACCAAAGTAAAGTTTAAGAATGTATTGAAGAACTGTGCAGGACGGATCTGGCAAGAATTGGACCTATATCGACCGTGACGTTATTGTAATAGTCTTGTCATGTTCTTTAATGTAAAGAGAGCAGTCTGTAAGAGTAAGGTCGGAACATCCCCCCCCCCCATTAGGCAAAAATACTCATTGAATTTGTACTAGAACGTACGCTCATTTAAAAAAAAGGACCCCCGCTTGATGTGTACATTATAATTGGAAGGGCGCTAAGAGTTAGGTGAGAACATTATTGAAATGTAATGATATTATAATACTATTTTTATTGAGTCTCAACCTATCCTAAAATAATGTATTTGCTATGTGCCAATTTAACAAGAAACAGACTAACCACAGAACGTACCCTTTACGTCACTGCTTGCCTGGCTACGTCCCTGTGAGAAAAACATTGCGTACTTTTGACAAAAAGGTGATCTAAATTTCAGGAGAATGCTAATAAAAAATATTTCTTTTGTTACCTTTCGCATTTCACCTAATTTGCATTCTACCATATTCCACTAATGTTACAGGAAAATACATATTCCGACTAACTTCCCGAATGATACATGACATTTAACTAGCTCTGATGACCTTGAACTGCATTCGAGACCCAACAAATAGCTGAATTACAACGCATCACGCACTGGAACCTATTGTCTCTCCTTGAATGGCAATTTGCCAGAAATTAAACCTCTCCAACACGCTACCCCAATCAGTACTCGTTTCTTTTGTGACCATAATGACCCTTTGCATCATGCACGTATGTAACACGGCAGGTGTGCTCATTTAAGAACTGACGTCAAGAATATGGTTCGTATGTATTGTCTTTCAGTTGGTAATTGCGTGTAAAGTGTCACTTCGTATGGTCGTGATTTTATTGTATCACCTGTCAGGGACTGACGTAAGGTATTTTATGTTGGACCGAAAATTAGGAGTTGCTGTTGGACAGAAGAAAGATGTTATGACATGAATGTCTTTCAAAACACGGATCTTAAGAAACCCAAACAATCGTAATGAAATCTGTGCCCTGGGAAGCCTTTCTTGGCGAAACAATAAAGGCATAAAGACATCGAAAGCAACCGCAGCGTTTCATGAGCTAAATCGGGTACCATTATTTCAGTGACCCAAAGTGTGTGGAAATGTGGTAAACGAAACTGGCACTGACTCAACCACGGGTAAAGATTCTATTAACACTAGTTAAACTTCCTAGTGACCGTGAATGCACGTCGACAACACAAGTCTGTGTTAACTGGGTATAGATTGGACATGTGTCATATACTTCAATCGTTTTTAATAATTGGCCAACACATTTTGGCTGGAGACAATTCTGAAGCTAATTATGTGCGACGGGGCTTATTCTAATACCTTTTACAGACTAGGCCCCAAAATACCACTTATCACTTCTTGTTGGTTTAAGCTCCTTCTTGCTAGTTTAGAACTCTGTTCTTTCCAGACTATAAACAGAACAAATTCTAAAAATCGATGAGCGACATAGCTTAAAGCCCTGTTTCCACCAACCGATTTTACAACCGATTTCAAAAATCGGCAGTGGAAATATTAGTTATTCATGAACATTTTATATACCACTAGAAAGGCTTTTTAATTCTCTTTCAAATAATATGTAAGATACATAGTCTTTTGTTATAATTGCTAGTTAAAAGTAATGAAATACCAACAAATCGGTAGTAAAATCGGCTGGTGGAAACAGGGCTTAACAGGCCACTTAGATCCGACATCGGGACCCTCCATCGAGGCCCCAACAAACTGAATGTGCAGGTTTTGTTTTCGATTTTATTGTATAAACAATTAGAGGTATCCTTCCTCTAACTATTAAAGTCCTGAGTAAACAGGAGATTATCATGACTCGTGCATGTATTCTTCTGTCCCCGCCTTATCCCCTGTCTTCAGATAATGTTTCGGCTCTGGGTCGTCAATCATTGAGGAAGGAAATACTTGTCTAGGGCACTGGGTACCAGCCATAATGTAAACAGTGAACTACACCAGGAACTTTCTCTTCCACTCGTTCCCTCATCATTTCATCATTTCTACGTGCATATTCCCCAGATTGCCGGGACACTTTCACACATCAGGGTTTACAGCATTGTATGGTTATGGTTGTATGGTTTGTATGGTGAGCTGTTTCCTTCTGTTGAGCTATGCTTGAGGGGAAACCCGCCACCGGGTGCTATACCCTACTCATTTCGAAGAGTGGCAAGGGGTCTTTTATATGCAATGTCCCATAGGCAGGGCATCAACAGCCGGTTGTCCTCTAGGAACCTTTGATAACCCAGTTGTTGCCACTGGGGGAAACGCAGAGAGATGTAGCAGCTACCCTGGCCCAGCCCAGGATCGAACCCGGGACCTCCCACACTCCAGGCGAACGCTCTAACCACTTCACCGCCCCGCGCCCGGCATGGCACACGTCAACCTATGGCTGGTGCCCACTGGCCCAGAAAGGTAACTTATCCCACCATTGGTATATAATACAGATAAGTACGGCGGCCTTTTGTGTTGTACCTGTATCCAACCTGTAGCAGGTGGTGGGATTCTGTTACCATTATAGTCAGATGTATTGTGTGTAATCACGAAATCTGATACGCTATTTATAAATTCAGATAATTACTCTTGGTTTCTGAAGTCACGCCAAACCTCATGAAATCATAGGGCAGCGATGCAGACAAGGCTTTCCGTTCCTATGGTCATTTTAATTTCCAACTGGTTTAATCAAAACTGCGTTTTCACATCTTCAATGTTAAGATGATATCATGCAAGTCCTCATTTCCCTCAAAACAATAACTTGTCCTACTTCATAACTTGTCCTAACTTGTCCTACTTCATAAATTGGACTTATTAATTTAGATGAGCTGACTTCAATAGGATGGCATTTCAGATTTGCGGTCTCATATTTCTGTTGTTAGATCTACACTAATTTGGCGGGATTATATTACATGTATACATATATAAGTAGATGCGCTGTTTTCAATGTGATGACATTTAAGACATGTGGTCTCATGTTTCTGTTGTTAGCTCTATACTAAATTGCTTAGTATTTATAGTCAGGACGTTTAATACGTTTACTAGTCAGGACTAAAAATATCATCATAAAATTTAATGTGTGAGAAATACATTTATAATTTGGTTGGCGTGACCTTGTCCGATAAATCTGGGAGCGAAAAGAGAGTTTTTTTTTAAAAAAGAAAGTGATGACATTCAATTTGTCAAAAACGGAATCAGGATCAGTTCCCGCAGGCTTACCTCTGCTGCGTCTCCCTAGAAAAGTCCCGTGGAACCCAGCGTAGTTTCGGTGTTTTTTTAAGTATGAGTGATAATACGTCCCGATATTCTCTTAAAGCTTTCCCACAACATTAAGATACTACTTAACCATGCAGTTTTAGAATTAGGTCAGGTTTGAACAAAACTTGTATCCTCAATTCACAATCCCTTTGTTGAATGAACAGGGGTTAAAAACAAGGGTTAAGTAAAGTATATTATTACTTTTTGTCCCCACTTAGATTCATCAGTAAAATCTCACTAGGATGGGTGGACAGCATCGAGTAACACGAGTAAATCAATACTCTTCTTAGAAGACATCTTAGTAAGATTTTCCTGTCTAATCCTAGGAACATTCCGACCTTTGCGTACTACTGCGTGCTATATGATATGCCCGTGGTGTGTTAAAACAGTGTCTGCTGGTGCATTGGGTTTACTTGATAAGCCTGATGTAATTGTCGGCCGCCGCCACAGGTGGTAATCACCCCTGCTGTCAGTGGGCGCAGCGCCCGTTACCTAAGCGCCCTTTCCGACGGCCCGCCTTAATAGGGCCCAGGTAGAATGAAGCAGGTCGGTTGGTAGGACGCAGCGGGGACGCCCACATACGTCCTCTTGGTGACCAGAAACAGCTGAAGCTCATCTTTCAAACAGATCTAGAGCGACATGCTCAGCCTGGTACTGCCGGTCGACTCACTGGAATCGGGATGTTAAGTAGTGTAGAGCAAAAGGCCTCGGTAGCATAGCTTGTTTTCTTGCATTGCTTATCTTTACATGTTCGCTGCGGGTTGGGTCTATCATAATTATATATTCACCATCTCCGAATGGTTGATTGGAGACCATCCCCAAGTGTCGTACCCACAGCGCCAAAAGACGTCAACAGACGCCGTCGGAGGTGTTGATCGTTCAGAAGTAACCCCCGTATCAAATTCTACAGACGCCCATCAAACGCGAAAAGTATGCTAATACTGCTTAAAGGGAGCCAAAAGCAATGTGGGGGTCAAAATTTTGCAAATTCTGTTGACTATTCAAATATACTCTATGGCCATAGCCTAGGCCTGTGGTATAGTATAGGCTGTGAATACAGACTTTAGCTACATTAAAATAGATGAAAACTCATCCCAGGTCAAATTTGGTGACCCACCAAAATTGGTTTATTTACAAAATTGCTGCTTTCAGGTATACCTGGCATGCATATTATGGAATTTAAGTGAACTTAAAGCTAGTTCTCATAATTTATACTGTACTGATGGCTAAAGTTAGACTATTAGAATGTATTTTCATAGTTATTTGAAGTTGCAAAATTTTGTCATTTTTTGACATAACATTGGTTTTGGATCCCTTTAATATACTGTCAAACAAGCAATGTTCATAGATCTTATAGGGTTGCTGACTGTACGACCGGAACTGCTTATTCATATCAGAATCGAATCATCAGAACTGGATATGAGGAACATAGAATTCCGAAATAAATCCTGTCACTGGGTTTCCGACAGAACCAGTAGGAATTATATCTAAATAATCGAATTTGACAAAAATGCCAGTCGTGTGAGTCACACGACTGGCCTTTTAAGGACACTGTCCTTAAAAGGGCTTATACCTTGAACTAACGGGCAACACCTTACCCTCTCCACCCCACCCCCTCCGGGTGCTACTGACAGGTGCCTCTTCCCACTCTGCACCGAGATCTCTTTCCACATCGAAATGAAAGGCCATCGCCGTGGCAGCTTCAGTGCAGTGGCGATTCTGGGGTCTAGATAGGCGAAGTGGCAAAGTGGTCCCCCCCCCTCCCCTCCCGACCCTGGAGGTGCCCCCCCTCCAGTGGGACCCAATCAGGGACCCAATCGCCGCCCTAACCCAGGCCTAGCGCCCCTGTCTAATCAGCTACGTGCGGCGAGTGGCAAACGTCGACTTTCAAGTTGGGGACGCTACAACAACATCCGAGTTATCCACGTCTTTCGCTGATAGTCCTGGCTAGGGGCAACCCAACAAAGGATGTGACGGCGCAGAATGAACTAATAGCGTCACAAAACCGTTAGGTCGCTCCCTGGCATGAAAACTCTCGTCACTAGTGGCGTCGAAAGATTTCTACAATAACGTAAATTCTCGAAAACAGGAGTGAACCTGGGAAATCCCGCTGAATAAAAGCCTTTAAGAAAAATAGTTTCATCAAGACTAACATATAATTCAGTTAATGCCTTAGACCAAATAGGCAAAATACCAACACAAGTTATGACCAGCCTATGGTAACACTTTGTTGTTTTTGTTGATTAATCAAATCACCACCCGGGAAAGAGATCGGTGTGTCACAAAGAGGAAGTGAGCAGCCTCTGCTCCTCCCAGGTCTCTCCAGGTAACGACAAGGCTGTGCGGGGGGAACATGGCTTGGTGCCGAGTGTTTTTCCGTCGCCGTTCGGCGGTTCCCGTGGGCGTGGATCAGTGGGCGCCGAGACTCCCCTCGTCACGTCGGTCAGATAAACAGCGGGTACCTCGCCACTAAGCCAGGAGGAGGATGGGGGCTGTGCACGTGGTAGTGTCCAAAGGGGGAGGGGCAGCAGGTGGGGGTCGTCATATAAAGGCTGAGACGGCGTCTGGGGGTAAAAAACATCATTTTAAAAGGCGGGGTATGGATCGCCTTCCAGAGGCGGCCCTCACAGCGGCGCTCCGTATTTTCTGCTAGAAAAAAGCAGTATAATTCAAGCCGACGAAGGTTCTCTATGCACATTCTGGCTACTTTTTGGTGTTATACTTGTAAACAAAAATAGGAGGGACACCAATATTAATGAACGCATGTATTGGCTACCTGAAAATATCAGATCAATTTCATTGATAATTATGAGGTATTGCACAGCTAAAAAAACCATTATGATAACCAATAAAGGATAAAACTGTACATAATCAGGCATATGTCAAAGGTCTATCCGAGTTGGGTACTGGTGTGACATTCACAACTGTGGATTCACAAACTCATTATTCACCCAAGCCATTGCTAGCAGTGTAGCGCTACACTTCCCAGGGCACATTCTGCCTATTTGGGAAAAACATTATAAACAGACAAAGTCGCCTAAGTAAACTATATATTTATTTATATATTATGTATATGTACAGGTTTATAGAAATCTGATTAATCACGATTAGTCGGACAGACAGGTAATGAGAGAACGAGAGTATAATGACTCTTAACATTTGACATAAGTGCAATAGGTGACTTGTACATGTATGAGTAGTGTAAGATTACTTCGAATTCGATTCTTATCACGAATATGGTTTATCGCATAAAGGCAACTTCATGTAAACACTCTTTATAGTGTACACAAGTGCCTTCGGCAAATTTGAAAAAATCCAGTTGCCATAGAAATGAACTCTTCTTTTCAAATTTGTAAAATATGAAGAATACATCAAGATTAATAAATGAATTCCCTGATAGATCAATCCTCATGAGGATTGCTAGTCCATAGATATACAGCCCTATGCCTACAAAGTGGTTACTGCACAGACATGTCTGCATGGTGGCTACTGTGCAGACATGTTCTGCTGGTTGCAGGCAGTTCCTCTGATTCTTTTCACTGGAAGGAGGCAGCCAATCAGCCAATCAGAAGATTAGTGCTGGCGCTGCCACCTAGCAGATTTGGGTGGAGTAACATGAACTGGGGTGCACCTCAGCCAATCATATTGCTGCATTCTGTGCATGGATACCTAACATTCAGTGTAACATAGACCAGCCTGCAAATACAGTTGATACTGATCTCTTGAAATTAAGCCAAAAGATTTGGCCTTTATCTAGCTAATTAAGAAATTATAAATCTAAACAAAAATTAGGAGAAAGTAAGTGTTACATTGCACTATTTATCAACACATCGGTGTGCTTATTCCATTCATAGATAGAAGGGGAGGTATATGCACCAATAGTCCCATCCTAGCATGTGTTCAATAGAGGCAAATTTGGAGAGTTTTGGGGGAGATTTGCACACGGCCCCCATATATATGGATCCCCATGTCCAGTTGCTTCTCTATAGTCTAGTGATGTCGCATACAAGACGCCAAATGGACATAGTGGCCGTATCGGTGCATACGGCCTTGGTTATAGACCGTGCGCAGCTAAGTGTGTACATGAGTACATTTGTATGATCGCTATTGGCCTCCTTGACCATGTGGTTCTAAACTAAAATAACACAAGTATTGGCATATTGTGGTTGGTCTGTAAGCAAATTATTACTGGAGTACCATAAAAATTACCATACATTCGAAATATACTAAATAAGGCGTACCATTCTTTTGGGTATGATATGACGCCATTTGCACAATGTCTATTGTATGGAGGCTAACGTGAGGGATTGCATGAGGGTAAAGGGCGTCTATGGTAAATGGAGGCGGGGTCAGAGGTCAGCCGGCAGGTGGTCTCAGGTATAGCCCCGGCCACCCGGTCAGGGAGTTACAGACACCACAACGCAGCTCGATATGTTGGGGGTATATGCAATCTTTCCTGTCAGGTTTGGGACTACAACATTAGGATATTTAAGCTGAGCAAAGTGAGGAAGTATGTAATGGCGGATGTGGCATGTAGGCCCTACTATCTAGAATCAGATGATGTTACCTTTATTTGATTGTGCAGATTTCACGATGAAGAGTGCACTTGCGATAAGCAAGTGCACTCTTCATCATGAAATCTGCACAATCAAATAACTGTCTGAAAGACTGCAACCCTTTTACAGAACTGAGATTGATGCGCTTAATTATCTATTTGAAAAACAATTTCAATTGTTTCATTTGAGCAGAAATTCCTATCATTTCCACACCAATATTAGTGTGTTTTCGTCTTCAATCGTCAGAATAAAAGCAGGCGTAAAACATGCATTGGCGTAAACAAATAGTTTACCACAGAAGATTTTAACAATTGAGATTGTAAAAATGATAATAATCAAACTTTGAACTACGTGAATTGTTGATATATTTCTCAAGTTAAGGCTGGGTCTAGGCGAGGATTTATGTACGATCCTTCTCTCAGACATAACACTTTGAACCGAAGAAATGGCACGCACTCTGGCATTGGTGCATTGTAATGGTTACAACCATCCGCCTCATAACAAGTATAAGGTTGCAGAGAAACGCTTATTAAAATTGTATTAAGACTCTCCCGTTACTATGGGTAGTTATATGCGCTGGGACCCATCGGACTCCGGGATAATACAGCCATGCGGGAAGCAGGCTGCTCTACGCATGCACGTTTTCGTGATACGGTAAAAGGGACGGGGTTGAGCTCAGGACCACTACTCATTTTTTATTACTGTTAATCCACTCTCTCTTTTACACAATGCTGTTTACTGTGTTAGAGCTCTCTCTCTGAGGTGTTGTGCACGTATCCAAATACTTAAGCGGGTTATGGTCCAATATGAATAATTTTTGAATTGGTTCAATAAGTTAAACATACTTATAAAGCGCCTTTCCCGGACTCTCAATACAATTCTAAAAGTTTATGATTAAAAGTATGTATGGTTATATATCGGAGCAGTTACAATTAGGATGCATCACTTGGGATGCATTTATTACACAGCTATGTGCTCATAAAGTTGTGTAGTTTATAGACTGTGTATAGGTAAACAGATTTGTAGTTACATAGTTCTTCACATTATATATAATATATATATATATATATTGATTGATTTATTTATATGCATACATACATAACTTAATTATAGTTTAGTGTTAATATGCCTATATCAAAGTTCCTTTGTTCTACACTTAAGTCACAACCACGTGCACTGCAGAAAAGGGACGTACGGACTGTTATACGAAGAACATGATTATATCAGCTAGACATGAAAGAGATGCATGTATGGTTGTAATCACAAATGTTTGCTGACACAAGATAAATGTTTTTGTTTAGATTGATATATTTAATGAGTAGGCCTATAGAAAAGGAGTAGGAATCGTCTTGAGATCCTTATAAGGATTTAGTCTAAAATCTTATTCATAGGTTAAGATGAACGTGGAATATCAGAAGTCCCCATTATGACAGTGTTCATTTCTGGAATGAGTTAGGTAGCCTCTAGACTGTCAAACATAACTCATGTGAAAATTTCTGATTTTTTATTTCAAAATATATACTCTCATTATTGTATAAGCATCATTAAGTGCTTTGTATGTACACTATCGATTAAAGGGAAGAACTTAGTTTTTTGTAATACCATCATTCCTTAACATGCACCAAAGTTTAGTATTCATGTGATGTTCTACTATTACGCAATTTAAAGTAGTTTTATTAACTGACCTCGAAGTATGACTAGGTGAAGAACTGCCCATAGAAGGTGAACATGACTGATGTAGTGTAAAAACATACCCAACGCTTTAAGGTATTGTATCATGGTTAATTCCATCATATTGTCCCACTGTTCACTCCAGTCTCGGAGAATACTTCTTTGTGCTTTTTCTTATGTCAAATTTAGTGTATCATCATATTTCATTTATCAGATAATGGTGGTCAGACTTTATCCTCTCCAATCAAGTGTGATTAGCCTATTCATACAGGAGACACACCATTCACGGATATTTTAGGAGGATTACAAAAGATAAGACGACCAACTCCGAGGGAACATAATATCAAATATAGACCCAGGCAGAAGGTCAAAAGCAGACAGAGATGTTGGACAATTAACTGAAATACAGTTTATCAATTTACCACAGATAGTGCTGTGACTTTAGTGTTAATAACACTCAAGGAAAATCTATTATAAAGCTGTATAACAGATCTAGAATGCGATACTCCTGCTGGAGTTGTTTTCTGAGCATAATACATAAATACACAAAAGGTGGAAAGTTATTGTAACTTGAGTGTTGGCCAATTCGATAGGCGTATATATGCGGGACTGAAGCAACATATTGTTGAATGCTTATCTATAAAAAAAATCACAATAAAAATATTCTATTATATATGATTGTATACATTATATATCATATATGTGATTGGGTGGATGGCTGAATGGGCGTGTAAATTATAGTACACTTTCGTATATGTATTCTCTGGGATTGGGGCAATAAGCCATGGAATTGCCCATCTATTTTACACGTGATAAATGTCTGATAAAACATCACAATAAACAATTAAGGTATATGAGGGGTGCGTTACCTGCAGCGGTGGAGGCCTCCTCCAGTCTCTGCCCGGAGGGGCGCAGGTCGTCCTGCAGGTGCTCCTGGAGCCGCAGGGTCAGGTTGGGGTGGGGGTCAGGGCCCGACAGGTACCCGGATGAAGAAGGGGAGGAGGTGGCGTCCAGGACGAGGGCCAGCCCCAGCAGCCCCAGGGCCAGCCTGGTCAGGGCCTCCCCCATGGTGTATGGTACCCTGTTGTCAGTAGTATATCAGTGGTGTACCAAGCTCCGTCAGTAGTATATCAGTAGTGTACCAAGCTCCGTCAGTAGTATATCAGTAGTGTACCAAGCTCCGTCAGTAGTATATCAGTAGTGTACCAAGCTCCGTCAGTAGTACATCAGTAGTGTACCAAGCTCTGTCAGTAGTATATCAGTAGTGTACCAAGCTCTGTCAGTAGTACATCAGTAGTGTACCAAGCTCTGTCAGTAGTATATCAGTAGTGTACCAAGCTCCGTCAGTAGTATATCAGTAGTGTACCAAGCTCCGTCAGTAGTATATCAGTAGTGCACCAAGCTCCGTCAGTAGTATATCTGTAGTGTACCAAGCTCCGTCAGTAGTATATCAGTAGTGCACCAAGCTCCGTCAGTAGTATATCGGTGGTGTAGCACGCTCCGGCAGTAGTATATAAGTAGTGTTCACGAAGCTCTGTCAGTAGTATATCAGTATTACACTGAGCTCCATCAGTCGTATATCAGTGATGTACTGAACTCTAGTTTATCAGTAGTGTATTCCCCTAAATGTATGGGGTCCACTCACATTTAACTTAGTTTTTAATGAGGTTTCTTTTCAGGTTCATATATAATTTCGAGGTGACGAAATATGACTTCATTCATCCAAGTATCAAAACCCTACAGGTTCCGGTCTATCAAATTGTCTTATTGGGCGTAAAGTCCCGTCTGTTACTCCTCCGTGGTCTGCAGACTCCGGCGGTATCCGAGGTGGGTTGTATCACCGACTGTAACAGAGGGGTGCGCTATCAGTAGCTCTACCAGCGGGTTCTTTATCACTAGCTATATCCGTGGGCTGCTGTATCCAAGGGTTTCGTATCACTGTCTGTATCAGAGCCACAGAGGGGTGCTGCCTGTTGATCGGCCCTCCGGTGAAATAGTCCAGCTTTTTATGTGAGATGGTTTTAGACCACAATGAAAACAGATTGGATCATACTCCGTGTTCAGATCGAAAACATTCCATGCCAGTTTTGTTGAGTTTTTTTCGTCAGCTGTTGTTGTTGTTGTTGTTGTTGTTGTTGTGTTTTTGTTGTTCTTGTAGTTTCTATATACCCACAGTGTGTACACACTGTTTATGCTTGTCTATGTTTAGAAAGTATAGACCCATCAACTGACAGAGATGCCTGGTCAACGTGTTGGCCGGTCGGGTTTTAGTGGGTAGAACTGACCAGCAGCTGTCCGTTTATCACCAGACGGGTGGGTATGATGTCGTGTCGTAGTACAACCCTCCTCGGGTGATGGACTGACGGCCGTGAATTATACATGTACGCCGCATGCCAGCACAACGGGCCGCGGTCAACAGCGCCCGGGGAAGGGCCCCTGGTCACGCACCGGGCGGCTCGCGGCTACCAGCACGAGCAGGTGTGAGCGGCTGACCCGCGCCTCGTCACGCAGCCCGTGGACGACCACGGTAACCACTCAGTGCCTAACACCCTCTGGATAAATTGAGAGAAAAAAAGGTTTTCCGTTATTAACGCCTTTGAGGAATGCTCCAGCAAAAAGTGCAATGGGACTCGAAGGCAAAGTCTTCCGTCCGTAAAACTCCGCGCTCTCTTGTTAAACTGAGCACTGTTTGTGTTTTCAGGCTTGTTTAAGTAGTGTTGAAAGCTTGTGTGATTGGCCGAGGTGGCTGTGCCTGGTGTGAGGACGATGTCACTGGGCGGGGCTACAGGTGGGTAGGGGCCCACGTTGGGCGCCTGTCGTCAGGGTGGGACGCTCTGAGCAGCTCGGCCACGCTCGGGGTACTGCTCGCGGCTCGGCCACGCTCGGCGAACTGCTCGCCGGAAGCCCGGTAGCTGACGTCACGACTACCCGCCTACTCCTACTCCTACCGGTCTCCGACACGACGCCTGGCGGCAGCTACTGTCACAAGCGGTATCCGGAAATCGCGGGTTCACCACGCCCCTTCCGGCAGAATAGCAGTGTGTGTGTGTGTGTGTGTGTGTGTGTGTGTGTGTGTGTGTGTGTGCGTGTGTGTGTGTGTGTGCATGTGTCTGTGGGTGTCTGTGTGTCTGTGTCTGTGTCTGTGTCTTTGTCTGTGTGTGTCTGTGTGTCTGTGTGTCTGTGTGTCTGTGTCTGTGTCTGTCTGTATGTCTATGTGTCTGTGTCTGTGTCTGTGTGTCTGTCTCTGTCTGTCTGTCTGTCTGTCTCTGTCTGTCTACCTGTCTGTCTGTCTGTCTGTCTGTCTGTCTGTCTGTCTGTCTGTCTGTCTGTCTGTCTGTCTGTCTATGTTCAGAGAAACGTTACCAGCTTGCAGGCTGTGGCTTGTTAGCTTAAGAAGACATACTGCCTATTTTATAAGATCATTTGGATTTCGCGCTTCCCTCACGGACACGTTACAGGGTCCTCTACACCTCCGCGGGGGTCCATAACCCTCTGCTCATGCTTATGCTCACATTCACAATATCCATTTAATATAATAACATGTACAGTGCCACTGAATGAACATGTCAGAACACGAAGTTACCAAATAAACTTATTTTTAAAAAATAGAAAGAAAAAAACAACCAAAAAACATTGGGTAGCTCTCAACGCTCTGTTTCATAGCCCATAGTTAAGGACAATAAACATTGGTTCCGTTAAATTCTGCAATCAGACAATCCTGCATCTATCCTAATATTTTCTCAGATAAACGACAATGTTTGCTTAGACACTAGGAAGTAAGATGCCATTAGAAATTAATTTCACCTTAAGTGGTTTGTGGAAGGAGTGTTCGCTTGTACTCTATAGTACTAGGATTTGCGTGTACCACAGGTACAATAATTATGCCCCTTAGCAAATAATTATAGGGTGTTGCCAATGTCTAATTGTGTGTCTAATGTGTACAGGTGCATTGAGGATGGACGGTGCTCAAAGATTAGGAACAGCGAACGGAATCATAATTCAGCTTTGTAAACTGAACCAAATTTGGTTTTGTCTAATTTTTGTTAAGGACTTCTATATATGTCCACTATGTCCATTTGACGTTCTATATATCGAAATTTCACCGCCTTTGTGTCCATACGTATGTTCCTCGATCTCTTACTGTATGTTGTTGTGGGGTTTTTTCAACAAAGCGTGACCCTGAATTGAGCTATTGATTGCTGTAAAGCACTCCTGTGGTTGTGGAGTTTCCTTACGCAAACGTCTGTGCTGACTCTACGGAAACGGTCAGTTCATTCAAAGACTACACTTAGAACACTCTATGGAAACTATGTCAAGAAAGAATTGGTTTTGGTGTAACCACCGGGAAGACTTTATTTGAGTCCCCCCTTACATTTGAATATTGTTGCTGTAAAGAACAGGTTCACTCAACAAGTTTAACAGGTCAGAAAACGGAATCGGAAGTTATTGGATTATCACAGGTCAAGGCCTTAGGAAGTGACGTCACAACACGTAGGTGTAGTCATTCTGCTGCTTTACCCACACATAACTAGTTGTTTTCACGGACAATATTTTTTGACCTAATTCTCGGAATGTTAGTTCACCATAGCTGCCAACGGTTATTAATTTTATCCGTAATACCTCCCGCGTAGGAAGAAATCAAAAGGCGCAAACTACGTGATTAAGAATTATAACATGACAGGGTGCTACCAAGTAGGCCTATGCGAACACACTTTTCAAAGGTTTTCGATTTGTGATGTTTCACACATTCTGAATTATTCAAATTCATCACTTTTATTTGAAAAGACAAAGTACAGGTACATAACCCTCCGAACACAGCTACAAGTCACCAATGGGTTTTGTTTTAAATATGTACTTGCCATACACGGCACTCTCCATACGCGCGACGTGGCTTTTATAGGATTGATTCTACTATACACGCGACATGTCAGTAGTATATGGAAATGTGAATTTAAAGATGGTCAAATAATCTTCATATGATATCCACTGTATATATTTGACATTTGAGACTAGCGTCCCACATTGCACTACCTACATGGTCGACGTCACCTTAATAGGCTCAATAATATCGGCGACATGCCCTCGTAAAGCACTGCCATTACATACGACGCCGCGTGGATTGATTCTACTATATGTTTGCGACATGTTAGTAGTATATGGAAATAGAAATTTAGAGATGGTTTGATTCTTGTCGCGTACGTTGTTTACGTTGTACAGGCGACGTCGTGTATACATAGTCTCTAATATAAACGACGCCGCATACGCGACGTCGGTATAGCCGGTTCGTGGATGGCGCTTAAGGATTGGCATCTAGACTACCTGATCATAATTATGTTAGCTATATAATAAACTCACACTGTTGAATTGCAGCAAGGTCTGAAGTTGAACTGGAACTTTCTATTGGAAGCAATATCTTAAGTTTAGTAATGTCCTCAAGTTCAACTGACACTTTTGAATGGCAGCAAGATAATTGCTCATAGAAAGCGGCCAAGGATGAGTCATAAGATGGCAGGTCAACCAGGACAATGGCTGGAATCCAAAGACAACGCCCATCATTATGGGGTGGGGGTTTGCGCTTGGGTCCCAGATAAGGATACCAGCTGCCAACCACCTCCACAAACAGCAGAAGTGGTGAACATACGATTTGAGAAACAATCAGTTCACTGAAAGAAAAATAAGAAGAGGAGGGAGGTAGACAACCACAAGCCAGTAGCCTAAAGCTGTGTTGTAATTTGTTATTTCATAAAAATTTATGCATTCAAATGTTTTCATCTACAATTTGGATTGTTTTTGGTAGTCCTTTGGTATTGAGACAATTTGCTTTTGAGAATGATCTAAATCTCTGATATGTAGGGATGGTTATTAAATTTTGAATTTATAAGACAAGGTGTTGTAGTTTGTCGGTAAAGCCTGGTTTCCCATAGGCGAATACTTTGCATCTATTTGCCGGTGACCGGCCAGGTTTATTCATGAAAACCCAACTTAAGTGTTAATCATTTGACGTCACAACACGTAGCTTTTTTTAGTGTAAAACATATGTTGTTTTGATCAAAGTAACAACGAACCTTTGCCCTATTCTATTATTTTCATAGTCACAAAACTCATCGTGTAACAGGCCAGAGGCCGCCGAATGTAATTAGTGCGTCTCTAGACCTGTCAGGTCTATTTTTCATAGAATACCTGTCAATGTCATACACAGTGATTGTGGTCTTTGCTGTCAGTCCTGGCTGCCTTTCCTAAGTAGCCCTGTTCCTATTTATAACAGCATTGATTGGAGGATTTAATTAAATTTGACTGAATTCATAGTGATGAGGAACGAGAGTGTTCTGCCTAGAGCCTTATGGCCTTTACCAGGTAGGCCATATTTTAATGTTTCTTGTTGGTTCTTACGAGTGTGTACCTCTTTCTCTTGGTTACAGAATGTTTCTTTACACAGTAAATACCCTTTAAAGCCTAGCCTGAGATTGTACAAATATATCAGAGTTCAATATAGCTGATTCTCTGTGTTTTCGCAGACAGGGGCGGATCAAGGAATTTTGGAAAGTGGAGGGGGGGGGGGGGCATCCTTAGGTGTTGTGATTTGTAACATAACATAACTGTAATAATTAGATTACAATTATATTATATTAAAATTTTGATACCTTTCACAGAGCATTTACATAATGACCGTTCAAATCAGGCTTAAGCGAAATCTTTGAAGGATAGTACTCTTTTCCTCAGAATGTGGATTATGTCTGTTCTGATTTGAGCATTCTGAAGCCTGTCAGTAAAGGCTAAAATAGGCTGTAAATAACCAAATACATTTATTTTGAATGGGCGAATATTATTGAATAAATATTTCCAATAGTTTGACCACGCGAATCCGATAACAAAATTGATATCCAGTCATTGTTTCGGGGAGTTACATGAAACAATTACGTCAGGCTTAAGATGAACACCACAATTGCCATTATAAATAATTATGGTTATTATTTTATTATTCAACATCTACGTCATTACCTGTGTTTTATATTCTAATCATTGTTGCCGCACACGTTGAGGCCCCTGGCCAGTGGGGGCGGAAGGCAATGGGCCAATTATTATTTTACATACTTCCTGTCATGTGATCGGAAGACGATACAACGTCATGTTGATGACGTCAGTCTGCTATCATAGAGAGCTTAATTTTCATAAGCGTTTCTTTATGAAATACCTCTTAAAAACTGTATTTCTCTTAGATAGACGTGATTGATGTATAAGTGATACACTTTTAATAGGCTTGAGAAGTCCATATTTCAAATGTTTTATGAGGGATAGATCGTAATGTAAATATGATTAGTAATAATAAGGATTAGAATCCATTTCTTCGAACGAACCTTTGTTAAATATTTCGAATTATACTCGATGAAAATAATATTGTTGCATTATGATTTCCTAATATTGATCAGAATGCCGAACACTGAGCAAGAAAGTCGTATGTAAAGGTCTGAAGATGAAGAAATATTAGTGAATATCTCTCACTGAAAAAGCTTGCAGCAGCACAAGAAGGCGGATGAGTGCTTTGTAGTTTAAGCACACTTTGAAGTTATGTTAAATTCGCTCTATTTTCGCCATTTGACAAATAGATATTACATATCTATAGAAAATGGAAAACTAGGTTCGTAGGGGGGTTAGAACCAGAAAACCATTGAGGATACTTTTTCATCCCCAACTCGTATTCAGCTTCATGCTATCACCCCCGACAATGTCTTACAACATTTGTAAGACAATAATAGATAATATATATTTAAGATTAATTATTGACATTAATTTCAAAGCAAATTCGAAATGAAAATCAACACTCCCCAAGCATAGGCACCTTATTCTCTGCTTGGAGAGTGACATGGGGAATGTCTCCTGCACAATGGGAATGTCGTGACTGAGACGCATCATCATGATGAGGTGGGTGTCATTTCGACGAGGCACTTTGATCAATTTAAAAGAAAAGAAATATTGTCGAAATCGTTTATTGCTTGTGGAGGTGGCAAATCGATGAAACAACACCCGTTTTCTCACATTCTGTCAATTCTCAATGGATTAGCATGCCCTGCTTTTTATGTATATTGTGTATGGGTCAGAGAGCAGATCTTTCGTATCGTGGGTATGATTTTCAAGTTAGTTGTTTTCCGGGTTAACTGCCCCTTCCAGTGATATTGAATTATATATGGATAGCGCTCTCTCAGCACTGGGGGTGGGTGGGGGGGGGGGGCAGTACATCGTCCACCACGTCCAATAGGAGCCCCCCCCCCATCCACTTCAGAAATTAAAAAGAAAACTAATTTATGTCACAGGAAAGTGAAGCTGTAGATGCAGATATAATAGAGAGTAATCCGAGCTAGCATGTTGGAACAAATTGTATGTCACTTGATATACAAAGGAAATTACATTAGTAAAGATGCGAAAGTTGATAAAAAAAAACTAGTTCATAACCCCAGTACTAAACAATCTAAAGGCTGGAACACATTAAGCGATTGAACTAACATTCTGATCGTTTTGATCAGTTCTGGTGGCTTGGTTCTGGTCGAAACGACCAGAAATGGTCAGAAATGACCAGAAATGGTGTTCCCATTGTGCGATTTCTGGTAAAACGCTCAGTGGGAACACCTGTTCTGGTCGTTTGTGACCATTTCTAGTCGAAAACGACCAGAACTGAGCGACCAGAACTGATCAATTTTAGTTTAATCGCTTAATGGGTCCCAGCCTTTAATGTGTATTAACCTGGTAGATACACGTTTCCAGTTTGCTGGGTCGTTACTCTATTGATAAAAAGAAGACATGTTATTAAGCATTTGTTTAAAAAGGCTGCCCATGCTCCATCTTATCCCTTACTTTACAACACCTGAGTTTATCATGCATCTTAACGGCGACCATGTCTCGCAAGGGAATCCGCATATACTGAAATTATCCCAGTTTATGCACGATTAGAATTAATGATGAAATAGGATAACAGCTGTGTCCAAATTAATCCCCTCTTATAGTCAATCAAAGTAAAGAAACTCAATGATTTTGTTGAGAAAACTGTGAATTTAGCTTACAAAAAGAAAACAGAAATAGAAAATTAACTTCCCATGGGAAATCTTGTAAAGTTTGTCAGCTTGATTTATATTATTTTGCCAAACAAAACATTTTCTTAAACCATAATCATAACGTCGAAATGTTTCAGCAGTTCTGTCAACCCCTTCTAGTGTACTTAATGAGGGATAAGCCTATGCAGAAACATCAACGTAGACCAAAAGCCATACATTTGATACACTTTAGGTTGAAATAATGCATTTATTATCTTATATTATTATTTTATCAAATCCTAAGCGTGAGAAACATTCAGTTTGAGTGTATTCCTCAGCGCAAGTCATGACTCGGTCGCGTATAAAACGGTGGCATATAGAGGTACCCATCCCCCTGTGTACACCCATACTGTACCACTTGTCAGAGCCCTGAGGGATGCGGGCCCACACAACAAACACAAGGCGCACGTCGGCACACAGGTAAAGTTTGGTCGGGGATTTTCTGCAAAGGGAAGGAAAACGAGAGGATGATTCTCCGACAGTGGAGATAGGACAGAGGGCCCGTCACGGGGGGAAGAGGCTGCTGGCATCAAGGGTATGGAGATAGGAAGTATTTGTATGGAAATTAGGGGCGTATAATGTCTCCAGGGGGTATGACCCCACTTTGGGCAGGGCTTAAACTCAAACAAATGCAGAAAACGTACATGTGCAGGGACTAAGTAGTTAAAGATAGACTGCAGGATTGGGACGAGTGACTCAAAAATTGCATCTTAGTTAACTTTTTATTGAAAGAATAGCATTGGAAATATCAAGTGAAGTACATCTATTTTCATTTGGGAAAAAAGGTATAACAGAATAGTTTATGTCTGAAATGTCTTTCTCTCATAGTATTTGCGTTTGACATTAAAATCCATTTGTTACATGGTGTGTTGTTATGGTTAATCTTGAGGATCTCCGAGATTTCATTAACGTAGGGGAAAAAATCCAAATAGTACTGACGGAAATAATAATATTTAATCTGTCATTCCAAGGCCGGTCCAATCAAGCGGAATCGTAGACATAACACAATATATTTGATCTTATATTTCATTTAATTCCATATTATCTCATTTCATATTAGGAATTATAGGAATATAAGTAAGTATGTATGTAAGTTAATTTATTGACTCAAAAAAGCATTACATTTGTTTCACTGAGATAGGTGTTGTACAATTTGACATGTATTTTTGACAAATGTACAAATAGATTCAATGGTGTTGTCTTCGTCTTCTCTTTTACATGTCAAGCGTAGGTCTAAGACAATGATAATTTTTTCTTTTTCGGAAAGCGTATTATAAGAATGAACATACTTGCAGAGTTTGTTTTCAAATATTTTCCAGTTGGAACTCAGGTCACTGTTTTTACAATGATATAGTACATGCGGTACAATTTGTAAGTTATCACACTCTTTACATAATGAATCGTCTACTTTGTTGTTTCTAAAGCTCCTGTACTGGCTGTCAGAGGTACAATTTGTATAGGAACACATTCTTGTAAACATATTCTTAAGCCCGTATTCCACATACCAATTTAGATGCTACCGATTTCGTATTTGTTTGATTATCTCTAAGAATATGACATGATACCTTAAATGTTATATGCCATTCAAAAGTGAATTGTAACACCTTTCTATTGGAGTATAACATACCTATATTTGACCATTATTTCCACTGCTGATTTTCAAAATCGGCAGCAAAATCGGTATGTGGAATTCAGCCTTTAATGTTGGCTGACTGGATTTTGGATAGGTACTGTTTTGTTTCATAGAGATTTGAGTGGTACATACTATTAAGTATCTTGCATTTGTCATTGTTTTCGTAATTGTGACAACATGTATCAAAGGACTGAATATACATGACCTGAAGTCTAGCAGTTAAGAGTTGTTTTAATGATTTTTTCTCCCTATTTCCTAATCCAATATGCCACAAAAAGGATTGGATGTTTGCAACCATGGGTGATTATCTTGTTTCATAGAGTTAAATACTTTGTTCAGAAGAATGCTTTTGGTGCCTTGTTCTAATCTTAGCCAGTATAGGATCCCTAATACAGTTGATCTTATTTGGAGAGGGTATCTCCCTATTTCACTGAGAGCTAGCTTGGTACTTGTATATTTGGAGGCACCTAAGGCAAACTTACAATAGTTGGAGTGTAGCCTTTCAACAACGTTTGGCGTATCATTTTGTATTTCCTCAATAGTGAAGGTCACTGGAGATTTCATGTAACAATTTCCATATCTCTGATACTGTGACGTTCCTCGGTAGGTCAGGATTTCCGATCCCTAGGGAAGTTGGGGTTGTTTTGATCTCGAGCCGAAAAAAGAGTTCGAGCAGGAAACCAAGGTGTAAGATTAAGAGGCATGCTGGGTGCTCGAGGGGGAACCAGCGGGACAGTCGGGGAATCGGTCTACAAGTGTTCCGGACATCGGGTGGAGGTGGATGAATTTTGGTTAGGGGGGAAGGATGGATCTTTGTTGTTCCTGCTGTCCGATCCGGTCTTTCATGGGGGTCGGGTTGCTGCTTGCCTTGTGGTTGGTAATGTGGGGCCAAGCGGGCCGCAACTTTGTCCCAGCGGTAATGGGCCGGCCACTCACAATTTCAGGTTTTTGTACCTGCCCGGTCTTTCGGTCTCGGGTTGATCTTCGGGCCAATCCGGGCATTCGGGCCATCTTCGGTCTTCCGGACCCCTACTCTTTTCATTTCAGATAACTTACTAAACTCTACTGACATGGGTGGTCAGTCCATGCTCAGTAAGCTTAGCGTAGTGTTTACATCAGCGTACGCCTTAGCTACAACTCTTTGTCAAAGGCGAAGAGTAAGGGAGGAGTCTAGGTAATGACTTGTATTGTATCATCATACATAAGGGCTATTGCAGCCAGGACTCAGTCAGAGTAAGCTGAATGTTGTTGTGACTTAACCATCCTGGAAAGGTTGTGCCTGGGTACGTAATCCTGGAGTTGAAATTGAAGCTGAAAGACTGTTTAGATGGTGGGAGTGTTGGCTGAGTGTGATGGAGTGGACTCTGTCCTTGGAGCTGTTCATTGTCAATTTAGATCTTGTCAAAGAGTCCAATAACACAGGAATAAATAAAGAACATCCTTTCACGCGAGTGTTATGTCTTACATAATACTGGAACTGTTATCATGTATTGGACGAATGCGGTCAAGGGCGAGGAGACTGCGATAGGAGCTAGCTATTATCTAGAAGTGAATTAACATCCTAAGGGGCAACCTTAACTTTAACGGATAATTAACCTCTATAGTTCAAAACTTAGAACATTTACTTGAGTTCAACTAGTTAATTAACTTCTATTTTAGCTATCTTAGGCTGAAACCCATTCAAGGGTCAGGTTATTGGAATAAGACATGTGTGAACACAAGGAGTACCAAGATGGGACTATATATTTCGGGCCTTCTCGCCCCCTTTTATACTCTATTACCTGATTCTGATTGGTCACTTTAGATTAAGTGAATATTCTTATGTCATATCCGGTTACAATACATTTTTGTGCTTTCAGGATTTCAGGATTTCCCAATATACTTTTTCGTACCTCATTAATTACCATATTATTTCGTTACTTGAATACACTCTAGTTCACACAGATGAATGGACATTCATCACAATACCAACTGATTCTAGACATTTGTATATAGCACATCTTCTATCTTTGGTTTCAAACATCTCACCTGCTAGTTTTAGAGTGAAGTTGCTTGAGGGTATGCCCCATATGGGACTACCGTATAGGAGGATAGGCTCTAATTGTTTGTCAAATAATGAGCTTGTTAAATTGGTTGAGACATTTTGCGTGGTACTAATAGCTTGTCTTATTACGAATGATGCTCTTCTTGCCTTTGTTACTCATTAACCATTTTAGTAGTGCTCCCATTACTGGATAGCATGAGTCTGAGGTATTTGTATGACTTAACACCATTCTGGGGTTTTACTACCAAAATGGAGAGTGAGCATTTTGGGATTGCCTAATGACATAACCATCACTTTAGTTTTTTTAACATTCAAATTCAGATGCTGCATACTACAATTATTATTTAGCTTATTGAGACACGTTTGCAGACCATCAGTACTTTGGGATACAAGTACCAGGTCATCTGCCCAGGAGAGAGAGTTGAAGTGTTCTTGATCAAGCTCTACAGGGTCACATGCCTTGTCAAAGATGTCATGAATATCATTCTGAAAGATGTTGGATAAGGTCAGACTTAATGAAAACCCCTGTTTCACGCCTGTTGTAGACTCAAACTCATTAGTTATCCTCCTATCAGTCTTGATACTGTAGCAGAAGTTGGTGTACATGGATTTCAATATGCTGTAAAACTTCCCTGTGATGCCGCATTGAAGTAGCTTGTACAAAAGGAACTGTCTGTTTATGGAGTCAAAGAATTTGCTGAAGTCAATAAAGGCAACATATAGCTTCTTTTTCTTTTTCTTTATGAATTTTTGGAAGATGGTATTGATTATCATAATATTGTCATCTGTTCTTCTCTTCTCCGTAAACCCATTTTGATATATGTATATGAGGTATATGAGGTGCGATGATACACTGGTACATGTCTAGGCTATCCTACTCAACAAGTACCCTATGGATTTACATGAGCCCATCAAGCTGATGAATTTTAACTGTATAATCTCATTGTCTAAAGGCTTTGGTTAAAATCGTGATGAACTGTCCTAGGTTAATTTAAAGTGTCTACCCATCCACATTAATAATTTACACGTTGGGATGTAACCTCGATAATGATCTAGACATACTTAAATGACACAAGTATCCGGCCAAGAGAAGGTAATTGGATGTGAGACAATGGTCAGACCAGTATCAGGTTCCACCTGCCCCAGGGCCTATAAAGGCAGCCAATTAAGGCCTTGCCACATGAACTACAGTGCCCTGGTTGGGCAAAGTACATCATTAAGGGTCTCTTTGTAGTGAAGGCGAAAGTTGTGTCTGCACGAGGCGACTCAACCACGCAAAAATTAAATTAGCATTGTCGGCAGCTGACTAGTCTTGACCCTCTACAAGCCTGGTGACTAAAGCTTGAGGTGATACTACAGTCACTGAGGTAGTTAAGTGTTATTATTGGTTGGCCAACTAGTGCAAGGGTCTAGTCACCCTGGGAGATAATACGGTTAGATGGCGAATCAAAATTGCTTGCAAAATGGGTGATGTTCATTATTTTAGGAAAGAAATTATTGTTTACAAAAACAAAATACAGGACTGAGGGACTGAGACAAAATGAACATCTGTTGGGACTCTATCCCACAAACAGACACTAACCAACAAATATTTGTGATTTATAGGATAGCATCACCACAAGATGCTAATCCACAAAAAGCTGCTAAGCCACAAATATTTGTGACATAGCAGCTGTTTGTTAGATAGCATCACTACAGGACACTAAGATACAAACAGCTGCTAAGTCACAAATACTTTGGGGATAGCAACTGTAATCAGACTGATGGTATAAAATATTTGTCAATCACCTGAAACAGCATCAATGTACAAAAACATCATAGAAAGCAACATTATCAAAAATAATGTTCCTTAAGCAAACATCACCAAAATATTTTGGGGGACATCATTCGAACCAACATCAATTCAGCTAAGATTGTTAAAGGCAACATTTAGCCAATATCTATGTCATGTGTGAGAGTCATATCAGATGGGTTGACATTAGATGGCATCTCTTTGGTGAATAATTTTTAGTGATAACATTTTTGGTAACATCATTTTGGTAATCTCCCTTTTTGACAATATTATTTTTGACACCACCAATTTTGGTGACGTTATTTGTGAACTCTGCAATTCTTCACTTTGCTTGTATCTTTGATACCCCTGTGCCCACTGACAAGGTTAAGCCCTAGCTGTGCAGTAGATCTGCATAGAACCTGCGGCTTACATAAAGTGGTCAATATCTAGTTCCCTACTGGTGTCCACGAGCCGCAAGTAACAGGTTAAGGGGCCTTCAATTAAGTACGTATGCAGCAAGGGAGGGTGGGGGTCTGAGATTTTTTTAAATTTGCATACTGTATAATTTCAACGGGTACTGTAGGCCAAGGGGGGCTGGGGGGTCTAGAATTTTGGAAAATATGTGTACGTACTAAATGGAAGGTTCCTAAGGCTAAGGGTAAAGGTCACCTTCTAAGGAGACATCAATGTCACCATCTGAGGAGGCGTCAAGGTAGCCTTGTAATGAAGGATAAATGTCATGATTTGGTTCCTTATGCAATTGCCACATACCAATTATTATTGGATACCCAGTTTATGACCCCCATCTTTTGTAATAGGATGGGAAGCAAGCTAAATAGAAACAGAATTCCACTTTCAACATTCTAGTCGTTAGTAGTTAGTTTTGTAGATACTTCAAGAACTGAAAAACCATAGCAGCTCATTTTTTACTTTTACAAATGCTTTCAGCATGCTAATATGATTGCTAAAAATGATAATTTAGCTTTGATTTTGTTTTTTATTTGGGCATAAATGATATATCAACAAGGGTCCCTTAGTTAAATATCATTATCATTTTTTTCAATTTTCATGTATGTAGGACAATGATTCATCTGTATCCTAGGAAATATTGTTATTTATAAAAAAAAAAAAAAAAAAAATTGAGTATTTGTGCAGATCTGTTACGCAATATGACTTCTATATTTCCCTATCAGCAATCGATGCATCATGTTGCAGTTCATATATACAACTCTTTAAGTGCTATCTAGCCTTGAGATGTTTCCCACCTTATAGATTCGATGCAATTAAATAGTTGAAAATCTTCATGCAGCATTTCAAATTGGTAGGTAAACTATTTTTCTCCATAGGAGTCTAACATACCAAACATTTCAAATAACTGTGTTAATGTGAGATACCACACATGAGCTAAATATTATGGGGTGGCTGCATGACATACAAATATAGTGAGTGAATTATGTTGCAAGTAGTTAAGTTGCTAAGGATTCAGGGTGTACAGGGGGTGAATGAACATGTTGTTTAGTCGATTCAGTAGGTTACTTTTTACCAAATAATAGGTATGTTTAGCCGGTAAACATTGGAGGCCAACCAATTTTAGGACCGACGGTTTTTTGTCGGTCCATAATCGGTTTGGCAATTAAACCTGTTGGCCTTAAAATCAATTGGTCCAAAATCGGTCCCATCCCCATGATCAATTGGAAAGCTGAAAACCGCTTGTTTTCTTGTAATTTAGACTATAAATCAATAGAAATGCTATTTTAAAAAATCGGTTGGTTTACTTACCACAATTCTGCAAATATTTTTACTTATGTCTAAATATATTCAATACGACCATATTTTTTAATATTTAATCTGATTGATCAAAAAAAGTAAAATTGAAAATTACTTATATATATCGAAAATCATTAAAAAATATATCATATGAAAGCTTATTGATTAAGATATATTTTGATTAAAAAATACCAAAAATATGAATGGAATAACATTGAAAATACATGGACATAATACAATCGGTCCAAAAATAGGTCCAAAATAGGTCCAAAAATATTAAACAGGTTTAATAAATTCACCGGGCCTTTGTCATTTTGAAATCGGTAGGGAGAATTTTTTATTTCAACTGTCGGTTCTAAAATTGGTTTGAAAAAATCGGTTGGTATGATCCATGTCGGATTTACAACAAAAATTGTGGACCGACACTGGACCGACGTAATTTTTGGACCAATTCTGGACCGATTTTGAGATCGGTCCACCGTCTGTTCACTTTAAACGGTTCACACCTTAGCTCGGAAGGGGAGCAATAACGGCTGTTCAGAGAGTGTTCCACAATTTTGTGCCTTAAGTGGTGCAGGTCTACCAATAATGGAATTGGTGTGTGGTCTGGTTGTTAGAGTTAATGTGGTGAAGGTTGAAATTGAGAGAAGTCTGCGATGTAAACTGGGTGGATATAATCATCTCCCTTAAAGGAAACCTTGCACATAAATTCAGGAAGTGGTATTTTTTGTGTAATAATCTTGACATAAGTATTCTGAATATATGTCGAAAGTAAATATTTGAAATTGTTAAGTTCTAAGGGAGTTATTCAGGAAAGAATTTATTTTTGGGAATTCCCTCAATTTTGAGCTACTCAGTACTCCCCTTGCTACGTCACAACTATGGGAATTCCCTCTAAAGTATCTTTGGGACTCCCTGATTAATAAATGGTTGTAGAGGAAAATATATTTTAATTTATTATGAGTTGCACTGGGCCAAATATCTATGATTTGGATTAGAGAGCATAACCCTCATTAGAAATTCTACAGGGATGGGGATCTCCTTCTAATAATAGATGGGATTCCCCAGGAACTCCCCTTGCTACGTCATAAATTAGGGAATTTCCCTGAAAAATGAATAAAAAAACAAGTTTTTTTAATGTCCCATAAGTGTGTGTAAACTAAATATTTTCCTTCCATTTTGCTCACATTGATAGAACAAGTTGTAAATTACATGCTGAATTAAATTCATTGAAAAATATCTATGCTGCAGTTATGTGCAAGGTTTCCTTTAACTTGGGCTTGAGCATGGACTGGGCATTGGGACATCTGTGTGATTACTGGGATCAGAATGAAGTTACAAATCCTCGCATAAGAAAGTTAGTGTCGTTCTTAGTTCTGAACTCCTTCAGAGAATGATGATGGGACGTGGGTGAGATGGTGAGAGGATGCAAAGAAAAACTGAGATGATGAGTTTGAACATGAAGACGAAGATACACTATCATAAAACACATACTATTGACGATAACTTCCAAAAACTCAGTTATGTATAGTTCAACAAAGAGTTCATTTTTGTCATTAATGCACAATTCCAAAAAGGCTGGAGATTCCCACTCAAACCTGTCACCCACATATGTCATATTTAGAACTTGCACAAGATTCCGAACAGTTGAGGTTTTCAGTTACCGGCAATTATCACAAGAGGCATCATACGTAATTGCATTGTGCATATCACATTAATGGGACACTGTCAAAGCATCTCACAGTGCCTGGAGACGTGATTCATATGCCCACTGTGCACATGGAGCTATACATCAACAACTGCCGGCCCTACACTGACCTTGTCAAGATTGATATTTACACCTAACTCATGGCCCAGATCATCATTTATCACCTCACAAAGGAATAATCTTTGCTATGAACCATTGATTATAGGGGTGGTCAAAGTCTGTGACTCACAATGCAACAAATTGCCTACCAATTACGTATATAATTTTGACTCCAAATTGCCTTTATGCAATATCCTTTTATAGCATGTTATAATTAAGAATACTTATATATATTGCGCACCTGTTGTTCTACACTTTGTGGATGCAGTGGGTGTAGAAGTAAATTAATATTCTACCTGTTAGCAGTGCAATGGGTAGGAGAAACACAAGTCATGATGTTCTATCATTATGGATATAATAGTTTATCTGGCAGAGGTTATAGGTGCGTAAAGTTGCCCTATGCCCTTCCTATTTGACGGTCCCCTAAAACCAATAATTATTTTAGACCAATGCACTCGGAACCATGTTCAGAAGATAAAGCAAGGATAGTTTATTTCAGTGTGGTATTCGCCATATAGTCAGAGGAATTTTCTAAAAGGTTTCGTTGGTATCTTCATACATGCATGATGGAGAGTTTATGTGATATGTTTGATTTTATGTATTTTTATATACATATAACATCATACATGGTACATGAGATTAATGCGGAGATATACAACGGATATTGCGGAGATTTGCAATGGATATTGAGATGCACAAATAACAGTAATCTTCCTAGTCCCGTCGTCCTTTAAACACAGTTTACACAGTATGATAAGTACCTTTACGATGATGGTTATGATAATATTGGCAGTGAACTGGGACAAAATTTCAGAACCCTAGATGATATAATCTACTTTTGGAAATGTCGGGACGGTCACAAGGCTGTCAGGAAACTTAGGAAATATGTCGGAACTGTCCTTGGCCTACAATAAACACTGTTGTAAGGATTTTGATGGCCTTTGTAAACGCCCCTTTATCAACCAAGAACTGTAAAGAGAGGTAGAAGCAATCCTCCCTACCACGGATATCTGATTTACAGTATTTACAGTATTAACCTGCAGGGTAATTTTATCTAATTATGTCGACAAAAATGCATTGAAATGTACAGAAATTATTCAAATATTTGCAATATTTCTATGTGAAATGAATGAATTTTCAAACCAGCTCAGAAAATTATAAGAATATACAAATATTAAATGAGAAAATGGTCTGTTCTGATGTCTACAATTTCAAAACACAAATAATGCCATGACTAGTGAAAATGTCTATACTTAAGGCCTGTAGTTTGTCGACATATTATTACCCAGCAGGCACTCTGATTTAGGCTAACCTGCAGGTAAGACAATAGAAATTGGCTATCCGTGGTTGGGAGAATTATAAATATCTTCAGAAAAGGGTATTGTCCCAAGTTCAGAGGAATGTTCTGAGAGCCCTGGTCAGAGAGTGACGTCCGTAAAGCTTTGCCCTGTGGTGCCCATTGGCATATTTATTTGGTCTATTATTGATCGGCTGGCTGTGACTGTGGTAGGAAATCTCATTAGAGATGTCCTCTGTCTTCTGTCTGCCTTAGGAGCTGGGTGCTTTAGGGTACGCCAGTGCAGAAAGTGTTTCACATTGGCAACACTGTTTGGCCCAAGTAGTATACAAGACTACTGCAATTATCTTCACGTACCTATATAATTCAGTCCTGTATGGTTTAATGACTGTCACATATTATATATTTATAGAATATAAGACATTCAGGTTTTAAGTGTGAATATATATAAGTGTTTTTTCTAAGAAACAACAATATTAAATAATAATTTATTATAATGGTGAATGTCCACTGCTGGTGTTGTTAACATTTTGAGTACTACATCTTCAATGGCGGTAAGACAAAAAGCGTTTGAATATACACCCCGCTTCATCTTTAAAACCTTGTGAGGTTCATATACATACGTTTCACGATTGAAAGCTATTATCTTTTAATTAGTTGTTAGCCATACATTTTTCATATGGTAGTTAAATTGTTTATAGAGCCAACACTAAAAATATCTGGGCTGCTCTCCCACGGCATACAAAGGTTCTAAGCCTGACTTTACGGATGGAAACGGACCATTTATTCAGTAAGGATAGAGTCTTCTAGTTTAAACTAAAGCTAAAGAAAGTATATAACCCCACATACTAGAGTGTTTGAAAAGCTTTAACTTAAAGTAAGTGTCCCATTTTGCTAAGCAAGGCTAAATCCCTGGGTAGATAAGCTGCAATCTATCCAGATAAGCTATGTCTGGCTAGTCTGCTTGACAAATATCTATTCAGATGAGATATCAGGGGTATCATTAAGATTTCAATGTCTGGCGGCGGGTGCTACTCAGCAGAGCCGTTCAGAATCATCTGACTTGTAAATAAGTGTCTGATAGATTTACCATATATTGATAGGCCTGACAGCAACTGACAACCAAACTATTGGCGAATGTAGGCTGCTGGCAATAGGACTGTTAGATATTCTGGGGGTGGAGGCGTCTTATAGTAGGGCAATAGGTCTTTGGAGGCAGCTTACAATATAACTATTAGACATGTTGGGGGATGGAATTTGGGAATAGAGTAATTTATTGTTAATTGTAGGAAGCTGAAAATACAACGGTTAACCTTCTTTCTTTTTCTTTGGGAGGGGGGGGTCTGAAAATAGAGAGGTTTTCATTATAGGCAGCTGGCAGTACGACTGTTAGACATTGGGGGGGGGGGGGGGGAGAACACAATTTGGCTAATCCAGAGGTTCTTGACCCTTCACTCCCTCTTAGATTCCCCCCTCATATTTCTTCAGTGAACTACCGCCCCGACGTGGCATCCCTTCAGATGATACTCAAACGGAGCCTAGGTACCTTCTTCCCCAGTGTGCCCATTGTTAGAACATATTGTTCACGATACAGCAATCTGCTTGTATATGATGACATGCGATTAAGTATAATTATATTATCTATGTTGTTGGGCAAATAGAATTGTGGCCTGCAGGATGAGACAAACGCATACGTTATCGACATACACTGATATCTCAGCGAAGTTATGGCCATTTGGCAAATAACAAAAGACCATCTAAAAACTATGCTTATGTTTATCTAATTTGCTTTTGACACACTCATACGGTAACACACAAATACGATTATGAATAGGAACCTCACTCATCATTGTGGAACTTATGCTCACATTCAAGTCAGAAGCCCGTGAGACATATATATTACTTATTAGCTGGCAGTAATGAAATTACAATACCAATTTGATTGATTATTCCTGGAAGTGTATTGTTCCTGGTGTGAGTTCACATCAAACATCTTGTGTAACTTGTTGACTTAGAACCATCCACATATATATAGATACAAATGACCTTCCTTTGTCCTTCAATCATTGTGGGTGCAAGTCGTTCAGTGTAGGAGTCTTGCTTAACAGTTTACTTTGTCAAACACAGAAAGGTGCATTTACAGTCTAATGAGAACCAGTTTCCAGCGCTATCTGCCACCTTGTGAACTGTGAAAGTCATATTCGGGGTTAACAGGATCTACTGTGAACAGTAAGCGAATTATTCCGCTGGGCACAGTAAAAGAACCAATTTTTTTTTTATGAATTATTGCCCTTCATGTAGGCATGAACAAGCTTCGTTTGTTGTTGGTTATGCCTCCTATTGGGTGCTAGGACATTTTTAGTCAGTCGGCCAATGGATCGGTGCTAAAATTGGCTGAGTCTAGAGGTAGAATTGGCTGATTTTAGCACTGATTCAGATTAAACATGCATATTTCAATGTACTGTACTAACAGGCAACCATGTAGAATCGGCCGATTTTAGGGCAGATCCATCAGACAACTGTGTATGGGGCTTAAAGGCCTGTTTCCAACGAACCTGACCTGCTCTGCGATTTTGGGGCTACTTGACATAAATAGTGAATGTAGAACAAGGCACAGGCTTTTTAAAAATGTAAAGAGCTCTTAAATATTGTGAGTGGAAGCTGAGCTTTGAGCTTCTGAACATGGCATGGTCAATCACCTAAAATCCATTAAAATTGCAATATATATGGTATTGACAGAATTACCAACAGTTGAATATAGAGTAAAATATGAACGGAACTAATTATGATGCAAATGAGATACTCTCATTTTTTTTCTAATGAAGATACCTACTCTCAGTTGTTTGTATAATGAAGCTTGAAAGTTCTACTATTAATTTTTACTAATTCTAGAATACAGATCACATGACTTGGTTTCCATGGAAACCATATGCTTTATCATTGCAGTAATTCTACATTTTGACGTTGTATAAACATTCCGGTTACCATGGCAACGACATGTAAAATTTTAGAAAATTTTGAAGTTTCATTTTAAACTACACAAAAGTTGATTTTTAGTCAAATTTTGGCTTATTTCATTATTTTTGGTCATTTTCTGTATAAATATTGAACATAGATCTATCAAAGTGTATGTTATTAGGCCCCAAATTCGCAGAGTTGGTTATTCCTCAAGACAGCCTAAAGGGGGGAACCCACTTAGCGATCAAACTAAAATTCTGGTCTTTTCAACCAGATCTGGTTTCTTTATTTTACTTAAAACAAGCGCCTTCGGCGATTGGACTGTAAAAAGAAATTCTTGATGCAAATAACAGGCTGTCAGTGCCTGGAAGATGCTGGGCTTTCCATGGGTGTAGACCCCTCAAATCGACATGCGTGACATGTGTGACATGCGACATGATCCTTTTCTTAAATTTGACGTGGTGACATGAACATTTCTTAAATTGGACAGGGCGACATGAACATTTCTTAAATTCGACAGAGCAACATGAACATTTCTTAAATTTGACAGGGCGACATGGGACTCCCCTATGTACACCCCCCTTTCGCCTGTCCTCCAGACCCCCTGTCCCATCCTCCACAGCCGGCCTAGCACCAATGTCACTGCCGGGAAGATGCTGGGCTTTCCCCCGTTTTCCGGGCCCCCTGTCCCGTCCTCCACAGCCAGCCTAGCACCAATGTCACTGCCGGGAAGATGCTGGGCTTTCCCCCGTTTCCGGGCCCCCTGTCCCGTCCTCCACAGCCGGCCTAGCACCAATGTCACTGCCGGGAAGATGCTGGGCTTTCCCCCGTCCTCCGGGCCCCCTGTCCCGTCCTCCACTGCGAGCCTAGCACCACTGTCACTGCCGGGAAGATGCTGGGCTTTTCCCCGTCCTCCGGGCCCCCTGTCCCGTCCTCCACTGCAGGCCTAGCACCACTGTCACTGCCAGGAAGATGCTGGACTTTCCCCCGTCCTCCGGGCCCCCTGTCCCGTCCTCCACTGCGGGCCTAGCACCACTGTTACTGCCGGGAAGATGCTGGGCTTTCCCCCGTCCTCCGGGCCCCCTGTCCCGTCCTCCACGGCGGGCCTAGCACCACTGTCACTGCCGGGAAGGTGCTGGGGAAAGCCCAAGTTTCCCCCGTCCTCCGGGCTGCCTGTCCCGTCCTCCAGGGCCAGCCCAGCATAATAAATGATAATAAGTACACCTACCTTTATGTTAGAATTCATGTAAGAGCAGTTTTTTTTAAAAGAAATTGCTGTAGGTCTGTGTGCAGTGTAGTCAGTAATGCATGCAGGAGCAGGTGACAGAGTGACAGCAGGCTTGTGAGTGACACCAACACATGGATGGCCCTAGACCCCTAAATTCGACAGGGCGACAAGGACCTTTTGGGGGCTTATTGACATGCGACATGGGATTCTAATGAGATAATGACAGGGGACATTGCAATTTCTTAAATTCGACAGGGCGACATGGCCAATTCTTAAATTCGACAGGGCGACATTGCCATTTCTTAACTTCGACATGCGACATCAGGACCCCCCATCTTGTGCCCCACATGGGGAGCAGTGACACTTTTACACTTGCCTCTTCGAAAATGTTATCAGTAATTTAAGTTAGAAATCGTAGTTAGTAAACAAAAGTAATATTAGATAAATACTATAATGAAAGAAAATGTATCAGAGAATTTATGATGTATAATTACTAACATTAGAAGATTTGTAGGATAGGTTTGTCAGTGATGTGTTACTCGAGGCTAGACACTGGAGGTGTGTTACTCGAGGCTAGACACCGGAGGGGCAAACTGTGCACAGCACACAACAGATTTCAGCCTGACTGTATCCATGTCGTGCAGTATGGAAAACGTCCCCTTATTAGATAAAGGAGTTAATTACTAAAACTGATTGAAAACGACCAGGATCTGTGTTCCTATGGAGCAATCCAACCACAAGGTCACAAATAATGGTGAATTACTTTGATAACATCTAATACTATTTTTATATTTGTCACTGCATTCGACTAGAAATCAATTGTGTCGCTTAATGGGTTCCCAACTTAAGACGTGGAATATTTAAAAATTGGTGGTTGTTTACAAAATCATTCAATGGAAACAGCAAATCGGCAGTGAAATTAGCAGTAAATGACAGCACAGGACAGCACAGGACAGCAGAGAGCAAAATATTCATGGACGACCAAATATCTAATGTGTTAGATATTTCCTGATAACTATTGCAAACTATTTCTTGCAAAAGTAATTAAGGTTAGAGTATGGTGATTGGCGTCCAATTAACATTTATTTTTTTAACGCAGGGCTCTCACTTAATAATGCCTACTGAAAACGTCTGAAATATGTCAAAACATTCTTCCAAAGGTAAGTCTTAAAAATTTGGTTTAGGCCCTAGGACATTTTTCTTGATACAAATCCTTGAAAATGCCAAAAAATAAACTCGATTTTTTATTACTTTGAATAAAAACTTGACCAAGACCTTAATCTAAATTCCGAGTCACCCTTTCCTCAAGAAGAATGCTTTTAACATTGTTAAACAAAGTTTTAAAGCTAATGGAGTATTATTAAGTGAGAAAACCATGTTCAAAAAGGTAAAAGTATAAAAATCGAAGTTTCGATTTTTATGACCCATTTCTCTCAGAATGTTTACTAAACATTTTCATAACCAATATTGACAAAAAGATATGACCTCCCTACTCTATCTTTAAAAGCAATTGAGTTCATTGTTCCCAATGTTTTCTACCACTAGTCATTAGAAATAGTCGTACAAGATTTTCCAGAATCATCGTCTTTTGGTGGAAACAACAAATCATTCATTCATGAACGACCAAAACAGATGACAAAAAACTATTTTTTACAGTCGTTTATGATTGTCGACAACTTTGTCGTTCGCCGGGACCAGGCCGTGAGTTTCTTAAGACAGGCAGTCACGAAATAATGCAGAAACGATTAAACCATGTAAATTAAATAAACAATAGTTTAATGACTTTGACAACCAATCAAACCTCGACCTCTCCAGCAGGCATTCCATGTTTCTAGTTCAGCACCAATACTGCATGGCCCTTCTTTGTGCCATAGTTAATTATCTAAGCCAATTGTCCTTGTTAGTTTATTTATACAAACGATTAAGTACGTGGCTTGAGATGTCAGTTGACGTGGTGAATATCATTCATTTTATTGTAACAAAAATCCTTCAACTCGATCGACAGTTAAAAGATTCTCCCACAATTTGCTTCATCACCACATGGGTATTAGGCCTAGTTCTTTGGTTATTTGAGTTTTGTGGAAAAATTGGACTAATGTAAAATTCTTCTTTTGATTATGATAAGAGTTCTTAGGATACTACTTTTGATCATGGATACCGTACTATGAAAAGTTTCTAGGGACAATTATGTGTGTATCCAAGGTCAGTATCTTACCATGGTTACTGAGAAAAAACTGCTTATAATGTAAAACATATTAATTCTGTGAATATATAGTGTTGTCTTTACGTGCTGCAACCATTTAGCAAAACAAATTGTTCTACAAAGGACTATTGCAATTTTCCTGATTCGTAAAAACTAGAATACTAATTGCTTGTATGTGTATCTATAGGCTGATGAATTCAAGTCGAAACAATGAAGGAACAGAGAGGACTATTGACAACTGTTAGTTTCCAGTGAACTCACTGTAGAAAGAGCTGATATCTCATTCTAAAAGGAATATTCAAAAATGGGTTGCAGTAAAAGAATAAAAGGTTAGATTATCTCCTTTAATATTTTTTATCTTACACCCTCAGAAAATATGGATATACAACAGTGGTGTAAGATTAAGGCAGTTATTTTAATCAATATCCTTTATCACAGTATGGAACTAGACGCACTTTTTTATTGTTCAAAACATCATCACCTATAATTATGTGCTTTTCAAGATGTCGTAAATTTACAGAGTATATACAATCACACACAATACACAATACAAAAACTCAACGTTTTACACTCTGTTCATACATTTTAGACATTTTTTTCAGAAATTCAGTTGTTAAACATGACAATAATTCCCCTTTGGTTTCCTTATTTTGTACATTATAAGGCAATTTCCAGAAAGAATAAGCCCTATATTTGATATTCCTACGATACACCTCCTTGCCATCATGATAACATGTGCAACTATAATAGCATTACCCTAGCCAGCTTACAACATAACAAAAACATTCTGCAACCATACTATTTTAGTCAGTTTGTTACTTACTAAGATGGCATGTAACAATTATGTTATTGATAGTGAGGTTGAAACCTTACCAAATTAGAACGTTAGCACAACATTATTTTTTGGTTAGATTAGGACGAAACCAAAACAAAATGTTATAAGAACATTCTGTTTAGGTTGAAGAACATAACCAGAACATTATAATAACGTCGCAGTGGAACGTCACAGTGGTAGGTGGCATTGACATAATTGGGAGTCATCAAAAGAATGTAACAAGAACCAACACAGAACATTGCTGCAATGTTATTATAACGTCACACTTCCAGCTGGGACGTGTCTAATGATGTAAAATGAAATAAGAATAGGTAACTCGCTACGATAGCAAGGGGACAAAATGTGTGTCTATAACTTCTTGAACAGGAATATCTCACTATCAAGGGTTCTCAGTTTACATCTGTATTGCAGTTTTCGAATTCAAAAGCGTGGTTCTAGTGTGCTAAGATACACATTCTAGTATGCTCTTCTCTTCAGATAAAAGTCACGAAGCACAGTGAACTGATAGGGAGCACTTTAATGTGGATTGCCAAGGGAAGGCTAAAAGGGGTACACACATGTTTACAGTTCAAAATGGAATAATGTGCATTCCGGGACTAATCCGTTGATAAGATAGAGAGACGTTCAAACGGTAAAAACAGGAAAATATGTGTACGCATTTTTGCTAATGCCATGAATGTGGACCTCACTTAGTTCATAAAAAAATAATACATAGACTATTTACAAATTAGTCAACGTGATGACCTTCAAGTGCTATGAAAGATATTGTTGTTTGGCTAAATAATGTTTCAGAAAACCAGGCGGGTCTATCCTTACCTTGAGAAATTGTATTTTGTCTATTCACAGGAGATATCAACAGGTATGAACAACAAATACGAAGGTTCCAGGACATATTCCCCCAGACACTTACCCCCTGGACACTTACCCCCTGGACACTTACTCCCCGGACACTTACCCCCTAGGACACTTACCCCCTAGGACACATACCCCCTGGACACTTACCCCCTGGACACTTACCCACCTAGGACACTTACCCCCTAGGACACTTACCCCCTGGACACTTACCCCCTGGACACTTACCCCCTAGGACACTTACCCCCTAGGACACTTACCCCCCTTGGCTTATAATGTAGAGGAAATTATGTAGTAAGAACTCAGTCTTTCTAATGGAAAGCAAACTCAATAAATATCCCTCTCTTCTAATAGATGTCTGGGATTCATACCTAAAAGGCTAACTCGTCCCTACTCAACAGTTAGTGGATGGGGAAGTGTCAAAATGTGTGCCACCTGTTTGGATGTCGAACTAATTTTAATCCCTATTGTTTTAGGCCCCAGTTGCCAGCCCCATTAGGACCGAGTCGCCAGCCCCTGGTCCTAATTGGGCTCATGAGGGGTGGGTCCTGCCGGGCCTGACTTCCACAGTTTTTAATAATGGGGAGTTAACTAAATATATATCCTATTCCTGGTCACTATTTTCCACAGTTTTTAACAATGGGGAGTAAACTATATACCGAGGCAAGAATGTGACGTTATAATAATGTTATTGCGACGTCATTTTTTGTTCTTGTTACGTCGCATTGCGACGTTCTATAGACGTAGATTTGATGGCTCCCAATCACGTCTCTGAGACTTCCAATGCAATGTCACAGAATGACATTCTTATCACGGGATTGGTACGTGTCTCTGCAACGTCACATTGTAACTTTCAAAGAATGATTATGTGGATTAGAAACTACTGCTGCGACGTTGCACCATAACATACTGCAACATGATTATAACATAATTTTGTAACCAAAATTATGTTCCAATAAGGTTATTTTGTGACAGGTTCTGTTAAGGTTATTTTGTGACCCACCTATGACCAAACATTTTAATATACATCATACTCTAACTTTCCCAAGACAAGAAATCTTGGTTTCCAGCTTTGGTCACAGTGACTTGGGGCCTTTTATGTAATCATTTGTGTACACAAGCCCTTTCCATAGCTGGCAAATGTCAGATATCAGGCCAAGGGACAGATCCACTCAGTATCCCGTTGTGAAAGATTGAAAAAAAGTGTTTTCATGATACTGGTCATTGATTTCAGCCAAAACAATTATACTAAGGTATAAAAAAGTTTCCAGAAGGCAGTTTGATATTTTATGAAGACTTGTGATGTTCTGATTTAGTTGAGTTGTGACTTAACCTAACCAGAACATCGCTGAGACATGGTGATAAGGTGAGGTCAAGACTGAACCTAAGTACAATGTCACTGTGATGTCACAATTAGGTTGGGTTGAAACCTTAGCTTAAAAGAACGTCACTGTGACATCATCATTTGGTATGGTTCAGACCAAACCTAAACACAACGTTCTTTTAACATACTGTGTTTTCATGATACTGGTCATTGATTTCAGCCAAAAACAATTATACTAAGGTATAAAAAAGTTTCCAGAAGGCAGTTTGATATTTTATGAAGACTTGTGATGTTCTGATTTAGTTGAGTTGTGACTTAACCTAACCAGAACATCGCTGAGACATGGTGATAAGGTGAGGTCAAGACTGAACCTAAGTACAATGTCACTGTGATGTCACAATTAGGTAGGGTTGAAACCTTAGCTTAAAAGAACGTCACTGTGACATCATCATTTGGTATGGTTCAGACCAAACCTAAACACAACGTTCTTTTAACATACTGTTAAGGTGCAGTTAAGACCTAACCTAATTAGAATGTCACAAAGACATCACAATTTTGGTTGCAGTGACGTTTCTGGGAGCCATAAAAAAATGTCGCTGCTACGTCGCAATCTCACGTAACAAGAACGTCTCTTTAGGTATGGTTACAACTTCACTAGGTCAGTACTTATCAGTTATGTACTTTTTAAGTTACGTCTCTATGCCACCTAATCGACACGTCATAACTACATTCTTTTTAGGTTTGGTCATAACCACACATAATCAGTTTGTATCGGTTACGTTATGTTTGAGTTATGTCTCAACCACATCTGATTGGCACGTCACTATGATGTTACATTGTAAGGTGGTCCTAACCTGATGTTCATAAAATGTCATTATTACGTTATTTTTGTGGGATGTCATAGCATCATCCTAAAATCATGTAACTATTACATAGTTTATGTGGGTTATAAACTGACCAAAATGGTACGGTCGCAGAATGGTTCTGTTATGTTGCTTCTTGCCTGGGTATATATATATCCCTCTCTTCTGATAGATCTTTAGGATTCATACCTAAAAGGCTAACTCATCCCTATTCGTAGTCACTATTTTCAACAGTTTTTAATAATGGGGAGTAAACTAGATATATATCCCTCTCTTCTGATAGTTCGTTAGGATTTATACCTAAAAGGCTAACTTGTCCCTTTTCCTAGTCACTATTTTCAACAGTTTTTAATAATGGGGAGTAAACTAAATATACATCCCTCTCTTCTGATATATACCGGCCTAAAGTAAACATGAGAGGACTAATGGAGGTCCATTCGAAGACACCCCATCAAAACATCATTGGACTGTGTTTTCCAAGGTTGGGGGTAAGTGTCCTAGGGGGTACGTGTCCTAGGGGTAAGTGTCCAGGGGGTAAGTGTCCAGGGGGTATGTGTCCTAGGGGGTAAGTGTCCTAGGGGGTAAGTGTCCAGGAGGTATGTGTCCTAGGGGGTATGTGTCCTAGGGGGTAAGTGTCCTAGGGGGTATGTGTCCGGGGGGTTAGTGTCCAGGGGGTAAGTGTCCAGGGGGTAAGTGTCCAGGGGGTAAGTGTCCTGTCACCAATATGGTTCATGTATATCCTAGGTCCGGCTTTGTATCATGTATTTAAAAAAGTTTTAATTTGTCTTATCTTACAATATGAATAAAATGCGCCAACTTGATATTCTTTATTAAGTTAGAAAAGTATTTGACTTGTCTTTATTGACGATGAATACCTCCCGAATTATTTCTCAAACTTCTCATTGTGCATTCTTCTTGGTGATATCTAATCGAGGGGTATTGTGTTTGAGGTTCTTTGTGTGTAGGCCATACTGTTCATCCTAGATTAACAAACTAAAGTAAGTGTTTGTAAACTAAATCTTAAGGCTACCTAAATCTATTGGGTTGTTTGGAAAGTCTTCCCTCAAAATGATGAGTATAGTTATACATTTTAGGTTTTCCAAGTCTTCATCTGATACTCAAATTTGTCGTATATACAGAGGTATTCTGATGTAAGTTGTCCGGGGACGTACTTGAAATATCAATGATGAACTTGGACTTGTGTGTAAATATGTATATGGTATAATTGTATCAGGAGACAGGACTTTTGATTTGCTTTGAATGACATTGATATGGGTATGATATATGAGAATAGTGAGCAGATTACCACTGTAAATTAAAACACCCCGCATCAGACGTTTTCCATCCATTAAAGGGCCGTTAGCACTTTACAACTTTTTCCCGAATTTTCCTTCCCTACATAAACTATTTTAAAGGTATTGCAAGGTGTGGACTTATCCCCACAGTCAACGGTGTGTTATGATGTAGTCATAGTAGTGTCGGGATGATCAGAATATTTCTGACATGTTTGAAAACCGTGTCTTACTTCATGTGACTATTGTAAGGATTCTTTGCGATTTCTATTTCTAGATCTGCCCCTTATAACAATAGGGCAACTGCCAAGGAATTGCTCAGAAATCGATAAAAAAAAAAAGATGCGATAAAGCAGCAGGTATTTTACTTTTCCTGCACTTTTTTCGCATACTTAGACATTTTTTCTAGGGTAGAAATCCCATTGATGTCATTGCAATTAAGTAATAGTTGATAACAAAGTTATATTTTAGAATAATGATGATTATTTATCACGCCAATACCTGAAATCGGTTCAAAGTTGGACCATAATCGCATCGTGCATCATCGCTTTGGGTCGTGAACCAGCCCTACGTATTCATAGACCGGGGAATGCGGTTTCTGTGGTGTGGGCGTGAAGCATGCACCGGGGTATAATTGTCTTGACAAGCTAGCATAATACCATGCCATGCTGAATTTTATATTGGATATAAATACCTAAATTATTCCCGTGTTAAGGGACTCGGACTGTTGACGCTCCTAAACCATCCGAAAATAGAATGCAGGAGTCATACCAGGTTATAAGCGAGTAGGCTAGGAGCTGCCATAAGTTGTAATTAATTCCTGTAGATTTGAACCCAACATGCACTCCAGACATCCTCACTACACTCACTTCGTGCGACATCCGCAACACATTTTCTTCTGTTTACGAAAAAAAAATCGAAAAAGATCAACTGATATCACCTTTACCGATAATCTGTAGGCAGTAGATAATCTGAAGCGTGTCTGGATTGGCCTATACCGTCGTCAGGAATGGCACACATTTATGGCAAATTTCTAAATTTATTTTACAAATCCCGCTTGTTATAACTAACGTGAAATAAAGTTTCGGGGGAAGCTGTAGACCGAATCCAGTGATGTGCATTGCCTGCAGTACTTGCAGGCGCCGATGAGTAGGAAAAGTATCCCCTATCCGACTTATCGGTTACCGTGGATGTGGGGGGGGGGGGGCGATACCTTTCTATGACGTCAGCCCGTGTGCCAGAATAGGGACTTATAAAGGTCATTCACCGACAGTCATAACAATTCTTTCGAGATGTGGCCTTACCTTATTTCTTCACGCAATATTAAAGGTCTGTCCCGGTTTTATCTGTTTCCTTGAAAACGGAGATTACAGTCATATTATTTTCGAAAGATATCGTATGTATGGGCAAGTCGGCAGGAGTTCAGTAACGTACCCTGTGGAATTCCCTCATAATCATTTTGAAAAGTTAAACACGGCGAATCTGGTAGATAGGCTATATATCGTGATGTTAATCTTTTTACTGTGTTCATTCTTTCTGTAGATATGAATGAACTCCCACTGGTTTATATAGGGCTTAGTCAAAGAAAATTAGATAGGCTATATATCATCAAGAATCCTCAGATTCTATTAAATCTGTCCAAGATGTACCCCCCTTCCCCCGTTATGATTGGAAGATCCTTATTTAACTTGGCTGGAACACCCTCAAACCTACCCTCATGAATTCGCTCGGCACATGCATTCTCATATTAACCTGCAACAACCTCAGAATTTTCCCGGACCCCCTCAGATTCTAGGGTCGGGTATGGCTAAACTACTTGCACCACTTGCGAACCGCCTATACACTGAAAACCCAGACTTGTCAAAAACTTGTCAAATTGACAAGTTTAGCCTTGTCGTTTTGAAGGTGCCCAAAACGACAAGTCTGGACTCATCACCTTGTCAATTTGACAAGTCTAAACTCGTCACCTTGTCAAATTGACAAGCCTTAATCATCAACTTTGATAATTAACAAAGGAGGCTCGACAAGAATTGGCACATATAACATTTAATGACACAAGACAGGACACATACAGTACATAAAATATAATTCTGAGTTGATAAAAGTCAGTGACGACAGTGGTGCATTTGAGATGAAAACAATGTCTGTGTAACGAGGTTTAGAAGCCATTAAAAGGTTAAACATATGCTATACAGGGAGTGGAGGGTGGGAAAATGCTGCTCCCCTACATAGGTCCAGTTCCAGTGACCTCTGAGTTCAGACTGGCCAGGTGTGCCGGTCAGAGGGCCTTGTCCAGGTATAATTAGACAGGTAGTTAAATTGGGTGAGGGCACTTGTCTCGCCTCAGTAAATTACTACCAATTTGCCAATTAGCCTCAATTAACAAAGGAGGCTCGACAAGAATTGGCACATATAACATTTAATGACACAAGACAGGACACATACAGTACATAAAATATAATTCTGAGTTGATAAAAGTCAGTGACGACAGTGGTGAATTTGAGATGAAAACAATGTCTGTGTAACGAGGTTTAGAAGCCAAGAATGAAGGACATGGTCCTTGTTACCGAGTTGCAAAGAGCGGTAGCAGGAGGCCCAGGTTGGCGGGGCAGGACCCCCGGTGGTGGCAGGAGGCCCAGGTCGGCAGGGTAGATCCCCCGGCAGTGGTAGGGGGGTATCATATTATGATTATATATTATCCTTGTTACCGAGTTACCGAGATCTAGTTCATGCGGGAGGTGGTAATGTCCCGCTGGAGACTGTAGCACTCCTCTCCCTCCCGGCAGCATCAGGCGGAGTTGGACCCACGACGACGGGAGCTAGGAAGTCCAGGATGGCGGGGGAGGTCTCCCGGTGGCTGCAGGAGGCCCAGGTCGGCGTGGTTGCACCCCCGGCAGTGGTAGCCGGGTCGGACCCCGGCACTGGTGGTAGGAGGCGCAGGGCAGTGGGATCAGACCACCGGCAGTGGTAGGATCCTCCCGGAGACGACAGGGTCCTCCTGGAAGTGGCAGGGTCCTCCCATAAGTAACAGGCAAATTGATACCCAACAAGGGGTAGTGGCCATCCAGAGTTGAGCCCACACAGAGAGCCAAACCGTAGGTCCCAGGGCTGGTAACTGCCATGGGCACTGTGGGCGAGGCAGGCAGCATGGGGCCTGTGCCGGTAGCTTGTTCAGAGTTGCAGAGACATTCAGAGGTTCAGTGTGCAGAGAGTGTATTTCAGAGACACGGCTTGGCTGTGTAAATCCAGAGGTAAAATACATGCCGTGTTAAAATTAGGGAAAACAACCATGCTGTGTTGAAACCAGCCATGGTGATAAGATAGTTACACTGAAAACGCTGCTCCCCTACATAGGTCCAGTTCCAGTGACCTCTGAGTTCAGACTGGCCAGGTGTGCCGGTCAGAGGGCCTTGTCCAGGTATAATTAGACAGGTAGTTAAATTGGGTGAGGGCACTTGTCTCGCCTCAGTAAATTACTGCCAATTTGCCAATTAGCCTCAATGTAAGATTCCTCCTGCTGCCCATCACTGCCCACTTCTGCCCAATGATTCCCTCTTCCTTGTATCCTCACCCCTAACTCAACCTGATTTAGCTATCATTATTGCAGCAGAATACAAGAATATATTGTTCTCAACTGCTGTAGTTATTGCAGTATCTGGCTGACCCAAACCATCTCTATGAGATTATTATATAATAAAAAGGTGTCTGAAACGTTTTATACTTCATATCTAGTAAATAAAGAATAATAAAATGTCAACATTTCTATTATGACATGTAATACTGAATCCCTGTGACTAATTTATTACTCTTTAAGGATATTGTGCAAAATAGGTTCATATGATAATGATTAATACATAATTGTATTAATTTGATAGTCCAAAAGTCACTCAAATCAAACAGTGGCTCCCTCTATTTCTTTGACAAGTCTTTGACAAATCCTTGACAAGTTTTTGACAAGGCGACAAGTCTAAAACTTGTCAAATACTCTGGAAAGCGCTTGACGAGGCTAAACTTGCGTTACATGTATACACGTAACGGTCTGTATGCGACATCGTTTATACTAAAGGCAGTGTCAGAGTCACTTGTATAAGACAAACTGTGACAAAAATCAATCCGTCCATAAATTCCCATTTCCATATACTACTAGCATGGCGGGTGAATGGAATGATCAATACACACGACAATGTTGCGTGAATTGTGAAATTAATTTATTAATTTGAAAAGACTCTGATGTAGGCCTACTAATAAATCACATACAACGATTCATATCCATGCGATCTTATCGCGTACATAGTGGGGCATGTGGATATGACGTCACCTATAGGCAGCGCCCTTACACGGGCTATGTGTGAAGTAGGGTGGGTGAATTGGTGGGAGGGTTGTTGGATGGGAGGTGAGTAGTAGGTGAGTGGGTGAATGGGTGAGTCAGAGTGGGTAAGTTGAAAGGCGGCCGGGTAGGCTGGTAGGTGAGTGGGTAGGAACATGGGTGGGGTATTTGATGTGCGTGTACACGGTTTCAGGCCGGGAGGAGTCCACCCTATAAGAACCGGAAGGCCCGGCAGCCGCCTTCCCGATAATGATCCATGGACAGAGACGACAGGGGGCGCCACCTCCTCACCCATCACCCTCACTTCTGGAATACCGCAGGAAGTGGCCTCCATCGGGCACTGCGCATGGGCGTGAGGAGTGCAGGTGGTGGGTCCAGAGGGGCACCAAGGAGCGGCCAGTGCAGCCCGTCGCCCGGGGCTTCTGTGAACGAAAATACATGCAATAGTCATAAGGCCCATAAATAAATACATACATACATACACACACACACATACATACATACATACATACATACATACATACATACATACATACATACATACATACATACATACATACATAAATGTATACATACACACACACATACATACATACATACATACATACATACATACATACATACATACATACATACATTCAAATATATAATTATGTGTGTTTATGTATAATATGCAAGCCAGGTGGGGTTGTTCGGGGGTTCATACGAACACCCCCCCCCCCCCCCTTGGAGGAACCTGCCTCTATTTTTTAATGTAAAATATAACCCTAAATCCAAAAAGTATGTATTTTAGCCCTTTTATCAGAAACCCCCCCCCCCCCCCCCTTGGGAAAAAAATACTCAAAAAAACGTGTTTTTGTTTGTGTGTGTATTTGTTTCTGGGTGGACTGGTATGGTTCGTCTAGTTTTGTGTAATTCATTATGAAAACCCGTGTAAATTAAACTAGATCTGCATTTATTTATGCAACCTGCCAAAGTCCCCTGTACTATCCATGGAGAAAAGTGTCAGTCCTGGAGGTAATTTCAGAACAGTTCTTCTTTCAGTGAAACTTTGTTGCTACACCTTACTCCAATTTCTTCATTTAAGCCTTTCATAAAGTATCATTGTTACTCTCCCGTGAGTGATTTATGAGTAGTGGGAGGTCTGAGATGACCTAAAATCTGATCTCAGACACTGGAATTTCAATGGTTTATGGATTGTCAAGAAATAATTTTGACCTGGGTATTTCATAAGGACCATGTGCCAAAAAGTGGTACAAAGATAGTAATTTCTGTTTCATTATGCTAAATTAGAATTCTTGAATTCTAACTTTAAGAATTCATTGTGAAACCCTTTCATAAAAAAATCTTTGTTAGACTTCTCAATTTAGTCACATTTGGTATCAGGTCCCCCTAGTCTATATTTTGTTTGATCTAAGTTGTTATTTGGTATTCATTTACTAACATAGAGGGAGGGTTGCTGAGATTCCATAATAAAAAGGAGGGAAAATCCAAGGCCAAGAATACCACCAGAAAGACTAACAAAGAATGTATTATGTTATCAGTGAAAATACCTAAGAAAATTCTTAGATATTTCTTTAAGTTTTAAGAAAATTGTACAACAACGATTTTTTCAACGATTTTTTTATGAAATACCCTCCTGGGAGCAGGCAGTGCTGTACAAAGCTTCGTTAACTGGAGAGAAGTTTACATACAAAGTGCTTAGAGGTTTGTCTCTAAGCTTGGAGACCAATAGTTCAGTGTTGATACAATCAAACGCCTTTGCCAGGTCTAGATAAATTGCTCCTGTATACTCATGTTTGTTAAGCCCTTCAGTGATGTCTTTACAGTACTTAAAAATTGCATCAGTTGTTGACCTCTTATTTCTAAAACCATATTGAGTTTCTGCTAGGATGTAAAGTGTAGATATCTCATTGTTCAAAATACCATGTATATACTTTTCTAGCATTTTACCGGGTAGGGGTTGTATAGTGATTGGACGCCAGTTATTACAATTTGACAAGGCACCACTTTTGGGAATGGGTGTGATAGTTGATGTCCGCCAGGCCTCTGGAAAGATACCAGTCAGTAGTGAGCATTGGTATAAATCTAAAAACTCGTGCTTTAGTATATTGAAGGCATCCTTCAATACAAATGTCGGCATATATTGTATTCCTGAGCTCTTATGTATATCAATATCTTTAATCAGTTTCTCTACATCTGCCAGTTCAATGTGCAGAGTACTGGCTTCGTCATCACCAACATCCAGATGCTGAGTAATGTTACCCTTGATATGACATTCAGCTGTTAGCCGGTCACCTATAGTGGCAAAATGTTTATTCAAATATTCTGTACTTTCAGTGTGATCTAAGGGAACACCATTTTCATCGTGCAACGATGTTAGAGTTGAGCCACGAGTTTTGGGAGATATCAAGCCATTTAATTTTCGCCAGAATTTTGTAGCGTCAGACCCACATTGTTCCAAGGATGTTTCTATATAACTTTCCTTTGATTTGTTAATAAATCTATTTACTGAGTTCCTTAATTTACGGACTTTCAAGCGGTTTTCTGCACTTGGCTGAGCATAACATTACACAGGCTGGGAATCGACAGAAAACTAATAAAATGGCTAGCCAGCTATCTTGGAAACCGCAAAATAAAAACAAAGTTTAACAGGGCTCCTCGTGTGGGCCGTTATTATTCATTGTCTACATAAATGACATTGTCAGCATCATACAAGATCATGATACAAAATTATTATTATATGCTGATGGTGCAGTTTTGTATTATACGAGTAGAGATGTAGACCAAATAAAAGTCAAGTTGCAAAATGCCGCTATTGAAGTAGCAAAATGGCTTGATGAAAGTGGCCTAACAATAAATGAAAATAAATCAAAATCATCTCTCTTTGGCACACAAAACATGCTCAAAAGAAACCCATTCCCACTAACGATTGTTATCAATAATACCATACTAGGCAACTGTAATAGTTATACTTACCTGGGGGTTATATTTGATGAATGCATGACCATGAAACCAAATTTCAATAACCAGTGTCGGAAGTTCGCACAAAGAATTTTTAAATTGTGCAAATTAAAAAATCATGTGAATAAAAAAACACGCATATTGATATACAAACAAACTATACTCCCTGTTGTGGAGTACGCTGATATTATGTGTTTTCTTAATACAAAACATGATCAAGCAAAACTTCAGAGAACGCAAAACAGGGCACTGCGAATTGCCTTAGACATATATAACCCTCAGGATTTTTCAACATTTGATATACACTCCATATGCAAGATTGAATCTTTGACTAGAAGATGTCACATACACCTTATGACGCTGATGTATAAATATAGGAACAAGCATTGTTGGCTGAAAGATGATTGCATCAGACTCACACGTAGTAGAGACAAGATCATATTTGATGTAATGGTAGTCCACCTGTGTGTCTATAGAAATAGCCCATATTATATAGGCGCATTAATGTGGAATCAACTACCAACAAAAGTACAATCTCAACCTGATAAGAAAGCATTTCAGAAAGAGTTAAAAACTTGGTTGTCAGATAACAATACTTCGATATTCGAGTAAAAGGCATCTGATCATCGCTTAACTTAGCATGGTCTGTGGCCATGTTGCTCTGTTTATATGATAACATGTATAGATATATGATTTAATGCTCCACCATATCTGGGTTATACTCATTAGTTGTTTGTAACACATTTATTGTGATATAATTGATCATATATATTGTACACTTTAATAATACCTACATGGAAGAACATTTATTGAAATGAATGTGGTTAATAAAGAAAAAAAGAAAAGAAAAAAGCTTCTGTCGTCACCGTTTGTGTTATTGAATATCAAAAATGTTTATTCATGAGACGCTAGCTAAGCAGAATTATCCTTTTTTGACAAAGTTTAGAGTGTGGAAGACCAAAGTTTTCCCGAGGCCTCTGGTGAGATTAATTAAGATTCTTTTACAAATATAACATTCACATAACTGGTATCTTTCAGTTACAACTTTCTGCTAATGCTATTGTTATGTCTTTATATAAATGGCGCCTTTCATAAAAGCGTCTTTCATAAATGACGTCCCTAGTCTCAGGGATCTCTGTCGATACGGTCGCCCTATTCCCCCTAGTATGGTATCTTTAGACACACCAGGCAAAATCCTTACACGAGTATGGTCTTTAGGGAAAACACCTTCTCTTCCATCGCCGTAATGGAAACGTTGGTTTTGTTCGAACAATGCTCTCTTACCCTAAGCCCCGTCCCCAAATGGAACAAGTTGTCAACTGATAGACGTTTATCGTCTGGAAATCTGCCCGTTGACGAGGGGAAACTCATCGTCGACAACGGGAAACTCATCGTCAATGATGGGAAACTCATCGTCGATGAAAAAGTGTATAGTTTTTTTGGTTAGGATGTGATGAACGATGAGTTTATAGACGATGAACAGGTGTTTATCGTCCATAAACTGGTGCCGGCTGGTGAACAATAAACCCCTTCCATCGTTGGTGTTTTCTACCAAAATATTAGTCCTGTATAATATGCTTATCATCGACGACGAGGGGCTCTTCTTTGTCGGCCCTTTTAATCGTCGGAAAACAATGTGGCTTCTATAATTACTTGGTGCCACCTTGTCTAGAGGTACCTGGCTTCAAGACTCCATCGTCGACACTTGATAGTTCATAGTTTATCATCGACTTTCTTTTCCCGGGGAACGGGAAACGGGGCTTTAGTCATATAAACCGGAAATTCCTTTACCATGCTTTCAGAATAGGAGACAGTTTAAAGCCTATGTGAGGCTGAAGGCATATGGTCAGAGTCTGATACAGAATCGTATCGTACGTTGTTAAAACGACATCATACAATCAATCAAGGCCCATTCGCCCTGGCCGATCATTCTGCCGGAGGGCGCTACGATATACTGATTGCATTGGCAAGACGATGATCTCCAGGCCGATAAAATGATCGTATGGCCCAAAAATTCAACAAAGTAGCATTCGCCCTGGAAGAGAGGACCCTTGCGATTGCAAACGATCATTTTCTCAAGTACTTATCCCATAGAATCAGTTGGAAATCAAACAATTCAATCCAACATGTTGGATCTGATCGGTTGAGATCTCCCGATCACATTATCGTATGTACCAGGAATTCTGAACGACAATTGTCACAAGGAATCGCATGTACCAGATCTGCCACGGCGAATGGGGTTTTACTTTCCAACAAAAAGCTTGTATTGTCACTGAAGCATTATTTCTACATACCGATGAGGTTGGGCTAAAGGTCAGCCGACTTAAATGGACAGAGACAAACCCAAATTGACAGCGCTATATTCACTTACATTATCAAACATGTTTAATCAATTAAAGGCAGATTCCCACATGCCGGCGGCCAACGTGAATTGCCACCTACAAACTCACTTGTCGGCACTGTTTCCACCAACATACTCAAACATCTTTGATCAGGAATGTCGGCAGCTCAGAGGTGGAACTTGTTAGAGGCCCGAAACAATGTAGGGGTAGGGTATCTTCTGGTTGGTGGTGTTCGTCCATAGCATCCCAACATGGCAACAATACCTTAAAATGCCTTGATGGCCACTGACAAATGAATACCACTTTCCGCTGCCGACATACGCATGCCAGTAGATGATAGTGTTTGTTGGCCAAGTGGAAAACCAGCTGCAAACAATTACAGCTTATCGGCAGCCCTCAATGACATAGCTTGGAGGCTCATTGCTGATATCCTACAAAAAGGTGCTATCCTAGGAAATCTTTGAAAAGGAAAGGATCGATATATTGGGGTAATGTGGGTCAGAATGGATGAATATGGGTCTGGGAATAGGACACAGCAGTTTCTTGATTATTTCCATCACATACCTTAGATAATTATGGACATTTGATCATGACCTATCATTATGTGACACTCTTTAGGGCTTGAATAGTGGATTACGTGTACAACAATGGAGATAATTGCCTTTGATTGGTTTGAAAGAAACCATCTGCAACTGTAGTCATCTGGACAATTCAGTCTAGTTATGATATGTGTCGTCCATTAATCATTGTATTTTCTTTAACCCTTTCCTGACACCAGTTGCATAGATGCATCACCACGGTGACCCAGGGATGAAAAGAGACGTTTTTGGAGGTACTGTCAGACGAATGATAATATCTCAATACTTCAAGGGCTATCGCGTAATTTCCCATTATCAGAGGTGCACGGTTTCGGTCGATGTTTTTATAGTATTGTACATAGGAAATAACCCTTTTTTCAATTTCACCTAGCTCCCGGAGACCAGGGGATGACAGGATATTGGAACAGGGACACCAATTTATTGCATATTGCGGAAGCGGATATTTGTCTGGTGGTACCACTGGGCCCTGGGATTGCCTAAATCTCTACCATGGCGTCACAGAACTCCACAACGATCATCAGATTGTGCTAGAAACCAAGGGTGCTTCGCTGGTGCAATGGGGGAAATACGGACCAAGGAAAATGTCTAAAACTTGTTTAATTTTGGTGACCCACTTAAATAGGTTTGTTTACTAACATTGCTGTCTTAGAAAAGCAGAAATGTCATGTTTTTTTAGAAATCAAGTGAAGTTATTTTCAATGTTCATACCATATGAATAACTGAAATAAGACTCATAGGAAGTATTTTTGTATTTATTTGGGGATGCACATTTTGTCAAACTTTAGCAGAACATTGATTTTGCCTCCCTTTAAATGTATTTTTAAAGACATTCTATGTTTTTATCATCTGCATGGCCGACGAGCGGTGCGTATAAGGGTCAGTGACTATTGACAGGCTGTACGTATCACTCCGTGATTTCAGCACTTCCAACAGCTTTTAAACAATGCTTGGGTGATAAAATATAGAATAACCTTAGGGGTCGTCCTCGGGTGGCCATATGATCCATGGGGATGGTACGGCCTGCGTGCTTCGCCCTTGGGCCGTGACAAACCCCTCTAGATCGTAAAGGCCCTTTTACACCTGTGCGACTTGAGCTGCGATATTGACGTGATATGAGTATATCACAGAAAATTCACATACAGGGACGACATAAATGTAAAAAATTGACAATTTGAAGCATGTCACACGTATAAAACAAAAAAGTTAATTTCTAATATGTGCAACTTCACTGCGACATCGTCATATCGCAGCTCATATCGCATAGTGTAAAACCTCCTTATGGCCACCCTCAGATGCCCCCCGCAGTTCTTCTTATATTAGTTTGTTGGAGAACAAGCATAAAGTTAACGAATTATTGTACAACCACAATATATATGAGGCGATATATTTGAACAAGCTTTCTAGAATTCTCATGTCAGAATTATAAGCCCTAGAAAATTAATGTAGTTCTATAGACCAAACTAGAAAAAGGAAGAGATGATTGCATGCCCAGTGGTCTCTACATTGACTATGCATATTCTTCCCAAAACGGTGCTATTCCTCTGACAGATTGCCGGAAGCGATGCTATATGATTGTTTACATATCTAGTCACATTCACAGTATTTCTATCTATACAACTTACCTTTCGAATATGGAAAATGAAAACAAAATTTACTTACACCTACAATCCCCCTACCATTGCGTGATCGAGTCACGGAATCAAGGAAAATCATTTAGTCATATACATCCAGCAACTTGCAGCAACTTCCCCTCCTCCCTTCCTCCCTCCCTCCCTCCCGTCACCTAAGCTTCAGGACACGTGGAAATGCATTAAATGTCAGTCCTAAATTTAGTTACATTAATTTAATTTGATCGTATCCCGCGTACTCGCTGTAATTAGATTTCGCGTTTTTGGTGAACCTCTATTTCTGGGAAAAAATAGAATAACATTGGCCAAATTTATTTAACCATTGAATGTGTGAAACTAAAACTGTGCAAAAGGGAAACGTGGGAAAATTGAGCATCATGAAAATATAAACCAGGGTGAGCTGCCTCCGGGAGTCCTTCCGGTCCCTTAGTGAGCACTGCCAGATTGTGTTGTTCCTCTGAGGCACTTCTGTTACGTTTGAGGGAGACAAAGCTATGACCCTGCACATACATGACCGCTGATGAATGGGTAAAGAATAGGCCATCAACGTAGTTTTATATTTAAAGGAAAGGCAATACCTATTATATTGGTCCTACACGTAGCACAGTCGTACGGTGCCTCTGTAAGGGGAACTTCAAAGTTTGCACTATTGTATTCTCAAAGAGTGTCTTATTCCAAAGAATGGAACAGCCTTCCGACCAGCATACAACATTTTGCAACAATTCATAACTGCTAACTTTATTGTGATATCAAAGCAATCAATCCTGTTTGTCTTTTCTTCATTCCACCAGCGTACCTTGCATCACTTGATTGGAAAATTGTAGTGGTGTTTAAAACCATACCTTCTAGAATAAAAGAATGCACTTACCCAACATTTTGTAAAAGTAGTACGTGTATAAAAACAACATGACAGTTCTTTTAAACCTTTCCCAAATTTTGGAAATATTTCAAGCTCGTTCTTTAATGTCATAAGTGTCTTATTTAGCTTCATATTTTTATTCTTGATGTAAGCAATCATTACCTAATGACCTTACCACTATTTCTTAAACTTGACATAATGGTAATGTTTTTTCACGGTCAGATTCACAGGACTGGATAGCATATTTAATTTATAATACACAATAGGCCCTTATGATAAGATATTGTATTAATTAACGTACATTCATTTTCATTTTAACATTAATATATTTGTTATGGCTTGAATAGAATCATATAAACCTTTGTGATTTTGAGATGTCAGCTCAACATGCATGAATCGTTGAGAGCCCAACTCGATTTAATACCATCAAATTATCACAAGAGCATTATACGCTCATATGCGCAGACTTTGTGCATGCAGTACTTATTAACCACTAAATGATGTTCCTCGATCGGATATTATCAAACTTTTAATGTTTTTCTCAGTAAACATGTCAAGGATACTGAATATCAGGCTTGTCTGTATGAGCTCGTTTTAGAATATATCAGCCTTTATTTTTCTAAAACGCATTATTTATAAGCACTTTGGTGCTAGATTGGTAAGGAATGTGTCTCTATGTCCTTCATTTCAAGAAATGCAACTGTAGCATGTTATAGCAGCCATAAGATACTCATGTCCGAGGTCGATTGAAAGGAAATCGTCGTGTCACCCTGTGGTCATTCATTAATATTTTAATACCAGTTGCTCTAGAACAAGATATTAAAGTATCAAAGGATAAATGGATACTGATGATGCACACCTTGTGTTATCGTTCTTTTCAAAGAATAGACCTTGTGCATACGTGGTCACGTGATCACTTTTTGGTGATCACCACGTGGTGATCATGACCATATGCACGTGAAAAAAGTTCTAAATTTGTAGTTCTGAATAGTAATAACAGTTAACATAATTCAGTTAGTTTGTTTTAGGTAAATTCAGCCTAAATATTTGTTCTAAATGTTTCAAAATTCTGAATAATAGTAATAATAAATTGATCACCAACATGACGGACATCCAATTTTGGCAGTTGTGACGTCATCTGCACAACGTCTATACTAAGAATACTATCTAATATGTTCATTAATCATAATTTAATTAAGCGATGTTTCCACCAAACGACATTCTGTTAAAGACAGCCTAAGACTGTCAAAGATTTGTAAATCTTGTATGGTCTTTCATAAAATCGTTCAGTGGAAACACAAAATCGTTGGTTAAGACATTTTTAAAAGACTGCAAACGACATTTGCTTAAGACAAAAGTAAAAGATTTATCAAAGACAAATATTAAAGATGTTTAATTTTTCTCAAGATAAAACCAAACGATTTTCTCTAAAACCAATTAAAGGCTATCATTTCTATATGACTGTGCCTTCAGATACTCAGAAATAGTCACCCAGGACCTCCCTTTGTCGTCCAGATACCTTTATTTTAGTGGTTTGGTGGAAACAACCAGTCATTCATTTATAAAAAATATTTTCAATAGACAAATTGCTAAAGATGACAATTTTTTCCAGTCAACCTGAATCGTTCAGTGGAAACCCGGCTTTATATGTCAAAAGAAAGGTATACCCGTTCTTAAAACTTGCAATTCACCAACGACCAAATATTAAACGTGTTTAATATTTCTGGACAACAAATGCCAATGATTTTTCCAAGACCAATTAAAAGCAATTAAATCTATTGTTACCTGACTTTTCTAACCTCTGCGTTGGAAAAAATCGTCCAGATTGTCCAAGAATCGTTCAGATATCAGTATTTTAGTCATTCAGTGAAAACAAGAAGTAGTGCCTTTCTGAACGACTAAAATGAGCAAAGATTTTTTATTTCTTACAATCGTTCATGGTCGTAAGGAACTATCCATGAAAGTCGTTCAGTGGAAACCCGGCTTTAGTCTACCCACCAACTACACTAATCATCGGCCACTACTCTTTCAAATCGAGAAAGTCCAAATTATTTTATGCAAAACCATGACGACTATGTATTTGCCCATCAACATGATGCCATTAAACATTTAGTCACCAGCAAATAAACATTGGTTGTCAGCAAATAAACCTGTTTATAGGCAAGTGATTATATTCAAACTAAACTCCCCGGTGAAACCAGCCTTCAATCTCTGTCTGAGAGCTCTGACGTGTCCCTTAACGAGGTTTTACACCTATGCGACTTAAGCAGTTAAGCTCCGATATCTGGATGATATGAGAATATCAAAGAAGATTCACACACAGGGGTTATTCTAATTGTTCAAAATTTGATATTTTGAGTATTTCATACATGCATAACCGAGAACGTTATCTCATATAATATGTGCGACTTCAGTGCAACATTGAACTATAGAGGTTTAATTATCCGTTTAAAGTTAATGCGTGTTTTTGATGTTTCGTTGTATAGATAATAGCTAGCTCCATTCGCAGTCTCCCTCCTCGTCGACTGCGGTCGTCCAATACATAATTATAGTTCCCTTATCATGTAAGACGTGAACACTCGTTGTGAAAGGATTTGTTGTTTATTATCCAATGTCTAGTCGTTCCGTGACAAGAACTCGATTGACCATGATCAGTCCCGAGGTTAGAGTTCCCTCAAACACATTCAGTCAACGCTCCGCGCTCTAACACAATTTCTATATGCCTCTCTCCAGAACCTAGACTGCAGATTAAAGGTCCAACCTTCACAGGATGTTTACTCACACAGTGCTTGCAGCTACTCTGGCTAGCTAAGAGCGGAGCACATTATTATATGGTGGTACGTCACACCTTAACTCCTCCCTCATTTCACTACTGTCAAAGTGAAACATTGGCTTACACGTGCGCTTCTAAGCTCACGTTATGCTGCCCAAACATGGACTGGCCACCCGCGTCAGTACAACATCGTCATTTCGCAGCTCATATCGCATAGTGTAATTCTTCTTTTTAAGTAATGTCCGTTAGGCAATATGACTGAAAGTCTGGTTGGATTGCACCATTTAAACATATCCGAGAAGGGGGGAAAATTATGTAAATGTTGACAGTTACTGAGTACTGTCAAAGATGCAGTTTGCGATGATTGGTTTTCTTCTTATGTTCAGCATAAAACTTGTTGTGATGAATGTTGATTCATCAGTATCAAAGTTAGGTGTCAAAAGTAATGGAATAATAGAGTGAAAGTGTATTTTATTTAAGGACACGAAAGCCCAAAAACCCAAAACCTGAAAACCCAAAACTCGAAAAGCTAAAGACAAATGTAAACCGGATGTGACGTCAGTGACGTCAGTAAGACCATGTGACTTGAATTGGCCAATCAGAGCCAAGTATTAGGGTATAAAAAGGGGCGGTGAGGCCCTGAACAAACAGTTCCTTTTTGGTACTCCTTGTGTTCACATGTGTCTCCTTTCACTAGAATAGCCCTCGAAGGGGTTAGGACTTATAATATGATCGAATGACAGGTAGTTCACTAGAAAAGCGAAGTAATTAAGGTAAAGTTCAAGTAATTTAGAAGTAAAAGGAACGAGGGACTGAGAGCCCGAAGGACCGAAGTATGGCACGAAGGACCAAATTCACCCGAGAGGCGACCCAAGATAAGAAAACCGGTCAAGTACGGAAGCCCGAAATCATCAGGGGCCGTCCCGTCCCCACGGGTATGAAGGTGTGACCAGGTCGGCCCCATGCTACCAACCTTTAGGCGAGTGTCGGCCCGATACCCCCAGGGACAACAGGAGTACCCACCTTTGTAGGCTAGCGAGTGATTTGTCTAGTAGCAGGACATCACCCCCATTTTCTTACTTCTTTAGGCTCATCCCAATAATTGGCTCGTGACCCTCCGCTCAACGGAGGCCGTGGTCAACCGTACCTGATGTCCGGAATGCCCCAGGACCGACCGACCGAGGCCCAACCCCCTCCACGACCAATACAACTTTTCGGGAATTCGAAATTGTTTACTTATCTGCATCATCTCTATACTTCTCACCAATTCTCAAATAACCACTTTCAAAGGTTATCTGGCTTATCCCCAAAAGTTTGCCAAAATAACTCCTATACAATATAGGCATATTGCTATGTTGTAAGATAACAGGCCCGTACCCAGGGTTGGCCGCGGGGTGGTGGTGAGTCCCATAAAGTGGAACTCGTCTATATTTTTGGTTATACAACATTGGGAGAATACTTTAAAAGTTCCATGTAAAATCTTACAGTACAAAATGGGGGCAGAGCATGTCCTCTGTATTAAACAATATTTCTATTTGGATATGAAAATGGTGGGGCAAACCCAATGGTGCAGGTTTGTAAATTCATCAAAAATCACTTTCCATTTTTCATAGACTAAAACTAGGACTTCTATCAAAATTCGAGACTATTTTTCTTGAGTTGACCTGAAGAAAACCATAGAGATACATAGGATATGTCTATGAGAAAACCCATGAAACAGGTCAAGGTCTCGAGTAAGATATTCACTCTCCAAAATTGAGCTGCATCCTGCACTTGCAAAGTAAATTCCAAAGGTTTTTGAAAAGGAAAAGAACGGTAAATTAGCTGGTTCAATTGAACTTTTCCTTTAATTTTTTACTAAGGAATTTAGAAGAAAGAGAATATTTCTACCAGGGTGGAACTAATTTTGAGTGATGCTCTTTGGGGGGGTGGCCCACCACCCCCACCTCCCCCCCTGGGTACGGGCCTGAGATAGTAGGTAACCTCCAGAGGAACCAATAATGAGCAGCTGATGAGGAAGGGAGGAAGTCCATATTTTAAAAAACCATGCAACACAGAGACAATCTTCGGTAGCCTTTGGTGTAAGTGTGAGCCCGGCTAGGCCTGTTTCAGCGCCCCCAGACGGCGGGGTCAGCACCCCCCCCCCCCCTCCCCCCACTTCCAACTCCCCGTGCGTTCGCCGGGAGTGACTATACGCGCGACAGTCGCGCACGCGGACGTCGCGTATATAGAATTTCTTATACACGCGGACACAAAGTCCGCACATACAGATACTAATTATATACGCGGACATAATATACAGTGGCATGTATAGTATCTTAAAACATTATATTTGAAGAAATTAGATATAACATAGAAATAAAAAAGAAATAGGGGGTTCGGGGGCTTAGCCCCCGATTTACAAATATTTTATTGATGAAAAGGGGAGGTACATCCGCGTGTATAACCCTACGGGTATACGCGGCCACAACGTCCGCGTATATAGGCAGATCTATATGTGCGGACTTCGCACCCGCGTACACAAGGAATTCTATCCACGCGGCCATCGGCTACTACCTCCGCGCGTATAACCCCAGCCGCGTTCGCCAGCCCCATTCAAAGAAGCAACTCGAGTTAGGCTGAATAGGGAAGCCACGTACCAATATAAGCTTGGATTCAAAGCATTTATTAGACCTGGGTCCGCTCTGCTCCTTACAAGACCACAAACCTGACCCTCCCCCCTCCCTACGCCAATACTATAGTACTTAACATTGGCCTCTATAAATATCGTGTTTTTTCCCCTGTATTGTTCATCCCAAAGCTAATCCTTCAGAGAAAGATGCCCAGGGCCACATTCTTGACTGCCGAATCTTACCCCACTTTGCCCTAACTTACACGTATAGCAGTTATTTACAAGGGCACTTTTCTTGAGTGTGTTTTTAATAATTATTGTCATTTTGACAAATTCTTGACAAATTCTGTGAGATGATTATTTGCCTTTCCATTGAATGTAATTAGATCTGTATAATGGTATGTATGTTAGTAATTGCTTGAACATCATCATGTCATGTCACACATAATGTTCTGTTTCTTTTTCTTTTTTTCTATCGACTGGACGACCATGGATTTTCATGAAGTTGATAATAAACGAGTTAAAAAAAATTAGCATCATCACGATTATCTATGGTAGCTAGGCCTGATAAAATTTCTGTGAAGTCTTACACTCGGCACAGAGATAAGAACTCCGCATTCAGCTGTCAATTGGCAACAAAAAAAACAGTCCCAGGTTTACTTTATTAGTTGATTTTTCTATGGATAATAACTAGCTCCTATTGCAGTCTCCATCCTGTTCGACTGCTGTCGTCCAATACATAATAATAGTTCCGTATTATGTAATACATAACACTCATGTGAAAGGATGTTCTTGATTTATTCCTGTGTTATTGTACTTCCATGACAAGATCTCAATTGATAATGAACAGCTCCAAGGATAGAATCCACTCAATCAAACTCAGTCAATGCTCCCGCCAACTAAACAGTCTCAGCTTCTATTCTAATTCCAGGACTCAGCTTCTAGAACTCAACCTTTCCAGGATGTTTACTCACAACAACGTTCAGCTAACTTTGACTGAGTACCGGCAATGAAAGCCCTTATGCAATTTTTTAAAAAGAACTGCATCAATCTGTTTACCAAGGGGCAACATCACCTACTTTAAGGACAATCGTCCCAATTCCCTTATAATGTATCTTCCTCAAAATGTTAGATTCAATGTCACTTGCAACAATATCTGGGCTATTTATAATTGAAAAGGGAATAATTCAAAAGATGGAAATAATCAAATGTAGGGGAAATTTTACGAATGTTCAAATCAAATTTTGAAAAGATTAATCATGTATTTTCTTGTATCCTTGTAAATTTGTGTTGTATCAATATACAATTATATGCGTTCAGGCTATATGGTCCTATTTCGATGTCACTTAGATTTAATATTTCCGAGAAAAAATGCTGTGGTCGCCAGAGGGACTACTACCATTCTTAAAAGTTCTTGGAAAATCTAGATACAAGATATGTGATGGTGACATCGCCTTAAAGTGGCCGACTGCTTCTGACAGGCGAAGTCTGTTGATACTTGATACCCCCCTCCAGTCCTCCCCTCCTCCTTCCTCTCCCGACACTCCTCCCGGTCGTTCACCAGGGGGTGGGCGATAAACGGGGATTGTGGCGGCCCGGCCCCAAGCCCGCGGTAAGCCGGCGTGGGCCGTGGCCGCTTCATCCCGGCCTGTCACCGCCCTGTTTAGCAGTCCCCCCTCGTCTCGGCCGTATGGAAATGAAGGCCCAGTGGAGGGCATGAGGAAAATAACTTTTCTATATTGCCGCCGCAACGTTCTATAGTGTGGTAAAACATACATTCTTAGAAAGCCAAATAGAGTCAGTATATTTGAATATTAATTATCTAACATTAGTATATCATTTGGCTAATGCACTAAGTGTTGAGGTAGGCTATGTCTACCCATAACGGCAATGAATACTCGATTTGCCTTTATTGTAATGATAAAGCCCTGTTTCCACCAGCTGATTTTACACCGAGTTGTTGGTAATTTATTACTTTTAACTGGTAATATGGCAAAGGATTATATATCTTACATACCATTTTAACAAGAATTAAAGACCTTTTCTAATGGTTTATAGTATGTTCATTCATGATTAACCAATATTCCCATTTCCGATTTCTGAAATCGGCAGTAAAATCGGCTGGTAGAAACAGGGCTTAAGGAGCCATACACTGGTCCCTTGCCGTGCCGTATAGAGCAGGGCTCAGGACCGCGGGGACCAGCACCTGCCGCCCGGATTAACGCCCCCTGGTGGATCAGAGTTACCCGGATGAAGGCCACTTTGTCATCTCCCACAATGCACCGTAAAACACATCCCCCGTCGCCTGATTTAATCACTTTTACAACTTCAAGACAAAGCGACAGAAGCTGTGATGCAATTTTCACGAATTCTCGATTTAATCGGCCTGTCCTTGAGGCCCATGGAAAATTAAACTTCTAACCGATACTAAGTTAACCCCACTATAATATAGATCTAGATTTTAAGACCTTCCTCGTACGCCCGAACTAGCAATATAGGCGACGTTGCATATTTGACGTAATTTGTATCATAATTGTTTTATAGAAGATGTCGCTTGTAAAAACTGTTTATGCGATGGGCTTCAAAATCCATTTATAGGGTGTATGATCAATCCATGCGACAGTGTCACTTGAATTTGAACTTCTCAGATGGTTGGGAATATCATTTTAATTGGAAATTATGAAAATCTGCGACAAACGAGGGCCATGCCAAACTGCGACACTCCGACCCGGCTATTTAAGCGACATCGTGTATACACAGTGTCGCCTGTATAGGACAAACTGCGTATGTGACAAGATTCAAAGTAATCTTTTCCTATACTACTGAGGCTGCTTTGCACACTTTGCTTGTTTATATAAATATACAAGTCACTCCGCATTCTGGGCGAGCGACGGCCGGATGCGAGAGTCCCCGCCCAGCGGCTGCAGGTATCAAGCCGTCCTGACACCACCCCACGCCAACACCCTGGTCACCCACGCTTTGAAGCTATTTTTAACCTGAGGGATTTGTTGCCTCCAGAGGTGGGTGGCGCAAACTGACCTCGTAAATTTAGCAACACAATATCCTTCTTTCCAATAAAAGAAAATAATAAATTCAAAGAAAAATATGGGACTTTTTAGTGTTGCATTACACTATTTATTCAAGTCCTAATGTGATCTTATAGACAAAGATAGGTGTGCTCTTTCAAGCATGTGCTCTGGCTAGGCAGTTTTGGCCAGTTTTTAGGCAGCATGGTCAATCTCCCCCACTGACCTCTGTGACCAGAATACCTCCAGATGGGAGTGGTGTTTTGATGGAGAGTGCTCACCGGCCAACAGTTCTTTCTATTAGGGAGGATCATCAATATGTGCACAATAACATTCATAATTATAATTGATTATTACCATAATTCGTCAATTGCCTTGTATAATCATAATATCATACACGACGTCGTGTATATGCAACGTCGTTTATACTATAAACAGTGTACACGCAACGTCGCCTGTATAAGCAGCTGATAAGAGATACAACGCACAATACAAGCATCAAATTTCCAGTTTTATGCACTACTCATGTATTCATAAATTGCCGGGTATACAACAATCTTTATCCAAGCCATATTGTCGCGTACATAATGGAGCGTGTTAGGTAACGTCGCGCATATAGGCAGCGCCTTTTCGATCGGAAAGCCATGCGATATGCCTTTAGTATTGTTTCCTTTATAATCCTGAGAAATTGCAGCAGCTGTAATGCATGTATTATATACAGACTTGCCTTGCAAAATGATACTAGGATATTGGACGGATCAAGCAGCCTAAAAAGTCTGACAACCCACCCCTTCGTACAGGAACGTTCACACATTTTGGAAATATTCAGAGCCCCCTACCCCCTTGGCACTTAACTTCTTAACGGAACGTCCCATGTCAGACTATTGCCTTTGTGCTATTGAACAAATAAGATTATTTTAAATATGCGAGACCTGAACGTCATCTTAACGGTCACACATCCAAATAGCTCATTACTTGTTTCTTTTGAATGTCACATTTAGAATTTACCATCCATTCGAAGTTTAAAAGCTGAATATATGGTTTATGAAAGGAACGTTCTGAGAAAAAAAACAATTCTATTTAGTTCTATTCTTACTACAGCCATCATTATGATATATATAAACCTAAAAAAAATAATCACTTTCGGTAAATGTGATTTACAACGATGATGGGTTTTGGAAAATCCGCTTATTGCAACATAGGCGAGTACACCGCAGTCCTTAATCCTATAAGCCACACTTGATTATAGGGTTTTGTGTTTCATCCCTATCCAAGGTTGTGTAAGGGAAAACCAGTAAAATACTTACAGTGATCCTTGGACTTGGCATAAGGCCTATACAGAAAGTTAGAGAGCGTAATCAGGTATCCCGACGCTTACTTCCCATAGATTTCGGCAACTTGCACTTGATATTTACTCATATGAAACATATGGCGTACTGTCGGACCTGCGAACTATGAATATAATTGAAAAATAAGTCAGCAGTTTCCTTCTTTTACTCAGCTAAAGTCAAATTTTCGTATTGCTAACACAATCTTTCCTATACGTATGCATGTGGTTATCAGCTTAATGCATCACCTAAATAACACAGGGAGAACATAATTATGTTCCTATGTGAAGTTGTTTGGTAATAAGAATAACACATTTTCTCTGCAATATCTCAGGACATTCATACGAAATTCTTCTCGGAATAGGATATCAGCATAGTGTACTTTTTTTAAACTTTAGTAGTTTGGTGCCTTTAAAGGAGATACAACAGAAAAAAGAAATAGGATTTTAAGAAGATACATCAGATAAGTCAGTGACTTGTTTAGTATACATGAATATAATTATTAGGCAGGAATGCCCTTTGTGCAGCCTTCCATGTAACCTGGTAAAAGTTGACCGTCCCCCGGGACAGGGTTTGGACGTGGACAGGGACAATCATTACTCGGTTTTTATGGGGGCAGGGGCCTGGACATGTGCTTTTTTTACATTTAGAGTACCGAGACTGACAGCCATTGACCAGCAATTGTATGCATTAATGTAGCATTAGGCTCTTGAATGTAATTTGGCTTTGTTATAGGACAATGTTATTTTCCGCTGAATACACAAATTGCATTGGCATATCTCATATTAGTGAGTTTGTGGGTAGCAGCAGAGTGAGCAAACAGGCAAATTACCAACATTACTTATAAAGTAAGGAAAATGGAAGGAGGAGTAGAACAATTTACATGCTTACAACAAAAATCGTTCTCACACCATCATTTTATAGCCGCAAAGAGACATTTGTCTTGTACACAAAGCAGAAAACATCACAGGAAAATCGAATCAGTGCGATTTTAAAATTGCAAACATAGCAAATTATCAATTTGATTTGAAAATTTACTGTGATATACAAAGACACTTCCATAGAACATCATTAAATTGTTTTTTTCAATTTTGATTATAAATTTCAAAGAGCGAAAATATAGCCCAGGTGAAGCAAAACCCAAGGTATTCACATGCGGTGAATGGAGTTTTACACTGCAGAAACGACCCAAAAAACGTACAAACCCAAACGTATCTATAGAATAAATAAAAATATGACTGCGACGTAACAACAACATCAGTGACTGTCGTCATACTGATCCACCCGCCACACTCACTGACCGAGGACGAACACTGCACTGACAGCCATAAACACCATGAGGATTAAATGGAGGACTTTTTACTCATTGATAACATAGGTTCTTTGTTCCATATCTCACATTGTTGATTGGAAAACGTCCATGTTAGCACACTGTATGTTTTGAAACCACTGTCAAATTTAAATCATTGTTCTTTTTTACATTTTTCTTTTCATTCACACAGCAACAAACCAAATAGGTAAATTCTGTCGAGGTACCCTGCACTTCATGCTTATGTTCACAAACTGGAATAGGTCACTGAATTGAATTTATTAATTTCTGGAAAAAAATTGCTTTTCAAAATGAAGATACTACAATTGATCAAAAGCACTGACCACTCATCCTCCTTCTGGTGGAGACACACACTTGCCAAAGAGAAATATTATAAGCCTGAATGCACTCCTTTTTACTAGTAAGCCTATAATGTGGACACACACCCACCCACCCACCCCACCCCTTTCAAAATTCCGTACCCAGGGGTCCTAAATTCAGACAATCCCCGATGGCGACAGTCCCCCAAACAGGGACGGGAGTCGGGGAAATTTGGCCAATGATCACATCATATTAGGATCATTATGTGAAGCATATAAAGCTCGTCACATATATATTTATTGGATTTCTCCCTTACTTAAAACTATTTATGTGGTTATGTTTTATAATACTTCCCATTCATAACAGGTATCTTTTGGTAGTTTGATTTTGATAATCTGTAGGTATGCTCATCACGATTTGCTCTCAGTACTTTCTTTGGATATCTTCTTACAAAGGGAGGTGAACATACAAACTAATAAAGAGTCCTTACTGCATGGAGGAAAATCCTCTCATAACCTGATCAATTTTACAAGGACGATTTTCTTTACAAAGGTAGAGGAAACTAAAATACTCATGCAACCACAAAATTGATGCTCCCCATAAAATGTTGTAGTCAACATGTTGACTGTGAGATATTTCTTTGTATTTTCAGTTATCATAGTGACTATTTGTATTTTCAGTTACTGTAGTGACTATTTGTATTTTCAGTTAATGTAGCGACTATTTGCATTTTCAATTACCATACCAACTATTTGTATTTTCAGTTACCGTAGCAGCTCTTGTATTTTCAGTTACCATAGCAACTATTTGTATTTTCAGGTTGGGCTTCATGTAACTTTCCACTTAGTTTTACCTGTAGTTGCTTCACCTTCATGTAACTTTCCACTTAGTTTTATCTGTAGTTGCGTCATCTCCATGTAACTTTCCACTCGAATCTACCTGCAGTAGGAGCTCAACCTTGATTTATAACCTTCTGCCTGTAGTATGATTGCTACACAGGCCTTCATTCACGACCTGGAACTCAACCTGGAGTCTCTGTTCCAGTTAAATCTACCTGCAGTAGGTTGTGCTTCATTTAACCTTCTGAAAATAGTTCTAACTGCAGCAGGTTGACAATCATGTAAACTTCTGATATAGGTCTAAATGCAGCAGATTGGGCTTCATGTAACTTTCCAGTTATAATTATATGCAGTAGCTTAATTTTTATTTTTAACCTTCTACGTGTAGTATGTTAGCTACACAGGCATGCCTTCACGAGAAATTATCATGTTTCAAGAGAAAAGAAAAAAACTGTTAGGTCATGTTTTGAGAAACAAAGAGAATGAGCTCTACCAAGCCATCAATCAATCAATCTGAATAGAATAAATTGAAGTAATCAAGAGACATTCTTCCACAAAACTAATGTTTGTTATGGGCCATATTAATTGGTATACCATCGGAATGTCAGCCTCAAGGAAGGTCTTTGATTCATTAATGTTGTTATTCAAGGCAATATCGTGTTGACGGATTCTTGTGGTCCATGTAGGATAAACGTTGATGGTTTTCTGTGAACGTAATAAACTCAATTTCTTCGATTCTTAATCAAGGTGCGATCTTATCATCTGTTGCTAGGTGATGTCACCTCGCCATCTTTTTATTGGACACAATTGTTTTTCCTAATATTGCTTTTTACTTCCCAGCTTTAATAAAAAAAATCCGCATCTTAAGAATATTCTCTTAGTTTTACCATTGTCTGCTCATGAATTTAAATAGCCAGTGTATACTGGCTATAACAAGTACGTCATTTTAGCAAATATCAAATGAAAGGCGTTCTCGGGCTTAGTAATTTTCACGTAGGAGTTAAGTTGAATTTATACTTTATAGTTTGCGGACTTGAATACTTATTTAACTTAACATTTCTTTTTCAATATAATTGTTGTCATGCTGTCATAATATGTGCAGGCGTATCAGTATTTCATTGACATTAAGTTTTAGGTTTACTCATAAAAGCAGAAAAGTGTCTTTGTAGTGTTTTCTTTTTGTTTTAATTTAATTATTTTCTCAAAGAGTACCAAGGACCTAGTATCTAAATGCAAGTTATGCTTGTTGAAAAAAGTTCCATGCATGTAGGTAGGCGTATTTTATATTTAATTCAAACTATCTCCTTTCATGCAAAAGCAAAAATCTTAACCTGTGTATGTTTACTGCTTCACTACATGTGGCGATAGCCCAGTTTGAAAGATTAGGGAATATTCAGGGAGCGTTAATGAATTGTTCAGAAACTGTGGGGATAAGTTGGGAGCAGGTAAAATCGTGTAGGGTGAACGGACCTTTAAGACCATCCAATAGTTATGGAACCGGACCTCTTGATCCTCCTGAATAATTCAAAACTTAAATGCGCTTAAAGCCACCTTCCTCTCCGTAAAATGGAAACGTTAGGAGCGCGCTGCGGCAGGTGGCGTCTAATGCCTTTGTAGAAGGTTTTGTCGGCAGATGCGAAAAATCCTGGTCCTACGTGTTATTGTACTACCGATCCGCTTTGCATTTGGACTAGTTGAATTATCTACAAAGTTGCTTTGAACCTCTCCGTTTAAGAACTATTTCCGCACTCTAGGCGTTGAGGGAAGGGTCGCGAGTTGCTGGCTTTATAGTTGCCAGGCCCAATCTCCTCGGCAGAGAGCTCCACTAAGGTACCCTCCGTTTGAATCTCTGCAACAAACTGCTTGCTTGGTAAGCTGTCCCCTACATCCAGATCCATAAATACACCTGATGACCTTAGAATATAATAAAAAATAGTTTAGGTTTAGGTTAATAAGATGAAATATAGGAAAACTGTGCCACAATTCTGTTTTAAAATGCCCAAATCATCAATTTATTGGAACTATTTTTGTGGGCTGATACCCCAGCCAGTGTGAAAGGGTTTGTTCTGTCCAGGACATTTCTTCAATTCTATGGGTCAAACAACAACTGACTTAGAAGGGCACTGGGATTGTAAGCAAGTGCACACAGGTTCGAATTTTTAATGTACAACTCTGGCCCCAAATTATGTATATCATAACACGCCATACATGCAGAGTTAGGTGCGACCCCCCCCCCCCCCCCAGGTAAAGGTGTTTGACCATGTACTTGGTGTATGGAATGGAGGTCCTCTTGCGGGTAGCATACAATCATTATCATTTGGAAATACTTGGAGAGCACTCTGTGTAAACAGGCCTACTGACAAAGGTGTCCGCTCGGAAACCTTGTGTTATTTACCTGCCATAAAATAAAGTCAACGTGTAGTGAATGTTAGATGATTATTTTACATAAGCAATGATAATTCTATATATTCCTAAATAAATATGTTGTAGTAAACTGCATTTAGAAACATTATATCCCACGGCGATCTGAGGCGGAAGGACCCACTGGTACTGCCCTTTAGGGCGACCTGGGGAGAATAGGTTGTCTATGTCCTCATAGGTGTTCACGTTTATAATTATTATGTCCTGTGCCAAAGTTTTCAAAGCAAAGTATTGTTTCTTCCTCGCGGCAGCAAAACTGGTCTCAGGGTTTCATTCCCCACTGTTATCCTCTTTATTCACTTCCAAGGGTCCAAGACAGCAGCCAAAATTGGGCTCAGGTTCAATTTCCTGCTGCGTGATCCTGTCATTTGTCTTCTCAATTCATTTCAACAGTTCAACTGTTCGAGCCACGAATATGATGAAAGCGGTCGGAATGGTGTAAAGCAACCATAAAGCCGGTTCCCCACTGGCAACGTAATTTGAGAATGTTCGCCGGCTACACAGACTAGTTCAAAGCCAGGTCCAAGTAGACAAGCTGTCTATGAGAGTTCTTTTTTTGTTCTCTTCTTCATAGTCCTCCAAGGACACCAGATTTTTATGATTTTGTTAACCTGACGCTTATCACGGGTATGGACAATGTCTATTACATGTTGGTGCACCTTTTGTCTTGCTGACTTTTGGACAAAGACATTAACCTTATTAAGAAAATCTGAAACAGAACTGACTTGCATACTTCTGTTTTACTTCTTTCTTCAATTGTATTGTCGCCCCTATGAGATTTTTTATATCGGCTGCACAATTCCGTTCCTTACAGGTACATTTGATCAGCTTGTATGAAATATTAAGTAAGATATACATGCTCAAGATATTTTTACAACTATTTTGCCACGAAATAACATTTGTATTGCACTATAATTTGGTTCATTACAACTATGTTTGGTGTTCAACTGGTACAGAACGTGACAGGAAGTATGGGAGAACGTTTGGCCCAATCATATATTAGCGCCAGTTGTCTACCCATTATCAGTCAATTGTTGAGCCAATAAACACGGATTATTGGTAGACACCTACACATAATCTGATATTATTTCCTTTCTGTACCCGCCAAACCAGCGAGGCCCGTCCGGCACCACGCCCACAATGCTAATGCCGGGTTACCGCGTGGGAACTTCTGATTGGTTTTCTAGGTACTCTAGATTATGTTTGTATAACGTGAAGTAGGTATACCACAGTTGAGGTCACCGTACTTTGAGTCAATCTCAGGAACCGGATCTTCACGGGACGCCAATCTTTTAACAAGGTTTTTCACAAAGATGATACAACATTATTCTATGGAAATAATTAGAACAGTTTGTTTCATAAGCATAAGTTCCGAAACAATATCCGGACTTTTTATCATTTAAACGATTCCCAGAAGGTAAGTGTGCGAACAAAAAAGATAGCACAAGAAGTCTACAATAGGGAAGTTGTGTAACTGCAATGGGCCATGTACTATGTACTTAACATAGAAAGTGTGTTCAAGTCCTTCTTACTTGTACATGTCTACGTTTATAAGGAGCCCGGTTTTAATTACGAGACACTTAAGAGAACCCCCTTCTCTTTTTGAGTATGTTGTTTGTGCACTGTATCATAGATCTTGTATGTATATAGAAACATAGCATATAGCATATATTTATATATATAAATATATATATATATATATATATTCATACAAGTAGATTGTTTGTGCCTGCACAATGGCCCAATTTCCGAATACTACTTATGGGCCTTCATTTATTTATTTTTTTATTATTATTAGCCATCATCACAATGTCTTATAACAACAACAAACAAAAGACATTTACAATTAGAGTTCGACGTCTCTTACATATCCATATTCAATATGATAAGACTATTTTTGCGCTATTTTTTGATGTTTGAGATACAATTACAACAGCATATCGGTGGTCAACTCCTTAAGGAATTCATTCCTATGTGTCTGATGATGTAATTTATAAGGCAATAACTTCCAATAAGAATACGCCCTATACTTTGTATTCTTTCTATAAACCTCTAAAATTGGTTGATCAAGTTTCAATTTCTTACCCTGATCACTGCGCAGATATTTCACATATTCAACAACATTTGAATCATATTCCCCAGTATTTACACCACAGTGGCCAGGCACTTATCCAAATGCTCTGCAAAGCCACTGAATAATTTTATCGATTATCTGATATCAATATCCGTTCTATCATTTATTCGAGAACCTCCCGACTCAAGAACTGCCCAAATTAATAGGGACAAAGAGGAGAAGAGATGGATGTACCGGTTAGGAACCATCTTACCACAGGGTTGAAATCTACTAGATTAACTAGAAGGCCTCCCATACTCTACACACTTCGTTTTCAAATTCCCCAGTATTTAATACATCAAATATAAAAGAAGTAGACGTCTCAACCTTCGTATATATAACAATTCCACTTTACAATAACTATGTACCCTAACTTCATCATCACTAGATATGACTTTACCATCAATTTTGTAATTGCAAACAATTTTTAAATCTTTAAATTGAGGTGACTGTAGTCTTTCTATAAAATATTTACCACCACCATCAATTAGTATATCCAAATAATCAAAGAATGGTTATACCATCTGTTTATATACGAACAATGATGCAGCAAAAGTTAACATATATTGGATTTTACTAAACATATACAATTTATATGCCACCTTTTTAATAATTGACTTTAGAAAGACATCTTACTGTAGACAACTATCTAAGGTGACTCCTAAATAGCAATACTTTTTCACAAGTCCTATACTAACATCTTTCGAAACTTGTATACCATTTGCTTTCGAATAGCAGTAGCTAATTTAGGCAAAGTGGTAAAATATATCCAAGATTTTTATCACACCAACTACAGTAAAATTGCATAGCTCGTTCCAATGTATTATTTACAATATCCACATCACCTCCTTTCGTATACAAAACAATATAATCCGCATACATCACTAAGTCTAACTTAGTAATATTATCTTCCATAAATTTAAAAGAGTCAATTGAGTACGTAGGCATGTATATGTATAGAGGATATCCAACCAACTCCCCATTCTTGCATTTAGTATGCATCCATGGTATCTTCCCTCTCTCTCATTCTCTCTGGCTCATCACTCGACCCTCACAAAGTTGCAGGCGCGGATTCAGGATTTTGAAAAGTGACCATAAAGGATAAGTGCTGAAACAGAACCTCTTCCAATGTACACGCTTGTCTTTTTTTTTTACCATCTCTATTTACTCAACAAAGTGTATCCGGAAATTAAGGATTCAGCAAATATAGATGCTGATATTTTAGCACCATACTGTCCAAAAGGCATTACAATGCCTAATCAACACGAGTTCATCCACTATTAACTATCAAAATTATTAATAAACGTATACTGCATGAGTTGTAAGTAGTCATTTAACCAATGTAAGTTGCCATATGAAATTGTCTTATATTTCAAATTTAATTACAAGTGATTTGTGACATAGATTTCTGTCCAGAACGACACTGACGAGTTAACACAAGGTGAATGACCCAAAATGGTTACATAATCTGGTAGCATAATTTCACAGTGATAATCAGTCTTCTTTGAAATTGATGTTTCTCTTATTGTATAACAGATTAAGGACTTATATGATAAACTTAAACCGCCATTATTGAAAATTCTATGATGACAGATGTGAGTTCGTATTTTAATTAAGTGCCTGCGTCATTCCATACTATAAGGCATTACTCCCGGGGCGCCTACACTGTCAACGCAAAGCCGCAGTTGAGTGGTTGCTGTTTCACAGTTCGCCTTTCTTCTGCTTTGGTGAGGTCGGCGGTCGATTTTTCATAAAGGTGGAAAGGATCTGAATCTCTGAGTTCTGCTAAGCCAAAAAGAGGACATGGTTATTCGATACCTTAAAGCGGCATACCCACTAGGCGATTTTGTTGCAATCGGCGCTACCGTCGGCACTCCCGTCGGCGCCGACGTTGGCACTCCCGTCGGCCGACTCTGCATAACAAGGCATACCCACACAGAATCGGCAGTCCCGTCGGCGTACTCGTCGGCAGTCGGTGCCGACGAGTACGCCGACACGTACGCCGATCCTTATCAAGCATGTTTGATAATTTTACACCGACGAGTAGGCCGACGAGTAGGCCGACGAGTAGGCCGACGCTGATTGCCGTCGGCCGACACAAAATCGCTTAGTGGGTACGGCCCTTAAAGCCGGTAAATCTGACTTTTAATGGATGCGGAGATATGAGAAGACCATTACAGACCACGATCGACATGTCAGCAAATGTCATCAACGAAAAAGGGGCTAACTCATTATCTGACTTCATTTACCTAAAATGAACAAGATGTGAACAGGGATATCATGGTTATATTATACGCAAAGGAATCAACTCTTTATCCAAGAGAAACGACCAGATTAATAAAGACTATATGGCCGTGTGTGCTTAATTCCTACTCTTGCAGAAGTTTCACAGATGAAAGAGATTTTTTTCTTATCCGTATATTTACTTAATCTAATGTTCGGCAGACTCAACAAAAGCCTTGTCGGTTCGGGCCTTTGCTATGACGATATGTGTTTTAGTATACTGTGATGCCTCCTTTAAGCCCCATTCGCCGTGGCAGACGATTGATATGTCATTTGCAGGTCCGACAGATTTATCGTATGGAGACAGTGATCCTCTCAGGGCCGATAGAATTATCGCATGTCAGCGAAATTGAAGAAATGGCATTCACACTAAGAAGAGAGCCACCTTGCAATTGCAACTGGCGCCCCGAGGATATATATATATATATATATATATATATATATATATATATATATATATATATATATATATATATACATGAGAGGTTGACCGTTCGTGTAGGAGAAGAACCTTACACCTGTCATGCAGTCTACCTGCAGTATTCTATAAGGAAAAACACGACATCAGTAAAATGGCAAAGCAGTTATCATTTTTGATAATATTCATCATACAAAGTTTTTTCTAGTAGATATGCAAACTAACACCTTCAGGCTTCCCAGTATGGTTCTGGGTTTGACTTTTCACTTCAGTGTTATCTCAAAACCTTTGTGGCTGACCCCTCTTTGCTCTAGATTCACTCGCCACTATGTCTTCGAAACACCACCTGATTACGCCCTGAGTCTCTTTGTTTGAGGCGCAAGTACGGACTGCCAAGACTTCTCACACACCTCCTTACACACCTCTCCATAAAAACCGGCCATCGCCTCTTTCTTTTCTCTTTTTATTTTTGTTTTTGTTTCTATTTTATATATACATAAGACCCACTGGACTACTGCCATTAAAAGATGTAAGGTGTATAAGATAATGACGTACTGGCACCTACACGTGGTTAAATGACTAAACATCCACAGGACACTCTTGATGAAATAATCTGATATACTTTTCTTGACGTGGCGCGTTTCACACTAGGATAATCGTAAATACGTTTCTCGGATCTCAAAATTTAAGATAACATGTTTTTAAAGGTCAACACTCTCAACTCTACATAATTATGTATATTTATGATATTCGCTAGGTGCTGATGACAGATTTGTGGTCCATGTAGGACCTCAGAATTATAGGAAGGTGGCAGTTTGTTAGGCGCTAAATAAACAGAGAAAAACATCCGTGTCGGAATCTTGGGGCCGTATATGACAGGAGGGCGTTCCAGAGCTTATTTACGACAGATCAATACATACCCAATATACGAATAGAAATTTACGACTATTCTGATGAAGTGTGTCCAAAGGATCGTCCAAGTCGTATCGTAAAGAATTGTAACATGTTTGTAAATATTTACGACCCGTCGTAAATAACATGTGATAACATGTGATAACATGTGATAACATGTGATAACATGTCATGCATATCATTATAATACATTATTAGAGCTGGTTGAAGGTTTACGAATATGAATTTACGAATATGAGCGTACACAGATACAACATACGAATGCCCTCCTTAATAAAACCAAGAAATAATCATTCTATAGCTGACCATACGACCCTGGGGTGCGTTCCAACCTACATTATTGAATAAGTAATAGGTCGTATCTTTGGTCATATGTCATTTATTACTGATTTACGATTATTTGGTTCCAAAGTATAAGATGGAGGGGTCTTCTTACATAATCTGTGGGACCCCTTCTGTATAATCTAATAATAAATCGTTGCAAAGTATCTATGAAAACATCATAAAATCATCGTAGACAGGCTATTTGGAAGAAAAAAATAAGACACCTATTTAGGTAGTCGTAGGTGCACGATGATATGGACAAGATGGTTAAATGTATAGACAAAACCTGAAAATATAAACATAAAAATTAATAGCAACAAAGTTTATATATTTTGCAACTTTTCCAGCATTTCCATAATAACTTTGATTTTATTGTTTCACATTTATGGTGTTAGAAAGACAAGCATGTCATTTACTTCAGGAATCAGAGACCACCTGCGTTTCTAGCCTTAGAATAGGCGTCATACACAATTAAGCCAATTGTAGGTGGCAGACAGAATGGTGCCAGGGACTATAGGGTCTACATGCCAAGGGTTCTGAGAACATTGTCACACATGAGTACCCTCGATTCGAATTTTCTCTGTGCCAGTATGACATGAAATTAAACCACTGAGTGATAAGTTATACATCTAGGGAGAGCCAACTTAGTGAACTAATTTTTGATCTATTACTTTAAGACATATTCTATTTGGAAATTAAGAAAAACATGCACAACATGAGTTATTAATGTTGTAGGTGGTTGGCTTGCCCTTCATGACATAGTGTACCCAAATATATTTCTGCCTGTTACTAGAAGCGACGTGGACCCCCTCCGTAAGTCCCGACCTAGCAATGTCCGTATGTAAATTGACCCTTTTGTCGCAGCCACTTACGGCCTGAAACGCTGTAGACATTGGAACGCACCCCTGTTTAGTATTGGCTCCTATGGAGAACATGGAATTACGTTGACCCCCATTACCTATCGTAAATATCCACAAAAAATACTGTATACGAATGGTCGTACATGTATACGTATGGTCGTAAATATCCTCTGGACAAAGAAAATAATTTATATATTTTCTCTGGACACTTTATTCATCATATAGATGTCGTATATGTTTACGAACTGCCGTAAAAAAGCTCTGGAACGCCCTCCTGGTGTCCGCTGTTGAGGGGGTGGGTGGTCTCATGTAGGGGGACCACTGTATACATATTCCTCGCTCTGTCCATGGGAGGTTCGACTGTCAGTCGCGGAGTGTTTGATGTGGGTTTCCTGGGATGCGCCGCAGAGTAACGGTCGGCAGATGTTAAGCCAACGGAATGGCTATAACGTGATTACAAAGTCGTCGGAGCCTCAGAGGGGCAGACATCTACAAATGTGGGGACGGAAGGGAAGTACTCGTAATCTCAATGTTAATGGACCATTTTTACAACCCAAGAACTTAAAGAGATAAAGTTGGGGTTTATCCCCATAATGATGCAGAGACGGTAAAATCTAAAGCAGCAAAGTGCCAAACTATATGATAGAAATATGAGGATGAACTTTAGGGGAATAATATGGTTTGTATAGAACTTTATGGGCATAAAATTATTCCTTTCTGACAAACTGTATGTACCCATGCAACCATTTTTCATTGTATCCAAGGGTGGATACAGGATTCTCTAACGGCGGGGGTCAGTATTTAGGCTATAGGTACTGATATGGTTCCATGTGAGTGCACAAACGCTACATTTTCCCCTCATTTTGTAGTTAGGGGGGGGGGGGTCAGGACCCTGGACGCCCTGGATCTCCCCCTGGTATCATTGCTATATTGAACAATTTGAATAAGTTGCCCACAAACTAGTGCTTCCCCCTAGTGGTGAAAACTGTAAAATCCCCCTGGGGCATAGGGAAATGTCCTAAAACGTGATCTAAAATGCTATTCATAATCTAAAAGGTCTGTTTTGGAAACTTAAACCAAAATTTGATTGGTTTAGGGAATTTACCTTTTGCCTGTTGGGCAAAAAGTGGCACTTAGTCACTAAACACATTTCCTCACAAATTTCATCCTTACAAGCTAATTGCTGAGGATATAAAGGAAACTTGTGTTCTAATATGTTAACAAGTTTGGCTGCTTTGAAAATTACTTGGTGATTTATTCATTTTGCATCTTTTTTTGTCTCTGCACTGCAAAACATGCCAAAAAGGTATGATGTTTTTTTCCTATTTTCCACACATATTTCTTCACCTAACTCAATAGATCACCCTGGGACCTATGCTTTTTTTTTAGTTTTATGTTCACAACATATGTAGGTATTTATATAGTAATTTTGAGACAAGTTCCATGTTTAGAAATCTTTTTATAGCAGGTTTTAGGCAAAATAAGGGCGTCAAAAAGAGCCTCCTCACACATCTAATGTTTTTTTTCTTAAAGTAAAATATATTTCAAATGCAATATTTAGCTACAAAATAAATCTATAGCACCTCCTTGATATATTTCATGCAGGAAACATTAATAACATGTAAATCTTTTATCTTAATTTCATGAGTATTTAATTTCTGATTTTTTCTGAAAATGTCCCGAGGTATCATCTAATAGCTCTTAAATTAGCCCCGGGACCCCCACTTTTCTTTTCATATATTGGCTCTACATCACCAGGGGATCAATTGTACCAAATTCCAATGCATTTCCATGTTTCGTTTAGTTAGTGGGCATTATCCTTAAGATATTGAACAAGAGTGTTGTGTATTATTGTTTGTGGTGGGGAGTGGCTAGCTAGCCAGCGGTAGAAAGTTATACTTCATTCAGGGTGTTCAAGTCTAAATGAAGAGACACGCTTGTAGATGTTCAACGTTTATCAGAGTATTCAAAGAAAGGTGAAGGTATAATTATCTCATCATACAATCAAGCATGGATCCATTAAAGTTGGTACAGGGTCTATCAACCACAGGATATATTCATAGCCAATATCTATCAGTGTCTTTGTTTCCTAGCTCAGCCTTGCACTTTCTTTTTCCATCCTTAAGAATAGACCCACAGTCTACTGCATAGAGGTATCTCTCCTAACAACTCATGGTCACCACAGAATGCCACCAGCACTTAGTCCACCTAGCTCCCGTGAAACATCGTTACTCCTTTAGCTCAATCTTAAAGGCCCTTTTACACCTGTGCGACTTGAGCTGCGATATCAATGTAATATAAGGATATCACTGAATATTCACACACATTGATAATATAATTATTTGAAATCGGCTATTTTGAGTATTTAACACATGTATAACCAAGAATTGTTCCTCTAATATGTGTGACTTCACTGCGATATCGTCATATCGCAGCTCATATCGCATAGTGTAAAACCCCCTTAACTCTTGCACAGCTATCCCACTACAACTGCGTTTATATATTAACCTCTTAATTGATTGTTTCTCCTTCAAGGAATTCAACTGTAAACATCTGATCTGTTGTTGTCTTATGCTTGAGAAGTAGACCATAATGTGTACGACCACCCGAGGACAAACCCCAACGTGGGCTTGGGGACGATAGGCAACTCAAGCACCTGCCGACCTGAGGACAAGCCAGACCAAACTCGGGAGATGACCCAGGATGTCTACGTGCTTATGAATATGTAACAGTTATGATAAAGGAATATAGTAGATTACAACACTGCAATCCATTCCTAGTATAGTAGACTAGTATTAACATGTCAGTCCAGCCTGGTCCCCAACCCACATTCATGAAAACTCTCAAGGCCAACAAACCAGTTCAAGGCACCCCACCCAAAATCCCATCTGTGCCCTGAATTTCTTTGGCATATACAAGTATCGAACCAGGCATTTACAAAATGCACATTCTAAGGCTAGTCTGTACAGTATATGTAAGGTGACAAATGAGGCAAAGCTATTAAGGACCCCAATAAGGATTTCCGAAAAAGGGAAATGAACATGATTGTAGTAAAGAAATGGGACCCATGATTGGGGTTCCTGAAATCATATGTCGATCTTACGAAATGCCAATGTCACATACCATTGTGGAATTTTTTATCATTCTGTAGCTAACAACAATGAAACAACAGATGACTACTGAACCACACACTTCCATTAATGTCTCGTTAATTAGTTTTGAAACAGGCCACTGTATACAGATACAAACATGAGATAACCAATGGACAATGGACAAGTATTTGTACTGTGACAGAAATCATATTCACGAGGTAAGAGGCTTGAAGGCATGGATAACATTTAATAACTATAATTTTTAGAATGCATTTTGATTCAGTTCTCAAAAATAGGAAAAACAGTGCCAATTGACCCTAGGGAACTACCGGTCACAAGTTTGCATTCTATATCAATAATTTCAATCTTAGAACTAGAAAATCTCCACTGAAACAACAGATAGTTTGTCAATACAATAAATAGAGTGTAGGGCGGAACTTGACCTACTTTGTCATAGGCAAGGACCAAATCACTTACCCCTCCTTGGCATATTGAATTTTGGTGATACACACTCATAGAGGGTAGGTTGTCCTTGCCTTTACACGGCCACGGCAAACCTAATAAAGCTAAAAGCACCTCTATTCCTTCTCTACCATAAGTACTAGTATTGATGGAGGGGGCACGCGTCATTTATTTCAGTCCAGTTAATGTGTTCAGAGAGTTATTACGAAGGCGTATAATGAGTGTTCGTAGTAGTCATCAGTGTACAGAAGTTTATAAATTCATATCTAGTATAGTTAAGTTTGTAACCATCCGCATTTGTAATCAGCTGATACTTGGCTTGTTAAGACGCTATCCTACATACAGACGCTATCCAACAAAATCCAGTATTTGTCACTAAGCAGCAATATAAAGACACTATCCTACATACAGATGCTATCCAACAAAACATTTTGTTGGATAGCATCAGCCACCTGCTGCTATCCTACATTTGGATGCTAACCCATAAGGGAGAGGTGCTTGGGGGAGAGTGTACCCAGGGTATAGTGGGGTTTTAGGGGGGTAGTGTCCCCAGGGTATGAAGTTTTTTTTTAGGGGGAAGTGTACCCAGGGTACAGAGGGAGTTTTAGGGGGAAGTGTACCTAGAGTATGGAGGCAGTTTTATGGGGGTGTACCTAGAGTATGGAGGGGTGTGCAATTTGTCTGCATAACGAGACCTAGACAAGGACAAGCGAACCTTAGGGAATAGGGCTCAATATTTTGAATTAGACCCAGGGTATTTTCAGCAAAGACCCATGCCCTGGGTACACTACCCCTCCATACCCTGGATACACTACCCCTCCATACCCTGGGTACACTACCCCTCCATACCCTGGATACACTACCCTCTATACCCTGGGTACACTACCCCACTAAAACCAAACTATACCCTGGGTGTTCTATACCCCATATACCCCCTCTGTATCCTGGGTATCCTATACACTGTATACCCTATTCTATTTTGCATACTTTTTCCATACACTAGGTCTACATCAACCATACCCTGGGTCCTCATCAAACGCTGGAACTATAATTATGGTGATTGAGTGTGTATGCAAATATCAAAATGAAATGCAGGCTTCTGGTTGGCTGACTGTGAAGAAGAGCTTGTGTATGCAAGTTTTGTCACTTAGCATCTTTTTGTGGCTTAGCATATGCAGCAGACGCTAAGTGACAATTGTTTTTTCACTTAGCAGCAATTTTGTGGCTTAGCAGCTTGTGCAGCTGCTATCTTACAAAAAGATGCTAAGTGACAAAATTTTGTTGGATAGCATCTGTATGTAGGATAGCATCTTAACATGGTTTCTCCCAGCAGTTCAAAAGTCAACCTTTTCTTGCCATGTTTTACTACCAATATTTTGTGATAAATATGCCACCTATGATCATAGTGTTCTTTTGCTCTTGGCATCATTTAACTTTTAAGACGATGCAAAGATAAATATTTTAGGGTTTCATTCACGTAGATAAAGTTTTAGACTTCACGTTTCAAAATATTCTATGTTACCATATTAAGCATCATGTAGCCAGTATAGCCAATGAATTTACTGTTTTCTCAATAAGTAGCAAAGACATGAGGTTTTCAGCCAGTTGGGAATATAACATGTGACTTGGTCTCATTGCAAGAGAACATTCCTTTTCTTTGATATTTGGGAACGACTGTATTATAAGTATATCGAGACTAGAAACTTCTCTTTGAGCTTATGTGATCCTATTCCCGTAGTGTCTGGATTGGTCACACGATGTAGCTAGGTTCAACCCAACCTTGATCAATTCAGTGGCCTGCATGGTGGGGTGCCTGGGTTCTTAAAGGGAGCCAAAAGCAATGTTGTGCTAAAATGTAACAAAATTTTAAACTTAAAAAGGTATAGACATACATTCTATGAGTCTAACCATAGCTAGTGTTACAGTTTAAACCATGAAAACTAACTTGAATTTAAATTGAATTCCATAAAACCCCTGTCTTTCCTGTCTCTAGGCAGGAATGTTTGTGAACAAACCGTTTTGGTTGGTCACCAAAATTGGCTAGGGACATGTTTTATTGTATTTTGAAGAAATTAAAGCTTGTTTTCACAGTCTATATCTTATCATGGGCCTCAGTTATGGTCATAGAATGTATTTCAATAGTTCATACATTTTCCCAAATTTTACCCAATATTGGTTTTGGTTCCCTTTAAGCAGGTTTGCCACTTGCATTCTGGTTCAAATATAATACTTACGTAGTCCCGGTATGAGAAATAGCATGTGTTTCAGTTATAGGTGAATTCCTATTAGATTTTCCCATGTTGAGCAGTAAGATACTATTTGTATCCAAGTCTTCATAATCCATATGATAAGGTCACTGTAACTGCAATAGTTTCTATATGTCTACGGACTCGCCCACAATTCTGCATTTATTTGTTGACGGTGTGACGTTCTCTGGTAAGTCGGGGTTGCCGATTCTTACAACAGAGGAACGTGGGGATTGTTCGGGTCTCGGGGCGGACGGGGAATCCGAGCCAAGAACCGAGATGTGTTTTTAGAGTCGTGCCTCGCGCACGGGGGGGGGGGGGGGGGGGCTGAGCGAATCGGTCAGGAATCGGCGCTCGATGTCAAACGGAGGACTGCGGGGAAGGGAAATTATGGTAGGGGTACGGGTCGGCCGGGGCTCGTCTCGCTCTATCTCCCAGACCAGCATTCACCCCTACCGGGCGGTCCACCCCGTAATTCCGGTCCGCGGGGCCGTCGGGCCGACGGTCGCCTATTGTTTGGTAGCGTGGGGCCGAGCCTGCCGCGCCCTCGTCCCCGCGGACTTCGTTCCTTCGTTCCGCCCTTCATGCCTGCGTGCCATGCTGCGCCTCTGCTTCCGGGACGATTTCGGGCCTTAGTGCCTTACTTCGGTCCTTCGTTCCTCGTTCCTCGGGCCGTCGGGCCCCTACCCTAAGTTCCTCCTATTTATCTCGAACTTCGACTCTGTTTATTCGGGCCTCACCGCCCCTTTATATACCCTAGAGGTCAGCCCTGATTGGCTGCTTTCAGTCACGTGATCTACAACTGACGTCACTTCCGGTTTACATTCTCGTTTCCGGTTTACATCTCACTTCCGGTTTACATCTTTCCGGGTCTCGTTCCTTTACATATTCGTTCCTTTATACTTTCGTTCCTTTACATATTCGTGCCTCTTTTTCGGGCTTTTTACACTTTCGTTCATTCTTACATATTTCGTTCTTTTATACTTTTGTTCCTTTTCGAACATATATACCTTTTATAATATTACCTTATTTTCTCTTATTTTGATCTCTACATTTTTGGATGAATAGCCGTTCATCACAACGGTATGAAACAAGCAGAACGCGCATTCTTGGGCTATCCTAAACGGTATTAGATCATTTTCAATACATGACATCTTAGTAGTATATGGAAATTTGTATTCGGAGCATGTCGCATATACTGTAAATGATACGCATGAGATGTCACCTATTAACCATCAGGGAAAATTTAAGGGTATTATCTAGGTCTTTATTGTTGACCAGGTCCAGATGAGGGGAACCATGAAGCTATGACATTCAGGGGCGGATCCAGAAATTTTCAAAATGGGGGGGCCCTAATGTGAAATTTTCCCCCAGACCCTCTGGGGTCGAGATGTTATATTTAAAGAAATATATATATAAATTTGGCCCAAAATAGGAGGGGAGGGGGCGCACCCCCTGCGTCCCCCTCTAAAACCGCCGCTGGCATTGTACCACACATAAGCCATGTCCCCACTGGACCCAAGAACACCGCCGACCAACGTAAGTCGGTCTTAACCCTTTCTATCTTCAGCGATTGGTGCTTCGTTAGAGGATTTCGCGATACGCCAAAGATTATCGTGGACACTTCATGATTATATCGCAATGGTGTGTTAACGGTATCGTAACCTCAAGAATGTGTTTTCACAAATAGCAACATGTGAAAAAAGTGTATGTGCTCAAGGTATAAACCTGTACAAACAGATTCTGATTTCATGTTGGCAACAACACATGTCAATTATCTTCAAAATAATCATCGCAAAATGTTTTCGGTTGTTATTACCATAGAGGAGAAGGCTTCCGTTTAGAGTGCTTATTAGCTGTTAATTACTGCAATCTGTATTGTCGCACGTACCTGATAATCAGCCAATTTACACCTGTGTCGCAATATCGGTGTATAGATGCGACGTCAATGAGTAAATTGTAACAATACGTGACTATTAGGTACTATTATGGAGAACGACATGTTTTTGACTGAAAGTATCCGCTTTTAAAGACCGGAGCATGTTTTTGGCAGATTGTAAGAAACTGTACAGAGTGTGATCTGAGAGACTTCTTTAGTTGACAGCTCTGAAGGTAAGGTGAGGACCCACTGAGCAATGTGACTAAGATTCTGGTCATTTGGAGCTTGCCACCAACTAATATCTAACACTGTTGGACATTTCCAAGAGATTGACCATGTTTGGATAGATTTATGGTCAAATCGCTCAATGGGAACACTATTTCTGATCGCTTTCGAACAGTTCTGGTCCATTTCGACTAGTTCTGGTCGCTTCAATGATCAGAACCTTATTTGAATTGCTCAGTGGGGTCCCCCCTAAGAGATCACCAAGGATGAATATATATTTTTTAAAGGCTTATGTCATAACATCCATCAAGGTTTCCCCTAATTTCCGATATCTGGCAAGAGATTTGTCATTATTTTTTCTGCTAGATTTCTGATCATTTCGCTCAATGGGAAGATATGTTCTGGTCATTTTTAACTAGTCCTGGTCGTTCGTGGCCAGTTCTCGCTCAATGATTACCTCCCCCCCCCCCCCCCCGCCCTTTGCTTACTTTTTTGTAATACACCTCTGACCACTGCAGTTGACTGTAGCATAAATCGTAGATCATTAAAGGGATAAATGATGGATAAATACACCTTCTTCACGAGGCTGCCAAGTGCAACCTCTCAGAGACGCCTTGACCCCAACAATTGTAGTCTAAACCCATTGGAACCCATCCCCCAACTCGCACGTTAGCTTTACAATTTTATGATCTACTTAATTATTGGGTAGACACCAGTTTGGAGTTATGTTTTTGTTTACGAATATGATGGTTCCTTTTCGGATATCCCTGCAGTGAAGAGCTGAGATAGTACAGAGTGTGTGATAAGGGAAATACTCTGGGCTGTCTGAGGTGAATATAGCGCCTCTGTTTATATAGTCAACATACATGGCAGAGAGCTTTCGTCCGATGATAAAGGGATGCTTTACTTACACGTCAATTCTATTGATCCGAATGCGCCTCGGGGAATGGAAAAGGTATGGTCGTGTTTTGAATGGGAGGAATGAGATATGCAGAATGTATGTATGTAGGTATGTGTTTAAGTATGTAGGAGGTATGTGTGGAGGTATTTAAGCCTTCCATGAGTTTCATACGCCCAATAAAGATCCCTATACACAAATGTACATGTAAGCATGTCTGTCTGTTTGTCAGTATGTATGTATGTATGTATGTATGTATGTATGTATGTATGTATGTATGTATGTATGTATGTATGTGAGTGTGTATGTATACATGTATGTGCGTGCACGTTGGCCTATGGGGAATCTCAAACATATAACCCATTCACTCTGTGGCTTTAAGAAGGCTGTGATCAATATTCTGCAGAATGTAAACAAATACATGTCATTCTGGAAAGGGTCAGACAGCAGGAGTAAACAATGACGTCTGTAAGCCGACATCAGCATTGATGGTGAGGTGCAGTACAAGAAAACTAAACAACAACTACTATAGGAAAATGCGTTATTCAGATGCAGACACAGGGGGATATGACTAATCATGCCGTTTTCAGGCCTCACAATGCACATTTGGTCTGTAGTTAATAGTCAATTAATGCACATTATGTGATACGTGTGTAATGGGTATCTTAAGGCACTAAGTTACAAAAAGTCCTTAGTCACAAAATTTTATTAGATAGTATCATTTTGTCACTTAGTGCTCCCCTGAACACCCTAAGTCACAAAAAGAATCCTTAAAGGAGACACGCGAAGCCGTTTTTGACTCCAAATACGTTAGTCCTCCTCCTATTTATTCTATTAAGACTAAAGAATGTTTTCTTTTAGTTCTAATTATTTGAATACATCTAAATTCAATATAGTAGTGTGATGAGAATGGTGAGGAGGTAAACCTCCTAGTCGCACATGCATGCAAGGCTTATGACGTCATGGGAGGCATTGATATATTATTATGACCAGTGGGCCTATTAAAACTCCATACCATTTAGAAACTAAAGCTCAGGGAAATTTGTAACTTTCAGAATTGTTAGTTAATTATTTGAATCATTTTTAACTTAATTTTGCAAGCTGTGGTTTAGAAGTTATGATTTTTTAAACTTGACTCACTGGCACACACTAGTCAAGCCCAATGCCTTCCATGATGTCATAGGCTTTGACAAAGCTTGCCTCCTGCAAATTTGCACTAGAGGTGTGAGAGTGGTTTCACGTATACAGAAATAGACCTTAGACCTATTCTTTTTATATTCAGAGGGTTTGTAACCTTATCATACATTGAAATAGACTTTACTGGTCTATTATTAAAAGATATCTGAACATTGAAACATTTCTTTTTCGTGTGAGCCTTAAGGCACTAAATGACAAAATCATAATTCTGTTTGGTAAATAAGTGTCTGAAAAAAAGGGCCATATGTCACATGACATAATTATATCAATATGATGATGAACAATCAATATGATATCGTAAATTATATATTGTAAGTCAGGGGTTGTAGGAAATGGGTTGCATTCACTCACAGTACCCTAGACCCTTGAAATTGGGCATTTTAAGATTTAATGCCATTTGACATGAGTTTATCAAACTTCTTTTTTATTGGATTTTTAGACAGGCTAAGTTCACTTTATTTAATGTTTTTTTCTACTGTAGTCCTTTGGACCATTTGGGAACAATTACGTGCAGGGGTCATCCAAATGTCCTATTTTCATTGCTGCACAGAGGGCACTCCAACCTACCCACTACTAATGCCACCCCGAGCACCTATGTTTCTTAAAATCGCAGGGCTACATGGGGACCCCACAGTAAATTCCCTAAAGTTAGTGCTTGAATTCCAACCCCTATGTAGCCTATAATCTGGCCCCAGGACGTGAATAATGTCTGTATTTAACTCTCGTTATAAGCGAATTTTGAAGCTAGTCCAGCTAGAGGGCATTACATAATTTATTTATGACCAAACTCAGTGTGTATTCACCGAATATGAAGAGGAAAGAGAGACATGGGATCCCAAAAAATAGCCTATTGGTAATAACCAAACCAATGAGAGTTCGCTTTGACAGGTTCATATTTCCCGAAGGAAGCAGAACCAAATGTCCATTAATGGCATTATAATGATATTCTGGTTCCATAGCTTGCACTACATACACTATAGTCTATCAAGTTTAAGAGCATTTGGCCTCAGAACTTCACCCGAACGGTGAGGTGAAACGACGTGCCATACCTGTTTCATACCATCACTGTAAAGAAGGAATTTCTGTACAACCTGTTCATAAAAGATATCTCCCCTCTATGTTCTGTGGTTCTGGCGGGGGAAAGACACAATAAGCTGATTTCATCTTTCATCAAAACTGAACCAAGGTGTGGGCAGAGATTTTAGGAGGGGGGGGGGAGGTTGCCATGGTTTAAACATTACAACACACGACAAAACCTCAACTAATTTGACAGCCGAAGAATTGAATAATGCTACCATTATACAGGAATATGCTACCACCATGTAGAATATCAAATCAATTTAATTTCAAAGGTCAAAATGTCTAAACAAAATTTAATTAAAAAGAAATCCATGAGGTGTGCCTACTTCGATCATGTACCTTACAAAGACTAGGATGTGTTGCACCATGATTTTTGTCCAACTCAATTTCCTTATTTTGGAACAGGTGATTGGAAAACGGCAAACTATGTCAAGCAAAAGTTAAACAACCTGCTACATAACTTATGACGGCACTAAAGTCAGTTTTAATGGAGATTATAATTGGATATAGAACAAAAAAGAAACCAATTTCGCTGAAAATAAGTGCTTAAGAAATATTGTTACAGAAAGTCAGAGAAGACATATGGGTGAAACACAAAGAACAGAAGACCACAGGAAATAGGAAAGCACTGCAGGTGAAGCTAGACTGAAATTACAGGACAAGGCTAAGGGTGAAGACGAAACTTTGTTCTGAAATAGAGATCCATAAAAACAACAGATATGAAAAGTTAAAGTCAGAAAGATTACTATCTGGGCTCCCAAAAGATATGTTGCATTCCGGTTTCATGCCTCCCAAAAATTGATAGGATAGGTAGGGTGTTATTCTTGATAAATATTTTTCAACTGCAATGCTCCCAGCCGGAGGTGTGACGTTGTATTAACGTTGCAGTAACGTTCTGTGTTGGTTCTTGTTACATTCTTTTGATGACTCCCAATTACATTGATGTGACCTACTGCTGTGGCATTGCACTGTAACATTATCATAATGTTCTGGTTATTTTCTTCAACCTAAACAGAATGTTCTAATAACATTCTGTTTTGGTTTCATCCTAACCTCACCAAAAATAATATTATAATAACATTCTAATTTGGTGAAGTTTCAACCTCACTGTCAATAACGTTATTATTTATAAAGCTTAAAATGTTGCTTTGATGGTGGTTGGAACGAGAATGAATGGCCGGTGACGCGTCCCAATATTTATAGTGACGTGACAACAAGTCTGCGTCGCCGTGGTTACGTCGCGGTGACGTCAGCGGAACCGTTAAAATAATTATTTTGTTTAGGTCTCGCCTCACAAAATATTACGCTATGTGCCATCTTAGTAAGTAACAAACTAACTTAAAGAGTATGGTTCCATAATGTTTCTGTTACATCAGAAGCTGGCTGGGATATGCTCAGATTGTTTTAAAAGCTAAGAGCTTTCAAGATGTGCCTCCTGTAACGAATTTTAGCATCTGTAGTACACATTTTGATAATGTATAGACCCTTTAATTGGGAAAAACTTAAGGTTTGGGTTTAAAAGTTCGATCTACGCTACTATTTGTTTGTCCATAACCTTCCCCATCGTTTTGCCCCGACCCTAAAGTTTCTTTCAAAGAAAATATAGGGTAAACTCATTAAAATGTCACTAAAATATACACACTTGAAATCGCCTTCATAGTAACAAAAAATGTATTGCAGTTGCTTACATTTGTAACAGAAGGTGTATTAAGGTTTCTCATGCTGAATACTATCCGAGACGACTGTCATTATAGGTAAAAGAAAGATGGTTTTTTTTAAAATGCCGACCTACCGACGCTATTTTTGGTGCCATGAAACCTGAATACAACTATCTTTTGGCCTAAGGGTTTTGCAGACTGTTTGACTACACTGGGCACTTAATTACATCATCTGTACACCAATCGCAACATAATCTGTTATGTTTCTTACGCCACATGGAAGTAACAAGTACAATGAGTGATGAAGAGACGTACGTTTTTGGACTTGGAAAGATAACACATTGAGAAACAAATGCAAATACTACATTAAAGATCAAATGCAGTCATCGGAACTGTCTGGCAGAAGCTAGGAAACTAACTCTACTAACAATGGAGTGACTCGCTTAGGGGCAGCACGTGACACACTAAACATTGAGAATATTCGGTACAATGAAAAGACCTTTTAAATAAGGAACATCTAAACAGCCCTTCTGCGATGTTTTGTCAATAATGGCAGACATTTCTTCTTGATCTGCAACAGTTCATGAAAAAAATGCTTCTGCTTAAAACATTGTACAATAAAAATGTTTGTATGTCACTATAATGGTTCTCTAGCTGCACTTTATTTCTGATTTCTAGGAACATCTTTACATAATCTGCAATATGGTACTCTGTGTTACTCATTATAACAAATATCTATAGTGTGTCAGAAACAAAAACCCGGATTGTTACGATTTCAATATGTGGCTAAATTGAGGACAACATTTTCTAATGAAAAGAAACATCTTCCGTATGTGAAAAAAAAAAGTTTAATTTAGGGTGTATTTGTCATTGATTAGGGGAATTTTAGACTGAGCACACATCGCAAGGGGACCTGACCACACAGTGTGGGACCATATTGTTTGCAATCTTTGAAGGACAGTATATGTGCATGTGTATTAGTACTGTTTGATTAATTTCTGTGAAGAAGCATTGTCACAAGTCATGTTGCTTGTCGCCGATATCAAGTTCAAGCTCGATAGAGCCGGATATAGCAAAATAAGAGGTCAAGTTAAGATTAGGTACATATCTTTCGTGATATTTAGCCAATAATAATCCCACTGTAGTCTGCTAAAGCCTGAAGGTGCTCTAAGTCAAACAGTTATTCACGCTTTCCGAAAAATCATTCTAAATAATACATTATACAATAGAATACTATTGTGACGTTCCTCGGTAGGTCGGGGTTTCCGATTCCTACAGCAGAGGGACGTGGGAATTGTTTCGGGTCTCGGACGGACGGAGAATCAGGGCAAGAAACCGAGATGGGATGTTTTGAGTCGTGCCTCGCGCACGAGGGGGGGTTGAGCGGGTCGGTCGGGAATCGGTGCTCGTCGACAGGCGGAGGACTGCGGGGGAGGGAAAATATGGTAGGGGTAGGGGGAAGCCGTTTGTTATCTCCCTGCCGGTATCCGTACCTACGGACGGTCCACCCTCGGTCTCGATCTACGGGGTGTCGGGCCGACGGTTGCCTATTGTTTGGTAGCGTGGGGCCGAGCCGGTCGCGCCGTTATTCCCCTGGATCCTGGGCTTCCGTCCTTGGTTTCGGGCCCTCGTGCCATTCCGGGCCTGCGTTTCCGGGACTCCATCTGGGCCAGTTTCGGGCCTTCGTGCCCTACTTCGGTCCTTCGTTCCTTACTTTCGTTCCTCGGGCCTTCGGGCCCCCATCCTAAGTTTTCGCCTAATTCTCTCGAACTTCTACTATTTTACCCAAACTTCTAGTTAATTAACTCGTATCGGCTCATCTCAGCAGTTGTTTAAGGGAAGAAGACACGTGTGGACACAAGGAGAACTGTGAAAGAACTTGTTTATTCGGGCCTCACCGCCCCTTTTTATACTCTAGTGGTCAGTCCTGATTGGCTGACTTCGATCACGTGGTTACAATTGACGTCACTTCCGGTTTACATTATCACTTCCGGTTCACATATCACTTCCGGTTTACATATTTCTCGGGACTTTCGGGTTTCGGGCCTTTACACTTTCGGGCCTTTACACTTTCGGGCCTTCTTACATTTTCGGGCCTCTTTCGGGCCTTTCGGGTTTCGGGCTTTTACACCTTCGGGCCTTTACACTTTCGGGCCTCTTACATTTTCGGGCCTCTTACACTTTGATCACGTGGTTACAATTGACGTCACTTCCGGTTTACATTATCACTTCCGGTTCACATATCACTTCTGGTTTACATATTTCTCGGGACTTTCGGGTTTCGGGCCTTTACACTTTCGGGCCTCTTTCAGGCCTTTCGGGTTTCGGGCTTTTACACTTTCGGGCCTTTACACTTTCGGGCCTCTTATAACATATATACTTTACTTTTGTCATATTACCTTACTTCTCTTATTTTGGTCTTTTACCTATCTGATGAATAGACATTCATCACACTATCATAAAATAAAACTACACCTCATCACTTAAGGAGGAAATTTCTAGCTGAATAACTAAAAATTAGACAAAACGTCTCAAGGCATAAGAAGTATCCTGGTTTTCTATGAAATGCATCTATAGGCATTTTAACGCAACCATACAGTGCCAGTCTACCGCTTAACACTCAAATTGTACGTTCAGATAATGGTGGCTATGCAGTGTGTCATTATACGTTAATTACAACATATCACTCTGCCACATATCCCTGTACACCCTAATTAGTCTGCCTGATGGAAATAGAGTGGTGGTAGATACCAGACACCGTTTGTCTAGATTTTATCTCCAAGCATCTAATAAGCCACATCAGGTGCGCCGTAATTACACGTATATCTGTGTGTTATCGGGTATCGGGATATCGGGATAGCACCGGCTGCAGTAATTGGAATAGAAAAACATCTGGTTCTATTTCATATTATTTACTGCCAAAAAATATATTGACTTCATGATTTTAACTTACAATTTTCCAGAAAATGTACATTCTTAAGAGAAATTAAGGGGAGGAAAGTATGTGTCGGGTTGACAGGTTCTACATTGACTGGTAGGGAAGTCGATTAGTTCATTTGTAGCATTAAGGGGAGCCAACGCAATCAAATTGAAGCTTTATCATTCAGGCACATAATATCTTACATTACAGATGTTCTACAAGTAGAAATATGTTCTGAAAAACCTCAACTGTGTTTTCTTGGATTAATCTGGTGTTGTTTGATGATTTGTAAGCAGTATTTCTTTATGTTAATTATATTCGTAACACTTAATTTCAATGGAAAAGGTTCTACATGAAAATATGGCCTCTGAAGCCAATGTTCCATTAAAAAATGATGGCAAAATATAACTGCTAAGCAAATAAGTAATGTTGACAGGCTTCTGATACCTTCCAAGAATACTAATATTGAAATTATGATTTTCTTACACATAGGAAACATATCAAACATTAAATCTATTCCTCATAAGTTCACACGTGTAGTATTCTTTTGAAATCTTCATTTGCTAATCAATTTACATAATTATAGTTAGGTTTCAAGGCAATAGATACGGGCAATGCCTGTCATAACATTAGATAACCGAATTTTTAAATCTAATTATTTATGCAATGACTTATGTCGGTTATTTGAACAGTAAGAAACTGTACAAACTGCTTGACTTTGTTTTTTGTGCCAGTGATTAGTTTTTCACGCGAATTTTTTTGTTTTTATTTCAAGTCTTGCTACACAAAATAATATGTTATAGCCAGATGGCTGTATCATCCGGTTTGCCACTAGCTAAATGGCTATGGGACGTACAAGTTATGCTGATTTGTAAAGGTTTGCCATTACATATACATCTTGGCTGTATAAATAATGTATAAATGGTTTTGTTTCCTTTTTACTCTGCCCACATGTTCTGCATGTCCTGGTAACTAAAGTAAACAGGACCCTAGTAAGCGGCTAAAAGACCAAGTTATAGTCACTTTGTGGTGATCAGCAGCATATGCTTGTCACAACCATGTGACTAGCAAATTAGTCTAAAATTGGAATTCAAAATTGTATAAAGTCGGTTAATTATGATTCTATAAGACCGTTTAGACTTAATCAAGAATAAGCATGCATTCTAACTTCTTTTGAATATTGTCAAGTAATGATTTAATCACCAATATGATGGCCGATCCCTTTCTGGGTTGTCATCTGCAGAATGTCTTTACAAAGTTGAAAAAGTTGAAAAATGAGACTCAACTTGGATGCAACTAGCTTACCCCACATTAATACTTGTACTGGTCCTCACATCTGCCATTCCAACCTGAATAAATCCACCAGCGATTAAGAGAACCATCAATTCTATCTTCAATGAGATAAATATGGACCTTAAGGTTTTCACAGTCAAGAAATCCATTCAGCATATTTTCGTATATATCACTTATGAGGCCTTTCCATACTATCATAAAGCACACAGAAGGCCTTCAATAGCAAAAACTAGAAGACAAGTAGAGGAAAAAAATACTTAAGATGAAAATTTTGATGGTTTCCAGTTTTCAAATATTATTACTAACTCATTTGTAGATCCAAAATTCGGGGCAAACAATACCTGATGTTGAAGTGCCTGATTTCCTCAACAAATATTTCAATGAAATTGGTTATGGTTTTGATGGTTTATATCCAGACACCGATGGCTATGCTCAAAATGCTTGTATTCTTTTTGATGATATTACCCTCAAAGAAGTGAAGGAAATGTTTGATAATATTGATATAACAAAGACAGTTGAATTGATAATATTAACTCCAGTGTTCTGTGTGATGTATTTGGTATTATTGCTCCAGAAATGCTACATTTATTTCAGAATCAATAAGAACCTCCTACTTTCCAAGAGCATGGGCTCATTGAGTTGTGGCTCTAGTCCCAAAAGGTGGCAACCTCATGAATCCTTCAAATTGGCTCCAATAACACAAACCCCACTCCCGGCCCAAATTTAAGAAAAATTAGTTCAAAAACACCTCCTAATCTACCTATTGGAAATATACTACTTTTTGATAAATCAATATGGCTTTCTACCAGGTCAATCAACTCATCAAGCTTTATTTGATTTAGATAGCAACATCCACATAGCATTATATGATAAAATTACAGGACTATTAAAGGGAGCCAAAACCAATAAATTCAACAAAAATTTTCAAACTCAAATAATCATAGAAATCCAATTATTGAGCCTATTTCTGGCCCATGTTAAAATCTAAACCATGAAATATGGTAGAAAATCATTAAAAACAAGTTTTCCTTGCTCAGATGAATTAATGTGGATCCACAAAAATGGGGTTTGTTTACAAATAAATGGAAATTTTACCATCTCTTATCGAATTCTATTTGGGTTTGAGCTAGTTTTCACAGCTTATACTTTACCACTGACCTTAATTTGACTCATCTAACATATTTCTGTACTTATCTGAGTTTTGAAAATTTTGGCAATTATATTGGTTTTGGCTCCCTTTAATGCTATACATGTGGAAAGCTTTTGATTCCCTGGACCATGGTATTGTATTGCAATTGGGGAAACTGATGTCAATTGGCATTCCTAAGAATTATATTTTATGGTTCCAAAGTTACTTGACAAGAAACAGACTGTACAGTTCAATGGTATATATCCAGAAGCATGAACGTAATATCTGGCACCCCTCAAGGTAGTATTCTTGGGCTAACATTGCTCAATATTTATATAAATGATGTTTGTATATGTAATGTCATTTCTAGTTCGAATATTAATATGCGTAATATACAAAGTAAATCAGAAGATATTCCAACTGTCAAAATTAAGTAAATATATTGATGAACACACAGCAATAAAGATATACAAACTAACCATTCTTCCTGTTATAGACTATGCAGGCTGTGCATTAATATCATGCAACAAAGGAGACAAAATTGATCTGGAAAACTACAAAATGATGCCTGTCCAATATGAACCCATTAAGCGATTGAACTAAAATTCTGATCGTTTTGATCAGTTCTGGTCGCTTGGTTCTGGTCGAAACGACCAGAAATGGTCAGAAATGACCGGAAATGGTGTTCCAATTGTGCAATTTCTGGTAAATCGCTCAGTGGGAACACCTGTTTTGGTCATTTGTGATTATTTCTAGTCAAAAACGGCCAGAACTGATCAATTTTAGTTTTTATATAAATCGCTTAATGGGTTCCAGCCTTTAAGGTGAATAGAATAGGTCTTTTTTTATACAGAATCACTACATGATAAAATGAAATAATTTAGCCTTGAGCAGAGTCGTATTTTACAGTTACATAGATTGATGTATATCTATAGTTAGAATCTTTGCAAATTTAAGGTTAGTAATAGAACAACAAGGAAAAGTAATAAAAAGGTCTTTATTGTTCCACAGAAAATCACAACTTAATAAAAAAATGTTCCTTTTTATAGAAGGACTAACTTTTGGAACAATCTTTATGAAAATATTCAAAACGATGTGACTATTGATGTATTTATGCAACATATGAAACAAATGTTTCATTGAATTGAAAGATGAAAATGGTGGATTCATAGAAGATGACAGAACGACTGCTGATACATTTAGCAATTTCTTCACATCTATAGGCCCAAACCTTGCCAAGGAACATTATGCAGATTGGTTATATAATGGTATTACTGCTGATACTCGTTTAGATAACATAACCACAAACAGTGAGGAAATTTTGAAATTATGTAATGAAATTGACATGATGAAATCTTCCTCGATTGTTTACTTATCATCTAAAAATTTTAAGATTTCCTTTATTCATATAATTGATGAGTTCACCTATTTATTACAACAATGAAATATTTCTGAACGCCTGGAAAAAATCAATAGTTGTGCCTCTTCTTAAGGAAAGGGACCTTAATGAATGTACTAACTATAGGCCCATCTCTTTGATTCCACTACCTGGAAAAATTTTGGAAAAAATCGTTCACAATAGAATTGAAAATTACCTTGAAACAAATAATTATCTGAATGAGAACCAATGTGGTTTCCGAAAAAATCATTCGACTACATCCTCAATTGCAAAATTTATTGATACCCTTTATAATATTATCAATCTTAAACAGCTGTCCATTACTACATATATAGACTTTTCCAAGGCATTCGACACAGTTAACCATGAAATACTACTACAGAAATTACAAAGATTAGGAATTATTGGACCCAACTTAAACTGGCTAAATAGCTATTTGACTTATAGATCTCAATGCACCTTAGTCAACAATATTCTATCTACAAGTAAAGTAATCACGTGTGGGGTTCCCCAAGGATCTGTATTAGGTCCTCTACTATTTTTAATATACATTAATGACCTTGGTGGAGTCATCAATCATAGCACTATCAACTTGTACACTGATGATACTGCTATTACCACTTCTGAACAGGACATTTATACAGCCCATTTGAACTTACAATCTGTTCTGGATAATATAGCCAATTGATGTAAAGGGAACAAACTGACTGAACTATAAGGAGGTTAATTATCCATTTAAAGTTAGTGCGTGTAAGTGGTATTTAATTCGATAGATAATAGCTAGCTCCATTCGCAGTCTCCTCCTCGTCGACTGCAGTCGTCCAATACATAATTATAGTTCCCTCATCATGTAAGACGTGAACACTCGTTGTGAAAGGATTTGTTGTTTATTATCCAATGTATAGTCATTCCGTGACAAGAACTCAATTGACCATGATCAGTCCCAAGGTAAGAGTCCCCTCAAACACATTCAGTCAACGCTCCGCGCTCTAACACAATTTCTATATGCCTCTCTCCAAAACCTAGACTGCAGGTTAAAGGTCCAACCTTCACAGGATGTTTACTCACACAGTGCTTGCAGCTACTCTGGCTAGCTAAGAGCGGAACACATTATTATATGGTGGTACGTCACACCGTGACTCCTCCCTCATTTCACTACTGTCAAAGTGAAACATTGGCTTACACGTGCGCTTCAAAGCTCACGTCATGCTGCCCAAACATGGACTGGCCACCCGCGTCAGTACATGACCATCAATGTTAAAAAAACATAGGCGATGATCACTGGCACCAAACATAAACTGAAAAATATTATACTCCCTAAGTTGAAACTTCATGACAAGAACATTGATTTTGTACATACTTATAAATACTTAGGGATTATAATGGATAATTCCCTGTCTTTTTCAAAACAAATTAATAACACCATTAAAATTGTTGCTCACAAAATATCTTTATTACAAAAAATACGGAAATACTTAACAACTGAATCAGTGATCCGCCTTTACAAAGCCATGATACTTCCATATTTAGATTATGGCGATATTTTTATTGTCCGAGCAAATGCTTGTCAACTCAACAAGCTTCAAAGATTACAAAAAAGAGCCCTGAGAATTTGTTGTAATGGTGGTATAGCAGTCCCGCTTGATATTTTGCATACGTCTGCTAAATTATCCACATTAGATAAAAGGTGTCATGTACACCTACTGAATTTTATGTATAAACAACAGCATAATATGCTGATTGTGGACAATAGAGATATTAGAACCCGAAGACATCAAGCCTGTATTTTTAATACTGTTAAACCAACTTGTGAATTATTTAAAAGGAATGTTTTCTATATAGGCGCAATCACTTGGAACGAATTACCTGTTAATGTCAGAAATATTGACTCCTATAATCAATTTAAATTTTATATGAAAAATTGGATGCTGGATGTCTAAAAATATATTCACTTTGTAAGGCAATAATTATTTATCAAATGCAGATTTGTTAAGCTACTGAATTCAAACACCTGATACCACATTATGAGTATGAATTTCTATATATTCAATCTACCCTTTTTGAAATTATGTATTAGCTTAAGTTACGCTGGTCCTGTATGAAAACAAACTATGTCGAGACAGGCCAGGATAATAAAGAAATTAAAAAAAGTGTATAAAAATATAGAGACTTACTGTAATATTACATATTGTGAAACTGTACTTTATTGTTACTAATGACCATTATATTCCCCTTTAGTAATTTATCATTAGTAATATAAAGATCAATTATTACATGATCTTTACATTATTCATTCCTCTCCATTATTATAAATATGTTCACCATATGATGCACTGAAGAACAGAGGTGACTCTGATGCTTATCATGAAAATAAAAAATTATAATAATGTGTTGGAGTTTAAGGTCTGTTCAGCAATTTTGCAGCTATATCAAGATCAACTCTGGTTTTTGACTTCACACATGTATAATGATCGTATCTATGGTGGAGGAAACGATGGCAAGGCGGGGTGGTGTAATGGGCCCAGGCCCATGAAAATGATGATGTTCAAGTGATAGGCCTGTTTTTCTTTCTACATAACGAGTGTTTTTCGGTGTTTTATATTGGAACGCCCTTGAGTTGGCGTTCCTCTTATTTGCATAAGCTGTTTTAATTCGAATTGTGGTACACATAAATTTAGATTTATCCAAAACTACCAATACATGTTATAAAATATATTAGTATTCGAGTAGGCTACAGAGATAGTCCTGATAAATGCACCACGGTTACAGTTAAGTTCAAGTGAGCAGGTAAGGAGCTACAATCAGACCATGTAATGGCTTATCACTACATCATCAGGACAGTTTAATGATCACACCATCTTTTAGGTCATCAGTGTTTTTCTCAGTAGGAGGAGCTCGCGGGGATTGTGAGCAGCTCTTGGGTGCCACGTCCCCAGTAATCTACTCTACAGCCGACTATTAACAATGATGTTACTCATTACTGAATGCACAGAGTACCCAAATCCAGCAGCATGCTGAATAGTTTCATGACGACCTAATTATTCGACTTATTGTATTGTGAAATATTATGTCCAGTAAGATATTAGATGTACCAAATACTGGGATGGTGTTTCTACTTACAGGATTAATAAATATACAAATATACCTCACCAAGCAAGTGATCATTTGTCTAGTGGAAAACAAGCTCATGTATAATGATGAGTAATGAGTTATAACAAACTCAATGGCTAATAAAGACCTTTATTAATTAATTAACAAACGCAACATTACGAACAATATAAAGTAAGATCCACATTATGATACAAGGTGTAAATAAATATTGCATAATTTCATCAGGTTTGACCCCAAGTGTTGACCCTAAGGTTTGACCCTAAGGTTTAACCTAAAGATTTGTACCCTAAGATTTTTACCCTAGATTTTAACCCAAGGTTTTAACCCCAGGCTTAATCCTAAGGTTTGACTCAAAAGTTTGACCCTAAGGTTTAATCCCATGTTAGACACCAGGGTTTGACACCAAGATTTTGACCTCAGGATTTTACGGTAAATTTACCTCAAGTTTGACCTAAAGGTTTGATCAAAATCATATGAGTGCAAAGAAAAGGCATATTCCAGAGCTGATACCTAGATCAACTGTGACACGGATAATGATATAACACTGACAGCATATTTATGATTGTAGCTCTCCCATTTTTACTTTGTTATTTAGGGAATTTCATCTACCTGCATTGGGAAGTTGCTGGTCAAAATATTTGTTTGGGCAAAGGCTGACCCCAAACAAACACTGTGTAAACCTGCACAAAATGGTAATATTTCAAAATTTCACCTCAGCCTTCTGACTGTGCTGGTTTGTAGAATAATACTTGCATATATAGGTGAATGACCCATTTTTAGATTTCAAATTTAATTCTCTAGTCCCCTTATTGAGAGAATTGAAATACAATGTAAATTGAAGATTCTATTTAGAATTTAGTTGTTGGAAGTCAGGAAAAATACAAAATTTCAGCCGATTTCAGAAAACATTCCAAATTATTTGGAATGTTTAGTTGGAACATATTTCATCAATATTCATATTCTACATATTCCTAGAACAATACCAAGATGATTGAAATTGATCAGGAATTGTACGAATTATAAGGATTTCTTTGGAAAATGTTAGGGCAATGCAGGAGACGGATTTTGTGTGTCAGGCTTGCTTTGCACTACCACTCAAAGTGTCAGTTGCACTTGGAAGTTGCCAACGGTAACCTGCGTAACAACCCTGGTTTGTCTAGCAACCGGGTGATGACATCATTAGAAATTGATGTGACTCAGGTAATGTTGTGCCTTTGGGATAAACAATAAAGTATAGTTTCCCTGGTGATCCAAAAAGATGGAGTTGGCACAGAATTTAAGTTATATTGTTGGTATTTGGTGGTTTCGCCATAAAAGGCTCATCAGGTGCGAATTTATAGGAGATTTTATAAAATGAATTTTAGGGAAAATTCCTAATGATAATAAATGTTAAGGAAATGAAGATTATGAAGAATTTTTCTCAAATATGCAGGTCCATCCCAATATTGAAAGAATATTAGTGAAATTCCCCAACATTAAACCATGCTAAATAAAAGGTAGTCAGTGGGAAGGGAAGATGGAGGTTGGTCAAAAAGTGGCAGGACTATGTCCATACACTGAAAAGTCAGTGTGTAATGTCACTGGTAATACGATATGGTCAGTGGAGAGATTTATTTGGACGGATAGAGGCCATACGGTATTTAACCTGGAATTAATCCATTAAATTTAGACCCAGTGGGACAACGGATGACAATCGTTGCATCCATCGTCTTTCTTCGGCATCTCTCTCCCGTTGAGCTTTATTCGAATCAGGAGGAGAAGAGATGAAGGATAGGACCGAGATGCTGAAGCCATTGGTCATACTCGGACGGTCAGCCGGACAACGATTAAAGTGCCTGGCCACCGTTGTGTCATTGTTTTGTTTGATATCGTAGAAATGTCCTTGGAATCAAGTTAAGATTCGATTTTTTGTTTGGTCCACATATTGAATGCCGCAGTGGTTACAAGTGATTAAATAAACTAAATTGATGCTTAGGGCAACTTAATGTTATTTATTTCAATTTGCTACAATGATCTGTAGTATTAATTGTTTTTCATGAAAAATCTCCAGTTTGTAAAGTGGAATTGCATTAACATCTGATGTATACCTTATATAAATATTTTCTCTAGAATATGGACTATCCATCAATAAACTACTCTCACTCGGATTTCCTTTGTTCTAGCAGTGCATTCTCAGGTGATAATGCACTGCTACTCTGATAATGCACTGGTGGCTTCAGACAATGCACTGGTTCTCTCAAATAATGCACAGTTGTTGATTTGTTGTTCAAATGTACTGCCAAGAACACCCAATTTTGAATTCATGAAAAGTTTGACTATTGATGTGCACAGCCCAGGATCGAACCATAGACCTTTGGATTCATAGTGCCACAGCCTAACCACTACCCTACCAGGGCAGCTGTTAGAAGTCTGGTCAGTCTTACCTTTTATCCATTGTTGGTTCAATTAGTCTGTTCTGACCCAGATTTACCCTTTCATTGAGTTTGGGTGACTAGTAGAGTGGGATGTAACTACAGTCTATGACTGTACACTCAGTAGGCAATCAACACTCCTTCCACCCCTCTCCTCTCCCCCTGCACCCCTCCCCCTCTGCTGGTAAGGAGCTTCACTCTACCACATTGAGACCTCAGGTACTAGAGTGATCACAGGCTATTACTTCTAGTGGGGAGGGTGATTCACTGCAGAGTGGAGGAGCGCCGGTCAGAGCACAGGTGGGGCTCTTGATGGGGGGATCCCAATGTTGCATGTCAAATTTAAGAAATGCTAATGTCACATGTCATTGCCACTTATCTGTTTCTTATGTTGCATTGGAATTAAAAAAAATGTTTTGCCCCTTTTCACTTTATTTATAAAGCCTATGTCATTATCACTAGGGCATGTGTAATTCTGTTTAATTTAAGAAAATACCCATTTCGTATCTAGGGGTCTAGGGCCATCCACTAGGGTCACACAGAGACAAGGTGAACTTTTATATCAATGATCATGAATTAAGTAGTGAATTCAGAAATTCATAAGGTACCAAGGGGCATGAGATACTTTCTCTCGTGGTTTATGTCAGATAATGGACTCGTAGTAGTGCATGGGGTGGAATAATGCACTCGCCCTATGGGCTCGTGCATTATTCCACCCCATGCACTACTACTCATCCATTATCCTACACCTAGCTAGCCACGGTTTGACTCCAAGGCGTAACCTCAAGGATTGACCCCAAGGTTTAAACCAGGGGTTGGACCCCAGGGTTTGAAATCAAGGTTTGACCCTGAGGTTTGACCCCAGGGTTTGACCCCAGGGTTTGAACTCTAGGTCCAACCCCAACGTTTGACCCCACGACTACAACGTTTGAGTTAAAAGCTGTTTTTCAACCCATAAATAGATTGACCTATTTTCAAGCTCTATTTAAAAGATAATCATTTCTTGATATTCCCCAAACTAACTTGGATATCAGTGTTTATAAAGTTGTATTTAAATCAGAGATCTTCATGTTCGTTTTTCTAGTATTTTCAGTTTGATATTTGTAACTGGGATAGATAATAGCACAGAATCGGATATAAAACGTTTCTGTAGATTGGTCGAAAGTTGTGATACTGGAGGTTGTCCATTGTTCAGCTGGAAAGCTGATGATAGTATTATCTTTAGCAGCAGGAAATTGAAATGTCATTTAAATTATCTACTGAATGTAATTCCAAATAATGTTGCCTGTAAGATGGATTTACTGAATGCCAACTACTCTGGCGGTGCCATGGTTAGACGAACAAAAATGGGAAGTATACCACATATTCTTAGTCGTTTTTTTATCTACAGTTGTAATGTACATCATAATTATGTTGCAATATAATGATTAATCAGTGTACATGAAGAAAATTAGTTCCCGTTCTAGAAAGATCTACATTATAGTCTATCCATGCACACAGCATATTTTAAGGTGATACATCAAGGTAGTGTAGACATAATATGTCATATATTATATGACTTTTCGCTTTGCATTACACTTAAGTATCAACTGGTAGGATATTTATTTTGTATACCCATTCTCTATGTATTCAGGACAAAAAGTGCTCTCTGGTCTTTTTTTTTTTACCTAAAATGCCATACGTTAACGAATCAACATTCCTAAATGTAGCAAAATCGGTGGAAGCATCACTTTATGTTTTGTTGTGTTTTATGTTTTTCTTGTGATTAAATATTTGTTTTATGTCCAACTTGTGTGTCTCCTCTCCTTGATTATATATATATATATATATATATATATATATATATAATTATATAAAGAATTTTTTATCAGCCCAGTCCAGGGCCGACAGGTTAGTTACAATAAATAAGTGTTTGCAGTTTACCCCGTGTCGAGAGTCCTCTGTGTATAATTATAGGTTTTTCCCCCATATCCAACAAACTATTAGATCTACAGAAGGACAGAAATAGGAGACCACGATTCCCTATATGGGAGTTGGGTCCTCCTGACCCCTCCCCGACCTACCTCCCCTGCCCGTCCCCCTGTCTCCCTCTGACAGCAGCAGCCCGGCCCCAGGGGCACTGGTTGTAAGCAGCTCCCGCCCATCGACAGGCCTAATTCACCTGGCTGTCAACAAGTCTGGATGTCTAGTTTAAGGACAGTCTGTTCACAATCTAAAGCGATGGGTTTTAGATTTAATTAGTTGTCTAGCTATTTCATTTTCTGCCAGTTTTTAATATAAGCCTGACCTTTCATGATGCCAATGCATGTCTACATCTGATGTCAGGACCGGATTACTAAAAAACGTCTCGAGGCACATATGAAAAGCCTGTTTTACAAATGTCTATAGGCCCTTATACAATATTCAACCAGGGAAAAAAGGATATAGTCAGAACAGAACTGATTATGTTACCGTAATGACGTATGCATTTATGCAGTTCGGGACATTATTACACTAAGTATCTGAAATGGCATTTCCTCATGCTTTGTTTTACTCTCATTATTTCCTCTCTGATATGAAAAACAGTTCCCTCATTATTTTTAAGATATGATAACATGCAATAATCTATGTCATCTGAAAGTGTTGTTTTTTTCTCTATCAAATGGTATATCTGATATATAATTTTTTGTTATAATACGAGTTAAAAGTAATGAATCACCAAATAATCGGCGGTTAAATCACATTTCTTTTGTCAAAAATCATAGGACAATAAATTAATGTTGATTGCTAAACTTTGGATCGATAAGTACGCCTTCTGTGGACCTCTAGGCAGTCTCCCTGTCTAATCGTATTGTAAGAAATGCAGGAAAAAATATATAGAAAACAATTTTGACTCCCTATATCTAAGTGCCTTTTGCACTTTATATCAATGGTCAAGATTATATTATGAAAGGGACCTTGTACTTCCTTGCATTATTCTAGGGGAGTAAAATGCTCAGAATTGTTATTTTAACCATTCATAGGCCCATGTCAACGATCACTGTAGTCATAGGTATAATTATATATTGTGATAAACTACCTGACGACTCCCGTACTGTATGTAATATGAAATCTTAAAGAGGGAGTGGTTAAAAGACCGGTACTGCTGAAAGCCTTTACCTAAATAAAATCAAATAAAAAAAAGGCTGAATAAATACCTGAATTTACAAAATACACCCTCTTACTTAATGTTATTCAATGTAGAGGTTGGAGGTAGTTTGGGAGGTGGACGTACGCAGCGAGGGACTATGTCAGTTGTGTATGAATGAAGCATGGGGGCGGGGCAGTCCATAAACCAGACAAAAAAAAGCCTACACAATCAATGCAAGGTCCCACACTCTATTTAATACTACCATGAAGGATATCTCATCATATAGACGACAATGGTTTGAGCAGCTTTTGTGTACTGATTCAGATAGCATTGAAAGGTTTCAACAATTTTTTATATAATTTGATTTTGAGGAATGGCTATGTCCCCCTATCACTGATCCCACTATAGATTGAACATTTCATTTGTCAATTTCAATAATCACATTGCATTTCACATAGGCTTTTGTCAAAGTATGAAATCTCAAAAATTACTATATTGCCCAGTCATAATAAGCCCATCCCACATTGGGTATATCCTGGGGTTGGACAAGGGTTGGACAAAATAGACGTAAATGCCACCTTGTCTCTAAGACTTCAGATTACTTAAAATTTAATAAGCAAATATTGTGTTTTTCTATAACCCCAAGTACTACTAAAACATTATCATTTCTTATGTTTTATCAATTGACAGATTTGCAGGTTTGCCAGCCAATCAAAATATGTTATTTCGGGGCAAAATAGGGTTGGACATTATAAGTTGGACTGACAGACTTTATCATTGCTTCCTATGGAGAAAAGTCAAAAATGTATAGCCCCATATCCACTAGGCGATTTTACTGGTGACTGGCGATGGGCAACTGCCAGAATCACTGGTAAAATCGTCACCAATTCAGATCACCTGTTAGAATATAACATTCAATATTACATACTAACAGATGATCTGAATCGGTAACAATTTTACAAGTGATTCTGGCAGTTGCCCATCGCCAGTCGCCGGTAAAATCACCTAGTGGGTATGAGGCTTAAGGTCACATTTAAGAAATGTTAGGAGCAATCCGTCAACCAAACGGCTTTGGTTAATTTTGTATTGTTCAACTCTCTTCAGGGAATAAGCATGGAAGTAATTTTGACAACATTTCATTGTAAACTTTATTGTTGGTATAATCTGGGATGAGCTTATTCCACATTCATATATCTTTTAGTGTAGGCCAAGCAGGGGGGTTGTATACAGATCTTCTATAATTAAGATGTAACTAATGGACTCATAGTGACATTGTGACAAAGACTACGATGGTAGAAAACATACACCCAAATCTTGGGAAAAGCCTGATAAAACACAGAATTTGCCAACTTCTCAGGGGTGGATACAGGTTTTCAGGAAAGGGAGGGTCTGCAGATACGCTCAGTACCAAAATGTTGCACCTTTGTGTGCATGAACACAACGTCGTCTTCTGTGTTAAGTTTACATCTCTAACAAAAGGGGGATAAGGACCACCTGGTCCCCCCTGTATCCACCCCTGCCTTTAGCCTGACTCTCCTATTTGCAGCTTGGAAGTTGTTTTTTTTATTAGTTAAACAACTTCACATACATTCAGTTTATGTTCTTCCAGTTGTGTATATATATGAGATAATAATGATAATGGTAGTTTACATAATAATTAGGATGAGTTAATGACATAGTAACATATGATCAGTGATGAAAGGCATAATCTCAAATTCAGATTCGTAGTCCATGGGTTTACAACAGTAGGCGCACCTATCAATTCCTGCCATACCCCTCCCTAACCTCCCAAGCAAAGTTATGGTCTAATGGTTATGGCCAAAAAGACACTTTTCCTGTACTTCCTCAGACATGCGTTTGACCACTATAACCTTGTTTTAAAATACTGAGGAAAAATATCTTTCATGTGACATGAAATTTTTTAATACAGCACATATAGTTACTTAGAAAAATATGAATAATAGTTTTCTCATTTTGTTGGTGTAATTCTCATTGTTTGATGATAATGTGGACATTTTGAAATAAACCCCAGTCAAGGTGCGACATAACAGTCATGTTATGCAACTATACTATTTTGGTTTGTCTGTTACTTACTGAAATGTGACCTAACCGTTACATTAATTTTCTTGGAGGTTTAGACCTTACCAACACAGAATGTTATCAGAACGTTCTGATGAGGTAACATCGAGACCAAATCAAAACAAAATGCAGTTATGACGTTCTAATTAGGTGAGGTCCAGACCTCACTTAAATACAACTTTGTTGTAACCTCCTCACCAGGGGAGGTCCTAACCTCACCTAAACAGAACATTATTGTGATGTTCTGATTAGGTCAGGCCTTCACATTACCTAAATAGAACGTTACTGTGATTATCTTAGCTTTGGTGTCAACCTAACCTTAATAGAACATTATTGTGACATCAAGTGAGGTCTCAACCACACCTAAACAGAATGTTATTGTGACATTCTTATTGGGTGGGATCACAATATTAGCCCCATAAATAATGTTGCAAGAACGTTGTCAGAACATCATAATGTGATATTGCAAATGTTGGTTGCAGTGACGTTATTGGGAGTCATCAAAAGAACATCGCTACAACCTTACAGTCTAATGTAATAAGAATCAATCCATAATGCTGCTGCAACGTTATTAGAATGTCTTATCCTTGGCTGGGAACCAAAGTTAGCATACTTAAATTCACATAGAAAAAATGCACAAAAAAAGGGTTGGTCAACATTTTCAAATTTGGCTTCTGTGCTTGACCATCCAGTATTTCACAATTGCAGCAATTGCATCCATATCGTGGACTCATGTAAGCATCACTCCTTCTTTGGTCAGTGATGCAGCAATTTGATTTGTTGGCTTGGATATCAATATATGGATCCCGCAGTCTGGCAGGGTTCCCCGTGGCCGTGTGGCTAGGAGGGTTCTGATTGTAAGGAATCTGAAGACTAGACACACCTCCTTCCACCTCCCCCACCTCCCGCCTGTCTGGTAGGTGTTTCCCCCGACCAGGACCTCGGTGCCAGACCTATAACCGTCCTGAAAGCCCGGCCACACTGCCCAACTCAACTCGATCAGTATATAGACCTCTGAAGCCCCATTCGACGTGGCCGATGATTGTGTCGCTTGCAAGTCTGATAAATCTATCATATGGGGAAGACGATCATGTTAGTGCCGATAAAATTATCACATGCAAGCGAAATTGAAGAAATAGCATTCACACTGACAAAAGAGGGTCCTAACGATTGCAAACGATAATTTTTTCAAGTACTTGTCCCCTGGAATCGGCTGGATTTCAAACGATTCAATGCAACATGTTAGATCTGATCGGTTGGGGACCTGTCATTTGCTTTATCGTTTGCACCAGAATTGCTAACGACCAGTGTCGCAGCAGGTCGCTTGCACCGTGACGGCCACGGCGAATGGGCCTTAAAGGCCCAATCGCCGTGGCCGATAATTGTGTCGCTTGCAGGTCCGACAAAATTATTGTATGGAGAAGGCGATCAGTTCACAGCCGATAAAATTATCACATGCAAGCAAAATTGGGCAAATAGCATTCACACTGACCAAAGAGGTACCAGACGATTGCAAACAATAAGTACTTAAGTAAAAAAATAATAAGTACTTAAGTAAAAAAAAAAAAATTCTAGCCCTTAAACGGCTTGCAAAAGAATTTTTTTTTAAATAAGTACTTAAGTACTTCAAGTACTTCAAGTCGGCTGGAATTCAAACGATTCAATCCAACATGTTAAGCCCCATTCGCCGTGGCCGATGATTGTGTCGCTTGCACGTCCGATAAATTTATCGTATGGAGAAGACGACCAGGTCAGTGCCGATAAAATTATCGCATGCAAGCGAAATTGAAGAAATAGCATTCATACTGACAAAAGAGGGTCCTAACGATTGCAAACGATAATTTTTTCAAGTACTTGTCCCCTGGAATCGGCTGGATTTCAAACGATTCAATGCAACATGTTAGATCTGATCGGTTGGGGACCTGTCGTTTGCTTTATCGTTTGCACCAGAATTGTTAACGACCAGTATCACAGGAGATCATGTGCACCGCATCCGCCACGGCGAATGGGCCTTTAGATCTGATCGCTTGCAGACCTGTTGTTTGCTTTATCGTTTGCACCAGAATTTCAAACGATAAGTGTCGCATGAGATCATGTACACTGCGTCCATCACGGCGAATGGGCCTTCAGCCCCAGCATGGCATGACTGCATAATCCTACCTGACCATAGAGCATGAATCGATTGTCCTATCCTGAAGGCTAAAATAATATATGCATATTTATTGCACACAACATTAAGACCCGAATATGCAGTAGTACATTTTCCCATTATTCTTTTATTGAACAAAGCTATCTCGTTAACAACAATCATATAGTAGATATTTAGGACTGTACTCAACTGTTAAGCTATGGCTTCTCCGGCCATACTCTAAAACTGAGGCCAATTCAACTCTGCTTGACCGTCCAGTTAACTTCAATTCTCCCTACCTCGGATAGCTGATTTTCATTATTTTAGGCACCTGCAGGCTAATATGGAGTAATTTTGTCGACAAAAACATAAAGAAATGTATAGAAAATATGCTAATATTTGCTCTAAATTTATCTGTAATGAATGAATTTTCAAACCAACTTCAAAAATAATAAATGTATAGACATGCAAAACGAAAATGTAGTCATTTATGGTTTTCAATCATTTCAAACCTTTATAATGCCATGGTTAGTGAAAAGTACTATATTTAAGCCTTGTAGTTTGTCGACGTATTTCCCACGATGCACCTGGATCTGGGCTATTCTGCAGGTAAAACCGAGTAAATATGCTATCCATGGTAGGGAGAAATATCTGAACATATTTTAATGCTATACTTGGCTAGTGGAATACAGTCTTTATGCGGACAACAGGCTGTGAGGATTAGAGACCACTCTATTTCCACGAGGGGTTGATAGTGAGTGCAGCAGATAGCGAGTGCAAGTGGCGAGATACATGTATGTACTTGTGGAGTTTTGTAAATCAAATGTATAATTCTTTCCCCATAGTTTGGCGGTATTACCAAATTTGCTCTCCAATTGCCAACTTCAATAAATCCCCTTGTTAACAACTTTCCAGTCATCTGAGAATGGCGAAATCCGAAATAGACAAGTTCGATATTTCCATCATTGTCAAAGGATAAAGCAAACTCTTTAGAACTTTAACAGATATATTTTTGTGCCCGACGGTTCGGTAATATCACTGCCTTTGATCTATACTTATATAACAGACAGACACTAAGTGCAATATCCTGTGATTTCGTTGCTGAACGATAAGATAAGTCCCCATTCGATCCAGCTCTTAGCTGGTTATTACAGTCATTTACCCATACAGTTGGATATAGTATGAGTGAATGACATGGTACTCGATCTTGGATAATTAACTCTCAATTGTACTCACATTTGATATTTAAATCCATACACTTATGGTCACTTGATCATTATAATTATAAGGGCCAATTTGCTCATGCAATCAAAACGTCCTTCTAGACATTATTTGATATAAAGAAATAACTAAACTCTGACAAATATATATGCGTTTTTCAACTCATGCATTTTTTGTATCATTCCTCAAGGCAGTGTACGTTTGAGAGATAATGTTCAAGTATTTGAGAAACAATGTACTTTGTCCTTGGAAATGTTTGTATACTTCAATACTGTCTGTTTGAAAAGGTAACACTGGAGTTTCGGAGAGTAGTTTCTGAATACTAATCTCAGATGGAGAGATATGTCTCACATAAAGTTACAAATTTGTTAGCTAGCACACAGCGATTTGTGGGCACTGTTCCTGGAGGACACTTCAGTAAACTCACCAGGAACCCAGACATGAAGGAGGGGCTCTTGAAAGACTACTAACTATTGCAAACAATTAGAAAAGAACATTATCATGGAATCGTTAGGTTTCTTGCCATCCATAATGAATTAGGTTGCTTCCACTTAACTTCCTGAAGGTCCCGGACAACTAGTTCTGACCTGACAAAGAACCAAAACATTCCATACAGGCGGCGAATTCCTAAAAGATTTTACAGATTCACACTATTTTTGCGGTTACATTTACAAGTGAGATCTTACCAAGGTGTAAGTTAGCTATCCAATTCCTAATTGTAAGTGCAATTATGCGGATAGTAAACATATCACTTGTAAGTTAGTAACTTGTCCTTACAACAATGAAAATAGGTAAAGAATTAGATTTTCTCAAAATTTGAGACATTCCATAGCTTGGTCTGTTTCAAAATACAAGGTAAGTACCTATAAAATGTGAATTACCTAAAAACCTGTCAAAACAAGGGCCATAGATAATGAGATCTTGAAATACACAAGTCTCCATTGTAACTTGGGCGAATTTACATATCTGCAAATAAAAGTTACAAGAGGATTCCATTCCTAAATATCTAAGTATATTACCAATTGTAACTTTTGGCGCCAATACACCCTCCAATGTTCAGTCCTCTGGAACTCCATGGCAACCCCCAAAATGGAATCACACACAATATGGCAATGAATATTGATTATTAGTACTATTCTTTTCAATTTAAGATACAGAAATACAAGAAAAATTTTGAGATATGTGTTACAGAAATAAGTTACAGATGCCCAGAGCACATGTAAAAAATCCTTGTAACTTTTTCAGATACGATGGGTAAATTTGAAGACAGTAATGTATTAGAAATGGTTTTGACATTTTACAGGGTAATTTTACAAAAGTTAGCCTCCTTCTGGGTAAAATGATGTCATATTCTCGCATTTCATAGAACCTTTACCAATTTGTAAATTTTAGGAATGAGAAGTCCGCAAAATACGTTTTTTTTTTACATTTTAGAGGTATTTCCAAGGGCAAAACCAGCTCCATAATTGTTACAGACTTGTAACCCCAAATTAGGAATTCGCCGAGGATCATGAATGTCCTTTTTTCATTGTTGCACTGGGGGGACTTGAACCTACCCAGTGTCAATGCCAATGAGTGGTTCCAAATCTCAACGACGTTGGCCACCCCGACTCCGATATAAGCCACACATTTCTAAACATCCCAGGATTCTGCTTACTGATGCCAATGCACATACTGTCTTCACCGCACACACACACACACACCCGTTGTACACACACACACATTATATCGCTGCTATGTGTCTTTTCCATCAAGGCCAAAGACATCCAAAAATCTGGCCGGAGAGTGCGTTGATTTCGGACGTACCCGGCGCGCTGTTATTCCTGATTAGCGGTAAAGCTGGGTACCATCCTGACTTTGATCTACACCAACTTTCATCCTTCCTCCATTACTCGGTAGGTCTGCGCCTTCCGATCTACAGAAACTTGGGCCTCATCAATTAGTATCAATTTCCCCTCAGTGCCACGATGACTCTCCCAACATCTATTATGGACGATAAAAGCATTTGCACTGATCTAATTAATCTGTGCATTTGCTTACTCCCTCGCAGGCCCCCTGGGGTGGCCCAGGTGCGCAGGGCCCACAGCAACTTGCCCACAATCTGTAAGGTACCTAGATCTACACTGCTCCAGACCGTCTCAAAGTATCAGCTTGCTAGTTTTATATGTTTACAACTTTTTAAGTCCTTCTTATCTGATTATGAGTAAGACAATCGGAGAAACTGCACCCATGGGACATCATATATTGTATAACAAAAACCGGGGAGTTTGACTAACATGATGCAGTCTGATTGAGATAAAAATTCACTGAACCCCAAGAGCCTTTCCTGCTGGAATGTGGTGGATGGTTCTAGGTCTTCTTCCCCCTGGACCTTTGCCCCCCTGATCTTTGCCCCCAGACGTTTGCCCCCTGGACCTCTGCCCCCTGGACTTTTGCCCTCGAGGACATTTGCCCCCTAGGACCTTTGCCCCCATTACAGGGCCCCTCGAAATTTAAGAGACATCCATATCGCCTTGTTGAATTTAAGAAACATCTATGTTACCATGTTTAATTTAAGAAAATCCATTATCACATGTCACTGAACCCTAAAAAGGCCTTTGTCAATTTGTAAAATCAAAGTGTTTGGGGGCAATATTACAATGGTCCCAACCAATGTATCAAAGGAGGTGAGACAGGGGAGGGCCAGGAATGGGGAGGGGCATCAATATGTTACCAGTAGGAGGGGCAGGAAGGTGCCTTGAGAAGCACAGGAGAGGGCCGGGAGGTGCAGCAGGGGGGAGACAGAGGGAGAGGCCTTGTAAAATGTGGATGCCACCAGGTGTAAGTGTTTTTTCATGTGGGGAACATTGGTCTTGAATATTGTATTTGATGAATATGAGAATAAGTCAATACAAAATTGATTGTTTATAAAGCATAATACTGATACCACTTTCCTATGTATGAATGTGTTAGCAAGGCTGTTATACGAGTTACTAGAGTGTTCTCTACTTAATTCACAAGCCATTTAATGTTAACTCTCTCGTATTTTAAACTATCAGAGAGTTGCGATTTAAATGTCACACTTCTAGGTTTGTATTCGAAAATATTGAAGGATACTTGATTACATTTTACATATAAATATACATTTACATGTAGAATTGCTTAGACCTATGCATATTCACAGTGCAAAACCTGGTGTATTAAGAATTCCTGCTAGGGAAACATGGTCAATGCTAATAAAATTATGTTACTAGGATCTCCATACATACTTCGGAAGTATACATCTTTTCTATTTACCAATGATTTAAAACAGTGTAACTTATTCAGATTGATCCGCTTTTAGATAAATCTTTTGTAACTAATACTGAGTATGTTTCTTGGCATTGATTTCCCTTTTAACAATTGCAAAGTAAGAGCAAGTAGCATTTTGTTATTATTTACTTCATTCGATATATAGATATTATTGGTATAAATCACGCTTATGATTACATTAGTAGCCTGTATCTACTACATGGTATGACCTTTTTCATTTAAATTGATACAAAAACATGTATACAAGTCTATGATATGAATGTTTGTGTAATATGATCTTTGAATTGAGGCTAATTGCAAATTGGCAGTAATTTACTGAGGCGAGACCGGCTCCCTCACACCACTAACTATTTATACCCACACAGGGACCTGGCAGACCGTCACCTGGTCAGTGGGCACTAAGCCCTGTTTCCACTGAACGACATTTTCCTAAAGACAGCCAACGATGCCAAACGATATAGAAATCGGTTGGCATCGTTTGTTGTCTTGAGGACAAATCGTTCAGTGGAAACACAAAATCGTTGGTAAAGACATTTGTGAATGACTGCAAACGATGTGTGCTCAAGACAAAAGTAAAATATTTGCAAACGACCAAATATTAAACCTGTTTAATATTTTTGGACGACTGTAGCTCACGATTTCTTTCCAGGGCAATTAAAAGCAATTAAATCCATTGTTCCCTGAGTTGTTGTCGTTGGAAAAAATCGTCCACAATGCCCAGAATCGTCCAAATATTGTCGTTCAGTGGAAACAACAATTTGTTCATTTGTGAACGACCAAAATGAGCAAAGATTTTCTTTTTTTTAAATCTTTCATGGTCGTTAGGAACTTTCCATGTAAGTCGTTCGGTGGAAACCCGGCTTTACAGGTCAAAGCATTCAGACCTACAACAGGAACATCATTTCCCACCCACCGCTCCCTAATTGCTATAATAACCTTGTCTGAAGGCCCAACACCTCGGCACAATGACACTGGATCTACATGTACTGAACTATTAGGTGCTCTTACTTGAAATCATACTTTTATTTGTCAAATGTTTCGTCCTGTTCGTCTGTTTTAATGTCTATTAAATGTTCATTTTGCAGTCTCGCCTCTTCTGTTAATTGTGATCTATTTGTACTTGTAATGTGATCTGTAAAATGTTATTTAAGGTTTTAATCCAATTTAATTTTATCTTAATATAATTCCTAATAATACCACTTCAATATCTTGTGTAATAATACTGAAAACCAAGGGAAACCTTGATGTTCGTTACAAAATCAAATCCTTAAAAAATATGTGTCACTCAATGGTGACTTTTTTTCATTTGAAGCTGAAACTATGAGAGAGTATTCATTGACAAGTGTCCTTTAATGGTGACACTTTTTATGTGACCTGATTAATGCTCATTTCAAGAACAGGGGGCCAATGAGAACCTTTTAAAACAGGAATTAATGAAAAAAGTTCTACTGACAATAGTGAAAGCTCCAACCTTCTTCAATATGAAAGTGTTTTTTTCATGGAGATCAAATAAGATTGCAACAGAATCTTGTTATTGTCTTTGACTTGAATTACTATGAAATATCCCCTGAGGCTTTAAGAGCTTATTTGTGCTTGCCCTGGTATCTTTGTAAACATGAAGTCACACTATTTTATCAGAATTCTGGCCAGATTTGTTGGCGCCTGGAGTTTGGCGTCTCGCACACGACAATGGAAATGTCGTGCGTACATTATTATCTTAGTACGCAATTGTCAACACTTTCTGTCTGCATCAGGGTTTGTGATAATTATAAAAAGCTTGCAGTAAAATAGAAAGCATAATCGTTCTCACATTTAAATGGTATTTTTGTACTATCTTTTAAGAAACCACATTAATTTTCTATCATATTATTATGATATTATTATCATAGTTTACATGTTTTTGCAATTTATCAGTTCTATATTGATATATCATTTAATCTAAAATACAAAACAATACATGTATATCTAAAATGTATTAGGGGATTTCTTCTATAAATTGGTTTATTGGAGGCATCTGTGACAGGAGTTTTGAATTTATCTTAGACAGACAAATATATTGCAGTAAAATAACTAACAAAAAATAAGAAAATGAGAAAATTATATATATAAAAAAAAATACTATGCATAACTATATACATTTAATTCATTCTTACCTGCAGGAGACAATCAGAGGCTTTCCCGTCAAAAATATCAAACATGCTTGATAATCTGTTGGGACGTTTGTCGGGATAAAAGTATGGGAAAATATAATTTTAGATGAAATTGGTGTAGGTCCTATTACGTACTACGTTCTCAGACGTGAAATCTTTGTCGGAAATATCACGTCGGGCTTCGTTTACGATATTTTAACCCCGTGTGCGAGGGCCTTAAGGCTGGTTTCCACAGCACAACAACGTTCAAGCCCTGTCTTGCAGGTAATAAGAGTTGTATTAGAATGCCATTTAGAAATTTGCTGCAATCAGACTCAAAACGTATTACAAATGTCTGCCTTGGTTGACCGAAGTAGGAATTCCTAAATCGGAATTGGCAAAACCTCCTGTCACTTAGAGCAAATTAAGTTTTAACCAAACCTTCTGCCACTCAGTTTAGGACTGACCAAGACTCATGTTACTCAGTTCAAAGTAAACTGACTAAGCAATTCGTCACTCACTGCAACAAAAGGAAGAAAACTGTGGAAATAATGTTGAATTATTCTTAAGAATCCGGAAAGGAAATGGGACCTCGGGGGGAAAAGGATGGTTGTGGTGTAGCTATAAAATGTGCACGTGGCCACATGAAAACCAAACGTCAGGAAGATCGTATGTAATATAACCGCTGATGCCCCGGAGATTAAAAGGGATAACCTTCATCTCCGAGGCTTATACAATGATAATATATTCTTGCAAATGAGTTTGACCTTAAATGTTTCATGTTAGATTCGATAAAGTGATAGGTTTGCATTTGCAATGGGTGCCTGCAAAATTGATGTAAATGTATCATAGAAAGTACGTGGCTCCTGCGTTGTATAAAGGAGACAGAAACTCTTCTTATACATTGGTAAGAGGGTGAATCTCGTCATAGTCTTCAAGTAATCTCAAATAACCTCATCCGGCGGTTCGCAAAATAATAATCCTCCTTCAGGAATCCTTCAGGAACCTACTGATAGAGCACTAGAGTGAACAGCTCTTCCAGGCAAGCAACTCATGTAAGTCAGAAGCCAGGTAATTAAAACCACTTCAAACATATCAAATTTCGCCTTTCATTTCAGACAGCAATAATCTGAAAATCAAAACTAATATTCGTCGTCATTAGTTGTGTGGGGAGAGATGACGACAGGCTTTTGTAGGGATCTAAAGCCAACATTCCTACACAATGAGAAGGGCCGACCGCCCCTCAAGGCAGCCTTAAGTGGCCCTGATCAGCCCAATCCCACGAACTAATCAACGGGCAAATTCCCCCCGAATAATTGCCATAATTCCCACTATAATTATAATTGGACGAGGACCGCAATCGGGAAAACAATTGATAGAGAAATGAGTGAAATCAGCCAATTGGAATTTATTGTAAGTATTATAAATTTAAGGACGGCGTTCAAGGCGACTCACATTGAAGAAACTTTCTTTTTCTATTTGTAGGATTACACAATTTTACAAAGCGTTTTTTTCCTATGTGGCATGTAGCGGAGAAACTCCAAAACCTATTTCTGGGGGAAAGGCATCCATCGTAATTTGAAAGTGAAAATGCCTTAAGCCAGAAAGCTTTAAGTGAGGACATTAATCAGCGGTAACCGAGATTGTTCCGGTCCTTTTTCTCGCTGACCCCAGACTGAAAAGGGTCGTGGGGGTGGGGGTGGGGGCAACTCAAAACATTTCTACCGTACTCTCTGGACCTAGATATAGAAACATACCCATATATAATAGTTGCTTACCTCCATAATTCCTAAATTGACCTGTAACTGTGTAGGCCCTATATGACCCCAAAATTAGACCCCCAATGGTACGCAGAACATTTTTAGAAAGCAAACACAATTTGAGCAACATTTGCAACCTCAGCTTTAATTTCCAACCTCAGTTTTTGTCGTATCCCGCCGATACCAGCGCGGACAAGCGTAACCTCGTAGGGCATTGTTGGAATAAAAACTTCCGGTATGACGGCAATGTGACGAAGTCGTAACTCTTATTTGTTCAAGTTCTTAGCAGCATTATTTAGATATTTAGACAACATCAACCTGTAAGTTAGTATCTTATGTCTTGATTTTTACATTGACTGAATTCAAAGTGGACAGCCATTACCATATATAATCATGAATGTGAGAAAATCAATGTTAGAAAGTTAATCTTGTGAGCCTCACAATGGAATATTCGATATGAGCTCCAATTAGATGTTTGAACATGCGGTAGTGAACTATACTTCACACACCAGGTATGACGACCACAAAAAAATCATGAATCTTATGCCCACGATTCCAAAAACTAATGCGTGAAATGTCTTTGGTCTTCAGCCCATATGTAGCTAGGGCCTATATCTCAGATACTATTGCATACAAATGCTGTAAGGGTGCAATTACCAACAATACCTAATATAATGCTTTTTAATTAACATACAATATGTGTCCTTCTATTGTTAGGTTTTTGTTATCTGACATTAGCCTAACCACGCTACCGCTAGCAACGTGTTTTGCGACGCTATAACGCAATGCGGTGACATGATTGTTCATGTCATGAATTTGGCACAATTTTACGGGAGTTACAACGTAGCAAATGCTGACGTCCTTGTGGACGAGATCGCACTTTTAATCCCTATGTGTAATTACTTCTCTTTCACCTTTCTTATTAGAACCCTTTAGACCCCACCAATTACGAAGATGAAATGCTGGATTTCCCCAGGATTTCCCAGGATTTCCCTCAGAAATCCGTTACATTTGCTTTAAATGAAAAAGTTCAAAGGCTTACCCACCCTTAAATATTTGAATTATATACATCTGGTTTGATGCATGGAATAGGGAATTAAATAAGCTTTCAAACGATATATTTGCCATTCCTGTACACTAAACACTATTTAAACTGTTCTCTTTTGGAAAAAATATGGAAAAATATGGGAAAATTGCCATTTTTCCGGGCGGCTACGGCCGGATCGGGGAGTACACCCTCGGGCGGCCATGGCCGGATTGGGGTCTAAAGGGATAATACCATACAGCAACAGAGGTCCATTTGGGGCCAGAGGCTCCCCCAATAACACCCCATATAGGGTGTTGCGCTTCCTTCCCAACTGCCTGAAAAAGGACCCATGTCCCTCGTGTGGACACTGAAGTTGGTGATGTGACAAAACCCTTAAGGGTAAGACCAGAAATTGTTACGTTGGGTGCCCCCCTCCCTTCACAAAATCCCATGATCCTTTCTTGTGAGAAGCAAGTCGAAGTCTTTATTAATCGGTGGCACAAAGTAAATTGTGTTTATATGGTCCATACCGAAATGAGGAGTTGGGGTAACGAGATTAAGGAAATTGGTTCGGAAATTGTTTTGGAACTTGAGAATGGTTACATCTGGCTACTAGTTCAGAGAAGCACTTCATCTTCTGAGCATGAACATTCATACATTTTTCTTGCAACAGCAAAGTTCTAGGCATATTGCGCGGAGCATAACGAAAGAGTGACCCACAGTTTCTAATACTGGAAGGCGACTGCAAATGGGACGACCGGAAATATTGAGTGAAATACCAGCTGGCTGTCGGGCCCTGAACCGGTTGGCAGGTTAGTGAGGAAGGCTGACATGATGTCCACGTCAGACTATCACAACAACCAGCAGAGGCTGGTACCCCACATGTCTTGGCGGAAATTACCATGTTTGTGCCGGCATCACCAACAACCAGCGACCAAAAGCCATCCCATAATATTGAGCACGGGAAAAAACAGCTGAATCATTGATGAGCGCGGCGCATGCGCCTGATGGCCGGAAACGCCGCGCATTAACAAATGAACATCAAGGTAAACCTGATGCGGGAAAACACCCAACACCTGTCGGGGGTCCCGGGGGCTTCTTCTTACTAGCCGACCGTAAAACAAGCACTCTCTGAGCTAGGTACTCTTAGGGTATTTGGGCCGGCTTCCCCCATTCAGACCTTGTAGGCCTAAAGTAGCCAAGAGTCCAGCGGGTCTTAGGGCCTCTTTCATCCCACCGTGGGGGTAATAACGTTCGGTGGCCCCCTGCCCTGGGAGGGGTCGCTGTAGTACTAGAAGTAGTAGTATTGGCGCCCTGGGGCGGAGTCGCGGCAGAGAGGAGGATGGGGGCCCGGTAGTGAATAAGATGTCGCCATTTTATTGCCGCATGTCCTTGGGAATGCATATGAATGGGCCCAGAGCCCTGAAACCGAGACAACGACACGACCATCTCTTAAATTCCACAAGGGGCATTGGCCCATATTAGCCGAATATATCATTGTCACTGAGATGCATGTTGTGTTAAATAGGCCTAATGTTGAACTCGACAACCGGCCCCCAGCAAATCGGCTATGTATGCAATATGTGCGACGTCGTTCAGACTATAGATACTGTATACACGACGCCACCTGTATAAGAGAAACAATGTACGCGACAAGCATCAAATTCCCATTTATGCATACTACTCACGTAATCGTGAATTGCCGCTTCTTTTTTTTATTTAACCATACTCGTTCACAATAATAGATCTTCCGTATAGGTGGTTTTTGACATAAATCAATTTAGATATATTATAACAAAAAATAATGGACAAAATGGTGAAGGTAATAAACACTTCTATTTTCCATTTCTATTTACAATCATGTACAAACGACTCGAACATCTCTAAATTCCCATTTCTATATTCTGCTATTATGTCGCGCGAACGATAAAAGCAATAAGCGACACTAAGTGGATAATAAGAAGGATAAATAGAAGGGATAATTGGATGGATAATGGACACATAGTAGTGCATATTGAGGTTACATCGTATACATGTACAACTTGGTCTATATACCCGACGTGCTTCAAATTCCTTTTTCCATGCACTACTTGCACAATCATGAATTGTCACTTATAGGCCTGCAGGAAAGTCAGATCAGGCGATATTGTCAAGTAGATATTGGAGCTTAAGTGACGTCGCGGGCTTCCCCAGCGCCATGACCACGTGGCTTCTTACCGCACTTTGCCATCCCCCCTCCCGTCCATCCCCTCCCTGTCGGATTGAATTGCCCGTGTCTCCGCGTCGATTATAGAGCCAAATGTACGTCACTTTAAGTGCCCTGGAGGACATTCAATTTGAATTGTCGCTGTTATTTTTACCCGCAGCAGGAGGTGGCCTGCTTTACGCCCCTTCTTACCACACGCTGCACGTGCAGGGGGTACAGACGGCCGTTGTTCTCTCTGCACCAACTCATCCAATAGCGGAGGGTAGCGCCTCCTGGGGTATATGGGAATTTTAACATCCTCTACGCATCTACATACGTTCCCGTATCCCAATATCTCAAAGACATTTTAAGGACTAACTGTGCTCAACTCCTCTAACCCAATTCTGTACTTATAGATGACATTGCCGATGAAGTTGCATCTATGGGAAAAGATTATTTAAATCTATTGATATCACTGAGTTAAGAGATACAGATCGTTTACGTTATATATGTGATACGTTGGAGTTGCTAAAACTCTCTAATTGCCTCTTTGGACTTCAAAATGGAAATATGTGCGCTCTTTCAAGACTAGTGCATATAGACAGTAGTGATACCTGTGTTGCCTAAGAAATAAAAAGAAACGTGCTTACTAGGCACTTTTACAATACAACATTATAAGTCATATGATATTAACTTCAAAGAGTCCGTCTCAAAACAGAACCAACGATCGTATATCAAGCAATACTATTTTTGACAGAACGGGGTAATATGGGATGATACCTCAATGTGACCTCTATCGACGGAAACCTCCGAGAGAGATAAAAGGTATTCTTTAGTGTAAATAAATTATTATAATTACAAGACAATCTTTGGTGTTAAAGGTCTAATTATGATGTGTGAATCAAGCCTTAACCCTTTTACCGTGGGTAGCCACAAAAGTGGCTTTAGAGTAAATTCCCATAAGATTGGCCTTTAAAGAGGAGAAATTCAGCTTCCAAGAAGTGAAATAATTTTCCAAAAATTCCAATTAGAGCCAGAGATATGAGTGTTTGAACATTCTAGCATCGGTTCATTAGAAAATGACAGAACAAACTAGCACCAATATACTTAAATAAGAAAAATGTTAATTTGTGTGAAAATAATGTAATTTTCAAATAGTCATAATGTTGGTTCTATTCATGATAATTGCAAACTCTTTTTTGTGGAAACAAGATTAATTTCTAATGTTCATTTTGAAATAAATGAAATTGATATTTTATCCAAAGTCGGTTGCCATGGAAACCCCCCATTTGGAATGTTTTTGTCCGAATTACGTAAAAAGTAAATCTACAAGAAATATCTAGAGAAAATTTGAGTTTTAAGCAATAGACTAATTGTCATATTTTAGGCAATATCTCAGAAATTATGACCTGTAGAATGACATATTTAGCGGTGAAAGGGTTAAGCGTGTTCTTAATGGTATACACTGATGGCTGGTGAATGTCAAAGAAACCGAAAAATGAATTTATCTTATTACGACTTACCTGAAAGTTGTTCTCAAGTTGCTCTGATCCCTCTATTAAATGATATTAAATTGTGTAGCGATACCTAAGCAATTTATTTATTTCGGAGTGAGCGTGACGTCATCGCCCTCCGTTTCCATCGCTACGGAGATTGTTGTACCTCGACTATATAAATCGCCCGAGCTTGACCGTTGGTCATTCTCGTTCTAACCACCAGAGATTCACCATCGCTGCAGAATTTTAAACTTAGTTGTGGACGATTATTTGAATTATTTCATCGATCTTAAGGGGTTTAGGTCGATTAATCTTCGTAAAATATTTAACGGAGACTTACCAAGATGTCCAAGAAGAAGAACTTTTGCAGAAAGTGTCAAACTAGACACGTCGCCCCGACGGGGAAGAAATGCAATCGCCTGAAGACGAGCGATGATTCTGCATCGGGCGGGTCGGATGACCTGTTCGGCGATGATGGTGGTGGAATTGAGATGGGGAATAGCCCTTTGGGCAATTTCCCGGCGGCGATCCAATCGCCTCCGAAGGCTGTGAAGACTGAAGTTCTCAACGATAGGATGGGCGTAATGGAGAAAAACATCTCTAAACTTGTAGGCGCTGTCAACCGGTTAGCGGAGAAGCAAGAGGCGGCCATGGTACCTCCACGAGACGATTCTGATGATGACAGCGATGGATGGACAGAAGTATCTCCGAGAAAGTCCAGGCCAAAGACGAAGAAGAGGGGGAGGGTGCAAGCATCGCCCAAGCCGGTCAGCCCCGCCGTCGAGTCGTCAAGCGATGAATCGAGCCGCTCCAGCGATAGGTCCGCCTCGCCTACAAAAGAAAAAGGTAAAACAAAGAAATATGCCCAGAAATTGTATTGCAAAAGCGGCGATAAGCCTAAGAATGTAGAGGAGGTGTTACTGGTTGGTTTAAAAACAATCGAGAGATTAATTTTGGATAAAAAAGATCCACTCCCCGCTGTCAAGCATGTAAAACTATTGACAGAGAAAGCCTCTAAGCGATTGTACACGTTCGACACGTTTAATCAATATGATATCTCAGTAAGGGAAAGAGCTGGGAGGCTGGGACATGATGAATTTGGCAATTTCGATCAGGAGGAGATAATGTCATCTTTTTCATTCGACAACACGTTCAAGGCAGGTGTCAGTAGCAAATCTGGAGGGGGTTTCAAAGGTAAACAAAGCCAGGGAAGTGGTAGATCCTATTCCGAAAAGATTTGTTTTCGCTTCAACTCCGACAGCGGATGCTATGGCAAGTGTAATCTCAACCATGCTTGTATAATTTGCGACAAGAAAGGGCACAGCAAAAAAGATTGTGGCCGGGGAGGCAGCGATAAAAAATAGGATTTAGTTCAAAAATCTGAGAAGATTCCAGGCGGTAAACACTTATCTGACAGTGACGTCACGGGTGAAGGGGTTTCTTCTCAGTCGTGTCCGAGCTCGCTAGCTCAAAATGTTGAATTATACAGTATTTCCAGAAGTGTTAGTCCTAATGATGGTTTCCTCCGTGTTCTAGAGGTTGAAGGTATTAATCCTGTCTTTGGGGAGGACAAAACGTGTTGTATTTCAAATAATATCTCTGATATCGGTACGATCGGTACACGCCGGTACTTTGCATCGCCGGGGTCAAGCCCGGGTCAAAGCACCGATACCGCTGACGTCACGGGTTTCCGTGTCGAAAGTACACAAGCGGTGTCGGAGCAGGAGGAGGAAAATGTCAATCGGCAAGGTAAATTTGTTCAAAATATAAAATTTCTAGCCGATACTTCTTGTCTAACGGTCGATAGGGAGGGAGATGAGGTCCTTGTCGACAATTACCCCAAGTTTGAAAAAATTCCATCGGGTAGTCCAAGAGATATTAAATATTTTGAAAATAATCTTCTGGTCTCGGCGCAATCGCCGAGTGGACAAATTGTCAATGTATTCGAGAAATGCGCTCGGGGGGAGTGCACGTGCGATTATTATATTAATGGTGCATTGGCTCAACTTAGGCCTTGTAGATTCGAATATCTCTTGTCATTGGGGTCTGATGAGTGTAAAAATAGATTTAGACCTATGGTTGATGGTATAACAGATGGCTTCAAAATTGTTGATGACACAGTGCCAAGCGGGGGTCTGGGTTATGATTGCAGAAATTACAATTCTCTTTTTGAAGGTGATAATCGAAAAAAAATGGATAAAATTATTGGCAAAGAGCTGGCTGAGGGTTACCTTAAAATAGTAAAAGAAAAGCCAGCATGTATTCACTCTATGGGTGCAGTCCCTAAACCTGATGGTAATATAAGGCCAATAACAGATTGCAGTAGGCCTGAAAAAATCTCAATTAATAATTATTGTGATAATATTATTGAGGAATTCAAATATAAGAGTGTAGACAATGTAGTCGCATTGTTAAATCCTGGGGATTATATGGCAGTAGTTGACATCAAATCTGCTTATAGGGCTGTCCCAATATACCCAGACCATCAAAAATATTTGGGAATTAGATGGGAGATTAATGGTAAAAGTGAATATATACAGGATTCCCGCTTGGCATTTGGTCTTAGGCTAGGACCTATGTATTTTAATGAAATTTCTGAATTTATATATCATATTTTGTCAGATATTTATGGAATCCAGACTGTAAATTATTTGGATGACTTTATTGTCATTGGTTCAAGCCTGGAGGAGGCGACCTGGGCTCAACAGGTAGTAATAAGGGTTCTGAGATACATAGGCTTCCACATAAGCTGGGGAAAAGTGACCCCACCAGCTCAGGTATGTACCTATCTGGGACTGGAAATTGATTCCATTAAAATGGAAATACGCCTTCCAAAGGAAAAGTTAGAAAAACTAAAAAATTTAGTGGGGAAATACAGTAGAAAAGCAACCATTGGTAGGAAGGAGTTGGAGAGCCTGGGAGGCCTCCTGTCTCACTGCGCACATGTAGTGGATGGTGGAAGAATATATTGTCGCAGGGTTTATAACTTGTATAAAGTCCTTTTAAATAATAATTTAAAGGCTATTAAAATTGGCCAAGCCTGTAGGGACGACTTAAATTGGTGGGAAAAATTTTTGGAAAATTTTAATGGTAAAAAACAAATAGAATATAAAGAATTTCCCCTCCCTATGGTATCAGACTCATCTATGAAAGGCTTTGCAGTGTATATGGGTAGTGACTGGAGAGCAGGTAGCTGGGATAATAGCATTATTTTTCCAGAGTCTGATTGCAAACATATTATACCGGCCCCTTCTGATATTGTATATAATAAGGAAAATATAAATGAATTGGAATTATTTCCAATCATGCGTGGCCTACAGGAATGGCTGAGCCAACTTGTGGGTCATAGCATTAATATCTATACTGATAACACACAGGTTTTCCATATGATCAGAAAGGGGATTAGTTGTAATCCAACATGTATGAGTTGGCTCAGGGAAATATTTTGGGTCTGTAAAATATATAAAATAAGACTGGTCCCACACTACATTAACACAAAAAATAATTTAGTGGCTGACACTTTGTCACGCCTTTTATATTTTAAAAGTGAGGACGCAGTTAAAAAGTGTATCCTAGGTACAGTTTGTTTTGTACTAACGCCATTTTTAAATTTTGCAGAGAAAATACGCCTAAAAAGGCGCGTTGTGACGTTGAAAAAAGCCGCTGTAGGGGAAAATACCCAGAAATTGCGGAGGATGCAATGGAAATGTTACCTAAAGGTATGTAAAAAATTTCATTGGGCGCCCTATAAATGTGACTCTAACCAGGGTTGTCTGTATATTTCTTATATTTCAAAATTTATGAAAGCATCCTCTGTGATAAACTATTATCAAGCGGTTATCTATTATCATAATGTCAAGGCCAAGCCAGTCGCAGGATGGTCAGATGTAAACATAAAGATGGTTGTAAAAGGAATTAAAAATTCCAATTTTTGTGAGGTGGATAGTAAAGAACCACTGAAAGATAAGCATTTAGAAATGTTGTATAGGAAGGTAGATTGGTCCGACCAGTTAGGGATTTTAATATACATTGTAATTGTATTTTTGTTTAGGACACTACTTAGAGTAGGACACACTGTGAGGTCGGAACACATGCTTCTGAGAAAAAATGTTATTTTTCATAAATGGGGTTGTATTGTAAAGGTTACATCCTCAAAAACAAAAAAGCCAGGCCAGGTACATGAGATACCTATTAATAGATTAGAAAATAAAAGAGTCTGCGCTGTATATTTATTGGAGAAATTATTTAAAATTCATTCAAAGTCCAGGGATGATCCATTGTTCTCCACTGAAAAAATTGGTTATTTATCCTACACAATGGTTAATAAACAATTTAAACAAATGTTATCAAATTCAAAAATTAAGGGTAATTTTTCAACCCATTCTCTAAGGAGGGGGGGCACCACAGACTTGTATAATAAAGGTGCTTCCTTAACCTATATTAAGGAGAGAGGCCAATGGTCATCTGATTGTATTTACAAATATATTAGGCCTTCAATCTCCGATAAAATTAATTATGATAAATTTTTATCACTACGTTAGGTAATTGATTTGGAGGAATTGGATTAAAATAAATGTTATTTATTATATGTCCAAATCAATTTACCTTGTTTGTTGTTCTGTATTTATTCTAAGTTGTTCTAGCTGCGACGTAAATGATATTAAATTGTGTAGCGATACCTAAGCAATTTATTTATTTCGGAGTGAGCGTGACGTCATCGCCCTCCGTTTCCATCGCTACGGAGATTGTTGTACCTCGACTATATAAATCGCCCGAGCTTGACCGTTGGTCATTCTCGTTCTAACCACCAGAGATTCACCATCGCTGCAGAATTTTAAACTTTAGAATTATTGTTACAGGAAGGATTAAAATAAATGTTATTTATTATATGTCCAAATCAATTTACCTTGTTTGTTGTTCTGTATTTATTCTAAGTTGTTCTAGCTGCGACGTAAATATGTTTTGTTATGTTATATAAAATAATCAATGAAATGGAGTTTTTCTGAGTTGGCAGTGTGAATATCATTTAAAACAAACAAGTGGTCAGACAAGATGCAATTTCCGGCTAAGGATTTATTGGACTCCAAATCAGTTTTCAATATTGCCGCTATCCCGTGACCTATCATGTTTTGTTTTATAATAACCTTGACATAATGAAATAAGTAATGAAAAATCATCTTTCCAAGAAATGTTAAAGGTGGCTTCCGAATGTCATAATTATTTATTGTCTATGACTTAATTGGCCCCTGCGGAAACACCTGAAATCACAGAGCACACAAATTCCCATTAACTCATTCCATTGGCACAGTTTGATTTAATTCAATTCATTTGAAAATAATCCTTTTATGCGAATACATTCCAATTGCCTCTTTCCATCAGCACATGTCCCATTAATTCGTCAGTGTTACAAAAAGTAGCTCCGAAAAGGAGCGGGCGGAGTGGGGTGTTTGTCAGTGGTGATGTCGTCACGCTCCCAATTAGAGTAACCTCTCCCAAGGTGAAAGCACGGTGGTTTAATCCGCCCACCCTCAGTACAAAACTGGAGGAGGTCTGTTTTCTGACTCGTTAATGAATGGAATTTAATGTTATCCTCCCTCTGCAAATACACAGGGCGGCTGACAGCTGGTCTCATAGGGGAGTTGGGTTTTGTTGGGTGGGTTGGGTGGGGACCTGAAAAATTAAAGATTAAGGTGAGGTGAGATATGCTGTGTAATGAGATTTTGTTAAACAGAGTGTTCCCGTCGCTCGTTTGCAGCAAGGGCTTTCTTGTATCTTTCCTCTGTAAAGTGAAGCTGACGGTTTAGGGTTTTATCTTGGATGGTTAATGCTGAATAAAATAGTAACTCGAACCCTTTGAACCCCTACCCCAATACCCCTACAAATATATCAGATATAAAAAGTTGAAGAACACAGCGATCAAGAGTGTGTATAAAGGTGGGTTTTTTTTTTATCGATATGAGTGCATGAACATGCTGCAGAGAATTTACATTCATCAACAATATAGTTATTGGTTATACATGTGTAAAAGGCAATACATGTGTAAAAGGTTAGTATTATAATAACCAACCGGTGTTTATATACAGAAAAAACAACAGAAATAATATCAGAACTGGTCAAAAACGACCCGAATTGGTGTTAATGAGCGATTCAGCCAGAAATCTACTTGAAAACCACAAAACGTTTAGAAAGCATCTGACAATATTAGATATTACTCACTAGCAATCTGTATTTCAAAAAAAGAAAATTCAGCAGGTTACAGCATGGAAAAATTGAAGTTAGCAATCTGGATTTCAGCCAGAATTTAAATTGCATTGCTCAATGCTCAATGGGCACCCCCTTGCGATCTAGATTCTGGATGAAGTACATGGTACTAGCGACCAGTATCAGAGGGGTACCCATTGAGCGATGCGACTAGAATTCTGGTTGATTGGGAGATGTCTACGACCGATATCTGACATTGTTAGATATTTCCTAAGCAATTTGCTGTTTTCAAGTTGATTTCTGGTCGAATCGCTCAATGAGAACACCAATTCTGGTCGAAGACGACCAGAACTGGTCGAAAACAACCAGAACTGAGCGACCAGAACTAGTTGAACCGACCAGAATTTATTTGAGTCGTTCAATGGGTTCCCTCCTTTAACATTGTTAGATGTTTTCCAAATGATTTGCCTTCTTTTGATAGATTCCCTGGTCGAATCGCTCAAGGGGAACACTGGTCATTCTCCGGTTGTTTTCGACCAGATTCAAGCAACCAGAACTGGTCGGAACGACCAGAAATGAGTTTAGTCGCTCAATGGATACGCCTCTTTAACGTCCCCCGTCCCCCAGTCCAGGTGCCACCTTCCATCCCACCCCCTAACCCCTACTGCCAATCACATTTCATTCTGGATAATTTCCGTTGTTTTGCCAATAAAACGCATCCCGGAATCCATGAAATAAATTCCTTCCTGTTCGCGCTGGTGAGAAATTATCCCATAGCACCGCCTCTACCACCCCCACCACCACCACCACCACCACCACCACCCCGACCAACCCCACCGAACCCTCACTCCCATGACTCTCTGCACAGGTTTTTCTGATGCAAAATTGGCTTGCGTCGTCTTCAATAACTTGCATCCCGATGCCATTGTCTTTATGATATAAGGTGTTTATGCCATAGTAAATGGCTTTTAGTATAATTGTACTTTGATAATTTCAAATATATAAATATTTGACAAGTTAATTATTATTGAGGTATTACTGCATGCTCAAAGTACGTTGAATTATACCATAAGAGTATTGGTGTATGCTAGTCTCAACGTGCGTCGGCGAAGTCACAGTGAGGCAGTTTCATCGCCCTCTTCCAAGATCAAAGGGAGCACACAGCAATGGAAACCCGTGCCCAGCAACGGAAAAGATATACCAGCGCCCAGCGTTATAAAACCGGCACGCCATGATGAATGAGCTTATCACCATTTTGAAATGCTCTCATAGACAAAAGTACCAGTCACATGTGAGCCTCAACAAGGATGCTTGCACCATTCTTGCTGTCAACAAATCCTGTTTGCGATGGGGTTTGGGAGCAAATGACCAGGCAGGTTTGTTGCTGACATCACCAGTTTTGTCTTTGTCACTGGAGTTTATCGCTTGTGGCTTCTACAATTACTCTCTGACAATCAACTGCAATCTGGCTTCGTGTTGTCCGTCTCTTTTCCTAATATTCATCTTACTATAAAGATTCAGCTTTCAAGCTCCACAAGGGAACGAAACCATGGCAACAAAGGTGTACTGTCTAGCAACTGGGATGAAAACCGATGCCCTGCCATGAAAAAAAGCACCCCGCAAAGGCGTTGTCTTCACTTGAGCGACAGAGAGGTCTGTCGCCAGGCCATGAGTGTTAACCTTTTAGATCTGGCTTCATGTTGTCAGAAGCAGCATGTGGCTTCTATAATTACTTGGTGTCGGAGTGTCTAGTGACAAATGTCATCTTCTGGCTTCCTGTTGTCAGGCACTTTTTAATATGTCCATTGCCCCCTGGAAACTAGGCAGCCTTGTCCCCACAGGCGACCAAAGGCATGGCGACAAGCGTTGGTCAATGGCAATGAGGACAAAAAGCATGGACCAGCAGTTAAAAAAACACAGCCTGGCGACGGAAAGTGGTGGCCTAGCGACAGAAATGTTCACTACCTCATAGGGATACTCAATGAAAGTACCAGTGATAAATGTATAAAAAGGCTTGTCACCAAAGAAACGGCACAAGCAGCCTTGCGACTAACCCAGAAAACAGAAAAAAAAACAGTGACACATGTTTTTTCTCTGTTGCCTGGGTTAGTCGTAAGGCTGCGTGTGGCTTCCATAATTGCTTGGTGCCAGCCTGTCTTCAAGACCTGGCGATAAACTATGGCGTCATTGTCACCTATGCATTTTGCTACTTTTTGTCACCCACTGGGACAGGGCTTAAATTGATATGTAATTTCTGGACCAATTTGTATATTTTCCTTTTAAGATTAAAGTACTACATGTACATATTAATTAAAGAACAGGATAGGCATTTTAACTATGATTATTCCCCACTCTGGAACAGTTATGTCCGTCATATGGTATGACTCATGAATTAGAGTGACCTCTTTATCTAAAAGACCATGAAAGTTATAAAGAGATCTACAAAAACAATTATTCACCCTTTCTGACCACACGGGACTAATAGGCTATATCCTCTTCACTTCTTTTTTGACGTATTGTCTGAAAGCTAGGTCAGCACATTTATTTCTCAGATCTCTTTCCAGAAATATAAATCTTTTTTCTGGAGACCCCCATGAGGAAGTCCCTAGACACGTTGGCCTCTTCAGAGGAATAAAAGAAGTCCCACTATAGTAGTGTGTTGACAGGCAGATGCGCCTATTTTAGAGCCCTTGTAAAGAGCACTGTCTGCAGACTTTAGTCCCCTGTGACAACCAATCAGACCACGATTTAACATGCCATTCACTTGAAAGAATTGGATTGGAGGACTCAAAAGTTCACAGAAATCCAACAAAGCAGGCAATTATCCTGAACCTAACGTCTGTCCAATTGCTGACAGAGTGCCTCGTGGGTTATAAGTAATGTGAAGAGGCCGTTTCTAGAGGTCATGGCTTAAACTATCCTAATTGCTTTCTAATTAACACACCCAGTTTTTAGTGGACTAATTGCCTGTTGGGTAGGGGCTGTATAATCCGTTCTGCACATTAGGTTGCCTAGTTTACCTGTACCCTGTCAGGTTTGTTCATACAAATAACGTTCCCTGATTGCTACTACAATGATTATTATTCAAAAACAGACCATAATTAATTGATTCAACATAGACTGATGTATGAGGGTTGGACCTGGCAATACATTTATAATCTATTGCAATGCGGTTCGTTAGGAACAATGGTTAAGTGGGGTGAGAATTACAAATACATTATATTTATATATTTATGATATATATACCATATATATACACTTCTCTAAAGGTTGACAACACAATACATGAGAAGCTCATTTTGTATTGGCATTAATTCATGGAATCAAATAGATCTGAACATTTACAACCTATTGAACGCGCTATTTAGTCATAACTCTAATCTGCCTGTAAATACTATTGTTTTGAATCTATCTGTAATGCCTATCTACCTTGTGATAACGTGGCTTGTGGTTATAGGCTGGGTTATGAATGGAGTATCACATGCTCTTTTAGGGTTGTAAACTTTGATGGGATATCTATTATTGATCTTTTATACATCAGTTTTAACAGATGCACTTTGTATCTGCCTTCCTGAGAGTTCACACCCCTCAAATTATTGTGTATACTACTAAACCTATTAAAACGCTTTTCGTGTTCATGCACAGAGCGTATGTTAAACAAGCCAGCTGAAACACAAAAGACACCATCATAATCGTGATCTTCATAACGTTGCCCGAACTTCAGCTTAACTTTGATACAACACAGAGGTACTAGCCACAAATAGAACTTCGCTCCCGGCAAACAGAATCGGTGGGCTCCATGACTTGGCCCGATTGAATGTGGAGTGTATCGTCTCGGTGGCTGGCCCGGTGAGCCACCTGTCGTGGCCCGGCCCACCCTCCTGTTTGCCCAGCCTCAAGAAGCACGTGCCCAGAATTCGCTGCATATCCCTTTCCCTATACCGTAGAAATACAACCTGTGAGCAACAGGAAATAGCTCATACATCAGCCTGGCCTGACTCGACACAAAACGCAAATCTTGGACTGTTTTATGTTGTGCTCTACTTAAACAATGAAGCACATGTGCGTAGAGGGATGGAGAAATATATATTGGCACAGAAAGCAAAGGAAATGACATTATAGCGGGAGAGATAGAAGTGAAGGGGGACGGGTGATTGTGAAAGCCTTCTAGCTTAAATAACCTTAAGCCACGTGAAGCTTAAAAACAGAAATCTATGAGACTCATAAGTTAAAATTTAATATGGGGAGGGATTAAGTAGATTAGGAAGTCATTGATGCGTTTTATCCATGGACAATTGTATTTCTGTTTGGGCAGGGCCGGCCTATAGCCAACCTTAGTCACAGTGAACGTACTTTGTAACAGACATCAGACAGAGACTATTTCATTAATGTGTTTTTGTCATGCTCCTGCAGCCTTTCCGAATAGTCGGCAATGCAGGTCGGTAGGCTGGGGTGAAATAGTTACTATGATAACCTTCAGGTAACCTTAGCACAACCGCATGATGACAATTTCCTTTTGGTAAATTCAGTTTCCACAGAACATTAACATTGTTAGGACTATAAGAAGATTTGTGTCACCCCACACAGAAAGGATGCTCCGAGGGGGTTATATCTTAAGCTCTAAAGCTAATATTAAAGGAGATATGGGTGGATTTGTAAAAAATAAGGATGGAAATGTCTTAAACCCACTTTTTGTGTAGAATTCATTTATCCCACTCTAAACTTTCCATATAGTTTGGAAAACATTATAATATTATTTGGAATGTTAATGGAATGTTTCCCCCCCATATATTACCTAACATTAGATGTTTGGTTACCATGGAAACAACAACATTTTGTGGATTTTGTCAGAAATTGTAACCCATACGGATAAACATGACTTCATTAAATTATCAGTCCAAACTAAAATAGATTATCTCTTTTTAGATCAATTTTATTCACATAATAGCTTTTTAAGGCTTTTCGTTAATTTATGAGGAATTATTACTTTATTACTAGATTTACTAATATAGGCTTGTTTCCACCGAACGACATTCTCCTCAAGACAGCCCAAGACATGAAAGATTAGGAAATCGTTGGTGGTCGTTGGGAAAATCGTTCAGTGGAAACACAAAATCGTTAGTAAAGATATTTATGAACGACAGCAAACGACATTTGTGAACAACCAAAGTGAACGATTCACCAACGACCAAATATTTAACCTGTTTAATATTTCTGGATGACTGTAGCTCATGATTTCTTCTAGGGGCAATTAAAAGCAATTAAATCCATTGTTCTCTAGGTTTTTTAACTCCATTCGTTGGAAATAGTCGTCCACAATCTCTTTATTTCAGTCGTTCAGTGGAAACAACAAATCTTTCATTTATGAAAGATTTTTTCACCAGACAATTTGCTGACAATTACAATTGTTTCCAGTCGTTTGTAGCCGTCACCTATTCTCAGGCTGAATCGTTCGGTGGAAACCCGGCTTATTTAGATAAATATTCAATATCCGGTCTTTTTACTATTTTCAGGAATACTGACAGTCCTGTGTTCAACAGCCTGTAACTTCCTTGAAAATTATCCAATTTTGATGTGCTTGGTATCATTTGAAAGCTTAAAACATCCTCTGTTATGCTTAATTCCTGCATGGAGCATCATTTCTGTGTGGGGAGACACATTTGTGATGACCACTATGAGGAGATTAATGATATTGCCAGTCTATGTAAATATAATCATGGTAGGGCTACTGATAGCCTGGTTTACTCAGTATCGTCTTTTCTGTCCTAATGTACATGGGTTAATTTAAAGGGGATGTGTGGTTTGTGTAAAGTAACCGAGCTAGTGCTGCTTTCGTAGTAAGTTCGTTATCTCTAATCAACACACGTTTTGTTACTTCATAGTGTACATGTAAAGCAGTGCAGACAGTACTTGTATGTTTTTAGTGAGACTTCGTTAAGTTGAAATGTCTTGAGCAAGGACTTCCAGGAGTATTCAGTATTGTGAATATTAGTATGAAGATTAGAGTGGATCACTATACCATGTCCTTGAACCTGGACCTTGCATTGTGATCGATTATTTTGATGAAGAGTACTAATAAACTACAATCCTCTCATAAGTGAGTTGCTATCGTTTTTGAAGGCTGGACTGTCTTATTTGACAAATGGAAGGAAGAAGACGTATTATTCTAAAAGAAATGGTGAACTTTAAACTGCAGGGACAATATCATACATATAATTCTTGAGATAGCTATGACCACTCATGTGAATATCTAGTGTTCAAAAAGTCATCATGACTAGGAAAAGGCTTTTGGAAGCCTTAGGAGAATTGTCAGCACTCTTATAAGGCCTACATTCAAGGTCGTCATAACTTTTTTTGACCACAATGTGTTGAACTATTGTTAATGTTTGATTTAAGACTGCGTGTTGTTTGTGTATATCCAAAGCTTCATGAGTCGTTTATCCAGAATGTCTGAGTAATTCAGACTGCGTTTAAAGTTTGTCCATTCACTTCCCAATAGTTCAAAAGAAATGAACGATGAGGGAGCTTCTTAATATGAAAGGGTTTTTATTCAGTAAACATCTCATCCCGAGTCAAAGCCACCATGTATAAGTCTTCATCAGTCCACCTCCCATCTCCTATCAGCAATCAACCACATTTAGAACACGAGTTGCTCCAACACCTTCTAGACCATTCTAGTATTCAGCTCTAACACAATCCTATGTCCGAGGTAGTGGGTATTGGTAAACTCCAGTCTGTTACACGGAGTCGATGTACTTACTCCAGGTATAACTTCTTGGCTAAACATGTTTAGCTGATGTTCTCACTAACTAAGTGACTACTAACTTCTAACCAACTAACTCACTAACTGCTCGCTCCCTACCTTGCAGCGCCTTTTATACTGGTTAACAGGTGGCGCTAGGAGCGTAAGGTATTTCTCCTAGAAGTAGACTAGAAGTAGACTTGCTAAGCCTGATCCTTGTTGGATTATATATCATGCCAATATATTAAAAGTACTAAGCCATTAGTACATTCGACGGCGGTCAGGTGTTTGAGTTTAAGGAGGTGGACGACATAGCTCAAACCAAATGAATATAATGAACTCCCAATTTTGATGATTGGATATATTTGTTAAACCATGGTGGGGTGGCCTTGACTTTCGTGGTACATTCAGCACAGTGTCGATAAATTCAGAAGTTCTTTCAAGAACTGTAAACAAAGTTACATTCATATGTCCAGTTTTACTTAATTCACAAGTACATTTCCAGTAGTCCATGCTAAGACTCGAGATCACGTTGAAAAGGTTCATAAACATGAAATTTTCAGGAAGCGTTCCTAGTATTGTTAGTCCATATTATGGCTTAAGAATAGCGGAACAGGTTCATAAGGTATCAAGGTAAGTTTTAGTGAATCATGATCATTGTATGACAAGTAAATGATGACATAATCATGTTAATAAACAGGCGTACTCAGTTTCAGAGGATGAAGATCTATGACACTTGTGCTTAAAGTGATAGAGTTGGGTTTTTCCTTAGTACATACATGTACAGATTCTGACATTTGTAATTTGTAACACAAGTCGACAGAACTCAACATATATACAGTGTAGGGTTGTCTTAAACTTCTAAGAGTAACAAGTGTACATCAAATCCAATTTCAGAACAAATTAACACAACATAAGTCAATACAGAGAATTCGGACATTTTGAACGAACGACTTTCATGATACAATGCGTGTCAAATTTCAACCAAACTTCAATCATAACAACATTATTTACAATAAATACAAGGTCTCTGTATCAGGTTTAGTAATATCGAGCAGTTGGAACCAGAAAATACCACCACTCCTGTCACGCGTCCGCCAGCTATACTTAGTACACGTGTACTTAGCGGGACGCTTGACTGGAGTTCCCCCCCAAGGTTTGACCTCGATTTGGATCCTTCAGGCGCGAAGCGCCCGGATGGCAAATTTCTGTTTCGAACAAATTTGCAAGTTTGATGGTTCGACCTGATATTTTGGGCCGATATGAATTAATTCTGGCGCTTGATTACGTTGGTTGGGGACCTAAACTTTAGTTTAGCACAGATTTTATAAGAAATTATACGATGTTTTGATCATGCTAGCCGATTTCAGAATTTGGATCTTTTGGATCAAAAAGGGGTTTTCCAAATTAGCCTCGTTTTGACGTCATTTTAATCAGTGTCGCTCATTTTTTTTTGACGGAGAGGACGTATTTGTTTTCGCTCTCTTTCAACAATGGCCCGCGTCGCAGTTTTCTGTAGTCAAAGGGAGAGCGGGATCGAGGGGTACAACGACCTGATCGTCGGGGATACAGCCCACAGTTTGACCGTGGTGGAGTGTGTAGACGCCGGGACTGCCGATTTAGCCGGGGCGGCTTTCGCGCACCATTGCGTGTGGCCCGACGACCTGTTAGTGATCGTGGTCAACCTTCTGGACATTTTACGATGGGACGCGGAGCTGGAGTTATACATTCCCCTCTTCTCTTCCACTACGGCCGCGGTGACCTTTTACGGGGAAACGCTCAACAGGGCTTTTCTTAACCTACGCAGTCACCCAGTCCCCGCCACCGTGATGTTCACCACTGTGACGGGCATCAACACGGAGTCTTGGGAGTTGACGTGCGAGGACGCGTCATTTCAACGATGGATGAACCACCTGGTGCCCCGGGTCAACCGGGAGGTTCGCCATGCGAACCGCTGGTTTGGCGTTCCAACAACCGACCTGGGTCACCGCCTCCACATCACGCGTCAGACTGCCGACGGGGCCTTCACCGTCCACGACTACCGAGAGTTCGTGGACGGTTTCATGCCGACCCATCGACAGCTTCGACGGTGGGCTCGCGCCCTGGGCCGGCTCCTTCGCCAGCTCCCAATAGCTCCCCGCTAGTCCAACCCCTTCCCCCCTGTACATACTGATTGCCTGCGGTGATTAGTGGGCCTTAATTCCCGGCTAGTGATTGAGCCATAAACATTATTTGACAATCAACAAGAGTTCATCGGATCCAATTCCCGGCCAGTGATCGGACCACCAAGGACTAGATGTTTTTCTTTGTGGCTGTTTGCCGGACTGTTCGGGGCGGCTCGTCGGATCTGTTTGGGTGTGTGTGCTCCTCCTCCGCCGGCTCTACCTCAGCGGCAGCTCTTCCCTGCTCTGGTAAGTGTAGTCCTTTCCTTTGTATTCTTGACGTGTTCGGTAGGCTGCTAACCCGTAGATTTAAGGAGATTGTTTGTTCGGAAATTAGGCAACAGTTCTCTCAGCTCGTCTCCACGTGGTTGTATTCCGGAAGCTGATGTCACTCCCGGAACCAGAAACTGTGTTTCGCTGGTGATTTTTGTAACGGGTAGAGTGGGGCGGCCACCTAGTGTTTACTTTTGACTTCAAGATGGTGGACGTGGGCTGAGAGCTGGAACCTTGCGTACTAAACTTATTGTCTTTTCAGGTCCCTTGGTAGGTTAAGGTGATGTAGATGAAGTAACGTGACACGGTCGGACACTGAACAACGTTCGGCTTATTATTTTAGTGGGAGGATTGTTTAGGCGAACATGATCAAACACTTTACTTTGCGCGTGGTTGGGCGATAATAGGAGGTTTTCTTGACTTAGTGGTTTGTTGACATTACCGATTCAAGCAGGCTCTCAGTGTGTGTGGGTAGTTTTGCGCCGTGTTGGCTTTAAGTGTTATTGTATTACTATTACTTGTTTAGTCTGATGACACTGCCCCAATAGATTTATTTAGATGATCGGTCATTCTGGTCTATATTTGAACAGTGCTACCTTTGTTATAACAGAGTTCTTAGTTTTATCGTTCCCGTACAGGACATTAATGTAAATGTCTACACTGGAAACAATTCACATGGGGTCGCCCTAGGTTATGAGCGTCCCGTAGGGTGGTTACCCTGGTAAGTTTAGAATAGCTGTAGATGACCAAGTACTTTGGTCCAGCCTGCCTAGCATTAGACTGGCTGTAACAGAATTCTTTGATAAGTTGTTCCCCCTTACAGGTTACAGGAAATATTGACGTGTCGGTCACGTGAGGCGACACCATAGGTGGAGCCGTCCAACGAGTTGTTGGCGACTCCTGGTAAGTTTGAGATGTAGTGGCGAAGGCCACAGATACCCATCCCATGTTTTAGTCTAACAGCAAGACTTCGTCAGTGTCATTGTGTTAGAATAAGTGTTAGAGTGAGTATTATTGTCCAGAGTCGTCTCGAAGAGGAAAAAATACTACTGTGAGGAGACCGAGATGAAGTTTCTAAGACACTGAATGAATTTCCAGATGAAGATTCTGTATGTGTCCTTGTGAAAGAAGGAATGGTATCCTTATTAAGAGCTAGAAAGGCACCAACACCACAAAGATTATCAAGCGTTCCAAGCAGAGATACATGTGTGTACACTGCGGGAGTTCGTACATTCATAGATCAGGCCTTAGTAGGCGCCGTTCCATTGAACGCAGAAGCCACGCTTATCAGTGCCCGAGATTGCCAAACATCTCAGACAGTGATATCCTTGCGATGAATGTGTGGAAGCCTATGCCCACAGGTCGGGACTGAGCCGTTACAAGAACATCCATCTGCAAAGGCTTCATGAATGCCCGAGATGTGATGCAAAACTGTCCCGCTCAGATTCCCTAACCGACCTCCTGGGGAGATAAGAATAATGATAGGAATTGGATCCCTGGTGGTTTACCTTAAGAGGTCATCATTTTTTTTTTTTTTTTTACAAGAGTCAATACTCTTGATAACACTCTTTCTGTACAGCGTGTTAGAATAATTACCCAATACACTTCAAGGATTTGTACGTAAGCAAGTTAACACCCCCTTCAAGGGTGACAACTGTTCTAACATATTTGACTCCATTTTGTGAAGCCTCCGCTTTAAAACCACAGTTTGTTCTTATTGAATGATTATGCCACGACAAAATTCCTTCTCTTTCTGCTAGTTACAGGTGGTAGCTCGGCGTTCACCCCCTACATTCAGCCTGGGGTTTGAAGACCGAGTTCCACTTTATATTGGGTAGCGGCGCCCTTCTGACAATGCAAACGGGTGCGCCACTAACTCCAAACGGTTCACTGAATAGATATTATACCTATGTTAACAGTAACATCTCACTGTCTACCCTATACTCTACATCACATGGGAAAAACCAACATGACAAGCGGTGGGGGTAGCGTTTTCATTCCGTGAGGTATAAATGTCATTAAAGGACATTAAGTATTAACTGTACAAAGGAGGTTGAGATTATTCGTTCCTCGTTAGTTATCACTAGAGGATCGGGTCTCAGACTCAGGTTCATTTCTGATCTGATTCCCGGTCCTCATTAGTTACACGTGGTTTGTCGGTACTCTCCCATTCATAGGACCAGAATGGGTAGCACCGAGTTTCCATTGTTATAATTGGGAGCAGACTGCATATATATTTTTTTTTTTTTAATATGCAGCCTACACCCCCTTTAAATTATAGAGATGTGTAAATGCATCTCCTTAGATCACTTACTTCCAGACAGCACCTAGTAAGTCGGGCCTTTACCGAAGTACAGTACAAGGTTAAACCCGTTTTCTTGTTCAGGTCTATGCCCGTTTCTCTTGTGGAGAGTCAAGACTACTCCTGAAAAGACTCCGCCCCCAGCTTATCCTAACTATGCGCATGCCGGGCAGGGATAGGTAGTGCTAAAGACAGAGTTAGAATTTTTTTTATCTCCTTTCTAATAGATCGGGTAAACTTATTAGCTCTGGGTGTCAACCAAGTTTATTGTAGCTTGTTCATCAGGGAATCAGTAGTCCATGTCCCCCCTCTTCAGCTCAACTGTTGAGCGGAGACCTGGATACTTTTAGCGCCACGACGGCGGTCAAGACTAATTTTCATTCATTTATTTTATTTTATTTTCCTCGACGGCGGTCAGCTCTGAAGCCGCTCATTTTCTTTATTAATTTTAATTATTTCTAATTTTTACCCGGGTCGAAACTTGACTTCTTGCCGTTTTGTCTCTGTTCCGATTAAAACTGGCCTAAAAGTGGTCTAAATAACTTAGTCTTGAATTATGGGCAGTTGCTCATTATTTTCTTTCTTCTTGATACTAGTTGTCGTTGGATCCTGACTTTTTTTTTTTTTTTTTTTTTTATATTAAAGTCAGGATCCTTTGACCTAAGACGTACGGTGATCCAGTGGTCATTTACACATAACCAAGACGACGGGGCTATTAATAAGGACAGCACCTCGCTCCACCGCCTTGTGAGTTTTCGCTACAGCTTCTCCCCCCCCAGGGATGGCTTGTCCCGTCTGAGGGAGTCGCGATATAGTGAGAGAGAGCCGAGCACCCTGTGAATGTCACCAATTCGCCGTTGTCCCGTAACTACATTTCCTTGTGACCTCCGTTATAGCTCCCAAATATAGCACGCCTTGTCAGGATTTGCACATATCCCTGCCGCTGCAGCGTGTCTATGCCAGGAGCAAACGAGCCACGTATAAGGTACTCTCGTGTGCTGTCACAGAGCGTCTCCCCTGAGAATGTTACTAATTATACTGCTTTCTTATTATATTTTGCCCAAAATTCCCTGAGGAAGAGCTCTTAGTTACACAAATATTGGTTTGCTTTATATATTAGTTTTTAGGTAAATTTCTTTCTACTCGTCGATTTTTTTGTGATGAAGGGACCGCTTGTCAGGAGCCAATCCACCCGGGGCATAGTGACTGCCATGGTCGGGCGTCCACCCCAGTGCCCTTCGCAGCGTCAGTGACGCGTAACCCCAACGTCCTGCCTCCTGTCAGGCACCACTGACACCAGGCCTGTGGGCAGGCTCCTGCTGCTTGTGCAACCCCCTCATCTTTGAGAAGAGTATATATGTAAGCATGCTAAAGAATAGACAGTGGCGTTCCCCAAGTGGCTCCTGTACTGCAGCCCGATCCTAGCGGTAACAACAGCACAGGGGTCAGGTGTAGATGGTACTTGCTTGGGGAAGTTCACTTCGCTCGTTGGGAGCATTGGTCCCGTTGAGCGCTCTTAGGTTTTATACAGAATTTTGAGTTTTTCTTTTAAAATGCTAAAATTTTGCGACACTAGGATCGGTTCCAAATGGTTCCCTACTTTAAAAGCGTTGCCAAATCGTTAACAATGAGAGTGTTGAGCTAGGCTACCGGGCATGGGACACTCGACTCGAGAGAAATTTAGATAACCCATGGGTCCATAGAGAGACGGTTGGACCAGCCTACCCGACCCAAGTTTCCCTGACTGGTGAATCCTTATTGATCAGGCTAGTCAACAGAACCCTACCTACCCAAACAGGTATTGCCCAGCGAACTTCCTGTAACATTTTAGTTTTAGTATTCGTACCTCTGTGTTATTAATTCACCAATTTTACCTGTACAGTACTAGGTCAGGTTTTAACACTCGTTACATTGTCATATGATAACTTCATAAACCGTTCCTGGATTTATTTCGGATGTCCCTGGCCTTATTGTCTTTCGTGCAGATCCTGTTCCGGTCGCTGTTGAGGTGGGCGTGGTCGATCTAGGAGGAGCGTTAGGCATTGTTCCTTGTCCCAACACCGGTTGAGGCCAGTCCGCTCCGACATCGGACCACCCTGCGTCGATGAGGCGAGGTACTCCCATGGGTACAGGAGTGGCTAGCCCCGAGGAATATCTCAGTAGTCTGGCCCTGGTATTGTATTTTAAGTTACTCATCATCAGACGGGCTAGTTTTTTAGATACCCTCAGGGTGTCGGGTAGTGGCACCTTAGATGGGTGTTGTCCAGGTCTAGTCGCTGCTCCCATCAGCTGCGCCCCCCAAGTAACTGTCAGGGTGTATTTCAGACACAGCTGGGTCACCAGTAGATCCCTAATGAGCACATAGCCCTCCGTATAAGTGTGGTCTGAGGGCATAGCCAGTTCGCCTAGGAAGATTGTTTCTATCATATGTGGATTGGCAAACTGTACGTACAACCCATCCACAGTCTTTCTTCTAATATTTCTCCACTTTCGCCACACGAGGACCACTATAGTGATGACTAGTACTGCCAATAATATAGCCAGCACTGCCACTGCAGTGGGGTTGGCGGTCGCGTCTGGACACCCAGTTAGTGCCTTTTCATGGTGCAACAGTTTCTCCGGGTCCGCCGCCTCCAAGGCCATGGCTCGAGGTAAGGTCATGGTGAGTCCGGCTAGGGCAGCCTTACCTTGATGGTTCCGCCAACATTTCCAGAGGACACATCCAATAATTGTCACAGCCACCACTATGCAGAAGATGGTGAGGAGACCAAACCCACCTCCGAAGTTACCTATAGAGAACCACGGGGCGTGTTTCTCTACCTCGTAACGGTCAGTCGCTTTCTTGATACCCTTGGCCAAGTCTTTTCGGTGTTTTTGTATTCGTTTGGCCAAGGAGGCTACAGGTATTTTGGCCTTCAGGCTTTCCTCGATCTCCAGCAGGTCTTTCCTAATTGTTTCAGGGATACGGTCTGATTCCAACATAGTGGGTTCGTTTTTGGACGTTGTGAAATTCATGTCCCACCCCTTCACACGACTTGCTGCTTCCAACAGGTCATTATGTGGGTACACAACCGTGGTGATCCTGGTGTGCCGGTCACAATTTCGCAAGCTATACGGTATCCACGCTCCTTGTGTTTGGAATGCACAGTCGCATTCCACCTGAACCCTTGCGTAATTTTCTATGTTCACTCCGACCGCAGGCTGGTTTCTGCAAATCATTTGGCCTCGGGTGTCGGCGCTGACCACTAGCATATCTCCGTCGTCTAGGTACACTGCCATCTCTCCGAAGTCTGCTTCCAGTAGATAGTCCAGCTCACATTTTTCTTGGATCGCTAGGTCGTCGCGCCTCAGTAGCGCAGCAGTGCAGGTGTTGTCTGTAATCTTTTTCATATAGGGTAGGTCCTTACAGAGCGTGATGGTCTGTCCATAACAACCTGACCAACTGCCACTAGCCAATGGTACGTAATACTGGCGGGACATGGACATGGCGACACTTTTGGGTAGATTAACAATTTGGAGAGCGTCCTTCTTAAGTCGCCCCCTAACCGTCACTGGCACTGGAAAAGTTAGTACTTCGTAGACCCGGAACAAATGTTCATCAGCCACCACAGGCACCCTTACATACACTATTAGTTCCTGAGTGGTTTCATTGAATTTGAACGAAGGTTGACTGTTCTCGTAATAGAAGGAAGGATCTGTGAACGCGACATGGAACCTGGGGTGGATCCCCTTCAGGTATCTGTTCACTTCCTGGACCGCTCCGACCATATATTGGCGGGGTACCAAGTCCATAGTCAGCTGGCCCCGCGTCAGGCGCTGTACACCTTTCCTGAACACGCGAGTTTGTTCTACCATTAATTGAAGATACACCATCTCTCCTAACTTGTCTTCCAGAGCGACCGGTATCATATTCAGGTACAGTTCCATCCAATCCACCTTATGTTGCACGAGTTTCATCCTCCGGCGAGTCGTGTTGTGTGCCTTATTTAGTGATCTTAGATTGTCCAGTAGGCCTATCACGACATGGTTAATCTTTTCGACAGCCTCGTCATGTTTTTCATTCATCAGAGCCAAGTCTTCGATCATTTGGTTCGAAGATTCTTGCAATACTCTAATCAATTCTCTGTTATATTTGACATCAGCTGCCAGCCCTTGATTCCAAGAGGTTGGAAGAGGAAAGGTCGGCCATCCTGGATCGTCCAGCATTGTGGGCAACTTCTTCATTCTTTTGACCCTTCCACCTGATTTTAGCTCCGACTCTTGATTTTGAGGGTCTTGTTGAGTGTTCTTTATTAGGGAACTTAAGGTTTCATTAAGAACTTCTCGGTACCGACCCTTAAGCGCCTGCGACGTCTGATCCATCCAATTGACCAGCGACCTGATATGGTAGCAGGCCCGATCGAGGGCGTCTCCCCCCTGTAGATATCGGTGACAGACCTGGCCAAAAGTAGCCTTGTTGAAGGAGCGCCTCCTTGGAATAGTGATAAGGAAGCCTTGTCGGACGTGTGTTATATCCGCGGTGGACATTAACTTCCCTGGTTTTAACACTACTCCATATTGTTCTAAAGCTATCACTTCAGCGTTAGGGGCTAGCCCCTCAGGTGGGTTGGAGTCATTATGCACTCCCCTAATGCCCCCTATTATAGCTAATACGAACAGCACTAGCCACTTCATTGTCTTTGTTTTGGCCTTAGCGATAGCTTGAGAAAGTTAATTTTGCAGTTTATCTAAAACGTGTTCACAGCAAAGTTACCTTATTTTCCTGCGCACTACTATCATCCATGCGCTGAAATATGCTCTCCTCCCGGGTCCTCTGGTCCGTTTTAGTTTGGGACATGCTCATAGAGGTTTTGCCCGTTGTCATTTACCACTCGCCTGATGATCCCGCTCTCGTCCTTGGTGACCGTGATTCTCAAGCCTCTCATACGTTCGCAGGACGAGGGGCGCATTGCTCTGAGGGGTCTTGGCCTAGTAGGTTCCAGTCCGAAACGGCCCCCGTTGGATCGTACGACGGTTGGCTCGAGGGGTATGGGTTCGGTACCTGTGGTTGGTTTGTCGCTGGGAGTGGGCTCGGCCACAGTGGGCCCCCCGGCTGGCTGGTTGGCGTCCACTGCTGCTGGTTCCATAGCAGTGGTGAGGGATTGGCGTTGCAGCTCGTTGTCAAGCTGCTCAAGTCTAAACAAGCGGGGTCCGCAGGCTGTAAGTGGTGGAGGAGGGGAGCTCCCGCTGGCCCGTTCCCCACCGGTGGGGTTGGCGCGTGTTGACCGGGTGCTACCTCCACTTTTAGTCCTGGAGCGGCGACGGTTAGCTGTTCCCCTCCCGATCGCCTTTCCAGAGTGGGCAGAGGTCGGCCGCCTCGTGTTGTTTGTAGGCTGGTACTTTCCTTGACGCATTTAGAGTTTTGTGTGGTCCTTTGAATGAAAGGAGCTATCTGAGTTTTAATCTCAGCTAACTGTTTGTTTGATTTTGGCACATCCAGTCCTACTGTTCTCCTAATTTCGTCAACAGTCTCGAATAGTTGGAACAGTGGTTGCGTAAGGTCCCAGAACCAGCCGGCCTGTATCTGCACTGGTTGGTTGACCGCTTCCTCCTTCTGAACCGGCTTGGCCAACGCCGTTAGCCTTGGCTCGGGCTCCGAGTCACTCACCTCAGATAAATTGTAGAAGTCTTTATCTGCTGTCTTCTTTTTGGCTGGAGCCGATTTAGCGGACCTCTTGGCTCCGCCTGTGGTCGTTCTGGTGGGCCGCCGGGCTGGTGTCCTTGGCTTCTTCCGGGCAATCCCGGCGTCGGTTGAGTCCGGACGGACACCGCCCCGGCCCGGCCAACTCCACCGCCTAAGGGTCTGAGCCGGTTGTTTCTTAGTACTCTCCTTCTCGACTGCCTTTTCTTTCATTTGGTAAAATCCTAAAAGAATGGCCCAACGAACCTTCCCTTGGTAGGCAGCGCCCTCTGGTGGGGCCGGCTAATCCGTTTCCTTCTCAGGGGGACGATGATCCTTCCCTCCGTGTCCGCAGGGAAAGTAGTGGTTCCCTTTGGATTGCTATGTGGCCGGAGGGCTAGACAGTTCCCCATGAGTCGGTGGATCAGTGTCCCAGCTAAGTTCTCTTTCTGCTCCTTCCAGGAGAAGTCGGAGGTTGAACAACTTTCTATCTCCAACTTCTGTTCAGAGATAGAATCAATATCTATCTCCGCCTCCTCCCGAGCTGGGTTGCGCGCACAATCACCTGCAGCAGAGGTGACCGTCTAGGAGCAGAGTTGCGGACCGACTGGTGGATCGGCGCGGATCCCACGAAATTATAACCGATCCGCTTGTCCCTGCCGTCTCCATATTTGGAGCTGTATCTTGTTTCAGGTGGGGGGGGAACGCTTGCATCCGGTCCCAAGAGATGACGCCTAACCACTGGCATCTCTCTTGGCGTGCGCACCCTCCCTTTCTGCCACGCCCCTGGGCGCGGCAAGGTGGCCGTGAGGTAGACCACCTGTTCCATTAGCGCTGATGCTAACGGTGCCGCTCCGCCGAACCTTTATTTTCACAGGGCGGCTAAATTTCCTGCATTAATCATCCATGTCGTCGCTTTCCCCACCGTTGGACAGAGCGACGTAGTTAGGGCGGCGGTTCCGACGTAGGTTATAGCCACCTTTCGTCGGGACATGGTCCTTTACTGTTTTTTCTGGGCTCTGTTCCGATTTATCCAAGGTCGGTACATCACCGCAGGGTAGTTTTATGGGCTTGTTGTTGCCTGGAGGGGATCTCCCTTCCAACGGCTGGCCCTTGCCCCTTCGTTTAGTTCGTTTGCGTTTCCTCTGTCCATTAGCGCCAGCTGTTCCCCGTTCACAGGCGGCTTTATTAGGAACAAAGGATAAGTTTGTGGACAGCGCGGTGTCCGTACTGGTGCCCTGACCATCAGTGATTTGCCCATCTGTTTCTGCTAAATCAGTGGGACTTGGACCAGGTTTTTGTGTAGGTACCTTCCTGGTCATAGGAACTGCATCATGCTCACGGGGACCGGTCGTTCCCGTTGAGCTTTCAGTCTCAGCACCCCTTATTTCGCCCTCTTCTTCAGCGATTTCACCCGTCGGAGTGTGATGCAATTCAGGGTTTCGGTCAGGATCTGCCCCTTTTGAGTTAGTGATTTTCGCTTCTCTCACCAGTTTGGGAATGTTATGAGGGATGGCGGGAGACCAAGGCCCATGTGCAGGTTTGAGTTTTGAAATGTTTACTAGATGTGGGACCTGTTTTCCAGTTTTTAACGACACTAGTCTAACCAGGTGGTCTCCTTTTGTTTCAATTACCCTGAATGGCCCAGTATACCTGTTTGAGAACTTAGACGCTTTATTTTCACTAGCTAAAGGGTCGTACATGTATACCATATCACCTTCGTACATCTGAGTGGGCCGCGCCCGCTCATCAATTCGCAGCCTCAGATCTTTTTCGTAGTTTTGAACTACCCTTTCAGCCATATTCCTAAACATAGCAATATTATCCTTGGTTTGCATGAAAAACTCGCAGTCGTTCAGCGTTTCAGGAATTGTTCCCTGCTCAGGCATTCCCATACTGATTGGATCTCTGCCAAACAGCAGGGTGTGCGGGCTGTATCCCGACCGTACACTGATTGTGGATCTAACTGTCCATAATGCAATGGGAAGTAGATCGATCCAGTTACAGTGGTCGTCAGGGATATAATAAGCAATCAGGTTTTCAATAGTTTTATGTAGTCTTTCTACTCGAGCGTTGCCAGTCGGCATTCGCCCGGTAGTGAACGTTTGTTTGCACGCTAGTCGTGTGGTGATTTCCCTGAATAGCCCTGAGAGGAAGGCCGCCCCCCGGTCTGTGTGCAGACGGTTTACCCGTCCATACCGACACACTATCCCGGTTAGGAAACAGTTGGCCGCGGTTTGCGCAGTGGAGTCTTTCGTGGTGAAAGCCTCCGGCCAACCTGTTAGTAGGTCTATGAAGGTCATGATATATTTTGACCCATCCCTAGCCCTCTTTAGTGGCCCGATGAAATCACACTGTACTACCTCAAAGGGTCGGGTTGGTCTCTCCCAAGACTTAGCTAGGGCCTTGAAATGCGGAGCCCGTCTCCTCAGAGAGCAGGTCTCACAAGCTTTCACATAGTCTACTATGTCGGCGTTCATGTTCCGCCAGTAGAATTTATCAGAGATTTTGGTAGTGAGGTTACTGATCCCTACATGTCCCCCAGCCAAGATGTCATTATGTAATAGTCTCAGGACTTTGGGAATTAACTTTCCTGGAACTATCATACGAGGTTTTAGTCTGACCAGTTGGTCTTGGTGTTTGTTATACCTTTTGACGTTGAACCTACATAGTACTCCCGGTGCTACCATTCCTACAAAATCAGCTTGGTCCATTATTCGCCTAGCTTCAAGGGGATCTGTCGGTAGGTCTCCGTCCTGCAGGTAGTCTATCAATTGCGCGCACTCTGCATCTTGGAGTTGCGCGTTTAATACCGTAGCCACAGAAAGCTCTTCATCCTGAACTTCGGCCTCAAATAACTCACATCCCACAGCGGGCTCATATTCTTCACCTGGGACATGCTCATGATAGACTCTAGACAAATAGTCCGGTAGAAAATGAGTCGCTCCTGGCTCATATATGATTTCAAAATCAAAATCTGATAACGCTAAAGCCCACCGTCTCAGCCGGGCTGACGGGGCTTTGTAGGCACTCTGTAGCAGGGGAATCAACGGTTTGTGATCAGTCACTATTGTGATTTTAGCTCCCTGCAACATGTCCTCATAGTTCTTAATGCCTTTAATTACTGCCAGAGCCTCCTTTTCTGTTACCGAATAATTTAATTCGGCGTCCCGGAGAGTACATCCCCAGAAAGCAACCGGACGGTAGATTTCATCTAGTTTGTGACAAACCGCTGCACCGCACGCGGCGTCTGATGCGTCAGTTAGTAGATAGAAATGCCCTCCTATATCTGGATGAATTAGTAAGGGTGGCGAGGTCAGCAATTTCTTTAACTGTTGAAACGCTTCCTCGCAGGCCTCTGTCCACTCAAAATAGACTTCTTTCTTTAGCAGCCGGTTTAAAGGCTTTGCTAGATCAGCGAAATTAGGGACAAACGATCGGTAGTAGTTACACAGTCCCAGAAAGGATTTAATAGTTTTCACGTTATGTGGACGGTTAAAGGCTGTAATCTTTTCTGTGGTTACCCTTTGTGTAGCCACCCCTTCCGCGTTTACTACGTGGCCGAGGAAATTGATTTCACTGCGGCACCACTCACACTTTGACGGTTTCAGTTTAAGATTAGCTCTCGCCAAAGCTTGGAGAACCACCTCAACGCTCGCCAGGTGTTCCTCAAATGTAGTGTCGTAGACAATTACGTCGTCTAAATATGCTAAGCAGGTTCTAGGAATCAATCCCTTTAGCGCTATGGCCATTACCTTGGTAAACTGCCAAGGTGCGCCAACTAAGCCAAATGGTACACGCTTATACTGGTACACACCCATCGGGGTTTCAAAAGCGGTATATTTTCTACTGTCTTCTTCGATTACACACTGATGATAGCCGCTCAACAGATCTAAAGCTGTCCACATAGTGGGTTTCTTGTAAGCCATATATAGGAAAAGCGAGCGAGCCGTGGGCATGGGGAATTTATCTTTAAAAGTGACTTGATTAAGCATGCGAAAGTCTGTACAGAGCCTAGGTTTGCCATCTTTCTTCTGCACTACCACCAGCGGGCTTCGCCAAGCCGATTCGCTGGGTTCTATGACACCTATATCTATGAGTTGCCTAACCTGTTCATCGATGATATCCATTTTCTGTGGAGAATATCGGTATGGTCTAGAGCTTATTACTCCCTGCGACTCATCCACAATTATTCTCATCGGCGCTATTTCACAGTGACCTAACTCTTCCATTGAAAACGCTAGTGCATCCCTGTTGTTATTAAGCATTTGTCTAAACCTTACCTGTTGTTCTTCGTTTAAGCACGACTCGGTTAGATCTATTTTACTTACATTTTCATCCATTTTACCTCGGGATTTCTCCTCAGAGGTTTGGCTTTCCATTTGCACTGCGTCTTTCATTACTTCTACAGAAATCCTACAGATGGACATTGGGGTCTCTGTTTTAGTTAGATAACACAAGTCTAGGAACTCCTCTATCTGATTTTGGTTTACCTCAGGCACTGCGCATTCTTCCGCAAAAGCTAATACTTCCTGGGGAGTGATTTCTTGCATTTCATCTAGCGGATTCATGACTTTGATCCACCACTGGCTTCCCACCGTGTTCACGCACCCCTCCACTAGGACTGGTGCGGTTACCGCCGGTGCGCAGTAAGCTACCGGTGAGTCTAATCCCAGCGGCTCTCGAGTGGTTACCGGTATGATGCATTCATTTCCCGGCGGAATTTTCACTGTTTCTTTGCTAACTATAGGGTTTCCACAAAACACTTCTATCTTTGCGCCTGGTAGAGATAAATCTGATCGAAGCACTGTTAATAAGTTTCTCCCGATTACTATTAGGTGGCATAGATCGTCCACTATGTTGAAATCATAGCAGACCACCGATCCCTGGATTGAAAACTTACATCTAATTTGTTCTAGTATTACTTGAGACGAGTTGTCTGCCAAACTGATGTTTCCCTTCGATACCTTCCATTCATCTAAAATGCATTGTTTAGGGATCTGTCGTTTACAATGGGTGGACATGAAGCAATCGCTCGCTCCTGTGTCTACTAAAGATCTAACCTCCTTCTGATCATCAAATCTTAACGTTAAGAAAAATGCTTCGTCTCCTATCTCCCTCCTAGCCGGTCCGTCCACTGCGCCTAATTCTATCGTGGAATGAACGGACCCTTCCTCTAGTTTCCCTGATTCTTTTGTTCGGTACCACTGGCTTTGCTATCTTTGTAGATCCGCGGGGGTTTTTCCCTCAACCTATTCTTTAACCACAAGCACGCTTCTGTAGAGTGACCATGTTGTTGGTGAATGATACAAAACTTACTTTCATCAAAAGGCAACCTGGGTCTCTCTACTTTCTGTTGAGTTGGCAGATTCTTTCCCTTATCTGCCTCTCTGTTCGGGGCGATATTGGATTTAGGCTTCTGATCTGAATTTCTTTCACCTTTCTGGTTTTCGTACCTATCTTTTCTCTCATAACCTTGCTGTTTAAAGTTACCACCACTCTGGGGAGTCCCGCTTTGCCCTGGCTTTGGTTTCTGGAACCATGGAGCGGCCTCCAGTCGGGCCAGCACCACTCCAAATCGTTCGGAGATGGAGTTTAGGGCCGCGGTCTCCTCTGATTCTTGGCTTCCAGCCAGTTCGCTCACTGCATTAGATATTTTAGTTCCCCCTTTGCCTTTGTCCAACGATTCTAGCCTCGTTGCACAATCCACCGCTTCGGTGAACGACTTAGGGTCCAGTATAGCTACTTGCCTGGCTACGCCCTGTTTTAATCCCTCTAAAAACACAGCTAACATCATGCTTTCACTCGCCTCTGCTTTAACTTGCTTTTGTTTCAGAACACCTGCAAATTCGATCACGCTCTGGTCTTTTCCTTGCTTAAGGCCACAGAACTCTGCGTGTTTCTGCCACTTAGCTCTTCGATCACCGAAGATCTTGGTCATTTGGGCTTCTAGCTTCTCAAATGAGTCTTTCTCACTTTCAGCTAACGCTCCTGCCCAGTCGTCGGCCCTTCCTTTTAGGCCTAATAGCGCCATATTCAGGAGATGGGCGTCCGACCAGTCATAGATAGCTTTCAGTCGTTTTAATTCCCTGAAATACTTTTCTATTTGCTCGTCTTCTTTTCCACTAAACCACGGTAACCTAATGTTTGGTCCCCTTTGGTGACCACTGTGAGTCGTTTCACGCACTGGCGCTGGTGTTTGCCCCAGTGCCAGACCCAACTGTGGTAGAATTTCCCAAATATTTGGTTGATTCGGTGGGTTTGGAGGGTTGTTCTGACCTGGTGGGCCCGACGGACCTGGTGGTCCGGGCGGTGGAGGATTCGGTGGGTTTGGGGGGTTGTTGAGTTGGTTAAGGAGGGGATTGTTGTTCTGGTTCGGGGGAGGGTTATTGGGTCCTGGTGGATTTGCTTGATTATTCTGGCCTGCTGGGGCTTGCTGACCCTGCTGGTTATCCGCTCTTCCTCGGCCTGCGTTAAGATTGGCAGCGAGTGCCATCGCCTGCAATAGGTGAGGGAGCAGGTTTTGATCGACCCCACCCCCTGCTGGCACGGCCCGGCCAGGCTGTTGGCCCGGTTGGCCTCCCCCATCATTTTGTTGCAGTCCCCCAAGATTTACCCCAGGATTAGGCTGCTGTATTCCCGGATTCGCACCACCATTTCCCCCTGCACCGGGTTGCTGGAGTCCCCCAGGGTTTATCCCCAGATTGGGCTGATTCGGAGGGGGATTATTAATAAGGTTTTGGGGAGGGTTGTTGAGAAGGTTTTGAGGAGGGTTGTTGAGAAGGTTTTGAGGAGGGTTGTTGAGAAGGTTTTGAGGAGGGTTGTTGAGAAGGTTTTGAGGAGGGTTGTTGAGAAGGTTTTGAGGAGGGTTAGGCCCTTGTGGGTTGGCCTGATTATCCTGGCCTCCCTGGACCTGCTGATTAAGAGGAGGAATAAGTCCTTGAGGGTTGGCCTGATCGTTCTGGCCCCCTTGAACTTGTTGATTAAGGGGAGGATTGGCCTGATTACCTTGGCCTCCTTGGGCCTGTTGATTAAGAAGAGGAATAAGTCCTGCCTGCACGCCTCGGTCCGGCTGCTGGATTAGGATCTGGCCATTCCCATTGTTTTGTTGGGGTCCCCCAGGGTCCATCCCACAGTTAGGATGCCATGCCCCCAGATCTACACCCCCAGCTCCCCCTTCATCGGGTTGCTGGCGTTGATCTCTATCCTCTCTTTCTTCTACTAGATCCATCAAAGGAACGCCCCCTTCCGCCATTTTATTTTCGTGGAGGTTTTGTATATCGTGATCGTCCCACTGTTCTTTCACAGGTATTTCCTCTACACTAATTTCGTCCTCACTCTCTAGTTTAGCTTTCTTACCTGTGTCTAAAACATCCTCGGTAATAAGTTCGTATGAAGACGAGGTTGATTTATCTTCTCTAGCTAATTTTCTATCAGGACTACCCCCTCTGACATCTGCGGCTGCTTGTTCTGTCTCGCTATTTTCTTCCTCGTACTCGTCCTCGTATTCTTCATACAATTCATGAGTTAGAGTGTTAAAATCTTGTGCTTTAAGCGTTACATTTTCTTCACTATCCTGATCGCTTAGCTTCTCTAAATCTATGTGCTTTTCGGGGCTTGAGTCTGCCCACTGCTTTAATATTTCGGCTGGATCAAAGGCCTGAGCTTCCGCTCCTTTACCAGCTTGGTCTAAGTTCGTTTCTACACCGTAAGTTAATCGATAGGGTTGTAAATTGCCTACTTTCTCGCTGTTTCCCTCTGCTTCCCTTCCCACTCCCCTATCCCTTCCCACTGTTTTTCCTTTAGCTACAGTGGAATAAGGAATGGACGCCCCCGGGTTGGGGTGAGTTGGTGTTACCAGTGGGTGACTGATAAACTCAAGTCGTTGGGGTAATGGATAGGTGAGAGAGCTCCCATCAGGTAGGATTACCGGATTTTCGGGGCGTTTTCCCCCTGATGGGCTGGAGTTATCCGCGGTGTTTTGTCGTTGTTTTAGATTTCCTGAAGAAAATAGGTTATCTCCATTGGAAACTTCCTGTTCGCCTTCACCTCCCGCTGCGGGCAGTAAACGATAAGGAACACTTTGGTTACACCACGGATTGTTCACATCAGATTCACAGGTGGAGCGAGAGCTAGTACCAGTTTCGTGGCCCGTAGGTGGTACGTACCCTGGGTTCCAATATTGCTGATATTCCGTGAGACGGTTCTTCCCTTCAACTCGTCCCGAGTGTGTTAGGGTTTCAAGTCCTTCGTCAAGAACCGGCCTATCTTTGGACCCTAGGTGCCAGGGAAATGGTTTACCTTTGCCACGGGTTTGGTAATTTTGTGCACCTTCGGGGCAGAGCTGCTTGGGTCTGGCTGCGACCTCCTGTCTCTGTGCCTCCCCGTCTAAGGGATTACCTACCAGGTGGCGGTTTTCCACATTCCCTGTATATGATGTTGACACATCGTGTCCTGCGGGCCGCAAAGATTGAGGCTTGGGGTTAGAGGAAGCCTCAAAGTCACCGGTGGCTGACATCAAGGATGAGCAAAACGGCACAAGTCATGTTTCGGGTAATCTCCACCAAATGAACTATTGTTAATGTTTGATTTAAGACTGCGTGTTGTTTGTGTATATCCAAAGCTTCATGAGTCGTTTATCCAGAATGTCTGAGTAATTCAGACTGCGTTTAAAGTTTGTCCATTCACTTCCCAATAGTTCAAAAGAAATGAACGATGAGGGAGCTTCTTAATATGAAAGGGTTTTTATTCAGTAAACATCTCATCCCGAGTCAAAGCCACCATGTATAAGTCTTCATCAGTCCACCTCCCATCTCCTATCAGCAATCAACCACATTTAGAACACGAGTTGCTCCAACACCTTCTAGACCATTCTAGTATTCAGCTCTAACACAATCCTATGTCCGAGGTAGTGGGTATTGGTAAACTCCACTCTGTTACACGGAGTCGATGTACTTACTCCAGGTATAACTTCTTGGCTAAACATGTTTAGCTGATGTTCTCACTAACTAAGTGACTACTAACTTCTAACCAACTAACTCACTAACTGCTCGCTCCCTACCTTGCAGCGCCTTTTATACTGGTTAACAGGTGGCGCTAGGAGCGTAAGGTATTTCTCCTAGAAGTAGACTAGAAGTAGACTTGCTAAGCCTGATCCTTGTTGGATTATATATCATGCCAATATATTAAAAGTACTAAGCCATTAGTACAGTGTAAAGCCCTTCAAGACAGTTTGTGAACGTTCTAGTCTGGAGGCTGACAGTAAGAAGTGATACACGAACAACTATGTCTAGCTGTCATACCTTATGTCTCTGTGAAGAAACAGACAGGTCACCTTTTATCACTTCCACCCAATATATAGACTGTACGTGAGAATCTCCGCACAGATATCTGTACCTAAAGCCCTGTTTACGCTAGGGACTTTAACAATGATTACACTATAAGGCGAGAGCTAGGACAGTTTTAGAAATTCTAATCTAAAGTTTACCTAAGTCAATTTACAATCAAAGATTGTCATAAGGAGGGTTGTTGGGACTGTCAGGTGGCCCATGACCCTGTCTTATGACAAAGAACAAATTTAGTCAGTTGTGGCAGATATATCCCAACAGGACACGTGTCTTCACCAATTTAGCACGTGATAAATTCATGTAGTACTGGTGTTGTGTAATTCCCTGTGTAAATCTAGCTCTTTAGAAGTATATACCATCACTTTACACAGAGTAATACATCTTTATGAATTACTTGTTTTTAAGACATTTTTCTTGTGTAAAATAGTTAGCATGATGATAAAACGTCTATTTGGGCATTTCCATATTCATTTCAATATCATCATAATCTAGTGTCAAACTCGGCTTATTCTGGTGTAGTGGTAATCTCTATAAAAAGTAAGTGTAGTGCACGAGATTTGACAAGTGTTGTTTACATGTAATACTAGTGTTATGTAAAACACTGAGTATTACCTGGGAAAACTGTCTCTCTATGACACCAGTTTTTGGCCTGTGCATTCGCAGAGTAAAACATGTGTTTTACATAAGTATAACACTGGTTTTATCCTAGTTATCACATGTCAACTTGATTAATAATCCTGGGAACAACACTAGTTTTCACCAGCTGTATACAGTGTAAACTTCTGCAAAAGTGGTGGGATACACTTATTAAAATATATTTAATCAAATTTTGATGTTTGAATAATGAATGAAAGTAAAGTTGAAAATCGTGATAAAGAATTATTCGATTCCCCCTGTATAACTACATGTTATAAAATATAAATACATGTTCTATGACCAGCCAAGCAACTCCTTCCTCCATGGCTCATTGGTAGGGTGCCTGCCTACAAATGGAAAGATCCCTGGTTCGAGTCCCAGCCATGGGCCTTTTCTTTTTACAGTTTTACCTGAAAACACGAGATTACACCTAGAAAATATAGAACAAAAACTCGTGTCAAAACACGTTGTAAACACCAGAAATGGGGTCCACAGAATCCCGTGTAGTACACGAGATTACAACTCGAGTTTTATATCCCTTGATCCTGTGTTCCAAACGTGCTCAACACGATAACCTCTGACAATGACCTGGATACACATTCAATTCTTTGCGATAGTCCCTTACATTAAAGTTAACGTAAATAGATTTTGCAAGCATACATTCACAACCTGTGTAAACCAGGCTTTGAGGGAGGTTTCCACAGGCCGTCAAAATCCCTACGATAGGTCCCTGAAAGTCATTGTCGTAAGCCCTACGATAGCCCCAACAATTAATCTTAGCCCTACGATACTCCCGATGACGTTATCGGCCTGTGTAAACCCCATTAATTTTGTCATAAGGAAATCATTGTCTTAAGGATGTCGTAACACTTACGATGATTTATCGGGACCAATTCCTTAAGATAATGAAAATTTCAGACATGTTTGAAATTTTTTTAGGAAAAACCTTAGGAGAATTGGCTTACGATAGTGAAATTCAGCCTACAATAATGAAATCCTTTATCTTAAGAGCCTCTGTCGGCCTGTGTAAACCCCCTCCGTCTTATGTCACACGACATATTCACATACAAATGTATTAGATACTTTCTTTGTCATGAGCCTTCTGTCAATAAACATGGATTTGTTATCCTAAGGATACTGTCGGACTGTGTAAACCTTTCAGAACAAAATTTCTTAGGATAATTGTTACCGATAACCTTAAAAATGATTTACATACACAATTATTCTTGCCGATTTCCCCATTAACTTATGGTAAACGTAAGGGAATTTTCATAAGGACCCGTTAACGGCCTGTGTAAACCTGGCTTTAGGCACCTTCAGGTTAATTTGGGGGTCTAGACCCTTAAATTCGACACGGCGACACGGCCGTTTTTTAAATTCGACACGGCGACAGGGCTAATTCTTAAATTCGACAGGCGACAGGGCAATTAAGGGACAAATGACACAGTCCTTTTCTTAAATTCGACAGGTGACAGGGCTACTTCTTAAATTCGACAGGCGACAGGGCTAATTCTTAAATTCGACAGAGGACATTGAAGTTATATGGACAGCCAACAGGCGTTTTCTTAAATTCGACACGCGACACTGGACCCCCCCATCTAGACCCCCTAATTTTGACCGGTTTTGTAGAAAACTCTGGAAAACTATAGAAATTCACAAATATTTGCTAAATATCTTTCTGAAATTAATGAATTTTCAAACCAATTTGAAAAATATCATTATATAGATACAAAATTGGAAAAAAAAGTTATTGATAGTTTCCCATCTACAGCTGTCTACATATTTGTGACTCAACAGGGGGAAAGGATGCTCAGAGGGGGGTTATTCCTATGCCCTAGGACTAATATTTAAGATGTGACTAATTTAATGGTAAATAGTGTTAAAACTGTCTTAGACCAACTTTTTGTGTACAATTCACCTGACCTACCCAAAAGATTCTATTTCATTCCAAAATATCCTTATTTGGAATGTCAATGGAATGTTTTATTCCAAAAAATTACCAAATAATAGTAATTTGGTTGCCATGGAGACCATAATTTTAGTAATATATTTTAAAAGATGTGACATCATCTTGAAATATATAACTTGAAAATATCCCTACTTCAAACAGATAGACAATACCATTTTTAGATCAAGGGTTATGATCACAATCATATTTTATAAATAGCCATTTATGTTTTTAAAGAATTATGTTTTGCTATGAAATAACTCAGTAAATACTGAATAGTTTATGTTGTTGTTTAAATGTTGAATTTCCGCACGGAGCATCCTTTCCCCTTGGTGGGTCACATTTCCCAGCGTGCACCTTGATTTGGGATAGTCTGCAGGTCAACTTCAATAAATAAGCTATCTGGAGTAGGGTGAATTAACATAAGCCCTACAATAGTCCCAACGATTCTTTTTGGTCTGTGTAAAGTGATTTTATCTGAAAGAATCGTAACTGTAAGGTTGTTCTTATGTTGTTTTCAAGGTTCTCAGAAGGAGGATTGAGATCAAGGGTGGAGATTTCTGGCACTTTTTTTTCCATAATTTTCTTATGACAATCCCATTTTCTTAAGATAATATTGACATACGTGTGCTCATTATCCTCAGGATATCGTCCATACATTGTCAGGAGTACCCATTGACAGTCTGTGTAAACTGGTCATCAGCCCAACACTCCTGACATTTTACAGAAGGTTAAGGACAACCTTAGGACAATATAAGGACAATGTTATGAATAATATTCCGTAAGATAAAAGGCCCTGTGGTGTTTACACAGACAAGCAAAATGCTTATAATAGTCTCCAAATAATGGTTATCCTACGAATTATGATAGCCCCGACAATGTAAGCATTAAGGGGCATTTACACAGACCGTCAAATAGTCACGACAGTGTTTATCATAATTATGCCCGACAATTAAACCTAAGGGTTCCAAACGCCTTATGACAGTCCAAACAAAATTTCTAACAGCAAATAGTGTATGTATGGTTTACATAAGAATTTTGAAGATTCTTCCAGAGTTATCTTCTGATATTATTTAAGCAATTGTCATAAGGGTAACTATCGTACTGTATAAACCAGGCTATATGATTGTCGAGCTTTGTAAAACTTAATTATTAACTAACATTGTCCTCATCTTGTATTAAGGTTAAATCCTAGGGATTCTATAAAGCTGAACATTGAAGGCGGGAGGGGGATGAATGAAAATGATAAACCACTCTCACTCGGATTTCCTTTGTTCTAACAGTGCATTCTCTGTTGATAATGCACTGGTGGCCTCAAATAATGCACAGTTGCTGATTAGTAGTTGAAATAGACTGCCAGGAACACCAAATTTAACCTTAACATTCAGAGTGTTGCACCCTATCCACTACCCTATTGAGGCAGGTATTGTGAGCATGGTCAGGGGGTGGTTGGACCCATCTTCTACTCTGCCTAGCTGTGGGTGGTCCATTGACAACAGTGAATGAGGGGTAGACTGTAGTTACATCCAAGTTCACTTGTCCTGAAACTATTGGGCCAGAGGTAACAGTCATCGGGACTGGCTTATGCTAATTGTTGTCGGGAGCATATTGTAAGAATTTTGACGGCCTGTGTAAACCCCCCTTTAGCCTTACAACAATAGAATATTAGCAGGAAATGAATTTATAGGCAGATCATTGTCATAGGATATTGGTTATAATTATCATATTAGTTACACTGCCCAATAATGTTTCAAGGATAATAAGCCAACAATGGTCATCGTAATGCTGATGAGATTCCCCGATAATTGCTTATGTACCAAGGATATATTCAATAGATTTTTCTAAAAATAAATTGTCTGGCATTAACAGGATTGTTTACGCAGACTGACAGTTGCTTTCAAGACAAAAGAAATCTGTAATTTGGCGGTCATATGACGGTGCACTCCCGGACAAAGAGCCAGGTGAGGTGGGTACCGTAATCATCAATATATTATTATGATTCTATTATTATCTAATTTAGTACATGATTGTCTACTGATGATTATATTGTTGATTCCATCTTCATTGTATATACCATTATGAAATTGATAATACTGTGACATGTATGTGACATCAGAAACACCTTATTGTAACGTCTGGAAGAGCAGATATTATCTGAAGACGGCAAATACAAATATTATCACCAAAAAAAATCCATCCTAACCTTAAATAATCCGTTCTAATCTTCTATAAGCTGGTGCCCGCCCAACGAGGAGCAACCCACAGGGATTATACAACCCCCTTTGTCATGTCCTTTTTTCTAATTAACCCCCCCCCCCCCACCCTCTTTTCCCCCGAGACACATGAACTCATTTATGGAAGGCCCCCTCAATGCATTATAACCTTAACAGTGACAGGACACTTACCCCTAGGACACTTACCCCATGGACACTTACGCCCTGGACACTTACCCCCCAGGCACTTATCCCAGACACTTACCCCCCTAGGACACTTACCCCCTGGACACTTATCCCCTAGGACACTTACCACCTGGACACCCCCCCCCCCCACCTAACACTTATCCCCTAGGACACTTACGCACCCCCCCCCCCCAACCTCTTGGCTTATAATGTAGAAGAAGTATGTGTCAAGGGGGTAAGTGTCTGGGGGTTAAAAGTCCGGGGGGTATATGTCCTAGAACCGTCTCAAAAGGATCTCCTTAGACAAGCACACGTTGTTATATCGAATTAATTATACATATCTAATTAGTTGTATAATGTATAATTATGTCGATATAAGAAGGTGTGCTTATCTACGGAGATTCTTTTGAGACATGAAATGAGATATACAATTCATCCAATAAGTCACATCGAAAGTGATTTTCCGTTCTAAATCACTTTCACTGTGCCAGGCTAATAATAGCAGTAGCCAGGCAGCCCAACGAAGCTGATTGGACAAACCCAGACTTTCCGGAGAAGAGGAAAAATTTACATCTTCAATCAGGTTGGAATTACCTTCATTCGTCTGCGGCTATTCCTTGAGCGTCTAATTATCAGTGACTCCGCCGGACCGTATAGGGAGAGAAACAGGGACAGGGCGGGGGACAGGGCGGGGGACAGGGCGGGGGACAGGGCGGGGGACAGGGCGGGGGACAAGGCGGGGGACAGGGCGGGGGACAGGGCGGGGGACAGGGCGGGGGACAGGGCGGGGGACAGGGCGGGGGACAGGGCGGGGGACAGGGCGGGGGACAGGGCGGGGGACAGGGCGGGGGACAGGGTGGTGGACAGGAGAGGAATAGACCTTTGCACACTTTCCAAGGCAGGGACATTAACCAATGTCAAATTAAATTGGTGCCAGGTGGCCAGAGCAGTCTCCTGCATACATCATCACCTAAATAACGTAAACTAGTTTGAGAATAGGCGTGGGTCAAATTTACATGTCGAAAGTTATTTGTCATCAATGCAGATGGAAGGACCGACGAAAAGCAGATCAGCTTGGACACCATTAAACATTAGACACGTTGGACAGCCCCCCCCCCTCCCATCCCCACATTAATGCCTGAATCCATTCACACTTTCTGTATACTTCTCGCACTGCTACATCCTCCGAGCCTTAGGACGTGTATTAATTGCTGGCAGTTTTAACCTTTTCAGGAAGGACGTTTCTTGGATAATTTACGCCGGTCCGGGTGCTGCCTCGTGTCGACAAGCTCTACTGCGTACTAGACAATATAGGCCTACTTGAATGGACTCCGTTGAAAACGCAACAGTTAATAATGGTGTAAGTAGTATAGAAATGGGAATTCGAAGCACGTTGCATACACCAAGCTATACACGCAGAGTCGCATATAATGTACTATACAATCGTACCACTTTATAGTATCATGGGCCTTTTGGACGACACTTCCTATACGCGCGTGGTCGCCTCAATAGGCTCTACTATTTACGCGACAATGTAGTGTGGATCGATTCTACAATACAAGCGACATGTTAGTAGTATACGGAAACGTGAATTTGAAGCTTGTCGGGTGCATAGTTCACTTATTCAGGTGACGTCGTGTACACACTATACCTAGCGTATACAAGAGTTGCACAATTCAGACTCCGCACTATCTAGAAATGCTAGAGTAAGGTTTCCACAAGATTGATGAAATTCTCTTGCCAATAACTGATATATTTGATAACAGAAGACCCAAAGGAAGATATCGGCTATACAGATTTGGGATATTTCTAAAAAGATGAAGGTATCTCTTCTTTCTTTTACCCTGCCAGGTTACTATAAGAACATACAGCAGTGTTTCATCCAACACCAGGTCAGTTTCGGCCTATTTCTGTGAATAAAAATGTAATGTTAATGCTTAGGCGAAACAGGAGTTTCTAAGTGGCGACAGGGATTTACCGTCCACGGTTCTTAAAGGCCCAGTCACATATAGAGACTCCACTCAACAGAAAACTGTGTTCACATGAACAGATTGGAAAGTCTCAACCTCCTATAAAAGTAGACATGCTTATAGAACATGTGTACTATTGGGTCGGAATGCTATGTTCTGGTTGGATAAGGTATTCGAGGCAGTTGAGCTGAGATATGTTGGTTGTCTCCTAATTAGAGAGTAATTGTAAATAAAGAATATCTGTTATTAATGCACACATGAAGACTGGACCTTAAAATCCTTAATACTAGAGACTGTGAAGTTGCCACCTCCATCTTCTCAATTCTCAAGGTTAGGGATTGATCTGATCAGTCTTAAATGCATTGTATTGTACTAATAGCTTAGCACTTTTAATATATCATCATGTTGTATAATCTATCAAGGATCAAGCTTAGCAAGTCTACTTCTAGTCTACTTCTAGAAAGAGATATTTTACGCTCCCAGCGCCACCTGTTAACCAGTATAAAAGGTGTTGCAAAGTGAGGAGCAGGCAGTTTTAGTGAGAATGTCAGCTGAGTAAGTTTAGCAAAGGAGCTACTTGGAGTTAGTACATCGACTCCTGCGCAGCAGACTGGAGTTTTACCTATACCAACTACCTCGGACATAGGATTGTGATAGAGCTAAGCACTAGAGCGGTCTAGAATGTGTTGGAACAACTTGTATTCTAAATGTGGTTGATTGCTGATAGGAGATGGGAGGTGGACTGATGGAGACTTATACATAGTGGCTTTGACTCGGGATGAGATGTTTATTGAATAAAAACCCTTTCATATTAAGAGCTCCCTCATCGTTCATTTCTTTTGAACTATTGGGAAGTGAACGAACTAACTTTAAACGCAGTCTGATTGACTCAGACAACCTGGACAAACGACTCATGGATACTTAGTCATATACACATCACGCAGTATTAAATCAAACATTAACAATAGTTCATTTGGTGGAGATTACCCGAAACATGACTTTTGCCGTTTTGCTCATCCTTGATGTCAGCCACCGGTAACTTTGAGGCTTCCTCTAACCCCAAGCCTCAATCTTTGCGGCCCGCAGGACACGATGTGTCAACATCATATACAGGGAATGTGGAAAACCGCCACCTGGTAGGTAATCCCTTAGACGGGGAAGCACAGAGACAGGGGGTGTCAGCCAAACCCAAGCAGCTCTGCCCCGAAGGAGCACAGAATTACCAAACCCGTGGCAGAGGTAAACCATTTCCCTGGCACCTAGGGTCCAAAGATAGGCCGGTTCTTGACGAAGGACTTGAAACCCTAACATACTCGGGACGAGTTGAAGGGAAGAACCGTCTCAAACAATATCAGCAATATTGGAATCCAGGGTACGTACCACCTACGGACCATGAACCTGGTGCTAGCTCTCATTCTACTTGCGAATCCGATGTGAACAATCCGTGGTGTAGTCAAGGAGTTCCCTATCGTTTACTACCTGCAGCAGGAGGACAAAGTGAACAGGAAACCTTCGATGAGGATTACTTATTTCCCATAGGGGACAGGAAAAATCGACAAAACACCACAGATAACTCCAGCCCATCAGGGAGGAAACGCCCCGAAAATCCGGTAATCCTACCTGATGGGAGCTCTCTCACCTATCCATTACCCCAACGACTTGAGTTTATCAGTCATCCACTGGTAACACCGACTCACCCCAACCCGGGGGCGTCCATTCCTTATTCCACTGTAGTTAAAGGAAAAACAGTAGGTAGGGACAGGGGAGTGGAAGGGGAAACAAAGGGAGACAGCGACAAAGTAGGCAATTTACAACCCTATCGGCTAACCTATGATATTGAGGAAAACTTGGACGACGCTAATAAAGGAGCAAAAGCTCCAGATCTGGGGTTGGATGAGTATGGTCTTAACCCGGCAGAACTCATAAGAAAGTTAGCAGAAACAGGCTCCAAAGAGCATGAAGAGTTAGAGAGGTTAAGCGATCAGGATAAAGCAGAAAGGGAAACGCTAGAAATCCAAAGTGATAGAGAAGGGGACATTGCAGCCCCGGAGCCGTACGATAAATACGAAAGTGAAGACGAGGAAGGAGACAGTGAAACAGAACAAGCTGTCGCAAATGTCAGAGAGGGTAGTCCTGATAGAAAACTAGTTAGAGGAGAGAAATCACGCTCGTCATCATTTGAACTTATTACCGAGGATGTTTTAGGCACAGGTAAGAAAGACAAACTAGTGAGTGAGGACGAGATTAGTGTAGAGGAAATCCCTGTAAGGGAACAGTGGGACGATCACGATATACAAAACCTCCACGAAGATAATATGGCGGAGGGAGGAGTACCTTTGGTGGATCTAGTAGGAGAAAGGGGTGACCAAAACCAACTCCAACAACCCGGTGAAGGGGGAGCTGGAGGTGTAGATCCGGGGGCATGGCAGCTTAATCGTGGGATGAACCCTGGGGGACATCAGCAAAACGATGGTAATGGCCAAATCCCAATCCAACAACCGGGCCGAGGCGCGCCGGCAGGAGGTGGGATAGACCTTGGGCCTATGCAACAAAATATGTTGCATCCTTTCCTAGCGCAAGCAATGGGAGACCCTTTGCAGGCAGGTCAAGGAAGAGGGGGTAACCAACAGGGTCAACAGGCTCAAGGAGACCAGAATAATCAGGCCAATCCTCAGGGGCCTAACCCTCCTCTTAACCAACAGGCTCAGGGAGGCCAGGATAATCAGGCCAACCCACAAGGGCCTAATCCTCCTCAAAACCTTCTTGATAATCCCCCTCCGAATCAACTCAATCTTGGGATAAACCCTGGGGAACTTCAGCAACCTGGTGAAGGGGGAGCTGGGGGTGTGAATCCAGGAATACAGCAGCCTAATCTTGGGGTAAACCCTGGGGGACTGCAGCAAAATGATGGGGGTGACCAACCAGGCCAACAGCCTGGCCGAGCCGTGCCGGCAGGGGGTGAGATTGAGCAAAACCTTTGGTTCCCTTACCTACTGCAGGCGATGGCGATCGGAGCCAATCTTAACGCAGGCCGAGGAAGAGCGGGTAACCAACAGGGTCAGCAAGCTCCGGCAGGCCAGAATAACCAGGCGAACCCACCAGGACCTGGTAACCCTCCTCCAAACCAACCCAACAATCCTTTTCTAAACCAACTTAATAATCCTCCTCCGAACCAGCCCAACAATCCTTTTCTAAACCAACTTAATAACCTTCCTCCGAACCAACCCAACAACCCTCTTCTAAACCAACCTAATCAACCCAACCCGCCAGGACCGCCAGGTCCGCCCAACCCGCCAGGACCGCCAGGTCCACCGGGCCCACCAGGACAGAACAACCCTCCAAATCCTCCAGGTCCAGCGGGCCCACCAGGACAGAACAATCCTCCAAACCCGCCAAATCAACCAAATATTTGGGAAATTCTACCCCAGCTAGGTTTGGCACTGGGTCAAGTACCAGCGCCAGGGCGTGAAACGACCCACCATGGTCACCAAAGGGGACCGAACATTAGGTTACCGTGGTTTAGTGGAAAGGAAGATGAGCAGATAGAAAAGTATTTCAGGGAATTGAAGCGACTGAAAGCTATCTATGACTGGTCGGACGCCCATCTCCTGAATATGGCGCTATTAGGCCTAAAGGGAAGGGCAGACGACTGGGCAGGAGCGTTAGCTGAGAGTGAAAAAGACACGTTTGAGAAACTGGAAGCTCAGATGACAAAGATCTTCGGTGATCGAAGAGCTAAGTGGCAGAAACACGCAGAGTTCTGTGCCCTTAAACAAGGGAAGGACCAGAGCGTGATCGAATTTGCAGGTGTCCTGAAACAAAAGCAGGTTAAGGCAGAAGCAAGCGAAAGCATGATGTTAGCCGTGTTTTTAGAAGGATTAAAACAGGGCGTAGCCAGACAGGTAGCTATACTGGACCCTAAGTCGTTCACCGAAGCGGTGGATTGTGCAGCGAGACTAGAATCGTTGGACAAAGGCAAAGGGGGAACTAAAATATCCAATGCAGTGAGCGAGCTGGCTGGAAGCCAAGCGTCAGAGGAGACCACAGCTCTCAACTCCATCTCTGAACGGTTTGGAGTGGTGCTGGCCCGACTGGAGGCCGCCCCATGGTTTCAGAAACCAAAGCCGGGGCAAAATGGATCTCCCCAGAGCAGTGGTGGTTATAAACAGCAAGGTTATGAAAGAAAAGATAGGTATGAAGGTCAGAAAGGCGAGAGGAACTTAGATCAGAAGGCTAAATCTAATAACGCCCCGAACAGAGAGGTAGACAAAGGAAAGAATCCGCCAACTCAACAGAAAGTGGAGAGACCTAGGTTGCCTTTCGATGAAAGTAAGTTTTGTATCATTCACCAACAACATGGTCACTCTACAGAAGCGTGCTTGTGGTTAAAGAATAGGTTGAAGGAAAAACCACCGCGAATGTATAAAGATGGGAAGCCTAGTGGTACCGAGCAAAAGAGCCAGGGAAACTAGAGGATGGGTCCGTTCATTCCACGATAGAATTAGGCGCAGTGGACGGACCGGCTAGAAGAGAGATAGGAGACGAAGCATTTTTCTTAACGCTAAGATTTAATGATCAGAGAGAGGTTAAATCTTTGGTAGACACAGGGGCGAGCGATTGTTTCATGTCTACTTTCTGTAAACAGCAGATCCCTAAACAATGCATTTTAGATGAGTGGAAAGTGTCGAAAGGAAACATCAGTTTGGCAGACAATTCGTCTCAAGTAATACTAGAACAAATTAGGTGTAAGTTTTCAATCCAGGGATCAGTGGTTTGCTATGATTTCAACATAGTGGACGATCTATGCCACTCCATAGTAATCGGTAGAAACTTATTAACAGTGCTTCGTTCAGATTTATCTCTACCAGGCGCAAAGATAGAAGTGTTTTGTGGGAACCCTATAGTTAGCAAAGAAACAGTGAAAATTCCACCGGGAAATGAATGCATCATACCGGTTACCACCCGAGAGCCGCTGGGATTAGACTCACCAGTAGCTTACTGCGCACCGGCAGTAACCGCACCTGTCCTAGTGGAGGGGTGCGTGAATACGGTGGGAAGTCAGTGGTGGATCAAAGTCATGAATCCGCTAGACGAAATGCAAGAAATCACTCCACATGAAGTGCTAGCTTTTGCAGAAGAATGCGCAGTGCCTGAGGTAAACCAAGATCAGATAGAAGAGTTCCTAGACTTGTGTTATCTAACTAAAACAGAGACCCCAATGTCCATCTGTAGGATTTCTGTGGAGGTAATGAAAGACGCGGTGCAAATGGAAAGTAAATCCTCTGAGGAGAAATCTCGCGGTAAGATGGATGAGAATGTAAGTCAAATAGACCTAACCGAGTCGTGCTTAGATGAAGAACAAAAGGTAAGGTTTAGACAAATGCTTAATAACAACAGAGATGCGCTAGCGTTCTCAATGGAAGAGTTAGGTCACTGTGAAATAGCGCCGATGAGAATCATTGTGGATGAGTCGCAGGGAGTAATAAGTTCTAGACCGTACCGATACTCTCCACAGAAAATGGATATCATCGATGAACAGGTTAGGCAACTCATAGATATAGGTGTCATAGAGCCCAGCGAATCGGCTTGGCGAAGCCCGCTGGTGGTAGTGCAGAAGAAAGACGGCAAACCTAGGCTCTGTACAGACTTTCGCATGCTTAATCAGGTCACTTTCAAAGATAAATTCCCAATGCCTACAGCGCGATCACTTTTCTTATATATGGCTTACAAGAAGCCCACTATGTGGACAGCTTTAGATCTGTTGAGCGGCTATCATCAATGTGTAATCGAAGAAGACAGTAGAAAATACACTGCCTTCGAAACCCCAATGGGTGTATATCAGTATAAGCGTGTACCCTTCGGCTTAGTTGGCGCGCCTTGGCAGTTTACCAAGGTGATGGCCATTGCGTTAAAAGGCTTGATTCCTAGAACATGCTTAGCATATTTAGATGACGTAATCGTCTACGACACTACCTTTGACGAACACCTGGCGAGCGTTGAGGTGGTTCTCCAAGCTTTAGCGAGAGCCAACCTCAAACTAAAACCGTCTAAGTGTGAGTGGTGCCGCAGTGAGATTAATTTCCTCGGCCACGTAGTAAACGCCGAAGGGGTGGCTACACAAAAGGTTACCACAGAAAAGATCACAGCCTTTAACCGCCCGCATAATGTGAAAACTATTAAATCCTTTCTAGGGTTATGTAACTACTACCGACCGTTTGTCCCTAATTTCGCTGACCTAGCAAAGCCTTTAAACCGGCTGCTAAAGAAAGAAGTCTCTTTTGAATGGACAGAGGCCTGCGAGGAGGCGTTTCAACAGTTAAAGAAACTGCTCACCTCGCCACCCTTACTAATCCATCCGGATATAGGAGGGCATTTCTATTTACTAACTGATGCATCAGACGCCGCGTGCGGTGCAGCGGTTTGTCACAAACTAGATGAAATCTACCGTCCGGTTGCTTTCTGGGGGTGTACCCTCCGTGACGCCGAATTAAATTATTCGGTAACAGAGAAAGAGGCTCTGGCAGTAATTAAAGGTATTAAGAACTATGAGGACATGTTGCAGGGAGCTAAAATCACAATAGTGACCGATCACAAACCGTTGATCCCCCTGCTGCAAAGTGCCTACAAAGCCCCGTCAGCCCGGCTGAGACGGTGGGCTTTAGCGCTATCAGATTTTGATTTTGAAATCATATATGAGCCAGGAGCGACTCATTTTCTGCCGGACTATTTGTCTAGAGTCTATCATGAACATGTCCCAGGTGAAGAATATGAGCCCGCTGTGGGATGCGAATTATTTGAGGCCGAAATTCAGGATGAAGAGCTTTCTGTGGCTACAGTAAAAAACGCGCAACTCCAAGATGCTGAGTGCGCGCAATTAATAGACTACCTTCAGGACGGAGACCTACCGCCAGATCCCCTTGAAGCTAGGCGAATAATGGACCAAGCTGATTTTGTGGGAATGATAGCACCAGGAGTGCTTTGTAGGTTCAACGTCAAAAGGTATAGCAAACACCAAGACCAACTGGTAAGACTAAAACCCCGCATTACCAAGAGGGATGAGCTCCTCAACGGTAGTGCGGAACAGGCGGCAGTGGGCTCGCAAGGGTCCGGGGACACGTTAAACTGGTTTTATAGTGCAGGGGAGAGAAGTACTGAAGGCCCCCGTGTCTAGCGAAGGATGAATCAACATCCTACTGTGGTACCGTCTAGTCGGCGCACATATCGGGCTGCCGGTGGTTTCGCTTTCCCCCACCTGTAAGTGGTATGTGCGTGGTACGGGGTCGACAGACCTCACCTAGCTCCTGACAGTAGTTCCATCACTCAGGAGTGAACAGGCAAGGCCAGTGAAAACGGTCAAAGTTCAGTGTGGGTTTGCACGATTCACCTGGATCAGACCGTCGGTGACCACCCAGGGTGACTTGGGACCGGTAATCGCTATCGACTGGGTCACTGGCCGGTCGTCTCTGTCGGACTGGTAGAGTTTATTGCAACCTATCGGCGTCGGAGAGGGCTCAATGTACAGTCAGGCCATGGTAAAGCTAAACATGCCTATTCAAGACCTCATTTCTTGGATTAGTGTAGGTTATGGTTGAGCCATGCTCTCTGTGATCAGAAAACATCAGGTTTGAAAAGAACATTCTGGGAAGCAGAGAGGGCCTTATGGCTGGAAAGGATCCCAGCTCAGGTTGCAATCCACTATGTCTGATGACATAAGGGAAAACCGAAGGGATCAAGCGGATAGTTCCAGGAAGGTTAATTCCCAAAGTCCTGAGACTGTTACATAATGACATATTAGCTGGGGGACATGTAGGGATCAGTAACCTTACTACCAAAATCTCTGAGAAATTCTATTGGCGGAACATGAACGCCGATATAGTGGACTATGTGAAAGCATGTGAGACCTGCTCTCTGAGGAGGCGGGCCCCACATTTCAAGGCCTTAGCTAAGTCTTGGGAGAGACCAACCCGTCCCTTTGAGGTGGTTCAGTGTGATTTTATCGGGCCACTAAAGAGGGCTAGGGATGGGTCAAAATATATCATGACCTTCATAGACTTATTAACCGGATGGCCAGAGGCTTTCACCACGAAAGATTCAACCGCGCAGACCGCGGCCAACTGTTTCCTAACCGGGATAGTGTGTCGGTATGGGCGGGTAAACCGCCTGCACACAGACCGGGGAGCGGCTTTCCTCTCGGGGCTGTTCAGGGAAATTACTACACGACTAGCGTGCAAACAAACATTCACCACCGGGCGAATGCCGACCGGCAACGCTCGGGTAGAAAGATTACACAAAACAATTGAAAATCTGATCGCATATTACATTCCTGATGATCACTGTAACTGGATTGATCTGCTCCCCATCGCGTTGTGGACGGTTCGGTCCACGATCAGTGTACGGTCGGGCTACAGCCCTCACACCCTACTGTTTGGCAGGGATCCAATCAGTATGGGGATGCCTGAACAGGGGACAATCCCTGAGACTCTAAATGACTGTGAATTCTTCATGCAAACAAAGGACAACATAGCCATGTTTAAGAATATGGCAGAACGAGTTGTTCAAAACTATGAAAAGGATCTGAGGTTGCGGATTGATGAGCGGGCGCGGCCCACTCAGATGTACGAAGGTGATATGGTATACATGTACGACCCTTTAGCTAGTGAAAATAAAGCGTCTAAGTTCTCAAACAGGTATACTGGGCCATACAGGGTAATTGAAACTAAGGGGGACCATCTTGTTAGGCTGGTGTCGCTGAAAACTGGGAAACAAATACCACATTTAGTAAACATTTCAAAGCTCAAACCTGCACATGGGCCTTGGTCTCCCGCCATCCCTCATGTTATTCCCAAACTGGTGAGAGAAGCAAAAATCACTAACTCAAAAGGGGCAGATCCTGACCGAAACCCTGAATTGCATCACACTCCGACGGGTGAAATTGCTGAAAAGGATGGCAAAATAAGGGGTGCTGAGACTGAAAACTCAACGGGAACGACCGGTCCCCGTGAGCATGATGCAATTCCTATGGCCAGGAAGGTACCTACACAAAAACCTGGTCCAGGTCCCACCGATTTAGCAGAATCGGACGGGCAAATCACTGATGGTCAGGGCGCCAGTGCGGACACCGCGCTGTTACCAAACTTATCCTTTGTTCCTAACAAAGCCGCCTGTGAACGGGGAACAGCTGGCGCTAATGGACAGAGGAAACGCAAACGAGCTAAACGAAGGGGCAAAAGCCAGCCGCTGGTGGGGAGATCCCCTCCAGGCAATAACAAGCCCATAAAACTGCCCTACGGTGATGTACCGATCTCGGATACATCGGAACAGAGCCCAGAAAAAACAGAAGAGGACCATGTCCCGACGAATGGTGGCTATAACCTGCGTCGGAACCGTCGGCCTAACTACGCCGCTCTGTTCAACGGCGGGGAAAGCGACGACATGGATGATTAATGCAGGAAACCATGCCGCCCTGTGAAAATAAAAGCTTGGCGGAGCGGCACCGTTAGCATCAACGCTAATGGAACAGGTGGCCTACCTCACGGCCACCTCGCCGCGCCCAGGGGCGTGGCAGAAGGGGAGGGTGCGCACACCGAGGGAGATGCCAGTGGTTGGCGTCATCTCCTGGGACCGGATGCAAGCGTTCCCCACCTGAAACAAGATACAGCTCCAAATATGGAGACGGCATGGGCAAGCGGATCAGTTATAATTTCGTGGGATCCGCGCCGATCCACCAGTCGGTCCGCAACTCTGCTCCTAGACGGTCACCTCTGCTGCAGGTGATTGCACGCATAACCCAGCCGGGGAGCAAACGGAGATAGACATTGATTCTATCTCTAAACGAAAGTTGGAGATAGAAAGTTTTCAGCTTTCGACTTCTCCGGGAAGGGGCGGAAAGAGAACTTGGCTGGAACACTGAATCACCGACCCATGGGGAACTGCCTAGCCCTCCGGCCTCACAGCAACCCAAAGGGAACTACTACTTTCCCTGCGGACACGGAGGGAAGGATCATCGTCCCCCTGAGAAGGAAACGAATTAGCCGCCCCCACCGGAGGGCGCTACCCACCAAGGGAATGTTCGTTGGGCCGTTCTTTTAGGACTTTACCAAATGAAAGAAAAGGCAGCCGAGAAGGAGAGTACTAAGAAACGACCAGCTCAGAACCTTAGACGGTGGAGTTGGCCAGGCCGGGGCGGTGTCCGCCCGGACTCAACCGACACCGGGATTGCCCGGAAGAAACCAAGAACACCAGCCCGGCGGCCCACCAGAACGACCGCAGGAGGAGCCAAGAAGTCCGCTAATTCGATTCCAGCCAAAAGGAAAGCAGCGAATAAAAACTTTTACAATTTATCTGAGGTGAGTGACTCGGAGCCCGAGCCAAGGCTAACTGCGGTGGCCAAGCCAGCTCAGAAGGGGGAAGCGGCCACCAGACCAGTGCAGATTCAGGCCGGATGGTTCTGGGACCTTACGCAACCACTGTTCCAACTATTTGAGACTGTTGACGAAATTAGAAGGACAGTGGGACTGGATGTGCCAAAATTGAACAAACAGCTAGCTGAGGTTAAAACTCAGGTTGCTCCTTTCATTCAAAGGGCCACCCAAAACTCTAAATGCGTCGGGGAAGGTACCAGACAACGAACAACGCGAGGCGGCCGACCTCTGCCCACTCTGGAAAGGCGAACGGGAGGGGAACAGCTAACCGTCGCCGCTCCAGGGTTAAAAGTGGAGGTAGCACCCGACCAACACGCGCCAACCCCACCGGTGGGGAACGAGCCAGCGGGAGCTCCCCTCCTCCACCACTTGCAGCCCACGGACCCCGCTTGTTTAGACTTGAGCAGCTTGACGACGAGCTGCAACGCCAATCCCTCACCACTGCTATGGAACCAGCAGCAGTGGACGCCAACCAGCCAGCCGGGGGGTCCACTGTGGCCGAGCCCACTTCCAACGACAAACCTACCGCAGGTGCCACACCTGTACCCCTCGAGCCAACCGTCGTACGACCCAACGGGGGCCGTTTCGGACTGGAGCCTACTAGGCCAAGACCCCTCAGAGCAATGCGCCCCTCGTCCTGCGAACGTATGAGAGGCTTGAGAATTACGGTCACCAAAGACGAGAGCGGGATCATCAGACGAGTGGTGAATGACAGTGGGCAAAACCTCTACGAGCATGTCCCAAACTAAACGGACCAGGGGGCCCGAGAGGAGGGCATACTTCGGCGCATGGATGATAGTGGTGCGCAGAAGGATGAAGGTAACTTCGTTGTGAAAAAGTTGTAGACAAACTATAAACTTGACTCTCTCGGACTAGTGCTAAAACCAATGACAATGAAGTGGTCAGTGCTCTTCATTTTAGCCATAGTAGGAGGCATTGAGGGGCTACGAAATGACTCCAGCCCAAGTGAAGGGCTAGCCCCTAATGCTGAAGTTATAGCCTTGGAACAATATGGGGTGGTGCTGAAACCAGGGAAGTTAATGTCCACCGCAGATATTACCCACGTCCGACAAGGTTTTCTAATCACCATTCCCCAGAGGCGCTCCTTCATCAAGGCTACCTTTGGCCAGGTCTGTCATCGGTACCTAAAAGGAGGAGACGCTCTTGACCGAGCCTGTTACCATGTCAGATCGCTGGTAAATTGGATGGATCAGACATCGCAGGCGCTCAAAGGTCGGTATAGGGAAATTCTCAATGAAACCTTAAGCTCGCTAATTAAAAACAACCAACAGCGACCTCAAAATCAAGGGTCAGAATTAGATTCAGGCGGAAGGGTCAAAAGAATGAAGAAACTACCCATCATGCTGGACGACCCAGGATGGCCGACATTTCCTATTCCAACCTCATGGAATAAGGGGCTTTCAGCTGATGTCAAGTATAACAGGGAACTGATTAAAGTGTTACAAGAGTCCTCCGACCAGATGATCGAAGACCTGGCACTGATGAACGAGAAACACGACGAGGCCATAGAAAGGGTTAACCACGTCGTGATAGGTCTGCTGGATAATCTAAGGTCACTAAATAAGGTGCATAATACCACTCGCCGAAGAATGAGACTCGTCCAACATAAGGTGGACTGGATGGAACTGTACCTGAACATGATACCTGTAGCTCTGGAAGACAAACTAGGAGAAATGGTGTATCTCCAATTGGTAGTCGAGCAAACGCGCGTGTTCAGGAAAGGTGTGCAACACCTGACACGGGGCCAACTGACCATGGATTTGGTACCACGCCAATATATGGTCGGAGCGGTCCTGGAAGTCAACAGGTATCTGAAGGGAATCCATCCCAGGTTCCATGTGGCGTTTACAGACCCCTCTTTCTATTATGAGAACAGTCAACCTTCATTTAAATTTGATGAAACTACCCAAGAACTGATTGTGTATGTAAGGGTGCCGGTTGTGGCCGACGAACATCTGTTTAGAGTCTACGAGGTACTAACCTTTCCTGTGCCGGTACCAGTTAGAGGACGACAAAAGAAGGACGCCCTCCAAATTGTTAATCTACCTAAAAGTGTGGCTATGTCCATGTCTCGACAGTACTATGTACCACTGGCTAGCGGCAGTTGGTCAGGCTGTTATGGGCAGACCATTACGCTTTGCAAGGACCTGCCCTACATGAAAAAGATCACGGATAATACCTGCACTGCCGCACTGTTGAGACGTGATGACACGGCCATACAAGAAAAGTGTGAACTGGACTATCTTTTGGAAGCAGACTTTGGAGAGATGGCAGTGTATCTGGACGACGGAGACATGCTCGTGGTAAGCGCTGACACCCGGGGCCAAATGATTTGCAGAAATCAACCCGCGGTGGAGGTGAACATAGAAAACTATGCGCGAGTTCAGGTGGAATGCGACTGTGCATTCCAAACACAAGGATCATGGATACCGTATAGTTTACAGAACTGTGACCGACACACCAGGATCACCACGGTCGTGTATCCACATAACGACCTGTTGGAAGCGGCGAGTCGTGTGAAAGGATGGAACACTAATTTCACGAGGCCCGAGAATGAACCCACTATGTTAGAATCAGATCCTATCCCTGAAACGATTAGGAAAGAGCTACTGGAAATCGAGGAGAGCCTAAAGGTCAGAATACCTGTACCCTCTCTGGCCAAGCGGATCCAAAAACACCGGAAAGACTTGGCTAAAGGCATCAAGAAAGCGACTGACCGCTACGAAGTAGACAAACACGCCCCATGGTTTTCTATAGGTAACTTTGGGGGCGGCTTCGGCCTCCTCACAATTTTCTGCATAGTGATAGCAGTAACAATTATTGGGTGTATTCTCTGGAAATGCTGGCGGAGGCACCAGGGCAAGGCTGCCCTAGCCGGACTGGCTATGACTCTACCACGGGCCATGGCCTTGGAGACAGCGGACACGGAGGAGCTGCTACGCCGCGAGAAGGAACTGACTGGATGCCCGAACACGACCGCCAACCCCACTGCGGTGGCTGTGCTCGCTATATTAATGGCGGTACTGGCCATCACCATAGTGGTCCTCGTGTGGCGAAAATGGAGGTACATCAGACGGAAAACTGTAGATGGACTGTATGTACAGTTTGCCAACCCACATATGATAGAGACAATCTTTCTGGGAGAACTGGCCATGCCTTCTGACCACACCTACACGGAAGGTTATGTGCTTATTAAGGATCTACTGGTGACCCAACTGTGCCTGAAGTACACCCTGACCGTTACCTGGGGGGCACAGCTGATGGGAGCGGCGACAAGACCTGGGCAACACCCATCTAAGGTGCCACTACCGGATACCCTGAGGGTGTCTAAAAAACTGGCCCGTCTTATGATGAGTAATTTAAAGTACAATACCAGGGCCAGACTCCTGAGATACTCCTCGGGGCTAGCCACTCCTGTACCCATGGGAGTGCCTCGCCTCATCGACGCTGGCTGGTCCGATGTCGGAGCGGACTGGCCTCAACCAGTGATGGGACATGGAACGATGCCTAACGCCCCTCCTAGATCGACCCCACCTACCTCCACAGCGACCGGACCGGGGACTGCCCAAAGGACAGTAAGACCAGGGACATCCGAAAAGGACCCAGGAACGGTTTATGAAGTTATTATATGACAATGTAACGAGTGTTAAGACCTGACCTAATGCAGTACAGGGAAAATTGGTGAATTAATAATTCAATAGTACAAGTACCAAACTGAAATGTAACAGGGAATTCGCTGGGCTCTGCCTGTTTGGGTAGGTAAGGTTCTGTTGACTAACCTGTTCAATAATAATTCACCAACCAGGGAAACCTGGGTCGGGTAGGCTGGTCCAACCATCTCTCTATGGACCCATGGGTTACCTAAATTTCTTTCAAGTTGAGTGTCCCATGCCCGGTAGCCTAGCTCAACACCCTTATTATCATGAATTCAGCGATTCTTTTAAAGTAGGGATTCATTCGGAACCGATCCTAGTGTCGCAAAATTTTAGCATTTAAAAGAAACACAAAATTCTATACAAAACCTATGTGCGCTCAACGGGACCAATGCTTCCAACGAGCGAAGTGAACTTCCCCAAGCAAGTACCATCTATACCTGACCCCTGTGCTGTTGTTACCGCTAGGATCGGGCTGCAGTACGGGAGTCACTTGGGGAACGCCACTGTCTATTCTTTAGCATGCCTACATATATAATCTTCTCAAAGATGGAGGGGCTGCACAAGCAGCAGGAGCCTGCCCACATGCCTGGTGTCAGTGGTGCCTGACAGGAGGCAGGACGTTGGGGTTACGCGTCACTGACGCTGCGAAGGGCACTGGGGTGGACGCCCGACCATGGCAGTCATTATGCCCCGGGGTGGGTCGGTTCCTGACAGCGGTCCCTTCATCACAAAAAAAATCGACAAATAGAAAGTAAATTACCTAAAAACTAATATATAAAGCAGCCCAATATTTATTTAACTAAGAGCCCTTCCTCAGGGAATCCTGGGCCAGTTGTAGTAAGAGCATAAGAACGCAGAATATTTAGTAACATTCAAAGGGGGAACGCTCCGTGACAGCGCACGACAGTACCTTATACGTGGCTCGTTTGCTTCTGATACAGGCACGCTACAACGGGCGAGGATGTGTACAACTCCTGCCAAGGCGTGTTACGTTCAGAAAGTATAACGGAGGTCACAAGGAAAAAGAGTTACGGGACGAATGCGGTGAACTGGCGACATTCACAGGGTGCTAACTCCCTTCTTCATAAAGGCGACTTTTCCCTGGTGGAAAGACGACTTCTCCCTGTGGGGGGGAGTTGTAGCTAAAACCCACAGGATGATGGGACGAGGCGCTGTACAAAATGTGTAGTCTCATCATCTTGGCTATGTGGAATGATCGCCGGGTCACAACATATCCCAGTCGTTGGGTCCTTTGATTTTTACTGTAAATCAGGATCCAGCGATAAGCGAAAGATGACAAACAACTGCCCAAAGGTACAAGACTAAGTTATTTAGGCCATGTTTAGACCAGTTTTAACCGGGACTGAGGCAAAACGGCAAGAAGTCAAGTTTCGACCCGGGTAAATTAGAAATAATCAAAATTAATAAAGAAGACGTGCGGCTTCAGAGCTGACCGCCGTCGAGAGAAAAAATGAAAACAAATGAAATACTAGTCTTGACCGCCGTCGTGGCGCTAAAAGTAACCGGGTCTCCGCTCAACAGTTGAGCTGAAGAGGGGGGACACGGACTACTAATTCCCTAACGAACGGCTGCAAAAACTTAGTTAAAAACCCTTAGCTAATAGTCTACCCATTCTATTAGGAAAGAATCAAATTTCTAAAGCTGTCTATAACACTAATATATATTCCTGCCCCGCGTGCGCATAGTTAGGATAGGCTGGGGGCGGAGTCTTTTCAGGAGTAGTCTTGACTCTCCACAAGAAAAAAAGGGCATAGACCTTGACAGAAGACGGGTTTAACCTTGTACTGTACTTCGGTAAAGGCCCGACTTACTAGGTGCTGTCTGGAAGTGAGTGATCTGAAGAGATGCATTTACACATCTCTATAATTTAAAGGGGGGGTAGACTGCATATTAGAAAAAATATGCAGACTGCTCCCGATTATAACAATGGGAGACTCGGTGCTGCCCATTCTGGTTCCACGGGATGGGGGGTGCCGACAACCCACGTATAGCTGATGAGGATCGGTGTTCAGACCAAAAATGGACTGGTCTGAGTCCGATCCCCTCAAGAAATAAATAAAGTAACGAATAATCACTAGATATTCCCATGTACAGTTAATAATCAAGGTCAACAATGACATGTCTATTTGCGGAGTGATGACTTACCCCAACCCCCATACTGTGTGTGGTACAAATTAAAATGTTGGGTTGTTACTGTGCATGTAGACAAAATATTTGTATGAAAATATCAGGAATACACCCATCACCTAGAAGCGGGATGTTAACTGACTAATGTAGACAGTGGTGCTGACGTTCAGTCCCAGCACAAAATTATGAGGACGAACGCCAGGCTACCACTCTGTAATTCAAAATATATACCAACAATACTTATAAAAAAAGATAAATAATATATATAAAATAGCAATAATAAGACATACCGTTCAAGCAATGGCTTCTCATAAACCCAAAAGGTAGTTTTTCCAGAAATAATAATAACCCAATCCTAATAATCATTATCTCTCTCTCCCATCTGGACGACACTGCACAACAATATTATCTACAACACTTATTCTAACACAATGACACTGATGCAGTCTTGGTGTTGGACTAACACGGGATGGGTATTTGTAGCCTTTGCTACACCCTCTCAACTTACCTTGGAGTCGCCGACGGCCAGTCGGACGGCTCCACCTGTGGTGTCTCCTCATGTGGTCACCACGTGAATATTTCCATTGCCCTGTAAGGGGGACAACTAATCAAAGAATTCTGCCACAGCCAATCTAAAGCTGCGCAGTCTGGACCAAAGTACTTGGTCACCTGCAGTTCCTCAAACTTACCAGGGTGAAACCCCATGAAGCGCTTACACCTTATGGCGCCGCCGTGTGAATTGTTTCCAATGAAGACATGTACACTACTGTCTTGTACGGGGAACGTCAAAACAAAGAATTCAGTCACAGCAAATCCAGTGCTGTACAGTCCGGACCGGAATCCCTGGTCACCCACACAATTCCATTAGTGCAGTGTCAGTCAACTAGTAGTCAATAATCATAAAATAACACTATAAGGCCAACGCGGCATATTCTACCCACACGCTGAGAGCCCTGCTTGAATCGGTAATGTCAACAAACCACTAGTCAGGAAAACCCTCTATTATCGCCCAAGCACGCGCGAGATAAAAATGCTTGATCATGTTCGCCTAAACAATTCCTCCCACTAAAATCATAGAGCCTGACGTCTCTCAGTGCCCGATACTACCATCTTACATCATTCATGTTATTATAAACCAACCACAGGACCTGAAAGAAACAATAAGTTAGTACACAAAGCTCCAGTGTCCGGCCCGCATCCACCATCTTGAAACCAAAGTAAACACCAGGTGGCCGCCCACGCTACCCGTTACAAAAATCACCAGCGAAATACAACCCCTGGTTCCGGGAGTGACGTCAGCTTCCGGAATTCAACCACGTGAAGGCGAGCCGAAAACTGCTGACAAATTCCTGACCAACAATCTCCTTAAAAACAAAGGGTTAGTAACCTGCCTAACATGCCGAGAACGCTAAAGAAGGTTAAACTTACCAGGAGCGGTAGCGGTGAAGGGGCGGTTGAACAGAAGGAGGGCGGTGCCCGGTGACAAACAAGGACGAAGGAACGTCTGAGTGCTCCCGTGTCAACAGTCCTGCTATCTGAAGCTCCCGTAAGAACATGCTGGCTACGCCTCTTGGATACAAAACTTAAATGTCCTAGGCATAGGCCGGGAATTAAACTAGAAAAATTAATTGGTGGTAATCACTCCGGGAATCATATATATACACGGGGGAGTGCCGGCGGCCTATCGTGGAAGGGGCAGCCGAACGAAGACCCGGCCCAAGGCCCGGGCCCAGCGGCGCACAACCCGGGCGGACAGCATGTATCCATCTTCTAACTCACGGAAGTCATTAACGGTCATTACACCGTCGGCCACTACCTTTGAGAGGTGGAGGGCATGGCCGGTGTTGACCGTTGGAACTGCATACCAGTCATTTGCCCTCTTCACCTCTCGACTAATCCGGGGAACGATGCGGTTGAGCCACTTTTGTAGGGAACCGTCACTGTCTGTTAGCGACCACCTCCGGGCATCAAAACCCGTAGGGGTCGCTAGGATGAGGGTAGCTGGAACGGGGTGTGCCTGTATGTTCAAAAATGCCCGGTTGAATAACTCCGCGTAGAAATTAATGACAGCATCCGGACTGATGAAAAGCGGGAGATACAGGCGCAGTTCTGGGTCCCAGGTCAGGATGTCGAGGAGGTTGGTAATCACGATTAGAACGTCCCCTGGATAAAGCATATGGTGGGCAAATGCATAGCCCGCCAGCTCCGCCGTCGTGGCTTCCTCGCACGGGAAGACTACGAAGATGTGATCCGTGTTGTTCTGAATCAGGTCAGGATAATCTTGCACACCAGCCTCTCGTTCTGAACAAAAAATAGCTACGCGTACCATGGTGGATGATGAAAGAATGATAAAAGGGCTAACTAGAAGAAAAAACACGTCTTTACACGCTGAAATTACCGCCGGCACTGATTAAAATGACGTCATATCAAGGCTAATTTGGGAAAACCCCTTTTTGATCCGAGGGATCCAAATTTTGAAATCGGCAAGCATGATCAAACCATCGTATAATTTCTTACAAAATCTGCGCTAAACTAAAGTTTAGGTCCCCAACCAACATAATCAGGCGATAAATTTTAATTATCATGGCATAATAATTCATATCGGGCGCGCAAACTCGCTAAATTCATTCGAAGCAGAAATTGCCATCCGGGCACTTATCACCTGGAGGAACCCAGACCGAGGTCGAGCCCTGGATGGGAACTCCAGTCATGCGTCCCGCTAAGTACACATGTACTAAGGGCGACTGATGGGCGCGCACTTGGTATGATAGTTTATAGATGCCAAACTGTTTAATGCTGATCGGTCTACTGCAAGGACCATGTATTTATTGTAAATAATGTCATTTTAGTTGAAAATTGGGTGAAATTTGATATACATTGTATAATGAAACTCGTCCATTCAAGATGTCCGCTTTCAACGGAATCATTTATTATTGTGTTAACTCGTTCTGAAATTGAATTTGTTGTGTATTCGTTACTCTTAGGAGGTTAAGACAACTTTACACTGTATATATGTTGAGTTTTGTTGACTTGTGTTCCAAATCGCACATATCAAAAACTGTACATGTATGTACTAAGTCAAAACTTACCTGTTTCCTCTGTGTTTTCCTGAACTGTAAAAGTGACGGACCTGACACTTAGAACAATGAGTATTGCCACAGTAGGCAGAATTATCTCCTTTACCTTGAGGATCATCTCACAATCCTCTGGACTTTCTTTGTCACTAAATGCATAACAATCACCTTCACTTTAAGGATTATTTCACGATCCTTTGAACTTACCTTGTCACCTTATGCACGGGTGCCGCAGTCCTTAAGCCTTGATACGGACTGATAATGCTATGAACTTACCTTGAAACTTTATGAATGGTTTCACTGATCTTGAGTCTCAACATGGGACTACTGGTAAAATGTACTTATGTACTAAGCAAAACCGATCATATGAATGTATCTTTGTTTATACCTTTGAATAAGCAAAAATGAACTTCTGATTATATTGACACTGTGTTGAATGTACCACGAGAGTCAAAGCCACCCCACATTGGTTTCTCTATATTAAAAAATAATAATAACAAATATATCCAATCATCAAAATTGGGAACCTATCGCATTTGATTGAAAATCTTCATTTGGTTTGAGCTATGTCGTCCACCTCCTTAAACTCAAACACCTGACCGCCGTCGAATGTACTAATAGCTTAGCACTTTTAATATATCATCATGTTGTATAATCTATCAAGGATCAAGCTTAGCAAGTCTACTTCTAGTCTACTTCTAGAAAGAGATATTTTACGCTCCCAGCGCCACCTGTTAACCAGTATAAAAGGTGTTGCAAAGTGAGGAGCAGGCAGTTTTAGTGAGAATGTCAGCTGAGTAAGTTTAGCAAAGGAGCTACTTGGAGTTAGTACATCGACTCCTGCGCAGCAGACTGGAGTTTTACCTATACCAACTACCTCGGACATAGGATTGTGATAGAGCTAAGCACTAGAGCGGTCTAGAATGTGTTGGAACAACTTGTATTCTAAATGTGGTTGATTGCTGATAGGAGATGGGAGGTGGACTGATGGAGACTTATACATAGTGGCTTTGACTCGGATGAGATGTTTATTGAATAAAAACCCTTTCATATTAAGAGCTCCCTCATCGTTCATTTCTTTTGAACTATTGGGAAGTGAACGAACTAACTTTAAACGCAGTCTGATTGACTCAGACAACCTGGACAAACGACTCATGGATACTTAGTCATATACACATCACGCAGTATTAAATCAAACATTAACAATAGTTCAGTATATCACAGGCCGATTTCAATTCTGCAGATTTTGTACATATGCCTAATCTAGGCCTATTCTGAAAATATGGCATGAAACCACAAATTATATGTGAAAGGGAATTATAGATTTGTTTTATGGTGTAAAACGTGTCTGTCTGATTAATCCCACCGCCTATTTTTAAAATCGGCATGTGGAATGCAGACCTTAACGGTATCCAATATCTTAAGTCATAACCCCCATTCATATATAGGCCCTACAAAAACTAGCCAAGACCTAACCCTACACACATGTTGAGTTCAGTCCCAGTCGGTATGTGACGGGTCCTTTACACCACCTAATACATGTCCTACATGATGGACGCTTCTTTTAACAAGCCCCATACACTGCTCCTTCACCTCCTCCCAGCAACGGGCTGAAAGACAGCCATTTGACGTGTAACCATGGCAACCCCGCGACCTTCATATTCCCAATAGCCCATTTACGACCAATTCGCACCAAACTGCGGCCCGGGGTGCGTCTTATCCCCTGAGTGGTGGGATTGGGAGGCCGACTGACCCAGAAGGTAGTCTCATGGGTTTTACATGCCAACCTGGCCGCTGTGAGCAGGTAGGCAGCATTGGGCCCCATATCCAAAGGACAATTTGTAAGTGTAGGCTAATTGTCCATGGGATGAAGAAAACTGAACATGCTTAAGACTAACAATCATAAATTGACCTATAGTTTATACGCGCGAGCGTCGCCACGAGGACGTCGCCCTTACAGTTAACACGTAATACGTGACTATTTTTTGAAGTATTCAATCTGCTCTTAAACATGCGTAGGCCTATTTATTAATTTCTCTCGGTTTTCGCGTAACTACAGTCGTTACTCGTATGTCGTACTAATTAACGTCCGTGGTTACTAACATCCGTGTAGTTATCTATTGCTATAGATGCTGACTTTTAAACGTTTAGATTTGGTGCTTGTTTATGAAACAAATTAAAATGAACTCCAAGGAAAATTTATCAGAAATTGAAAAAGCCTGTGATATACCATTATAGTTCCGAATGACATTGATGTCCGCATACACAAGATCTATGTATGTGCGGCGTGCTTTCAACCTCAGAATAACATTCAAATCTACGTTATGAGATATTTGGAGTTCATTGGAATTCTTAAGCTTCAGCCTTAAATTAAAATCGTTAGCCTAGTAGGCCTACATTACATTAATATAGCTCAATCTGCATTATTATGAGAATTGCATAAAATGGAGAAAATGAAAACGATGTTTTAAATTTTTCAAGAAAGCCATTAAGTGACAGATGCGCGATACTAACATGCGTCAGGCGTTGTCATCTTTCATAAATTAATGATTCAAGGCCTGTTGTTTGTCTTAACACCTGCCCAGGTGGTTTCCGTTTTCACTGAAACGTGCGTCATAAGATTAAAATTAATGAAGGCCACCCCCCTCTACTTATCATAAAATTCTACCTGGTAGCATAATTGATTTGTGCACTGGAAACACGAAGTACCGAGCAAAATTGATATTACCATAATCGTCTGATAAATGCCCAAAAGAAATCCAGTTATGTAATCTCTATAATATACATACACTTTAGTTGTATTTGGAGAACCCAATCATGTTGTCAGTACATAAGACTACAAAGAAGTCAATTATAGTTAATAATGATTTTTTTCAATGAAAAACACATTCACACACATGGTAATTCGCTTACCGGCGTCACGTTCTGTATGGATGCATTAATACCTTATTATTATTCTTTAGCACGTTCCAATGGCTTCATATTGTACAGGTGGAATAGTCCGAATGCCTATGGCTGGAGGCCATGACAAAGCCATTTCTTACTTTTATCACAAATAATCTTTTGAGTAATAATAATAATAATATATATATATATATTATATATATATATATTTCCTAATGCAATTCTATAGATATATATATATATATGGCTAATAAATGCCATATCTAAAAAAGAATCGTGAATGTATATATATATATATGTGTGTGTGTGTGTGTGTGTGTGTGTGTGTGTGTGTGTGTGTGTGTGTGTGTGTGTGTGGCTAATAAATGCCATATCTATAAAAAAAAATAATCGTGAATTGCATTAGGAAAGATTAAGAAATATAAAAAAGGTTTTCCTCACTATAAATTTATTACAGTGGATACTTGTGCAAGGGGAGGCCGTTGAGTTAAACTCAGCTGCCACCTAGTGCCTGCCCGACGAACTACACTGTATTCTGTTGTTTTTTTTTATTGAATATAAAATTATTGTTTTATGGATGTCGTGATAAATGTGCAAATCGCAAGAAATTTTTTAAAAAAGTGCTTATAGGGCAAAACAATGGTTGGGTCAAGTTTGGGGAGGTTGACCATGATGCAGCTCGCATTTTTCTTATGTATTGTGCCAGCCACAGGTACTGTATAATCGACTGGTCTGTTCAGGGGCAGATAGACACAGGATCTTTGAAAGCATTCGTGGGGGCGGGATTTAAGGACTAGTGCTTCCCCCTAGTGGGAACATCTGTAAAAATTCCCTGGGGACATAGAAACATGTCCAAAAACGTGATCTAAAATGTTATTTGTAATCTAAGAGGTCTGTTTTGGAACCTTAAACTAAAAGTTGATTAATTTAGGGAATTCCTGATGAAGGCCCTATTAGGTGCCGAAACGTTGAGTCAATAAAAGCCTACATTCAGTACCCAAGTTGTCGGACATCTGGTTGTGTATGATCACTCTACAACTAATTTAGGGAATTACCTTTTGCCTTACTAATCCCTGTTGTGCAAAAAGTGGTGCTTGGTCACTAAACACATTTTTTCACAAATTTCTTCCTTACAAGTTAATTGTTGAGGATATAAAGGAAACTGATGTTTTATTGTGTTAACAAGTTAGGTCTTTGAAAAGTACTTTATTTATTTTGCATCCTTTTGTTATCTCTGCAGTGCAAAACATGCCAAAAAGGTATGATGTTTTTTCCTATTTGTCATACATATTTCTTCACCTATCTCAGTAGATCACCCAGGGACCTATGCTGATTTTGTTGGTTTTATGTTCACAACATATGTAAGTATAAAGTGACTTTGAGAAAAGTTCCATGTTTAGATTTTTTTAATAGCAGCTTAAAGGCAAAATAAGGGCTCCAAAAAGAGCCTCCTCAGATATCTAACACCTTTTTCATAAAAAATTTATGAAAAAAGTGTTTTATTTAATTAAATATTATATCAAATGCAATATTTTGCCACAAAATAAATCTATAGGACCTCCTTTGTACATTTCAATCAAGAAACATTAATAACATGTAAATCTTGTATCTTAATTTCATCAGCACTTGATCTCTGATTTTCTCTAAAAATGTCCTGAGGTGTCATCTAACATCTCTTAAATTTGCCCTGGGACCTCCACTATTCTTTTCATATATTGGCTTTGCATCATGAGGGGATAAATTAAACCAAATTACAATGCATTTCCATTGTTGTTAATTTTTTTGAGATTATTGGAATTACCAATATCAAAAAAAATTACAATGCATTTCCATGTTTCATTTAGTTAGTGGGCATTATCCGTAACCCTTTTTGTAGTATAGGGATCCACCAAAATGTAGAGATTGGGGACCCCTTCTCCACCCCTCCCTAATGCGCCCCTGCATGTTAAGCTGTATACTCTAAGGCTGGGAAAAGTGGCAGTGTTAGCAGTCCACCTGTAACCTGAACACAACTTACTATGCTCTAGAAAATAATATTAGCTGTAATGTCGTCACTGACCAATGGGGACCCCCATAGTGTTTTGGACACTCCTGTTTTGTGAAATTTGCATGCCCACGATTGTAAAAAAAAGAAGTGATAAATAGATAAATAGGTGAAACGCAAAGGAGAAAATAAAAATCCTAAATAGTGTACACAACTCTTAAATGATGTATATTTTAGGCAGAATTAGACTCAAACTAGCATACAGGGATAATATAACAAGATAAATAAGCTTTTGTTAGGAGTGTGAATCCACTCTCACAGATTATCTCACAGGGCCGTGATGTCATCTAGGCTCTCTTTCACAGGTGTCTGTGTGTGCAGTCATCCATGACAATAGCCTTATCAGCCTGTCCTACAGGTGTGAAAGAGCCTAGATGACGTCACCTGCCCTCAGTAGAAGCCACTGTACAAGTTGATTTTTAAATATCAATTACTCCTGTATTAATGATGTATTAGCAGTGATTTTGCAGATATATTTAAAGAAATACATATTCAACACAATATAAAGATTTAAACTGCCTTTGCGGTTCTCCTTTAAATGCCATATGAAAGGTTAAGAGGGATGTTTGCCCTGTGTTGGCAACATTGAATACCAAGTTGAGACAGCAGTAATATACATCTTTCCCACGAACCTGCGCACTGAACCCTACCATAGAAGCCTTGTTCCCAATGGTTCCCTTTGAAATTCATATCCCAACCGATGGTTCAGGCCTATTCCGCTAGCAGGGCGCTACTCTATTGAAATAGGTCTATAATGTAGGTTTATCGAGTGCTACAGCATGTAGACACCCAAGCAGCAGGCATGGTAGCAGGTATTCCCTTCATAAATCTCCTAACCAAATCTCCCCGACTCTGAGAATGATGGGCCTTTTCACCCCTGAGCACTGGTTCCTGTCTAAACACACCCCTTCTGTTGCAATGGAGAAGGCTAAATGGAGGCAGTGGTACCCAGTCAGTGCTTCATTAGTAGGTTCATTAATAGGCTCAGGTATAAACCTCCCTATTGTCTAAACCAAAAAATAGTAAACCCCCTTATCTCTGTACTGTAAACTCTGAAAAATATCTACATAAATATGAATTCTGGATAGATTATTCTAACACATACAAATATACAATTAGCAATAAGATATAAGGTGTTATTTTAAGGCGTTTGAAGGTTGTATCCTATGACCACCACTACGACACCCAGTCCCTTTCTGACATGTTCTACGTGTCTTACAGGTGTCGAATTGCCCCCAATAGGCATTATCATCACGTCTCGGGCAACCAAGTCACTGAAAGTCTCCTCCAAAGAAAAGAATAGAAATCCTTTGACAGCTTCAAACCTCATTTTTGTGGAGAACAAAGGTATAAAATAATTCTTAAAACAGGACTGTGTTGTTCTATTAGGAATGGTAACAAGCGTTATATTTGATACGTACAAATTACAGTCGACCATGCATTCTAAATCCCCTATCCTTATTGGATTACATGTTCTCGAATTTTGAAGAATCTAAAAAGAATGACTCATGAACTGACAAAATGGCGAAATACTCTGCTTGTGTGGAACTCTAACATGCCTGATTCAAATGATTCCATGCCATAACTTACCACCACTTAAGTAAAGAAAGCAACAACAGATAATGTTTCAGTATATTTTATAAAACTTAAAGATTACAAACTATGTTTTCAAATGTTTTATGTTAATACACCATTTAGAATTCTTTTCAGCGCTCGGTGGGGATGCGCTACCGTTGGTCAAGAAAACCAGGAGACAAACAGAAAAAGTACAAGAAATATGACTCGTGGTTGAATAAACTGAGATTGACTACCTTTCTTTACCTAGTGATACAATTCAACAAGCTCTCCAATCCTTCTCTTCCCCTAGCTGCCAGATAATATCCAACCAAAGAGCCCAATGATTCAGATAGTTTCTGATCTTTGATAAGTCACCATAGCTCAGAGATGCCATTCAGGACAGAAGAAAAACCAGGGAAACTATGAAGGACATTTTCGGATTTTCAGTTCCGTGACTACAAAAGTGAAATCTCTTGGAAATGAAAATGGATAGTCTAAATGGCCTAGAAATGATACAGGAATAATTTGAAAGGCAAAATCGTGACTTTGGGAAAGACAAATGTTAATCATATCTTTATAGTAAACTGACAAAAAAAAATCGGTAATCAGGACAAAGAAGGAAAAATGACATCTCTGAATAAATTCTCATGGGCGGAAGTCTCTGTCCTCTAATTAAGCACAAGTTCGTGACCTTTTTACTTATTCTTTTATAAAGTGCCATGCTTCTCCCACCTTTTTGTTATCTTTATTTTATATTCAGTGAACCTGTTCACTGTCCAGCCTACGTCTCGCAACTTTTAAAACAGTGTACAAGTTGCGAACAGTTTTTGGCTGGCCCACCCTTAGAACTGCTTCAAAGGCAACCCCCCTCCCTTCCGTCTCGCCTAATAGGGTTCAAATGGCTTAGCTGCACGTCGCAGAAAACACTCATTTGGCTATTTCTGTCTCGGCGGAAACATAGAAATGTGTTTGTTACCATCATATCTTCTCGTCATTCTGCTTGTTAAGATAGACAGTACTAATCACCACAATCTCTTTAGTGTCTAAATCATTTACATTGTACTACAATACAGTATCATTACACAGGTTTGTAAAAGTATTATACAAACTGAAATTTACCGACTGAGTATTTTATAGTAGTACAACTTTTGATCAACCATAAACCAGTGCACCGTTGTCTGGTTACTAAAAAAGCTACATCTGGACCATATTGAATAGCAGGGTTCAAACAGATTCTGAGCAACTTTTTTCCACGACTTCTCCGTGACCATTGCCGAATTTTCGACAACAATCAAAGTAGAAATCCAAATATGAATTTCTTGCCCTCTTTAACATTCTAGGTTTTCCAGTCTCTCAATAAAAATGATCTAAGGAAAACGTTTTCGTTCCCAGATGCAGTCTCCCAATGTAAAAAAAGAGAGAATATTAAACATAAGGTAGTATAATTATACCGAAGACCTCGAGAAGACAAGGGCGACAATAAAACTACTACTTGGGAAATGTTTAATACTAAAACGTTGGGAATTACAAAACTTCACGAACATCTATGTTAGCAAATTGATGTTCCAATGTATACCTTTATGTCAAAATACATATTACATATGTAAATATACATTTATATACATACATACACAATGATATACAATCTTATGATTCTTTCTACATGGCAGCTTCAAATTTTTTGTGCTTGTTTCGGGGTTACCTCTAGCATAAATAAAACAAACCCCTTTTTATGGAAGATTTGTATTCTTCCAACTTATCATGACCAAGGAAAACCCAATGAATAAAGTAAGGATACAGAATTGCTTAATAGGCCTAAACATACTGACTTTTGTTTGTTTTGTTTGACTCTATTATATATGTCTCAGTTGTTTCCTTTATTAAACAAGATAAGATAGGATGCTTACCAATTTAGGGTAATTCGTTTAAGATAAATTGAAGATAATGCTACAGCAAAGTAAATTAGCGGGTCACTTTAACGAAATGTGGAACATGGGTTCAGACTTTAGGTGGAATGTAGGCTAACCTTGGCAATGCGTTCTTCAAACCAAGCTAACTAAGATCTCTAATTTAAAAATTGCCCAATTTAAGATTGAGATGGATTCAGGCCCTTTAAAAAGTTTGTAAGACAGTTCCATACGCCCTCTAAAAAACGTCTTCAGATAGTCCTTTGACTCTTATAGGTCAAACTGTATGCTTCGGTTTTAAGCATCTTAAGCCTATCTTGACGTGATTATACTGTGCAAAAATACGTTTCAGATCTCGGTAGCAATGCCATTTCAACGTTTTCCATGTCAAATAATCTGGAAAATGCCGTCCAAATTTTAAGATTTCTTCCATCAAAACAATACATAAAGAATACACTGATTTCAAAACCTAAAAGTTATAATCATAGGCAGCAAAGGGGAAATTTCATAAGCCATACTAAAGGTGAGAGCGACTTCAAATTACTTAAAATAATCATGTTATTTAAATTTTCAAGTGTTGTTCGAATGGAGAAATCTTTAACATGACTAATAAGTTGAAGAAATTGCCCCTTCAATGCGAATATAAAGATTTCATTAACACATTAAGCATTTTTGAAACTGCATATTGCCCTAAATTGCTTTTCTGCATTTAAGCTTTGCTGATGGATGAAATCCCTCGACAGGTTGTCCCAGATTTAAACTGTATTGCGGTTTCACTGTGTTTTCTGAAGAACCAGTCCATATTCTGTTGTTAACTTACAAACCCAACTAGTCTGTATAGGGTAAGAAAAGGTGCGCTCCGTCTGAAAAGTGGTTGGTTTGAACGCCATAGTGGCCTAGAGTGGACTTATTTCCTTTTTGACTTCTGACTTACATTTGACAATATGTAACGTTGAAACAAATAGCAAACCACATGTTATGGTAATAACATCCGTCCGCTCTGGCAGGCCTGCTTACTGTTAAATACTCTGTGGCTTTTGTGGTGAATTACCTATAGGCCAGTAAGATAAAAGTAAAATAAAGAGCCTGTTTCAGCTTGAAGCATAGGTCAACTAATACCAGAACCCACTACATGTGTATCTGGACTAAAGCCTTTTTTGGAACCAATGCGGTGAGCAGGTTACTTCAGTAAGGACTGGGTGGCCATGAGCAGCATGCGAATGGAGCGCGCGTGGCGGTCGGTCGGGTGGGCCTGTAGATGGGTCATCAGACGCTGGCACAGCCCACCCAGCACGGTGGGCATGTGTTCACGCGTCACCGGGTTGGTCGTGTCCAGGTTCATTACCGCCTCTTCCAGGTACCTGCAACACACAAGCACGCTGATTTTAGTATGCGGGGATTTAAGTTGGGGTCAATGAAAACATTTGAAACAGCATAATTTGAATTTACATCAAAAGGGGCAAAATGTAATCTAAGCATTAAACATTATGAGTTGAAAGTGGTTATTTTAAAGATATTGAAGTGGAAAGATATAAATCCAACAGAAATATTAAAACTTAAATCTTTGAGTATGGAACGAGCCTTATGTACTGAATGACCTTTTCACTAAAACGCAAAATTAAATTTCATACACAACATGTTTTATCATCAAATTACAAATTATTGAGATATATTATAGAGAGAGAGACTGCGAGAATTTATTAAAGATAAACTGAATAGCTTTCACGCAAAACATTAAGTCTTTTTGTTTAGTGTTTGGTCGAACTTTCATTTCTTTACATTTATCGATGTAGAGGAACTTATATCCGACATGTAATATTTAAAAACATAAGTGTTGCAAAACTCCTTACTTGTGTTTGAGTTCCGAGTGTGAGTTGAGGTCGATGGAGAGTTGTTGTATGAGGGAGAGGAGCACGGGTTGCTGTAGGGGGCAGGGCTGCTGGTTGAAGAGCTGCGCTGGCTTCACCGACTCACACACGAACATTACCAGGCTTAGGTCCGACGCCGATAAAGCCTGCAAACAAGGGCGACGACGGGTTAGGAAAAGAGGAGTTTTATTTGCTTTTTCCTGTCGGCCTAGAGTGTTATTTTAGGGCAGAATAACACTGGATGTACTTCACCAAATTCACCCTTAACCACGTTCCACGGAAAGTACAACCAAAAAATGTTGTAATCGGTATTTTAGTGCAAAATTATTGTCAGTGCTTATTTTATTGATCCACTGACGCAAATTGATATGGACAGGTAGTTGAAAAATATCAAAATATGAAATTTCTGGAAAAAAAGAACTAACCACAAATAAAACCTCAAGCTCCGATCCCTTTTCCTTAAAATCTAAAGAATATTTGAAATATCATTTGGGAAGATTTTAAAGAAATATTTCACAATTCCAATGTTGAAATTTTCTAAACAAATTCATTAGATTTAGGCAATAAAAATAACCCCCCCCCCCACTCCACTTAAATGGGGAGGGGAGGACCCGCCTCTCACATGATTAAAAAAAAATTCAAAATATGTTTTTATTTCAAATAAACAAATCATATATTCATATATTTGGAGTATGCAGAAAAGTGTCTAGCTGACCTGTTGGAATGCGGTGTTGAGCTGGCCCTGCCGCAGCAGGTTGAGGATGGCGGTCTGGCTGACCTGCGGGTCGGGGGTGGTGGCCACCGGGGTGACCGCCGTGGAGCGCAGCGCCCCGAGCACCGAGTTGTTGATGGCCTCGTGCTGGTCGCGGAGCGCCAAACTCACCTCCTCCTGGACCACCTTACGGACAGACGTCAGCAGGCCGTCGCGGAAACTGGGGGACAGGGAGCCAAGGTATTATGTAACGGCAAAAAACTGTATACTTGTAAAAATTATTTATATATATGTTGTATGTTGTATTCTTATTACGCCTTCTGTCCATGGTCATTAGTCATTTATTGTTTACTGATAGGACTATTGAGTAGCCCTACTAAATCCTAAAACATACCACAATGAGACATTTCTACGTCAATAAATTGTAGCATAAATGTTTAATCTTGGGGTATACCCAGTGAAATGTCGCAGGGTGCAAAGGGTTGACCTGCCTGGCACAAGCGAGATTCCAGTTATACTGGACACGTCAAATTTGTCAAAATAAAATTTATATAACGAGCGCAACAATACCGCCAAATATAAGGGTAGTGGCAGTCAGGCCTTTGGCAGTCCTGGGACTTGTGATTTGTAAAAAGTACCCTTCCTCATCACAAATTAAATCACTCACCTGGCGAGTGCGCGCTGTATGGTGGGCTCGGTCTCGGCCTGCGCTGCCTGGACCTGGTCCACGGCCAGCTGCAGCCCCTGACACGCGCCCTGCAGCTGGGCCGCCACCGGCTTCTGGGCCTCGGTCGACTGCTTCACGGCGTCCACCATGCCGCGCAGCTGGCCCACGAGCGGGTCGCGCCCCTCGTCGTGACGTCGCCTCACCTGCTCCAGGTGCGTCTCCAGCTGGTGAAGGTCTGTAGACAAAGTCAGAGATGTAAGTCAGGGTTAAAAGAAACGGCTGAGATGATTTGAACATATCTAGATTTATCATAGATCCTCTAAATATTATGCAAGTTTGGTCTTAGAATTAAACTTTGATAGTTAAACAGTATCAAGAGATGTCGAAGTTGAAAAGATGTCAGATAGAAGTCTGGAAGACGCGCACTGCTGGAAAGTAGAGCTGACCCTCATGGCTGGCGTTATACTCAAAAACACATATATACTCATACAAAAGAAATGCTACAACAAAGGTTTGACTAGTGAAAAGAAGCCACAATAATGCTTCGCACTGATCTAACAGGATGTTTGTTGCATCTACTTTTATAACTTTTTTTTCAACATTCTTTAATTTTAACGAATAGACGATTTTAGTTTCTTAATATCATTAGGAAAAAACGGCAGCGCTGATCAAGAAGTGTAAGGCAGCAAATTGAACGTACATTCTTGAGTTCCTCTTTGGAAGCTTTCATTGACTTGGTGGAAAACGTTTTGACAAGAGCGATCGAAAGCGGGCATGACGACTTCACGACAAGCGGCCTGGATGGGGCCTTGGATGGAGTTGGCAGCGGCTTGACCAATCACCTCCACTGTTTGCTGGAAGCAGACAAGGAGAGGTTCTTAAACTACATAAAATACTGTGGACGTAAAGGATTATGTTATTAATGGTTAGGCAACGAAACGTTTGAAAATAACGATTGAAAAATGAACAGTTTAAAACAGAACAAATGAGAACAAACGGCATGCAAATGATTGTCAAAGCAGAATTGATGAATAAAATGCAAAATGATTAAGTATTCTATCATAATATTGTTTTACAGTATCCATTCTTGTTAACTGCATAATGTAACTTATTAAATGTTTTTCCATTTCAAATAATTAAGTTCAAATGATAAATCATACATGTAATTTCAATATAAGTTGTTTAAATGGAACATCTTTTCACCCGCACAGCCGAGGAGCAGTACGTACAAGGGGTGGTGCGTTACGACAAGCTGTATGTACCTCTCCTCATTTTCATGTTTATCAACACTATTTAGTGCTTTGTTTGGGTGATAAAATTTAGAAGACCCTTTTGGGTTATCCTTGGGTGGCTGTACAACCCATGGGGATTGGACAAACCCCTCTGAGTCTTATGGCCATCCTCGAACGCCCCTCCTGGGTCTTCTTTTATCATTACGTTGAGTCATGCAAGGGAAGCTGTGTTACTTACATTATGGACTTGGTGAAGAAGTAATATTACATACTTGCAAATATACAGAATGGCAAGGTTTTATGCTAAACCCACTTCTCATATAAACAGCGATGGGAGAATATATCAAAGAAATTCACTATTGTGCATGACATATAGTTTTGATTATAGTATTTTTTTGAAATCTTTCATTTCCGAAATTTGGGGATGATTATTTATTTACCGAACGTCAAGCGTTCAACTGAGTTTCTGAGGACTTTCATCACTGTAAAGTAAGAGACCTAGGTTCGGCTTCTGACGAACGACTACTTTGTCATGCAAATAGGTAACTCATTAACTATTTAAAGTAACATATAAAATAACGGAAATTATTCATGTTACAATATCTAATAATTTAAACTTTTTCGTATTGGCATTGAGCCTGTTTATGGTCAGAGATTATTCAAATTACACTTTCCAATTCCCTGTATGTTCCATGTGTTTCCTGTCTATCAGAAGATTTTAATTTTCATTCTCCATAATCTGTTCTAATCTTAAAACGGTCAAGCGCAAAAAATAAAGATAATCAATCTACTATATATCAAAAAGCCTTCATTTTTTGAATCAGGAAATCGATAAAGCCGAGAAACAAGAATTCATTTGGTTTTCCCTATTATATATGCATTCCGACATTTCTTGTGTTTTTCCCTGTCAGTAATATAATTCCTTTATTAGTTTCCCTGTCTTTTCCTTGTGCAGTGGTCACCCTGCCGAGTGTCTATAACAACCAGGAAAGTGCACACGTTGACTTACTCTGGAGCGACACATCTTGCTGATGTTCTCCTTGAGCAGCCCGTCGGTGGCGGTGAGTTTTTGCGCCAGTTCGACGTGCACCTGTTCCTTCAGCGGCTCCAGGAGACCCATCACATCTGGGAAAAGGGAGAAAATAATTAAGCGGTCGAGTATTTCGTAATCAATCGTCAGGCTCTGAAAGTTTCCGTCGAGATTATAATAAAATCTTTTTAAAATTATCAGGTTCTGAAATTTGTTATTTCGTCAACTAACAGGGTAAATGGTGAGCCCATAGAACGCTAACTACAGTGACGCCCTTGGTGAGAAGCTCAGGACTCTTCTGAAAATGCTGAGTGTCCAGCCAATAATAGCGGACGTCCAATAATTTTGCTGATAAATTCATGAATTGATTCAATAAGATAAAATCAGACAATACACCTTCACTGTACCTGCCATTATGAGATATTGATTAAGGGTACGCTTAGACGGTTCACAACGATCTGAGTTTATTCTTAAAGCTTTTATTCTTGCAGTCTTTACTGTCATCTGTTGAATCGGGACAGTGAAAAAGAGGTTTTGGCCAGTGATAAGCAATTGGCTAATGGCCCCGGGGCAAGTGCAGTAAAACGCTAGTGTTTAGGTTAGGTAGAAGGGAAGGGTCACTCACTTGGGGCTACAGTGCGGCGCATCTCGTCTTTGATGACTTTGTCTAGACGCTGTGTGACCGTGCGCTCTAACGTCTGGCTGAGGTTGGAGACAAGCCGGTCCTGTCGCCGCTGGTCCTGAGAGTCACGGTTACTGAGCGCCTGCTGCAGGTGTTGGGCTAGCAACTCGTCAAGGAACAAATTCGTGGGAACAATTTTTATCAAGCCAAGACCTGCTTTTCAGCAGACCATTTAATCAATAGAAACCAACAAAGTGTATATTTAGATTTACAAGATATTCAAATTAACGTTTTTCATCAATACCGGTGTCTTTGATATTATAATATCATAATCTCTTAGATTCGGACCACAGTTCCACAAATTACTTGGAAACATCATTTTAATATCAGATTATCTTCTACTTTATGATAATGAACCAACATTGCTTAGAGTACTCAGTCAAAGAGGATACACTGGACGTGGTGGTGTTGTGTGAGAGCGCCGGTCACTTTGGAGGACAGCGCCCCCTCGAGCTGGTCGAGCTGGTTCTGGAGCGCCTCGATGGTCTCGCCGGTCTGCTTCTCCTTGGAGATGGAGCTCCTGAGCTGTTCGATCTCCTTCTGCTGGGACTGCAGGATGGTGAGCATGTCCTGCAGGGAGGACTGCATCTCCTTAATGGTCTGCCGGTCAGCTGTGCCCAGCTCCATCGACATCGGGGTCGGTTTGAGCATCTCTGAGCTGCTCCCTCCCAGCATGAGCTGCTCGCTGATCGGGGCTGAGGGGGTAAACGGAATCAGACTCGGCTCGGTTTTCGGAGGCTCCTCCGGTGTGGTGATTTTGAGACCCTGTTCGGGCAGACTGGTGTCCAGCAGGACTTCCACGTCTTCGTCGTCTTCGGCATCAGGCTCCTCCTCAACGATCTCTTCCTTGACCTCCTCAATGTGTACGTCGTCATCCTCATCGTCAGCAGCATCTTCCTCCTCCAGCCGCTCCACGTCGCTGTCAACAGGGGTACAAAGGGTATCAGAAACTGGATGCAATCGGTTTTAACATTAATATGTATACCTATGACATTGTCAAAGGTTTTTATTTTTGTAGGTAGTAGTATCTGGCCAATCCTTCGGGGCTCTTTCCAAACAGCACAATGTAATGCTTTTCAGCTTTGGATGATCGTATCTATAAGATGATTTAGAAGAAACCCGCTATGGGGATCACTAGTCTGAGCAATGACAATTCATAAGTCAGTTTTTTTTAAACCAGAATGCATATCCATAGGCAGCTCGGCCCTTAGTTATAGCCTGGAAGACAGGTGAAACTCACCTAAGCCTATGTCTGTGGGCAGCTCGTTCCATGGCCTGGGTAGCGAGGTGGTGGGCGTCACGGTTCACCTCAGACACGTCAGGGGGCCGTGGCCAGGCACTGCTGTATCCTACCTGCTCCGTGTCACTTGTATCAGTCCTCGCGCTGACCGGCGGAGAGGTAGGGGCAGCTTGGTGGGGCGGGGACATTGCATCACCGTCACCAGCATTTATGGTCTCCAGCTATGGACGAAGAGAAATAAATCCATATTAATTTTTGTGATGCAGGATCTCGATGCAAAAAAAATATTCAAATTTAAGATTTGGTCGGTTATACTTGCATTAAGTTCATACTTGCAGACTAATAGAATCATAATCGTATGTAAGGATTAGCAGTGAAATTTGCTGCAAACTAAAGAGATTGCACATGATAAGATGAAATTTCTCGTGTTCAAACCATCACATCAACCGACACAAGGAGGCAACATTTTAAACCACCAACTTTGCCCATGCTAACTCTTACGCACTTATAGCCAACACGCTCTGGGGAATCATTAGTATGGAACCAGGAATATAATTCTTTTGTTCACATTAAGGATCAGACACTGCTAAGAACAGTCGTCAATTGTGACTACGCAAGCGACGTCTTGTAAGGCAAGGTATGATTAAAGCATTTTGGACTCTTTGTCTTAATATGTCAGTTTAAAATTTGAATGTTGGTCATTATCCTTATCCTTGACGAAGATGTCACTGGCAATGTACTTTGCCCTTTCAGAAGGTAATAACGTCACGTCACAAACTTGGCGGGAATGAACAGGAGTAACGACGTATCATATTACGTCTGCCTCGCGGAGGAGAGCGTAGCTTTAAGGTCTTCTAGGGTGTGCAGTGTCTTTAAGAACCCTGGATTATAGAAACTGTTCTAAAGTTAATAAGTGAAAGAGATGCAACCGTTTAAGTTACCCCAAGGATACATACTGACGTTATACAATATCCGTAAAAATGCTCACAATGCACGCGATGCTTCTCACAGCTGGCGAAGACAGCATCATGCTAGATACAAGGGCGACAGTCTGCTGTGCAGTGATTTGAGGACACTCTCCTTTTTAATTTGATAATGCTTTAGAAAAAATCCGTCCACCTTCGGCATGACTTATTTTTCTGAATGACCCAAATTTGAGCCACGGCTTACATTCAAGCATTATAAGCGGCAGCTTAAATAAGGGAATTCATGCTAGTCCTTGAAAACTGCTTCGGCCCCTGCCCAGAATCCCAGTAATAAGTACATTCAACGGGAAAGTCATACAAGTCATTCTGTTATGAAGAGACAATATACACTATTATTATACAGGTCTGAAATGGCACGCAGTCACTGACACAGCCACATTGTTAATGTCAAAAAAGGTCAGGTACACAACAACAGAAATGACTGTATGTTATGTTCCCCTAAAGATTGATAGTTGGGGAGAAAATTGAGGAGCAGACACCAGGGTCAAGGAACGGCCATCGTCAAGCAGCAAGCAAAGACAAGCCGGGCGACACGTAATACAGAGATGCCACTTGCCCGCTGAACAAAATTGCCTAAAAATTGAAAAGTGTGTATACAAATCAAACATTTTGTATCCTCTCTGAAAGCTCTTTGGTTAACACGAGGATTATTTTCAAAAGGCAAATGACAAAATTTTGTGAAAGCCCAAACAGGTCTAAAAATTCAAAGACCATATAAATCAACAGGAAAATGGCATCTCTGATCACGAGGTGGCCCTTGCTTTCTGACCTCTGCTCCGGCAGCAGTGACCAGCGGGTGATTGTCCGCCACAGCCGGGCCAGCTTCGTGGAGCTCGTGGTGGTGAAAGAGGGGGCCCACGCATACCGACACGTCATGGACCCCGCTGACGCCTCGCCGCGACCCTTCAAAGATTTCGCTCACCTCCAGACTGGTCGAGCTGGAACTGCCTGTGCTGCGGAGTAGGCCTCTGCGGCCCGAAGCGCTCACATTGAGTCCGTAGAAGTCGTTGAGTGTCTCGGAGCTGCTCTGGATGGTGGACTGATCGGCCACCATGTGGTGTGGGGACGAGGACCCATCGGGCTTGGTGGCTGCTGGGGAGGAGGTGAGGGATGGTGCTGAAGGGAATCCTCCTGTCACAAATAAACGCAAAAGAAACGGTTATTAATTTCTCAATGTTCTGGCTGTATATAGTGGTTACAATAGTTCAATGAATAACCACACTGAACCCTCTGCATCAGAAAATAAAACGGACTTCACCCTTCGCACTTTGCCTTATTGAATACAAATTCATTAAAAAGATACATGTATACAAAATGTATAAGCACGTGGAATGTATGAACGAACATAACTTATATTCAAGCAAAACTGGTCGACAGTTTCTCTCACCCTGGGACCTGGCAGTAGAAGGGGGCGTGGTGGGGAACTCCTGGTTGGAGTTGGCGGCTGAGGTGGGCGTGACGAGCAGGTTGGCCTCGTCGTCCGGGTTGATGGGCGGTACGGGCACGGAGGTGGGCGTGTCCTTGGTGCTCATGTCGTGGGAGGACGTGGGGGTGAGGGTGACCGAGCTGACTGGGGACGGGTGGGACGGTACCACTGAGTGGTCGTCCATCGCCGTCACCTGTGTGAAGCTGCTGCCACTGCTGCGAACGCTCTCTTGCTGGGCAATGGGCTCATTTTTCCTGGTGACAAAAAGAAATGCGTTAGAACCATAAGCATGTAAGTGGTCGTCCAATGATATCCAGATTATCAAAAGGCTACATCGAACTGTACCAATTAATATTCATTTTTAATTACTTATCTATTTCTGTTTGGTAAATACATATAAGATATACAATAATTTCTTTATTTCATTCTCGCCCCTCTTGTCGATTCTATGACAAATTAGGTTTGATTTTTATTAAGAATCTTGATATATTTGGGGAAAAAAGAGAGAAATACTTAGCTATCTAAACAAAAAATAGATTTTCTTAATTTTTAAAGCAAGATGACAGAATCATTCAGATACATGTAAGTAATGGCTACCTGGGAAACTTTCGATTTAAGTATGAGAGGAACCAACCTTGGGCTGGTGAAAGCCTCGGGGGTGAGAAGCAGTGGTTTGGGTTCGGAGCCCTCCCGCGACCTGTCGCTGGGCAGGGACTGCTCGCTCTGGTAGGACAGGTCGGCGTGGTGCGAGTTCTCAGTGACCCGTGACCGGTCACTCATGTGGGTCCGGTCACTCACGTGAGTACCGTCACTGTCCACGGACTGGTCGGCCACAGCGTTCTCTCCATCATAGGTCAGGGTGTCAATGCTCATGTCAGAAAGACCATCTCGGAGACCTGATAGGAGAAACAGTTTACCATTAAATTTCTTCAAGATTCTAAATGAAGGGATTTAGAGTGTAACAATAACGACTTTTTTAAACTACATAATTAACTTGAGAAAACAGTAAGATAATGTTTTACATGTACCTAATTATACTTAGATAGTAGAAGTTAGGTATGTAAGTAGGTAGAAGTAGGTACGTACCGTCTTGTGACAGGGTGCTGGTGGATGCTGCGGGGGGTGCGACTGTCGACTCTGGGCGGTAGCGGATCTGTAACTCTTGCAGTGCCCTGCATAAGAAAAAGTATGACAATGCTTAAAATGATTCCACAAACGCAGTCACATTCTTCTTTTGAATTTTTTCTTTTTTTTTGTCATGAAAAATTTTATGCTTTAGACTTTTTTCGAGTATGCAACAATATGTCCATTGATGAATTCCCCTAACATACATGTAGTCCGAAACATTTGACTTGAGAAGTTCTCTTCATTTATTGAATAGATAATAAGACAAGAAACTGATAAGAGATCATCTGTCTGTAGGTTAGAAATACTTACTTTGTGTGAACTGAGTAGAGTTTGACGACGGTGCCCACCTCGGGCGAGATGATCTCATGCGGCACCTCCTCCTCCTCGTCTCCCCCAATCTCACCTAGAAAGCGGCCAGACAAGATATTGGTGAAAAGATGAATATCAAATGAAGTTTAAAAAATATATACTTAAATTCACGTTATCTGGGTTACCACTCAGATTTACTTGCCTGTGCTTTCTCTGTCCCAACGTTACACAAAAGATGTTTAAAACATTAGACTTTTAGAACCGGGTAACAAAGCAAAAGGGAAATATAAATTTCCTGAGTTTTGAGAAACTTTCATAATTCCATATTCAAATTGAATTAAAAAGAGGAACCCCATCAAAATGAGTGAGCTCGTCTCCTAGACATACATGTGCACTTGCATCGACCTCCTTGCAATTGTGTAAGAAACTTAGTTTGCAATGTAATAGGTACGTAAAAGGGTTAAACCAGAAGCCTGACCTGTGGTGACGTCGCCGAGGTTGTTGTCCTCGGGGAGCCGCTTGAGGCGGGTGCGGCGCGCGTCGAGCACGGCGAAGCTGAGGCAGGGCTGGGTGAGCAGGAACTCGGAGACGGAGGACACGTGGGCGTGGGTCTCGTCAGGGTGCTGGTACAGCTCCATCACGTACAGCACCTACAGGGTTAGAGAGTGGGTAATCAGGGGGGATTGTAGGGAAGGAAAAGTAGGAGAGACTTGCTATTACCAAGGTGCTACTAGAGTGAAAATAACTTCAAGCTAAAACCATCACTCCATTATAAATTCATCTGTATATACTTGTTGATTCACTTGGACTTTTGTACTCTATTATTTAGTGTCACATATTATGCTTGACGGAAGGATCAGTTTATCCTGGACAGCAATAAAGAAAAATCACCTGAAATTTCCGTTTATATTACTTAGGAGTAAATCTTTTTTTGTTCTGTTTTTGCAGAAAAAATTGTCTCTTTTAACCGGAAAGTGCATATAATGCAGGAAATCAGCTTTCCTTGCAAAAGAGAGCTTGTGGGTTATTTCTGTATCTGACGTACCTTGCGCCTGATGTCGGAGAGTGTGAGGTAGGTGGCGCTGAAGTCCATGCCCGCCTTGAGGCAGGGTTCCTGGTGCAGGTCGGGCGTGAAGCCAGGCGGCGGTTGGAAGTGGATCGTCTGCAGGCACGACCACGACTCGCAGCTCCAGATCTTTATCTCGCGGTTATCATCTGTGCCCGTCACGGCAAATTTCCAAAACTGGACCCTATGAATAGAATTTAAAGTGAATTTCATACAAAACTTTGCCTTTTTAAATTTGTAATTCTATGATGATGATGATTGGAGCTTATTGTCCAATCAGCAATCTTTCAGCAGTATCAGGACCAACTCTTGACTTTTGGCTTGTACAAAGTACTGTGATCGATTCTATGAGGGTGCAAACAACAGCAAGGTAAGGCTGTCCAACAGGCAGTACTGGGAACCAAACCCAGGCCCGCCGCATGCAATGCCATCACGCTACCCACCAGACCATCCCCACCCCCTCTTTTTTTTTTATTCGATTCCGATTCCAGTTATATAATAAATTCTACAATCAGATAAACGACATATTTTTTTACACGTGCACGGTGACTAATAGGGCGATATAACACTAGACGCAACTAATTATATACAATTATTTTCCAAGTGCCGCTATATTTCTTCAAGTCAGACTTCACCAGTTCAGTTTGAATTGGTTGTCAAACAGCGAACCTGGCCAACTTACTCAGGGTTCGGGTGTTTGTGGTCGTCGAGGAAGAAGAGGCTGGAGACGGGCTTCCCGTCATGCGGCTGCCACTGGTGCAGACAGCGGGGAGGAGACTTGTCCTGTACAAGAAGACCATACATCAAATTATCAAACATAACTGCAACGTTTCACGAATTCTATTTCTTAGTAGGTTCAAACGATCGTGTCATGCTGGGACAGGCATCTGATTGAAGGGGGATAGGTGCGAAAAACAAGCATAGCTAAAGAAATGTTAAATAATTATGGTGATGTTATTCTTCAGTTAACTTTTTCTGAGGAGGTAGCATTGGCCGAGACAGCCATGTTTTCAGCATCTAATCATTGGGTACTATTATTCTTTATGTGAAATTCCTTAATAATTTCTTCGTGTTTTTGTAGGGCTAAACTGACACATTTACTTATTTTGGACACACAATATCTAGAACAAACTTCAGAACAAACCTGTAGGTAGACCTGGAAGAACTTGACCTCTCCGTCCGTGCTGGCCGTGGCGAGCGCCGTCCCGTCGGGGGAGAACGAGGCGTCCACGATAGGCTGCAAAGAGATCAAATTTTTCTATGAAACAAGGGTAACTACTCGCTGCGGTGACTGCTGCACTGTCTGGTATACACCAAAATAATATGTAGATGAATTTAGACCACAATAGACTAGGCAGTGCAGAATCTTTCTTACTATATACATTTTGTTTGAGACTGACTAGGAAAGTTAGAGAACTGACTGAAAAAAATAATAGTTCATAATGATACAATAGCATCACCATTTGTGCCATGACCATATAATTATCAACAAAAATGAAAAAAGAGTAATGGAAGAAACAAGAACAAAACATGAGCAACCCAGCCTAGACTAGATAGAGAATTGAATGAAAAAACAATCAGTTCACAATGGTAAAATAACATTGCCCTTGTGTCACGATCATATCAATATCAACAACATAGAAAGGGTAACTGGGGAAATTGAGACCAAAATATGGCTAACTCAAAAGGGACACAACCCTCCTCTCGTTGAGAGGCTTGGTATCTCCAAAAGGCCTTTACCAGGTACAGATAGGAGTTGATCCCCATGGTGTTCCCACCCAGATATAGGGGTGTTTTTAACGCCCCGCCCGTACCCACCTTGGTGTGGTCGTCGATGGTGAGGTAGCCCACGTCCACCTCGTCCGGCAGGTGGGGGCCTTTACCGTACTCCTTGATCACAGAGTCCACGTTCCACATCTCAGCCTACCAACAATCAGTTTATTTTAAGTCACATTTTAACTTATTACAAAAACGATAATTCAATAACGGGCTTTCGAAATTGCTACATGCATATAAATATTATTTCATACTTATTTGAGATTTTTCTTATCAATTGTAACTTCTGCGTTTATTGTCTCTATTGAACGACTTTTACTCCACCGTTAGCTACGCTTGGCGTAAACTATTGTAATATACACCCTTTCTTGAAACTCTACTACTAAGATAGTTCAACAAAGTTACGGGGAAATACCAAGAGTCGATTTTTGAGGGTGTCAATTTAAGATGTGTGCCACTGCCAGTGCTCCCGCTAAACCATCTTGGACATAACATTAGCAAAAAAGAGGTAAAACAAGTTAGCTAGTTAACTGACCATTTCATCGTGGGTGAGTACCAGCAGTTTGCCCACGTCGTCCGGCAGCGAGCTGTCGCTGGTCGTGTTTCCGCTGCTGTCCTCCTCGTCGGGGATGTAGGGACACCAGATCAACCGGTGGTTGTCGCTCGGCTTGGTCTTTTCGGGGCGGTTTATTTGTAACATCAGACTGGTGCTTAGAAGGTGTTAAGGAGTTTTATTTCATCACAATTTTATCCCAACACAATCACCCTGTAAAATCGGCTCTTTTTGATAGCTCATGGATTAAGTACTTGATGTCAATAGACGGATGTTTACTTTTTACTGAAGTAAAAAAATATAAATCGGACAAAAGAATTACATCCCTGCATAGATATATAATGAACTCCTATTTGAATACCCTAAGGATTATTCACATCTCATATGATTAATTCCGATTTAATAATGGAATATTCTAGCTGGATATGACTGTGACAAGGATACTCTATTTTGCCATTTTCTCCCTCGTAGATCTCGTAGATGAACATGTTGCCGACCTCGTCCACGGCTCCTAGCACCACGCCCGGGATGTGGGCGAAGGAAATGTCCTTGACTTTACCTGTGAAACCTTTGAGTAGGGCGCGTTCTGCTGTTTTACGGTTTATCACCCGCACGATCCCGCCCGACTGACCTGTGGAGACAAGGGTGTGAGCTTTTCTGAACACAATATATAAGTATTTATTTTAAAGATAAATCATCAACTCCTAGCTGTTAGGATTTTGACAAAGATTCAGTTAATTTCCCATAAATCAAGCTATAAGGGATTCATGGGGAAAACAAATTAGTTTCTCCATTTTTCAATGGAAATAGTGTCGATCCATCCTGAGAGATAGGATCGATTTGTCATTTACTACCTGCTTAAATACCAGGTATACAAATATTGGAAATGTCCAGATGTCGGACGTTTTACCATTAATTCTCAGTGTGTTACAGGATCAGATATTTTTTCGGGGAAAGTTCAATACTTTTCGGATATCAAATGACATTTTTATCACTACGGTGATATCTTTAATATTGAGTTCTTTAAAATATGCTATGAAATATGTTATGAAATGTCCCATGCGACACACAAATGATAGATGTAATGCACTACAACATCAGACCTAAAAAGTGTATACGGACCTTTGAGGACGTAGGCGAGGTGTGACCCACTGCGGTGTACGGCCACCAGGTTGCCGATGTAGTACTTGTGTTCCCAGTCATAGTTCACCACCGGGTTGATCTTCACCTGAAACCGAGATTTGTTGGTCAGAGCTTGAGGTGTATTGGGTGACAGTGAAATATCAGCATTACAATTCTGAATTCCGATAAATGTGTCTTCATCTATCGTCTCTGACCTCTTATTTATTTTTAAATGCTTTAATCTATGTAGCTCTCCACTAGTTCTCTTTGATAAACAAGTGACAGAAGTCGTGAAACTTACACGTTTGTAGTGAACATTTAGGACAAAACAGCTGTGGACAGCTATTAGGTGTCTAATAAACTTTAACAAACAATATTATAATTAGGAAATTTGATTGACATACCATCGTATGAGCTATTAATGAACGGTCAAAAGACTGAAAGCGACTGAATAGTTGTTTAATTTAGAAGTTTTACGGAAACCAAAAATGTCTGTTGTTCTAATGATTGTCTCTAATGAATAAAATACAGATGAGAGTAGATGTGATCCTGTCTTACTTTGTTGCTTCCCGAGCTGGTGTGCGCGGTGCTGCTGGCGTCGCTGGTGACGATGTCCACCTCCTGCCCGTAGACCGAGTGACTGTTCACCAGGTCCGTCCCCTCCAGCACACTGTCACGGAGGAGGGAATGGTATTAAGGCACTTAGTCAAAAAAGACATTAAGCCACAACATCTTGTGATTTAAGGATTGACACCGGTGGTTGGGGCGTAATTCACGTTTTGGCCTATATCTCTCTGTCCATATTAGGTATGATGATGGAATTAACACCATTTAAAAGGTCTAATTTTTCTCTATTTGGTTATATAAGTTATTAGAAAATCTGATAAAAATTTGAATGGATATGAATTAAAAACCTATTTTTCAACTTTTATTTTTTGAACAAGAATTACTCACTTACCAGAAGAGCTATGTGGCTGTTGTTTTTTTCATACATGTTATTAACCTCTAGATGCAGAGAAGGGTGTCTCAGATTTTTTATTTAGGCTTTAGTTTTTATTTTAGGCCAAAAAACGGGAAATTTAAAGATAATTTTTTTCTAATTTTTGTACATTTCATTTTTTTAAAAGTGATTGAAGACACATCCTTCCCTCCATTAGAATGTTTAGAACAAGCATACAAAATTTCAAAGGCCTATGCTGAATGGTAACAGAGAAATCATTGTTCAAAAAATAAAAGTGAAAAAATTAACTTTTGTCTTTACAGGCGCATAACTTAAAAACCCTTTAATAATTTTACATATATCTTATATCATAAGATAGAATATAAACTAAGCATTTGAACTATATATATCACACCAATGTGGATGTAGAGATACTTTATGAAAAATGCAACAGTCCTGAGTGCCAGGAATCACGGTCCAACCACAGGTGTCAATCCTTAATGCCTTTTGTTATCTAATCCATAAATGCTAACAAGTGCAACTGTATAATCTCGTTTAAAACTGAAATCGTTATTAAAATAACGAGATTCTTCGCCTGTTAATGAAAAAGAAACTACTAAAGTTCGAAATAAATAATGTTTGTTCTGTGCACTTGGTGCATCATAAAAACATGGTCGCCATGCTGATGAACATGACTGATGACCTTGTCTAAAACTTGGAAGTGAAAAAAAATTTCTTGAAAATCAAAAATTTTGAAGTCATTTTTGGACACTTAAGGCATGATGAAAACATGGCCGCCATGCTGATAAACATGTCTGATGACCTTGTCTAAAACTTGGAAGTGAAAAGAAATTTCTTGAAAATCAAAAATGTTGAAGTCATTTCTGTGCACTTGGCGCATCCTAAAAACATGGCCACCATACTAACAAACATGTCTGATGTCCTTGTATAAATTTTGGAAGTGAAAAGAAATTTCTTGAAAATAAAAAAATTTGAAGTCATTTTAGGACACTTGGCGCTTCATAAAAACATGGCTGCCATGCTGATAAACATGTCTGATGACCTTGTCTAAAACTTGGAAGTGAAAAGAAATTTCTTGAAAATCAAAAATGTTGAAGTCATTTCTGTGCTCTTGGCGCATCATTAAAACATGGCCGCCATGCTAACAAACATGTCTGATGTCCTTGTCTAAATTTTGGAAGTGAAAAGAAATTTCTGAAAAAATAAAAAATTTCAAAGTCATTTTTGGACACTTGGCGCATCATAAAAACATGGCCGCCATGCTGATAAACATGTCTGATGACCTTGTCTAAAACTTGGAAGAGAAAAGAAATTTCTTGAAAATCAAAAATGTTGAAGTCATTTCTGTGCACTTGGCGCATCATAAAAACATGGCTACCATGCTAACAAATATGTCTGATGTCCTTGTCTAAATTTTGGAAGTGAAAAGAAATTTCTTGAAAATGAAAAAATTTGAAGTCATTTTAGGACACTTGGCGCATCATAAAAACATGGCCGCCATGCTGATAAACATGTCTGATGACCTTGTCTAAAACTTGGAAGTGAAAAGAAATTTCTTGAAAATAAAAAAGTTTGATGTCATTTCTGTGGTCTTGGCGCATCATAAAAACATGGCCGCCATGCTAACAAACATGTCTGATGTCCTTGTCTAAATTTTGGAAGTGAAAAGAAATTTCTTGAAAATCAAAAATTTTGAAGTCATTTCTGTACACTTGGCGCATCATAAAAACATGGCCGCCATGCTGATAAACATGTCTAATGACCTTGTCTAAAACTTGGAAGTGAAAAGAAATTTCTAATATCATAAAAACATGGCCGTCATGCTGACAAATATGTCTGATGACCTTCTGTAAATGCTGGATTGAGAAGAAATGTCATACAAATTCAAAATTGTGAACTTGTGTTTTTCTCATTTGGCACACCATAACAAAAGAATGTAGGGGACTTGACACCTCTGTTCCGGTCTGCCGGTCAGCTAATAGTATGAGAGGCAATTGACTTCCACCTGGGTTCTACACTCTCCTACTAGAGTTGCCCAAAACTCAAAGTTGTTTATTATTGTTTTAACTATCCTGGAACTTGTAAATTTTAACAAAATAACATGAATACAAGCAAAATACATGTAAACTTACAGTACAATTATGTAAAATACCTTTAGGGTATTTTTTTAAAGAGTTATAACAACACAAAATCCATTCAATGTTAGAATTGTCAAAGGCCATAGAACACATCTACATGTAACTAAATGTAACTAAAATCTCCACTCACAAGAAAACCCATGCATCCAGTCTCCAAGCATAGGACAGGAACCAGGGGATTAAATGTGTGATAATAGGGTGAACTGGCTCTTTCACTTGTTCAAAGAAACAGCCATCCTATACTTCGCCAATCAAACTTTATACCATTTGTGAAACTTAATACAACGCGAAGAATAATAGGGTGAACTGGCTCTTTCACTTGTTCAAAGAAACAGCCATCCTATACTTCGCCAATCAAACTTTATACCATTTGTGAAACTTAATACAACGCGAAGAAAAAGCTATTATGTTGCCACGTTAGCCCTACCAATTTGATGACACAATCGTCTGAGAAGCATGATGGCTGCCTTGTACTAGTAAGTATGATTTTTAGGTGTGTTATCCGTAATGAATATCTTTTTCCTGAAATATATAACTTCGTTCTTTCTTAATGCTCTCAGCAAAAACTGGTGAATACTACTGAATGACATTAGGCCTTAACCTCTCACAACCTACATTGATGATTCACAAGGTCAACCTTTCGCTGCACTATCTTTTTTAACGTTTTAGTTTTACTTTGATTTAGCCACCATTCCCTGTTAGGAATTTCCAATGAAGAGTGTGTACCACAACAAAAGAGGCCACTCACATTCGTTGGTTGGTGAACGACGACGGCTGTTGGTTCATTGTGCGCAGAAACTGGGCAAAGACGCCATTCCCGTTCTTCTCTGGAGCGTCGCCAGCACTGCAAATAGAAGCAATATATTGAAACTTTTCTTTAATACTTTAACTTTAAATTCATCCTGGGTTGCAAGTTAGCACAAGCGCCAGTTTATATTGTTTTTTCAGATTTGCATATTATGCATTTAAATTCATTATACGTACTGGTTCATTTAAGCATAGAGATACATAAGTATGTCTATTATTTTAGAAGGGAGACCAGATCAATATTTATCACCCACTCTGCCGATGAAATCCTGCACGTACCACTACTCACTTGGGAAAAATAGCTGCGGCACGATCCAAAAATGATCCAAAAATGTTTAATTCAATGGCAAATCTTTAATTCACGGTAAAAAAAATTCTGAAATTCAAACCGAGATCACCTTAAATATTATCCCCAAAAAATTAGGATTTCTTTTTCTTGAGCGCGTATGACTAAGTTCCTGTATTCCACGAAGCTTTTGAAATGATTTGCTTTTTGCTTGGGTGATAAAATATAGAAGACCCTTAGGGTGATAAATTATTTAACTAATTTAGCCCACATTGTGAAACTTTTTATGCAAAAGTTTAAACGGTGACCACCTTATTTCTCATCATCTCTGTAATGTATAGACCCTTGGCTTTCATCTCCCAAAGACTAAAGAAAATCTCCATTTGAGAACTATAATGGAGCGATTGTCTTTAACATCGGCCAACTCTCTTATATCAAGTTCAAATTCCAGTGTCAGAGTTAAAACTTAATATTTCACTTTGTTTTATTGAACCTGTAATTTCTCATCTTTAGTTTAAAGACAAAGGGCCCTGCAAGACATGCGTGAGCAAAATGGATCTGATGAAAGCTATGAGAAATTATTGGCAGTGAAAGTTTTTTGTTGTACTCACGCAGATTCAGGATGTTCTGTAAACGATGCTCCGCTGCTTTGTAGTGACACATCTGTAGAGGAGAGAATTCACGGGCAGAAATTAGGATACAATTTGTACCCAGCAACAATCTTAGCATAATACACCATCAGGGCCACTTCGGGCCAAGAACTAGCAGGCATCATACCGCCCTCCCAAAAAAATAAAGGAAGTTTTTTTCGTAAAAATAAAGGAATTTAAAGGAATTTGCAGGGATTTCTAGGAAAAATAAAGGAATTTTAAAGGAATATTTAGAGAACTTTTAGAGAGTTAAAACATGAAATAAGGCAAATAATGTTGTAACAGGACTGCCTTCCTGTTGATTTTTTCTGTGCAGTACTGCGTTGACCCACGTCGATCAATGCGTCAACTCATGTCGATCGACACCTAGAAAATTTGGCAATTTTATCGCTAATAATATGGAATTCTATGCATTTTATGAGATAATGTGATATTTTCTTACTCTAGAAAAAAAATAAAGGAATTTAAAGGAATTTTTCACGAAAATAAAGGAAAATAGAGGAATTTTGCCTATTTTCACAAAAATAAAGGATTTTAAAGGAAATTCCTTTAAAATAAAGGAACGGTATGATGCCTGACTAGAGACATATTGCATTTGCTGCTAGATTTACAATGTGGCAGTGCCTTTCATAATTAGGCAAAGAATTTCTGATAGTACAGTAGATAGTAATCCTCAAAAGAATTTGTCGTTCAATCTCTACATTAGGGTGCCCACGCTTTTTCAGAGATCAAAATAAGACCTTTAGAATACATGTACCTTCTTGGTAACACAATTAAACCTTTTGAAGACATTTTTAAGATTTTTTTTTCAAATTTTTACACATTCTACCAAAAAGATTCTGGCCTCTCACACTACCTAATTTTAACAACAATTGGTAGTAATATATCAGGGTAACAACCCAAATTCCATTTTCAAATTCCCTGCGTTGTCTCTGAGATTTCTCCTTCCCACAGCATTTTTTCCCTGTGTCATATCCAGCAAGTTGTTTAAATTTAAAAGCCTCTGCATGCAGAAAAAATTGGACAACCCAACAACAAAATCTCAAATTCCTATAATATCTTGAGAATTCGGAATTTCAGAACCTGGCCAAATGAAATTTCCAGTGTTTTCCCTGTGTTTTGGCAAAATTTGTAAATTCCCTATGTTTTCCCTGTCGGAGGATATTTTTTTGCCATTTTGTCCCCGTGCGTTTGGTACCCTGTACAATACCCTTCAACTGCTTAACATGACATTGTGTAACTGGCATTTAAGAAAATCGAATGACTAAATACATGAGTTTTTGTATATTTGTTTGTTAGGGTAGTTTAACGTCCGGTCAACCACATAGGCACAAGGTAAAGCTTTTAAGTTTTTTGGGTGATAATATCTATGATAGGGTTTAGGAGAAACCCGCCCGCTTGATTACTTCAGCATTTCCTTATGTCACTAAAAATGGTGGGCTGCAGCCTGACCTGGAATCCTTTCCAGCCTTAAGGCCCTCCTAAAGCCATAAGACTGACTCCCACTGCTTCCCAGAATGTTGTTTTCAAACTATTCAATAACCTGGTATTGGACTTGTAGCATTTAGCTTCACCATGGCTTGACTGTACATTGAGCCCTCTCTGATACCGATAGATCCTAACCTACCAGTAAAGCAGAGAAGACCGGCCAGTGACCAAGTCAATAGCGATTACCGACCCCAAGCCACCCTGGATGGTCACTGACGGTCTGATCCAGGTGAATCTGCCAACCTACATAGGTCCAAATTTATGGGATTTCCCCTTGTGACCCAGCAGCCCCATATGTACGCTGGCTAGACGGTACCACAAATACATGACTGGTTGACCAATACCCCCAATAAGCTACAGGTTGTGGAAGATTTATAGAAGGACGAGTTTTTGAAGTTGTTGTGAGACATCAAAAAGGTTTGCCATTAGACTTTATTTTCAATTCTATGTTTTTCCCCAATTCTGTCAAATCCAGAGGATATCAAAGGACCGTAGGAGACCTGATGAGACTAAATGAGACCTTGTATGATACAGATGGTGTGAGACCTTAAAAAACTTTTTTATCACATGAAAAAATTAGTTCAAGTAAATCAATGTATCAATCAAATGATCAGTTTGAGAAAACTGAGGAGCTCCAGTCATTTGATGTTTTTTTTTATGGATGGAGTGACATGGGAGTGACATCCCAAGTGACAACCAGAGTGAGGCCCAGAGTGTCATCCTGAGTGACATCCCAAGTTTAACGCCAGTCTATTAACCTGAGACTGTTCGACCAGTGCTTGCCATGAGAGAAGGGTCCACAGAGCTATACTAACATAGTAGACTAGATTTCGGGTACTGCCGTACCGAAGGAGGCGGGCAGTGGGCAAAATTAAAGGGACGTTCTTGTCCGTGACCTGAATAGGATACATCCGCCGACGTAAGCCTAGCGACGGGACGGCCGGCGACGTGTTTTTCACTTTTGGAACGTAATCCGGAGACATTATTGGTCACGTCGCAAAATTGGCGTGGCCGTAAGAGGGTTACAACGCATCAGAATAGGTCCGCCTCATAGACGAGAATGTCCATTTAAAATTTCGATGGTTGCCGATAATTATAACAAGTAACCATTTCAATACTGAACATGTGCCTGGAGAGGAGTTAGACACTGAAACCTTCTTTGTCAATCTCTATGCATCCTTATGGGAAAAAGAGTTGCTGTGTCTGGAGAGTGATGACCTACTTTCTTTACTATAGGAAATTCCTATTTCAATTTTTTAACAAAAAACTTATGGATTGTCTCCCAAATTACAAGAAAACAACCAAATATTTCAGAATTTTAGAACCAAACCACCATATACTAGAAACAGAACTACAGAAATACATATAGTTTGAAGATTATAATGCTGGCATTACTGAGAAAAATGGAACGAAAAATTTGTCACAAAATTGTAACAACTGTTTTGAGCCCCATTGATATGCATTGACACAACCTGGTGTAGAAGGAGTCTAGAGAAGGTCGGCGGCCTAAGGCCCGCCTCCAAATTATAGCATACAGGGTGCCCAAGCTTTTTCAAAAATCAATTTAAGACCTTTTTAAGACATATTTAAGACCTACTTTTGGCAAATTTAAGACCAATTTGCCACAGCTTACAACAAAATTTGATCACATGATATTTGACGAAGTGGCACTTGGCAAAAAGTGACAATTTTGCTCATCCTAACATTTGTGTTTAATTTCCTAATCAGATCCAATTTAAGACCTTTTTAAGACCTCCTCCATGAAAAACATGAGATTTAAGACGTTTTTAAGGCCTTAAATTTGAGAAAATCAATTTAAGACCCTTTTAAGACTTGCGTGGGCACCCTGAGCATAGTAGTATAGGCGGTTCAATGAAGCCAGATTTAAAGGTTAATAAACCTAGACATTCATATTTTCGAAGGCCGATAATCAAAATATCGCTAAGAGAGGATATTAACTGAACGTGTGAATTCGATAAAAGAGGATATTAACTCAATAACTGAACATGTGAATCTCTTTTCAGATTTTTATTTGCAAATTGCAGCGGATAAATTTCTTTTTTTTCTTTAACAAACTTTAGTCCTGCCACTACCAGCAATCATTTTAACAGACGAACACCCCGTTGCTAATTATATTATGATATACTTCTGCTCGGTAAATGTTGCTTTTCATAGATCACACAGTATAACACACGTCATTGGTAATGAAACTAAACGTTAAATAACTTTGCAGATTTTCGCTTACCACTGCCAGAAGAGCGCGGCGGCCTCCCAACATTCAAGATATCCTTCAGAAGCTGAGTCGCCTCGTTAGCTGCAGATGACATAGAGCTTCCCGGTGAATCCATTTTATAAAAGACACTCTCAAGATTTGATCGGTGGAAATGGGAGACGTATTTGGAGTGAATAAATGCATGAAATCAAACAAATAAGAGAGAAATCATAGCTTGTTCATTCTTTCAAGCGGCCATTGTATTTCCCCGGCTTTCTTGGCGCCGCGATTTCCGGTTCCGGTTTGCGAGAAAGATAGTTACGTATTTCTTTTATTTGACATTACAGGTATATAAAACTGCATAATGTGTTGAATAAAAGAAAATTAGAATGTTACTATTATTTATGACGGGATTGTTATTGTAACCTGTTGATAACACCTCTTTCCGAAATACGAAAATAATCAAATAAACGTCTAATAGACGCATGGCGCCAATTTCGTCTGCTCAACCCACTTTGCAAGGTACAAACTAAACGTTGGTGCTGTTTCCATACTAATATTTCATACATTTACCCCAGGGATCGACTTATTAGTAGTGAAATATCAGGAACAATGCAGGAGTACTCTTGAGAACATCTTTATAGATCCAGAGAAACATGGCTGAGTCATCTTCAGGTATCACAACAGTAAATATGAATAAATCAAACATCAGGGGTCACTTCACTAAATATTATTTAACCCAATAATACTACATCTCCCCCCGAGTCCTTACTGTCTCTGAAGTTACTCTATTCAAAGTAAAAGCCTTTATCCTCTAGTCTCTGAGTTTCCTGTAGTTATAGATCTAGGCTTCTACTATTACAATTAACCCTTAGAGATATCCCAATATATACCACTATATTAAAAAGTCTTTTTCAGTCTTCTTCCTGAGTCCAGTGTTCATAAGTCTGAGATACTAGGTTAAAATATTACTGTACTATAGCACTTTAAAGTAATAGCTCAATATGATTATTTCTACTTTAAACCATTAGCATATTATGACAGTCACAGTTCACACACAGTTCACACATAACACTACAGATCAAGTCTCCTAGGTGGACGAACAACTCTACCAGCCCTGGTCATATTTGTAGGGACCGGACTAGTAGCTGGTGATGGTTGTTGTAGTCGTACACGGGGTAGTGCCCGCTCAGGCACTGTTGGACTTGGAGTCTGTGGTCTAGTAGGAGTGCCAGGTACTGACACTCTTGGTGTAGTCACAACTGGGCGGGGTACTGGTGCACTCTGCACACCAGCGAAGACAGGTTGTTGTCTTGGAGTTTCGTCGCAGACCGGCCTAGTATGGACCAAGGCTGATCTGTTTCTCCTAACAGTTCCCATGTCAGTCCTTACTAGGTATGAGCGCGGATGGTTCATGCGCCCAAGGACTTCTCCTTGACGATCCTGGTCCCGAATCCAGACACTGTCTCCACGGTCTAGTTGTGGTAGGTCTTTAGCGCGATGGCGCTGGTCGAAGTTTCGCTCCTGGTTAGACCTATACACCTCCTCCTTCCCCTTAGCCCTGTTGAGTTCATCAGACTCAACTTTCCTTTCTAGCACACTAGGAAGAATAGGCAAGCGCGTGCGCAGCTTACGGCCCATAAGCAGCTCAGCAGGAGAAAGTCCATTCTGCAATGGTGAACTCCTGTAGTTGAGTAGAGCGATGTATGGGTCCGAGTTCTTTTTCAACAATGTTTTCACTGTTCGCACTGCCCGTTCGGCTTCACCATTCGCCTGAGGATAGCGAGGTGAACTAGTCACATGTACAAAGCCGTACTCCCTAGCAAACTCGGCAAAAAGCTCAGCACTGAACTGGGGTCCATTGTCAGACATCACAACATCAGGAATCCCGTGTGTAGCGAATATGCTTTTCAGCACATTAATTGTCGCTTCCGAAGATTGACTCGACAACGGTTTCATGTCCACCCATCGCGAATAGTAATCCACAACGAGGATGTACACTTTCCCTCTGAAGTCGAATAAGTCCATCCCGACTCTCTCCCAAGGTCGGGTAGGGAAAGATGCAGACATCAAAGTCTCTCTCGGTTCTGGTAAGGCCTTAGCGCAGATGGAACAGTTCTTCACCGTCTCCTCCACACTCTGTGATAAATGCGGCCACCATACCGAAGTCCGTGCCCGTTCACGACACTTTGTTATCCCCAGGTGTCCCTCGTGAATAGACGCGAGAACGTCTAGCCTCATCGAACGAGGTATGACAATCCTGTCATCGTATAAAAGTAAGTCGTCAACCACTGCGAGATGTCCGCGATACTCAAAGTATTGTCGCAACACCGGTGTATGGGGCATATACACAGGCCATCCCTTGATGCAGTAGTCACGAACCTGGCAGCACTCCTCGTCAGCCTTCTGGGCTTCCCTGATAGCCTGAAGTTTGACCTCTGTCGCTGGTAGGATATTCACTGCCCGTGACGCAAACGACTCCACCTCCCTGACAAGAAGTTCATCCTTTTGTCTTGGCACTGTTACAGGCGCCCGTGAAAGCGTATCCGCAGTCACTTGATACTTGCCCGGCACATAGACCACCTCAGGGTTGAAGCGCATCATCCTTAGACGAAACCTGAGTATCCTTGGGGGCATCTTGGACAGATCCTTAGTTGATAGCAGTGGTGCGAGTGGTCGATGATCTGTCTCAAGAGTGAAGTTCAGTCCTAACACATAGTCCGAAAACTTCTCGCACGCCCAAGTAGCGGCAAGTGCTTCCTTCTCGATCACAGCGTAACGTTGTTCCGTCTCACTGAGCGATCGTGAAGCGTAGCAGACAGGACGGCGTGTCCCATCATCCTGCACCTGTAGCAGCACAGCACCCACACCATAACCCGACGCATCTGCAGAGATCACAGTAGCTCTCTGAGGGTCATAGTGGGCCAGCAGCTCAGGAGATACAAGTGCGTCCTTGATACGTTGATAAGCCTCCTGCTGTTTATCCCCCCAGCACCACACCGTGTCCTTCCGTAGAAGTTGGCGCAGGGGTTCATTGAAGTTGGCGAGCCCCGGTAGAAACTTGCTCAACTGGTTCACCATACCATTGAAGCGCTGTAGTTCCGTGATGTTGGTAGGAGTAGGGAATTTCTCGATAGCTGCTGTCTTAGCTGGGTCTGCCCGAAGACCAGCACTATCGACGATGTGTCCCAGAAACTTCATCTGTTCCTTTGAGAACTCACACTTCGCGTTCAGTGTAAGCCCTGCCTCCTTCAACCGTTGCAGCACCTTGTGCACACGTGAGTTGTGTTCCGCACAGTCTTTCCCATGGATCAGCACATCATCCATGTGACAGATCACACCATCCAAGCCCTCCAGAATGGTCGACATCGTCCTCTGGAAGATTTCTGGTGCTGAACTAATACCGAAAGGTAACCTGTTGAAACAGAACCTCCCGAATGGAGTCACAAAAGTCGTCAGCAGCTTCGACTGCTCATCCAGTGGGACCTGCCAAAACCCACTGTTAGCATCTAACTTTGTGAAGATCCTGCTCTGTCCTAGCTTCGCAAGGCTCTCATCCACCGAAGCCATCGGGTGTACCTCCCTCGCGACTGCCTTATTCAGGTTGGTCAGATCAACACATATCCGGACGTTCCCATTTGGTTTCGGGACAACCACCATCCCGGAACACCAATCCGTAGGCTTAGTCACAGGTGAAATAACTCCCTGACATACCATAGAGTTCAGCTCCTTCTCAACCTTTGCTAACAAAGGGTGAGGTACCTTCCGTGCCACATAAAGACATACCGGCTCCACACCAGCTCGTAGAGAGATGTGGTACTCCGTCTTCAGTTTCCCCAAACCTCGGAACAGCTCGGGGTACTCAGCACGAAAGTTCGGCGTCTCCTCCTTCACCTCATGCACGTCCTTCGAGACTGTCACCAGTCCCAGCCCTTCACACGCCCGCTTACTCAGAAGAGAGCATGCTTGATCCTTCAGGACGTAGACGACCTCCTGAAGTTCCCTGTCACGCGTAATCAGCTTAGCATCCAGCTTGCCAATCACCGACAGTTGACTATGTCCTGGTCCACGAAGAGTCTCGGTGACAGGTTTCAGCTCTTGGCCCTCCAGCCAAGGAACTGAGTCGCTGAGAATCGTCACTGCAGCTCCTGTATCCAGTTTGAAGTTGGTAAGGTACCCGTTCACCTTCACCTGGGTTGACCAAAAGTCCCTCTGGCCCGAGATTTCCCCCAGGAAAGGTTCGACGTCCTCTTCTGCCTCCACCTCATGGACCTTCTTGAATGGTTCCATCTTTGGGTCTCCACAGGCACATCTGAAATGCCCATAGCCACCACACTTATAGCACTTCAAGTTCTTAGCTGGACAGTCCTTATGTTTGTGGTATGACCTGGAACAGTATAGACACAGTTCCTCACCCGGGCTCCTCTGTTCCTCATGTGTGCCTCCCTGGACCAGGCTACCAGCATGGCCCTCCACATAATCCAGAGATGTAGCCTTAGGTTCCCCACAAAGAAGTTCACAGTTCTGCTTCTTAGCCTCAGCCATTTCCCACTGAGTGACAGCATTCCTCCTCACCCCATAGTATCTATCCAGTGCAGCCACAACCTCCTGGTAAGATGAAGTGTCCTCATCCACCCCCAGAGTAAGTAAAATGTCATCTGCATAGTCCCCCATGGAGTAGAGTAACATGCTGACTTGCCTGTGATCTGAGAGTGCATCCAGCCCAGATGCAGTCCTGTACCTCTCAAACCTCTCCAGCCATGTAGTCCAGAGGCCTGCTTGTCTGGGTCCAGCAGCAGCACCACCCTTAAACTCTCCTGGCAGTTGAACCTGGCTTCTGGTCACCACCATCTTGGTTTCTCCTTGCTCCCAAATGTAGGTTCCAACTTTGCACCGGTAAGATGAGCAAACCACTCAAGTAAATGTTCTACTCACAGTTCCTCCAGGTGCCTGGGTCCTTAGTGTATCCTACTACCACGTAGAACAAGGTATCCCACCGCTGCCACCATGAAATATCAGGAACAATGCAGGAGTACTCTTGAGAACATCTTTATAGATCCAGAGAAACATGGCTGAGTCATCTTCAGGTATCACAACAGTAAATATGAATAAATCAAACATCAGGGGTCACTTCACTAAATATTATTTAACCCAATAATACTACAAGTAGGAGGTAATGTCTGAAGTGCATCTCTAGGAATATTTGCCCCAAAAATATATGTTTCTCCGCGGCCGGGGTCTGCGAAGTTAATCTGGTGCAGCGCTTCCACATTTCATTTTCAGCAAAATCGCGACGTCTTTAGTCTAGAGTTGGATTCTATGGACACTCACAGTCACAGGGATGTAAGTTTTCCGATTTTGTCAGATTTCCGATTTTTACTCTCCAGCATCCCCCAAACTCAGTTTCAAAATGCGATGTTTAGACATAGAGATACATAAGATAGAGAGGAAACAAGGCCTGATCTGACTGGTGCATGTCTGTCTCGGTATTGATATGCAAATTAGCACCTGATAAGGCCTGGTATAGGTTGGGCCACACCTGCTTGGAGAGTGTGAGGTGTGAGACTGCAGTTTCACACCTTTTTTGGCCTAGTACCCAAATGATCTTCAAAATGTATATCACTACAATCAAAATGTACTCAATAGGAATGAATAGAAAACAAAATTCTGATTAAGAAGATACCAAAAATGTCATATTTATGTCAATTAGAAATAAAGATATTGACTAATGAAAATTGGAGAAAATTAAGAAAAATCACAAATTTGTCAAAGTTTGGGAGTTAATTTTAGGCAAACCATAAGTTGGATATCCAATTAAGCTTTTATACTACCATGGATAGTTACACTCTATATGAAATGATTGGTTTTATTTGCAGGAAAAATTTTTAAAAGGCCAAAATCTGACTTTGAAGAAATGTCGGAATTAAATTGTATATTCTCAGGAAAAGTGACATGTAGCCACTGTAGAACCCCCAATATGATTTTATTCCTTCCAAAGAATCTAATTAGGTTATAATATGATAGGTAACTGTCTCATCAATCACACTGGTGAATATTAGAGCCATAAGTGGCATATAAATGGGTTTGGGGGATTACTACTTGACCCATTCAAACCAATGTCAGAATCCAACGAGTCTGATGTAATGCAAAATTGACAAAGTTTGGGAGTTAATTATAGGCAAACCACTAGTTAGATTTCCAAATAAGCTATTGTTTCTACCATGAATAGTTACACTCTGTGTGAAATAGTTGGTTTTATTTGTAGGAAAAATTTTCAAAAGGCCTAAATTTGACTTTGAAGAAATGTCGTAATTAAATTGTACATTATCAGGAATAGTGACATGTGGCCACTGTTGAACCCCCAATATGATTTTATTCCTTCCAAAGAATCTAATTAGGTTATAATATGATAGGAAACTGTCTCATCAATCACACTGGTGAATATTAGAGCCATAAGTGGCATATAAATGGGTTTGGGGGATTACTACTTGACCCATTCAAACCAATGTCAGAATCCAACGAGTCTGATGTAATGCAAAATTGACAAAGTTTGGGAGTTAATTATAGGCAAACCACTAGTTAGATTTCCAAATAAGCTATTGTTTCTACTGTTATGTATGTCTATGGTTTAGAGCAAGTTTCACTTGTTTGGGTCCTAACGAATCCCTCCTGCTGAGGGTGTTGTGACCCTAAATAGGGCCTAATCATTTAGGGTCATAGTCATACTAACATAACTCGTAAGACATAACACAAGATGGCACAAGATTACCTCATTAGGCTAATGAGGTAATCTTGGGGTCAAGGGTGTCATCTGGTGGCCACTTACCCTCTGATATAACAGCCCCAACAAGACTTAGTGAGGGGAACACCAGGTGGTGAACAGCCACAACTTTCAAATTTAACTGACATATATTCAAAAGAAATTATCTGCTGGGGGTAGTTATAGGGAGATATTTTTCTACATTTTCACAAAAATGATGCTTGATATGTTCATAAGCTACAGGCCCGTATCATAGGCGTATCCAGGAATTTCTGCGGGTCAGTGACCATATCCAAAAAGTGGAACTTTTTATTATGTAATATCTTTTGATAGAAAAGTATGTTTCACTTAAGGGGCCTTCCATAAAGTACATATGCATCAAGGGTGGAGGGGGGTTCTGAAATTATTGAAAATGCGCATACTTTTTGTACAAATCTTATTTGTGTAGGGGGGTGGGGGGTCAGAATTTTGAATTATGTGCGTATGTACTAAATGTAAGGCCCCTAATAGTTGCATCATTGATCAGAGATGCCACTTTTCCTACTTTTGTAGGATTTCCTACTTTTTCAAAAAAAGGAAAAAGTGTTAAAATTCCAACATTTTTCTATCAAACTCTCATTGCCCTATTGCTTTAGTCAATTATAAACTTAAAATTTGATTTGGAGTGGATTAGAATGGTATTTCTTGATTTCCTACTTTTTGTAGGAACCCTACTGTACAAAGTATGAGTTGATCTTCCTACTAGAAAAGTAGGAATTAGTTCATCCCTTTTACCACCAGGGATAGATCTATAGGAAACTAAGTCTCTAGTATACCCTGAATGGTAAAATAGAGAACTAATCTCATTTAGGAATCAGCATAGCCATAATTACAGTTCCTACACAAAAGTAGGAAACATGAAATTGTATTTGTTTAGATAATATTTTGCTTCCAACTAAACTCCCAACCACCAGAAGCATATATAATTTTGTTTTAGGGTACTAAGTACTGCAAATTCTAACATTTACATATTTCCTACATTTTGATGGTTGGGGAGTGGCATCTCTGATTGATAGAAGACAACATATTCGATAGAAAGGGGTACTATAAACAGATAATGAAAACCTTTTTATTTTCCCAAAAAGTGTGCCTAACCTAGCAGTGTTCGAAATTAAAGGGACGTTCTCGTCCGTGTGACGGAAGTGAATTGATAGGTTGTAACCCCCTCCCTGCCGCGCCAAATTCGCGACGTGACCAATAACGTCGCCGGATTACGTTCCAAAAGTGAAAAACACGTCGCCGGCCGTCGCGTCGTTAGGTTAACGTCGGCGTACCTAAGCTTAACAACCACAGGACGAGACTGTCCCTTTAACTTTAAGGGTGCGCCCGGCACCCGGCGCGCACATTTCCGCGGCCGGATGCACGATTTTCGGGGGGGGGGGGTGCACCCGATGTGTGCACCTTTTTTCGGGTACTTATCATGTCTATATACGAGGGGAGTGCATGGTAAAGGTCCCGGGTGCATTCTTTTAGCATTATAATATAATATAAAAGGTCCCGGGTGCATTCTTTTAGCATTGTAATATAATGCTAAAAGAATGCACCCGGGACCTTAACCATGCATTATATATAAATTATATGCACACGGCAGGCGCATGAATTATACAGTTAAATATAGAACACTGCCTAGCCAAGGGGGGGTGACGCATACCCCAGGTCACCCCCCCCCCCCCCCCCCCCCCCCACACACACACACACACACACACACACACACACACCCCACCTGGCTGGTTGGTTGGTTATTGGGTTTTAACGCCGTAGCAACATCTAAGGTCATATCACAGCGAGAACAGGATTTAACAATTCTGTCTTTGATGATCGTATCTATGGAATGAACAAATCTATGAGAAGATAGAGACCATACCCCTGGTCTCTATCTCTGGTCCCCGGAAAAGTTGGCCATAATTAGAGTAGAACGAAAGTACGGGGACCGAACGAACGAGAGACCGAAAGACGGCGCGACAGCCCAAAATGGTTAGATGTCCGACCCAGGACCGAAACCTGAGATAGTAAGCGGCCATCCCGTGACCGCAGGCACGAAGACGTGATTGGCTCGGCCCCACGCTACCACCCTATAGGCACGCGTCGGTCCGACTACCCACGGAACATTGGAGTGGACACCAGGCCCCCACACGAACAATAAAAACCAATCCTGTTACCGTCGACCCACCCCCATCATTCATTCTGCACTCGCATTTGAACTCCCGGTCAACCCGTGCCCGTTGTCCGGAATGCCCCAGGCCCGACAGACTGGCACACACCTCCCCCCTCGAAGAACACCGATTCCCCAACCGACTCGCTCGTTCCCCCTCGTGCGCGAGGCACAACTCTTGATCTTACACCTCAGTTTCTTGCTCGAACTCTTCATCCGGCTTGAAACCAAAATACCTCCCATGTCCCTCCGTCATAGAAACCGGAAACCCGGAACTACCGAGAAACGTCACATATATCAAAGATGAATACAGAGGGTACTCAGTGTTCGAAATTAAGGATTTATTTTATGCACACGCCGGGTGCATAGGGGGTTAAAATCATGCACCCGGTATATTTCTGATGCACACACTACTATATAATTGCATTTATGTTTTTGAAAAAGATATGCACATCCCGGGTGCATACCTCCTAAAAAGTGTGCACCCGGCAGCCAAATCATGCACGCCGGGTGCAGGGTGCGCCCTTAATTTCGAACACTGGGTACTCTAGGTGAACACTAAAGTGTTCTATATCCAGATAGAAACTGAGATCTTGTATCAGCTACAGTGCTGAAGTGTTCCAGCTACAATTTGTTAAGTTTCATACAACACACCAGGACACAGATTAAATGTCTCAGATAATTCTCCTGTCCAGTAATCCACAGATATTAAAAACAAGAATAGTTAGATGATGGTAGTAGACTCGGATAGACTTTACACGGAGTCTGAATCCTCTGGTTGATGAATATTAGCATAACCGACCAAAAGGTCTAGGTTCTGTCTGGTGCATGTGCCTTGGCATTTTGTACTTATGTTTAGTCCACTTCATCATTACAAGAGTGGCCACCTATGGAATTTTCCAGGACAAGGTATTTGTCGCACTGCACAATACAATTAACCTTACACTCTCTCAGTGTACAGACTTTTGTATGTTTAGGGCAATAGTGGTCTGACTCTCGATCCCGTGTTATGATACTTAAATCTTCCGTACCAGCTATCACATAGGGTGTTGTGACCATATTTTACATTATACGGTATTAATTATTTGCATTGTATCATTTAAATGCACAATTATTTAGATCTGAATTTCTTTTTCTCATCCTTTCCAGAAGCTGAACATGGGAGACATCATAAATGACACAACGCCAGAAAAAAAGAAGAGTTGGACGTCAAAACCACGAAGATCTTTATGTCTCCCTTCGAGTGATGAGTGGAATCGTTATCGTGACGCCTTCGATATGCCTGACCAACCTAACCAAAAGTCCAGTTGGACGAAAAAGCAGATACGAAAAAGGGCTCTCGTCAGCAATAACACATTACAGAGTAAGACAGTTCTATAATTTACACCGACAGTGTCCTTAGAAAAAAACTTGCAAAAGTTCTGAGAAATATCTTTTCTTTGCCAAAATGAATAAGGTCTCTCAGGTGGGGATTTAAAGGTTGCTCAAGTATGGCCTAAATTTGCAGGCAGGTGCGTGGATTTCAGTACCATCCACTAGCATATATGTATACGTAAATTGTTA